>OY982551.1:10438581-11920906 GCA_963859965.1 Ceramica pisi | reverse complement strand
ATGGAGTAAGCTCACCCAGAAGGAGCCTGTTCACTCTAACTTTGAAGAGATTAGGGTTGTAAGCGTTCCACTCTTTTGCTGTAGTGCTGTCGGGTTATAAAACATTTTTGTTTGATATAAGTAGAAAAAGTTTTTTTTTTTACTTGTCATTTGGTGGTCTACATATTATTCGTTTTTTTTTTAAATTGTAACTGAGTAAAACTGCTAAACCTCAAACTAAGAAGGTATATTCGTGAAATATAATCTGCTGATTATGTAAACATTTCGAAGTGAAACTTTCATTTAGACTTGTTTAAAGAATTGCACTGCTGTTTATATTAACCAATATATATTTTGTTAAACTTTAGTTATTACAGAGGAGTATTTATTTTACGTAATCTATTTTTTTTTTTATTAAAGAAAACGTTGCCCCACACTAGGAATTTCTCCTGTATCGTGGGTGCGTTTACAAACATACAAAGTCACACACACAAACAGCCCGACCCGGAACAACTGTCTGTAGGTCATACAAATATTTGTTCCGTGCGGGAATCGAACCCACGACACGCGACGCAGCAGCCGATCGCTCAACCACTGCGCCAACCGTGCCGTCAAAAATCGGCTTCATCTTGCTGACTGGCCGATTCTTTGACTATTTAAAAGGAAAAGGTTTAGTGTGCTGTCTTTAATTGTTTTTTTTTAAAGAGTAGAAGAACTTTTTTTCACTTTTGTGAAAGTGACAAGTTAAATCTTTTCATCTTCAGTAACATACACGGTGACCGAGCATTTGCTTGTCGTGCTAGGTGATCCAACCCCTGTCGCGGGTTCGAATCCATCAAATGGTAGCAGACTTACTTTTCTGCTGCTACTTTCTACTTCATCCAGTCCACGCCTGCTCTCGCTGAAAACCAGCGCTGTGGCTCAGCCTCGCACATGAGTCCTAGCATTAAGTTGTGCGATGGCCGTTTTCTTCGAGATGTGACGCATATTGTTCCAATCTGTTTCCGTCACCATTTTTTTTTGTGTGTGCCGCAATGGACTCCTAAACTACTTAACCGATTTTAATCAAATTTGCACACCGTGTGCAGTTTGATCCAACTTGAAAGTTAGGGTAGCTTATATCTCAATTTTTTGTTGCAATATTATTAGGAGCGGAAAATGTGACGCAGACGAAGTTGCGCGGGTCAGCTAGCTATATATAAAAAATACAAACCACTTCAAAAAAAAAACCACTACAAAGTAAAAAATAACTTTAATTTCGGTGTCACAATACGAAGAAACTAATAAAAACACCGACTTCCGAAATTAAAGTATTTTTTACTTAATAGTGTTTTTTTTTTGGAAGTCGCTTGTTGGAACCTTTTAGTGGTACTCCACACCTAACAACACCACTGCAAAATCGCAGAAAAGCGAAAATACGCAATTTCGACTACTTGGATGACATAAAACTATCATCCAAGTAGACGAATTTCAGCTATTTCGATATAAAATCCAAAGTTCGTAACCGATTTTCATAAAATTGAAAATGGGACCAATCTGCAAGTATATCCTTTCAGATAAAACAAGAATTTTTCATATCGGTTCGTAATAATAATTGTCGGAGTTATGAGGTAACAAACATAAAAAAAAACAACCGAATTGATAACCTCCTCCTTTTTGGGAAGTCGGTTAAAAATATACAATTCCTCCGTTACTAACTGAGTGACTGACAGACAGCCGAAACTACTGCAGTGCTATTCTGTAACAACATTTTCGTGTCTCGACAGCGGAATACGAGGTGAGTTTCAACTTCGTATAAATATAAGACCTTATGTTGTGTGAGATAAAGTTCACTTTGTAAGCTTAGTCACTCAGGTGAAGTCGATATCGAAATAGTTATTTACAGAATAGACTAGCTGGTCGTGGAAAGCTGAAAGGCATGTTAGTTTCATGGGGTGTGTAGGGGATTTCCCGAAATTCCTACGGGGACGAAAAGAAAAACGGGTTGTTCGCGTTCGAAGTCGCGACCAAAAGCTATATAGTGACAAATTAAATATGACAGCATTAGTTGGTCAAATGTAGGTTGGGTAAATACAATTTTCATTAAGATTTTCAGTCTCATTTTCCTTAAAAAAAAAACTCAAGTAGACTATCAAAGACTACATCGCCTTTTGTTTAGTCATCAAACAAGGCATATTTACTTTGCGTCCCTGCAAAAAAAACATGTCGCCTAATGGTCTAGCTCGGAAATCTATTAACACGAATGTAAGACAATACGTTCTCCAAGGCCAATGGCGAGAATCCGATCTATATTTATATCTTAGTTAAATATTTAGTCGTTTTCCGCTCCGCTAATAAGTATTGACTTAGAATTGTTTGTCTTTGATCGGGTTTGTTAAGATTTTGTGACGTAGTTTGGGTAAAACTGTGACTGCGACGGTAGTCTAGTGGTTGTTAGTGTGGCGTCGTGAGTTTGATACTTGGATCAGCGGTGTAGTTACAATAGTTGTAAAGTTCATTTTAACAATTATTATGTACTTATGCTTTGAAATTCTTAGGATTCTAATAGACAAAAACTTACGTTTTTGGGATGCAGGTAAAGTTTGTGATGGGTATAATTCGGATAACATGAACACTATTGTTTGCTCTCAAAACAAATGAAAAAGGTTGTGAATTAAATAATATTTATTTCAGAAATAATATAAAAAAGCTCATTTAAGCTTACAAATTATAAAAACCCTAATCTTTTAAAATTTTCCCAAGTTTACCCAAAACAGACAAAAAAAAATCAAATCACGTGCCAGTGTCACAGAATAAAAAATAAATACAAATTCAAAAATAGAATGACATTTAAGGGGCGGCCATTTTGTAGTCAGTAACCGTTGGAACGCGCATTCCCGTTTTTGTGATTTGGGTAACCACTGTCTCCATTACCGTGGCTAGAGTAGCCATTGTCATTGTCAGCGTAACCACTCTCGTGGCTTGCGTGGTTATTGTAACCATTGTCATTGCTGCGGACGTTGTTGGCGTTGGTATCATAGCCTCCAGAACGGGCAAGGTCTTCGGAGTCTTCATAGGAAATCTGGGGCTTGAAGCCACGTTCGTCTGCTTCGTAGCTCACGGTCTGAAAGTGATAGATGAGTTTAGTATGTATTTAATTTTAGTTGTTGAAAAGGGACCACATCATAGCTATCTCTCAGGTGATATTGTGATCTAACGAGAATCAATCAATCCTACTAATGATTATCCTACTTCCTAGTCTTCCTACTATATCCTATATATCCTACTTAATAATACAAAGGCGGACTTAGTGCCTTAGACATTCACTACCAGCCAACCAAGAAAAATCTTCATGAAATTTGGCACATGGGTAGATTATAGTCTGGAATAATACATAGGATATTTTATTTTCATCATTCACGTGGGTAAAGCCGCGGGCGTCAGCTAGTCTATAGACATATTTAAAGCAGAAATCGTCTGACTGATCGATTAACGCACAGCCGTAACTACTGGTCGTAGAAAGCTGAAATTTGGCATGCAGCTTCCTTACACTCCGTAGGGGTGCACTAAGAGAGGATTTCCTGAAATTCTTCCGAAAACGAAAAAATGGGATATGCGCGCACGAAGTCGCGGGCGAAAGTAATAAATAAAGGAATTTTGATGTGAAGGTAGACCAGCATGTTGACACAGAATGGAAGAAACGGACGTTTCCAACGACTTTAACATGGGCCTTTAAATTTTTCTTTTGCTCCTTATAAAGCGAGCGGAGACGCGGGCAAAAAGTTGAGAATTGAAAAATATCCTCTTTTTACATTTATTAAGCATAGCGTTCAAAAATCACCTTTAGCTCGTGTCTAGTGCTCTCTAAAATGATGGTAAAAACTTTAGACTACCGACCTGCTTCCTGCCATCAGGCAGCACGACGTGGTACTCTCCCTGAGCTCGTTCCTCCTGCCTCTCCTCATGGTGACCGAAGTCTGTGCCTTCCTGGTAGTCATTCACCATGTAGCCAAAGTTGTAGTTGGCTGGCTCCTGTGGAATATCATCAGGTTAGTTGGCAAGCAATGGGTTGTTAATTCTTTGGAAATACTACAGCTTGTTTAGGTATTTGAAGTAGTTACGCCAACAGACGCAACTAATGATACCTTATTTGTATAAATGTATTTGGCTACAGGGCTTGCCAAAGAACTGCTTTTCTAAAAAAGCCACTTTAGCAGAATCATATTAGAATCATAATATTAACCACACAACAATCTTTTAACTATTATTTTTTGCTTGAGATGGGTTTGCTCTTGACTCTAGTGTTGGTCAGAGATGGCAGAGACAAGTCTACGATGGAGCGAGCTTACCCAGAAGGAGCCTGTTCACTCTAATTTTGGAGAGTTTAGGAGATTTTCAACTTTATCGCATTAGGTTCAAGGTTGATTGGGAAAATTTGACAGTGACGGGTAGCATGATGTGCTTTCTGATTCTGCTAAAGTGGCCTTTTCAGACGCGCTGTACGTACATACAATCATACAAACCTTTTCTCCAAAGGAATACTCTCCTTCTGGCGCAGTTAGGTAATAACACAATGAAAAGCGATTGCCTGGGTACGAACCCGCTACTTACAACTCGAGTCGGATCACTACTCAAGACATAATTATTCTACTAACATTATTGAGTTCTTCCAGAGCGTTCCTGGCGAAGGCAGCAGCATTGTGATCGTAGCCAGCCGCGCTGTGCTCATAACCAGCTGATTCCTCACCACCAAGACGAGCGTGGGCACCAGAGCCGTGTTCTTGAGGAGCGGACCTGAGGATCAATTGGTGTAAGGCATAAAACACTGGTAAAGTGTTCATTGACTCTCGTTCTATTTAAGATACTGGTTTGTTGACTGACCAGAATAAATTATGACACCTGAGGGTGAAATATGTAGGGGAATTGAAGGTTTTTGTGACAGTTTGCGACTGAGATGCGAATGCGAACATTGCTTAAAAATAGTTGAATAGGTAATATGCATGTCTATGCAATAAAAATTACTAACAGTGAAAATAGGATTAATATTGTTCGAAAAAAAAAATAGATATAATTATTTTAAACAAATGTATCTGTCCCTCTTGCTGAAACACTGTTTTATATGGTAGCTGCTTAGGCGTTCTTTCTCATTGTAATCTCTGAAGCTTTATAACTTCATCGCTGGTGAACGTATTTAAAAAAATATTTCATGATTGTTTACCAGAGCTAATAAGTATTTCATATTACAAATAAAAAAATCGCGTGCATATTCTCTATTGGTCCATTTGAAGAGTATCATGACCCAACGCTTCTAAACATCTCCAGAAGTGTTGGGTTTTTCAAATGATAGATTTAAAACAAAGGAAAAAACCAGAACCCTTATAGGATCACTAGGGTGTACGTCTGTCTGTCTGTCCGTATGTCACAGCTAGTTTTCTGGATGTCTGAACATTCTGTGACCCAAACACGGACGCGTTACGTAAATAAATATATTTTTGGGGGTCAAACTAGAAATAAAAAAAGGTTCTCAAACTGTACCGCGATGTGTCAAAATCAAATGAAAGGACTTACTGAGAGGGTTTTCGTTAAATTATTTCATAATTTTAAAATAGACTGTTTTGAAGTTAGAAGATATTACACCAAAATTACCATTCCCCCCTTTTATACGAAACCATTGAACCAAAAATTTTGAAAAATATGCAGATATACTTCTAAACCTAAGGATTCCAGATAAACCTATAAGAAATCCGTAGTGTTAAAATAACTTGTTAAAAAATAAAATTGTTTCGGAACCCTTTGCACGCGAGTCCGACTAGCACTTGGCCAGTTTTTTTTTTTCAATCTGAAAGTAGGGTAGTGAATGTGATTATTGGTCGTAGAAATCAGTACAGTGGCATGTAGGTTCCTTGGAGTGTAGGTGAGACGATTTCCCGAAATTCCTACGGGAACAGGAAAAAACGAAATATGCGCGTACGCAGTCACGATAAAAGCTAGTCCTTATATAAATGATCCCTATCGTAATATTATCCAGGTGTGTCTTTTTAACCTTCCAAAAGCATTAACTTGAGCTCCATGTCCGCCTTGTCCACCATGAGCGCCAGCGTGTCCATGAGCTCCTACACCAGCGTGACCTTGAGGACCATCCAGAGTCCTTGCTGCCACTATCTGAGGTCCGCCTCCAAAGTTCTGGTTCGCTGGACCTTGCGGGTAGCCAGCACTGCGGCTTGAGGATGGAGGTGGCAGGTAGCTGGAACATAAACAATATGGCAATTACATACCTACTGCCCATTCCAGGCATTCCAAGCAATGATGCTAGCGAACGAGGAGGCCGAACTTGTGAGGGGGAGGGAAACCTCGCGCCCAGCCGCCGCTACAGAAGAAGACGCCCCGGGCGTTGGGAGTCGCAGGGCGATTCCCGGCCACCGTAGGCGTGGGCCTGCGGACTGCTAGCATTGGGTGGCTCGTCATCTGAACAGAACCAGGCCCGGGTCGACAATGCACTATGTTCCACGCGCGACTCAAAGAGTTGTCAGCAAAACCGACGGGACCCGCTAGGACCAGTGCCTGCCGGGGTTGCGGAATTTGTTCGATAGAGTCACCAACACGGACGGGTTTTAGTCAGTAGGAGTCGGACACTCCCTCCTACTTTACCCCGAGCGGGAGGAGTCATTTTTGACGATTTCCCATCCTTAAAAAAAGGTTGCGCGGAAAAGATCACGGAATACGATAAGACCGCTGATAAATAAATACGGATTCAGAATTGTGAAACGTGTGATTTACGTGAGATTGGCCAGAGAAGGCAACTCACCATCCCTACCTTGTTGCTATTCCACCAATTCGCACTAAGCGTTTCCAAACGTCTTTTATAATGCGCACAGCAAAGGAGTGGAACTCTCTGCCTGCGTCTGTGTTTCCGAACGCTTACAACCCTAATCTCTTCAAAGTTAGAGTGAATAAGCTCCTTCTGGGTAAGCTCGCTCCATCGTAGGCTTCGTTTCTGTCATCTCTGAGCAAGACTAGAGTCAAGAGCCCACCCATCCCTAAAAAAAAGAACCCTCGGAATGAGTGGGCGACTATGGGGGAAGAGTGGAATATAACAGGTTTTATATTCGATTTCATGAAGAATAGGTGTAAAAAAAATATTCGAAAAATATTTTTAACAGAAAGTAAGTTTAATTTTGACTTTTGGGAATAATGTTGATGGTGAAGCAAGTATTTTTTAACACAACTGGAGCTTTCAGCATGCCTTATTGTCGAGCGTAAATTGTCACGATAGATATATTTTTTTTAGGATAAGAGTCCGCTGTCTGTCTGTCACCAGGCTGTATCTCAAGAACCGCGATAGCTAGACAGATGAAATTTTTACAGATAAGGCATTTCTGTTGCCGCTATAACAACAATAACTAAAAAACAGAATAAAATAAATATTTAAGGGGGCTCCCATACAACAAACGACTCGCACAAGACCCGCTGGTTATTCCTTTCGGTAGAATACATATTTTAAGTGTCAGAATATCAATAAAGCATTAAATCGCAATTAAAGCAAAAAAGGCATTAAATCGTCAAAATAAAAAAAAACGAATACTTTACTTGAGACCTATATAGGCTCTAACGAAATGTCACAAGCATTTAAGTCTTGCGTCATCTTGCGACAAAGATTCACACAATAGGCCGATGTGCTGCTGTTTTTGTGTAAGTTTTAAGCATTATAATGTTATTCTTATGGGAAATACCGATACATAATACTTTTTACCTCAAACAATACATATCCTTTGGGCAGAATTAGTAAAAATTATTCACCTGTTTGAAGGAGGAGGTTCAGCATAAGCGAACGCCACTAGGAGTACTATAGCAGCGATGGTCTGAAAACATACGTTAAATTATAAATTAATATTGATAATTATTATGTGGTATGAAAGTGCTTTTGTTCTACATTATCAACAGGCAAACTTTGGTGACTGAAAGACTCTTCAAATTTTAAAACAAAAGCACCTAATTTTAAACTTATTCCTTCAATGCTTAACACTGCAATCCAATAACTGTAATATTCACAAAATATTAAAACGAATTATACCTTCATATTGCAGTTATAACAACCAAACTAATTTCGAAACTAAGTCTGTATGTACAGATGTGACTTGTTCAAATGATACTGTCACCATCTTGTGTCAAGCTTTTATACGACACGTCTTCAAAAGGTTTGGGGATGAAAAATTGACGCTCATTACTGACATAAAGGATGAGCTTTCAAGGTGTATCGAGATTTGTTACAGAAGACGGTGTGGAGCGGTGTTACTTGTATTTTTTTAATACGACGTAATGTTCTGTGCTTTACTCGTCTCTGCTTTATTTATAAATCTACCAATGTAGCTTGACTTCAAGAGTTGAAACTAAAGAAAAATATATATCAAAGAAGAACATAACATCTGATATTTCACTTAAAATTTAGATTTTCGTCGTTTACGACTTAGAGATACTAATAAAAAAATGTAATTCGTTATCGAACTGCTACCGCTTTAATCGAAAGAAATAGATAAAGCTGAATAAGTTTTACGATGAAACAACTAAGTACAAAACTCGCGATAAAAATCCTAACATTTTCTGTGTTCTGCCAATATAAATGATCTGAAGAGGTGCTTTTTCATTATATCCGATAATCCAATAGTATTTTAATCCATTAAAAAGATTGCAAATAAGTCAAAAGTCCCAAAAGAAACTGCATAATGCCGCCTCCATTTAATAAGCTGCCCAAAATCTTTAACACCATACACCACTCTACAGTTTTTCTGTCCTACCAATATGTCACTCAAGGATGTACCAACAACATAGACTTCCTAATACTACGCACATGCATTATTTGCAATTTGACCTTACTCCGGATTAACTATATAATAATAATAACTCATGGTGTTATGTGGTACCCAGTTACTGGGTTTTAGAGGTCAGATAGGCTGTCGCTCCATGTAAACACTGGTATTCAGCTACATCCGTTTAAAATGGAAGCTGACACTATCTTAAACTGCCTCCGTGTCCGAGTGGTTTAGGCTTGTGCCTTGTAACCCGGTGGTCGTGGGTTCGATTCCCACGGGAAGCATAAGATAAGATAACATAAGATTTCTTTATTTATTTAAACAACCTACTTCCTACTAATATTATAAATGCGAAAGTTTTTGAGTATGTATGGATGTTTGTTACATTTTCACGCAAAAACTACTGAACAGATTACGATGAAATTTGGAATGTAGGTAGCTGAAAACCACGCAAATACTACTGAACAGATTACGATGGTATGTAGGTAACTGAAGACCCAGAATAACACATAGGCTTCTTTTTATCCCGGAGTTCCCGAGAGATCGGGATTAACACGGGAATAACGAGAATTTATACGCGGACGAAATCGCGGGCGGCCTCTAGTTTATACTAATACTAGCTGACCCGCGCTACTTCGTCTGCGTCACAATTTCCATTAATGCTCCGCTCCTATTTGTCTTAGCGTGATGATATATAGCCTATACACAACACAACAGTGAAAAAAAGCGAAACAGTGAAATTCTTTCAGTGTTAATATCCAAAGTTCCTGAGATTAGCGCGTTCAACCAAACAAACAAACAAACAATCAAACAAACTCTTCTGCTTTATAATATTAGTATAGATTATGAAGCAGAAAAGTTTGTTTGTTTTGTTTGGTTGAGCGCGCTAATCTCAGGAACTTTGGTCCGATTTGAAAAATTATTTCAGTGTTAGATAGCCCATTTATCGAGGAAGGCTATAGGCTATATTATATCACTACGCTAAGACCAATAGGAGCGGAGCAGTAATGAAAAATGTTACGCAGACGACGTTGCACGGATCAGCTAGTTGTATATATAGGTATGTATATTTTTTTTATACAAGAGTATGCAAGATATTACACAGTTTTAAGTCCAGTCATGTTTAGCCGTAAGTATCAGCGTACTACAAATATTTCTGTGCCATTTAAAGCCACCACCGCCACTTTGTAATGCTGTTTCCAGTTTGATTAGGACATAATCATCTGACTGTCTGATAAAAAGATAATTCCGCGCTTCGGAAGGCACGTATAAGCCGGTGGTCTCGGCCGCCAAATGGGGGCGATCGTTAAAATCATGGCAGAGGCCTTTACCGTCCTCCACACTATTCCGAAGTGGCACGAGGCGAAGTGCTCTCCGAAGTTGACCGAAGTCCGAAGTAGGTGTCCACACACCTCGAGCAACTTCGCGAGGAACTCAGTCGCCCGTTCCCCCCGTTCCCCTCTCGATAGGCATAATGGATAACGTTCATGTGGCAACTGCCGTTGCAATGTGTACTCTCGCATAATAAAAATACGTGCGTATTTACTATGGCTGACGCGAACCGAAGTGACCCGAGTAGTGTGGACAGACAGACGCTTCGTGTTCGAACTTTGACTCTTCGCCTCGTGCAAAAGCGAAGTGCCCCTCCACACTATCGTATTCGCTCAACTTCCATCAACTTCGGGAATAGTGTGGAAGCTACTTTTGACTTGAGGCGGTTTAGAAACTCTGACACTAGGGTGAGTGGGGTCGTTAGTCGTACTACCCACACTATAAGAAAAAGAAGTGAGGAAAAAGCAAAGCGGATGATGATTGATGACCTAGTTGTTTTGAAAAGCAAAGCTTTGTTTTCGAACAGAGTACCAATTCTACAAATTTTCAAGCAACATTCGCATTCGCATTTCAGTCGCAATTTGTCAAAAATCAAGGTTTTTTTAACCGACTTTCCAAAAAGGAGGAGGTTCTCAATTCGGTTGTTTTTTTTATGTTTGTTACCTCATAACTCCGACAATTATGAAAAGATTTGAAAAATTCTTGTTTTAACTGAAAGGATATATACTTGCAGATTGGTCCCATTTAATTTTTATCAAAATCGTTTACGAACTTTGGATTTTAAATCGAAAAAGCTGGAATTCGTCTACTTGGATGATAGTTTTATGACATCCAAGTAATCGAAATTCCGTATTTTGCTTTTCTGAGATTTTGCAGTGATGTTGTTAGGTGTGAGGTACCACTAAAAAGTGAAAAATGAAAAACTTTTTACAAAAAAATACAACCGACTACCAAAGAAAAAACACTACAAAGTAAAAAATAACTTTAATTTCGAAAGTCGGTGTCAAAATACGAAGAAACTAACAAAACACACACAGTTTTTATTGACAGTTTGCGATTGACATGCTAATGTGGTTTAAAAATTAGTAGAATGAGCCCTCTGGCGCTTAAATTGTTCAATGGCATTGTGGTTGGCAGTTGTATTTCTGGGGTAACCTCGAAGTGGTATAGCGAAAGATTTTGAATTCGACTGCTGAATCTGCCAAGTTTATCTAAAATTGAGATTAACGTGTCTTAAAGCTTCTTACTATTATTGTAACTATTAATTAAATTAGTTAAAGCACAGCCCGTACTTTAAAGTAGCTGTGCATCTCTTCGTTTTTTTTTTCTTTTGATTGTTTGTGTACGTGAGGAGAGACCCTAATGCGGAGCAAAGTTTTTTTTTTAAAGAAAGAAAGTAAAAGAAAGAAAGATTCAATCATATTAGGTACCTCTTTATTTATTTATATTACCTATGTACAAATAAAAACACCCTGTGTAAAGGATGACAAATTTAGTGCCAATGTGGTAGCATGTGTGAAACTATGTTTAATGTAGATTTTATGTACCATAAACTCAGAAATAAATAAATATCTACTTACTTACTTACAAATCAAGTTTACCACCTTGTGACGTCACTTTAAGTTAGAAATTCAAATACATAATATGTAGTTTTGTGAAAAATGGACTTAGCTAAGGTAACTTCGATTCGCGAATACTAGGTACATACCTACATACTGTTGCATCATTAAGTTATTCTCGTTTTTGAATCGATGATAACCTGTCAACTGTTTGTGCTCAGTAGGTGAGCATGTTTATAGCGGCAAAATGCCATTGATTAAGTTCTCAATGCTGCAGGTGTAACAAAACTCGGGGCAACAGGAGTTCAAAAGATGATAATGTGGCACCCGAGCGAGCTGTAACCGTAACATGTTTAGTATCATTATATTATATTGTTTGTTTATTATCATCTTAAAGTATCGAGGTTCTAGTGTGTACGCGTTTTACAATTACGGGTTTAGAAATGAGTACGTTGTAAACGTCGGGTCGCTGCAAGCCGCACGCGTACCGCTCGCAGCAGGTTTGCGAACCACGTACACACTATGTTTTTTGGTTACAGTACATGCAACGGTTACAGTTACGGCTCGCTAGTGAGTACCCGGCTTAAAGCTGATGGTTCTGCGCCTGATCTTTTCCCGGTGATGTCGAATTACCGACATAGCCCAAAGGATCGCCAAACTAAAGTGGCAGTGGGCAGGGCTCATTGCTCGCAGTACAGTTGGTAGATGAGGCCGAAGTTCTGGAGTGGTGACCGCGTACTGGACGACGCAACGTTGGATGGACTCCCACAACGTGGACCGAGGACCTGTTGAGGGTCGAGGGTAGACGATGGATGAGAGACGCACAAAAAAAAAACAAAAAACATTTATTTCTTCAGCAAAAGTAACATGAACAGAATTAGTGATTGGAGCCTCCCTTTAGGCAAAGTAATGCCTGTATTGGGAGACTCCGCTCTTTCATATCAACAATCAATATTTCTATATAAACAAACAATATTTGTGTGAGTGTGTGAGTATATGTTTGTGTAATTGTGTTACATGTGTGTGAATGTGTGAGCAGGTTTGTGTGTGTGTAAAATATGTGTGCGTACATGTGATATGAGGTGAGTGCGTTCCACCGCACTTCCACTATCCCAACAACACGTAAACTGTTGCACTCAATTGCAAGCAAAGGCAACCATTCAAGCGGACAGAACAAGCATCATGATAAAAGTGTTAACAGTCCTTCTTCATAACAGAACCAGTTGTTGTGGCGACACTTGGGGAAGGCCTGTATTCAGCTGTGGACGTCTGTCGGCTGAAATGACTTTAATGAGGTCGGATTGCCGACGCATTGGACTATGAGAGAAAAGGAACAGAGAGTGAAACATACATAGGTACCTCCTTGTGCACTATAATATCTCTTGGGGCTGGGGCAAGTGAATGACATAGGTACAACTTTTCGACAATCTTATTTACTGACAAAATGTCACCTGTGACTGGTCGTGATGATTTCCCATCCATAAAAAAATGGTGGGGTAGGTCCTCCCCACGGAGCAAGCTTGCTCCGTGGTCCTCCCTACCACAGGCAAAAAATTCACCACAGTTCTGCCTGCGCAGGCCGGTTTCTACTCGGAAAACCGTACGAGTAGTTGATAAAACTGTTAACACGTGCCAATCTCATGGCACTGCCTGCGCACTTTTCGATTCACTTTAAATTTTGCCTGCGCAAGCCTGGCCTGCTTCGTGCGTATGGTTGGGGGTTCAGTGTAAAATTCATTTTAAATACTTCAACAATAGTAGCAGGATAAATAATGGGCTTTCGTGTAGCCGACGATTCGAGCTTATTCGATAAAAAGATCTTGATGTATCTAGAGGAATGTATGCACTGTTTTTACTAAAGGATTTGAACGTATACGATACTTATAACGAACATCCTTTTTATGGTCTACCACTACCACCTACCAGTAGTTCCTGAGATTAGCGCGTTCAACCAAACAAACAAACAAACAAACTCTTCTGCTTTATAATATTAGTATAGATTCGTATATGTTCCGGCTAATCGCCAATATTTACACAATTCATATTTACATGTTTTGTATAGTTTTGCTTGATTTAATACACAAAACTTACAATAAATTAACAAATAATATACTAAATTAACAAAAGACTACATATAGCTTCAAAAAATTCGCCCTCCACGCTGTCAGCTGGTAATGTACCCAAGAGACTGGCGGAATTGCCACGTTGAATGGCAATGTTTAATCTCTGCCCAAAATAAAAGCCAGCTCTTGGGTCACGGGAAGTGTCAATCAGCTGTTTCGTTTTGTTTAGTTAGACAAAATGGAAGTGTTTGAATCACTTGCGCAGGAAAATTAAAGCAACAGATATTACAAAAATATTTTTATTTTGCTCTAAATCACTACCTACATCACAAGCGACTTACAAACTATGAGGTACATTTCAATATTTTTTTACAGTTTTTTACATTTGCTAGACAAAATAATAAATAATTGAGTATTTCACAGTCGAGTTATCCATTTACAATGCCATTTTTACAGTTGTAGACTTATATTTGCCAATAGTTAAAATGAGAAATAATGTTAGTTCCAGATGTTTCCGACAGGGGCGCTGGCAGAAGCCATTTTTTCCAGTTTTACAGAATTTAGATCTAATAGTATTTATTTGTACTATAGGTGTTTTTACTAAGGTTTTTCTAACTTTGTGTAAGTACTTAAAACGTGAAACAAGAATTGTACATTTACTACATTTAAATTTGGTTTAAAAAGAAACTCTGAAAAGTAGCTGATATTATTTTCAAACCCTTTCACAAATCTCACAAAATGGATATATTCACAATCGCGTTACTTTTACACACAAATATGGAAAATAAAGAACTAAGTTTAAAAAAAATACACGAAGACCAGTCCAATATCCCATAACACTACTTCTCATTTCACCATTGCAAAGTCATCCCTATGTCCTCCTAATAAGGTCCATCACCAGACCTGGCGAGGTCAGCTGCGTTCTCATCATATCCACCTGAGCGACCAAGGTCTGCCGGCTCCACTGAGATCCTGGGCTTGAAGCCACGCTCATCAGCTTCGTATTCCACAGTCTGGCAAAAAAAGAAATTATGTTGTATAAAAAAAGGCAAAAACCGTACAAAAACAGTCAAATTCAAGTCGCATTATCTTCTCAGCGACAATCACAATCAAAACCTGCCAAGTGCGAGTTGGATTCGCGTACCCGTCACTGTCAAATTATCCCAATCAACCTTGAATCTAATGCGTTCGCGATAAAGATGAAAATGAAATCATTGTGTGATTTATGTTATGATTCTACTAAAGTGGCCTTTAAGGATAGGCAGTCATTTCATGTAAGTTACTATTATTCTGCTGCAGCCGGTCAGAAAGGAAGCCGAATATTTTTTTTAGGATAGGAAATCATCAAAATGACCTCTTTCGCTCTGGATGGCGTGGCAAGGAGCCTCGTACTCTCACTGACTAAAACCCATCCGTGTTCCTCCTAATACCCTTTCCAGGGCCGCGGTGACTCTTTCGAACAAATTGTGCAACTGGTTGAAGTTTTTTTTTTAATGATGGGTAATCATCAAATGACTGAGGAGGAGGTGGGAGGTCACCCTGGGTGAAGCAGATGGGAGTGTCAGACTCTTACTGACTAAAACCCATCCGTGTTCCTCCTATTGCTCTTAGTGTTCCAGGGCCGCGGTGACTCTTTCGAACAAATTCTGCAAATGATTAATTGGTCAGGATGATGAAGACGCTTTGGTGAGAGTCATTCCAGAGCTTCCGAGATTCTTATTCCGAATGAACAGAGGTTTAAAAGTTCAAATTTACATCAAATCATGTTTATTTGTTTGACCAACGCGCAACGTGTTGATAAATAGTTAGAATCTAACAGGGAAACCCATTAGTTAAATGTAACAAAAATAAATAAATTTGATGTAGGTATGGTACAAAAGTATAATAAACAAGGGCACGTTAGGTAACTATGTGATAAAACCTGGGTTATTAGAAAAACCCAGAGCTCATAACTATGGCTTGAAATATTTAAATTTATTTTTGAACTTTTACTTTTAGGACATGATATTTTTGAACTTTTACTTTTAGAACATGATATTTTTGAACTTTTACTTTTAGGAACAAGATATTTTTTAACTTTTAACTTTTAGGAGATATTTTCTCTTCGGTGTGTTTTTGTAGCTGTCCCGCGACCCTTCGTCCGCATCACAATTTTCATTAATGCTCCGATCCTATTGGTCATAGCGTGATGTATATCTTTAACCTTCTTCGATAAATGGGCTATTCAACACTTAACACTGGTAATTCCTGAGATTAGCACGTTCAACCAACGTTGACTCGTTCCTGACGGATCAGCTGTAGAAGGTGAAATAAAAAGTTGGAAAACTGAGGGGAGACTTTGCCCTGTTGTTCACTAAGTTTAGTTTAGTGCCTTACAGGTTAGCTAAAAAAAGGCACCTGCCTGGATTTGATGCAGACACAGAAGTGTCTGTATCAGACAATTTAGTCCTCCTGACCGATTTCGGCCATTGCGGCCAATCTCAAAAAGATTAGCCATCGGCGCGGGGCATATTATAGTGCACATGTGTGTACGCTAACACAGGTGCACCCCCTCTTCCATTACTCTCATCTTCACGACCAAAGCGAGATTAGGTGCAGGACCAAAGGCTTGAATCACCTGACTGTCTGATTAAAAGATAATTCTGTGCTTCGGAAGCCGGTGGTCCCGGCCGTCAAATAATGGTCATCAAATAAAGCATGCCAGAGGCCCTTGATGTAGTTTAGAAACTATGAAACCAGAATGATATGATAAGAAGAAGAACGGTTTAACTTGCTTTCCGAAATGCCTATAAGAAAACCCAATAACACTTTTTGCCCGCCCTGGGAATCGAACCCAGGACTCCACGATCGGCAGTCGCTTGCGACCGCGAAACGCAGCAGTCAATATTGTAATCAGACACTATTAATCAACCCACAGTTTTTTTAGGGTGAGGCCACACGAATGTAATTTTGCGAGTCGTGAGTCGCGTAAAATGAGTCGGCTTAATTTACGCTGCACTAGGTTTCATACTATTACAGTCCTGTTTGTACCACACGGAAACGAAAAATGAGTTGGACTTGTTTGGTTAGTTTTAAACCTCTTTATCTCTTACCAGATTTTAACGAAACTTGGCACACGGGTAAGCCAAGTCCTGGAAGATTGAATTTTTCATGAATTAGTCTGAGCTTACCTGTTTAGTACCATCAGGGAGAACCACGAAGTAGGATCCTTCAGCTCGGTTTTCTTGCCTAGACTCCGTGTGTCCGAAGTCGCTACCAGATTCGAGGTCGTTCACTTTGTACGTAAAGTCGTAATTGGCTGGCTCCTGGAAATAGAAAAATTAATCGTTGTGAAATGATTTGGTGACTTTTACAAACCAAGTATTCCTGTTTAGTTTGCAGCATAGTCGGAAAGTTGTGGCAAATTTAAACTGAGATGCAACATGAGTGGGTGAAGGTTCTTTAGGTAAGATCTGAACCAGCGATCCGAGTTTCACCAATGAAGGTTTGTAAGTACATACGTTGGTTTTGGTGTTTGTAGAAGGTGATCTCCGGAAGGGCTCATCCCAATGCAAAATATCTGAGACTGGTAAAAAGCTAACTATCTTTAATTGCCATAGGCTTTCCCTCTGGGTTATGGTCTATTGTAAAAAAGATTTTCAGATTTATAAAAATAATTTCTCGTAGGTACCTGGTTCAGCAGTTCGTTAAGGGCGTCCCTGGAGTAAGAGTAACCCTGGCTGTTCTGGTTGCTGTACTGGTCTGGTACTCCGTATTGCTCTGAGGGCATGGAGTCGCGAGCTGTGGGGGCTCCGTAAGTGTCTGATGGAGAAGATCTGGAAAGAAATGAGAGTGGTTTAGTTCTAATGGGATTTGAAGTTATGAAGTTCAGTAGAGTTTTTTAGTGATATACTTATTTTGTGTACATAATTATATTGGCATGAAATAATATTAGAATTTTTCACTGGAGGAAATTAAAAGAAAAAAATAATGTCAATGAAGCCGTCCAAAATCTTCAAACTTCTATGCGTGCATATAATACCTTTAGGCAGAGAAGTTAACATAACGGTGAAAAAGAAATAATAATTTACCTGGATGCAGCAGCAGAATAAGACGAAGCAATAGCACTGGTCTTCTGATCAGCCGCACGGCTCGAAGGTACACCATACTCTTGAGATACACCTCTGGCACTTGGCACTCCATAAGTGTCAGACAAGTCACGCTGGGCTGGCGCGCCATACGATTGAGAAGGAGCCTTGGAGTCATGGGAGTAAGAGCCAGAATTCCTTGCACTGGGCGCACCGTAGCTGGTAGATGGGGATCGAGAACCAAAAGACGAACGGGCTTCCGACTGAGGTTTGAATGAACGAGCTGAGCTGCTTCCAAACGACTTTCCAGTACTTCTGGGTGTGGTAAAGCTTCGGGATTCCGCGGCTTTGGCTGAAGGGGCTCCATATTCTTGGGACAACGAGTTTGCTGTGAAAGGAGAATTCCGGGATGTCGGTGCTCCATATTTCTGAGATGGCGTGCGGGCACCGAAACTTCTTTGAGAGGGAACACCATATTCCTCTGATGGTCCTGAACGAAATTCAGGAGTTCCGTATTGGTCGGAGGGTGACTTAGCAGTTGGAACACCGTATTCTTGAGGCAGACCGCTTCTCCTTGCTGCTGGTACGCCGTATTCTTGGGATAAAGAGTTTCTTGCAGCAGGGACACCGTACTCTTGCGACACAGAGCTTCTTGCAGCAGGAGCACCGTACTCTTGGGACAAAGAGTTTCTTGTAGCAGGGGCACCGTATTCCTGGGACAAAGAACTTCTAGCTGCAGGGGCTCCGTACTCTTCGGACAAAGAGCTTCTTGCAGCAGGGGCACCGTACTCTTGGGACAAAGAGTTTCTTGCAGCAGGAGTACCGTACTGCTGAGAAGGACTACTTCTGGCACTGGGTACACCATACTCAGCTGATGGAGAGCTTCGAACATTTGGGAGTCCATATTCAGTAGACGGTGAGCTTCGGGAGTTCGGAAGACCATACTCAGTCGAAAGGCTCCTAGAAGATGATATCTGACTTCTTGCATTAGGAGCACCGTATTCTTGGGAAGGTCCACTACGTTGGTTAGGAGTACCATAAGTCTGAGATGGGCTGGTCCTAGGGCTAGCAGTTCTTACGTTCGGAGGTCCATACTCATTTGAGAGGGCGTTGCGAGAGGATCCGAACGATCTGGAGGTGGGAGGTCCGTATTCCTGGGAGAGAGATCTTTGGAGGTCTAGGCTGTGGTCATGTTCGCTCTCGTGATCGTGATGATGGCTGGAGCGGGAAGACGCGTAGCCATCGCTGTAATTAGAAAATGGAAAATTGTATTTTATTTCACAAGTAAATGACTGGACAAGGGCCGGACTCAATGTCTTTGGCATTTTCCAGTCAGCCCACTTTAGGGTTGTGCTATTACAGAACACCGTAATTCATATCCTGGGTTTTTTGGATTATTAATGCTGGAATGAAATCACCTTTGTACAGAGCGCTTTTTTTTATTTTAAAACAAATTGTTGCTCACACAGACTTTGATAAGATAAATTATACTGTTTAAAATATATAACAGTTACAATTTCTCTATATTTTTCTGCCAATTGGTTTATAGGTATTTGGCACTTGACTTATCCCAAAGACCTAATATTTTTGAGATATTTGGGTTATGTTCCTTGAATATTAATGAAGATATAGCTAAAAAGAGTAACTTACCCGACTGGAGGCTCGGCGAGGGCAAGCGACGCAATACATAAAAGAGGTATAAACACCTGAAATGTAAAACAAAAATAATATACTTGCTGCAGGGAACGGTGACAAAGTCTACTGGACGTCATATCTATACTAATATTATAAAGCAGAAGAGTTTGTTTGTTTGTTTGGTTGAACGCGCTAATCTCAGGAACTACCGGCTCGAATTGAAAAATGTAATATTATAAAGCTGAAGAGTTTGTTTGTTTGAACGCGCCAATCTCAAGAACTACTGGTCGGATTTGAAAAAGATAGCCCATTTATCGAGGAAGGCTATAGACAAGAACTACTGGTCGGATTTGAAAAAGATAGCCCATTTATCGAGGAAGGCTATAGGCTATATATTATTACGCTAAGACAAATAGGAGCGGAACAATAACGGAAAATGTGACGCCGACGAAGTTGCGCGGGTCAGCTTGTCACAGTATATGACGTCGTAGACTTTGGTTGGTGACATGTGTTACTGAGTGGTATGACTACCGGTTTACTCAAGATGGTTTTTGGCGAAATAGTTATTAAACATCCAAATTCCAAACTAATTGAAATTACAAACAAATGGAATTTATTTTCTAAGTCATCGAAAAATAACACTTTTTCACGACAGTCATCTTTGTCCATTGAAACTAGATGAAACCGGTGTTCTACTACTCTAAGTAGAAACACCAAATCTACCAATTTAGTTAGGTTAGGTTAGTTTTAGTGGGTATACCGAGTCAACCCGGGGGGAGTCCCACATAGCCCCCCATCCCCCCAAACGGGAGGGTTGTGCGTAATTATTTTTTAGCCAGCGCAAAAAAAGGTTAGGTTAATGCCAAAATAGTTGGGAAGAATTTTGGTAGATTGATTATGTCCAGTTAACGAAAGCCATATTACTTATACTTATAACAAGGCTATAATAGTATCTAAGTAGTTAACTTTTGTACGAGTATGTAATAGTTTCCTTACCTTCATTTTCCTAAGTTGAGATCAAACACCAAATATAACTGAAACAGAACAAGTCGCAAATTGGTTAAATCAAAAAACCCGACTGCAAAACTTTTATGAATGAAAACTGTTTCCTAATTGAATTTAAACATATGACTTATAAATATATATGTATATAACGAAGAACCGAATCCAGTGTTAATGCTAAGCCCTCAGAAACAAAACCAAAACCCTACGAATCTAAAAGTCCAAAATCGCTGTGCCGGCCACCATGGACAATTAAACGCCTCGAACAGTCTCCATGCTCTATGCTATGCATAGATCCAAATTCAAATTCAATGTAATAGGTATATGTATATATATTTTAATCTCCATTTAATTTCCTTTATTTTGACACCCTACTCGATAGGTTTGGTTAACTATAAAATATTAACGAGTTGCTATTTAGCGCCAAAAATTCGCCATATATTCATTTCAATGTTATCTAAAACACTTGGGTATTTAAAATTAATCTAACGGCATCTCAAAAGTCGAAATCCAATTAGACATTAGGCTTTAGAATTATAAAATATCAAAACAGTTTTTTTATATATCCATCTGGATTCATTAATATTATATACTAATTGTCCCCCATGGATTCGCTCCCGTCAACTGCAACTTTCTAATTCTTTTCTTTCATAAGAACCTTCTACTGATGCGTAATGCGATGACCAAGGGAAATAAGGATTAATAACAGACGCTGTAAGTTTATAAAATATCGCGTAAAACTGTGAACATTTTTTTCTTAAAAAGACACAGGTACATTGGAAACTATTGAATTTGCATTGTATTCGTTGTTTTCAAAGGATGTGTTCACAATATTTCGAGAAATTATATTTTAATTACATTTATTTCACTCTTACAGATTTTGCCATTTTCCGATGGCATACTTTTTAGTTCAATTAAACTTATACAGGTTAATTAAAGGTTAATTTTAACATAGCTTTTAAATTCGACCTACCCTTCAAATGAAGATGACACGACTCGAATTGATCCGAACTTCGAATGGTAACATCTTAAACTCTCCAAGTATTTATACTAACTATTCTTGACAATACCTTCCTATATCCCACGATACATTTACAACTTTACCTACCTCTTACCGCTGCATTACCAACCATAAATCTTCGTGATAAAGGTGCAGGGGGATTTGGCGAGGTGTTGTGTTATCTTGGTATATGGTTACATTGTGATTTGATAGTATATGCGTGTGTCATCACTTAGTGATCTGGATATTGTAGGTTAGTTAGTTCGTCTTCATGCTGCACTGAATTAAGGTCCTGTTAAAGAATTTGTGTTGTAGGATTTGCAGTTTAGGTAATCTTTATTACTTATTAGCTTCGGCCAGCGGCTTCGCCCCCGTGATCCCCGGGGAACATACTCCCGGTATAAAAAGTAGCCTGTGTGTTATTCCAGACTATACTCTACCTCTGTGCCAAATTACATGAAGATCCTTTCAGGCTTTCTGACGTGAAAGAGTAACAAACATCCATCCATCCATCCTCACAAACTTCCGCATTTATGATACAAGCTTCGGCAAGGGCTTCGCCCCCTTGATCCCCAGGGAACATAATCCCGAGATAAAAAGTACCCTATGTGTTATTTCAGACTATAATCTACCTCTGTGCCAAATATCAGGAAAATCCTTTTATGCGTTTTGACGTGAAAGAGTAACAAACATCCAACCATCCATCCTCACAAACTTCCGCATTTATAATACTACTTGCTGACCCGCGCAACTTCGTCTGCGTCACATTTTCCATTACTGCTCCGCTCCTATTTGTCTTAGCGTGATGATATATCCCTCGATAAATGGGCTATCTAACACTGAAAGAATTTTTCAAATCGGACCAGCAGTTCCTGAGATTAGCGCGTTCAACCAAACAAACAAACAAACTCTTCTGCTTTATAATATTAATATAGATATAGATTAGTACTAGTAGAAAGTTTATACATCGAAGAGCTAGGCAGTTTTACCTAAAGAACAACATGTTTTTGCCATTAATTATATAAGTCAAATTTAGTAAGAGGGGAGCCATTTCTATCAACCGGGTTCACATCCGAATCCTAGGTAAAGAAAAGAAAAGTAAAGAAAGAAAAATGTTTATTCGGGACTCGCACAAAACATATAAAAGTAAAATAAGTAAAACTAACTGTTATGAAAAATAAGTTGACACAGTTAAGCTACGTCCAGAAATACTAATTCCTAAGTACTTAATGTGTGAGAGGTCAAACAAGGTCCCTGTCTCAGCGTATGCTGCGATATTTAAATATATAAATATCAAAGCGCGTACTGAGAAATTGTAGAGGAAGAAACTAAATTTATCTTTTTGTCTGAAACGGGAATCGAACTCAGGACCTCAAGCTCAGTTGTAGCTTTTGCAACTAATAGACCAGGGGTCTTCAATTAGTTTCGCTCGGGGTCCGTTTTAAGAAATGAAATGAACATCGTGGTCCGCACATTTTATTTATAAGTAAATTTTTACACATTTTATTTTTAAATTTTTTGTCGAGAATTATCCGTCTGAAGTTTGGAATAAAATTGGTGCAAGCTATTGACATTAAATCCTGGAGATGTTCAGCAGTGCTATTCTGTAACAAAATTTTCGTGTCTCGACAGCGGAATCCGAGGTGAGTTTCAAATTCGTATAAATATAAGACCTTATGATGTGTGAAATAAAGTTCACTTTATAAGCTTAGTCACTGAGGTGAAGTCGATATCGAAATGGTTATTTACAGAATATACTAGCTATAGTAAGTCGAGATCGAAACTTAAATCTTCGAAAATGCTGCTTCAAAAATATATGTCGATCCAAACAAAGTAAGAAGTTTCAAAGCTAATTTTTGTAATTCTGGATTCTGGCTCGTTACTAATTCGCCCGGCCGTTTTCGCATTGACGTCAACAAAGATAATGCGGGGGATACATTTTTATTAAATTACGAACAGCTCGCGTCAATCTTTTTGGCGCCACGATACCCCACAAGTATGGGTTTAATGAAAAAAAAAAAATGAGCTTTAGTTCAAGTATGGGGACCCCCAAAATTTATTGTCTTTTTTCTATTTTTGTGTTAAAATCTTTATGCGGATCACGGAATACATCTACTTACCAAATTTCAATAGCATAGTTCTTATAGTTTCGGAGAAAAGTGCCTGTGACATACGGACGGACAGACAGACAGACATGACGAATCTATAATTTGACATTGTTCACCATACTTAGAACTGAAACTCAATTTTTTTTTCATCAAACCCGTATGGGTTACGAGTGGGATATCTATGGATAGGCCTTCAAAAATGATATTGAGGTTTCAAACATATTTTTTTTCTAAACTGAATAGTTTGCGCAAGAGAAACTTCCAAAGTGGTAAAATGTGACCCCTGGAAAAGTTGCACGTATGAAAACCAAATTAATATACAAATTATTTGCTTATTTTTTACAAGCTTTTCACTTCAGGAATTTTGTTTTCGTATCCGGAATTATGATTTTAAGATAAACAGTAGGTATATTTCCGTATAGTCATGTTGGACGTTTCGTTCTCTTCATTTGTACGCGTCACGTAAGTATGAGCCTTTACCTAAAAACATCACGAAAATAATATTAAACTCATAAATAGCTAAATAATTAGTTATATCATAATCATAACGTAGGTACTGTATAATTATGTATTTCATAGTTCCGTTGTGAAAATATTTATTTTTGTATTTCGTCTCACGCAAATGCAACTGTCAAGGCAGATGACAGACGTACCGGTAGGGATGGCGATTATTCCTAAACAAGATCGATTTTTAAATCTATCCAGATCGCAGGAAAGAATCGATTCAGCAATAAATTGACTTCTGATAGATCGATTTCCTAGAGATAAATTCGTTGGTTACCCTCAAAGTACTGAATCCTAAGCACGGTAGGTTGAAAAAAAAGTTGTTTTATTTCGATATTATCACATCAACGCTGCGAGGCCATAAAAAGTTATTCACGACTAGCTGACCCGTCCAAAGTCGTCTGCGTAACATTTTTCATTACTGCTCCGCTCCTATTGGTCTTAGCGTGATGATATATATATATATATATAGCCTATAGCCTTCCTCGATAAATGGGCTATCTAATACTGAAAGAATTTTTCAAATCGGACCAATAGTTCCTGAGATTAGAGCGTTCAACCAAACAAACAATCAAACAAACAAACAAACTCTTCTGCTTTATAATATTAGTATAGATTATTCACTTTTTTTTTTCAATTAGCAGCTGTTCTCTTATTTTATTTTAACTAACTTTTTTGTTTTGTACCTACATGAGTGATCTGTGGTCATTTTATAAGTTGCGAGTAGTTTAGACACAATTTTTAGGTTATCTCCGAATTTGTTTAATTACTTCAAAACTCGGACACTTGTATGAAAATGAACACTTTTATTTAATAGTATATAAAGCGTAGTCTATGATAAATAAAGATTTATTGTGTTTCAACTTAAGACAGATTTCCATACATCGTTGGTCATGATCCTTTAACTAGGGAATTAGGGATATGACATTTTGCACATCAGTTTACAAAAACTTAGTCTAATGCACACTTGCTTTTCCAATTTACTTTTGACATTGGCAGAATAGTCGACATCGGCTCTACTTGCCATTCATAAAAAATAGAATAGAATAGACATTTTGCACAAGGATTCCTTTAATGATGTAGTTGAGTACTAAGAAGAGATTTTTTGGAAATCAACCTTTAGGAGGGTGGAAAGAGGCAACTGTTTTGTACTAAATGTGCGTAGACGCAGTCACGGGCAAAGTGCTAGTCTATTTATCACTTAAAATAATATAAGACGCTGCCGTTCGCGGTTCCACCACCGTGAATGTCGAAAATTAATTAGTTTTCCCAAGGGATAAAAAGTACTTATCCTATGTGTTCCAGACTACCTCTGTGCGAAATTTTATCAAAATCCGTTCAGCCGTTCTAACGTGATTGAGTAATAAACATCCAAACTTTCGCATTTATTTAAAACTAGCTGATAAGGCAAACGTTGCTTTGCCATATAAAAATGGCCTTCTTAGACCTAACAAATATACACAAAAAATATCATAGAAATCGGTCAAGCCTTTTCAGAGAAGTTCGATATCAAACACAGATTTTACATATTAGAAGGTTATATAGAAACTAGCTGACCCGCGCAACTTCGTTTGAGTCACATTTTCCATTAATGCTCCGCTCCTATTTGTCTTAGCGTGATGATATATAGCCTATAAGCTTCCTCGATAAATGGGCTATCTAACACTGAAAGAATTTTTCAAATCGGACCCGTAGTTCCTGAGGTTATCCTACATACAAACTTACAAACAAATGTTACTTCTTTAAAATATTAGTATAGATATGTAAACATAATATAGATTCGATTGACATAGTCTACAATATGTACCTGACTACCAATTCTACTATTTTTTAAACGACTTTCGCATTCGCGTGTCAATCGCAAACTGTCAAAAAAGCCTTAACTTTTATAAATTTTTGACAGTTTGCGCTTAAGATGCGAATGTGAAAATTAATAGAATTGGCCCTCTGGGATACCTATACTGCGTGTATCTGACATCGACGCACAAACGATTTCCGTCGGCTTTTTTCTCATTTTTTCCTTTTTTTCAAGGGTTTTTTTACTTTAGACTGCTCATAATCGTTATTCTGACCCAACCCAATGAAATTTTTAATAAATAAATAATTAATTAACTACTTTCACTAAAAAGAGCAATCTGAATAAAACTACAAATAGATATCAGCACAGCTGAGCTGATATCTATTTGTGGTAGGTACTCTTGAAAAAAATGAAAAGATGAGAAAAGAACCGACGAAAAATTCCAACACTGGGGTGTCCAGAATCATGCCCTGAACCCATAGAAATCGTTTGTGCGTCGATGTCAGATACACGCGGTATGTATAACATTAAATACCAACTTTTCCTAGGTATAGCCTCTTAGCTACGTATGATAAGTTTTACTCAACACTAGCCTCCTCACACGAGTACGTCTGTCGCAACATGAAATTGGTTGTACATACACCGTGGAGCAAATCAAGCAACAACAGTCTGTCAATTTTCAACGGTATTGCTTAACAGATTGGGTTCAAAATTGATTGGGAAAATTTGCCTGATACTGTGGCGCCTATACATTCATGTTCGCCCAACGTTTATTAGTCGACAGAATTATTATGAGTCGCGGTGTTAAATCGTGATAAATGTAGATTAGGTGCGTTATTGGGTCATGTTGTGTGGCAACTTGTAAATAGAATTATTTTACTTACAACATATTCGATGGTCCCGGCTGTCATTTGTAGATCTTTAAGGTTAAGCAACACAGCCAAGGTTATTCTGTGGATGGGTGACCATCTTAACATATCGAGTTTCCTCCGTGCTTCGGAAAGCACGTTGAGTCCGGCTGTCATTTGAAGATCTTTGGCAGTCGTTACGGATTTCTTACCAAGATGTACCGTGTTAAAGTTAATGGGTTGTGGAGGCCGGGTAGGCCGCTCCACGTAAAATACTGGTATTCAGCTGAATCCGGTTTGACTGGAAGCCGACCCTAATAAAGTTAGGAAAAGGCTTCATAGAACGGGGCCATTGAAGTACGAACCCCTTTCGCCAGTTTATATATTCTTCGTGCACATAAGTACCTACAAAGGCAGACTCAACGTTGGGCCACAAAGATGGCGAACCTTTTTTGGTAAACATACTATTTTTATTAAAAAAAATACCTAAAATTACTCCAATACGTGCCGCCAAAAAATCTTCGCCATCCCTGACCTAGGCATTCTCTACCAGTCAACAAAGGGAGAAATCGTGACAGGTGAATAGTTTAATTAGTTTTAAGAGAAAAAAGTTAACACACTTAAATTATATGTATATCTTATCTACTTAATTTAAAATATTTTATTATTTGTTACTATTTCAGGTATGTTTAACTTCCATGTAAGGCTGGCTGTCCACTTGATCTAAGAGGGGAGGATCAGAACGAACCAAATGGAACCAATGGAATTACATAAAATCTCTGCTCCACTGCAGTGGACAGGAATCTGCGAACTAGAAGGTATAATAATTCATTGAATACAAAACCGGGAAGCGAGAGCAACTCTGCTCCGCATCAATGGAAAATCACAGTCCACAACTCCGCTCCGCATTACTCCCTCGCTCCGCTCCGCATTACTCCCTCGCTCCGCTCCGCTGCCTCGCTCTGCATCAATGGACATGCAGCCTAATAGGGGAGAGCCTATTGCCTTTAACTGGGTTGCTATTGTGAAATTTCAGATGAAAAACCAACACAGAAATCAAACCCTTGAACTCACATACTCGGCAGTAGCATGTAGCGCTCGCGACCACTACACCAAGTAATATAATTATGATGAATTGCTGAACGACGGGTCCTGTGCGTCTCACATCCATCGGCTACCCGCGACCTTCACCAGAGGGCTCAGTGTGAGTTTTCTAACGTACTCGATCCCGTAAACGTTTGCTTTAAATGTCTAATTGTATGGAAATAAAAAACTTTTTACAAAAAAATAAAACCGACTTCCAAAAAAAAAAATACAAAGTAAAAAATAACTTTAATTTCGGAAGTCGGTGTCAAAATACGAAGAAACTAACAAAAACACCGACTTCCGAAATTAAATCTATTTTTTACTTTGTAGTTTTTTTTTGGAAGTCGGTTGTATTTTTTTTGTAAAAAGTTTTTTATTTTTCACTTTTTAGTGGTACCCCACACTTAACAACACCACTGCAAAATCGCAGAAAAGCAAAATACGCAATTTCGATTAGGTACTTGGATGACATAAAACTATCATCTAAGTAGACGAATTCCAGCTATTTCGATTTAAAATCCAAAGTTCGTAACCGATTTTCATAAAATTTTAATGGGACCAATCTGCAAGTATATCCTTTCAGAAAGAATCTCCTTAAAAAAATAATTTTTCAAATTTGTTCATAATAAAATTTTCGGAGTTATGAGGTAACAAACATAAAAAAAAAAATATAACCGAATTGATAACCTCCTCCTTTTTGGGAAGTCGGTTAAAAAAAGGTTATCCTATAATATCACCAGGCGGCGCTTCTTCAGTTTCAACACAAATTGTCATTTACGCTATCGCGATCGAGAACGTAAAAAGCTCACACTATCCCTCAGGTTATAGGTCCACCTTTGCTAGAGGCACAGGATCGGTCGTTGTGGCGACGCTTGGGGTAGGTCTATGTCCAGCGGTGGTCATCTTGCGGTTGATATGGTGATGATGATGAATCGTATCTCATCCCACTATATTACAAACGCGAAAGTAACAAAGGATACGCTTCAGCAATACGACATTCATTTCCTCGTTGGTTTAGTGGTTGTGGTTGTATGTTTGTTACTCAAACCCGCGAACAGTCTACAGATCTGGATGATGAACAATATAACCTTCTTTAATGATGAAAAATCATCAAATGACTCCTCCCGCTCTGGGCAGAGCAGAAGAGAGTGTTGGACTTTCGTTGACTAAAAGCCATACGTGTTCCTAATGCCCTTTGCGTTCCAGGGCCGCGGTGACTCTTTCGAAAAAATTCCGCAGCGTTGGCAGGGGCACCTTGTATATAACCTGGTATAACAAATTGCATACTTTTTCTTCAAAATCATCTTCCACGACCTATCAATCTTAGCTTCTCTCACACTTACGTCACGTTTAGAAACAAAACCGATTAGAAAACCTCAATTAAACGGACCAGAAAAACCGGAATCTTACTATTGTCTTCAAAAACACGTGAATACTCAGTATCATCACGACTTGGACAAAAGGAGGTAGTCTATTAAGGGCAAGGACGCGCTTTTGGTGACGCGGACCATAGAATAGAGAGACGCCTCGGCGGCAATTGCTAGAGCGTTGTCAAATCTTTTGGTAGAAACCAAGCGTGTCAGCGAGTTTACTGTTTATTACTCAAAGATTCAAGATTCAAAGAATGCCTAGAATAAGTGTACCCACTAGTTATATCTACTTGTGTTCATTTCTGTAACTATTTTGGTAAATAAACTTTATTTATAAAAAAAAAGAATTTATCTATACTATAATCTATACTTATTTTTTTTTCCGTCTTTATTGATATAATAATTGGGGTTTTTATCCCAATGGATACGCCAACCCCATCATGCCTTATACAGACTACTACTAAACATTGCTTGAAACTTAAATTAAAAGAAGAATCTTAATCAACACAGTGCACCAACTCCGATATACTTATATTATAAAGCAGAAGAGTTTGTTTGTTTGTTTGGTTGAACGCGCTAATCTCAGGAACTACTGGTCCGATTTGAAAAATTCTTTCAGTGTTAGATAGCCCATTTATCGAGGAAGGCTATAGGCTATATATCATCACGCTAAGACCAATAGGAGCGGATAAGTAATGAAAAATGTTTCGCAGACGACGTTGCACGGGTCAGGTAGTTTCAAATAGAGGCCATTTACAGGCACTTTTGAATTGTCAAGGTCGGTCAGTCAAAATCATGAAGCTATTTGCACGTTCCAAAGCGTAGATCTCTATGGAAAAGAACGTGCAAGAAACTCCACGGACAATCTTTTAAATCATGTTACTTTTAAAATAACCGACACGAGTCTTGAGCACACTTTCCGTTGATCGTTTTGACGATAACTCTGACGCTTAACGATATTGGTTCATCAGTCAATGCTCATCGACTGTTGGGCGTGCAAGTTTCGTTCACCCACCGTACATTGGCGAGATCACCCTGTTGCATTCATCTGCCGGTCGATTCTGTAAACATGTCGAAGGGAAGGTTTGGGTGAAGTGAGAAGTTTACAGAATCGACCGGTTGTGCTCACAACTCGTACTGGCTTCTATACTTAGGGTATTTGACATTGATTGAAATAGTAAAGATTAGACCGTCTGAACGTTGGTATAAAGGCATTCAACGTATTAGAAACGAGGATATTTTTAATGTTTCCGTCAATGATCACTTTCAAAATAGCCTAAAGCATGGCGAGTTCAATTCGAGTGTTATAAAAACGCGCCCTGTACTTACTACACAAGTAAAAGGTACGAGTACGGTAAATTAGACTACGATTAGAAACGTACATGAAATAACTGCTATTTTATTTAAAGATGTTACAAAAAATATGTTGTTATTCTATTATTTCTATCCTTGTCGGTCAAAATGCCATACTACACTATGACAGTAATAAGTAAAACAGATGTCTCTGTTTTTCTGTGTGATTTGTACATTCATATTTAAGAGATGTTAAAGGTAGAACTAGCCAGGAAATCTGTTAATTTACCAAGAAGTATCAATCCTCGAACTGGGTAATGAAATTCAGATAGGCACTGACTGTACGTAAAATACTGGTATTCAACTGCGTCCTGTTTGACTGGACCTTCCCCAAAATAGTTGGGAAACTGGTAGCAATAATAATAATATCCTTATAATAATAATATCCTTATAATGTCCTTGGACATTTCACACAACGCCATATAGTCCCAAGCTAAGCAACCTAATGCTTGTGTTATGGTAACGATATGGCTGATAAACTACTTATATACGTTTTTTAATTTTTTTGTAAATACATACATATTATAGTTAGAAAAACACCCAGACTCGGAACAAATACTTGTAGGTCGTACAAATATTTGTTCCGTGCGGGAGTCGAACCCGCGACATGCTGCGCAGCAGTCAATCGCTCAACCACTGCGCCAACCGTGTCGCAATTGTTGGAAGGAGACTATGGTCGGCAAAGTGTTTGGTTAAATGACAGCCTAAACTGGCACTTAGCACACTCTCACTATTTGACGAATAATAATAAGTAAAGTCTACTGCCCACAGAGACATTCCTAACTCTGTGTAACAAACCCGAAGGCAAACAAAAGACTGAGTTGTATGATGAGCTCAAACAAATGACGATTCGTTGCACGGATCAATGTTAGGAAATCTTTTGTGTTTCAGATAATTGTAAAGCTGTACTTCGAATTAGACCTTCCCTGTTTGGCCCTGGTTGGTCATAGCGTGATGGCTTTTTCATACTGCTTTTTTTCAATATTTATTTATTAAGTAGTTTACATAACACTTTTACGAATATCAATTTATTTTTGGTAATTTTAATCTGTCAGCAGCGCCCGTAAATTAAAAGAACAACTTTGGCCCAATAGGGTGCCCCTTACGGGCGTTGACAGAGATAGATAAGGCCGGTGTTTCCTAGGTTACTATCAAGAAACACCGCAACAAACTCAGAACTCGAAAGTCTTTTTAAAGTTCATAAAATGTGTACTGGTCAAAAATGGGTAGGTTTGATGTATCCGGGGAAAATCCCAATGTATGTTAAGTAAGCCAATGGCATACTCAGTGATGAATGTTACCTATATAATGACATGTGTGAAATAATAATCGTAATCGGATCAGTTCTACTACTGCCTACTTCTAATCAATAAACACCCTCCTTTTTTTAACGATTGGATATTATTGCCGCGCAGAAGGTAGTTTCACTCTTACTAATTAAAACCCATCCGTGTTTCTCCAAATGCCCTTTGTGTTCCAAGGCCGCGGTGACTCTTCGTACAAATTCCGCAACCATGACCCGCTTTGGTCCTAAATTTTTAACCGATTTTCCAAAAAGGAGGAGGTTCTCAATTCGAATGTTTATATTTTTTTATTTTTTTTATGTTTGTTCGGGCATAACTCCGTCGCTTGCCAACCGATTTTAAAAATGATTTTTTTGTTGGAAGGGTATACTTCCCAAATGGTCCCATGATAAGGAAACCAGGATCTGATGATGGCATCCCAGAGAAGTCGAGGGGAACTTTCGAAAATCGTATGGTATCTATTTTGCAGTGGTTTTGTTAGGTGTGGGGTACCACTAAATAGTGAAAAATAAAAAACTTTTTACAAAAAAAAACAACCGACTTCCAAAAAAAAAACACTACAAAGTAAAAAATAACTTTAACTTCTAAAGTCGGTGTCAAAATACGAACAAACTAACAAAAACACCGAGTTCCGAAGTTAAAGTTATTTTTTACTTTGTAGTGTTTTTTTTTGGAAGTCGGTTGTATTTTTTTGTAAAAAGTTTTAACTCTCAGGGTGAGTTTTTGACCCGTCGTTCAACCAATTCTTCACAATTTAGGACCCATTAGTTTCAGTGTTAATATAATTATAATCCGTGGTGCTTGGCAACTGGGCTTAACCCAGTTGTATAAATGTCCCTTGGTGCCTATTGGCCTAGCTCTTTTCTGTCTCCTGCTTGATAAGTAGGGAAGTGGAAATTAAATATTTATTTTTTCCTACTCCTCCGCTGTACTCTTCTGATTAATTTCGTTGCGAGAAACGATTCAACTGTCTTGGATCCCAGACAGTTGATTCGTTTCTCCGGGACTCGTCGGGCTTCATTAGCTCGGCGTTTTCTGGTGGTCGCCACTGTTGATTCTGGCATTCAGGAGTTGCAGTGGTGGACTGGACGTAACGGCTACGCCGATCTCCCAGTCCACCCCCACTAAGACGCTGCGGGAATTTCAGTGCTGGGTCATTTTAGTGGGTATACCGGGCTTGCCCGGGGAGTCCCACATACCCCTCCCACTCCCCCGAGTGAGAGGGTATGCGTAACGCATTTTTTCCCAGCCGAAAAAAAAAAGGAGTTGCAGCGGTTGGGAATGTGTGACGGGCTTGTCCAAGCTTAGCGTAACTTTGAATATCGACCCACGCGGCTGTTAAGAGTGTGTATTCCGTCCACTAGCGCCGCCAATCGTTTTTTATATATTGTGGTAAATTTAAGACACGTAGTTAAAAAACCGCTCTGTAGTGTACTGAAGAAATGTATCTATTATTTTTTGACAGTTTTTTTTTAATACATAACCCATGGATAAATAGCCAAAACGGCAATTATTGCTAAAAGTGGCCACTTTTAGCAAAAACATCGACTTTGGCAATTATTTATGTTCTAAAGTACAAAACATAACTCTCAAAACATAATAAATGCATTACTTCAGTGCACTACAGAGCGGTTTTTATCTACGTGTCTTTTATTTACCACAAATAATAAAAAACGATTGGCGGCGCTAGTGGACGGAATACACGCTCTTAAATTCAGTCACTAGCTCCTCCAATTTCTACATAAAATACATATATTACTTTAATTATAAATATCGTGATTCTAATAGTATATTTTGATTGTACCGCGCCATCAGGAAGGCGAGCTCTAAAAACAATATCAGAGGGGAAACCCTCTGACGTTGTTACAATCCCTTCCCTTTCGTTATCTGACTCTGGTAAGCATTGTTTCTGCTTATTTATTATAAACATACTAAATTAATCCTCGTTAGTCAATCAGTATTAAAAATAACTCTGTCCAGTACACAGCTACAAGTGATTGAAATGGGTTTCAAATTACTGATATTAGTGCTTTTAATAAAAATGGTATTGGCCATAAGACTCGGAGTAAACATAGACGAGAATCTGCATGTGGAAGTATCGCACGAAGGCAGCGAAACTAGCATAGTAACAGATAGAGATATTGAGTCATTCACTATCGGGGATGATAACTTAAAAAGTGTGATGGAACATTATTTCAGAATAAAGCCCGATCGTGTGGACATCAGAGGTCCAACAGTATAGGAATGAACCGATGAACCGAGTGATGTCGGTGAAATCAGCTCATGTCAGAAACATAAGGATAGTTCCAGTTGTATTGATAACCCGAGACTACAAGAACTCATAAAAGCGAACTATCACGGTGAACAAAAGTTTATCACGCAAGTTATAGAACAATTTGACAATGAGTTGGTCAAAAAACGAGTTAGGAGTACGCGAAGACATAGAATTTGAGATCAGTGTGAGAGATGCCAACGATGATGATAACACAGATTTTTCTTTCACTACCATATTGGGCAAGAATGAAGAAGAAACCAAAAGCGAAACAATTGGTATTACTAGTAACGCAGACATGGAATTGCAGCCAGGAGAAGCAGTAGAAGCTGTCTTGACGGCCATCGCCGTCTATTTAGAAATAGAAGTTGAGTATAGTGCTTCTTTAACAGGGAGTATGTTTTTGTACTATTCTTCAAGTTACAAACAAAGCTATAAGCTACCATCAACTAGCGAAACAGAATATAAAAAATCTTGGAGGCATTAAGACAGAAATTACAGTGACGCAGACGATCAACATGAATTATTCCATGTTGGAGCGAAGTTGAAAGTTGAAAAAGGAGCAACGATATTTCTATGTTACTCATAATATTATGGTTGTGATGCTTTCTCGCAACTCTTGCAAGAACTGCCTTGCTTTTTCTAGTGATTATTTCTTTAAAATAGATTACGTTCATCCTCTAGTTTGATTATTCTTTGTCACACACTTATTATTTGTTTTTTTTACATACTTAAATACTTTTTTAACTTCTGTCTTCTGCACAAGGTATAGTGACATTTTAATATCGCTTGTAACCGATAATTCACTGAATTAAATAAGATGTCTTCAATGAAGAAACTACAAAAATGTCTACATTATGCGTTTATATTTAGTTAAATTTAATATTAGTTTAGTGCTTCTATGAGATCTCAAAACTTTTTACGGTGGAAAGATTGCCTAAAGAGACTGGGCATTTTTTTATTACATCGAATGTTTTTGTGGGGTTATATTCTACTATGCAGTGTTTCGTTTTTGGAAGTAGGTTGTATTTTGTTTAGACGGACGAAAAACGTTTTTAATTATTTAGACGGAACAATGCTGGTATTACTCACGCACTGTTTCGAAGATCTGCTTACATGCATTTAGGATGTCTCTCAGCACTCACAATACAATTTCCTTGTAAGCAGTAGTTGTGGCATATTGAACCTTTTCGTTCCTCCACATCGAGTAATAGATTCTTCAGAGCTTCACAGGACTTGATTCCTCAGGCTTGTTCTTCAATTGTATAGTTGGCTGCTACATCTTGACACCACCAACAGTCTTTGCTAGTGACTGAATAAACGACTGGTGCCACACCGTGTTGTTGTTGTTTTGGAAATTTCAAAATGGCTCCTTGAGTGTTGCTTTTCCAATAAATGAAATCTTTTGATACGTTTAAAGCAGAAGCATAATATTTTGTTCCTATAAAATATAATGTTCTAATATTTTCCCCATTCAAGTCGGCACTTTTAATGCAATACTGATCATATTTAGTTTCCTCGATCCAGTACATGGTCTGCGTATGTTGGTCAATGGCCAAACTTCGTTGCCCATACATTTTAGTGTCTTTTAAAACAACTTCTCTTTTGGTCCCATTAAACGCCGCCTTCTCTATCTTTTGGTTTGTGGTCCAGTAAATAAACCTGTAAATTGTAAACAACTATAAATATCAACAAAGTTCAGTATGAATTTGGCTGAAAATGAAATCTATAGGAAATTGTTTAAAGTATTGTAGAAAATTCCTTAAACTTAGTAGAGAGATGTTTTGCTAGGGAGTTGGTTGGCCACTTCTTCTCCACAGCTAAAACACTAGGAAGTGGTGACGGGCGGGCGTTTTGGGGGACTGTCTTTTGTTAAACTTGACGTTCAAAAAGTGCTGGCTCTCAGCCTTAAATAAATGACATTTGATTTTTTTGAAATTTTGAATAGTAAATTGTTGTGTAAGTAACGTACCCTCCACAGCTGTCTTAGCTGTCTACAGCTATTTGCTGATATTTGTCATCTGACGTAATTAAAAGATTTCCGTCAACTGCTTCATTTGACGATGCAAGTTTTAATGACAACGATTTTATTTTTTTATCTTCAGTCCAAAAGAGAATTTGTGTGACCGGGTCGTAGACGAGATTCTTGTAATCAGCCGTTGTTAGTGTCGTTACTAAATTTTTAATTTTCATGGTTGATATGTCAAAGCTGGATTTGGACAATTTAAAATTGTAGTAGTCTGCAAACAGCACCCTGAAGTGAACTGGATCGTACGTGACAGAATTGATATCATGAGCTGACGGAATATCTTGTGTGTGCGATAGTGTTCCATTGTAAAAGAATTCTAATTGGTTCTCTATGTTTTATCCAGTTGCTAAACAGAGTTGCAGGGTTTTCCATCTCGAAGTGTTTACTCAAACACGGAGAGTGTGCTATCGTAAATTAAGAGGGTATATAAAATTAGGGAAAAATAGAATTAAACAAGTAATATCTAAACAATTACAGTTTTATCAAGCAGCAGGCTGGTACTCAATACAGCTTTATCAGTATATCTAAGTCCCTAAACCTGAAGCACGGTTTCAGCCATAGCGCTCCTTGTCTCCATTCCAAGGTGTTCTACAGTGTGAACATGTACATGACAAAAAGTATACAAAACTCAGGGTCGCATGTGAGAACCCTCAGGGTGAACCACTAGCAACTTGTAGCTCAATCATATAAATTATGTGGGGAATTATCTAGTTATGTTTTTTTGCAGAAAATAACATTGTTTTTACAAGTTCATCGTTTGGTAGTGACTTACAGCAATGAGTACCATTCATCGACATTCTTTTTCTTAGTGAAAATGTATTTAGAAGGCAAATCCTAGAAACCCTAAAGGATCAACAGTCAATGTATAAATAAATTAATGCTACAAAAAAGAGCCATACGAACCATGGTAAGGATATCACAGATAAAAGCTGTCGGCCACACTTTATAAATTTAAAAATTTGAACTGTGCCCAGCCTCTATATTTTAGTATTGTTGGTGAAATTTAAAAAATACCTGCATAACTACGAAACAAATGAGGAGAGACAGTTGAGGGAAAGTACGCGTAAGAAAGATTTTAAAAATAGAATCATACCCCAACATAATGTAGTGCAACATAGTCCTCAATATCAAGCAGTGCGGATTTTTAATAGGTTACCATTGGACTTGAAATCTATAATCTACAAAAGCTCATTTAAGTCAAGACTCAAGGCATTTCTATTGGACAAATTTTTGTATTCTATTTACGATGACATTGCCACATTTTAATTACCTATACTTAATGATATTTTTTTTTTTAACTGTAATTTTGGAATGTTATTATTATAATGCTTGTAATGTAATGTGTTGATTTTATTTTTTTTATTTTAATTGTTTTTTTTTTTTTTGTATTACTTTCTATAATCTGTTGAATTATTAATCTGCTAGTTTTATAATTTTAATGAATGTGTTTTTTTTATTATTTATTTATAGATTATAATTTCAAACACAATGTGAATTGTTCGTGAATAAAATTGAATTGAGTGTTTATGATCCATTTGTTTTTTTTTAAATATTATGTTAACAGTTTTATATGAGTAGGTACTTATGTTCAGAACCTATTATGAATGACTACCAGTGGTAGTAAGCCGTTGTAATGTTTTTTCAATAAATAGATGATTATTTCACTCACTGTTTTTATATCTCATAATTATATCCTACTGTTTTTAAATGTTAGAAATGGACTGTAATATCATATTTATATAAGTACTAACATAGTATTTAGTGCTACTCATACGTACAGAGTACCAAGCGCTGTCTTATTATGAATAAAATTATAATCTTAAAAATCGAGTGTCACGGTGTTTGTTATCGAACTCTACCGAAAAGGCTTGACCGATTATTATGACATTTTTTGTGTATATTTTTGTCAATAGGTTTTATATGGCAAAACAATGTTTGCCGAGTCAGCTAAAATATAAAACGTTATTAATTAAATAATTACTTAAATCAAAAATTATATTTCTTCATTTTCTGTGCATGGCTTTTCAGTTAATTTTGGACCAAAGTTAAAGCTGTTTCAGTTGCAGCATCAGTCTCATTTTGAGGTCTTCAAAAGTGCAGTGAATTGAAGTGACTGTGGTATAGGCGCCAAATAAATGTTTAACAACGGTCAATGACCCACATTTATTGAATTTCTTAATATCAAAAGCTGAAATATAATTAAAACTCTTCCGTGGCCGGTGACTGAGTGACTGACAAACAAAGCATAGCCGAAACTAGCGAGCCTAGAAAGTAGAAATTTGGCATGTAGGTGCCTTAAGGAGTCTAGGGTAGCACTAAGAGAGTATTTCCCATAATTAAGAGGGCTTATTCCGTCCACAAGGGAGGCGTTCGTCAAGGTGACCCCCTCTCTCCTAGACTTTTTGTTACCGTCCTACAAAACCTCATGAAGACACTAAAGTGGAAAAACAAAGGCATAGGCATCAATGGTCATTTTCTAAGTAATCTCAGATTCGCCGATGACATCATACTCTTCGCAGAAAATTCATCACAACTAGAGTCAATGATAAATTAAATTAACTATATCAGTAATGAAATTGGTCTGGAACTAAACTAATTGTGGTAAATTTAAGACACGTAGATAAAAAACCGCTCTGTAGTGCACTGAAGAAATGTATTTATTATGTTTTGAGAATTATGTTTTGTACTTTAGAACATAAATAGTTGCCAAAGTCGATATTTTTGCTAAAAGTGGCCACTTTTAGCAATAATTGCCGTTTTGGCTATTTAGCCATGAGTTATGTATTAAAAATAGCTCTCAAAAAATAATAGATACATTTCTTCAGAACACTACAGAGCGGTTTTTTATCTACGTGTCTTAAATTTACCACAATTAATAAAAAACGATTGGCGGCGCTAGTGGACGGAATACACTCTCTTAATTACTCCTACATGGCCCAAGTCAATCCCAAAAAATCAATCATTTATCAATGCCAACTATTTACCGCATTCACAACAGCTGTCTCTGGCTGGCATGACAGTTTCGTTGGTCTAGCAATCGCAAACCACGGCTGCTGAGCATGGGGCCCTGGGTTCGATTCCCGGTTTTTACAGTGTCATGCTGTTTTACTTTGAGTAGTTTTTAATAGTAGCCTGGTGTTTGATGGACCTCTCCACACGAATTCCCCGTGACCATCTTACGGGCGTCAATGAGGTGCTTGCCTTAGGCGCTGGCAACATTTAATCCGCCTCTGGGCTGAAACTTAACAATGTGCAAACGACCTCAATAAGCTCTAGGATACCAAATGAAAGGACTCTATTGTCACACGGATCAAATGATAGTCGTTTAATTTAACCGTCCAATGTAACATGAGTTCTAGTTACGAAATATCTCTTAAGAAGCGCGGGTCGGGCGCACGCTTTACCCATTTATTAAACAACCTTCAATCATTGATTTTTTCAATGTTAAGGCGCAAACCCACCTCGGCGCACGGAGAAACTCACACGTGTGTTAAGCTTCGCTGTGCAAGAAAATGTTTGTGATTGTGTCAACCCACGGACACGCTTCCCTTCAATTGCGTGGCTTGATCGAATACGACGCTCACATAGCTCAACGCTTTCTACGCCATGCACGCTGTGCATGCGGTAAACGCTATACACAAATAGACTTAAGGCCGTACCCTGAGTAAATAACATTGAGCATTTATTCCCTCAATAACAGCGCAAGAGATACAATAGCGAATACGCTCAGAATGTTGAATAAAATCGTTATAAAATCTAATTTTGGTCGTTTGAAAAAAATACTTCTACCAAAATGTTCAAAATTAAATTGCCTATCCATTAGTGCGAGTACAAAATCAAAATAATCGTTAGTTTTCGAGAAGATGCATGTTTTCAGTAATTTTTTCTCATTTCTGTGGTTTCGTTGTGAGGAGATTATAGTATAATGTTTAAGTAATCTATATGAAATAATTCTATAGGTATTTATTTAAAGAGAATTAAAAAAGGTATACTTAGGTATTTAGAAAGAAGCTATTGGAGTCAGTTGTCTGTGTTTTTTTTTAATAAATGCCCCGTTAGTCTCGTGGTGGCGTCCTGGTGGTCTATTCGTTCACTCCTAAGTGATCACGGTGAGATGTCGACAGAATCGACTGGCTGGTTTCAATTCCTTGGTCGGGCAAAAGATCAATCAATTTTCATTGATTTTCTTTAATAATTTCGGAATATACATATACAATTAATATTTAAATATAATCTAACTACTTATTCTAATAAATATAACAATCGCGTATCACGGAGTTTGTTATCAAACTCCTCCGAAACGGAGTGACCGATTTTTTTGTGTATTTATAAGGTCAGAGAATAGGTCTTAGGTTTTTTTTTTATAACGAGTCAGCTAGTCTACAATAAAAATAAAAGCTCCTAATTGAAGTGTAGCGTCAACAAATCCATCCGCATTGCCGTCGACTGGAAGTGAACCCAAAAGTCTGGATCCCTTCCTTACATACATCGCCTCCAAAAGTAAACACCCAAAAGGTGTTTTATTTTATTTTATTTATTAAGGGATAATGAACAACTAAAACATAGGATATAATACACACAAGGTTAACAATGCTTAAGTGGTGAGTTTGCAGTCCACTGCATTATCCACAGATACAATATATTTAATTATCAGTGGTTGGTTGTTATTATGTTTTTCCACTAGAGATTTCTTAGTGTGAAGTTGATGATGTCATACTGGCGCTGATATCTCTTCAGTCATGTCAGTGTCTTTTCATTGGACGGATATATTTTAACCAATGGCATTGTACAATACCGCGTGTATCTGACATCGACGCACAAACGATTTCCATGGGTCCAGGGCATGATTCTGGACACCCTAGACTTAGAATTTTTCGTCGGCTTTTTTCACATTTTTTCATTTTTTTCAAGGGTTTTTTTACTTTAGACTGCTCATAATCGTTATTCTGACCTAACCCAATGAGATTTTTAATAAAAAATAATTAATCAACTACTTTCACGTAAAAGAGCAATCAGAATAAAACCACAAATAGATATCAACTCAGTTGAGTTGATGCCTATTTGTGGTACTCTTGAAAAAAATGAGAAAAGAACGACGAAAAATTCCAACACTGGTGTGTCCAGAATCATGCCCTGGACCCATGGAAATCGTTTGTGCGTCGATGTCAGATACACGCGGTATCTCCGTACTACGTGAGTCACTGACATTTTGACTGACATGATTGGTTAATATTATCTCTCTGTTCCTTTATCTGTTCCTGTTCATTTGCGAGGATCGAGGGAGCGGAGCGGAGAAATGGAGATATTGCAACCAATGACATTGTACCAAATCTCCACGTGAGCCTCTGATATTTTGTGAGATTCAATTGGTTAAGGCCGTACGTACCCTGACCAAATAACCTTGAGCATTTTTTCCCTCAATTACAGCGCAAGAGATACGATAGTGAAAATGTTGAAAAAAAATCGTTATAAAATCTAATTTTGGTCGTTTGAAAAAATATTTCTACCAAAATATTAATAATTAAATTGCCTAATCCATTAGCGTAAGAACAAAAAAAAAATACAACCGACTTCCAAAAAAAAAACACTACAAAGTAAAATAACTTAATTTCGGAAGTCGGTGTTTTTGTTAGTTTCTTCGTATTTTGACACCGACTTCCGAAATTAAAGTTATTTTTTACTTTGTAGGTAGTGTTTGTTTTTTGGAAGTCGGTTGTATTTTTTTGTAAAAAGTTTTCTATTTTTCACTTTTTAGTGATACCCCACACCTAACAACACCACTGCAAAATCGCAGAAAAGCAAAATACGCAATTTCGATTACTTGGATGACATAAAACTATCATCCAAGTAGACGAATTCCAGCTATTTCGGTTTAAAATCCAAAGTTCGTAACCGATTTTCATAAAATTTAAATGGTACCAATCTGCAATATATCCTTTCAGATTAAGCAAGAATTTTTGTTGTATTTGTCGGAGTTACGAGGTAAAAAACATAAAAAAAACATACCTTCAACATACCTCCTCCTTTTTGGGAAGTCGGTTAAAAATCAAAATAATCGTTAGTTTTCGAGAAGATGCAGGTTTTCAATAATTATTTCTCATTTCTATAGTTTCGTTGTGAGGAGATTAATTAAACATTACTTAGTAATAAAAAATAAAAATTTTGAAGCCAAGATTATGTAGAAATTTAATGTATTTTTTTTTGTTGGTCTGAGTTATAAGTTGATATTTCTTTTGTGTAAAGAGTATATGTATAGGTCCAAAAAAATGCACAAAAAACGGCTAGCGTTGCGTTTTGCACGGGGACGCGCCATTTTTCCGTTCCGTTGCCTCGCTCCGCTAAAATGGAGAGGCACCCTAAAGGAGCAGAGATTGCACCTGTGTTTGCATCCTCACTTGTGCACTATATCTCCATCTCCAGCGTACTTGGATAATCTCCGTCGAGATGGGCCACGGAGCATTCGGTCTGGGAGTACCTACGAGTATTATCCACCGGTCCAGAGCGAGTCGGACTCGCGTGCAAAGGTTTCCGAACCAACTTCATTTTGTAAATTGCTACTTTAACTTTTAATCTATAGGTAAAGTACCTACTAATTTATTTTTTCAAAATTTTAGTCTCGGTAGTTTCCGAGATAATGAATGGTTAATTTTGGTCTAATTTCTTGAATAACTTCTAAACTTTTTATTTTAAAATTATAATTAAAACGGTTACAATAAGCCCTTTTATTGGAAAGGTATGTCACACAATACAGTTTGAAAAAACGTTTTTTTTTTAATTTTCCAGTTTTATCCTTTAAATTACCCCCATACTCAAAATTTATTTATTTACGTAATCCCTCCGTGTCTGGGTCAAAGAAAACTGGCTATATCACACGGACAGACAGACAGACACCCAAGTAATCCTATAAGAGTTCCGTTTCTTACGGAATGTTCTAAACCCCAAAAATTACCTGCATATCTAGCATGTGGGACATATTCTGCGCTCCAAAGTAATCATACACCGCAATTTTGAAGACCTGAAAACATCACGGATGCTGCTACTGTCATAGCCACTTTTAGCTTTCATTATTTGAAAATTTAACCATTCATACAAAAAAGAAATGCATTTTATGAATGAATGAATTAATAATAACATTATATTCTGAGTCTGCTATTTTCCGGTGACATATATCTATACTTAATATTATAAAGCAGTAGAGTTTGTTTGTTTGGTTGAACGCGCTAATCTCAGGAACTACCGGCTCGAATTGAAAAATTCTTTTTGCGTTGGATATTTCATTTATCGAGGAAGGCTATAGGCTATATAACATCACGCTATGACCAATAGGAGCGGAGCAGCAATAAGAAATGTTGCAAGCGGGAAAAAGGCTTCCGTTGCGTGCACTGCGTAAACGGTTTAAGTTACGCAAAAATCAAGTAATACGAAATTATTCCTCTTTAAACCTTCTAAAAAAAAGTCCTCGACAGCATATGTCTATCCCTTTAGGTTAAGAGTGTGTATTCCGTCCACTAGCGCCGCCAATCGTTTTTTATTAATTGTGGTAAATTTAAGACACGTAGATAAAAAACCGCTCTGTAGTGTACTGAAGAAATGTATCTATTATTTTTTGACAACTATTTTTAATACATAACTCATGGCTAAATAGCCAAAACGGCAATTATTGCTAAAAGTGGCCACTTTTAGCAAAAATATCGACTTTGGCAAATATTTATGTTCTAAAGTACAAAACATAACTCTCAAAAAATAATAAATACATTTCTTCAGAACACTACAGAGGGGTTTTTTATCTACGTGTCTTAAAGAACACTGGCGAACTCCCAAACAAATTTTTGTTGACATTTTTTTTTTGCGTCTGCCTATAGAAATATATAAAAATGTAGTGTTTCAATTCCTGAACAGTTTTGTCTTCAGGTATACTTTAATAGGAAGTCAAAAATTAAAGATATTCCAGTTTGAAGTTCGAAAATTAATATAGAAATACCTGCCTATCACTTAAAATATCATTGATAGAAATGCATTTATACAAAATAAACTACGGACTACGTATTCAGAATCGACGTGCATAGGTCTGCTCATGGCCCACATTAGACGTAAGTAGGTAGTTAGCAGTTAGTAGGGCAGTAGCGACCCCTTGGGCCTGATCTCCAGGGAGAAGTATTGTTCCTCATTTCCGACTTGCCTTTATTGGCTGGCCGGAGTGAACACTTACGAGGAACAGAGCTCCCACCTTTTTCTTGCCTTAATCAGTGATTGGTGGAGTGACTACCTTGTTGAACAACGTAAAAGCTATCGCAGAGCGCTTAATAAGCTTAATAAGCTTAAAAAACGTAATGTTACCGGAGACCTCCTTAATCTTGCTTTAAGTACTTTTAGGGTTGCCAAGTCTCGCTACAGAGCATCGGTTGAAAAATCTAAGGGTAATTTACTCCGGAAAATTGTTGATAAACTTGATAAGGAGGGTCCGTGGTCTCCTTTGTATCACGAGTTTAAGGCCAATAGATCGGTCGACCTTGCGTTCATACGTTCAGAACATTAAAGTAAATAATAAACATACCACCAGCATCGAACAAACAACTGATGTTCTGCTTGATTCTCTTATACCAGACGAATCATCAGTAAATGATAATGAATACCATCAGCAGATCAGAGCGTGGGCCGCAGTACCACCTGAATCACCAGAGTCAGACCTTCCGTCCACTGACGAATTCATAAACGTTGTCAAGAGAATACCTCTCAACAAATCATCCGGTGAAGATAAAATATCTAATAGAATGATTATAGAAGCGTGTAAAACAGCGAGCGACGCGATATTATCAGTTTAAAGCCGATGCATTGCGGAAGGTATTTTTCCGCGAGTATGGCGACAAGGCTTTATACGCATTATTCCAAAGAGTGGCGACAAGCCCCCGGACGACCCTAAGTCATACCGGCCCATAACACTACTCCCATCTTTGGGAAAACTTTTAGAGCGACTGATTGTTCCGCGTTTGTTACCGAACGGACCTAAATTTCATAAAAATCAATACGGTTTTACTATTGGAAAATCCACTGTAGATGCGGCACTATCTGTCCGTAAAATTGTCAACTCATCGGAACGTAAATACGAAGTTGGAATCTTTCTCGACATTCCTGGCGCTTTTGATAACGCATGGTGGCCGATGTTACTACTTAAAATGAAAACCCGTGGTTGCTACAAAAACATCTATAATCTGATTTGTTCGTACTTTCTAAATGTCTCCGCGAAACTCAAACTTGGACATCATTCCATTACTAAGTCTCTAACCATGGGATGTCCTCAGGGTTCAGTTATCGGTCCATATATATGGAATTTTGGCTACGATGATTTCCTCGCGCTTCCGCTCCCGTACGGCTGTTCATTAACCGGTTACGCGGACGATGGCTTGCTGCTCGTCCAGGCAAGTACTCGGGCTGGACTCGAGAACTTGGCTGACACATGCCTACGTTTAATATCACAGTGGGGCGATCGAAACCGTCTGACCTTTGCACCGCATAAAACCTATCAACTTCTTTTAAAAGGAAACCTTAAATCCTGGCCCAGCATTAAATTTAATAACGTTCCCGTTAAACGGAAAGAATCCGTGTGCTACCTCGGTATGCTACTAGAAAGGAACTTTTCATTTATTGAGCATATAAAAACAGTAGGAGGAAAAGCAAAAAAGAACTTCTACGCCTTGACGAGAATATCTAAGGCTACTTGGGGCCTATCATTTCAAACCTTAAAAACTATTTATGGGGCGACTTACTTGGGTTGTATGTGCTACGGGGCACCTGTCTGGGCCGATAGGGCCACCATAGGGGTGGTTCGACGTAAATTACTTCAAAACCAGCGTTTGGCTTTGATATTCTTATGCAAGGCGTATAGAACGGTTAGTACTGAAGCCTTACCAGTGCTGGCGGGTGTTCTCCCAGTAGATCTGGAGGTGCAGCGGCGTGCTGCAATGTACTACTATGCTAGAAAGATCACGGACCCAGAGTTTTTACCGCAGCGCGACCGTGCTAAAATCTCTAGATTACTAAAACCCCAGACTGACGTCTGGGAGGAACTTTTATCAGAATGGCAATGTCCGGAGTCGCGGGATTATTCGCAAGAGACACCGTGGCTCCGGAACACAAAGGGCAATGAAGGAACATGGATGGGTTTTAGTCAGTAGAAGTCTGACACTCCCTCCCGCTACACCCAGAGCGGGAGGAGTCATTGGATGATTTCCCATCCCTAAAAAAAAAAAAAAAAATATTTTCCTTTAGGCTTGTGGCTTCACCTTTATGTCAATGTTCTACAGCTGAACTTGAATACGAACAATCTGCATCTGTCTTATGGGAGTGTATTCTTTGGCAGACTGAACGTAATATTATGTTAAATAGTATTCAGGTTACTAAACATCTGGGGGGTTGTTCATTACTAGGTATACGGACCTTGTAGAAACCAGAACAAATTTCCGTGCGTTCAGGCGATTTTGCCATACCTATTACTGGAATCAAAAGAAGCTCACAATTTAGGACCCATTAATTTCAATTTTAATTTATAATCCGTGGTGCTTGGCAACTGGGCTTAACCCAGTTGTATATGTCCCTTGGTGCCTATTGGCCTAACTCAAATCTGTCTCCTGCTTGATAAGGAGGGAAGTGGAAATTATATTTTTTTTTTCCTACTCCTCCGCTGTACTTTCTGATTAATTTCGATGCGGGATCCAAGACAGTTTAATCGTTTCTCCGGGACTCGTCGGGCTTCACTAGCTCGACGTTTTTCTGGTGGTCGCCACTGTTGATTCTGGCTTTCAGGAGTTGCAGTGGTTGGGAATGTGTTGCGGGCTTGCCTTAATCAGCCGGTCTAAGTGGAGATTCGCAAACGTGCTCAAAAGAAGGATGTATACCTAATCCAGTAAGATGTTGGTAGGGATCTTGACCATACTCTGGGATTGACCTGACAGCCGTGGTATACCTCTCCACTCCTTTAGCACCTCAGAATATGTGGGTAACATATTTGGCGCTACGTCACTTTGTGCTAGCGACCGTTTTCGGGGGGCCCATTTATTGAGTGTGCAAGTCACCCCCTACCATTTTAAAGCAGATTTAATTGTTAATGGTCAGGCAGGGGCCAATAGTTCTTCCATTGTAAACGGTTATCAGTCCACTAAACCACCCCAACCCATAGCGTTTCATCTTTTGTTTCCATATTCTGCAATAGTCCTGCTCCAACCCCCCGGTTGCACAATCACAATCCCCATTGTGCTTGGGTATACTTTCACAGTGCATACCTACAGGGATAATCATCGGTTGGTGTCTCATTCCATTTGAAATGTCTAACGGGGCCTCTGCGAGTTGGCTTCGGCCCCTCGTACGCCTATCAAAGAATCGGGTCTCCAGGGACCCGAGAAAATAAAATAAATCAAGCATATTATTAAATATTTCTGTTTCTGCTAAAGTGGCGTTTTTAGACCCGCAGTTCAAAGGCCGCAAACGTCAACGATTTTAAGTGACTAGATCTTTTAGTAAATGAAAATTAGATTTCTATTTCACTTTAACTTATTAGTCGGTCGATTCTGTCGACATCTCACCTTTGTCACTTAGGTGGAGTAGACTTCACGTGTTTGTGTGTGTGTTGAAGTGAACAACAAGGGAGCTGTCAAACCATACAAACTAGATGCCATGACAGCTCACTAGTCGTTCACCCCATGGAACCTAAATGCTACATTTCAGCTTTCTACGACCAGTAGTTTCGGCTGTGCGTTGTCTGTCAGACACCAATAAGGCTGCGTTTCCACCAGAGATGTGCGAGGATGCGTAGCGAGGGATGTGTTTGTTAAGAACCTATAGAATCGCTTCATCCGTCGCTACGCATCCTTGCACATCTCTGGTAGAAACGCAGTCAATACGGTTTTTTTTAATAAGTATATACCTAAGCGGAGGAGTTGCTAGTTAAATAATAACAGTCACACGGGTCGATCTGTAAGGTTAAGCAACGCTTGCCAAGGTTGGTCTGTGGATGGGTGACTATCTTAAAATATACCGAGTTTCCTCGGAAAACATTCTAAGCCGTTGGTCCCGGCTGTAATTTGTAGATCTTTGGCAGTCGTTACGGATTGTCAGAAGCCAGTAAATCTGACTCCAGTCTTACCATGAACTACTGGGTGGAGGTCTGGAAGGCAGCCGCTACACGTAAAACACTGGTATTCAGCTGAATCCGGTTTGACTGGAAGCCGACCTCAATGTAGTTGGGAAAAGGCTAGGCAGATACTGATGAGGACATACCTAAGCGCAGGGCATGGTTTGATTTTCTACCATGTCCTTTGGTACACATTTCAAGTTCTGTGATCCTAAAACGGACACATTACATTTAATAAATGAGAATTGGGGTTATATAGTCACTTTTGGGGAAAATTTAATTGAAGAAGTGTGTTGTGTGAGTTTGACATATCAAATGAAAGTGCTAATCGTTGAGACTCACTTATACCCACCAAGAACAATTTATATAAATAAATAAACAGTTTTTAAATATTCAATTCTACAGTTTATTAAAGAAACTCGTACTTGATCGGTTTTTTATTGAAACATTTGCTTATCAAAAAAGTTGGCAACACTTCACTGTGGCGCTGCAGATTTCCCCGTTTAAATTTGAATAAGATGACGCACAGACTGATTCCTTCTAATCATCCAGTCGTGTGAGCGATATCCACTAGCAATGCCCAGCGGTTTCACCCATCCGCTCTATTTCTTCGTTTCCACTTTTCTCAAGAAATTGGCAATTAAATACAAATTACAGTGTCTGAGCTCGATAAGGGTCGCGCTTTCGGCTCAAATCTCGACTGTCCATCCCGCGTCGGCCTACAACGCAAAAGTTTGGCAAATTGTATCAAAATAAACTGTACAGTACCTACGCATTTATTTAACTTGAAAGAAAAAAAAGATAAAATCTTACAGCCAATTGAATAATTTGTTAGTTAGCAAGTAATAGCATTTTGTGCCCCACAGCTGCGAAAAATAGATCCTGTTCGCCAAATGTCAGACAACAAGTAGCTTTTTGACGCTGGTTTCAACTAAAATTTACGTTCTCTTCAAAGTTACAGTGAACAGGCTCCTAGGTACTGGGTAAGCTCGCTCCATGCATCGAAGACTTTGTCTTGTCATCTCTGACCAAGACTAGAGTCGAGAGCTAACCCGAATCAAATAAAAAAAAGCACAAACTCTTCTTTATCAAATTATTCGCCATCTATTTCGGTTATTCCGAAGATGACCGATAACCCATCTAACTTGCTACTTGACACAAACAATGACTAGCTACTTATTTACAGTAGTTATCACTCCAGTGGCCATATAAAGCGTTCAATTTTTTCCCTGTGGCACTCAACAATAGTTTGACTTTCTATCGTCATGAAAATCCAGTCAGATTAGGCATGGGTCTCTCTTTTACTTTCATCCTCTCGTTCATGAGCCAGTCTCATCCAGGTTCTAACAGCGATGTTAATAATTTCGTCAGACAAATTCCGAAAACAAAAAAATAGACTTCTTTGTATTATCAGTTCAGATAACAGTACAGTCTAAGCATGGTACCAACATAATAATAGTAAAGGTTAACTAATCATATTTTTTTCACTTGTCTTGTTATTATATAAACAATATCTCACAAAATTACAGCCAGTGTTTTACAAAACTTTGTTCAATTCACATCTTGCAAAAAAAGAACCTCCTTCTTTTTTTGAAGACGTTTAAAAATGGCTTTCAAATTACTGGTGTTAGTGGTTCTTATCAAAACAGTGGCAGCCAAAATAAGTCTAGATTTAAATATAGACAATGGCAACGGAGTGCAAGCATCAATCAATGGAATCGAAACTAATTTAATAACAGAAAAAGACATCAAGGCATTCAATCTTGAAAATTACACTATGCACCTTCTGAGGGAAGTAAAGAGAACGTTGACAATAAAATCAATGAGAGTGAAGAGGTCGACAAAGCATCCAGTCATAGTGATGGCTCAAAACTTCGAGAACCCATCGAACCATACCATAACAACGAACGCGGCAATATCTCACAGCGTCGCTAACACTTTGACGACGAAGTGGTCTAAAGAAGTAGAATTTGAAGTATCAGAAGATATCGATTACGAACTGAATTTGTACGTTGCAAGTGTCGGTGGGACGATTAGCTTCTCATTCACTAACACTTGGGGTGTGGAAGAAGAGATATCAAGAACTGAAACTATTGGTACATCTAGCGGCTTGGAGGTTGAGTTGAAGCCTGGAGACGCAGTGCGAGCGGTGTTGTCGGCATACGCTGGTGTTTTAGAAGTAGAAGTTGTTCATAAGTTGTCCCTAACAGGACCTGTATATGCTTCTGACGGATATCCATGGAACATGCCGGTTGATGCGGTGATGCGTATGGAAGGCATCAAAAATGAAGTGACTACGATAGAAACAATCAAGTTTAACTACTATGTTGAATCGAGTTTGAAAGTTTATGAAATGAAGACCGGATTATTGTTGCTATGAGGTTGTGTTTATTGTAGCTCGTACCTCAACATAAATATTATAATTGACGAATATCTCACGTGGAAGGAACACATTGATGAAAATCTGTAAAAAAAAAGTTTGTATTCGCGTTAAAGAAGAAACCACTTCTAAACGTACCGCATTGTTGGTATACGACGCGTATGTATGTTCTATAATCCGGTACGGTATAGTTGAAGATTGTAAGATTATCTTTGCATTGTATAGACTCATTAAATAATCTAACCATTATTTTTTAAAAAGGCAGTGTTTAAAAAAGTGTCCATGGAGTTTCTTGCACGTTCTTCTCCATAGGATCTACTCTTTGGAACGTGCAACTGCCGCGCTGGAGATAGGGTCGGTGAGTTTGTTTTGTTGCAGAACAACTTGCTGCTCTTGTCGCTAGCGCGGCAGAATAGGGAATATGCATGAAAAAAATATTTATTAACTATGCAGTTTACCTAAAAATATACAAAAATATAATACTAACAGTGAAAACAGAATCAAAAATACTCGAAAAACAAACGAGATATTATTATTTTAAAGAAATATATCTGTCCCTCTCGCGAAAACGCTGCTTTTTATGGCAGTTGTATAGGCGTCATGGACTTTGACGTCAAAGTTCACATCGGACTTCTCTGTCTAATTGTAATGTTTGAAGCTTTATAACTTCATCACTGATGAAGGTATTTAAAAAATAGTTTTATGATTGTTAACTAGAGCTAATAAATATTTAATTAAGCAAATAAAAAAATTGCATGCATATTCCCTATTAGCTTCATCTATTTGACTGACATACCTTGACTATTCAAAAGTGCCTGTAAACTGGTCTATTTGAAATAAAGGATTTTGTATTTGTATTTGTATTGTAATTGTTGTTTCGCGATACACAGCATAGCTACTCGTAGCATAAGAAATGCTTTCGTGTAATATTCAATACGCGGTGAACTGATTCTTGCCGGCCTGTTTTTATATCGGCCAACCTTTTAACCGCTCATAACATCTACATCTTTGAAATAGCAAAATTTGTTATGTGCAACATGAAACTCTTTCAAAATAAAATTAACTTTTATACTTAGATGTAAGTTAACCATGCATATTTAGAATTACCTGTACACAGAATAGAGTTGTTCAGACACAGCTGCCTATATATCGCACCATCAATTTATAACTCACTTCCTAAGGGGATAGTTTACCCATTTTATAGCATCAAGGAGTTCGTTAAAAAAAACTCTTCGGATTCCTACCATTTTAGACACGTCTTGTGAGCTTTCACTCAATTAGTCAGAGTGTGTTCGTATTTTGCAAAATTTGTATCCCTGTTATTTTACTTTGTTTTCTTTTTAAATTTCACTTCGTTATGATCTACGTATCTTATGTGACATGACGATGTTGTTTTATTAAAGTAATATTGATTTGTTCTTTGCTTTAATTGACAATATGTGTAAACATCATTACGAACTTTATTTAGTGATTTATAAATATTTGCATACTATCATAGAATGGAGAGATGTGTCTTGTACCAAAAACCTATGTAACATCTTATTACCACATTTTGTGCAAATAAAAAACTTACTTAGGTACTAATTAGTATGTTAGTACAATTGTTTTCAACACGCTTAGGGACAACCGACACTTATTCAGCTCCATTCGCGTTTAGCTGAACGATTTTAGTCACACTTATATACAGTTCTGCTTCTAACAGCCGCCTACAGCATCGTAAGAATGAGAAGGCGGCAGCGGCAGAACAACACTGAACTCTATCTATAGTACTCGCGTGATAATAACACACTTGTCCTCATTTTATACGTGCTTGCCGCGAAAGCTGAATAGATGCGGAAAGCTGAACGCATACAACATCTTTGTTTTGTATGGGCATAAGCTGAATACGTGTGATTATAGTTCCTTTCTCGAATATTGGGCCCTAAACCCTGATTTATTTGGTAGTCTACAACCTACCGAAGTCACTGAAAAATTTACGAAAAGTTATCAAAGAAAGCTGGTTTATGCGTTTAGTAAAACGAAATACCATGTGCTATTATAGTGTTTCCTTGCTAAAACCCCCTTAAGCAAGCTCAAAGTACCCTTAAAATTAATCCTGAATTTACCCCTGGACTAGAAAAATAGATATCAGCTCAGCTGAGCTGATACCTACTTGTGGTACTCTTGAAAAAAATGAAAAAATGAGAAAAGAACCGACGAAAAATTCCAACTCTGGGGTGTCCAGAATCATGCCCTGGACCCATGGAAATCGTTTGTGCGTCGATGTCAGATACACGCGGTATATTATTAGGTAGGTATCTATTGGTTGACACCACCCTCAATCCTCATCCTATTACCTACTTCCATTTTAGGGTGCCGTAGCCAAATTGCAAAAAACGGAACCCTTATAGATTCGTTTGTCTAGACGGACAGACAGACAGACAGACAGACAGAAAAAGTGGCTGTGACATACGGAAGGACAGATGTCCGTTCGAACCCTTATAGATTCGTTTGTCTAGGCGGACAGACAGATAGACAGAAAAAGTGGCTGTGACATACGGACGGACATATGTCCGTTCGAACCCTTTTAGATTCGTTTGTCTAGACGGACAGACAGAAAAAGTGGCTGTGACATACATAGAGCACCAAAACTGTAAGAACTATGCTGTTGACACAAAAACAGAAAAAAAAAAACAATACATTTTGGTGGTCCCCATAACTAGAACTGAAACTCATTTTTTTTTTTTTTTTCATCAAACCAATACTTGCGGGGTATCTATGGTTAGGTCTTCAAAAATGATATTGAGGTTTATAATACCATTTTTTTCGAACGAACAGTTTGCGCGAGAGACACTTCCAAAGCGGTAAAATAATATCCTTGGATAATAATATCCTTGGACATTTCACACAACGCCATATAGTCCCAAGCTAAGCAACCTAATGCTTGTGTTATGGTAACGAGATGGCTGATAAACTACATATATACATTTTTTTTATAAAATGTGTGTGGGGGACACACTTTTGAACTTCTAAAATAAGTGAATGATAAAACAAAAAAAAATATATGATGTACATTACCATGTAAACTTCCACCGATAATCGGTTTGAACGAGATCTAGTAAGTAGTTTTTTTTAATACTTCATAAATCGCAAACCGCAACTTTTGCTTATAATTATAATACCTACAGGTATCTACGAAACCCTCGGTGCGCGAGTCCGACTCGCACTTGGCCGGTTTTTTATGGATAGGAAATCATCAAGTGACTCCTCCAGCTTTGGGCGAAGCAGAAGGGTATATGTCAGACTCTTACTGACTATACCCACCCGTGTTCCTCTTAATGCCATTTGGGTTCCAGGGCGCTGCTGACTCTTTCGAACAAATTCTGTAACCCTGGCACATCTTAGAGTCAAAATACATGGGTGATGGGACTTTAACATAATGGGCGAAATGTGGGCGTAATATAAGTACATTTACACCTGTAAAATTCTGAACAAAAATATTCCCTCTTGAGCTTTCCGCGAAGCTACGACATGAATGGCTTTAAACATTGGTACAAAGATATACCTCTTCAACTTATCAAAAGCTACAAAGACCGGCAAAGTACCTGTGGTACATCCTGAATTGCCGACCACTGACTTATCAGCCTACAACTTTACCTTCGAGAACGAACCAAAAGACGCAGTGTTGAAAGGCCTCCCACAAACGATGAATCGAAGACCCGTTGAAGACCAAGTTAGGAATCTGCTGGAAGTGTGATTCACAGAACCATTCAATGTGACGACACTTTGGAGAGGCCTGTGTTCTATAGATATGGCTATCGGCTGAAATAATGATGATAAAGAATTCGATGATGAATCCTTTGGATGGAACACTGGCGTGATGTTATAATGGAGAGATGTTATGTAGGTATGATCCATAGAACGTGATACAGTAAGCATAAGCCACATGAAATAAAACCTCAAAATCTCTATAACTTTATTATTTCCAACATCATATTGGCTCTCCGGTCTGCTTATCGTAAACCCTTAACTTTCCTTCGACGTGGAACCCGAACCGTATCGTCTCTTTTGTGGTAACTTCATTCTTGATACCTCCGGTCTCCATCACGTCGCCTATCCAAGGTCCCCAGAAATGGTGGCCTCTATGCGGTTTCTTGTAGTTCACTGCAACGTTGCCCCTCAACGACGCCATATGCACAACTTCTACTTCTAAATAACCGGCGCTTGCTGACAAAACCGCTGTCACAGCTTCTCCAGGCTTCAGATCCACCTCCATGCCGCTTGTCGTTCCAATAACTTCGGTTTTTGACTTCTCTTCACTAATACCCCAGTTAGTAGTGAAAGAAAATGCTGTAACTCCTTTAGCTTTTGCGATACCCACATTAAATTCGTACTCTATCTCTTGGGATACCGTTAATTCTTTCTCTCTAGACCAACTGGTAGTTAAAGTGTTTTCTACCGTGTGTGTTATGCCTGTGTTCACTTTTATCGTCCGATTTGAAGAGTTCTCGAAGTCTTGACTCAGCACTACGATGGGATTCTTCGACAGACTCGTAACTTTTGCTGACTTTATCGATAGTACTCTCTTCACTGGTTCCCAATTATAGGATGTGAACAAATCTCCCCATGGTGTTGGACTTCCAAGGTAAGCATTCTTTGGTCTCTTTCCAAAGTGCTGTTGCAATGCTGTGAGTAAATTATCGTTTCCAATTTTGAAAGATTTGATGTCGTCGTCCGTGATTAAATCTGTTTCTGATCCTGAGTATGTTATCTCTACATTTTGATCCTTGTCTACATTTGCATCGATTTTAATTCTGGCCACCACAATTTTGAATAAAAACACTAACACCAGGAATTTAAGACACATTTTATTATTTATTTCAGCAGTAGAGTAGTATTTTGTTGAATTTTAATGTAACACTGACTGATTTCCTGTGGAGCTTCTGATTACGAATAAGACCTTTTGATCTTAGTTTTTTTTTCTGATTCTGTGAAACACCAACTTATGATAAACACACAAAATGATTTGATTTCTGTAATAATATTTACATCTTACGTACTGACTTCTGTCATTGATGATATTACTCGTATTGAGATAATAAGGTCAAGATCGAGCTCTTGAATATATACGGAGATTAATATGATTGTAACGTTATTAATCAATAACGTATCGAGTATTGGAAGAAACGTAGTTACAAGAAAAAAATTAAACACATATTTAAATGTTTAAATCGTAGATACCTGTGTTAACGAATTGGAATATAACAGTGCACTTCTAAGTGGCAAATTAGTGAAAAGTAAACTTCCGATGAACAGAGATATAACAACAAAAGCCGTGTAAAACTGATCAAAAAACCGAAGTGCGGGAAAATGTTTTTAATATACTTTTTTATTTTATTACCAATCACAGTGAATACGAGAATAGTGATCAACATAACGGTGCCCTGCAATGAAACTAAAGTGTTTGTCCGAACAAAATTTAATGGAAGTGACGGAAAAGTCGTTACAGACGCAGAACTAAAACTATTTAATATAACTATAGAAAGACTGAATAAAGGAATGAAAGAAAAACTAACGAAAGTACCTGACGATATATACCTGAGGAATCCTACGCCGCACGGAGATACCTTCACCAGATTTCATTGGCAAGAAATGACAAGAAGACTCACAATTAAAAACGTTAAAATAATAGACATTGTAAACGAAGACATCGTTTTAGATACACACGAACATATTAACAATGCAAATGATGATATAAAAACCAAAAGAAGCATGTACAAATTTATAGAAAACAGAATCAGTTCTACATGGTCAAAAACTGGACTGCCTACAGATGAAATCTTAACCAACTACACTATAGATTTTGGCAATGGAAAGGTACATTACGTGAATAAATGGAGAAATGAAAGTATGTATGCTGTTAAAGGGATCTTTGGTGCAAGTAAAGAGGGACTTATACTCATAAAACCAGGACAAACAGTCGTGACAGAATTAATCGCTTCAAGAACTATAGTGTTAATGAAAGTAGTGTATGAAGCACAACTTGCAGGAAGCATAATAGCAAGCTATGCGAAGGTATATGGCAGTTACCATTTTTATGCCCCATCAGTTCAAAGTATAATGAAAGGCGCAAATATGACAAATGAAGTCATCACCACGGAATTTCTAGAAATACGGTGTTTCACAAACCCAAGACTGAAAGTCTATGACAAACTCACTGGCAAAATTGTAGTACCTCCCAAAAAGAAACTACCTCGTATGAAAATATTACGGGACAAAAATACGACACGGATTATTTATATTAAAAAGCAAATAAAGAAACAAGTGAAACAGATAGGAAAATAAAATTTATTTGAGACTGACTTTGTTTTAACTCACCAAATACTAGCTGACCTGCGTAACTTCGTCTGATTCACATTTTCCTTTAATGCTCCGCTCCTATTTGTCTTAGTGTGATGATTTATATGCCTATAGCTACTATTTATATGTCTGTGGCCTATAGCATTCCTCGATAAATGGGCTATCTAACACTGAAATAATTTTTCAAATCGGATCAGTAGTTCCTGAGATAAGCGCATTCAAAAAAACAAACAAACAAACTCTTCTGCTTTATAATATTAGTAAGTAAACATTACTAGTATAGATTTTTCGTGAAGGTAGATAGATACGAGTACCAGAAGAAGCAGCGTTTATATATTTGGGAAAAAGCGTTGGAAAGCCTCCCATAAGTTGGACCGATGATGGATGCGAGACCGGCTGTTGTGGCGACACTTGGGGAGACCTATAACCTTTAGTGGACGTCTTTCGCCGGATGTGGTGAAGATGACGAGACAGTATAGGGTACCTACCAACTAATTTTATTATAGGACACCTATAAAACGACACTACTACGACTATAGACTATACTATATTCTTAGTACAGCCTACTACACAGGATACCCAGACCAGTGGTATGTGTTGATATTGTTTGGCTACAATATGTGTTGTGTTGCAAACTGATTGGCGTTCTCTATATAGGTACAGATGTAAATTCTTCTTCAAATCAATATTTCTAAGTAGAAGTGTATCATCTTCCTGCTCTTTTCCCATGTTACAACCAACACACAACACGTCGCAACACGTTTTCTCGTTTATTCGTGACGCTCTTCTCTACTAAGTATATTACCTACTCCACACACAATTCTATGTAGGTAATTGTGGCTTGCCCTTTGTATACTTCTTGTATACAAAGGGCAAGCCACAATGGCGGCGGTAAGTACCCTCTTTGAAGAGTGACTAGAGCGGCGCCACGGCGTCCTCATCTTTCGCCTGACGCAGGTACTCACCGGACCCGCTTGTTACGGGAGATACCGGTTTCGGATTCGGTGGGAGAACACGCCCGGCTGTCAACACTGTGAGGATCGCCCGGAGGTCACGGTGGATAATACGGTGGATGTCTGCCCTGGGCATCGGGGCGATAGGCGGCGGCAACCTATCGCGCCGGAGCGAGTAGGCATGGGGAGCGGTCACCTTCTTCTGCGAAGTAATGCTAGAGAAGGAGGAGGCCGAACGCGTGAGAGAGAGGGACACCTCACGCCCCAATCGCCGCTACAGAAGAAGACGCCGCGGGCGACGGAAGTCGCAAGGCGATTCCCGGCAATCGTAGGCGCGGGTCTGCGGACGGCGAGCGTTTGGAGGCTCGCTGTCCGATCAGAACTATTCCCGAGTCGACGGCGCATTGTTTTCCATGCGCGCCTCAAAGAGAGTCCGCTAGAGCTAGTGCCTGTCAGGGTTGCGGAATTTGTTCGAATGAGTCCCCCCCTACCTATATCATACAAACACGAAGTGTTGTCCATTGCGTTATGACATGCAAGCTTGCTGGTTCAAAAACAGGCCCGTATTTGATTTTATTTAGACTTTTAAATTAATAATTATAATATAGTTTAGTTCTTACCTTCTATTAGACATCACAGACAGCGTAAGCTCAGCACCCGATGGCACGCCCGCGTGCCATGAACTGTTTCAGCCGTTAACACCATACGCGACGTCACCGTTACGTAGAAACTTTTTAGTTGTGATTTTTTATTTTTTGTAATGTTGGTATAATATATTATTTTTAATTTCTGTTTTAGTGGGTGTGCCATAGGGTATTAACGGTTGAAACAGTTCAAAACTACGGCTATTTGCGGCCGTCGCTAACAGGTTAAGCTTAGGCCAAAAAGGCTAAGGCGGTATCCTCAGTTCTCAATATTTTTTTTTAGAATATTGAAAGAAAGATCGAACCCATCTAAGGCGGGATGTGATTTTTTTCAGCTCAAGTCGACAGCGTAACACATTCGAGGTGCTAGATTGCATCAAAGGCTAAGTAATTGGCCATTTTAGTCAAAACTATGAAAACACACACATGATATAAATCTAGTATGATATTAAATTTAAGGTTCAGATCACACCGAGCCACGCTACATGCCTTTCTATGACCAGTACCTAGTTTTGGCTATGCATTGTCTGTCAGTCAGTCACTCAGTAACGGTAGAATTTTTATCATATTTGTATTCAAATTCGGTAGGATATTATTGAATTTTTCATTGAAATGACATTCTTTTACATGGGCTACATTATCTTATTAGGGAACGTGCACGTTGACTATGGCATCTAGAGTTGCATAATATTCCAAACTTATAAGTAAAATACTTGTACTTGACAATGACACTTCTAATCTGCTACTACTTCTACTTCTACTGCTAGTCTGCTACCTATGGTTCCTGCACGTTAGTTTCCTTTTTTTATATTTCTGAACGAAACTGTCAATATCAAAAAAAATAAAATCAATGTGACGTCGCTACTGTCAACTCAAATGTCGTCAAAAGTTCGAAGGTTCGGTTCATGATTTGCACTTATTTGTAATAATTGACCGATAACTAATAATCCAAATCCAAAACGGATAATGAATTCATAAAATAATAAGTGAGCTCAGTCTCCAATCAGTTTTCATTCATCACTTATATCATAATTTCAAGAATACTTGGGTAGACGCACGTATTCCTTTGTGTTATTATTTATTTTTCGTTACTAATAATTCTAATAAGTTTTGTGAAGTGTAGAAGTTGTTTTTTTGTTGTTAATAAGGTTGTGTGTTTCGTTATTATTTTTCTTAGTAATTTATAATGGTAGAGTTCAAAGGACTGTTGATATGCGTGCCTCTTTACATCGCTGCGTAAGTAACATTACTTTTTAATTTTTTTTTCTATAAGAGTGCCGAGGGCACAAATCGTAGCCCTCCTAGCCAAAAATCTTTTCTAAATTCTATAGTACCATACTATATTTTTTGTGGAATGAAAGGAGAAAGCCTGACCAAAAGAAAGTTAATCACGCTGGCCTTATATTATGTGGTGTCTGTAATATATTTTTTATTTAAAGATTGTGGTCATTAGGTTGTCTTATGGGCAAAGACAACATACAATAAATTCATGAGATTTTCTAAACCGACCCTGATGACTAAAAGAAAAAATACTGGCAAAGTGTGAGTCGAACTCGCATCCATAGGGTTCCACGAATTTCATTTTATTTACATGTTATTTTAACACTACAGACTTCTTATTGATTTTTCTGTAATCTGCAGGTAAACAACTAGCCTCTGCATTTAATTTTCTTTTTTAATTTTAGACTGTGATTTCAACAACTACAAATACTCATTTCTAACATTGAGTGTATCAGTGTATGAAAATATTCTTAACTTTTTATTTTTTCAAACATATTTACTTTCACATTAATTTTACTTGTAGGATGGAATATATTGTGGAATTTGTCTGAAAGAGTCTCCATGGCCGTTGAAAGCTATGAGCAATTTTATTCAATACAATTTATTTATTTGCAATACATAGTACACTAATAAGATCTTATTCTAATCTCAGAATCGCTATGTTTAAACTAATTGGCATTTTGGATACAGTAGTAAATAACTATTCAAATTTTAAAAAAATGTATAGGTATATATATTTTAATGCAATCTGTCTGGGAGACATTCAACAATACTTATGTAATGATGTATGGCAAATTAAAATATGTAATATTAAAAGTTTAACTAAATCAGACATTTGACTCACATAAAGAAAAACCCAATTATAAATTATTTAAATTGTCTGATTAAAAATCACAAATGGAATAGTATGCCTTTTAATTTGCCTTTTTTGTACTAGTATAAACACAGATAGGATTTAGTCAGTAAGAGTCTTGCCACTTCCTTCGCTGCGCGGGTAGGAGTCAATTGATGAAAAAAAAAACTAAACAAGAATAAATCCAAATCCAAAGATTGACTGGCAAAGAATGCCAAGGCATTATTGCCACAAGTGGCATTAACTGCGAGACTAATCTAAAGTAATTTTGTCAGTTATGAGTCACAATGTTTTGAGTTGTGCTGTGAATAATCAACTGAAACATATTTAACTTATTTTGTGTCACTATATGGCTCAGACAGGCCTTTTGTATGTAAAGGAATGCAGGGTTTATTATGTGCCCAAAAACATCTCTAACAAAATTAGGTGGGCAGTTCGTTTGACACTAAAGGTAGTACACATTTCAATACAGAAAGTGAACGTCACTGTATCAACTCGAGCCATACAGTCTTTGTATGAAACTCCCTACTGCAATACACACTTATCGGAATTGTAACATAATCGCCTCGCCTCAGGTGCATGGTCAACTTGCAGTTCCTACACTTACGGCTCGTGCTTACGTTACGTCGACACCTGTTTTCGGGCGAACACGGCACACGCTGGCAGAGTATGCTGATTGGGAGGAACCACAGAGATGTGGGCCTCATCTCTGTGGTAGGCATGACCTCTCGCTGCCGGCCGTAGTCCGTTCTTTGGTCGACGGCGGCCCATTCATCCAGAACCAAGGTGGCGGCGCGTAATGTTCCTTTGCGGCCTTCTTTGTCGTCGCGGGGGGAGTCAACCACACCACTCCCCCAGCTAAACCGAAGTAGCTTGCAGAGGCGGGCATACACGAGCCGGGGATTACGAAAGTCGCGTAAATTCCCGCGATCCCTGCTGCGACATCCATGAGGGTTTCCCCCCTGAAAAAAAAAGGTTGACGCCTATTTGATGGCGAGGCGATACGGTAACGATCACTTTCTGAGTCGATATGTATGCTATGACCTTAAGTCCGCACATAAATAAAGAGAGATAAACAAAACAGAACAACGAGAGAAACATGCATGTTGTAAAATAAATTAATCAGGACAATGAGTACCTACTTTTTGTAAAATTATAATCAGTGCCTACTTAGTTTTATCTTAATTCTAGACATTAAATCCATTTGTATTCCTATGGAAAATTTTCATTTCATTGTTATCTTGTATTAAGATTGTAATGAGCCTGATATTACATTAATTAAATCAGAAGAACTGGTTGCCTAGGTGATGAATTGTTGAGCAAGTAAATATTGAGTACAAGACTTATTCATAACTGTCTTGCCTGCATATAGATTTAAATAGTAAAGCTTGGCCCGACCACCGTAGGCGCGGGCCCTGGCCTGCGGATGTCGAGCGTGGCTCGGGTCGACGCCGCGCTGTGTTCCACGCGCTTTTTAAAGAGATGTCAGCATAGTAGACAGGACCTTTTTTTTTTTTTGTTTTGTTTCTGGCTGGGAAAAAATGCATTACGCATACCCGGAGTGGGAGGGGTACGTGGGACTCCCCGGGCAAGCCCGGTATACCTACCCACTAAAACAACCCAGCACTGAAATTCCCGCTTCGTCTTAGTGGGGGTGGACTGGGAGATCGGCGTAGCCTTTGCGTCCAGTCCACCTCCGACGACCGCCCGCCTTCACAGCGGGCCTTTCACGCCCTCCCCTTTGGGGGAGGGCCGGGAACCTCCGACGATGGTAGTGATGCGTGCAATCACCACCATAGTAGACAGGACCTGCTAGGGCCAGTGCTTGCCAGGGTTGTGGAATTTGTTCGAAATGGTTACCTCGGCCCTGGGAGGCTACTCTACTCCGTATCACCTAACCATTGAATGAAGGACAACACGATTTGAAAGTAATTGTAAAATCGTGTTGTCGTTCATTCTTAGTTCGGGATCGGGACTAATCGTAACTCCGTAGGTGATACGGAGTAGAAAACGCCTGCAACTCAGATCGAAACTACGGACTTCGGAAATCATTTAATGATTTCCCATCCTTAATGAAAAGACCTGCCCCTAATTGAAAAATCACTTTCTCTTCCTTTCGACGCGTTTTTTCCGAACATGTTCTTAACCAACTTTTCAGGCCTTGGTATTTTGACTACCTATGCGTATCAAGTTCCATTAGTTTTATTAACAGAAAGAATTTTTAACCGACTTTCCAAAAAGGAGGAGTTTCTCAATTCGGACATTTGTATTTTTTTTTTTTTTATGTTTGTTCGGGCATAACTCTGTCACTTGCCAACCGATTTAAAAAATGATTGTTTTGTTAGAAAGGGTATACTTCCCAAATGGTCCCATGATAAGGAAACCAGGATCTGATGATGGCATCCCAGAGAAGTCGAGGGGAACTTTCGAAAACCGTATGGTATCGATTTTGCAGTGGTTTTGTAAGGTGTGGGATACCACTAAAAAGTCAAAAATAAAAAACTTTTTACAAAAAAATACAACCGACTTCCAAAAAAAAAACACTACAAAGTAAAAAATAACTTTAACTTCGGAAGTCGGTGTCAAAATACAAACAAACTAACAAAAACACCGAGTTCCGAAGTTCAAGTTATTTTTTACTTTGTAGTGTTATTTTTTTGGAAGTCGGTTGTATTTTTTTTGTAAAAAGTTTTTTTGTGCTTCACTACCTTTGCCCTTTGTGGTAAGCGACAGTCTTATTCATGTACCTACATATTGTACAAAATCTGTGCCATGAATCACATCATTATTGTATGATTCACATCCTGCCAGGATTGCGGAGTTTGTTCGGAAGAGTCACCGTCACCGCGACCCTGGAACGCAAAGGACACTAGAAGGAACACGGATGGGTTTTAGTCAGCAAGAGTCATATATATTCCCTTCAGTTGTGCTCAGAGCGAAAGGAGGCATTACAATTTGATGATTTCCCATCCTTAAAAAAAATGATTCACATAAATATCGATCAATCTGATCAGTAACTTCCGCTAACTTAAGCCTTAGGGCTTTACCCAATTATGTTTGGGTCGGTTTCCGTTCGAACCAGCTGTAGTTCAGTACCAGTATTTTACATGGACTTATCAGGACCTCCATAACCCAGAAACTGGGAAACACAGGCTTGGCTGATTTTGACTACCAAAACGATTGTCAAAGATTTTCAAATGATAGCCAGAACTAACGGCTTCTCCCGAAACACATAGGAATCTCAATATGTAATGGATGGTCACCCATCCACGGATTGACTCGGCAAGTGTTGTTTAACCTTGAAGATCGACACGTATGCGTCTGTTATTACTCAGCGATGAGAACCTTTGATTGATATCAATTGTTATCAATGTTAATACAATACAATAATAGGCTAGGAAGTTGACAGTGGCACTGATTTAAATTGATAATATCATTGTTCTACTAGACCGTAAAAATTCCATTTAGGAAACATCAAAACTACAACTACAACTTTTTGTGAATATATTTGTACTAGCTTATGCCCGCGACTTCGTTCGCGCATATCTATTTTTTCCCGTTCTTAGGTCATCTCTTAGTGGACCCCTTTTTTAAGGATGGGAAATCATCAAATGGCTCCTCCCACTCGGAGCGAATCAGGAGGGAGTGTCAGGCTCTTACTGCCTAGAACCCATCCGTGATCCTCTTAATGCCCTTAGCGTTCCGGGGCCGCGGCGACTCTTTTAAACAAATTCCGAAGCCCTTGCAGGCACTGACTCCGGCTTCACACTCCCCAAGAAATCTACATGCCACATTTCAGCTTTCTACGGCCAGTAGCTTCAGCTGTGCGTTGGTTGTATGACTGTCTCTCAATCAGTAACGAAATAATTTTATATATTAGGATTTTTTGTGAACGTCCTTTGTATTGGAGCCGATTAATGCTAATAACCTCCCCCCACTCTCGCAATAAGTAATGCAACTATCTATACTAATATTATAAAGCAGAAGAGTTTGTTTGTTTGGTTGAACGCGCTAACCTCAGGAACTACTAGTCCGATTTGAAAAATTATTTCTTTGTTAGATAGCCCATTTACCGAGGACGGTTATAGGCTATATATCATCACGCTAAGATAAATAGGAGCGGAACATTAAAGGAAAATGTGACGCAGACGATGTTGCGCGGGTCAGTTAATAATGAATAATTCTTCAATCTAACGTCCACCAGTTCAAGTGTCGACTTTAGCTTTGTGTATTTTAAGTATATTTTTAAGTGTTTTGTTTGTTTTAAAGTATATTATTAAAAAGACCCTAATGCATCTAGGTATGGGTTACTACCGGCTCCCATGGGTAAAGGTAACACCGGCTCCCAGAAACAATTAAACGCTGTCTAGTTTGGGGGCCATTGAATATCTTATTTTCTTAAAATACAACACACTTTCGGGATTGTCTTGATAGCCGTGGTATACCTAAGAAATAAAGAAAAGAAAAATAGTTTATTCACGCACATTTCATTACTAAAAAAAGTCACAAATAAAAACAACGATAAAATGAGAGACATAAATTAATAAATAAAACTAAGCGTAACACTACTGCCTGTGTCAGGGACGGGCATTATAAAAGAAGACATTACTGCCGCGGTCATATCATAGACAACGCAATACAAAAATCATACTCAAATAAGTCCTCTTACCTCTTCACTCCTCTAGCAACTCAAGATAGGTTGCCCCCTTGGCGCTACGTCACATCTTTTATTACCATATTCTGCAATAGTCCATTACTAACCGGGGATTGTTCTTAGGCAGGTATACTTTCATAGCCCCATACCATTTGAAATGTCGAACGGGGCCGGGCTTCGGTGGTTTAATAGTATTTGCTTCGGCCCCTTGTACCTACGCCTAACAAAGGACTGGGACCCTAGGGTCCCGAGCTTGTAAAAGTTCAATATTGTGCGATGAAGTTATCTTGACGAATAACTACAGGATGCATATAATTATGAGGGACGGGACGGTTGATACGTCGGTCATGCTACCGTCCGGGTGAGTCCATCAGACATATTGTCTTTGATTGTCTACGTCTGGCTAACGGCGATTACTTGCACAGGCATAACCAAGTGGCCAAGATTATCGATCAGCAACTTGCTTTGAAATACAAACTTGTGGATTCCGAGGTACCGTATTACAAGCATGATTGTGCCCGACCCAGTTCTCGAAAATTACAATGTCACATTGTACTGGAATCGGTATATTTCTGGACATTTGATAGGATAGGACTATCGTTGCCAATATGCCTGACCGATCGTGACGAATGACACAATGATAATCGTCGTAATTGACATTAGACCGGGCCGTGTCCGGGCCGGGCCGAGGCCGGGGTGGGGTGTACGTTACCCCAGCAAGAAAGTATCTCCTAGAGTTAAATGAGTGGAACGTATAGTTGGTGCCTTATCTGGTGTAAATGTGCCCCCAAATAAAAAATGTGTGCCCCCTGTCGTTTTGGAATAAAACGGAAAAAACGATTCTTGCTGGGGTAACGTTTTTCTAGCAGGAAAATTCTAAACGAATGATCGGAGAGAGAAAAATTGTGCATGGCCAGAGAGCTTACATGTGTGCCAAAATGTGCCCCAAAAAATAAAATCTGTGCCCCTTCACATTTACGAGATATTGCATTTCCTGCTGGAGTAACGTTTTGATGAATCGTAAATCTCTAAAACCATTGCATGTGCCCATGTAGAATAAACATACACGAGTAGCTCTTAATGTGTGCCCCTATGTGCCCCAAATTAGATTTAAGAAAATATTTATAGTTTTCAAGTTATCGCGGTTTTATGAAAACCCGAAAAAACATCGCAGCGCCTAAATGAGACAAGGTATAAGTTCGCTGAAAACTGTATTCGGTCCTTCTTGACGCTAATAATAACCATACAAAGTTTCAAAACTGTTCATGCATGCGTTTTTGAATAATCTTGCTAAAAGTCAAAACGATGGTGTCATAATTTTGACGGCAAAATACAAGGAATCGGCTCAATCCCAGATATGTAGGTGTAAACCAAAATCTTGTGCCTTTAGTCAAAAATATATAGTGAAAATATTCAGCTTGGAATGTTTCGCATTATGTAAATAATAACAAAATACCAAAATATGTAATCAACGGCTGGTTATCCGACCAAATTTGAATGACTAATAAAAAGCGACTGATCCATACAAATCGATGACCTTCTTTATTGGACGTATTATACCTAAGCTGTTGTCATACATTCGCGTTCAAAAGTTTTGGGGGCTACTTAAAAAATATATTAAATGGATCTTGTGACTATAATGAAACAGCTTGTTGATGTGGAAATTATTGTTTTAATTCTTAAAGTAATTATTGCATCAAATCACAGATCAAATTTCCTACCTATAAATATTAGAATTTTTTTTTGCACGTTGTGTAAGTAGTCTCATTATTATTTCATTTCATTTCATTCATTTCATTTCATTTTTTTTTTTTTTTTTTTTTTTTTTTTATTTAAATCACAGATCAGTTTTTCATCTGTCTAACATATAATTAGTAAATTCGCATCACAAAAAATCACAGATCAGTATTAAGTATAAGTAAGTATAATATTTTGTAAAAAAAAAATGTTAAATTGGAAATCACAGATAAATAATTTTCTTACGAGTAATTTGCTTATACATATTCATATAGAGTGTGTTCAAAATTCAATGTGTTAGTATAGTAAACCGCATAAAGATATAACTGTAAACATCGAATGTGCACAAATTATCTGATGGTATTGGGCTATAAATAAACATATTTATCCCATATACGTAACAATATTATCACCTCATCCCTCATAGGTACGTAATCCGACATACAAAATGGAAACACGTTGTTGCAACACTGATCATAGTGCGGTTGACTATAGGTATACACTAATTACAGCACACAAAACTGTAGGTACCAAAATTTATTTGGTTGAGGGGAATGCTCCTACGCCTTTATGAACTTGGAAGGTAGCATTGGAGATTTAGATGATTATAATTCTGTAACTACATACGTCTTACAGCCGCGAACAATGTTGTAATCAACATACAACCTAGCACTGGCCTGCAAATTGCAAAAAACGCAAGAAATTTTAATTTCATGGGCTGGTTGGAGGATTCCCGTAATGATGAAAAACTAACTGTTACTCATCAATATATATATATATAAATACATATAAAAAGACAAATTCGGGCTTTTTATTTATATACAAAAAAGAGCTTCCTCTTTATAAAGTTGGTATTCATCACACATTTCATGAACTACCCATATTTTTTTTAAATATCGGGACCATCAAATTTTGGCTCAAAGACCTGGCAAATATCAAATATCTGGATGTATTTTTTTCGTTCACACAAATTACTGGATGTATTTTAATGCAATTTAGAATGGATAAGGTAGCTTACCTTGGAATAGCATTTAGGCTACTATTTATAACAAACTTAATCATTTGTAAGGTCATAGAAACAGCTAGTAGAATATAATCCAATAACAACTTTATTTTATTACTTATTACTTTTCTACTTCAGTGTACTCAGGCACAACACGTGTGAACCGGTTAGTGAGTAAAGTAAAGAAGGTCATCGATATGTATGAATCCGTCGCTTTTTAGTAGTCATTCAAATTTGGTCGGATAACCAGCCGTTGATTACATATTTTGGTTTTTTGTTAATATTTACATAATGCGAAACATTCCAAGCTGAGTATTTTCACCATATATTCTTGACTAAAGGCACAAGATTTTGGTTTACACCTACACATCTGGGATTGAGCCGATTCCTTGTATTTTGCCGTCAAAATTATGACACCATCGTTTTGACTTTTAGCAAGATTATTCAAAAACGCATGCATGAACAGTTTTGAAACTTTGTATGGTTATTATTAGCGTCAAGAAGGACCGAATACAGTTTTCAGCGAACTTATACCTTGTCTCATTTAGGCGCTGCGATGTTTTTTCGGGTTTTCATAAAACCGCGATAACTTGAAAACTATAAATATTTTCTTAAATCTAATTTGGGGCACATAGGGGCACACATTAAGAGCTACTCGTGTATGTTTATTCTACATGGGCACATGCAATGGTTTTAGAGATATACGATTCATCAAAACGTTACTCCAGCAGGAAATGCAATATCTCGTAAATGTGAAGGGGCACAGATTTTATTTTTGGGGGCACATTTTGGCACACATGTAAGCTCTCTGGCCATGCACAATTTTTCTCTCTCCGATCATTCGTTTAGAATTTTCCTGCTAGAAAAACGTTACCCCAGCAAGAATCGTTTTTTCCGTTTTATTCCAAAACGACAGGGGGCACACATTTTTTATTTGGGGGCACATTTACACCAGATAAGGCACCAACTATACGTTCCACTCATTTAACTCTAGGAGATACTTTCTTGCTGGGGTAACGTACACCGGGCTGGGACCGGAGCGGAGCCCGTTCGTGCTGCGTGTTTATATTACACCCAATGTTAAACGAAAAGTGTTCGTAACCGTGAAAAGAATAGTGTTCATATTACGACGGGACGTGGCGCGACCGTACAACAACCGTGGTGGAGAAGAGTGTCATCCGGGCCCGGACGGCACACGGATCATGCACATTCATTCATTTAAAATCTGTGTCCCGTCCGGGCCACGTACATGGTACGGCCCGGTCTAATATAAATCATTCCTAACGAGAACCTCGTGAAGACTGAGAAACACAAAAAAATTAGGTATTTCGACTTAACACACGAGATTGTCGACATGTGTAATGTGGACTCGGCTGTCATCGTGCCGATTGTCACTACGGCCAATCGCCTGATAATAAAAAGCTTTGACGACCATCTGTCGAAGTTGGCATTACGCGGTTTGATACAGCGCTTGATAAAGACAGCAGTAGGTACTCCTCGATACAGATCGTAATGTGAGGAAGTTCCTTTCTCTGGAACCCAAACCACACCGTTAGCTTAGATTTTCACGCGACACCAGTGGCCTGATGTTTTTTTATTTTTTTAAAATAAATATTAAGTGTAAAACAATAAAATGAATAAAGAATTTAATAATAATTCCAAATTCTGAAATAGTCCTGTACCAACTTGGTCCTTAAAGACTTTAATAATAATTCCACATTCTGCAATAGCCCTGCACCAACTTGGTACTGTCCTTGAGTATACTTTAATAGTGCATTCAGGAATAATCGTCGGTTGGTGCCCCATTCCATTTGACTAACGGGGCCTCTGCGAGTAAGCTTTGGCCCCTCGTACGCCTCCCAAAGTACCGGGAATATAAAGCTAAACATTATTTTGTTTTAAATTTCCAGGGTGCTAATCCTCGGTGCGTCGGTGACAGCCGGCCTCTTTGTGTTCCACGTCGCTTTTGTGCCTCTGGTATTCAAATACTCGAAGGCGTTCAGAAGAAACCTCGTATTCGCTAATTTTGGTAAGACGAACACTAATATTTTTTTACAACTGAATATCCGAGCAGAATGGAAGGAAACAAAGGAGATCTTAGCTCTGTAGTGAGACGAAATAGGTTAAAAAGAAAAGCAAGAAAGAAGGCTCGCGATTGGCCCCAATCTCGCATGATAGAAAATTCTGGTCGACGATGGAACGCCTAGAGTGGTAGCCCGCGTTTGTAGATATCAGGAAAAACCGACTCCGGGAGGGAATAGGCTAGATTCCATCACCCACAGATTGCAAAACTATTTAGTCCTTCAGTTAGAGTATTGAAAAATAATGGACACGTATTTTTTATTTTTGTAAATCAATGAATATTGACAAAGATAAAACGCATCAAAACTCAGGGGGCTCGTGACGTCACGACTCAGTAAAAATTATGCGAAGGTGTGACGTATTGAGAATTTTAAAAGCGTCGTAACTTTGTCAATTTTGGTTCTCATAACAAAAAAAAAACACGGGTCAAATATTTTTTGATAATCTAACTGACGGTCTAATTGGATTTTTTTAGGACACAAGCCCATTACAAGCCTTAGCTGTACGCGCAATGAATTACTGAATTAATACGTATTCCCAAAACGTTTTATGCGTATCAGTGTGTCCACCATATCCACTATGTAGCTAGTCGCCGTAGAAAAGCCTTACAATACTTGGACATTTCACACAACGCCATATAGTACCAAGCTAAGCAACCTAATGCTTGTGTTATGGTAACGAGATGGCTGATAAACTACTTATATACATTTTTTTTTGTAAATACATACATACATTTTTTGTAAATACGTACAAATATTTGTTCCGTGCGGGAATCGAACCCGCGACATGCTGCGCAGCAGTCAATCGCTCAACCACTGCGCCAACCGTGTCGTCGGTTACAATGTAAAGCAGTTGTGGGTTTGAATCCAGACAGGCGCGTTACTCTGTGTGCCTAGTTTATTTCATCTCCATTGCTCTATAAAAGGTGAAGGAAAACATGGTGAAGAAACCATCATGTCCAAGAAACTAATTCGAAAACGTGACATCCACCAACCCGCACTGTGCCCGCGTCCTTGTAGTCGGAGCTAGGTATAGGCTGCATGATTATGCTAATCTACTATGACCACAGGGTTGGTTAACCTGAGGCGCTCAAGTCAGTCAAATTCTATATGGGGAGAAGAAGAACCGACGTTTTTAAGTCCCAAGTTGTCGTACTAAAATTGGGACTTGCCTTGAACTCTGGCACATTCTAATTTTGAACAAACCAGCAACAGTTGTCCCCTGCGGCTTCGCTCCCGTCAACTGGCTACCCTGCCTACCCATTTTTTTTTCGTTGAAACCTTCCCTGTAGTCTGGCGAACTAAACGAAAAATAATTATTCAACTCGGTCCAGCCATTTTCGAGTTTTAGCGAGACTAACGAACAGCAATTCATATTTATAAGTATATAAGATTCTTGAAGACCTTGTTAACTTTTGTAAACAATGGATGAGTGTTTTTGCATTATATAAGCATTTAGTTACGTTTATTTTGAATTTCTTCCTCTGACGCATTTTAGCAGGTAATTACTAATTGACCTTAAAATTAACAACACGGAATTTAAAGTAAATAAACAATAAGATAGGTACTTTACCATTTATTTTTGGTCTCCTAATTATATACACCTACGAAACTTATTAATTTTTCACCTTTGTTCTGGAAAGATCAACAAGGGTGAGGTTTAGTTATACAATTATTGGTTATACGCCTTTGAACTCACCTCAGCAAGCGTAGCTTAAGCAGCCCCCCTTCAGGCGGGGTTGCAGTACTTTTAGGATTTTTGAACGTCTGAAAATCTAATTAATGATGAGTTTTTTAATAAATAAAAATCATTAGTATACAAAATGAACAAACCCTCAAGTAAATCGTAAAGATAGAAACGCGATTTAGAATGATTGGCTCGATACTTTTTTTAATCAAACATGACGCTAAATTACAATTATAAACGTGTACTGCTAAAAGATTTCATCACGAATATATATAAAAATTATATCAATAGATAGAACTTTTTATTTTGAAGTAAATGTTGAAACCATATTGTATAATTTCTTTATCAGTTTTCGCCAAGAAGAAAAAACAATCAAAATTTAGGCATTATTTCGCTCGCCGGACAGTCGCTGTTGTTCGTCAAAACACACAGTACTGCAACCTCGCCTTAAATTGACTAGGTTTTTATTTTGGGACAAGCACATGTCCCACACACCGCAGGTGATGAACTTTGACTAGTCGCTGAGGAGCGATCTATCCGACTCACGCAATACCCTACAGGGTGTTCGAGTAGATTGTGTTGGTCAGCGTGTTGGTTACCATGCAGCGGTAATGTTTTTAAACCGCCATCTCAGTTCCCTTTCGCAGAGTCTTTCTATTGTCTTTAATAAGAAGGTTAGACGTATAGGTCGATAGGATTTGGAGTCTGTGTAGTCACTCTTACTTGGATTTGGAATGAATATGACTTTCACTACCTTCCATCCTTGAAGAACATATCTAAAAGCCAGGCAGCTCTCATTAACCTTTTAACAGCCCGACTTCATATTAGTTGTCGTCCCCCAGCGATCGGCACAGTGAATCTAAAAATAAATACTTAAAACAAAGATGGATGTGCAATAATAAAATTTGGTCTTAGCGAGCTATGATATTTGCTCGTAAATACACGAATCTGATGAAAATATTTTACGGATTAATCCGACGTAATCGGTTAAAAGGTTAAGGCACTTGGCTCACCGCCGGCGATCAGCGAGCAGCGAGTAAAACTTGACACACGAAACGAGTTCGCTAGCAGCGAGTATAGTAGTTTCGATAGTTTTGACGCGCGGCTTTCAGTAATTCTGTGCGACGAGCGATTATTCGCAATACTCGCTCCGGCCCCCACTATTGGTAGAAATTACCGCTGGTTGGTGATTTCTGACTGCCAAGCGAGCATCGCCGAGCGAGTTCAATCTGTGATAGTTCTTGTCGCTGCGTTCGATTAGTGGTAGAGCCGACTCGCCGGCAGTGTGAACAGCATGCTATCGACTATAAATGTACCTATGTGTCTCTTTTACTCACTTCCTCGGCGGTGAGACAAGTGCCTCTCCTTAACTGAACGCAAAATGAAAGAACACACAGTGATAGAATTGATTTAAATTGCCCGGTAACTGTTTTATTTGTTTGCAGTACAATGGCCTCCGAATACGGACTTCGAAGAGCCGACAACAGCAGGCATAGAAGGTGCCCGCAACCTGAGCATCGAGTACGAGTCCAAAGTCGACAAGTGCAAAGTTAAGATTGGTAAGTACCTACAATCGTACTAATATTTACTTATTCAATCTGTCAGATTTGGACTTTGACCACGTTTACGTTATTCATGGATGATGTGTGTCTGTCACTGGCATGACCACTTTTTATTCTTTGCAATTTTTCGTAAACTCTGTCTAGCCTTTGGACTATTACCTTAAAAATTGAACTCATTATATCTCCTAAACTAAGTAAGACCCGAAAAAATCTGTGACTTGCCAAAAAAAATCGTCTAATAAGCAACTAAATTTGAGAGAAAACAGATCTTCGCTAGGTGCTTTAGAGATTCAATTTTATTGGAAAAAGCTGCTCTCCCCATATTGGCCACCTACAAATCCTTATACGTAACTTTTGAACCAGTGGCTGACTAATTCTGATATTTGGCGACTAATTTCGACAAATTAGCGAAAATTTGTTTATGTTAACAAAATTAAAATCCCTGATGGTGGCCATGCCTGTGTCAGTCACACATGGATGACATCAATAATATATTATCCTACTTATTATCGCTTTCTACAGAGGTGCTAAATAGTTTCAATGGTGTAATGGTGAATGGGTTGCCATCTTGATCGTATAGCTCGTTCGTATGGCTATAGTACGAAATATAAAACAGATAAATATTTTTATCTCATAATTTCAAGTAACTACAGTTGATTACAGGGTCAACGATTATTTACTTGATTTTATTCGAATTAGTAACATTACGTTTTTTTCGTCAAAACAAAACAAAATGATGAATATTTACTACAGCTTGCGAACCCTCCCTTCGTTTTCTCGAAACTGCTGAGCCTAAATTTTTTAAATGATTGTCTCGAAAGTTTTGCGCACGAGTTCGACAAGTAGCTGGCCGTTTTATTTATTCGAAACTACTGTGTCTAAAATTTTGAATCAAATACAGAATAGAGTTCTTTACTTATAGGAGACCTAAAAGGAGTCTATGGTTGCAAAGTACCTATTACGTTTAAAAAAAACATAATTTGTGCGGAACTCTTCACGCACGAGCCCGACTTGAGTAGGTAGTTGGCCGTTATATTAATTTTATTTTGCGATGGAATCCCGTCCAACAAAAATGTTTTACTGTCTTTTGCAGGTATATGGCACATATTACCGAAGTCAGTGTACGAGAGATTAAGCTGTAGTTTCGAGTCCAACACGGACAAGGAAGAACTGAATAGAATAATGGATGAAGAACTAGTCACGTCTAAGACGCCCATCGTTTTGTATTGTCATGGTAAGGAGGTATTTTAGTTGTCATAGATATCTTTTCCAGGGAAATACTATACAGTATGTGAGATAGCATAGAAATTGCCCCAACTTCTATTGAAAAGAGAGAATCATTCAACCAAACGCAACTAAAATACTTTTCGTATTTCTGATTCCCATTGACGATGATGCTCTTGACTCTAGGTGTGAGACCTACTTGATAAACGGCCCAATAAATAGTGAATTACTGCAGCGGTCAGCAAAAGAGGCATTGCTGGACGAACGTGTAAATATGGGCCGAGGCATACATACGTAAGTCCGTAACGACTGCCAAAGATCTCCAAATGACAGCCGGGACCAACAGCTTAACGTGCTTTCCGAGGCACGGAGGCAACTCGGTATTTTAAGATGGTCACCCATCCACAGACCCACCTCGGCAAGCGTTGCTTAACCTTGAAGATCGACCTGTGCGGCTGTTATTATTTAGCCACGAGCTCCTAGCTAGCTAGTTTCCCTAATGCTATCGCAGATAAATAGTAATTTTATAATTAATCCTTATAAGTAATTATATAATTAATCCTTATAAGTAATTATATAATTAATCCTTATAATTCCAGGCAATTCAAACTCCCGAGCGGCAACACATCGAATCGAACTGTACAAGTTTTTCCAGAAGATGGAGTTTCACACCATCGCCTTTGATTATAGAGGTAAGAATATATCCTAATATATAAAAAAAGATTTAAATATATAAAAAAATAGTAGCCCATCGGCATCGGGAACAGGGTCCAAGCTACTGGTGGTCAGGGCTCCCGAGAGAGGAACCTCCTCACAATACGCGCCGTGTCCAGGAGTACTGCTTTCTGGATCAAGCCCTTGATCTAGCTGCCCAACGAGAGCCTCATCAGATGTTGATCGAGGCTCTTGGCAATTATGCCATTAGCCGTTACGACTATCGGCACAATGACTGCTGTGTTCACATCCCACATGTTATCCTAATATACACCACAAATTTTTAATTAGTACAAATACTTAAAGGGCTTATTAGAAAAGGTCTTGTTATTATATATGTAAAGTCTCAATAAATAATATTCATAAACAGCAAAGTTATTAACGTTTGTTTATATCCCAAAATGTCACTCAATTTATGGTAAACGAAAAAATAAGCAATCCAAACTTTTCTTTCGCACTTTAATTAGGCTTAGGACCAACAAAATTATCAACTTTTTACAATTAAGTAATTTTTAAGAAATCATTTAAGATACTCAAGTAAAAATAATTCAAATTAAACAATTTTGGGATTTCGTTTTTTTTTACTTTTGACTGCAAAATTATGATCAGTAATGGGTACGGAAACAGCCCCATTTTTTTTGTACTAATTAAAAAATAGTGTTGTATAATATTTTTATAGGCCACGTTAGGACTGCATAACTCTTCTACTTCAGTCGGTCCCTCATTACTGAGGATCGTGGTCACTGGACCCCGCGGACAACATCTGTCTCCACAGATTCCGGTCCAAAGCTGCCATCACCACCTGCTGGAATTTGCTTGAGGACGTAGCTTCTTTCACTTGGTTAGACCTTCGTTTTGGCGACCTGCTACGTGCTCTCTTACCTTCAGTATTGCCAACAATTACCAGTTCTTCAAGACTGCTATATCCCTACATTTGTGCGTTTGGCTGTCCATGGGATTGAGAGCATCCGCCTCCAGCACCACATTTCGAATGCGTCAATCCTCTGTCTTTCTCTTGCTCGTATTGTCCACGCCTCACCTCCATATCGGGAAAACCAGTGCTTTGCATAGCTCAATTAAATGAAATTACAAATATATTTGCAAAGAATCCTTTTTAGGGTTCCGTAGCCAAATGGTAAAAACGGAACCCTTATAGATTCGTCATGTCTGTCTGTCTATCTGTCCGTCCGTATGTCAGCCACTTTTCTCCGAAACTATGAGAACTATGCTGTTGAAATTTGCTAAGTAGATGTATTCCGTGAACCGCATAAAGATTTTCACACAAAAATAGAAAAAAAACAATAAATTTCCTGGGTCCCCCTTAGTCCCTTGGGTCCCTTGGTGGTTTTTTTCATTAAACCCATACGTGGGGGGTATCTATGGATAGGTCTTCGAAAATGATATTGAGGCTTCTTAAATATTTTTTTTCTAAACTGAATAGTTTGCGCGAGAGACACTTCCAAAGTGGTAAAATGTGAGTTCCCCTCCCCTTAACTAAAAACTAATTAAAATAAGAGAATGATAAAACTAGAAAAAATATATGATGTACATTACCATGTAAACTATCAGCGAAAATTGGTTTGAATGAGATCTAGTTTTTTTTTTTTTAATACGTCATAAATCGCAACTTCTGCTTATAATTTAATACTTAATGGTTTGTACGGAACCCTCGGTGCGCGAGTCCGACTCGCACTTGTTAAGTACTACTTCCTTTGTTGGATTTGATTTGTTAAAGCTATAGAAGCGTTTGCTATAGTTAATGGATAACGTGAAGAACACAGTGTATATTTATTTGCAGGTTACGGCGACTCCACATACCTGCTACCTACTGAATCAGGCGTGGTGGAAGACGCTTTAGTGGTTTATGAGTGGTTGCACTCCACGCTCAACGGGAACGGGAATATATTCGTGTGGGGACACTCTTTAGGTCAGTTAACAGATTAATATAGGCTTAGCTTAGAGTACCTGCTAACTGCATTTCAGGTAAATTTTCAGGAGAGACAAAAAACATTCCTAAAGAAATTTGAACATTCATTATTTGTACGTGTATGTGTTGCGGATTACATGGAGTTAGCCGCGAACTTTTGAAGTTATGGATTTGACAGTTTTACTCATCACGCGTTTTTTGTCAATTTTAAAAGAAAACTGACTGTAGCTGTTAATCTAGGTTGTGTATTTTTTGTTAAACTTTGGAATGGTACAAAAAACGTGAAAATGCCAAAAAATGGATTCAACAGGTTTACACTCTAAGCCGACGATATACCACCTCCGTGGTCTAGTGGTTATACCACTTGATTCAGACCCAGAGGTCCCGGGTTCGATTCCCAGCGGGGGTTAATTTTTTGCTCGGTTTGGTTGGTGGTAGGACTTGTTCTAAGTCCGCCTGGCAAGCTACCACCATCATGTCTAAGTCTGTCGCCATAACAACATGTTAACAGCATTGTTGTGTTCCGGCAATTAGAGGTATGATAGCCAGTTCCTCTGTGTAAGAGGATTCCAGGTGAAACTCGCTTCCATCTTCGGCCTAATCATCACTTTCCATCAGGTGAGATTTAGGCCAAGAGATTCCCCGTTTTGTATAAAAAAAAAAAAAAAAACAGTAGGCTAATTCACGTAACTAAATAAGTGCAATTGAAGTTAAGTTTCGATCAAAACAACGCTTTTCGTATTCTATACCGCTGTCAGACACGCTCGCGTCAAGTTCGCGTCACGCTCGCAATAACGGCTACCTACTGTTGCGCGGCTTTGGTGCGTGCTTCGGAACGCAACATGATTTCTACTATTCGTTTGACGCCTCAAAATGGCAGCTAAAATCTATACTGGGGCATTATTTTAATATTAAAATAACGTCATATTCATTGAAATGTAATCGAGTCTATTCGATTATTTAGTGAGTAATGTTTTTTCTCATATGACCGCACCATAAGTAAGTTTGGCTATCGTACAGTTGACGTGCATTTCACGCGCGTACGTGAATTAGCCCTCTGGAAATGAGTAAGTTCCTCAAACTCCTCATTGAGCTCCTCGAGTTGAGCTGCATGATAACTGACAAATGCTTGCACTGTCTGGACAGGTCCACTCAAACCTGCGTGGTACTTTCCTCAAAAGGCCACCACAGACGTGAACCTACGTGATTTTCATAAAATATATTATTCACGATTGTATGGACTTTAAAAGAGACTGTGACCTTTGAATTTGTTTAGGTGTTTCTGTCAGCTTGGAAACATCGGCCTCATCTAGAATAATATTGACGTGTAAATGAGTTACATGTAACCTATTTGCAAAATAAATATGACTAGCTGATCCGTGCAACGTCGTCTGCGTAACATTTTTCATTACTGCTCCGCTTCTGTTGGTCATAGCGTGATGATATATAGCCTATAGCGTTCCTCGATAAATGGGCTATCTAACACTGAAGAATTTTTCAAATCGGACCAGTAGTTCCTGAGATTAGCGCGTTCAAACAAACAAACTCTTCTGCTTTATAATATTAGTATAGATTTGATTTGAGTGAGTAATAGCTGGTAGTAGAGCTAATTTACAAAGGCATTGATCTAAAGCGGCAGTTGTATAATGTAGAATTGGTAAGTTAAACGTTACAATTAATAATTATATAATACAGTAATTGATTCATATTTACATGACAGGTTCCAATGTGTTGATGTAAATGGTGTAAAATCTTCCGGGCTGCCAGTGCAATTAGGTGTGCCTCAAGGCTCAATACTGGGTCCATTCTTGTTTCGGGTATACATGAACGATCTACCATTTTTCTTAAAGGGTATCTGCGACGTATTAACTAGTTCAGCAGTAGAAACTGAGCAAAATAAATATGATTCGTAAGAAATATTTTAAGGTGCATTAACACCGCAGTTACTTTTTGTGGAGCAACATAATGCAACACGATAACTTTAGGTAACATTCTTCAACTTATGACTAACTTATATACTAACAACAAATTACTTTTGGGTATCGGATGTTGCTAACTAACACTTGGAAACGTTGCTCCACAAAAAGTAACGGCTGTGTGGACGCACCTTTAATAGCCTAGTTTCCATCATCTACAAATTGCAAAACTATTTAGTCCGTCAGTTAGAGTATTGAAAAATAATGGACACGTATTTTTTTGTTTTTGTAAATCAATGAATATCGAGAAAGATATAACGCATCAAAACTCGGGAGTGGGGGCTCGTGACGTCACGACCCGCTAAAAAGTATGGCAGGGTGTGTCGTATTGAGAATTTTAAAAGCGTCGTAACTTCGTCAATTTTGGTTCCCGTAACAAAAGAAAAAATACTGGTCAAAAAATTTTAACCGACTTCCCAAAAAGGAGGAGGTTATCAATTCGGTTGTATGTTTTTATTATTTTTTTTATTTTTTTTTATGTTTGTTACCTCATAACTCCGACAATTATGAACCGATTCGAAAAATTCTGAAAGGATATACTTGCAGATTGATCCCATTAAAATTTTATGAAAATCGGTTACGTACTTTGGATTTTAAATCGAAATAGCTGGAATTCGTCTACTTGGATGATAGTTTTATGTCATCCAAGTAATCGAAATTGCGTATTTTGCTTTTCTGCGATTTTGCAGTGGTGTTGTTAGGTGTGGGGTACCACTAAAAAGTGAAAAATAAAAAACATTTTACAAAAAAATACAACCGACTTCCAAAAAAAACACTACAAAGTAAAAAATAACTTTAATTTCGGAAGTCGGTGTCAAAATACGAAGAAACTAACAAAAACACCGCACCGAAGTCGGTTGTATTTTTTTGTAAAAAGTTTTTTATTTGGTAATCTAACTGACGGACTAATTAGATTTTTGAGGACACAAGCCTATTATTATTTTTTTATTTGTGTTGGGTTTGTTCTTGACTCTAGTCTTGGTCAGAGATGACAGAGACGAAGTCTACGATGGAGCGAGCTTACCCAGTAGCTTATTCACTCTAACTTTCAAGAGATAAAGGTTGTAAGCGTTCGGAAACACAGACGCACGCAGAGAGTTCCACTCTTTTGCTGTGCGCATTTTAAAAGACGTTTGGGCGATTTAATAAATATTGAGTAGAAATATAACTGAATGGGCAGTCATTAGTAATTAGTTAAAAAATCGGAATTAGTCGGTATGAAATTTAAATTCAAACCATCAACTCCTACATTCTAACCTCAACGACGGTTGTAAATACCAGTATGCAGCTGAGTAACAGTATATTGAATGAAGTGATTGAGTCACAAACGATTCTGATCTCCTTAACCCAGTTAGGGTGAGGTCAAACGAACTAATTTTGTGAGTTGTGAGTCGCGTAAAATGAGTCGTCGTAATTTATGCTGCATTTGGGGGCCGAGTCACCCGCGTCCGTAGGAGAATACCCTTCAGCGAATCCCTACACGTGGTCCCCGGTTGGTGCTAAACAGGTGACACTAACCGCCTCCGTGGTCTAGTGGTTATACCACCTGATTCAGACCCAGAGGTCCCGGGTTCGATTCCCAGCGGGGGCAAGTTTTTTGCTCGGTGTGGTTGGTGGTAGGACTTGTTCTAAGTCCGCCTGGCAAGCTACCACCATCATGTCTAAGTCTGTCGCCATAACAACAAAGTTAACAGCATTGTTGTGTTCCGGCAGTTAGAGGTATGATAGCCAGTTCCTCTGTGTAAGAGGATTCCGGGTGAAACTCGCTTCCATCTTCGGCCTAATCATCACTTTCCATCAGGTCAGATCGTGAGGGCGTAGATCAGCCTAATTAAAAAAAAGACAATTCCGTAGCGGTGCGTCGGATTTGCCGCGAGTCGGTAACTTCAAAGGTGCGGTGCGCTCGTTTTAAAATTACAAAATGACTTGGAAATTAGACTTACACAAACCGACACAAAGATTGGAAAAACAATTGGTGCGCGGTGCGTGGCTATCGGTGGTTGTCGGTCGGCACAGCGTGATACAATCCGCAGAATCACGCACCGTCGAAAGCCGGCTTTAAGTTCCGTACAACACATAAAAACTCAAAAATATGCATGCCAGGGACTAAGACGTGCTTTCCGAGGGTTTTTTCTGCTCATAAACTTTAGGCATGTAACAAACAGTCGTCCATCTTTGGAACGACCGTGGCAAGTGAAGCTTAACCTTGATCAACCGACTCTAACGGCTACTCTTTAGGGTCTTTGTACATGGCGTTTTATTAATGCTCCGACGATGTGCAGATGACACGCGCTAACGCACGTTAAACGAAATTTGATGCAGACAGTGCTGCTTTTTGGTCACCTAGTGCGTGCGTCGTCGGCGCCGTAAAAATACGCCGTGTGCATAGGACTTTTAGCTCGGACACCTCCCTAATGCTTCTTTACTAACCCTTTAAATGTCTTTACAGGTACAGCAATATCCTCACACCTCCTAGGCAATCTAAAAGAATTATCAGTGAGTCTACTAGACCGCTCTGATCCCCTCCCACAACCCAGGGGACTGATCCTTGAAGCACCCTTTAACAACTTGGCTGATGAGGTGGCTAAGCATCCTCTGGCAAAGGTAAGGGTTATCAGTAATCTGCAGGTCTTATCAGTGAGTCTACTAGACCGCTCTGACCCACTCTCGCAACCCAGGGGACTGATCAATGAAGCAGGCTTCATGAACTTGGCTGATGGGGTGTACAAGCATCCTCTAACCAAGGTAAGGCCATGTTATTGTAATCTACAGGTCTTATTAGCGATTCTACTTGATCACTCTTCCTCCTTCTCGGAAGCCAGAGGACTGATCCTTGAAGCAACTTTGCTGATGAGGTGGCTTGTGTCGAAGGTGATGTTCATCATCTTTCATTCAAAAGCCATTCACTGCTGGAGTAAGGCATCCCCCAAGCGTTGCCACATATGCCGCTGCGTCTGCGTCTCGGAGACCTCACTAAGGTTTGGCCATTTGATAATTATTTTACAAGACTTATCAGTGTGTCCAAGGACCCCTTGAAGCACCCTTCAACAACTTGGCTGATGAGGTAGCCAAGCATCCTCTGTCTAAGGTAATGCTTTCTCGTTATGCTTGGCCCGTTATCTTTAAGGATAGGAAGTCATCGAATGACTCCTCTCGCTCTGGGCAGAGCAGAAGAGAGTGTCAGACTCTTATTGACTAAAACCCATCGTAACTCTTAGCGCCCTTTGCGTTCCGGGTGGTTATTCTCTAAGCCCGAAGAAGTCCGTAGTTTTGGCCTTAGTCACGGGCAGTTTCTACTTCGGACCACCTAACGACTAAGAATTCATTCATTCTTAGTTCGGGTTCGGGACTAATCATTTGTCCGTAGGTGATACGGAGTAGAAAACGCCCGTAACTGGGGCTTAAAAATGCGGACTTCGGGCTTGAAAACGCCCGTAACTGAGGCTGAAACTGCAGACTTCGGGCTTAGAAAGTAGCCCCCCAGGGCCGCAGTGACTTTTTCAAACAAATTCCGCAACCATACTTGCCCCCCTAAGTTAGAATATAACTACCAGGGTAACGGAATTGCTCTAAAGAGTCTCTAAAGAATTCCACGACCTCATCCCACCAGCCCCCTTCTACCATCGGACATCCAGACGCACTGCAGCTTACCATCCCTACCTTGTTGCTATTCCACCAATTCGCACTAAGCGATTCCAAACGTCTTTTATAATGCGGGCAGCAAAAGAGTGGAATTCTCTGCCTGCGTCTGTGTTTCCGAACGCTTACAACCCTAATCTCTTCAAAGTTAGAGTAAATAGGCTCCTTCTGTGTAAGCTCGCTCCATCGTAGACTTTGTCTCTGTCATTTCTGACCAAGACTAAGGTCAAGAGCAAACCCATCACAAATAAAAAAAAAAATAAAAAAAACCGCGGCCCTGGAACGCAAAGGGCATTTGGAGGAACACGGATGGGTTCCATTCTATAAGAATCTGACACTCCCTTCCGCTCCGCCTACATCGGAACTCTAATAAATAATGGTGTATTAATGATTAATTGTGAAACGGTAGGGGTTGGGATGAGTTTAATATCATTACTATTAAACTTTTCACGCCACCTGCACGAAAACATCAAATTATTTATTTGCCATGTACGTCATCCAAACCCGCGAGCGGCTCCCGTCAGCCTCCGCTGCTAGGTGACGCGAGCGCAGTCAAAATGGGCTTCCAAATTCAAATCGCATTATTGTCCGGCGGGTTATAATGAAATTCAATACAATAATTTTATTAGCTTCGGACGCACTCGCTGCTCGCTGCGGCGGCTGCCGACGCGCACCACATGTTTTCATGTCTAGAGCACAATTTTCTCGCAGTAGATGTGAAAAGTAGAGTATGCTCCTCAGGGATAAAGGTGTCTTTGACTTGGGCTAGCTTGAATCCCTCGCTGCATTTAGGATTCCTGTATTAACTCCCTCACTCGGGAGTTAAATCTCGAATCGTTAATTGCGTTCAGGATTCAATATGACGCCCGCGTCATAAGCCACTGTTTTATCCCCTCGGTTTATAATCTACTATTAAGAGCTCGTGGCTTAATAATAAAATAACAGCTGGTCGGGTCGAACTTCGAAGTTAAATAAATAAATAAATAAATAACTCATTTATTGCAGATATATCGAATCCATAGTTTGTTAGTAAAATGCAAACTTAAAAAACTAATGTTAGTATTAAATAAATATAACTAATTGATTGAGTGGCAGATCAGGGCGGACTCATCGATGATGGCTACAAACCACTATATGACTGCGAAGTTAAGCTAAGCTTGCCTAGGTCGGGTCATGGATGGGTGACCATCCATTACATACCGAGTTTCCTTTAATAAGACACAGGGAATATATTTCCCACCATATTTTTTACAGCTCATTAATTTAATAATGAGTTCCTAATAGGAATTCCATTTTAGTACAAAGATTATTTAAAGGCTTATCAATCACTCTTTAAACAAATTTTATTGAAAATTGCCTATTTGGCATTATTTTCGGATTCCCAGATCGTTATGCCCGTTTAAGGGTTAAGTCGTTGGTCCAGGCTGTCATTTGAACATCTGTTTTACTTCCTGATAATTTAGTTTTTTATTGGAAAAAACCTTGTTAAAATCGGTCCAGTAATTTTTGAATTTATTCGTTACAAAAATACAAATCCTCCACATTTTAGAAATAAGGGAAAATTCTCAAATGTAGGTGTAATGAGTTTGATGTGAATGGTCCTGATTTAAATTTAAGAAATATTAGAAGGTAAAGGGTATACCGCCGTTTACCCGAATTTTATTTGCCATAATAGTCAACAGCCATAATATCATACGACATAATACTCATTTGCCCTACTCTCATTTGCCATATTAGTCACGTGCCAGAATCAAAATCGTGTCAGTTTCCCATAAAGTCACTTACCATAACATCATTTGTCATAATCATTGTAAGCCCTAATTATCACATACCCTAATTATCACATGCCATAATTATGATATGCCATAACATAATTTGCCATCGACATCGGGTGTGTAACGGTTGTTTATATCAAGAGAAATTGGATGCAATTGGGACTTTAGGGCACCCCGACTCGGACAGATTAGGTTAGAAGGGGATGTATGATGCATCCCTTTCGTGGTTATTTTTTTATAAACCATACAGAAGTTGGAGCCCCGCGATCGCGGGGCTCCGTCGACCTAGCCCGCCATCAACCATGCACAGAAAAAAAAACCATGCACATAATAAATAAGTTTATTCTTAGTATCTAGTTATGCCATTTAAATATGCCATTTAAATATTATGTCTAATAATTATTATGGCACATAAAAATAAGGCAAACAATACTTATGGCATTCGTATCTTATGGTATCTAAAATTCGGGCAATTAAAAGTATGTCATATGTCTTTTAGGGCAAATGAAACATTCGGGCAAATGAAATTCGGGAAAATGATGATTATGGCATATAATCTTCGGGCAAACAATAGACAACCGAGATAAAGCACTTGAGAAATACACAGGATTCTAAACTAACAGTAGTGGCAATAAAAGCCAGTGTCCGATAAAGTGTGTTGAAAACAATTGTACATCTTAATCATTTTATTTAACTTGATGTAGACATAATACAACAGAAGCTAAAAATAATCCCAACATTACAGTAACAATAATCCGGTCTTCATATCATAAACTTTCAAACTCGATTCAACATAGTAGTTGAACTTAATTGTTTCGGTGGTCGTCACTTCATTCTTGATACCTCCAGCACTCATAACCGAATCAATCGCCATGATCCAGCGATCCCCCTGCCACTCGTAGCATATACAACCTGTTAGAGACAACTTGTGAACAACTTCTACTTCTATAACACCAGCGTATGCCGACAACACAGCTCGCACTGCGTCTCCAGGCTTCAACTCAACCTCCAAGCCGCTAGCTGTACCAATAGTTTCAGTTCTTGATTGCTCTTCTTCCACACCCCAAGTGTTAGTGAATGAGTAGGTAGTCTTCCCATCAAAACTTACGACGTACAAATTCAGTTCGTAATCGATATCTTCTGATACTTCAAATTCTTCTTCTTTAGACCATTTCGTCGTCAAAGTGTTAGCGACGCTGTGTGATATTCCCGCGTTCACTTTTATAGTATGGCTCGATGGGTTCTCGAAACTTTGAGCCATCACTACGACCGGGTGCTTTGTCGATTTCTTCACTCTTGTTGATTTTATTGACAACACTCTCTGCACTTGCGTCAGATTGTGCATATTGAAATCTTTCTTCAAGTCAATATAACTCGGCCTGTGCCCGATGAACTTATCTAATGCTGTGAGCAGATACTGCAGTTTTCCAATTTTGAATGTCTTAATGTCTTCATCTGTTATTAAATTAGTTTCAGCTCCAGTGAATGATGATTTCACTCCGTTGTCTATATTCAAATCCAGGCTTAATTTGGCTGCGACTGTTTTAATTAGAAGCACTAACACCAGTAATTTGTAACCCATTGTTAAACGTCTTCAGAACAAGGAGGTGGTTCTCAATTCGGTTGTACTTTTACTATCGTTGAAGAAGGTGTGTAGTGAGCAAAGTTTTTTGAAACACTGGCTGTAATTTTGTGAGATATTGTTTATATAACAACAAGATAAGTGAATAAATTGATGATTAGTTGACCTTTGCCTTTACTTTGCTTAGATTGTAGTGTTATCTGAACTGATATTATTAAGAAAATGGTTTTTTGTTCGTGAGAGACATTTTCTGGGGGATTACCACATTTTGTTTCTTTGATGGAAGCCAATTGACGAAATTATTCAATCAATCATTTTATTTGAGTATCTATACTTGTAGTATTATAAACAAACTATGTTAGTAACACAAAAAACCAAAATAGTTTGCGATAGCACTGCTGCAAGGTGACAAGCCCAGCTAATAATACCCTGCAGTATTGGTTCACAAACGCACAGTCTAGCTTGACTGCTACCATAGACACGATGCTGTTGTCGTGTGTGTGTGGTTGTGTTGTGTTGGTGGTTGTATTGCCATCGCTGTTAGAACCTGGATGAGACAGGCTTATGAACGTGAGAATAGGCACAGTTAAAGAGAGGGTTGTGCCCTGCAGTCGGACTGTGGGTGATCGTGAAGACAGAATAATAAATAAAATTTTTATTCAAATAACAATTATAATTATCTAAATTTAAACTATGGAATGACAAATATGAGTTTACAGTCAAATTCAAATTCAAAAGTCATTTATTCAAATTAGGCCAGGACTTTTTGAACGTCAAGTTTTACAAAAGACAGTCCCGCAAAACGCCCGCCCGTCACCACTTCCTAGTGTTTTAGCTGTGGAGAAGAAGTGGCCAACAAACTCCCCATTAACAGTCAAAAATAGAACTCTGAATGTAATGTAGTGCGTTGCCTGATCTAGGTTTACTTAAACCTGTGTTTCAGGCCATCTCTCTGCGAAAGTACTTTTTAAATGGGAAAGTCAAAGTCATTAAATAAAAATAAAATATTTTCAATATCTAAGCAGGTACAATATTTTGCATAACCTTATTACAAACTAAGGTTATAGATCCCGATTTATATCTATAACTAAAAAACTAGTCTTAGGTAATTACAGTTAAGTTAGCTACTTTAGTTCAGCACCTTTAGTAGATTTTCCGTGACAGAGTAATTTAGTTTAGCTAAATAATCGAATAACATTGTACTACATTATAATAACTTACATTATATATCTGAAGCAATTTGGTAAATTTATCTACAGTAATATTATAAAGAGGAAAGATTTTACTGTTTATTTGTTTGAATTGAATAGGCTCCGAAACAACTGGACCGATTTAAAAAATTCTTTCACCAATGTGTAGAATGGACTGTCCATACGAACATAGGCTATATATATTTTATCCCGTTAAAATAAGGGGTATACCCGTACGAAGTCGGGACGTGCAGCTAGTGTAATATAAAAATTAGGACCATTCTTACATAATAAATTTATTAGAATGCTAAAACTGTTGTTGAATGCCACAGGGGAAAAATACGGTATTTCGCGGGAAAGACCACCGGAGTGATACCTACTAGCATAGCTATTCATTGTATAAGTTCGCCGGGTTATCGGTCACCTTCGGAATAACCGAAAAATGGCAAATAATAACGTAATTCTAATTCTAATCATCAGTACATTTTATCTATATTCTTGTAATATATAAAAAAAAAACATACAACCGAATTGATAACCTCTTCCTTTTTGGGAAGTCGGTTAAAAAGTCTCGAACTTCTCCGAAACGGCTTGACCAGTTTTTTTTTTTTTTTGTAGTTTCCAGAATAGGTCGTGGCATTTTTTTAATTTATATAGCAAAACAACGTTTTGCGGATCAACTAGTTGGTAATATATAAAACTCTTCCGTTACGGAGTGACTGACAGACAACGCACATCCGAAACTACTGGTCGTAGATAGCTGAAATTTGGCATGTAGATAGATCCCTGGGAGGAGTGTAGGGGAGACTTTCCAAAATCCTGGAGGCAAGGAGCAAAAATACTCATAAAATACTCATAAAATACTCATAAAATACTAATAAAATACTCATAAAATACTCATAAAATACTCATAAAGTACTCATAAAGTACTCATAAAATACTCATAAAATAAAAACTACTGGGCCAAACTGAATTATTTTTTACGGGAACGACTAGCGCCTTAATGTGATAGCGATAAATGCAGAAGGTTGGTTATTGAGACGTTGTTTGGGAGAGGCTTTGGTCCAGAATTTCTACCAAAAAAAAAAACTGCTTCTGTAACCCAAAGACAAGTCCTCTGAGTAAGAGGATTCCGGGTGAAACTCGCTTCTATCTTCGGCCTAATCATCACTTTCCATCAGGTGAGATTTGGGCCAAGAGTTTCCCCGTTTTGTATATAAAAAAAAAGACAAAATCACCAAAATTAATTTAAAAGTCAGTTTCAAAGGCACAAAATCACAACTCAAAACTCGACATCTACACACACCCATAAAGCCGAAAGTTCAACAACAACATAATTTGTTAGTGAATTACTCTCCAAAGCAAACATTGAGTCGTTTGAATCTCAATAACGATGCTTTGCTAGTCTGTTTACACACGCATCGAACTAAAAAATAATCACAGAAATCGGATCCGAAAACTGTTTTTTTTTTTTAAGTCGAGGTTAAAAACAAGGTAAAGAACGTCAAGCAAAAACGAAGAAACTAGAGCGGACGAGTGAAAACGCGGGGAAAACCTAGTAGATATCGCTCACACGACTAGATGATAAGAAGAAATCAGTCTATGCGTCATCTTGTTAAAATTAAAACGGGAAAATCTGTAGCGCGCTGTGAAAGGTTGCCAACCTTTTATGAAAAGAATTATTTTGATAAAAAAACCGGCCAAGTACGAGTCAGACTCGCGTGCAAAGGGTTCCGAACAAATCATATCATTTTAGGGTTCCGTCTCCACAAGCCAACGGGTCCCTATTACTAAGTTTACGCTGTCTGTGCGTCTTATCTGTCAACGGGATGTACCTCATAAACCGTAATAAGTAGACAGTTTTCACAGAATGTGTATTTCTATAGCCGATATAAAAAAAAAAAACAATAAAATTCCCCTACTAGAAACGTGGTTTTTGACGTTTTTTGCTTCATCTTTGTGGTGATTATTTCTTATCTACCTCTCCGCTAGAATGTTTACCTGTGGCTGACTTATGCGAACAACGAACAGTCCTATTGTCTCGTTACGCGTTAATGGATTTAATAGTTCAATGATATTGGAAATAATTATAAGAATTTCCAATAAGTATCGACAGTAATATCTACAAAAATATATTTACAGAATTGACAACAACGTAGTCATTTGACAGCGAGTTATTGCGGGTCTAAAAAGGCCACTTTAAACTTAAAAAGGCACAAAGGTCTTTCTGATTCTATTAGAATCAGAAAGACCTTTCAAATTGGACCTGAGTAGTTCCTGAGATTAGCGCGTTCAAACAAACAAACTCTTCAGCTTTATAATATTAGTATAGATTAATTTTCTTATTTTTCTTATTCACAGCTAGTAACGTGGCTACCATACTTCGACTCGACATTCGTAGAGCCGTTCCGCTCAAACGGAGAACAAACGTTCAAGTCGGATGAGTACCTTGTGAAAGAGAAGTCTCTGCCGATACTCATTCTGCACGCTAAGGATGATGTTATTGTGCCTTTTATAGTTGGACTCAAGGTAAGTGTCATCCACACTTTAAAATTAATAATTTGTTATTAGTGTTTTTTTTTTGTTTTATGTTTTTGTATGTTGCTTCTGGCGGAATAAATGTATTTTCTTTTTCTTTCTTATATTATAGTGTGATTCTTTATAATGTGCACAAAAGTGAGGGAAAATAGACCTAAATTTATCGACGGAAAACGTATTAAAAAAAATCAAATTATTTTTTATTTATTTATTAAGGATTTTAAAAAAAAGTTTGTTCCCAATTGTGAGTCTGTGACCCCAGTGTAAACCAAACTGTGTAACTTTTCAACTAAATGTACATAAAATCTTAAAAAATTTACGCATTCCATAATGATTGGAAGTAATTAGCCATCCTCATAAAATGAAAATAGTGGAAAGAAATCTACCCTCAATTGGCTAATTACTTACGATCATTATGGAGTTTGTATCATAACGATAGATTATTTAGTTGAAAAGTTACACAGTTCAGTTTACACTGGGGTCACAAATTCGCATCTAGGTTCTTTTAGGAGTCTAGGGGTAGCACTAAGTGAGGATTTCCCGAAATTCCCACGGGAACGAAAACAAAACGGGATACGCGCGTACGAAGTCGCGTGCAAAAGCTAGCCTAAACTAATGTTAACTAATATCAGAATGCGAAAGTGAGTTTATTTATTGGTGATGATGTGATCAATTTTGGCACTGGACTAAGACCATTATGCCATTGAAAAGGACATGGGACACTTTTATCCCGAGCGTATGTGCCCTTGAAATAATTTTCGACTGTCACGCTGTAAAAAATAGTCTTAAACTAAATTGATTGATTAATTAATTAATTAATTGATTTATTTGTAGCAATTAATCTCTGGCAGTTTTGATCAGATTACTACAATAATTATTTCATCCCAAAAAAATACGGTTCTTGTTGGTAGCGAAAGCGAAAGCTGAAAAAAAAATCTAGTATCATATCATTTGTTCTCTCCTTCAGCTATACAGATCAGTGACACAATCCCGAGCATCAGACGACGCCACCGTCAAGCTACACGTCTACGACCAGAAGCTTGACCTGGGACACAAGTGGATCTGCCACGCTAGCGACCTGGCCGACGTTATAGGGTAAGCAAAGTGGTCCAATCGTCAATGAGGCAGTTTAGATTACCTATTTATCCGGCGACCGTCAAGCTACACGTTTATGACAAGAAGCTCTACACGCACACAAGTGAAACTGCCATGGCCGACGTTATAGGGTAAGCAGAGTAGTGCAATCGCCAATGAGGCAGAGTAGAGTACTTCGTTATCCGGCGACCGTCGAGCTACATGTCTAAGACAAGAAACTTGACTTGGGACACAAGTGGGTCTGCCATGGCCGACGTTATAGGGTAAGCAGAGTAGTTCAATCGCCAATGAGGCAGAGTAGAGTACTTCGTTATCCGGCGACCGTCGAGCTACATGTCTACGACAAGAAACTTGACTTGGGACACAAGTGGGTCTGCCATGGCCGACGTTATAGGGTAAGCAGAGTAGTTCAATCGCCAATGAGGCAGAGTAGAGTACTTCTTTATCCGGCGACCGTCGAGCTACATGTCTACGACAAGAAACTTGACTTGGGACACAAGTGGGTCTGCCATGGCCGACGTTATAGGGTAAGCAGAGTAGTGCAATCGCCAATGAGGCAGAGTAGAGTACTTCGTTATCCGGCGACCGTCGAGCTACATGTTTACGACAAAAAACCTCGACCTGAGACACAAGTGAAACTGCCATGGCCAAAGTGGTCCAATCGCCAATGAGGCAGAGTACTCGGTTATCCGGTCATCGTCAAGCTCACGCTTAAGACACAAAGCTCGACCTGGGACGCAAGTGGATCGGCCATGACCGACGTTATAGGGTAAGCAAAGTGGTCACATCATCAATTAGGCAGTTTAGAGTACTCCGTTATCCGGCGACGACATAAGCTCGATCTGAGACAAAAGTAGATCTACCACGCTACCGACCTGGCCGACGTTATAGAGTAAGCAAAGTGGTCCAATCGACAATCAGCCATCTTATGGGCTCACTCGTTTCTTGTTTGTGTAGTGATCAGGCGAGATCAAAGTTAAGAACTGGCATAGAACTTAGAAGTACAATTTTAAGTCTGGCATCCCTTGAAATGTACATGGAACCATTTCGAAATAAAGCTCCTTCGAAAAAAAAAAAAAAAAATTGCAAAGCCGTATATAAACATCCGAATGGACAACCTCCTCTTTTTTAGAATTAGGTAAAAAAATGCGATCTATTTTATTTATTGCATGTACTTCTTTCTTCTTTGGTTACAGGGATTTCGTCAACCAACACGTGCAAGAGAAGAAATAACGCATCGGTCTCCGATCTACGATCGACTCGCCTACGATAGAAGCCATTTTGATATTACTTAGTATTTATGAGTAGGACAACTGAGCAAGTGCTAACCAGGGTTCCTAGTAGATAATGCTAATAGAACAATCTAGAATGCATGGATATTATATTGTACTAGCTAAGGCGCGCGATTTCCCGTTCCCGTACGAATTTCGGTACAATAATACATATAAACCTTCCTTTTGAATCACTCTATACATTGCTGAAAACTGCAATAGAATCCGATGAGCTGTTTAAAAGATCTAAGCTAACAGACAGCGGAAGCGACTTCATTTTATATTATTCTAAGATGCTTAGCACATAAAGCTACAAAAATCAGTCATAGTTCTTTAATCGATTTTCAACTTAATTATTAAAGTATTTAGGTTCAAAGTTGATTGGGGAATATTGACAGTTTTAGGTAGCTCGATGAACTGGCTTCTGTACATATAATGTGTACCTATCAATCAAAGCAAAACATAATGGGGTCATTGTATTCATTATTATGAACGACTTTAACTATGGGATTAAGTGTTCCATTTTTTTTTTTAAGTATGGGTAGTCTTCAAATGCCTCCTCCCGCTCTCGGCAAGAGTGTCAGACTCTTACTGACTAAAACCCATCCGTGTTCCTCCTAATGCCCTTTGCGTTCCAGGGCCGCGGTGACTCTTTCGAACAAACTCCGCAACCCTGGCAGGAACTGCTCCAAACTTAGAGACAAATTTTAACACAGCGTTTCAGTACGTCTAACCAAAGATATCTAAACAAAAAACACACAGTTTTTTTTAATGTGATTTTATTTTGATCTAAAGTAATTAATTACTTACTACAATTCTTAGGGTATTTTCGTTAGCTGAATATTTTTCTTTTAAGTAAATAAGGTTTTTTTCTTATTATTTTTTTCGTTGTGCTTATTATCCTGGTCTGAAAGATTCTCAAAGTTTGTCAACAAATTAAAATCGGCCAAGTGCGAATCAGACTCGCAGACGGGTTCCGTACCATAAACCTTAATTTTTATTATTTGTTGTTATAGCGGCAATAGAAATACACAACCTGTGTGAAGATTTCAACCGTCTACCTATTACTCTTCTTGAGATACAGCCCAATGACAGACAGGCGGACGGACGGACAGCGGAGGCTTAGCAATAGGGTTCCATTAACTTTTGGGTATGGAACCCTAATAAAAATAATGTTTATGGTACGGGACCCTTAGTTTGCGAGTCTGACTCGCATTTGGCCGGTATTTTTTTCGGTTTTGGTCCCATAGTAAATGTTCTTCTCAAGTATGAGGACACTGAACCATTTTCATGTTTTGAGCTCATTTTGTTACACGTTGAATAGCACTCCTTGTTGATTTCGACAAAGACATCATGACATTATTTCCTAGCGTTTAATATAACTGATATTAGTACAGTCATTTGGTGCAAAAAATGAGGTTACTTGGAAAGTTTTCCGGGAGTTTTGAAAATTGGTGATTTTATAGATTTCGATGTGCTCTTTACGAATTTCAACTTTGCCACCTCGTATCTTTGCCGCTCGCGCCGTCATATTGGAAAAATGGCGTCAAAACAGTTTTAGACAATATCTCCTGTCTGACTCATTTTACGATAAAAATAGCTTTATAATACTACTAATTCGTAAAGAGCACATCGAAATCTTTAAAATCACCCATTTTCAAAACTCCCGGAAAACTTTCCAGCCAAAACTACCAAATGATTGTACTATACCGTGTGTATCTGACATCGCCGCACAAACGATTTCCATGGGTCCAGGGCATGATTCTGGACACCCTAGACTGGAACGGTTTCGGTTCAGACAAAGAAGACAGAAAGACGACGAAAGTGTGACACAATATCTGACCGATTTGAAGAAACTCTCGAAAACTTGTGAGTTTGGTGGGAAAATTTTTCGTCGGCTTTTTTCTCATTTTTTAATTTTTTTCAAGGGTTTTTTTACTTTAGACTGCTCATAATCGTTATTCTGACCTAACCCAATGAGATTTTTAGTAAAAAAATAATTAATTAACTACTTTCACAAAAAAGAAAAACCTGAATAAAACCACAAATAGACATCAGCTCAGCTGAGCTGATACCTACTTGTGGTACTCTTTAGAAAAATGAAAAAATGAGAATAGAACCGACGAAAAATTCCAACACTGGGGTGTCCAGAATCATGCCCTGGACCCATGGAAATCATTTGTGTGTCGATGTCAGATACACGCGGTATGTACTAGCCGGCACGAGTCTACCTACCTGACCTCCATAACCCATTAACTGGGTAACCCTACCTTGGCAAGACTGGAGTCAGATTTAATGGCTTCTGTCTTCTGACTATCCGTAACGACTGCCAAAGATTTACAAATGACAGCCAGGACCAACGGCTTAACGTGCTTTCCGAGGCACGGAGGAAACTTGGTATGTTAAGATGATCACCCATCTACAGACCAACCTTGGCAAGTGTTGCTTAACCTTGATCAGATGCTGTAGCTTTAATATGAATTCAAGGCCTATAGTTTTTGTCACAAATTACTATCTATTATCGTATAATCACAATTACCTATAGTATATCGCAATATTAAGGAATTGATATTAGATTAAATGCTATTGTAATACCAACAGTGCATTATTTATAATGTAGCTTTTTGTAATAGTTAAGGCGAGATAGTTGTTATGAACTGTATTTTTTATCGGATTATGTTACACATTTTGGGCACGTTAAATTGAGTTTTTCGAACAATTTTTCTAAAAAATTTAAAGTAATAGTTATTTATTTGATCATTTTTCAAGCCAACTGTAGATCTTAAAACACAACGCAACGCGAAATTATTGTAAACTACGACTACGGATCAAAGAGGTCAACATAAACAAGGAAGAAAGAAATTAAGAAAAATAATTTAAGAGTTAAAAATAATGTATTCTTTGAATTGTATAAATTATGCTTGAAAGTCAAGATGGACTGAATCTGGTCTGCGTTACATAATAATTTTGTTTTATTTATTTATTTATTAAGTTGAACTTCAATATATTTGTTTGTATAGTAAATTGCTGTTTCATTTTAAGGGTTCCATCTGCCTAGCCTTTTCCCAACTATATTGGGGTCGGCTTCCGGCCGGCTAGTCAAACCGGAGTCAGCTGAATACCAGTATTTTACGTGGAGCGGCTGCCTTTTTTTTTTTCCGGCTGGGAAAAAATGCGTTACGCATACCCTCTCACTCGGGGGAGTGGGAGGGGTATGTGGGACTCCCCGGGCAAGCCCGGTATACCCACTAAAACAACCCAGCACTGAAATTCCCGCAGCGTCTTAGTGGGGGTGGACTGGGTGATCGGCGTAGCCTTTACGTCCAGTCCACCTCCGACGACCGCCCGCCTTCACAGCGGGCCCTTCACGCCCCCCCCGTTGGGGGAGGGCCGGGAACCTGCGACGATGGTGGTGACGTGTGCAATGCGGGCGGAGGCGCCCCCGCGCCTGTCGCCCGCCCATCACCCCCGCCAGGAGGGAGAAGAGGGCGTCTTCTCCGACCTCGCCTTCGTCTGCGGAGCGGCGCAGCGAGAGGATCGTCCTCCCGCGCGCGCTCCGCCGCCTCCTTCTGCGAGATGACATCCTCGTAATAGGAGGCGACCGCGGCCCAGGACTCCTAACTCCCCAGCATGCATCTGACCACGCTGGGAAGGGAGAGGTCCTGTCCGATCTCCGCAGTGAGACTGCGACGCGGCTCGGTCCAAGCTGGGCACACCTCCAGTGTGTGCTGCGCCGTGTCCTCCGCCGCGCCGCAGTCGTGACACGCCGGTGTCTCCTCCCTCCCGATCCGGTGCAGGTGCGTGCCGAAACAGCCGTGGCCAGACAACACCTGCACCAGACGGAAGGAGAGGAAGCCGTGCGGCCGCTCGAGCCAGTCTCGCAAGACTGGACCGAGTGCGTCCAGCGTTCGACAGCCAAAGGTGGCGGAGGCGAGGTCCTCTGTCCAATGGACGATGATGGCGTCCCTCGCCTCCCTCCGCACGGCTTCCCGCTCCTCAGCGACGGGGCGCTCCCCGAGCGCTTTTCGGCGCGCCGTCCATTCGTACACTCTGGCGAGCACCCATGCCTCCAACTCCCAAGGAGGGGTGCTGGCCAGAGCGCACGCTGCCGAGAAGCCCACAGAACGGTAGGCCCTCGCTACCCGCTGCGCGATGGCCCTTTGGGGCCTGCGGATCGCCGTCGCATTCTCCCTCCTGTGGAGGGAGTCCACCCAGATTGGGGCCCCGTATAGGGCCATGCTCCGCAGGATGCCGGCATACAAGCGCCGGCATCGCGCGCTGGGCCCACCCAGGTTCGGGAGGAGCCACGACAGGGCGCCTGCCCTGCGCGGGCTGGGCCTTCAGCAGGCGCGTCGACAGCCCGCTGAAGTGCGGGCCGAAGCGCCCTCCAGATGCCCTCCACGACGATGTGGGCATCTGGAGGGCAGCGCTGCCGAGGCCCGTGGAAGAACACGGCCTCGGTCTTGTTCAGCGCCACCCTCAACCCTAGGCGGCGAATCCTTCCTGCGACCAAGGATCCGCCAGCCGAGGTCAGACAGGCCGCCTCCCTGAAGTTTCTCCCCCGGGCAGTGAGCAGAGTGTCATCAGCGTAGCAGATGACACTCGTGCCACGGAGGAGGGCTCCCCGCAGGAGCCAATTGAACCCGATGTTCCAAAGGGGTGGTCCAAGGACTGATCCCTGTGGAACACCGGACTCTGCGCCGTACCGCCGCAACCTGGCCGTTTTGTCTACAAGGAGGACCTCTCGGTCCTCCAAGTAGTCGGCCAGGAGGTCCCGCAAGTATTGGGGCACTCCATGATAGCGGAGTGCCTCCAATATCGTCGAGTGGGGGACGGAGTTGAAGGCGTTGGCTATGTCGAATGACACTGCCAAAACTCCGTCCCCCGCCTCGATTGCCCCCTGGAGCGGCTGCCTACCAGACCACCACAACCCATTAACTGGGTAACACGGTACTCCTTGGCAAGACTGGTGTCAGATTTGCTTGCTTCTGACTATCCATAACGACTGCCAAAGATCTCCAAATGACAACCGGGACCAACAGCTTAACGTGCTTTCCGAGGCACGGAGGAAACTCGGCATGTTAAGATGGTCACCCATCCACAGACCAACCTCGGCAAGCGTTGCCTAACCTTGCAGATCGACCTGTGCGGCTGTTATTATTTAGCCACGAGCTCCTTTCATTTTAAGGGTTCCGCACCCCTATTAATAAGCCTCTGCTGTCTGTCGGTCCGTCCATCTGTCTGCCAGCGTGCTGTATCTCAAGAGCCGTAAAGTTGAAACTTTCACAGAGTGTGTATTTCTATTGCCGTTATAACAACAAGTAATAAAAATTAGAAACAAATAAGCAAACAAGTTCGCTTTCTCCGCAACGGTGTGTCAGCGACCCGTCGGGTCTCAGCAGTGGTGGTAGCGAGGGACGGCAGAAGTTCGATTCGACCGACTTAGCCAGGGACCAAAACGTCTTAGGTACTACCTGCTAGGTACGACGCAAACATGTTGGCTTTAAAAAAATCTGGCCAAGTCCGACACGCATTCGGCCAATTTTTAACCGACTTCCAAAAAGGAGAAGGTTCCCAATTCGATGGACATACTTGCCATTTGGTTCCGTAAAAATTTCATTCAGTTTGGCTTAGTGGTTTTTGTATTATGAGATTTTTTGCTTATTTCAATTTCTGTGTTTGCTTATTTCAATTTCCGTGTAGACGAAGTAAGTATCACCACTTATAAGTGAAAAAAAACCAGCCAAGTGCGAGTCAGACTCGCGCTCCGAGGGTTCCGTACAAACCAGTAGGTATTAATACTATAAGCAGAAGTTGCGATTTATGACGTATTAAAAAACAACTACTTTCTAGATCTCGTTCAAACCAATTTTCGCTGGTAGTTTACAGGGTAATGTACATCATATATTTTTTTTAGTTTTATCATTCTCTTATTTTAGAAGTTAAGGGGGGGGGGGACATTTTACCACTTTGGAAGTGTCTCTCGCGCAAACTATTCAGTTTAGAAAAAAAATATACAAGAAACCTCGACATCATTTTTGAAGACCTATCCATAGGGACACGTACGGTTTCGAAGAAAAAAAAAAATTGAGTTTCAGTTCTAAGTATGGGGGGGACCCCCAAAATCAATTATTATTTTTCTATTTTTGTGTAAAACTCTTTATGCGGTTCACGGAATACATCTACTTACCAAAATTCAACAGCATAGTTCTTATAGTTTCGGAGAAAAGTGGCTGTGACATACGGACGGACAGACAGACATGAAGAATCTATAAGGGTTCCGTTTTTGCCATTTGGCTACGGAGCCCTAAAAAGACAGACATTTTTCAAAAAAATATTTGGAAATTGGAATCTGAATTTCTGAAGGCGGTGTTAAAAAACAAAGACACAAAACCAATAACTCCGACTTCCTAAATTAAGGTTATTTTGAAGTCATAAGTTTAAAAAAAAAGTTTTTTTTTAAACTTGTACAGTGTGTTTTTTGTCTAGTGTGTAACTTTACTTGTGTGTTGTGTGGTTTGTTTTTTTTTTGTTTTCTTTTTAGGGTTCCGTAGCCAAATGGCGAAACAGAACCCTTATAGATTCGTCATGTCTGTCTGTCCGTCCGTATGTCACAGCCACTTTTCTCCGAAACTATGCCGTTGAAACTTGGTAAGTTGGTATTCTGTGAAACGCATTAAGATTTTCACACAAAAATAGAAAAAAAAAAACAATAAATTTTGGGGGTCCCGGGACCCCATACTTAGAACTGAAACTCATTTTTTTTTTTCATCAAACCCATACTTGTGGGGTATCTATGGATAGGTCTTCGAAAATGACATTGAGGTTTCTAATTTCATTTTTTTCTGAACTGAATAGTTTGCGAAAGAGACACTTCCAAAGTGGTAAAATGTGTCCCCCCCCCCTGTAACTTCTAAAATAGGAGAATGGTAAAACTAAAAAAAATATATGATGTATATTACCATGTAAACTACCAGCGAAAATTGGTTTGAACTTAGTAAGTAGTTTTTTATTCAATACGTCATAAATCGTATAATTATGGTACGGAACCCTTCGTGCGCGAGTCCGACTAGCACTTGGCCAATTTATTTAAATAGGTTGGTGTTTTACTCTTGGGTTAGGCTAGGACAATGACGGCTAATGCCAGGCCAGCTCTACCTTCATTGTCCCATGTTACTTTGGGTTTACGCATTACGTTTTCTTCCTACTTCCATATTTTCGTCTTGTCAACCTTCATGCTAAAACTGACTTCCATTTCAATCAAATGAAACACCCACAATCGATCTTTTCATTGGCCTTCAGAGGTATATAAACTCATTGCATCTACATTATTATATTTTTTATTGCCTATAAACATGTCAAAATCTTGCAAACGTCACTTTGGCGTCTAAATCAACACATCCTAAAATGATTTGTTAAAAATATTGAAATAATAAACATCTATAAAATTATAAAATGCATGAAAAACATTGGAGAGAAAAGAGTAAACTAAATAAAGAGTTAAGAATAAAAAGATTAGTTCCAAATCAGTATGGTCGTTGGGTGAGTATTTATCTCCGTTCATTGTAACGGCCAGTCCAGGCTTCACGCGGATTAAAATTTTAACATTCTACATAATTTTATGAGTAGGCTAAGTTCATCAGGAAGGATTTACCAATCTTTCGAATTGCCAATGAATTTTGAAACAGGTGCAGTAATGGTTCCGAAATGACTAGGTATACTACCTACATTTAAAACTACTGTTATTATATAGAGAGATTTGATTTTTAGATTATTTGTTTGTTACGATTTAGGTATTTGAAAAACTACGGGACCCACTCAAGGTTAAAATTTCCATTATGGGCCGCTGATTTGGGAGGGGGGAGGGGAGGGGTAGGGGGGAGGGGGGCTACCCCCCTCTACCACCCCCACCATCCGGAGCCCCATGGTTATGGAGATATCCATGGTTAAAGTTTATAGGTTAGAATAAAAATTTTGCTTAAAATTTCGTATCCAATAGCAGAAAGAGGCAGGTGGGAGGGGGTGAGGGTGCCCCCCTCCTCCCTGGCACCACTATCATGAAAAGGTAACTAAGTTTCCAAAAAAAAAAATCATACTTTGAAGCCTAACCCTTTTGCATCCTTAGTCCTCTTAATAGCAAGTGGGAGCCCCGCTTCGCGGGGCTCAAGGGTTTAAAAAAAAATAACCACGAAGGGGATGGCGGGGTCAGTTCGCTCGCTCTTGCATCCTAAGTCCTACTAGTAGCTAGTCGGGGATAAACATTTTTCGGATATAATGAAAATAAAAGTCCATCACTTGCACATCACTCGACTCTTCAGGCACAGACGCACAGGGCTTCGGAGACGCCATAGTAGTTAATAACGAAACGAAATCAACTGCAACGGCAACGAACGAAGACGCACTGACGACTGACAGATCGAAACACAGCTATAGCAAAATGGCGTCGCTTTGCGTTCCGTTCCACCGTATAAAAAAAAAAATTGTTATTTTTTGTTTGAAAAAGTCAATGTAATTGCATGATCCAGCCCAGTTATTCAGCACATTAATTACCCACCAAATTTAATATGTGAATACGTGAAAATAAAATTATATAAAATGTAAATTATGTAAAAACCATGACATAAAATTGATTAAAATACACCTCTACCATAAACGGAACGTGAAATGTCAACTTTGACGTCTAAAAATGTACAAATGGCGTGTTATTTTCCAATTTATAGGGAAACTTTAAAGACTTATATCTCATTAACCGTGACTTTCCGGATGTTGAAAATTTGTAAATAGCTTTCTATTTATGAGTACTATCCACAAAAAGAAAAAAGAACTTCCAAAGCCGCGGCCCATAATGGAAATTTTAGCCCCCACTCAAAAATTCTTTCATAGGCTACCCATAAGTATTTAGTACAAGAAAAAAATATGAATCCTTCGCACCGCGGACAAAGTCGCGCGCGAAGTGTTAGTAAGAGATAAAGTCACAGAATTCGAACTCTATAAAATCAGTAAAGATTGGTTACTTTTTTTAGGGATGGGAAATCAAAAACCATCCATGTTCCTTCATTGCCCTTTGCGTTGCGGAGCCGCGGTATCTCTTTTGAATAGTCCCGCAACTCCTGCAGGCATCGGCCCTTTCGGGCCTAAAGATTGGTTACCTGCCAATCTTTACGGATCCAGTACAACCAGGCTTACAAAGGGGTACCTACGGTGTAACCCAGTACCTACCTGGGTTGTGGTAGTCAGACAGGTAGATGATCCATGTAAAATACTGGTACTCTGCAGCATCCGGTTAGGTTAGAAGCCAACCGCATCATAGATTGGAAAAGGCTGTTAAACCTGGCCTTTGAAAGAAAGAAAAAAAAAATATTCGGGACTCGCACAATACACACAAAAGTAAATTAAGTAAAACTAACTGTTATAAAAAATAAGTTGACACAGTTAGGCTATGTCCAGAAATACTTAATCTGTGCGAGACCAAAAAGCATACGCTTAGACAAGGACCGTCTCAGCGTATGCTGCGATATTTAAATAAATAAATATCACAGCGCTGGTATTTTGACAGGGCCTGAAAGTGCCATATGTTGGGGCACCTTAGTGAATTGATTGCCCGAGGCGGATTTAGGAGGTGGCGAGCAGTCTCTGTATGCGCTTATCGGGGCCTGGCTCTTGCAGGGGCCTCGCGCAACGATCCGAATAAAAAACGCTTACGTTTAAAATGTTAGTGCTCGTTTACGGAGACGCGGAGCGTTGGGCGGGCCCCGCTACGAGCGTAAATCGCTTCTCCGTTTCTCTCATACAACGCCATATGTTTGAAATCTAACGGTTTTTTTTCAGGACTTTCCTATTAGCAACTGCTTCGGTGACAGCCAGCATATTGATGGTACCGGTGGCTGTACTGCCCCTGGTCTTTAAATATAGCAAATTAGTTCAGAGGAAAATGGTTTTTTCCAACTGTAGTACGTATTTATCTTGACGGAAACTTATTCCGCTAAAACGCCTGATAAATGAGGAATAGTAACAAATTGCAAGACGTTAACTTTGCTATAGAACTTTGCTTTGTCAGGCGTTTCCATTCTGCGGAACTTCGAAACGTCAAATTAATTTTGTTTGCAGTAAACTATCCGAGAAACTTGGACTATCAGAACCCGTCGAGTTGCAACGTCGTTGGAGGAAGGCATTTTAATATAGAGTTCAAGTCTGTTACAGACGACTGTTTCGTCAAACTCGGTAATTGTATTAACTTGCTCATAAGCGCTAGCCTAATATACTGTGGCAAAATGAAATAAGTAAATGAGTAGCAATTCATAGAGAATTAGAATTTTTTAGAATTAGAATTTATTTATTTCCCAAGGTAAGTGCTACATAGTATACCGCAACTTAAGACTAAGTATAATTCAAAATAGGTAAGTACTCAATAAGTTCACAAAACATACGTTAATTATGTTCGAACATTGTTAACTTAATTAAAGTAAACTAATTGGCGGTATACAGTTAAAAATTCTTTACCTTCCGTGCTAGTCAAAGACTGTGTTACGGCAAGGTAAGGATTCTCGCTCCAGAAATACCAACTGTAACTTAATTGTCATAAGAACGGTTCTCCAATGTTTATGGTCATAAAGAAAAATACAAAAGATGCGATAACAGCTAATGAGTTTGGCGTAAACTAGTGGTATATGCAAAAATATCAGACAACATCACTTTTAACAAAACATAAATGTTAAATCAGTTTTGAGAATTGATAATAATTATGCTAATCTGATTTGAAATTAACACAGCTACACTTTATTCAATAATGTATCTAGGTACCAGTATAGTATTTTAACATACACATACATATGTAGGTATATAATATAAATATAAATATATATACATAAGTAAGAACTTATTTACATATAAATTAGTATATTTTGTTTATTTAAGTATTAGACTATAATTATTATATAATTTACTTACATATTTGTATAAATTTTTCTGTCCGTTCATAATCTAAACTACTCAGAAACTCATCCAGTGCCCTCCTGCAAATAGAACTCGTCATGTCTTTTAAGGTCTCAAACTTACTTATGCGATTATAAAGTAATGGGGCTAGGAAATAAGAAAAACATTGAGCAAAAGAAGTTTTACATGTAGGAACTTTAAAAACTTCATGTGTTCTTCTACTGGATTGGTTAGTAGGTCTTTGGCAGAAGTGTTGTCTCAGAACAATGCTTTTAATGTAAAGTTGACGAATATTCAGGACCTCAAACTCTGTGTATAATTTTAACGTAGGGTATCTAAAGGGTTTGAAATTAATAACTTTTATTATACACCTCTGAGCGCGTTCGACTACAAGAAGCGTACTTTTTCGTGCACCACCCCAAGCGGCAATACCATAAGTGGCGATTGATTGACATAAAGCTACGTAAACAAGTCTGTTAGTCTTTCTGTCTCTGAGGTTTCTAATTTTTTTGTAAATAGGTATTAGTTTGCGTATTCTAGATTTAAGTTTACTGATATGTGGTTTCCAGTTCAAATTTTTATCAATTTCAATACCCAGGTATTTGATACTATTAGTTGATGATAAAATATGGCAATCGCAATCTCTGATAGCAAGACAACAATTAGAAGAATGCGCTTTCAAAAGATAATCTGAAGGTGGTTGCAGATTGTTTCTTATGCTAAAAGTGATATATTTGGTTTTATTTAAATTTAACGTGAGTAAATTGTAGTCAAGCCAATTTATTATTTTTTGGAGCCCATTTTCAGCTGATGTTTTGACTTGTGACCATGTTGAATGTTGAAATAAAATAACCGTATCGTCTGCAAATGTAATAATTTTTGATTCAGGTATGTCAGTATTGCATAAATCATTAACATAAATGAGGAACAAAATAGGCCCAAGTACTGAACCTTGAGGTACTCCAAAGTCAATTTTTAGCTTTGTACTAGTAATATCTCCGATTTTTAATGTTTGTGTCCTGTTACTAAGATAATCTTTAAAAAGTTCCAATGGCAAACCCCTGATACCTATAGACTCTAATTTACGAATCAGTAAAGAAATTGATACTGTATCAAAAGCTTTGGCTAAATCTAAAGATACACCTAAACATTTCTTTTTGCCATCAAGATTCCCGGCTATGTTGGTAACTAAGTCCTCTACAGCATCCACAGTTGATTTGTTTTTTCTAAATCCATATTGATTTTTAGCTAAGATATTATTTTTCTCTAAATAACTGTATAATCTGTAACTAATCACTTTTTCTAAAATTTTTGATAAAGTCGGTAGCAGTGAAATCGGACGATAGTTACTGATATTGTCTTTTTCTCCTGATTTGAATATAGGCACAACAATGGACTCCTTCAGAGCGTTTGGAAACTTGCCAGAAGACAAACACAAATTTATTAAATAAGTTAATGGTGTTATCAGTATATTGATATATTTTTTGATAAATAGTGATGATATACCATCCCAACCAGTAGTATTAGTATTCTTCAGTGACATAACAATTTTGTGTACCTCTAATTCATCTGTTTCCAGAAGCATAAATGAGTTCAATGGAGTGTTATTATACTTAAAACCTTTGACTAGATCATCTTCCGTTATTTTTAATTTATGTAGAATATTGTTTGATAGTTTAGCCCCAATATTAACAAAAAAACTATTAGCATAATCAACGGATTCCTGCGGTGTTGACTTAACACGTAGCAACTCATTTGGAATTTTAGATTTCTCCAACACATTCAAATTACAAACACGTTTTATGATATTCCAAGTCTTTTTTATATCATTTTTACTTTTGGCTAAGTTACGTTTATCGTGCTCATTTTTTAAATTATGTAAAATATTGTTGCAATGATTTCTATAACGTTTATAGGTAGTTTCTAGGTGCTTGTCATTAGGTGATTTTAACTGTCTTTTATGTAATGTGTCTCTAAATCTCATACAACGTAATAATCCGGGGGTTATCCATTGTTGATGAGTTTGTTTTCTGCTTGGTATTACAGTTATTTGCGTGCTTTTTTTAATTATTTCAGATAAAATTTTTATAAACACTTCAGTTGCTTTATTGGGATCGGCTAATGATGTTATGTTTGAAAAATCAATTTCGTTAATTAGGGTGTCAGCAATATCATAATTGATTTTTTTTAAGTTTTTTTTATGTTTGTCGTAGACAGTACTTTGTTGCGATAAAGGTATATTCAAATACAAACTGCTATGATCAGTCACAGATGACTCACAAATCACAGTCAACATTTTAGAATTAGATTTAACAAAACAGTGATCAAGACATTTGTTAAGACGAGTAGGAAGAGAATGACTAGGTAAGAGACAATGGGTTGCAAGTAAATCTAAATACTCGTCTGATTTTGACTCATTGTTATGGGTACCAATATCTATATTGATATCACCAGTTAAATAAATATTGGGTATGTGTTTCAGTTTAATTAAAAGCTCATCTAAAGAACAAAGAAAATTTGTTACTGAAACAAAGGACGGTGATCTATACATGCAAATAAAGGCATGCGTTTTATCTATTTCGACTATTAGACAATCAGCATCTGCAGAATTGGTTCATACACTATTAAATTTGCCAAACTACTTTTTGTGTATAAAACTACACCACTATTCTGATTGATATGTTTTTGAGTGTGGTAGGCATCGTATTGTTCGATTTCAGGAATTAAGTCTGAACTTTGTAACCAACACTCTGTTAGAATGATAATGTCGTATTCTAATTTACTTCTCGCCATAAAAAGTCTAAAATCTTCAAAGTTTTTATGTATACTTCGAATGTTCTGTACAATTATTTTAAGAGATGGTTCATTATTAATTCCATATTGCAAAAATGATTCCGGATCCTCAACCAAAAAGGAATCACCAGCGTTGATATTATTATCAACATCGGTGATCACATCCTCTAAAATGTTACACATTGCTTACAAAAAAAAAATAAGAACGAATTTTAAGGGTACAATAAGTTTGGTTGAGGGATAAAGTTTCCGATATTTGTGAGAGTAGTAGTAGTAAATATAACAATTGTTTATCAACGGACATGGAGCATATTATAGGATATAATAAAATAGTAATGCGATATATGCATAACATCAGTATAAAATACACAAATACATAATAAGCTTTATAGTAGTAATGTAGATATATAAAAAACTGGTAACAAAGAATAACAATAATTGTAACAATCTGGTGTGTGACATCATAATCTAGGTTTAAACTAAAAAAAGTACGAATGGAACAGTAATGTACTAGAAGAGCAATTGGCAGAAAAGACGCTGAAAAATACCGTAATTTGATAGAAAAGCTGCCATTATATAGTCATTGTATTGCCAAATCTTTAATTTGATTCAGGGTTTTAATGACTATGGCAGATTGGCCCTCTTCCTTGCGAAGTAAGATATTTCCTCGAGATACCCAGCAATATTTGTACTTTCCATTTTTCACTAATTCTCGAGCAGCTGCTAACATCTTTTTTGACAAAGGCGTCAGTGCTTCAGATATGTAAACTCGTGAAAAATCTCCACTAAGACCCAAAATTTCTGTATTCAGTGGTCTTTCCTTGTTTTCGAGGTTATATTTTTTAGACGCCTTTATAATTGATTCTCTCTTCTTGGCGTCGTGGTACTCCACAACGATTGGACCATCAAATTTACCTCTTCTGTATATATTTGTTGTTGCATCGATAGGCGGTATATTTAGAGTATTGTAAATGTTCTGGACCAATTCATATACGTTTTCTTTATCATGGCGTGGAATATTCCTTATTTCAATAGTATTCTTGATAAGCTGCTTTTGCAATTCATTTAATTGAAATTCTAGCTCAGTAACCCGTACATTTTCTGCTTCGTATTTAGTTTCAAGGTTTTGCACCCTACCAGCTATTTCCTTATAATTTTCAGCACTCTGCTCCAGTAGTTTTATTATCTGAGAATTAGACTCGAGTATCTGGTGATTCTGTTGCTTAATCTCATCAATTTCAGCACTCATCATTTGCTTGAAAGAATCCATAAGTTGTTCTCTTATATCCGCCAGGGTTTCTTGTTCAGGGTTTTTTCGCTTTCTTAAATTGACATTTTGTATAATATCCTGATCTGGTGAAACTTTAGACAGATCCGGATTCGACGAGAACTTTATTGTCTGTCCAGATTTTGGAGTACCTTGCATTTTTATCTGATAATTTTGCTTGTACTACGAGGTGGTCGAAACGATTCAAGTTAAGATATGCGTATGTGAAACACAGTCTCCAACGGAAATTGTAACTTATCACTTAAGACACAAAGACTCGTTTTGCACTTTGAGATATCCGTAACAACGTAGAACACGTCTGATTTAAACTGTTGTACGGGCGAGAATGATGAACGATGAGAGAGAACGACATAGTAGCTGTCATGTTTTTCCTGTAGCTAAGTTCACCAAAAGGTTACCTTATCAATAAATCAATAACCAGAATTGCAATGCTATCTTTGGTCATCAATCTCAGGCTGATTTCGCACATAGAAGGTACTAGCTGTTGCCCGCAACTTTCGCTTGTATGTCGAAAAGTAAAATTATGTCGCTATGTAAGATTGCCGAGATAAAATATAAGTAAAAACAGTCAATATCTGGTATTGCATGACCGCTCTTGACTTATGAATTTGGCAAACTGTTATGCAAGGCACTGACTATATCATCTCTTCTGTTCAAAATGCCTTACAGCCCTAGTAGGTACGTTTTCGTAATGAGAAACTTCTGTACACGATGTTGAAGAAACTTGCTAGGGTTGCACACGCTCTCTTTAAGTAACTTATAGAAGGTATTAATTTAATGTTGTTATTTAATACACTTTAAATCACAAACACAAACTTTTTAAAACTCGCACTGAACATTTTCTCTATTAAATTATTGTTTTAGGTGTATGGCACATAGTACCCTGTTGTATGTTTCGCGAAGTGTTCGTAATTAAGGACAATTTGGCAATAGATACTCGTCTCCATGAGGAACTGAAGAAAACAAAGAACCCAGTCGTGATATACTGTCATGGTGAGAAATATGTTTTGAGTTTTTTTACTGAGCTATAATGAGATTTTATAGAGTGCATGATTGGATTAGCATCAATAAATGAATCGATTAATTAATTTAGTAAATTAAAAATATGGCCTACAAATGTATCTTTAGCAACAAATCTATCAACACAAAGTTACATAGTACCTACGATACAACTTTCAGGCGTTGATTACTCTTAGTCTTACTCAAATCATTTATTTTCGTGCAATCCACATCAAATGTCAATAATTTGGGTAATTAACGTCATCAATTTACAGGTAATTCAAACCACCGCGGGTCGCCACATCGACTGCAAATGTACAAAGTTTTCCAGGAACTAAACTTTCACGTCATCACATTTGACTATAGAGGTATTTTCACTCGTAAAATATTTATTTACTGAAATGCACACGATTTTCACGCAAACTATTAAATTAATTATGTATTATGAGTAGGCATCCGTAATTACCTACGTGGTATTTGAAATAGAATTTCAGGAATTCAAAGTCAAACTATTACCTGATATGAATTACCTACAACCAAACCACAATTTTGATGGTGCAAAACAAGTCGTTTCTAATGATTATCCCCCGGTTTCTGATAAAACTATCGAACAAACAACCTAATTAGGTTGTAGTATTTTCGCAAAAATCCTGACTTTGTCCAGTAAGATTTGATAATTTTTCGCCTATGTCTAATTATCCGCGTTTTCGCAAAACCCCTAGGATTTCCGCGAAGATTCGAAGTATCAAATTATCCTACGACATATATAAACACAAAACAATTCAAACATGCACATCATCGCACACACACACACACCCTCACACACATACTGTTTATATCTAAGGTACTCAATATTCGTATACTGCTGTAGAAGAGCAGAGTCTCCTAACACAAGTATTACTTGCTTAAAAGGAGGCTCCAATCACTAAGTAATGTAAACTTTTTGGAGTTAAATAAGTAAATATTTGTATTTGACTCTCTGTTGGAAACTCACCCTTAATGAAGCGGAACTGGCTCAAGACTAATTTGTTTCAATTCCAGGGTACGGAGACTCAACGTACATGAGGCCTACAGAGAAAGGTGTGGTGGAAGATGCTCTGGCGGTGTATGCCTGGCTTATGGAGTCGCTTAGTGCAACGAATAAACCCACGGTCATTATATGGGGGCACTCTTTAGGTAATTTGTAGCTGAGGAGATGGACATCTATGGTTGTACACTAAGAGATTTAAAATAAGAAACTCTTGACACCGGGTATGTAGTGTAAAGAGTTTTTTCATTTTAATACGGAACGCAGAGTTAAGGCTCACTGGCGACGTAAAACTGGTGGATGCCAAGCTACACAGCTTGGCTCATCGCCGCAAGGTTGCCTGCTTGTCGGTCTTCAACAGATTGTGCATCGGAGAGTGTGCCCAGGAACTTCACGACCTCATCCACCATTCTACCATCGGACATCCAGACGCACTGCAACTTACCATCCCAAACTTGTTGCTATTCCACCAATGGGGTTAAAAACTACAAACATAATGTAGGTGGCGACACTGTTGAGTGTTCCTAACCAACAGCCATATTGTTTGTATGCGACTTGTTTGTCTTAGTTTGTTTATGAATGAAATAGCTAAAATGTACGCGACTTGGAGTGTAGTTAAGTTAAAAGAAGAGTTAAAAAAGAGAAAAGCTTCCACAGCTGGCAAAAAAGCAAATTTTCGACCATTTTGCCTCGACCATTTTGTAGGCTTCCAATTTTTTCTCCTAACAGCGTTTTCCCACAGTTTTCTACTTTTGGCATCTTTAGGAAATAAATGTATCCCTGTATTTTTGCAATCAATAGCAGCACAAACTGTCATATTCAGAAAATATAACAAAAATATTACACTTGTTCTGTCTATTCTTCCTATGCCTGCAAATACTTCGTTTTCTTTCCACCCAGTTACTGAGGTAGACATTAAGAAATGTATCCAATCCATCTCCACTAAGGCGGTAGGTGACGATGGTCTTCAACTCCAAATGTTCCTACCTATTTTGATTGAAATACTTCCTGTCATAACTCATATAGTAAATGTTTCTCTCTTCACTAATTCCTTTCCTTCAGCCTGGAAGAGAGCTCATGTTCTACCGCTTCCTAAGGTGGCTAATCCCACATCACTATCTCAGTTCCGTCCAATATCCATTCTCCCAGTCCTTTCCAAAGTCCTCGAGAGTATTGTTCAGAAGCAACTATCTAAGTTTTTGTCCTCTAATACATTGCTGAGTCCATACCAATCTGGTTTCAGACCTGGCCATAGCACCGTAACAACTTTAGTCAAAATTACTGATGACATTAGGCTGGCTATGGAGAACAAATGTCTTACAGTATTGGTTCTACTGGACTTCAGCAGTGCTTTTAACTCGGTTGACTTTGATATTCTCCTGGGAATCCTTTCCTCCCTTAATGTATCCGCACCAGTAATTGATTGGTTTAAATCCTATCTTCGGGGCCGCTCGCAGTCTGTACGATCTGACGAGGATTCCTCTGAATGGTGTGATTTGGCTGCGGGTGTTCCTCAAGGTGGCGTCCTCTCTCCTCTTCTCTTCTCAGTGTTTATAAATGCTATCACTAAGGTCCTAACTTCTAACTATCATCTCTATGCAGACGACTTGCAGCTATATCGACATTTTAAAGTGGCCGAACTGGCTGGAGCTGTGGCTGCCATCAATGATGACCTAGAAAATATTAACAAGTGGGCTAAATCTTTTGGACTCTTGCTTAACCCAACTAAATCTCAAGCGCTTATTGTTGGTGGCAGATACATGCTCAGCCTATTGGATCATCAGTCTCTGCCGCCAGTATTATATGACTCGGTACCTATTTTATACTCCAAAAGCGCTAAAAATCTTGGCGTCCATATTGATACTGGCCTCTCTTGGGAGGTGCATATCACTGATGTTAGTAGGAGGGTATTCTACACTTTTCAGTCTCTTAAACGTCTCCAAAAATTCTTACCATTTCACACTAAGGTCAGTCTTGCTCAATGTCTTCTTCTACCACTTATAGACTATGCAGATGTCTGTTTTCTAGATGCTACCGAGGTACTCCTGAACAAGCTCGAGCGACTACAGAACTTGTGCATACGCTTTATTTTTGGCCTCCGGAAATACGACCACGTGTCGGAGTTTCGGACCAAATTGAAGTGGCTGCCGATTCGGCGTCGGCGAGATACCCATATCCTATCCCTTCTCTATACTATCCTTCACAATCCCAATTCTCCTCAATACCTTTGTGAACGCTTTGAGTACCTTATCCCGAGGGGTAAACCATGTCGCACTACCACTTTTCTTCTCCTGCGTACTCCGCGTCACAATTCTAGTCGCTATGGTGGCTCTTTCTCTGTTACTGCAGTGCGTCTCTGGAACTCGCTCTCACACTGCATACGCGACAGCCCATCTCTTGACGTCTTCAAGAGGAAAGTTAAAGAGCATTTCCTTTCGGCTTTGACATAATATTCGTATTTATGTATGTGTATAATAGTTATATTTATGTATGTAGGTTTATTTGTTTATAAAATATTAAATAATGTGCACTGGATCCTACCCTCCATTGTCATCTTTCTCTATCACTCAAAGGTTTGCTGGGAGAAAACTCATTTTTGAGTTAAGCTCTCGCCTTTGTACATGAACTTTTCATCACTGTATATTATATAAGCTGTTTTGGTGTACAATAAAGAATTAATTAAGAACTTGTTTACAACAACTTTACGTATAATGACAGTTGACAGGGAACACTCAACAGTAGCGACATCTAGTGTGAGAAATGAGCAGTTTTTTACCCCATTTGCACTAAGCGTTTCCAAGCGTCTTTCATAATGCGCACAGCAAAAGAGTGAAACTCTCTGCCTGCGTCTGTGTTTCCGAACGCTTACAACCCTTCAAAGAAAATCTTTTCAAAGTTAGAGTGAACAGGCTACTTCTGGGTAAGCTCGCTCCGTCGTAGACTTTGTCTCTGTCATCTCTGACCTAGGCTAGAGTCAAGAGCAAACCCACCTCAAATAAAAAAAAATGGTATGGCTTATAACTGAAAGATTTATTTACTTTTATTTATTTAAAGACTATGGAAGACTTACATTTAAAATACAATGGTGATAAGTAACAGTATTATAATCTGATAGCTAATTACAGGTCTTCAAGTCTAGAGCTTGTCTGTTATAGGTAAATGTGCTGTGGAACCAATAATGCACACTGCCAAATAATAACAAAAAAATAAACAAAATCTAAAATATTTCAAAATATGAGGAGATCATGACCTATAGGTATGTAATAATAGGGAATATGCATGCGATTTTTTTATTTGTAAAATAAAATACTTATTAGCTCTTGTAAACAATCATGAAATTATTTTTTAAATACCTTCATCATTTATGAAGTTTTAAAGCTTCAAAGACTACAGTCAGAAAGAGAAGTCCGATACGAACTGTGACGTCAAATTACACGGCGACTATACAGCTGCCATAGAAAACAGCGTTTTCGCGAGAGGGACAGATATATTTGTTTAAAATAATTGTATCTCGTTCGTTTTTCGAGCAATTTAGATTCTAATTTCACTGTTAGTATTATATTTTCGAATACTTTTAGATAAACTGTTCAGATTACAAATATTGTTTTCATGCATATTCCCTATTGCAACAGGTTATTCTATATAATCTCTATATTTTCTCTACTGTTTTACACAGGGACGGCGGTAGCGGCAAATATGACAGCTCACCTGACAGAACTGTGCTGTGAGCAGGGCCGGCCTCAGCTGCCCTGTCCTGACGCGTTGGTGCTTGAAGCGCCGTTCAATAACCTCCTCGATGAGATCACGACTCATCCCCTCACTAAGGTAAGAAGCATTAGTAGGAATTTTTTTTACGGGCTTCGAAAGGACATTGAGGTTTAAATTCTTAGGGATAGTTTCAATCATTCTTAAAAATTCATCGTCATTTTATTTCAGTCTGAGGCTGCGTTTTCACCAGAGATGTGCGAGAACGCGTAGCGAGGGATATGTTTATTAAAAACCAATAGAATCGCTTGCGCTGAGCGAAACTAGGAAAATGAAGCGGTTCTATTGGTGCTTAACAAACATCTCTCGCTACACAACCCTCGCTACACATCCTCGAACAACACTGGTGGAAAAGCAGCCTTAAATTTTGAAATTTTGATTGTTGTTGTCGGTATATTTAAAAGTAGGTACTGGTAGTAACAATTCATAATACGAATGGAAAGTATGTACCTACGGCCCCACAATAGGAAAGTCAAAAAGTGATTTTTGTGGCTGTGACTACGATTTACAAATCTTAGGGATCAGAACAGAAGCTCAGTAGTTTTTTTTAAGAGGAATCACGAGTCAGCGTAAAAATTATTATTTATTCAATTAAAAATGATCAATAACTAAGACAAGAACAAACCGTTTGTTTCGGACGGCAGGAACACGTCCAATGCTCGCGCTGTCGTCCTGAGACAATCTCCCACGTAATTTGACGTACGCCCCTTGTACTACCTTGCGCTGGTTACGTACGTCACCACGCACCCCTGAATGCGTAACGTTTTTCGACTACTGTTAAAGGGACCTCGAGAGACGAAGACGAAGAGCCGGGGAGGCAATAAAACAACTCTTCACAGGAAATCTTGACCCGCAGGTTTCGGCTCCTATCTTCTTGTAGTGTTGCCTCTTCGACGGCTGTGCTGCGACTGCGATTGAGCCGAGATTCGGCTCTGTTTATATACTGCCCGTCGTTACCTTATAGAGAACCGTGATTTTTGAAGTCGATTCGTGTGTCATTTTCTCTATGAGCCGAAACCTTTGGAGCCTTTATTTATTGTGTTTTATATAAAAACCCTTACAATATATATATTTTTAGATTCCTTAAACCTTGCTTAACAATATGGAACACAAAATATTTCGATATCCTTACAATACAAAAAGTTTCTAGAACTAAGACTTCTAATTTTGTACCTTAACAAATTTTCACTACACATTTTAGGAAATATTTCGAAAACTATAAGTCCTATCAACTTAATTCTTTTTGCCAAGGTGGTTTTGGGTCAAGACCTTTATTTTAACACTAATTACAAAACGCTATCACTTAAGACAAAAAATCACATTTTCAAACTACGTAATTATTTTCAATACAAAAACCTTACATCTAAATATCCTTATAAACTATCAAAATTCGTTCGTATTAGAGTTTTATTTGACCTAATATGTATACATAAAACTTATAAAACTAATTAGAAGGTAATTAAAACATAATCTCATCAAATAATTAATTAAACCTTTCTGTACAAACAAAACATAAAATAAAACATTAAATTCGCATTTAAACTATAATCTAACTAAACCTATGATGCGAAAATATCCCTATGACACTAATTAAAGAATATTAAACTAATCTAATCTGATTCAAATAAGATTCTAATTAGTTTTCCTTACAAATTTCCTTATTTCAAACGGTCGCGTCCACCACTACTTGCGCCTAGGGACGCAGAAGGGGTCTTATCGCCGACACCGTTAAACCCCATCACAATAGGAACATGTGTCGCAACCGAGCGCCAATTAATAATGATCAAGACATAGCGCGCGCCACTCAGGTCACGTTTCCACTCGCTGCGTCATCGTGATGGCCACGCCCTCTCAGCTGACAATTAATCTTCTAAGACAAGCTTAACAATCTTCTACCCACAGCTCGTGTCCTGGCTACCGTACTTCAACAACTCGTTCGTGAAGCCCTTCTCAGAGTCTTCAGAGTTTGCTTTTGAAACGGACCAGTACCTTTGCAGCATCCCACAAATCCCCATCTTGATGCTGCACTCCAAGGGAGACAAGATTGTGCCCTACAATCTAGCCTGCAAGGTAACATTGTGGTGTTTAGCCCTTATTTTCTTGTCTATACTGATATTATAAAGCAGAAGAGTTTGTTTGTTTGGTTGAACGCGCTAATCTCGGGAACTACTGATCCGATTTGAAAAATTCTTTCAGTGTTAGATAGCCCATTTATCGAGGAAGACTATAGGCTATATATCATCACGCTAAGACCAATAGGAGCGGAGCAGTAATGAAAAATGTTACGCAGACGACGTTGCACGAGTCAGCTAGTTATAATATATTAGTCTACTGCTTGCAAGAGCGATTTCCGAGTGTGAGATTTTATAGCATCTTGCCAAGGGGTTCCCCAGAAACTGATTTCTGGAGATCAGATAAGCAGTCACTCTACTTATGTAAAATACTGGTATTGAGCTGTCCCAGATGGACTGGAATCTGACCCTATCATAGTGGAATAGTCTAGCTAAGACGTCTAGGTAGATAATGAAAAATAATGGGAAGAAGCTTAGCTCTTCTAGATCATGAATATTTCTAACCCTCCTCAGTTGTATGAGAAAGTGAAGGACTGTCGATCCACGACGGGTGCTCCGCTAGTGTTCCACTCCTTCGAGCGGGGCCAGGGGCTTGGACACAATAACCTGTGTGAAGCGCCAAATCTAAAGGATGTTGTCAGGTAGGTTGTTGGTAGGTTATTTGGATTAGGATATTGGTCATTAATATGTCCAATATAATACACGGTGCGATTTAAGTCGTCTTACAAAGGCGGCCCACTTAATGTACCCAATCTTTACTACCTCTAGGCGCGATTATTATTTTTTAAATAGTTCGCTAAGGTATATTTTTGGTTCTTATCTTTTAATGATGTCTTTTATTTTTGTTAACCGTAATGTAAGAAAACGTTGTAAATTTTTAAAACGATTTATAAGATGTAAATTCTGTGTTAAACTAACGGCAGTTTCTTTATATTTCAGAAATTTCCTATCACAAATCCCGACCACGTGCTCGTCCTGACAATTACTGTGCAGTGCGCTGCCGCGCCACTTGCAGAAACTAATATCCGTGCCATTGAGTGAAGGCAAGAAATTGATCATATACGTAAACAGATGAATACTATCTCAATAGTGCTCATATATTATTTGTCTTCATTCCCGTTCTTCTGCAAAGGTTATGGTACGTATCTCACCACTACCAGGGGTCTAAAAAGGCCACTTAAGCAGAATCAGAAAACAAATCACGGTACCCGTCACAGTAAAATTTACCCACTCAACCTTGAACCTTAATGCGTTAGCGATAAAGACGAAAATGAAATTTGTCAGATTGTTGTTTCGTTAATATTATGATTCTGCTAAAGTGGCCATTTTAGACCCGCAGGCTTCTAAACAAGTGACGTTCTGTCAGTGGTAAGTGGTAACGTAGCAAAGGCGATTGTCAAAACGTCAAAAATGTATGGGATTGACGAACGCTGTCAATGTCACGTGATCGATCTCTTTTTTTTTAGGGATGGGAAATCATCCAATGACTCCTTCTGCTCTGGGTGTAGCGGGAAGGAGTGTCAGACTTCTACTGACTAAAACCCATCCATGTTCCTTCACTGCCCTTTGTGTTCCGGAGCCACGGTATCTCTTTCGAATAGTCCCGCGACTCCGGCAGGCACGTGATTGATCCCTTGGTGGAATTTCGACAGTCGCATTCGCTAATGAGGGCTACCGTTTTTGTACTCACCAGTTGGCGCCACTGTCTAGTGAGGTCCTTAATTAATCATGGCACTAAAGTTGTTATTACGCTCATGAGAACAAACAACAAAGTTAGAATAAAAATATTGTATGACGCCGTAAACGTGCTATTTAAATTTAATACAACATAAATAGAGTCGCAGTGTTACGTTGACTCATTGCAATGGATAAAAGAAGGAGATAATATCCATATTTCGAACAAAAAAAGAAAGTTCAATGCAGTGGTCGGTAGAAACGTCACTTAATCTGTTTTAATTGGGATACTTTAGTAAAATATTCACAAAAATCAAAACAAATAAAAATGATAAATTTATTAAAAAGAAATAATGCTTACAAATTGTGTAATACTAGAATGTTTAGTCTCTTTAGAAATTTAGCAAAAGAATTATCAAAGACTTCCTGCTCTAGGCTAGGCCTGTTCCGCGGGAAGCTTTAAGGATTCCAATGCAATAACAAATTATTAATTACGATAAGCAAAATTTCGGGAGTTAAAGTATTACTAGATTATATAAAACAGAAATTGTAATTTAATTACAAATATACAAGGAATTTTATTTATTATAAATTAGGAACTTAGATTAAGTAAAACTAGATAGTTGCATTTAATGCCTACCTATATAATATTTTATAGAACTATGAGATCACAACAAGTGTTTTCAAAAATACTCGTCATACGTCTAATCTATTATTTCTGTGGTAATTTTATTCTTTGTTTCACGAAGCGATAAGTTTCTTAACTTACAAAGTTTGGTGAGGTAATAAGTAAATAAACTCAATTCAAAAGCCGACAACAATGAAATTTGACATTACGAAAACCTCACGCTACACTAGCGCCTCTAGCGGTAAATTCAAACGCGATAGCCCTCATTGCATGGCTCATAGTCTAGAGCCCCAGGTGGAAGTTGATGCGCAACCAAGCACATGTTGTATTGAAAGTTCCACCAAGCTGCCCGCGTAGATCTCACTCCGCCATATCAAGTCGATTTCAGTGCCATGTGGATTAGCTAACGTTCATATGCGAGGATATGCCTGCATTCGGAACTTCTCCAATACATCTTTTCAAACGAGTAGCTAACTATTATTTCTTCCAAACACATGTGTGAGTTTTAATGTTTTGGCAATATTTCAGGTAGTTTCATCGTCGTTTTAGCCGTGACACGTGCACTGCTGGACATAGGTCACCCTTAATGGTCACCACATCACCCTGTCCTGTGCGTCTCGCATCCAGTGGACTCTTGTCATCGGTCCAACTTGTGTAACACCTTCAAACGCTGCGTCCTTCTGTACGCGGTCGCCACTCCAAACTCTTTCGAGCCCATTGACTATCCGTTCTTGGAGTAATGTGCTTTGTCCACTGCCACTCGACTTTGGCAATTCTTTTGAATTTCCATACTTAAGTTGCGCTTCCTCTTGCGGATATCTGTACACGTAAGGAAACTCCGAACAGATGTAGGCCTTCCCATCCTCTTTGAGTAACGCTCAAGTCTTCTGATAAGATCCATTTTATAAGCGACCACGTTCTAGTTCTATATGACATCACTGATAATACGAACTGGTACATACGCATAGACTTTGTGAGACGAGAAAACCGCGCAGCTACCAGAACGTCGAGCTACCCGAGTCTGATTCGAAGCTTCCTTTCGAAGTAAGACCTACCTGACAGGACTGGTAATCCTTGGTAATGGTTATCGTCTACAACTTCGAGTTTAGGGACTTCGATCTTGACAGGAGTGTAACATGGGTATTTAAAATGTCGTTTGTTATTTTATGACCCCCTCTTTTGGAAGCTCTACTGAGGTTATCGAGCACTGTACTGAGGTCCTCCATAATCACAGCTTTGATCACTATACCGTTGACAAATCGAAGGTGAGTGATATACATTACGTTGATGTACATTAGTACATTGACTCACTCCAGTCCAAAACCTTGTTGACATCCTTCAGTGCATTAGGGAACGGTTCTGGAGAGATGACGTCTCTCTGACGAACACCACCTCCTGCAGGAGAATAGGTTCCTCGGTCCGGTTCTGGAGGTGGACTGACATGATGGCATTTTCGTACATACAATTCAGCACATCTATGTACCGATAGTCAATCTGGCATGGTTGGAGACACTAGTACAGCCCAAGTCTCGATCCAATCGAAGAGAAAGCCTTTTTAGTCCACAAAAGCTAAGCAGAGGGGCATGTATACGTCTTCTGTATAACTTATAGCAGCGTATGTATGTTCTACAGTGCTGAAATCTTTGTGGAATCCGGCTTGTTTGGGAGGCTGGAAATCGTGAAACCTGACATGAGATGGTTCATGACTCGGAAGTGAGATGAGCTTATAAGTCATAAGCATGGTATTGTAACCCTTCTAAAAGAAGAGAAATACAACTCTTCAACTACATAAACGTTTGGTGTTTTACGACACTATCGGGAAGTTATGGGATGGTGCTAATATTTGCGTCCAATACCGTACAAAAGTGAAATATAAAATGTGACTCCCGCACAACGGCGTCCATCATAACCATGGGCTTCTTACCCGGTATTTTTCACGCTTTCGAAATTATTTCTTCAGTGAAACTTTTTCTTATTCACAAGTATTTTAACTCCTTGAAAGATTGCCAGTCACACTGTAAAAGATTTATTGCCGGCTGCGCACAAATTCCGTATGCGTCTGCTATTCCGCATGTCGGAACAAACTGTCAAGTTTGACATTGACAAATGACAAGTGATTCGATTAGACGTCCAATTCTACTATACTTTACGCCAGTTAAACGTGGAATAAAGTACATTGGCCCACGTATATTTATTGACTTTCTTAAGATAAAAATCAGAAATAATAACGTAAAGCTGTCCTGAATCGACTTTTATCGTGTTCCTTTACGTTTTATAATAATGAAAATCAGTTCTTAATTTATTGTTCTAGTATCTACGAAGAGATATTAGGGAAAGGTCAATGTACTTTATTTCACGTTTATCTGGCGTAAACTATAATTTAAAACAATGTTCGCATTCGCAATCATAACTATGTATGAAACATGCACTGTGACAACATACATATGTATGAAAATTGAAAAAAGGAAGTTTTTTGATTGGCACTCAGATATTATTATTATTTCAGACGCGCAATGAAAAGAGCTTATTTTCACTGGCCTTAAAGGAATCGGGCGGAAGAATGTGGGATTTTTGAACTGGTCTTTAAATTGATTAACATTTACTCTTAAAATATATTTTTTCCTTAATTTTAGAAAATTCTGTAATAATATTTCAACTTCAAGTAGTCCTTATGTATTTTTAACTCGTGGCGTGGGTACTGCACTAATGTAAAGTGTTAAGTGTTTTTTAATGATTTGTTTGAAAATAAAGGATGTTTATTGAACAGAGGTCTATTATTTTTTATGAAGCAAGCAGAAAGAAAAAAAAGAAAAAGAGTTCATTTGCGCCAAGAATAAAGCATACCAAAAATAGGTAACCAAAATTACAATTTTATGACAGTTGGGATAGATATGCGTCACATTCACGCATAACGGCCATCGCTCAGCTTATATCTGGGAAGATATGCGTCACAATCGCGCAAAACGGCCATCGTTCAGCATAATGCTGGGAAGATATGCGTCACATTCGCGCAAAACGGCCATCGCTGATCATAATGCTGGTAAGATATGCGTCAAACTCGTATAAAACGGCCATCGTTCAGCATAATGCTGGGAAGATATGCGTCACATTCGCGCAAAACGGCCATCGCTCAGCATAATGCTGGGAAGCGTGACTACTGACACTTCCTTAAATTCCCGCCACAAAATTTCCAACTACGGGAGTAAGTATAAGGTACTTATGTACAAAATCACCAGTGGCGACCACCACAAAATCGGAGAGTAAATGAAGCTTGACGGCTTGTGCGGCGAAACCATCCGACTGTTTTTGATATTGCAAAGAAAATAAATAGAAGTAGGTACTTACACAGCTAGGGAGTATGGAAGGCCTTGTGGGAGACCTTCTAACTTTGCTTCTTCCGGTACTTGGTCACCACTCCGTAACTTTTCGGCCCCATCGACCAATGCGAGCAATGTGCCCTGCCCACTGCCACTTTAGATTGGCGATCCTTCGGGCTATGTCGGTAACCTTGGTTCTTCTGCAAATATCATCATTACTGATTCGATCACGCAAGGAAACTCCAAGCATTGCCCTTTGAGTGACTTTAGGTCATTTGATGAGGCTAGGGCTGTCTAGGCTATCGCATAATTTGCCGACCCCGGCCAAAAACTTTACAACCCCGGACTTTGGTGAAATTGAGATTTTTTCCCGGAAGCAGCCAAAAAAATTTCCCCCTTATTAATTTATACACTCTTCACTTTGTCACGTATAATCTAGTTATAAATACAAACAGGAACACTGTTCTGTTGGCAAGTTAAAAACTTTTAACTAAGACTAGTTTTAAGATATTTTACATTTAATCTTTCAATCAATCGAGCTTCTACGGACACATAAAAGAGTCCGAGTTTCACCCGGACCCACTTTGAAAACTCCCCCGGTCCCCCGGACGCTCTCCGGACGCCCTCCAAGCTAGGACAGATCCGAGGAAACCCGAACGGATGGCAGCCCTAGATGAGGCCCACTGTGAGCGACCTGAGATATTATTATTATGAGCCTGTTGAGTCCCACTGCAGGGCAAAGGCCTCCCTGTTGATGTCGACCTTCTTAGCAGTCGCTATTTGATGTATAGTTTTTCTTCTTTATATAACTGTCGTTTGTATTTGAAGTTAGAAAGACTTTTGTTTTAGTTCGTCAACGTGATCGCCAATGGCTAACTAAGTAAGTAAGTAAGTAAAGTTTATTTGTTTAAACATGGTGTACATGATACATGCAAGATAACAATGAAGTATAGCAAAAAGTTCTAACATGTTCAGCCGCATATCGTGGCGTACAAATTGGTAGGAAGAGATGGTGCTTAAACCGTGATAATATTCATCAAAATTACATTTAAGACATTTTGTAGGTACTTATACACACATGCTACACTCATGTATTTTTCTAAAGTGATTTTTTTACGATATATAGGTACTTTCACTGTGTACAAACTCTGCCTTTGATTGCATTCACAAAAACCTCTACAAGAAGTTAACACTCCCTTCCTTCTTTCCACTTACTTCTGTCCGTTGCCAAACTCGGCCAATCCTTTTGGTAAGAGAACCTCACCAGCGACGCGGTAGGCCCAGGAGGAGATATATCTCCTCCTGGGCCTACCGCGTCGCTGGTTCCTGTTGCTCGGAATCCGATCTGTAAGTAGTAACTTTTGCCGTCTAAACCCCTTCCTATAATGAGCGACCTGAGATACGGAACCCGAAAATGACGTTAGAACACGTAACTCACTTTACATATTTCCTCAAATATTCGTCTTCCCTATCACCTTTACAACTTCCTAGTAAAGACGTCGGGCACATCAAGCTACAACAATCTGCCAAAAAAGATGTTCCAAGATGGATGGAGCCTGGGCCAGGTCCTTGTACACTATACAAAAAAATAGGGAAATACATTTAAAACAATTCTCAACTGTTCAATTTCTTAAAAATAGCTTTGTTTGCTGGTAAAGCACAAGAAATTACTATTGAAATTGTAACACACAACTAAAACCCGTAATGGCGGTAAGCTGTCATTTTGATTGATTAATGACGTTTGACATTTATTTCTGACAAATTCAAGACGAATGTGACTGCAGGACTGCAGTGACATTGTTGTGACAGCTGACAGTAATCTTTCTATGTTCTATGATTTAAATCGGTGCGACGATCTGCAATAGATTTTCAACGTTATCAATTAAGCTGTAAGGTTCAAGATTGATCGGGAAAATTTGACAGTTTCGGGTAGCTTTATGTGCTGGCGACTGTACAACTGGAAATGTTTACAAATACAAACAGGTACATATAGGTAGGTACTGGGAAATTATAACATCGGAGAGTGATTGGGTTACTTTTAGGCAAACGTGTTCCAAGCGCAAGCCATAATAATAAAAATCAACTACGATAGGCGACAGATAAATGTGGAATAACGGTCATTGATCCAATTGTACTTAGAAATTTTCAGTGTGTATACGAAAAGTAGATTTCACGGTCAGTGGGTCGTCTAACGTCTTGCAAGTTTATCTGGCGCTAAATTTGACTCAAACAAATGACTACCCGTAAACGCACGAAGGAATCTCTGTATGGAACGACGGTCACCCATCCACGGACCGCCCTTGGCACGTGTTGCTTAACCTTGAAGATTGTACCGCGCGGCCTGGTCATATTAAAAAATATACTCACAGTCACAAGTCACAAACTTTGCATGCATCCGAACCTGGGACTCTCCTTCAAACGGCCGCTATTAACACTGGGATCAAAGAGCCAGTGACAGTTTATAACACCTACATAAGCCAAAAGTACAAAGAAAAGGAAACCTATAACGATAAATCAAATATTTCTTGACCCGCGTCACGACTGTCTGCTCCAATAAAATAGGAATCGTTTTATGCTGGCAACACGTCTTTACGACCGCTCACCGGAAATACGTCGCGTTCCAATTCCAAATTAGTTTGAAAAGGACTTATATTTGAACTCCTACTCATATTAAAAATGCGAAAATTTGCCTGTCTGTTACGTTTTCACGTCTAAGCCACTGAAAGTATTTTAATGAAATTGGGTCGAATAGATTGCGAATTTGTAAACTGAATAAGAAAAAAGCAGATTTCATCCAGGTCTTACACAATCTCATAGTAGGTTCCTTTAGAAAATAAAATAAAAAGAGGATTTTTTAATTGCACCTCTATAATTCAAGCAAGCTAAATCTCCCAACTAACTACCCACTATAAAGCAAAACTACTGATTTGCACACTAAATTACGAAGACACTAAATAATGACAGTTTCCGTCGACCTGCTGACGGAAACGCTAACCCTAGAATATCAAACAGTATGATAGATTTGATTTATTTGATGAGCAAATTTAGTATGCAATTCAGTATTTTTGGTAGTAACTTCAAATATTTGAATAGAAAAAATTGGATTTACAGTCTGTTGTAGGATTAAATACTACCCAAATAAAAATCACGGTAGCGAACTCGGACCAATTAATCTATATTGAAATTTAGGATTCGACATTACTTTTAACTGTGATTATCAAATCAGCAAAACGCCTCACGATAAGGAAACAAATAGAATTCTTGCTAACGTAGGTTTATTTACCTTTTTATAACACTTCTATCGACCTTGTGTATCGCAAACGCGCGACCTTAACGTAACCAAAGGCTTCCCAAGATATATCCAGGCTCCAACTTAATTTATTGACTTATTCTAAGTTGACACTTTTATTTAGGTAGTTATTTTTTGCACAGGTCGAGCAGATTCGTAAATTGTAAAGATTTAGCCAAGGTGGATACTTTATTGTACCTATTCTTACCTTGGTTCGGTATTTCTTAAGTAGTGGATACCTACTTACCTAATATAGGTAGGTAACACGAGGATCAGGTCTTTCTCCAATAACACTGGAGCGCATAGAAAACAATTACCGCTATAACAAATAAAAACAAAAATTAAAACAAATCAAAGGGAAACATAGAAAATACCCATTTTTTTTTTTCGGTTACGGAACGGAACTCTTTATGTGAGGCTAGCTGACCCGCGCAACTTCGTCTGCGTCTGCTCCGCTCCTATTTGTCTTAGCGTGATGATATATAGTTTATAGCCTTCCTCGATAAATGGGCTAACAAACAAACAAACTCTTCTGCTTTATAATATTAGTATAGATTTCGACTCGCGATTGGCCGATTTTTTTTTTTTACATTGCCTTTTAAGGTTACTTATAAAACGTCGGAAGCTAGTGGAGTAGAGTTCTAATTATTGCTGGTGGTTTCCTAAGGAAAAGAGCAAAAGTAGTTCATGTGAGGATTTTTGAAAGAGTAACTCTTAAAAAATTAATTAACCATGGTGTTTCTGTAATATACTGTTCAGAAGCACCCTGGAGAGCACATTTATCTGACTACTATTAAAGTTCAGACTGAAGATTCAATCTCGTGAAGGACAAGGCCGAAGATGATAAGGCCGCGTTCGGCCTCCTTCTTCGATAGCATTACTTACTGCTTCGCAGAAAGAGGTGACCGCTTCCCATGCATCCTCGCTCCGGACCATGAATTGAACTAGGGCCGGGCGATATTTTTCAACTTAAAGGTTCTCTAGGATTTATATTTTGGTGTAATACAATAAAGCATGTATAAATAAATAGGTAAGCAAAAATATAGTTGTTCGAGTTTATGGCCGAATTTGATTAATTGGAATTGTTTATGTTACATCATGATGTTGTTGTATTAAATTAATATTGATTTTTTCTTGGTTAAGGTTTGTAAACATCATTACGAACTTTGTTTAGTGATTTATAAATATTTACATGATATCATTTGCACCAAAATGTAGGTACCTACGTAAGATCTTTTTATCACATTGTTTTGCAAATAAAAAACTTACTTACAAAAAATTAGAAGACTAAAGCATTCTGGAGTTCAGATAAACCGGCAATCTTATCATACATTATTATTTGAATTACACAGACCACAAAACACAGACCACAAGACACGCAAATTACGCCACATGTCATAATTAAAAAAAACCCCAACATACTCCTATTATAAACAGTTGTTACATCTTCAAGCCTAGCCCTCTGCTACCAAGCTGTGATGCAAGCTCTCTGTCTGCCGATACCCCTGCTACGCGAGCGTGAAATTGTGACGTACTTGAGGTATGGGTACATGTGAGCTCGCAGGGTAATACTGGTGAAATTTTGCTGGCAACCCCGTCGAGTAATTGCCATAGAGTAGGGCTGTGGTTTTGGCGGGGAAGTTTGTCGATGGTTTGGAAAAAAACAGAAGGTTTTTGTTCGAGGCTCACAAAGTTATTGTTTTAAAATTTGCCAAATAGAGGTTTTTTCTTTCTTTTTTCAAGTAGCTCTTTCTTTAAGCATGTTCCACGCGGATGTAATCCAATGTCACATCCAAGGTGACCTTTGTCGGAGCTTGGTTGCCATCCGTGAATTGTGTTTTTGAATTTGGATTGCATCTGCCGTCTACATAGATGGCAACAAGCAAAGTAACCTTGGATGGGATGCTGAATTACATCCGTGTGGAACCAATGATATATAAAACTATAGATACGTTGTCCGTACTCTAAAATGACAACATGAAATGAAGCCAACTGGCCACATCGCGCTTAGTTACGCACCAACCTGTCGCGCGACACTACGTTTGTTTTGATGTCAATTTGACTATTACTTATCCTATGCCGTAACTGAAGATGTATATTTATCTCCCTCTAGCAACAGGCATCCCGCCGTATGGTGACATATTTTCTTTCCCTTTCTTCATGCGTAGGTATTAGTAGCTATCTAGTATTTTCGCCGTTTTTAAGCGCCGCGATGTTGGTTTATGCATTGTGTGGAACATGCTTTAGCAACAAATAACTAAAACAATAGTGACGTCCGTTTTACCAAACTATCGATATCGATACTTTCTACTGTCATCCCAAAACCCCAACCCCAAGCGATATCAAGTGAGGGGTGAAATGTAATATTCATAACAGTCCTTTGTACGACCATTTCGCGGCCGCCGGGTTCAATAGCACTCCCTTGCACTCAGTGTAGTACCGCCAACTGCATGGAGAAGTAACAATCTAACTAATGTTATGAGCTAACTTCTGCTTGCGGTTTTGATCGCGTGGTGTGTTGATAATAGTATACCATGGCCATGTCCTTTTCCAGGTCCTTGGCAATATCAATTTTACTCTTGGTTTAGAGCAATTTAGTGTCTTAGACCTGAACACTTAACAAACAACAATTTCGTATTTTTTTTAATATTAGTATCTACCTACTAATATTTTGACGATATTTAAAAAAAAAAGAAGTTGCTGCAACGACGGAACGGATTTCAATTAAATATGGCACAAGGGTTGACCTAATACGCTTTGGATTACTGTTTTTAATTTCGGGATCACGTTCCATTGGGTTTATTTTCTATTGTCACACACGGGCAAAGACGCTGGAAGGAATTGGTTGACCCTTAAAAAAAACCGCGATAAAGCTGCTAGGTTTTTTTTTTAAATTTCAACATCATACAGCGATACGTAAAATATGTTATCTACAGAATATTTGTAGGTACTATATTTTTTTTATGGCTTATACTTAATAGTTTTTCTATCTAGTAGCACGTGTAGTTGACTGTACTCTGTAGTACTCTATGGCAGTCGGATCAATGGCGATTGTATGTTACCACCTGTCATGTTTGGCCTGATATTGAGTACCTAATGATGCAATAAGGATACTTGTTTGTCCAAGTTGCTTTGATTTATCAGTAACTAACTTCAGCCAGCGGCTTCGCCCACGTGGTCCCTAGAGAACATACTTCCGGGTTTAAAAAGTGGCCTATATGTTATTCCAGACTATAATCTACCTCTGTGCCAAATTTCATGAAAATCCTTTCAGGCGTTCTGACGTGTTAGAGTAACAAACAAACAACCATCCATTCATCCTCACAAACTTTCGCAGTATAATATTGAGTTAAGTTATTAGTAGGATAGGAAGGACTAGATTTTTTTTTAACCAACCTTCCTAAAGTGGCTGATTATTTGAAATTCGTCGCTTTTACATAGTTCTAAACGAGAAGTTCTTGTAGACAATTGATTAAATGTGATATTTAGTAAATGCACAAAAATATTTTTTTTTTTTGCATGTCTTCCTCAGAAATTGGCGTATAATCGGGAACAATGGAAGGAATAGGGGGAGGTGGATAGCAATAGGGCACTTGCGGCTCAATATAAAAATAAACTTATACAAACTAGCTGACCCGCGCAACTTCGTTTGCGTCACATTTTCCATTAATGCTCCGCTCCTATTTGTCTTAGCGTGATGATATACACCACTAATTTTTAATTAGTACAAATACTTAAAGGGCTTATTCGAAAAGGTCTTGTTATTATATAAGTAAAGTCTCAATAAATAATATTCATAAACAGCAAAGTTATTAACGTTTGTTTATATCCCAAAATGTCACTCAATTTATGGTAAACGAAAAATAAGCAATCCAAACTTTTCTTTCGCACTTTAATTGGGCTTAGGACCAACAAAATTATCAACTTTTTACAATTAAGTAATTTTTAAGAAATCATTTAAGATACTCAAGTAAAAATAAATCAAATTAAACAATTTTGGGATTTCGTTTTTTTTTACTTTTGACTGCAAAATTATGATCAGTAATGGGTACGGGAACAGCCCCATTTTTTTTGTACTTATTAAAAAATAGTGTTGTATAGCCTACAACCTTCCTCGATAAATTGCCTATCTAACACAGAAATAATTTTTCAAATCGGACCCGTAGTTCCTGAGATTACCCCCTACATACAAACTTACAAACATACAAACTTACAAACAAATGTTACTTCTTTATAATATTAGTTATATAGACTAGAGGCCGCCCGCGACTTCGTCCGCGTATAAATTCTCGTTATTCCCGTGTAAATCCCGATCCCTCAGGAACTCCGGGATAAAGCGTAGCCTATGTGTTATTCTGGGTCTTCAGCTACCTACGTACCAAATTTCATCGTAATCGGTTCAGTAGTATTTGCGTGAAAGAGTAACAAACATCCATACATACTCAGATACTTTCGCATTTATAATATTACTAGAGGCCGCCCGCGACTTCGATCGCGTATAAATTCTCGGTATTCTCGAGTAAATCCCGATCCCTCGAGAATTCCGGGATAAAAAGTAGCCTATGTGTTATTCTGGGTCTTCAGCTACCTACATACCAAATTTCATCGTAATCCGTCCAGTAGTTTTTTCGTGAAAGGGTAACAAACATACATACACATACACATACATACATCCATCCTCACAAACTTTCGCATATAACATATTAGTAGTAGGATTAGTAGGATGTACTTTCATGTATTTATTGATATTTAATTATTTTAAGAAACACTCCAAAACTAAAATGGAGCTGACAATCTTTAATTCACAATTAAATGCCAAAACCATTTCAACTGTAATTAATTGCCTCACAAAAAGAAAATCCAGCACAAAGACATCAGTCTCTATTCGCTACACAATTCCGGCGCCGCCATTGAATTTACTCGTAACCATGGCCGCCGGCTATCATCCCAGTAATGGACTCTAGCGACTGTCTATGGTTCGTTGATGGAGATGTGAAAACATTGTTGGACCTGCTGATGATTGTAGATTACCTTTGCATTGTATAGACTCATTCAACGAATGTAACCATAATTCTGTAAACAACTGGTTTAAAAGAGTATCCATGGAGTTTCTTGCACGTTCTTCTCCATAGGGTCTACTCTCTGGAACGTGCCTGAACTGTTTGAAAAAAAAGGAACTGCCGCGCAGGAAACAGGGTCGGTGAGTGTGTTTTGTTGCAGAACAACTTGCTGCTCATTTGTGTATTTGACTGACACAACTCGACTATTCAAAAGTGCCTGAAAACTGGTCTATGTGAAATAAAAAAAAATTATGTAGATAGGTACCTATTAACATCACTTTCATATTGTTTGAAGGGGTGGATAGAAATGTATCTGTCTCTGAAAAATGGCAGACTCCATAAGATTTTTGTAAATCTTTATTTTTTATTCGTTTTCAATTTCTCGAAATAGTTAGGTACCAACATTATGAAAAATCGTTTTACATACAATAAATCCCATCCAAATTCAATAGTCCATGCCTTATGAAAAAAAAAAAAATTCATGCGATATTTTACAATTCTACGACGCTTGCTATTTTGTGTGTGGTACCTACACTGGTACCATAACTAGATTAGGTATAAGTTTTTTATTTAACAAGTTGTGTACGCATGCAGGATATTTCAGACGTAGGTATGTATGTGGTCATGTTTAGTGGAACAATTTAATTTACTGGAATAAGTTCTGGGCCACCAAGACACAGGCTGGGCCTTGTTTGGGGCCATGACCACTTTCATTGCATCCACTGTTTATTTTATTCTTATTTGTATTATTTAATGATTCAATCCATTTTTTTTTTTTTTATAGATAGGAAGGTATACCTATCGGTACGATAAGTTTAGTATAGTATATATTTTTATTTTGTAATGTAAACCTACTTAATATGTGCATGCTGTGGTCTCCTATTACCTACTGAATTGCAGCCCGGTGTCTGATTTGTTCAGTTTATTTATTATCTTTTCACTATATAGCTTTTCACTAACACAAACAGCGACTGGCGATGGTTTTTGTGAATAATACTTACCTACTCATCTGTGAAAACTCGGTCTCAATAGTAGAATAGTTAATAATGTCGTAAAAATACTGAGCCAGTCACGTGTTTGGTAGAAGGGCAGATTTGAGATGCAGTGGACGTGCATTTACCCACCTAAATATTGCCCAGTAATAATCTAAGGAAGAAATCTAGGCCCCAAGCTAGGGCCTCTTTAAACAATCAGTGTCAATGTAAGGAAATGACCTTGATCCTCAGATTGACCGCGGTAAGTGCAGCTTAACCTTGAAGCATGATCTTACCGCGCGGTTGTTACCCACACGCAGCGCTAAACCAAAGTTTAATGTTTAATCAAACAGGTGAAATATACGGCGTTCAATGTTCTTAGACAGCCATCTTGAAAAGCATAGAGTAAAGATCATTACTATTAAACGATTCGACAAAACCACAGTAATCTTCCCAAACCCTCCCATTTCGCCATAAATCATAAAATACACCATTATTTATTACAGATACAATTTCACCCACCTACGTACTCTTGTTTATTCCGACCTACCTACACGGACCTATAATAAAAATAATTCCAACAAAAAAACATCTTGGGCCTGTTCTCCTTTAAATAAAACAAAAGAGACCACAAAGACATGTCGGTAAAACAATTGAATGTTTATCGATGGTACACGTCACAACACTAGCTATTCGATTTTTGAATTTGAATTCTGTTGTTGTCTAAATAAGGGTTAGTGTTGTGTTGCGCTCTATGTGTGTTATAACGGTTTCGATGCGCGAGAAATGAAAGTGGTTACATATTTATAAAATGGAATCGATTTTTAAATGAGCCAATGGTGGTGCTCGTTTGGGGAGGCGGGAAGCGGCAGGCCCCACCCAACGTTGAATGTCAGATGAATGTCTCGCGCGCTTTTTTGCTCATTCGCTCAGCGTCCGCCGACGCGAGCGGTCGTTTAAAACGATGTGATTGCACTGAATATTTATCATGTTTTTAACATCACTTACTGCCTACTGGACAATTTTATTGGGTATATATTTTACAGAAGGTACATATTTAAGTGTATTGTTTATTGATGTTCTTCCAAGTAGTTATTTTGAATTGGTAATTTTGTTGATGCTACATCATTCATTATAATTTATTCATTTACTTAAGCAATTAGTTTTGCTGCATAAAATGAATGAGAGATTCCAGATTGATTTTATTAATTTTGAAATTTAATTAACCTTCGAATCTCTATTAAAATATTCAACCAGATAGAATAGATAATTGATTTTATAGCGCAACCTTTATTTTTAACACGTTTAGGTACCTACTCATTTCGTTTAGTACTTCAGCACTGACGTGTGTGTGAATACAATAATACTAAATACCCACCTAAGTAAATAAAACTCCAATCCACCCATGAAGTCCTACTTAAGCAATATCAATTGCTCGCATCGATTTGTCGATAGCAAAGTATCGATATATTTTATGAAAACGCGACGCACAACACTATCTCTTACTGATCCCATCGACTTATGGCGGAGAAGTCGCGTCATCTGCGTGGTTTAGGTTTGAAATATTGGTTAAGTATAATAAACATTGACAGTGTCTGCTAATGTTATGGAGTTTCTGACTGATATAAGGTACCTAGGTTATCAATGTACCTAAGTCCTGCCAGGGCTTCGGAATTTGTTCGAAAGAGTCACCGCGGCCCTGGAATGCAAAGGGCATTAGGAGGAACACGGACGGTTTTAGTCAGTAGGAATCTCCCACTCCCAAAGTGGGAGGAGTCATTTGATGATTTCCCATCCATAAAAAAAGGTTATCAAGGTAAGTGCAGGAGTAGGTACTACCTACCTACTTCTTACATTATCACATACCTAAATAGCATGTATTAATTTCACAGTATCTATTTATTTTATTTACCCTCGTCTGAAATCCAGCGCTGGGTGTCTGACGCCCAGCATATGCTGAGATGGTAACCCTTTCGGCATGGGCACGCTCAGCACAGTTTTACTGTACCTACCGTTCTTTTCCTTTATTTTATGTTTTTGTTTCTCTTATTTTTTATAATGTGTTTTTGCTGTTGTGTTGTGTCTGTGTCGAATAAATGTTTTCTATTCTGTTCTTATTTTCTATACTAAATTACTTGCAATATTTTGCAATGTTTTATGTATGAAGTTATCGATAAGATGTATTTTACGAGTTAAATACTAGAGGAGATTGGAAGGATTAATCTATACTAATCAATGATATACTTATAAAACTATAGATACGTTGTCCGCACTCTAAAATGACAACGAAGCCAATTGGCCACATCGCGCTTAGTTACGCACCAACCTGTCGCGCGACACTACGTTTGTTTTGATGTCAATTTGACTATTATTTATCCTGTGACGTATATTTATATCCCTCTAGCAACAGGCATCCCGCCGTACGGTGACATATTTTCTTTCCCTTTCTTCATGCGTAGGTATTAGTAGCTATCTAGTATTTTCGCCGTTTTTAAGCGCCGCGATGTTGGTTTATGACGTGTCTATATATAATACGTCATTGATACTAATACTAATATATACCTAATATCTATTGTAGGGGGTAATCTCAGGAACTACTGGTCCGATTTGAAAAATTCTTTCAGTATAGATAGCCCATGTATCGAGGAAGGATATAGGCTACATATCATCACGCTAAGACTAAAAGGAGCCGAGCATTAATGGAAAATGTGACGCAGACGAAGTTGCGTGGGTCAGCCAGTTTTTTAATATATTGACATCATTCGCTTCTTAAACGTCAGCGTATCCCAATATTTTTTTTTTTCATACTATTGACAGGCAGTAGGCGCGCATTTTATCATTATCTCCCCTGATGCTAAGCGATGATGCGGTCGAAGTTGGAACACGCTTGCCTAAAAGTAACCTATTCACTCTCGTGTTAAAGACTTCCAGGTTGTAGCTATCAGGAAACACAGACTCAGCCAGGAAATTCCACTCCTAAGCTGTACGGATGTGTTCTCAAAACGTTTTGTTCGTGTGGGTGGGATGTCCACCATGTACCAGCGGCGCATCCGTACCGTAGGTACCGTTCGTCTTGTGGTCCGAAGATGGAACGGGCTTGGCGGAATTGAACAATGCAATTCCGTCGCATACTCCCCAAAATGCCACCTATAGAAAACTGACAGGCCAGCAACTCGGCGTCGACTTGACGATCTTATCATTGCCGCTGATCCTCTTGTATGCTCATATATTATGTTCCACAATTAAGAAAAATGCTTGATTAGTGTCTGGTTTCTGAGGTTTTTATCGGTGGTTTATTTATTTATGTACACACAAGAATCTTAAAAAAAGAAAACTGTATTCAGTGACAATGTAGTGTGTGTAAGCAAGTATCGTAAGTATTATTATGTATGTGTGTAACCACACCTTATTCAGGATTAGCTAAGTAAGCATTATGTTAAGATCGTGTACGCTCAGTCTATGTGATCGGACAATAAATCGAGACGTTACCGAGTGCAAATGTCTTTCATTTACCACGACACTTCATGGCGACCCTGCCATTCAAGGTCACACCGCGAGTGAAAATTTGGACAAATAAAAAAAAAAAAAAAAAGCAAGTTTGATTAGAAAAACGGACATTACTCCAAAATAAGTGGTTCCATATTACAAATCATGTGTCAATCTACTCAATCGAGAGAAGAGACGATCATCGCGCAAACGGCTGCTGGTAACGGGAAAAATAGTGCAACAACCGAGCAGTTCTACTCCAGCATCAGCACGTCAAATATCCTCGTCTGTCCTGTCTGTAAATGTTACAAGAAGATGCATGTCAAGTGGATGGAGAGGCAAATGAACCGCAGGTCTATACGTCGCAGGCAGACCTCAATGTATTTCAAGAACGCTCCCCGTGATGATGTCGCAGCTCCCGGAATCCCGTGCAAGTAAAATACCACCACAAAGTTTTTTTGACATTTGTCCGTTAATGTTATGCGTCATAACGCCTTTGGACGGATAGTTATTAACGGAGAGATAAATGCCCGACAAAGAACCTTAGAAACCGAGCATTAGAGATAGATTATCTAGGTATTGTAAAGTGTGCTTGGGCAATCAGAAAATTATATTGATAATAAAATGGATATCCCGATGGTGCATAACGAAAAATCACTTCCCATAGAGTGAACCACTTCATCCATTGGTGAAAACAGCATTGAAAAACAAGCAAGGTTTTCTGGAATCCCATGAACATAAAAAAAACCCATTCACTTAAAAGTCGTGACTAATGAAATGTTCAGATTTTCTTCAGTCAATTTCACTTAGGTACCATCACTCAATCCAGTACACGATGCCTCAGTCACAGTGACTGTGGCTAAACTGACATCAAAACCTACTGTGTAATAGGCACCTGACAGTATCACATACACATTCGAAAGGCAGCCATTTCAGTTGACGCTACAGTCCTCGAAGAAAGACAGGCTGGAGTGATCCGAATCCCTCTCAAAGTTGACGGGGCAAGTTTAGACGAAACTAGTAACGACCTACAAGATTCGTTCATAGAGCATTGTCGTTGGCATCATACATAGACTAAGAGAATAATGGCGGTTTGTTTCACGTTCACTTAACGCACGCGTAAACATTAAAAATGGTTCTAAATATAGTTAACAATATTTTTTTTTTTTTTTATTGATATGGTTTGCTCTTGAAGTCTTGGTCAGAGATTACAGAGACAAAGTCTACGATGGAGCGAGCTTACCCAGAAGTAGCCTGCTGCCTACTGTTGTTGCTGTTTCACAATTTGTCAGCATTAATGCACGCGAAACGATTACGTTAACAGATGGTTTGAGCACTGGTTAACGTTACTTTAGATAAAGATTTTTACGTCAGAGTTACGTCAAATAGAACAATATTGTGAAATTTCTTTTGAATTTCTCAATAAAAAAAAATAAAAAAAATATAAAATAAAATAAAATAATTTTATTTCAGATCTTGATCCATATGATGTTAGTAATACACACTACTTAAAAACTATGTTAGTAACAGACACAATACAAAAGATTTTAATTCATTTATTTGTCACAATAGCAGTGCTTCGGATGACATAAAAAAAGGGTAGAATGCAAAAAAAAGAGGTATTTAGGTAGGACACGTTTTATTAACTTTAGGATGAGCAGGAATTTATACCAAAATCTTATGGTATAATTCAAACAACCTGCCCTAAGCGCTCTATGTCTGTCTGCCAAGTATCGGTGTGGAAATTATGAGAGACAAAGCGATCGTGCGGGCAGTTTTTGCCATTTTCAAGAATTCTGATTGGTTCCCTTCACAAGCTGTTCGTGACACGTTCCGCTTTACGACAAATAGGAAAACAAGTCACTTCTCAAGCGGCCTGATGCAGTTCAGTCACAGATCTGATGCCACCAACTACACCAGACTACTTGAAAGACGACTTGTTTGAACTTTTCATTAATTTTTAGCGGTCGGGTTGTTTGTCCAAATAAATTTTTTGGATTTCCTACATTTCAGTGAGTTATATTTTTGGAATCGTCTCCGCAAACCCTTTATTTTGGTACCCCACTTGATAGATTGTTTTTTTTTGGAAAGAAAATTTGGCGCCAAACGTCCACCATTTTGTTTTTCTGCTCATTTTGATGTACTCAGTGTCACTCTCACAGTAGGTAAATACGAATCTAACGACACCACTCACATAAAAATACGACAAACTGTTTAGGCTCTAGGGCGAGCCAAAGAAATATACATACATAAATACACTCGAAAAACATAATCCTCCTTTTTTCGCAGTCGGGTAAAAATAGGTAAGAAATAGCAGTGCTACTCTGTAATCATCTCATCGTCAACAAAACTTCACCGAATTAAATTTTCATTCTTTAGTTTCTTGGTAGGATGTCAATTGACTTCACGTGAGTCTTCACGTTATCGAAATAGCTAAGGGTAACGGGTATTAACCTCTCAATCACTTCGTTAGTTCTACAGATTACTCTATTTTGTGATGGTGCGCGGCCGTTAGGTTTGAGTACCGATTTCTCAATGTTGGTAGAACTGGATCTGCCATTTTAGTTATTGTAGGGATGTTTTCTTTAATTTATAGATCTTCTTTTGTTTTCATTTATAACACAATCGTCCAATTAATTGAATTGTCAATAAAAATGTTATGGGGGCTGCTTAGGTAGCATTACTTACTTTTACACTTAAAAAGTCTCCAAGGCAATGTTTTATTTTCTCTTGACTTATAGGGTTTTAGTTATCAGGAAACAGACTAAATCATTACCATTTTATCGCAAGGTTGCCTGCTTGTCGGTCTTCTACAGATTGTACTTCGTAGAGTTTGCCCAAGAACTCCACGACCTCATCCCACCAGCCCCCTTCTACCATCGGACATCCAGACGCACTGCAACTTACTATCCCTCCTTGCTGCTATTCCACCAATTCGCACTAAGCGTTTCAAAGTGTCTTTCATAATACGCACAGCAAAGGAGTGGAACTCTCTGCCTGCGTCTGTGTTTCCGAACGCTTACGCAGAGACAGGGACCTTTTTGGCCTGGCACAGATTTAGTGTTAGTTTTTTAGGATTTTTCTACATATTTTTGTTACAGTTACTTTTACTTATTTTACTTTATGTGTATTGTGCGAGTCCCAAATAATAACTTTTTCTTTCTTTCTTTCTTTTCTTTCCTAATCTTTTCAAAGTTAGAGGGAACAGGCTACTTCTGGGTAAGCTCGCTTCATCGTAGACATTATCTCCGTCATCTCTGATCTAGACTGGATTCAAGAGTAAACCCATTACAAACAAAACAAAAAAAAACCACTGCTGGACATAGGTCTCCCCAAGCTTTGCCATATCGGCCGCTCCTGTGAATCCAGCTATTCCCACGACATTAACTAAGTCAGTCGCGTAGCTTGTGCGGGCCTTCCAACGCCTTATTTTCCATGCTTTCTCTAAAATATTAAAAAAAATAACAGACGTGGCCCAGTTACCTTAAATCCTGATTAAAGGCAATAAAAGTTATCACCTGATTATCATAAAACTTGCTCTCTAATATGCGTAAACAAACTTATGGAAAAACTCGTAATAAAAGTCTAAGGGTCACCGACTCACTGTGATTTCTCCAAGACTATCTTCCTCAAAGCATACTAAATGTCCTTAAACTAGCTATTGCCAGCGGCTACGTCCGCGTGAAACTCTGACATCATGCCAGGTTTCCACACTAACCGGGTACAGCTGAGTACCAGTATTTTGCATGAAGAGACTTCCTATCTGACCGCGGCAACCCAGTACTGGGGTAGCACGATGCTCTTTGGCAGCAAGTCTCGGGTGCTAAAAAGGCCACTTTGACAGAATCATAATATTAATCACACAAAAATATGTCAAATTGCATTTTCATCTTTATCGCTAACTAGCTGACCCACGCAACTTTGTCTGCGTCACATTGTCCATTAATGCTCGGTTCCTTTTAGACTTAGCGTGATGTTATATAAACTATAGCCTTCCTCGATAAATGGGCTATCTAATACTGAAAGAATTTTTCAAATCGGACCAGTAGTTCCTGAGTTTACCCCCTAAATACAAACTTACAAACTTAAAAACAAATGTTACTTCATTATAATATTATAGTATAAATATAGACTAGCTGACGCCCGCTTAACAAATTGTGTTCTAAAACCTTCCTCGAGAACCACTCTATCCATTGGTGAAAACAACATGAAAATCGGTGGAGCTGTCTTTGAGCTTATCGCGAACAGACAGACAGACACGGCGTTGGACTTTGTTTTATAATATGTATGATAGTGACGCATTAGATTCAAGGCTGATTAGGAAAATTTGACAGTGACGGGTAGCGCGATTAGCTTTCTGTTTCTGCTAAAGTTGTATGTGTGTCTGTCGTGTCAACACAACATCTTCGACAGTCGTTAAGGATACTCAGAAGTTCTGACTATCCGTAACGAACTGTCGAAGATGACGGCCTTGTCCAACGCATAACGTGTTCTCCGAGACACATAATTGTTATGGTATGTAATGAATGGTCATCCATCCACGGACGCGATCCGGCAGTTTCTCTTTAGCTAGGAGAATCGAGACAAAAGTAGCGGTCACTAGGTGGCCCATTAACGATAACCGGCAAATGTTATATTGAACCCAATTCTTAAGATCCAACCACAAGCTGTTAAATCCGAAATACAACAATAACATGACACATCTACCTATTCCCCAATGCACACTTTTTTAACTTTCGGGTTGACCGCAAATCCGATGCCCAATAAGCATGTCAAAATAAACATATTAAAAAAGTTAATCAAACAACCCTAATTCTTTGAACCGAACCTACATTTCATCCATTCAACCACCCATCTGAATCCAGACCTCAATCACGCCACTTAACCTCACCGATCTTACACACCGCACACAGATAATAAATAACCTAAAATCTGCTACATTAAAACCTCCGTGTCTCGCTCAAGGAATGTCTATGGCCATACATTTTTTTCCTTCGTACCTTTTTTAAATATTCAAATCGAATCACCCAAATTAAGTAGCCATAAACGGAATCAGCTTCCAAATTTGAATATTTCATTCTCGCTCGTACGACGCGCGCGCTTTGATTTGTGTTGTGGCTTTGTCCGTGTGAGTGTCGTAGGGATGAAATATATCGATGAAACAGTTTTTTTTAAACAAAATTAGATAAGTGTTTAAGGTATTAAGTTTAAAAAAACTAACATTATAGCATTGATTGTTTCCAACGAGATAACAAAAGTTTTAATTATAAATTGTTTGCAAAAAGACGTGCTAAAATGAAATATGAATCATAATTAAAAACGACTAAATGAATAAGTGATTACGAATTATCGTTGAAAACACTTTTACAACAAAAAAGATTGATTAAAACTGTGCTTAGACTAACCTATACGAGTGTAAACACAAAAAGTAACCGAGTAGTTTTATTAATGAGGAGTAATTTTACCGCGGATAAATTAAGTTACTTTCTTAGTTTATAAAAACAAGTGATTGATATCTTATTAACAATCCTGTCACGGAAAGCTATATTTACGAGTAGTACTTGCGTGATGTGCTTTTAAATGAAGCTTCCGTAATAAACGAAAGTATTCTAAACAAAAAATATCGATGTCGATACGTTTATTTTCGTAAAACGGTCATCACTAAACCTTTTGTCGCATCGCGCCGCGCGTTGATAAGGAAACATTTTAAATTAGTAGTAAAAAGAGTAAAAAAATATTGTAATATATACATATTTTTTTACATTTTTTTTAGTTGTATTTTGTCGAACAAAACGGGTAGCCGCTACCAAACGATATAAATTATATCATTTTTCACTGCGACATCCCTAACCGAGGTAAAAAATGACGATCCATTCAACGTTGCCAGTTTGAAAAAGTTTTGCCGCGCTTTTTTATACGTTTCCGGGCGGCGGGATTCCATTATTGAACTTTGGGGTCGGCTGACACTGACTGCGACGCGGTGCGACCTTCACGCGTGTTTAAGATAGCGTTACTGAGTGACTGAGTACAACGTACAGCCGAAACTACTGGTCGTAGCTGAAATTTGGCATGTAGGTTCCTTGGTTCTTTAAGCATCAGGATGCTTACCACACCTAACTGTTCACGGTGAGTTGACCAGAGGGTCTGAAAAGGCCACTTTAGCAGAATCATAATATTAACCACACATCAATCTGTCAAATTTCATTTTAATCTTTATCGCTAACGCATTAGGTTCAAGGTTGATTGGGAAAAATTGACAGTGACGGATAGTTCTGTAACAGTCTCACTGTAAACATCTGATTGGATGCTTTGACAACTCACTTCACCAAAATCTTCACAGAAGGTACTTAAACTTGTAACAGAATAGATTGGCAGTAGAACGCCGGTTCACTTCACACACACTTCACGTTAAGATATTCAGAACATCACGGCTGGCCTCCGCGCCGCGTCGCTTCTCTGTATGGGCTGACCATTATAATTCGAACGCCTTGCCAACGGTTATTAATACTTCGTCGTACATCGCGGGGTTCATATTGAAAAATTTATTTATTCGTGTTTTAGAGCACGCAATGGATAAGAAGGTTGTGTTAGGTATATTAAAGGTCGCGAAGGTGATCGCGTCGGCTTTTTTATAGTTTTCGTCTGTGAGTCTGTGAGTCTGTGAGTAAAGACTCGTAACGTACTGGGTTCTAAGGCGAGGTGTGAATGCAAGCGGATTAATAGCTTTGGAATAAATTTATTACCATTGATCGACTGTAGGGAAGTGAACCTCACAAGTATCTGTTACGAATGTAAATTAGACTACAGTGAAATGTATGCTAACAGATACACGAGAATATGTAGAGTCACAAAGATTTCGACCAACTTTATTTCACAATTGAATAGAGGTTAACTAAAGTTGAATACCAATTCTAAATGCAGCCACTGCTAGGCAAATACCTACCATAGCATTGCCACAACAACCATTCCTTCAACAAGCTCAGCGGGTCTAAAAAGGCCACTTTAACAGAATCAGCCAGCTCATCAAGCTACCAGTCACTGTCAAATTTTCCCAATCAACTTTGAATCTAATACTTTAGCAATAAAGATGAAAATGAAATTTGACATATTGATAAATGATTAATATTATGATTCTAATAAGACTCTATTAAAGTGGCAATTTTAAAACCGCTGAAGGCAAGACAATATGGTATTCTCCCAGCGTAGCGTAGCGGTAACCACAATTTTAAGTGGTTAATTCCTTACCTTCTCAACATCTTGACATTATCGCTACAAGAATAGAACGTAGTAATTTTGGGTCTTTTTTGCATCTACTGAAATCCAAATTCCTCACATTATCCAATGTCACTTATTAAAACTATAAAAAAACACGATTTCACCCAAACAAAACGCTCAAGCGACCGCTACCGCTCTCCATACAACCTCGCCTCAACAACACAGTCATAATGATATTTATAATTATGTCAAAATTTAATGAAAAATACGATCCGTGACCTCTCAGGCAATAGGTCGATGTGTTTGTCACGCAACCTGTTTTATTGACAACCTTCACGCTCCGGCTGATATGGGACGGACAGAGTTTGAGCGTGTTTTAATTTTGAAGTATGATTTTGAAGTTACTTAGTTTGAAGGTAAAAGGGATATTACAGCGGCGGATTCAGGACGGTCGTTTGGTGGGGGGGGGGACTTGGCCCGTTGTATGTAGGTTTTAACTAAATACCTACGCAGTGAGCTAACATAAGCAGTTACAACAGTGCGATTCTGTAAACATGTCGAAGTGAACACTAAGGCAAAGTGAACGACAAGTGAGCTGTCAAACCATACAAACAAGATGGCATGACAGCTCACTTGTCGTTCACTCCCCGTAAGTGATCACGGTGAGATATCGACAGAATCGACCGGCTGGACCGGATCAATCGATAGATCGACGTGTGGTAGCTTTGTACCGACTTCAAAAAAGAAGGGTATTCTGTATTCGTAAGTGTATTTTTCCCATTTTGATTATTATTCCAATTCTACAGCTTTTGGCCGCAACGTCGTACGCGTATTCGGTATCCGCGAATGTCGCGGGGTATACGGTAGGTATACCCCGTTTCTATCCCGTTTTTTAACTCCCCAAAGAACCTACTGGCCAAATTTCAACTTTAAACGACCAGGGGCCCGAGTCTGCTATTACAATAGTGTCAGGATGGTCGATCACTGATTTCAAAATGGTTGATTTTGACAAGTTTGGTAATCTACTAACATAATGGCATCATAATGGCGTCATTATGACATTCCAATGATCGACCACTGACACGTCATTGAAAGAAAGCCATATGAATGGTAATCTCGTACATAATGACAGATTTAGTATTTACGAACTTCTCACTACTTCAGATTGTTTAAAACACTGATAAATAATATATAAAACTAAATATAAATATAATCTGGCATGAATAAATGCTCAAATTTAACTCGGTTTTATAATAATGGCAATATGGCTAATTCTATTACGAGACCACTGGCGTGCCAGTGACCGTGCCATTATGAATTTAGCAGATTACGAACTTTTAGCAAAATGACAATAACATGACAATGGGATCGTGTCGGAATAACAAATTTATAAAAATAGCAGACTCGGGCCCCAGTAGTTTCGGATGCGTCAGTCATTCAGCCACTCACCAGTAATGGAATAATTTTATTAGATTTTATAGGGACCAACCAACCAAGTTGGTCTCATTCAAGTACGGTGAGGATGATGGCGGATAGAAATTGAACCATGTTTAGAGAATTTTGTTTTAGGTAACTTAGATCATAGTCTGGAATAAAACGTAGTTCAATACTTTTTATTCCTGGAGTATGTTCCAATGGGATAGTTTTTGACATGCATGCGGATGGAGCGCCGTGCGGCAGGTAATTTAATACTAATATACATATTATCTATACTTGTTTGGTTGAACGCGCTAATCTCAGGAACTACTGGTCCGATTTGAAAAAATATTTCAGTGATAGATAGCCCACTTATCGAGGAAGGATATAGGCTACATATCATCACGCTAAGACTAAAAGGAGCCGAGCATTAATGGAAAATGTGACGCAGACGAAGTTGCGCGGGTCAGCTAGTTTATTATAAAGAGGAAAGATTTGTTTGTTAGTTTGAATTGCATTGGCTCCGAAACTACTGGACCGATTAGAAAAATTATTTTGCCATTAGAATCTTAAATTATTCCTGATGAACATAGGCTATAGAAAATTTTCAAAAAAGATAGGGATCCGTATGAAGACTGTGTAAAAAATCCATATATCACGCACGCTGCGGAAACTATTGACAAACGAGCAAAGTGGTGGACTACAGTTTTATAGAGGACATCAATATTTACAAAAAAGTTCGCGAAGGTGTGTACCTAACTGTTATGGTTGTCACAATGACCGCTTTTAGTTCAAATTACTCAATCAAACCCCGTTGGAATGGTGTCATATATTTCTGAACGCCTTCTTTGTTTCCTGACTTCACTCGCGCTGCCGCTGCAAGTGTTTTCATTAGAACAAAATAACTGGACAAAATAAATATATATTGGGGTATTTTGGTTCCTACGGCTTTCTTGTGATGTTTCAAAGCGATGCCAGCATAAAACACTCAAATAAAAAACGGCAGTGTCAGATGTACCAACAAAACAAAATGACAATAGATATTTTAGGCAGGCTGGTAAGAAAAGAACAATAAAACCTTAGTAACGATCAGTCATAAAATACTCAGCTACTAATAACCGAGCTACTACACAAATAATGCTACCTAATTACACAATGGGCCATAGCGGGACAACATTATTACTCATAAACAATATTTTTGGTGTAACTATTACTTTTCGTGGCTAAATAATAACAGCCGCACAGGTCGGTCTTCAAGGTTAAGCAACGCTTGCCGAGGTTGGTCTGTGGATGGGTGACCATGACTGAGGAGTTTTGCCTCGGTAAGCACGTTAAGCTGTTGGTCCCGGTTATCATTTGGAGATCTTTAGCAGTCGTTACGGATAGTTAGAAGCCAGAAAATCTGACACCAGTCCTTGCCAAGGAGTACCGTGTTACCCAGTTAACGGGTTTTGGAGGTCTGGTAGGCAGCCGCTCCACGTAAAATACTGGTATTCAGCTGAATCCGGTTTGACTGAAGCTGACTCCAAAATAGTTGGGAAAAGGCTAGGCAGATGATGATTACTTTTGCCATGCAAAAACCGTACGTAAGCGCAAGACACAGAGACCAATGTCCGACGGCTGCAGTAGGACTAAAGCGAATACCGAGAAGCGAGGCGGTAGATGGACGGAACGCGCTCTAATCTAGTTATTTCGTTCGTTTGTATTATTAAAACTAATAATACACATTTTGAAAATGTGGAACGTATACGTAATAGAAAATTACATGTGTAGTTTTGTTATCGTTCAAAAACTAATTACCTGTCTTATTACCGGGTTTGTTTTGTTGGTTGTAGAGATTAAGTACCTACTTTGGATATTTTTTTTTTTTTTTTTTTTTTTATGCAATACGGGGAAACTCTTGGCCTAAATCTCACCTGATGGAAAGTGATGATTAGGCCGAAGATGGAAGCGAGTTTCACCCGGAATCCTCTTACACAGAGGAACTGGCTATCATACCTCTAACTGCCGGAACACAACAATGCTGTTAACATTGTTGTTATGGCGACAGACTTAGACATGATGGTGGTAGCTTGCCAGGCGGACTTAGAACAAGTCCTACCACCAACCAAACCGAGCAAAAAATTTGCCCCCGCTGGGAATCGAACCCGGGACCTCTGGGTCTGAATCAGGTGGTATAACCACGAGACCACGGAGGCGGTTAGTGTCACCTGTTTAGCACCACCCAGGGACCACGTGTAGGGATTCGCTGAAGGGTATTCTCCTACGGACGCGGGTGACTCGGCCCCCAAAATTATATAATAATTTAATTATTACAATATTATATAATTATATATTACAATATTATAATTTTTCTTTTGAGAAAACTACTCGTAATGGTAAATGTACAATTATAGAGTCAATCCTTAAATATCTTAGATTGCTATGTTAGATGTAGGTACCATTGGCTAGAACTAACTTGCTTAAGTTTACCCCTTTATCACGAGACATATTACGTTTGATTAATAGTATTACGTTATCAGAAGATATAAATGGCCAAAACCTGCCGAGATTTATCAAAGTAGAGCAAGATTTAATGGAAAAAGATCTGGACATATAAATAATACTGACTGAATTAAATAGATTTTTTCTAATTGTAATGATTATTTTATATATACCTACCTTTATTAATTCCTTTTTATTAAAAGTTACTTACTTAATTAGTAACTTAATTCCTTTAATAATAAAATTTAAAACCTATTGAATTTTGACAGATTGTTGTAGCTTCAGTGCTGGCGTCAGTACCTTTAACTTGAAGATTCAACTTTAACATTATTCATCAAAACCTAAAACTGACTAACAGAAATATAAAGCTACTACGGTATGCGCAGGTGAGCGCAAAAAAGTAATGAAAGAAGTTATTTTTTAAGCCTTTCTTTGTAAACTGCCCTCATTCCCTTATCAGTAGTTGAGATTAGTGCAAAACAATCCTCGGAAATGGGACAAATGGGGCCTGTTCGGGGGCACAGGTAATAAATTACTGGTAATTCAACAGTGACATTTTTCAAGTGTAATAAAACTCACTAAATGTAGAAACTAAAGTTTTATTTTCTCTTGACTTCTTCACCGTTACTTCAGCCAAAACTGAGCTCTCTCGGCCAAGTGCCGTTATTTATAAACTATCCCTTACTAAATTGGCGGATAGACAGTGTTGCCACTTCTCAAACATTAAAAACCCTACACAAGCTAGCTAAAAGAGTGTCCAAGGAGTTTCTTGCACGTTATTCTCCATAGGATCTACTCTTTGGAACGTGCAACTGCCGCGCTGGACATAGGTTCGGTGAGTGTGTTTTGTTGTAGAACAACTTGCTGCTCTTGTCGCTAGCGCGGCAGAATTAGCTTCATATATTTGACTGACATACCTTGACTATTCAAAAGTGCCTGAAACTGGTCTACCTATTTGAAATAATGGATTTTGTATTTGTCTTTAGCATTAGAACAACGAATAACAGTGCGTTGCCGCGCTGGCGTGATGTACTTCGTGTCATTCAGTGCCTTTGCTATAAGTTTGAAAAAGCCGACAATGTGCGAAACTTTCACTCGAATAAACCGAAAAAATCACGGAATTCTTTTTCAATTAATTTTTTTTTCTATAATTTGTTGCTATAGCGGAAAAAAAGATGTTGAAAATTTAAATTGTCTACATATTACGATTTTTGAGTTAAAGCCAGCTGACATACAGACGGACGGACGGACAGCCAGGGCCTGATTAACCCTTAGGCTAATTAGGCTGCAGCCTAGGGCGCGAGGATCGGGGGGGGCGCGCTGAAATCGTGTCTTCGCATGCACTAAGCTAGTCTATCATTGTATCTACCCTGCATATTTCAACTAGACCGAGACAAAACACAAACTAAATACGCTTGAGAGTCCCTGATTTTAACAACAAATTTTGAAATTTTAAAAAGCGCGCGTGAGTCAAACTGAGTGAGTGAGTGCATTTAAAAAACCGGAAAATAATTATAATACAAAAAGTTTGGTTTCTTATGGAAACTGCATGAACTAGACGACAGTGAATTTATTAATGATGATAATGATTTACGAATGATGACTGTTACCAACAGAGCTATTTCCACTAATACCGATATTGACATATTCAGTGACAGCATAGGTGAACTTAAAAAAAAAAAAAAATTGTGATTGATTTGTGGTCGACTCCTACCTGTGATATACCTAAAATAATTTATAATTATTATTTAATTTTTTGTATAATTATTAATATTGTTGAATCAATGTTATGTTCATTGATTTAATAATCTGTATCTGGAAACTGGTCACTGTTTTTTATTATTTTCATTGATGTTTTATGATTTTTATTGTTGTCAATATATTTAATGATTATATAAATATTTCAATTTCAATACAAACTACTCAAGGAATTTCAATTTTAATCTTTATTGCAATAATTTCATTTAAACTAATTTAATCTCTTTTTTTATAAATAGTAATTTAAAAAAGTGCCATATGATTACCTATGTTATGTATTAGGTTAATTTATGTCTAACTAGCTGACCCGTGCAACGTCGTCTGCGTAACATTTTTCATTACTACTACGCTCCTATTGATCTTAGCGTGATGATATGTAGCCTATAGCCTTCCTCGATAAATGGGCTATCTAACACTGTAAGATTTTTTCAAATCAGACCAGTAGTTCCTAAGATTAGCGCGTTCAACCAAACAAACAAACAAACCAACTCTTTTGCTTTATAATATTAGTATAGATTTAATGTCAGATGTAAAAGTTGTGTACACCTGTAAGTGACAAATTTGCACAGAACATAGCAATGTACAATTTATGTAACTTTTTTTGTAAATATGTCGTTAGTGTTCCTAAATAAAAATAAAAATAAATTAGAAGCAAAGCAAAGGAGTTAAAACAACTATATGCCACTGATTTCGAAGAAACCTTTGCAGAAGAATGCGTCCACTTGGCGCAGTTTAAAATCTGACACCGAGACCGAGCATTCAATTTCTAGCAGAACCCCAAAGGGTTTGTAGCGGCGAAAGGTCTTTTTCAGCATTTAAAAGAGTAAATTACTTGCGCTCCACACTCCGCCAGCAAAAACTTGCAGCGCTCTCGCTAATGTACATAGAAAGTGATTTTTTACAAACTATTAAATTTTAAAAAAATTGTAGAAAGATTTGCACGAAAAAGGACTTTTGTATAATCTAATAATAAATTACTATAATTTTCAAATAAATCATTAATTACTTGCAAACATGTTTCACTTGTATGATGCCTGTCCTCTTTTTTTTAACAATAACAGACGTCTAAATACGTCTTTAAAAAATACTCAAGTCGAAGCAACTTCACAGACTAGATGACCACGCTCATGGTCAATGGCAATGGCAACTAAGTTGTCTATAGAAACCAAGCCATTAAAAGTCATCCCGCCAAACACGACAAGGATTTGGTTTTCTACTTGTTATCCTGCAGTCACTTGTCATGATTTTGGTCTTATAATGCGTGAGGAACTTTGCCTTTATAGTACGGTTTTTTTCTTGGGATGGTAAAATCATCAAATGAGTCCTCCCGCCCTGGGTGGGGCGGAAGGGACTGTCAGACTTTTACTGACTAAAATCCACCAGTGTCCCTTCGGATGCCCTTTACGTTCTGGGGCCACGGTACCTATCCTGTTTAGACAATCCCGACCCCAGCAGGCTGCCTCTACGTACTATTACGCTACGTTTTATGCTGACCGTACGGTCAGCATAAAAAAAATGGTTTGCCACCCTGAGGTTGAATGTCATGCAGATTAAAGGACAACTTTATTTCGCTTGTAAATCGATCTGAAAACTTTTGTAGGTATTATGAACCATGTTAAAAATTTCACACTACTACTCTACTCACTACCTACTTTTTAGGCCGTTCGTAATACACCTGGCGAGGGCGCGTCCTCATAATTAGCCTAGGGCGGTCAGAACTCTTGATCAGTCGCTGCGGACAGCGGAAGGTGCCGTTAGTTACCGTTACCCTTTGTGTACAGAACTCGTAAACTGAAGATCTTCCTTTAGGTATCTATGCAAAAAAAAACTTTTTACAAAAAAATACAACCGACTTCCAAAAAAAAAACACTACAAAGTAAAAATTAACTTTAATTTCGGAAGTCGGTGTCAAAATACGAAGAAACTAACAAAAACACCGACTTCCGAAATTAAAGTTATTTTTTACTTTGTAGTGTTTTTTTTTTGGAAGTCGGTTGTATTTTTTATTTTTCACTTTTTAGTGGTAGCCCACACCTAACAACACCACTGCAAAATCGCAGAAAATCAAAATACGCAATTTCGATTACTTGGATGACATAAAACCATCTTCCAAGTAGACGAATTCCAGCTATTTCGATTTAAAATCCAAAGTTCGTAACCGATTTTGATAAAATTTAAATGGGACCAATCTGCAATATCCTTTCAGATAAAAATATTTTTTCAAATCGATTCATAATTATTGTCGGAGTTATGAGGTAACAAACATAAAAAAATACAACCGAATTGAGAACCTCCTCCTTTTTGGGAAGTCGGTTAAAAATATCTTCAAGGCCAGCTGAAGGTAGTCTAAAGACTTCCAATCCGAACCCTACTCTTCTCTGTATTTTAACTCTTTCATGTTTATATCTGTAGAAACCTAACAGTACAATAACACACTTAAATAAAGCATTTAACAGACGATCGAGGGACCTCCGGCATACTCAGGTCACTTGGAGCTATGTTAAAGTGGATGCGCTAATATAATACGAGCCATACATGTTCAAGTTATTTGATCAAACGGCTGGATCAAACAGTTTTACTAAATTGACATGAATGTCTGTGGTAAAAGATAAAAAGTCAGTCGTTTGATGAAGGAATACGAAAATGTCGTATTTCTATTTGATCAAACAGTTGAACCAGCCTCTTTCATCAATTTACTTGAACGTGTATGGTCCGCATTATTACGGAATAAGACAACTTAGTGAAGGCCGATTCTTGAAGGTTTCTTTAAAAGTTGAAATCTCATCTCATCGACACTCAATTTAAAAACAAAGCATAATGTCAAAGGTGTTTTTGACAGATTTTCGAATGCGAACGTTCTTTTTTAATAAACAGAATGTATAATGTAGTAATGATGAATTAATTAAAATGACATCGTCTATGCTATGACATGTTATTTTTTTGCATAACATTCAGATATTCTAGACATGCAGACTAAAATGCCAAATGAGATTTAACGAGTTCCTCAAACATTTGGCTCAAATAGGCTATTTGACCTAAGTAAACCTATTTTTTAACCGACTTTTTTAATACGATCTAATTCAACAATGGTTATTGTCAATTCAAAGACACCTTAGCCTATTGGCACAGTAGACGAAACTGAAAAATCAAGTTTTTTTTTGTGCAATCTTATCAGTGCGTTATCTTTTAATCATGGTGCTCCAAACATTTATAATAGACTCCATAAATATCTTCCTTACTCCTAGTTTCCAACCATAAACCTCAGTCCAATACCGACTGTTACAGAGCGGTGAATAAATAAAAATAAATAAATTACGCGGCAACTCATAAATATAGTCTGTATGGCGGCATGGCTGGACGCGACACGACGCACTGAAAACTAGAAAAAAATATCATATTTAAACGTGGAACACTTTGGGTGCGCGCCGAACGGTGGGTGCATAGTGTGGAGCTGACTTCAGTTGGTAATCTGAAGGACATCTTGAATTTAATTTATTCAAATTGTTTTGAGCTGCAGAATGTACATTGCTTAATATAACTGTTGATGTTGACAACTGGACATGGTATGAAATCGACAAATCGATTAGTTTTGGCTTGCTTAAGTATAATAATAATTATTTTACGATATCATACTTTTATTATGCACAGTGCCTAGAGTTTAGAGTAAAAAAACACGATGGAAGGCTTTTGTGAAAGATGAGATGGACGAAGAAGACATATTGTTGCACGGAATCTGAAATACATGATACGAGTATACTGTACAATTTTAAATATAATTTCGGATACAAAATCCACTCCTGGGCATAAGCCTCCTCCACATCGACCGATCGTGTGAATCTGGCATCCAGCTCATTTCAGCAACCCTCGCCATTGGTCATCAGCCCATCTTGTGAGGCGTTCCTTCCGTCTTCCGGCTTTAGTGCGAGTTTTTTTTTAACATTCTCGATCGCGTTCGCGTAGGTACACGTCAATTTTTATTGAAAATAAATAAACACCGGTGGCAATAATGAAAATCTTTTATATTTCCATACAATGGTTTAGGTACTTTAAAAAACTCGCACTAAGCCCTCAGAACCTCTCGACTCCATCGACTACCTGTTTTGCAAGAAATCATTGCTTATTACCAGTGTGATATTGACTTTTCTAGCTGATATCTCGTTCCACGATATCATTTTGCTTTGCAGAGATTAAGGTCGTTATTGCCTTTTGTATCTAGGTACTGTTATGTTGACATTATCACCAATTTCACTATCTCGCTTATCCGTACTTTGAGGAGATAAAAAGTATGAATGTACGTCCACTTATCTCAAAATCACGAACACAACAATTTAGAATAAAAATAAGTACCTACCTATTTGTTTACATTACTTACCACCTTAGATATTTTATCCCTAAATATTTATCAACACTTAAATGCTAACTATCCTTATCGAGGTTAGACATAAGAACATATGAAATAAAAATAAAAGTTACATACATCAAATTAATTAAAGTCTTATCCATACAAATCTTGCTTCATTAGTTGGACAAAACCATTGACATTTACGAACACCGCTTGATATCGAATTGTGATAAATGCCACATTCCTCAGACCGTAATCAACTTTAACACCTAAGCTTAAAGCTGCATTTTAATTAGCAAATAATCTGTATGTTGATACTTTTTAGACAGGTGTGAATCTTATGACATTTGAATTCGGTCGGTGGCCAGTAACGAATGTTGTGTGTGTAGTGAAAACTACTTTCTTGGAAGATATTTGTTAAATTCATTAATTTTATATGGCAACATTATAATTTGTTTGAATATTTATTAGTAAGATCACAGAGAGTGACTTAGGTACACTGGCACTAAGACACACATTTTTGCTAGTACCTACGTTGTGTTCTGAATATTCTGGTAACATAACAACATAAAATAATTTTGGTTACACATCCTAATGTATTAAATTCTTCTGTTACTAAGTGACTGAGTGAGTGACTGCCGAAACGACTGGTTTTAGGAAGCTGTTGACATGTTCCTTGGGGAATCTAGGGGAGCACTAAGAGAGGATTTTGACAAAATTCCTATGGGAACGGAAAAAGCGGGATGCGCGTACGAAGTTGCGAGCAAAAGCTAGTTTATTTCATATAAGAGGAGCTCGTGACTAATTATATCTGGCATATAAATTGATCTTCGAGGTTAAGAAATGCTTGCTGAGGTCGACCCTTGGATGGGTGACCATACAGCAGATACCGAGGCTTTTCCTTGCCTCGAGCGGTTGGTCCCAGCTACCATTAAGACCTTTGACAGTCGTTACGGGTACTTCAGCTTGCAGAATAACCAAGATGAGGTGGCAATGGGCCGGCAATGTTATCCGAAGCACCAATGACCGTTGGGGTAGACGAGTTCTTGAATGGAGAACGCGAATCGGCAAACGTAAGGTATAGGACGCCCTCAGGCTAGGTGGAGCGACGATCTTCTCAGGGTGGCTGGTAGCAGCTGAATGAGAGTATTTTTTATTTATTTGTGATGGGTTTGCTTTTGAATCTTGTCTAGATCAGAGATGACAGAGACAAAGTTTACGATGGAGCGAGCTTACCCAGAAGTAGCCGGTTCACTCTAACTTTGAAAAGATTAGGGTTGTAAGCGTTCGAAAACACAGACGCAGGCAGAGATTTCTACTCCTTTACCGTGCGCATTATGAAAGACGCTTGGAAACTTCTACTGCGAATTGGTGAAATAGCAGCAAGTGAGGGAGATCGAGCAAAATGGCGTGCACTATGAGAAGCCTATGTCCATCAGTGGACTGTTATACGCTGATGATATTGATGATGATGACAGTGTTCAAAAGCCAGAAAATCTAACACCAGTATTGTCAAGAGGTTTCGTGTTTACCAATAACTGGTTTGTCTACTTTAGCAGAATCAGAAAACTAATCACACTACCCGTCACTGTCAAATTTTCCCAATCAACCTTGAACCTAATGCGTTAGAGATAAAGATGAAAATGAAATTTGAAAGATTGTTGTGTGATTAATATTATGATTCTAATATGATTCTGCTAAAGTGGCCTTATTAGCTCCCTAGACATGCGTATCAATTCTGGTATGTATTAAGCAACATCTGATTAGACTGGATGTCGACAACCAACAGTTGGGATCGGACTAGGCAGATTGAATGGTAGGTTATTAAATTTTTAACCGAGTTCCAAAAAAGGAGGAGGTTCTCAATTCGGCAGCTATTTTTTTTATTACTTTTTAGGGTGTGGGTGACATACGGACGGACAGACAGACATGACGAATCTACAAGGGTTCCGTTTTTTGCCATTTGGCTACGGAACCTTAAAAACACGTTCCTGTATGGGTGCTTTTTAATTTTGATCGTTTGTTGTTGTTACAGCGGCAATAGAAATACACTCAGTGTTAAAATTCTAACTGTCAAACTATTAGGTACGGTTCTTTAGATACAGCCCTGTGACAAATAAGTTTTCTTTCTTTCCTTCTTTTCTGATAGACATACGGATGGACAGATATATGTATAATGGATGTATAATAATAGGGTTCCGTTGGTTACTCTTTGGTTACGGAACACTAAAAATATCAGCTGTTTCATATTGTGTTGATGGGGAGTTTATTGGCCACTTCTTGTCCACAGCTAAAACACTAGGAAGTGGTGACGGGCGGGCTTTTTGGGGGACTGTCTTTTGTAAAACTTGATGGGCAAAAAGTGCTGGGTCTCAGCCTAATTTTAATAAATTACTTTTGATTTTTGAATTTTTTCGAATATGTTTTTATCGGCTTAATGTTGCACTTTGTATGAAACATCTCATATTTTTCCCGAGTTAAGAGAGTTTATCTCATAGTATTAATTAATAATTTATATGAATACTCCCCAAAAAGTTGTTAGTTTTTTTACAATTAACCACTTTTACCAAAAAATAAAAAGAGAAACATATATCTTACCATCCCTACCTTGTTGCTATTCCACCAATTCGCACTAAGCGTTTCCAAGCGTCTTTCATAATGCGCACAGCAAAGGAGTGGAACTCTCTGCCTGCGTCGTGTGTTTCCGAATGCTTACAACCCTAATCTTTTCAAAGTTAAGAGTGAACAGGCTACTTCTGGGTATATAAGCTCGCTCCATCGTAGACTTTGTCTCTGTCATCTCTGACCAAGACTAGTGTCAAGAGTAACCCAATCAATTAAAAAAAAAATATCTTCACTCTCCCAAACAGGCCAGGTTATAGCTTTGATTCCGGAGTCAAGCACGAGTTTACAGCCGGCATCCCAACATATCCTACTTAATTTTATAACCTATTTCAAATCCTAATCCTTTAACGACATAGTTACTGCGATCCGGTAGCCATCTTGTGTTATTTATGGTCCCCATATCAATTAGATGAGCAGTATGTGGGGCCAACGGATTTTAGTAGCTTTTGTGTCTAATAAACTGAAGTAGCTGGACTAGGGATTAGAAAGATGTACTCAGTTAGAAGGACATCTCTTTTTTTTGAAGTCGGTTAGAAAAAAATCATTTTAGTTGAGGTTTTACTAAGCGGAGAGTACTCGGCAAGACCTGCTTTTTCAAAGTTTTAACTATAATTAAAATAAAAAGTCATTCCCTTCTCTTAGAGCAGATAAGGTCACTTTGTAAAGACCTAATAAGGTTTTGTCAAATGAAGAACATTGTTACTTAATTAATGGTTAAAAATGTGCTTGGAAAATAAAAAAGAACATTTAAATAAATAGAGTAAATCAAATTGTTGTTGTTGTATTGTGGTAACTAATCGCTACAAAAATCTACTACGCAACAAAGGCGCCGTCGATGTCAAATTGATACCACTGATAACTCAACCACCAACTTAATCTTAAAAAAAAACAAATAACCATATTTGTACATGAAATTAATTAAATATAACAACATAATTTATCTACAATCCACACACATACTACGCATACGCCAAACATTTTACATGCATCTAAAACCCGACCCATTCCGAAAAAACCCGAACAAGTTCGTCTAAACGGTCGGCCAATCAAATCGTCGCGTTCAGTAAAACAAAAGAGTCCATCTTTTTTTTCGTAGGCCGTAGCTCGTAGCCCGTAGCACGTAGACCCTGACATGTGGCCTCAGAAGATTTCAACGCGCGCTAAGGGGTAAATATTTTTCGTTATTTTAATATTTCTATACTAAAAGTTTATTGTTTTATTTTTAAATACGTATAACTTTTACACGGTGTCTATGTCACCGGGAAATGGCAAACCCCCTAAGTTTTTAGAATTTACAATTTTATCTAAGAGTTCTACTTCTATTATATTTTTTTTTTCTTAAATAAGCCACATATAAAATTACATTTAGTTTTTGAACTTTTAAAACTATCAAAAAATATGTGTCAAATAACATATAGAAAGAAAAGTTACTTCAATTTACAATGAAGGCTGCTTATTTTCTTTGTATTAACAAGTGAAATGAAAAGTTAACTTCAACTTTCGTTTTAAAAATATTAATAGACAACTTATCAGCCGATAAACATTACTACAATTTTAACTCTAAAGCCGTCGTGAGAAACAAATTCATCACTTCTCGAAAACGCAAGAGATTAAAATAATCTTTTTAAATGAACACTCTCCATAGACAATTTTAAGTATTTCATAATCCAACCTCTTTACACGAATAAAAAAAAGCTATTTGCGCGCCATTTTTAACTGTTTTTAACCTGTTAATAAAAGGGAGGATTATGTTGGGCTGAGTTAAGCTGACGATGCTACCAACATTGACAATTGTCACTTAAAAGAACCATTGTAATAAGTTTTTATGTTTTACTTCGAATCATGATGGTAGTCCTGAATGCTTTAGAAAGTATGGCTTTGTTTTTTTTATTTATTTTTTTTGTTTTGAGAAATGACCCAGGTATATTTTTTACAACTGAATAGTAGAAGATACCTACTCGTACAATGAGGCATTTAAAGAATTGTGATTTTTTTACTATTAATAGGCCACGTTTGACCACTATCTCACCTGATGGTAAGTGCTGATGTGATCGAACATCAAGCATGCTTGCCTAGAAGTAACCTATTCACTCTTGACTTAATCATTCACAGATTGTAGCTATCAGGAAACGCACACTCTGACAGGGAATTCCACTCATAAACTGTACGCACACTGATTGTGTTCCCAAAACATTTTGTGCGTGTGGTTACTTTATAACATACTAGCTGACCCACGCAACTTTGTCTGCGTCACATTTTCCATTAATGCTCGCATCTTTTTAGTCTTAGCGTGATGATATGTAGCCTATAGCCTTCCTCGATAAATGGGCTATATCTATCTGAAAGAGTTTTTCAAATCGGACCAGTAGTTCCTGAGATTACCCCCTACATACAAACTTTCAAACAAATGTTACCTCTTTATAATATTAGTATAGACTAGCTTGTGTCAGCGGCTTCGCCCGCGTAATCCCTAGGGAACATACCTACATTTCATCCAAATCTTTTCAGTAGTTTAGGCATGAAGAAGAGACAGACAGACAGACAAACAGAGTTACTTTCGCATTTATAATATTAGTTAGGATTATAATTATGGTCATTTTTACTGGTCAATTGAATCAACTTCTCAAAGTATGTAGTCTGGACTGCTCTATTGTTTGACCACGTTCAGGTGCTGGAAGGTGCAGGTGTTCGGGCGTAAATTAAAGTAGGTGGGCCTTATCCTGCGATGGTACTCTACTTGGGTACTGTGTTTGGAATGGGTCTATGATTCCCCATAAAGCCCGATAATTTCTACAGCGGTCAACCTGAACTCGATGAAAACTAGAGTGAAAAAAAAAAAAAAAAACAAATTTCCTTTTTATATTTCGTATTTTAGGTACACCTTGTACTTTAATTGTAAAAATACCAGAAAAAAATACAAATTCACGTGTAAATAACTAAACCCGTACCTCATCAATAATTTATTTAGTAATTTTTCAAGCTTCTTGCATGACACATTCAATAGAAGTACGGAGTAGTATCGAAATATAATTGATGATACAAAATGTATAAATTATCAACACTAGGTGAATAATGTGTCAATTATTTTTACATAAATAATCGTTACATGGATTAATAGCTTTTTTATCAAGTTTTATATAAACTAACAGATGTTGAGTTTTGATTTTTTTGTGTGAAATAAAAAGAAAAGAACATAAAAATATACTAAAAATCTGTTGATGTTGATTCAATAAAAAATACTTTAAGTGAAATGTACCTATATCACTAAAATAACAGCCAATTAGGTTAGTTTAATAAACGACCTCAATAAATGGGTAACCAGTGAATAATTAACTAAAACAATATCGGCACGTGCCTCCGGCGCCAAACATAATATTCCACGCCCACAAAACAAAAGGAGCCACCAAACGACGAAACAAAAGCGCAAAGACCACCAACATTCAGCCTATACTCGGTAACTAAAAAACTGTCGCCAAATAGATAATAAACAGAAATGTTATCTGTTTTTCCCGTTTTTTTTTTACCTGAAAATTGTAGAGGGGTGGGGCGTGCGACGCGAGGGGCGACCCGATGCGGCAGTCTGGCTCCGACCTCGCCAGAGCTCGCGTCGACGCATTGCCACGAGACTGTCCGAAGTGCAGTGTTTTCACTATCAAAAAGGCCTAAGTACACAACGAAATAGATTCTTTTCGGACTACAATCGCAATTAGCGTGGTTTTTTGATAAGATTATTCGCTGAGAACGCCTCAGTCGTGCCTAGTTCGTGCCGTGTGATCGCTCGCGGATAATTAGCGTTTTATTTTTTTCCTTATTTTTGTCGAGTGTATTATCAAGTTTCACTGTCAGTGCGTTCGTTAACAGTTGAAAGTTTGGATTTTGACGTAAATAGGTAAGTTTTTATTTACTTTTTGTTTTTATTTTGTCTTAGTTCCCCACTGATAATGCAGACGGATATAACTGTCATGTTCTTCTTGCAAAAAAAAAACAACAATTATGACGTGTTTTGACGCACATAATTGGAGTTTTTACTTACGAGTCAATAACCTAAACATGTAACACCCAACACCCACGTCAGTAATTAAGTGTTGTTATTATTTTTAATGTACCCTCGTCTGATTGAAAAGCCAGCGCCCATGAGCAAAACAAAAAGATTATCTGAAGTATCTCAATAACTTTTCCGTCGCACACTTAAATTAATGATATATATTTTTCTCTTGTTTATAATAACCCAACACGCAACTACAATCAGTGAATGTAAGAAAATATGAAGAAAAAATTAGAAAAAATAGTAAAAAGTGAGGAAATGAGGTAAACGTCGCGTGCCAGTTTAGGCCTATCTACAATGTCAGTTCAACGATAACATGTGTCGATATCAAGCGTATCTCCGATTAACATTTGTAGAATTAGGAATTACGAAATGATATCAATTGCACAATTGGAATAGTAAAAGTAGAAATAGGTGCAGTGAGGTTATCTAGGTAATTGTGTTGCCCAATGGGGTCGGTGATAACTAAAATAAAAATAGAAAAAATAGTAAAAAATATATTTTTTTGCGTCTTTTTTACCAATAGATACGCAAAAGGTGAATGTTTTGACAAGATATAAACTTAACTAAACATTTTCCTTAACATAGATTATTTATTTTTTCGGATAAGTTCAAAGTAAAAATAAGTACAAAACAAAACATTTATTACAACATTCATTGTAAAACCAAACATTCTTAATATGTAGAAAAAAAACCAAGGAAACTGTCAGTAGCCATTCTAACAATATTAATGCGATGGATCGCGTGATCATATACAATAAAAAAAAAACTACAAAAGTGATCTAGCCGTGAATCGAGCGGAACCTTTTTTTCTGTTTTACTTGAAAAATGTAAGCATTTAATCTAAGTCTTGTTCTCAATGATGATTTATTTTTATCGATAGTATTTCCTCACCTTTAAATGAATAAAAAAAATAGTATCTATACTTAACCTAACTTTATAATTATTGTAAATGCAAAAGTGAGTGTGTTTGTATAAATATAATTGTATTATATTCATATAACTGCATTACCGATTTTAATAAAGAGATAGATGAGAGATCCGGGAGACGGTTGGAGGCTACTTTTTTACGGAAATCTATATGAAAGCAAATGAAGCAAGTTCAACTTTACTAAGTAAGTACCTACTTTAGAAGTCACGGGTAAATGCTAGTAAAGTTGAACTTGAAGAATTTGTTTTTTTTTTTTATTTAAGTGCTAATCTCTGAAACTACTAATTTGTGTTATATTTTTTTTTTTAATTTGACAGTCCAATTCTCAAAGAATAATATTCTTTTTTAATTGGACTGTCAATTGTTAATGGTTGTATGGTTGTTGTGGTTGTATTGTTGTGGTTGTACAATCATTAACAGTCGCGCAAACAGAAAACAATACTGAACGAATAATTATGTTGTTTGCTGGGTGTGTGAAACCGCGTGGCAATGCTAGGTCGTGAATAAAAATGTAATTTATTTGATTTGAATTTAAATAGCGTTTGATTCGACCGTTGAAATATTTATAGTCAGTGCCGCGATTTTTTAATTATTGATTGTCATTTCTTACTAGAATAGTGATTAATTAATGTGGTTTTTATAAGGTTACTTTGAGAGGTTTACGACTGAAACATGAAATAAAAATATAAGCGTAGGTAATACTAAGTTTTTTTCTACTTGTTCTGATTAAACAGTTTTACTAGAAGATTCATCAGTTACGTTGGTTTAATTTTAGCACTAAGTAACGCTTTATTTAATTCGAAAAGCCATTTAAAACAAAATGAACTATTAAAAAAATTTCACTTTGATTTCGGAATTGACTACCTTTGTTAAGAACGCGTCTAAGCCTAATATATAAATGTCAAACATTCACTGGTTTGCAGACTATTATATAGTTAAAAAAAACTCAACTTCAAAGTAATTCAGATATCGGGGTAAAACAGTAGGTAGCTAAAACTTACCCCATCCTATAACTCATACAAACACGTACCCATAACTTGAAATTAACATTAATTTCCTTCGTCTTCCTGCTAATTTATTTATATGACCAATATCCGGTACGCCCCTACGCCCCTCGTTTAGCCCACTCCGCCCCAGTGGCCAACTCGATAATAATTCATTTTCGCGTGTGGCAACATTGGGGACGATACGGGCGATGGGGTGCAATTCTATTGTTGGAACGAATTTAATCTGCTGATGCTTTGGCAAAAGAAAAAAAAAGCGATTTAATAATAATAGTTTTTTTTTGGCATGAAACAGTTTTTTGTTAACGATTTTTTGGGTAAAAAGGCATATTATAGATTGGTAAAGCGAGATTTACCTATTTAAATGATAAGCTAGCCAATTCTTGTTTTTTAAGAACTTTCAAATTCAATTTGCAATCCTAAACAAAGCGACGATCTATGATAAAAACTTGTCAAAAAGTTATTAGAACGGTTAATTACAGATATCTTGACAGTTTGCGACTGTGATTCGAATGATAACTACCCTCTCAAATATAAGAGCGGCCCCACTGATCAAGGGTTTTGCGGCTAGCTTCCAAATGGTGGGTGCTGACCGGTGTTCCATAGAAATTAGCCTTCTGATATTGTATTGTGCACCAAAGCGTAAAAAATAAATAAATGGAGACAGTATAAATATCAATCACGTTTCCGATCACCACATTGCACCTACCACTTTTTGGCTCTGCATGACCCAAAAGTTGACTAGTAGACAACGCCTATGGCAGGGAGTCCGCCTCTGTAAATTTGTGCTTAAAGTGATTAATAAATTAAGAGTAAAATATGCTACATCAGAATAACAAGAGATTAAGTAAAAAGTAGCACAATAGCTGGTCGCTAGACGCAAGCTTTACTTGATAATTGCCTTAACTAACCGTTATTACACGAATAGGTATCTCTAAACGTTATAACTTGTCTGGTTTAACGATACAATAAAAACTGAAAACTGTTCACAAACTGTGTTAAAGAATAATTAAATAAATAAAATACAAAGTGCATTAAACTCTATGATTAATAAGTAGGTAGGTAAACTTCCAAGAACTAGGTACTAGTAACCTCAGACATGCTTAAAAAACATGCCTTTTTCGTTCTTCACAGTGATTGTTATTTTATAATTTAAACCACTGTGATATGATTGTCATACCTCTTCTATAAAGTACCTAGTTGTAATGACTTACAGAACTAAAAAGAAACGTTTTTACCATAAAGTTTAGTTTAGATAATCAATAGCAGATTCTGAATTCAATTTCTCAATATAAAATTTGAATTAAGAATCTTAAGTCGAAGAACTTAGCATTTGGTTAGACTTTTTTTAATAAGCCTATTAATCGCACAGTATACCTACATTTGATAAGACTGTACTTATCTATTTCAAAGCCCAAACCAATAGGTACTGCTAATAAACGATAAACCAAAAAAACAGCACAAATAAAACACCCAAAAAGCCTGCAAACAACCAGAAACATTATCATCGTTTTAAAAAAAACCATATCATTCCATTCTCCATCCGTCGCAGCCCGAGACACCTCTAATATTGCCCAAGTACCAACATTACGTGGTACTCCACAGTTTTGAGGGTACTACTCATCCCCTCGGGGCGTGACAGGGGTAAGCCACGCCCACTCAATTTATTACCATTTTGAGTTACCCCAAGTCACTGGGGTGAAGTTTACACATTTTTTATGAGAAATATTTTAGGTACACTCTATCTTGCTTTTGGTTGTCCATAATTTTAGTCTCTGACTTTTAGAACGAAAAATTTTTTGTCTGCGGTAGTTTTTGTTTTTTATGACGGCTTCTTTTTCATTTTAATGTGTCTGGTTCGTTGAAAGTTACCTACAAGATAGAACGAGATATTTATTAAAATACTTCTCGAACCTTATCTAGGTTCGAGAAGTATTTTAATAAATATCTTCTCTATCTTTGAGAAGGATACGTATTAACAGTCGGACAGCTCGTACTTAAAAAGAATTTTCGCATTTAATTTTCTGTCTCAAACTGTCTAAACTAATTACCACACATTTTAACAAGTTTTCAACGTTATTTTACATTTAGATATGAGATTAGATTTAAATTAAAACTATTTTTTATTTAATTTCAACACAAAAATAGGATTTCTACTAGGTTCTTAATAAAAACAACAAATCAAATTACTGAATTGATTAAAATCATTTTCTCCGCGCTTTTCCTTTTTACGATAATTCAATGACAAGCATAATTATCAAAATTTCTAGAAAATAAAATCTCTACTTTATGCAAAATAACCACTAATGTGTGTTTAACTATTACTTACGACGGTGACAAATAAGGTTTTTCCTTCACGCAAATGATAGAATATTGAATTACCTACCTAACAGTAAACTACAGAATTAGTTTTCTACTTTTGCTGTAAACTCTACTTTCTCGATCAATAATAACTGTTATATCGTGGTAAATCGAAACACTGCAATCAAAAATTTACTATACTTTACGCCAGATAAACGTGGAATAAAGTACATTGACCCACCTACATTTATTGACTTTCTGATCAAAATCAGAAATACTGACATAAAGCTGTCCTGAATCGACTTCTATCGTGATCCTTTACGTTTTTTAATAATGAAAATCAGTTCTTAATTTATTGTTCTAATATCTACGAAGAGATATTAGGGAAAGGTAAATATACCTACTTTATTCCACGTTTATCTGGCGTAAACTATAATTTCATGAAATAGGTACGTACTGTTATTCACTGACATAAAAAGTTGTCATTGTACAGAAAAGTTAGTAGACTGAAGTTGCTAAATTTAAAAATGAAACGACCAAAAAATAATTCGTTTTACAAAGTGCATTTAAATAAACAAAAAAAAAAAACATAAGAAAACAAAAAACAGCTTTCCAAATTCAAACGCTCCACTTCTAATCAGCCAGCAATAATCCCCCATTGTCTATGACACACCATTATTAAAAAAGCGCAACGCGTCATTATTTCTCCTAATACCTAAAACACGTTTATCTGGCATCGATATCCATTTAATTAGCCATCTCGTTAGCAAACGTCAGGGGCTGCAGCCCCGTCAGCCCCCCTGAGCCCCGTTTGTTAACAAACAAACAAATCACCAGCTAATTGGCCGTCTGCACTTTGAATCAAATCACAGATTAAACTAGTAAAGGGTTGATTTAGCGTGCATAATTCAAAGAGCGATTTTGGATAATCAGTTTAAATAAAACAAAAAAGATCGATGGGCCAAAGCTGTTAACTGTAAACGGCAAAGTATGCAGCAAGAAAATATTTTGTGAAAATCTATCTTGCGTTTTCTTACGTACTGAAGATAAATTTGAATAAGTAGGTACCTGACATTTATTTCCTGAAAAAAAGACATCAAGAAAATAATTTAGTACCTACTACTTCTTTAAAAAAAAAAACTCGTAACGTTTTTACAATTCATTACATCACTAACCAGCCATAAACGAAAAAGCTTACAAAACAGAAATGTTTTTCCGCCAACAAAACGAAAGCCCCTACACACGCCGCCAATCACAAAACTAATGATACCAACATCAGACACAAAACTAATGATACCAACATTACGAATGCTGCGTTAACTGCCAATTATTAGTTCTAAGTTTAATTAATTTCGAATATTTGTCTAATTAAAACAAACCGAGCTAGCAATAATAACATTGATATGATTATACTCTTAACGTGAAATAATGTAGTTCGAAAGCATTTCCGTACCTAATTATTTTGGTGCGAGAGAACTATGAAAGTGAGTCGGTACCTAGTTTTGTCTTCGTGATTTTGTGAAATTATATCGTTAATTGAGACAAAGAACGAGATTTGAGCTTAGTAATTATTTAAACAAGTAGGAATTACATGAATCATTAAGAAATATTACTTGATATTGGGCCCGCTAGAGTCAGTGCCTTCCATAGTTCTAAATTTCTGGAACGCAAAAAGTATTTGAAGGAACACGGGACTTTAAGACAGAGTGACAGTCTGACACTCCCGCTCCGGAAGCAGCTAGTCTATTCTGTAAATAACCATTTCGATATCGACTTCACCTGAGTGACTACGCTTACAAAGTGAACTTTATTTCACACATCGTAAGGTCTTATATTTATACGAATTTGAAACTCACCTCGGATTCCGCTGTCGAGACACGAAAATGTTGTTACAGAATAGCACTGCTGAGCAGGAGAAATCATTTGATTACTTCCCATCCACAAAAAAATTTTATTTATTGAATGCGATGGATGAGGTCTTTTTAACCCAAAAGTTGGCTGATATAGAATGCCTTGTTGCATTAAGTCTGTACATAAAGCATTGCCTTGTACATAAAGTTTAAAAACATAAATACATTAATTTCGTATCCTCAAGCTAAAGTATGTTCCACACGGATGTAATCCAGCGCCTATCCAAGGTAACCTTGCTTGTTGCTATCATCATGTAGGGGTCGAGAGGATTTCGGGACCGGACTACACTTATATTATTTTAAGACTTTGGGACCACAAAAAAATGAAGTAAAGTACAGTTAACAAAAAAGCTCTAGATTTAAGGGATAATAAGCAAAAATATTTTAAATTAAACAGCTGCAATTCCATTTTTAAATAAGTGCTTAAGATTACAATATATTTCGTAATAAATATTTTATCGTTTCATAAAAAAGTTTTATTCGTATAGCTTCTAAATTTTTTGGTAGACATAGGTATCTACCTGTGTTTATTTTATTTTGTGGTGCCAACGTACATCTTCGTTGTGGTTCAAACGCAATTCGCGGATGGAAACCAAGCTCCCACCAAGGTCACCTTGGATGGTAGACTGGATTACATACGTGTGGAACATGCTTAAACAGATTTGCCAAAAAATAATTGTTATATTTTAGCTGGATGAAATTCACATAATTTAGTTAGCTCGTAGGTATTTAATGAGCCACGCAACACGTGATAGCGACACCTTTGTCTACCTAATCAAATTAACATTGGATTTTATTTCGTAATTAGATTAGCGAAAATAAATCATCAATTCTTATTTTATCTTTATCCTGACACTTCGATATTATCAGCACACATTACATTCCTTATCACGGAGCTTATCACAAATTTTAGTAATTACAGATAAGAAAATATCAAGTGATTCGATTTATTTTTATTATTTGAACAAGTAACACGCGTAATTCTTTAGTATTGCCAGATTATAACTTATTTTAGTGGAATTTAGATTATTTTTTAATTGTCTTCTTTTCTGTTTAGTGAAGATTTCGGTTTTTATTGTTGTTTCGAGATTAAGGGGTATTAACGAAATGTTGAAGTTAAGAATACATTTGTGATTTTTTTTCGATCGTAAAAGAGTTTTTATTTCATTTTTAGGTATTTTTATGATAGTGGGTTTATCTTAAAGCGATTGTAATAATGAACTTGTTAAGAGATACTTACACAAGTACGTAAAGATAAAAAGAAGCTTCAATTTAATCTTATTTTTATTAATACAATTTAAATGATTTTTCTCGCCCACGTACTAATAACGTCTCTTGAAACACTTTATACTGAAAAGTTTGTCCTACATGCTTATTTTTCTTCAAGATTTTTATTTTTAGTAGTAAATTAGTCACTCGGTTCTAAACATCATCTGCCTAGCCTTTTCCCAACTATATTGGGGTCGGCTTCCAGTCAAACCGGATTTAGCTGAAAACCAGTATTTCACTCAGCTCTAAACATGTTAATTATATACCTAAAACTTTCTCGTTAATAGCTCTATCTATTAATAAAAACCGTATCAAAATCCGTTGCCCTGTTTAGGAGAAGCAAGCGGAGAGACTAACTGAGGCATACAGGGAGTTTATTTTTACCTATTTAGAAAAGAGCTTTTCAGAAAACGGGGTGTTCGAAGGTTACTGACTAGGTAGACCGATGACCTGTTGAGGATCGAGACGCACAGGACCGGAAGTTGTGGCGAATCGTACGGGAAGCCTATGTCCTGGGGGACTACTCTCTAAGCCCGAAGTCCATAGTTTCGGGCTTATTTGCGGGCGTATTCTACTCCGTATCACTTACGGACTTACGATTAGTCAACTTTCAAACTAAGTTAACTTTCAGTAGTTAACTTTCGAATTTTGTTGTCATTAATTCTTAGTGGTACGGTAATAAGAAGTAGAATACGCCCGCAACTAAGCCCGAAACTACGGACGTCGGGCTTAGAGAGTAGCCCCCCTGCAACGGATGACTTTCGGCGGGTATAACGATGTGGTTTCCGCAAAAAAAAAATCAGAAAATCTTTAGAGCATTTTGCCTAAATGAATACGCTTAAAAAACTATGTTTAAGAGTTGTTAGGTAAATATAAACCATAACAGAACCAGGTATATTGAGTAACACGGGTTATTGCTGCAGATAACAGTTTCAGATACAAAATTTACAGATAGCCATCTTATCTCATGTTACGGCTGTGATAACTGATAACAGACCATATTTATTTATAGGCCCTTCCAATTATATTGGACACCGACAAACGTTGGATCCAATTTGGTCCAAGTTGGTCCTATCTAGAGGCAAGCTATAAAATAGAGTTTCATGTCTTAGGTTTCATGCTTTAGGTACACATTTGGCTGTACTGGTCTACCAGCTTAGGTTTACCCTCAACTTCGCTTGCGGCTTTATAGATTTCCGCCCAAATTATAAAGTAGCCTATCAGACTATTACCATAGGGGCTTCCACACTGAATCAAAATTCATCAAAAAGGTTTAGTAATATAGGCGTGAAATGGAAACACAAATAAATGCATTTTTGCATTAAGATATAATTTACTAGCACTTCAGTTCACTTCTAACCTGTGACCAAGCTTTTAGAAATCTATCTTCTCCAATCCGACGCATAAAGACGTAATAACGTCTCCTCTGATTGGCGTTTAAGTCATTGGACAACAGATTTCATTTCGTGAAACAGATTTTTCAAGGATCTTCAATCTTTTTGAAGTATCTTTATTCAACAAAATGTTTGAAGTAATTTCTTGGAATAGTTTTAGATAGCAAAAAATACCTGCGTTACCTCATGAGTTCTATTTACGCCACTTTTGTAGGTATCATTTAGGGCCAATTTTTCATGGCATATAAATATTACCAGAGGAGTAGAAATGCTGGTTTGACAGCTTTTGCACGAAAAATATTTCAATCAGCCATATTTATTCTTCAGTTAAAAATTATCTTACCATTGAAAAATCAGCCCTTAAACGATTAACTCATGGACTTATCAAATTTTTATTATATCTACTGGTGACGTAGATATCTACTATTTAGGTAAATTAGCATCAGTTATTATTACTTCAAAATCTTAAGAGAGTCTTGTGAATCCGTGATAAGTTACTTTAAAAACAAATTAGTTCGCTAAGCAAGTCGTTAGCGGACAAGCTCTTGATTGAGTCCCTGGGTTCGCCGAATGCTACTACTTTGCTGAAACCAAGGAGTTTCTACTCATCACTTATGCACAAAGCAGGACAGGAAGACTTCTAATCGTGTGCAAATTATACAGCCATATCAACAAATATCAAGATTAAACGTATATTTATCGCAATTCAAAGAAATCTAACTTATCGTTGGCGGAAATTATAAAAGTTGATTGAGAGTAAATCACACAATCTTGTCGTTTTATTCAGAAGTAATAAATACGTGGATATCTTTATAATGTTGCGGGAAATTGTTACGTCATCTTTGGGATGAAACTTTCCACTACGTACTAAAAGGTGCATCTTGTTCTACCAGGGTTGCGTAATTTGTTCGAAAGAGTCACCGCGGCCCTGGAAGGCAAAGGGCATTGTGTGGAACACGGATTGGTTTTAGTCAGTAAGAGTCTGGCACTCCCTTCTGCTGCGCCCAGAGCGGGAGGAGTCATTTGATGACTTTCCATCGTTAAAAGAAAACTGTATCTTGTATAAGATTAGCTAGTCTGCAAAATTGTTTGAAGAACTGTAAAACTACGCATCTTCGCACATCTCTGGTGGAAAAGCACCCTGAAAGTACAAGATACAGATTTTGAATTCTGAATAAATTATCTAAATTGCTTTGTTGACAGCCAAAAAAAGTTTATAAATGTTTGTATCGTGTAAGGTTGTTAGATGGAGATAATTATTCAAGTCTGTTATAGGTACTGCAGCCCATAATATAGGTACATAGGAACACATTGACTTAGCTACAACCTGGGAGTCTTTAAGTCAAGAGTGAATATGTTACTTCTAGGCAAGCGTGCTACATCTTGACCGCATCATCGCTTACCATCAGGTGAGATAGTGGTGAAACCCTTGCCTATCAAAAGTAAAAAAAAAAAAATATATATAATTAGTTATTCACATTCTACTTACAAAAATAGCGTAGGTACACTCACGTTAAAAGGGCTTATTAAGGATGTCAGTTTTCTAGTTTTCGTTTTTGCGATTAAGTTTCGTAGCAGTATCTATGGACACTCTTCTACCTACCCCGTCCTGTCAAAACACGACACCTGAAACTAATCAACACAAAATAACACAAGGAGGTCACGTAATAACTTGAAATTGTTTAAAAAACAAGATAATTTCGACACTATCTAACCGATAAGTTATCATGATTGAACGTGAAACTGTAGCATTAAATTATATTCCAATACCGGTTGTACATTTCCTAAAGATAATGTAAATGATGAATAACGTAGATACCGCGCTTGTGTTTTAGTGAATTTTGGACTCTTTCAAAATAATGGAATGTCGGGAATAAGGTCCGGGAAAAGGTCGCGGCAATGAATCTGGCTAGCCTTTTCCCAACACCGTTTGGCCCGGCTTCCCAAATAACTGTGTCCGTGGAGTTTCTTTCCCTTTTTTTTCATAGAGATCTACGCTTTGGAACGTGCAAATAGCTTTATGTTTTCGACTGACCTACCTTGACATTTCAAAAGTGCCTGTAAATGTTTTATCTGAAACAAGCTTTGAATCTCGAATCTAGACCGGAAGCAACTGAGTACCAGTATTCTCACAACCGATAACCTAACTTGTTCGATAGTCGTACCCAGTGCTTCTCCTCCACATTTATTATGCGCACATCCAAAGCCAGCCTTATCTGCCAGCGTCTGTGTTCCCGTCCACATATAACCTGTCTGTCTTCAGGGCAAGAGACTGCGCGTCTTCTAGGCACTGTCGCTCCAACATAGACCTCATACAGCGCTTTCAATCAAGCATGATTGTGGTCAAGTCAAGAGCCAGCCCACTCCTCAATAAAAAAGTCTGGGTATCACGCGTTTACCCCTTGGCAAGCAAGTCAAAGATTAACAAACGACAGCCGGGAATAATGTTTTACCGTTCTTTCTGAAGCATAGAGGAATCTCAGTTTATAATGGTCTCCGATCCGCAAATCCACCTCGGCAAGCGTTACACAAGAATCGATCTCGACGATCGCCCCATACGACTGTTATTCTTTCGGCAGCTCAAGAATACTCAGCATTTTTTAAATTTCAGCAAAAAATATGTCGTATAAAAGTATTGATTTAAGGTAACATTAATACTATAGTCTATGCTTTGTAAGGAAACACATTAAATACTAGCATCTGCCAGCGGCTTCGCCCGCGTGATCCCTAGGGAACATACTGCCGGCATAAAAGTAGACTTTGTGTTATTCCAGACTATAACCTACCTCTACGTCAAACTTTTATCAAAATCCTTTCAGGCGTTCTGATGTGAAAGAGCAACAAACATCCATCTATCCTCACAAACTTTCGCATTTATAATATTATTAGTAGAATATAACATCATTAGCACGATGTACCATCAATAGCCCTTCTTCCATTAATTCAAGGCCACTGGCGCCATTATAGATCTTGAATGAAACACGACAGAACCTTCAGGATTACTAACTAATTTTAAATTAACGCTTATCACAGGATCTTTGACCAGCTCAAGATATGCGATATTTATAGCTTTGTGCTTTAGTTTCGATATGATACACCAGATTAATGGGATTTTTTATTTAAAACTGTGTTCGATTTGGTATCATACTTCCGTTGGCAATTCATACTTATTATGCCTACCTACGTCAATCTGACCAGCTTAATATCGATAAGTTATTTCTTTGTTGCATACCGTATCATTTAATGAGCCTTAATCATGATCTATAGCTAAAAAACCGTACACAATCTGTGAAAAATTCAACTGCCTACCTATTACGGTTCTTGAGATACAGCACGCTGACAGACAGACGGACGGACGGACAGCGGAGGCTTAGTAACAAGTTTCCTAGAACCCTAAAAATGAGCATAGCAGTGCAAAAACAACCGTTTTTTATATTGCATGATTAAAACACCATACGACGGTTGTCAGGACAATCCACGTAATAATTAAATCATTTATTCACTAACTGATAAGATGAATATGCATTGCTCAAGTTGACATTGGTACAAGAATACCGTAAGCCACTCAGGCATAATCTTGATAATTCATCGCCTAAAGAGGTTAACTTCGTCAATAGTTCATCTCATCAGGATGGTTATCTTTATAAACTGATACACTTTAGAAGATGCTACGCTTCGTAGCATGTAGCGCGTAGCAATACTACGCCGTAGCACGTAGCATGTGGTGTAGCAAAGTATAACTTGTAATGATTATAAAATCGACGACGATTAGCCAAGGCACGGAACACCATACAGCCAGATTTATGAAATAGTTTTTTAATAATATTGAATTGAATTCTCATTGTGTGATTGTAATTGCTAGAAAATAGTTTGTTTTGGTGTTTCTTATTCTATTACAATTTCACTTCAGGAGCGTTGACGTCAGGAAAACAAGTAGGTAATCTTATATTTAGTTTTCAAGCCAATTTATGAAATATTCCATCTTGACTACCGGCCGGTAGCCGCTATAGCATACAATTCCAACAAACTAGCTTTTGTCCCCGTTTTTCTTATAGAGGAAACTCTTACGGGAGCGGCGTAAGAATTTCCTCCACTAGTGCTCCCGTACAGAGTATAAGGAACCTATATGCCTATGCCAAATTTCAGCTTTTTACGACCAGTAGTTTCAGCAGTGCGTTGACTAGCTCAGTCACTGAGTCACTCAATCAGTCAGTAACGGAAGTATCACTATCACTACATATTATAAAACAAAGTCCTACGCCGCGTCTGTCTGTCTGTTTGAAACTGCTGCACCGATTTTCATACTGTTTACACCAATGGATAAAGTGGATCTCGAGGAAGGTTTTAGTGTATAATTTGTCAAGCGGGCGAAGCCGCGGCCATCAGCTTGTTTTAAATATTTTGATATTGATAGAAAACTCCAAGATTTTTCTTCTAAGACATTAGATCTTGTAACAAGACCCTCAAACACTTCATTACAGACAAACTACGAAATCTCCGAACTCCCATACCTTGACAAAAAAAACCTTTTTAAAAACATATCGTTAACACTTCCCAACGTAACTCGGTAGCACAAAGAATTCTGCTGACTCACTGCCCGGCTCCCAATTAGGCGAGCGTGAATGTTGGCTTAGAGCCGGCCCACACAATGGCCGCATGTATTCAGTATGTAAAGTTAGAATGATGGTCATTCATGAATGTGTTTTTGAGTTGATGAGAAGGCCATACCGGCGCCAGGCAACCTTCTCGTCTGATTCTTTAAGTTTGTACTATCTATCTCTGTACCAAAACTCATCAAAATTGGTTCCACAATTATACGTGATAGCGAAACAAATAAACTGACTTTCGTGTTTATAATTTAACTAGGGGTGGCCCAGTGGTCGAAGTTCGACCATATTTTTTTTATCTAAACTTGCCTAAAGAGTGTAGAAAAGCTACATGCCAAATTCAGCTTTCTACGCAATGATATTATAAGTAAAAAGGTGTAGAAAGGTTACCTATACAACATTCGATTTTCAAAAACGTGAAACCTACGTGACGTGTGTCCGTTGACGGCGCAACGCGACACTGAGGTGAAGTGTGGCTAGTTAGCCACATTTTAACGTGTCGCTTGCTGAGCGCTTATAACCTATCTACACCTTTTTACTTATAATATCATTGTTTCTACGACCTGTAGTTTCGGCTGCGTTGTTTGCGTTGTCTGGCAGTCACTCACTAGAAACGGAAGAGTTGATATTATATTGTATTTGCACCGGTGCCTTGCCGGGGTAGTTCGTTAGTGTAAATTATAATTGGAGATGTCATTGATATCAAAAGGACTTGTTAAAAGTTCAATATTTGTAAAAAAATAGACCAAAGTACGAACTACCTATGGAACCCACAATCAAGTTTTTGGAATCAAATCCTTTCTAGTAAGAAATAGTATCAATTTGAAATCTAAAATAATTTAGTCTCAAAACAAAACAATGAAAGCGGCAATGTCATTCAAAAACAAGAATTCTCTTTCAAAAGGGTTTACAAAACCGAAACAATACACCCGCTTCGCCATTTTGACGACCATAAACAATGTTTTTTTTTTCGTGCAAGCAGATGTTCGCCGCACATAATGCCTTATATGGCACATAGCCAATTTGACAAAGAGTGGCCCTGTAGCATAGACAGGGGTGTAAAACGCCCCCTTTTAAAAAATCACCCAACATAATGGGTATTTTTATTGTAATAAAAATAATTATAGTAGTTTGACGAGTTATAGATAAAATTCAAGCTGTAGTTCGTGCTGTCATTTTTGATGAGTGAAATTTTATTAATTCCTTAAAAAAGGAGGCTCTAAGCATCAACTAAGTAATTTAAAACTTTTGGGTTCACAAATAATCTTTTTTTACTTCTGTACTTTGTATCATATCTCATTTGAGCCGCGCCTGCCTTAACAGTATTTCAGTTTCCCCTACAAAATAAACATTAAAATTTGTACTAGTTACAAGTCAAATAAAACTTGGGCAGATTTGTAGTTATCCCGGTTTGCTGCGGAATTTGTTCGAAAGAGTCAGTGTTACCCTGGAACTCAAATTTCTTAATGGTGTCCTGGTTTGTAAATATTTTTTTTATAGCTTTTTCCCGTAGCGATTTTTTCACGTTAAAAACGATAGCGTCGGCTTAGAGTGTAAACCTGCTATATCCATTTTTTGGCATTTTATGTTTTTTGTACCATTCCAAAGTTTAACAAAAAACACACAACAGTAACTTCAAAAGTTTGCAGCTAACTCCATGTAATCCGCAACACATAGGCGTACTACAAATTAATAATGAATGTTCAAATTTTTAAGGAATGTTTTTTGGTTCTCCTGAAAATTTATCTGATATGCAGATAGCAGGTTTACACTCTAAGCCGACGATAGTGTTTTCGTGATCTGATCAGTATTCCGGAAATACTCGTACTATCTACTTCTTAATAACAAACAAACGCATTACTTAGTTTTTTTCACAAAACCAAGTAAGGTCGTGCTAAACTGTTTTTTGGCTCTCCTGAAAAGTTGTCAATTTTGACATTCGCAGTGTTAGAACTTAAATGACGATACATATTATATGAAGTTAATAATGAAGCCTATACAAACAGAGGCACTTTGTAAAAATTCAAATGGTACCTAGTACCTACCTAAATACTCCCGAACATTCGCGAATATTAATAAAATACACAGATTTTTTGTTATTTTTATTTATTTATTCAATTTACACACACTATCTTTACAGGATTTTATGTTAACGGTATTTGTCGAAGTGTAGGTGAAAACCAGAGAAACTTTAGCATTTAAGTAGCTTTAATCCCAAATCCTCAATTCTCAAGCCGGCCAACAGTGCTACAATTTATTCATTTCATAAATCCACCCACACACGACGTAAAATTAAAGGTTTTTCATATCGCCACTACACAATAAAACACGACTATTTGTTACAATCACGTTCACGCATTCATGCACAAAACGTACACTATAAATTAACCTTTGTTAGTGTTCTATTTTCAAAGTCACGTAGAGGATGCATTAATTAGAATGTGCGTGTTGGTACGCATGAATCGGGTTGCCAATCTAAAAATTGTTTAGGTTGTGTGTAAAAAGTTTGTTGCGTGAATGATTTCTGTTTCAAAAGATGTGTTAGGTATTTGTACATTCTTTCACTTACCAAAGAATTTGTAAGCGTGTCCCAATTAGTTACTGTTTCTTGAAAGCTTGACGTTGCGGCCGTAAGCTAAAGATTTTTCTAAAAGTTGTACCTATATGTCAGTTTTCAGTTAAAGTATGGAATTCGAATAGTTAGGTATATTTTCCTACTTATTTCTACTACCTACCCAATTACGGGTACAATATTTATACCCACTTATCCTGTGCTTAGGTAACTGTTTGTCAGACCATAAATATTTTGCCTGTCCACCCTAACGACTGTTAGGTACCTACTTACATAATGGTGTTATGTTTTTTTAAGGCCAAATTAATCTCTTCTTTTCTGAGATTTTTTATGAGTGACCATTCTTATAAGTACACCGAAGGCAGGAATGGTCATTGATCCTTAAATTGGACGGTATACTCAAAAGCTAGACTAGACAAATAGAGCTATAGCTATTTGTCTATAGGGGTATTAGGCTATAGGGATTTCAAAGAAGAGAATTTTGTACGTGTATATACCAAAACATTGATTATTTTATTTCTCGTTAGCACGCCGTACCTGCCTACCTACTGATTATTCACAATTCCAACAAAGGTTTCGCATTCAACAAAAATGTAAACAAACCAATAAAAGTTCGCAATAATAAGTCACAGAGCATTTTCCAATAACAAGCGAGAAACTGAAAACAGTTCCATAAGTCATATGTTTTATTTACAATCTAGGTTTCGAATAAAACCTTTTTCTTTACAGCGAGCAATTTCAAATGAAACGACAAACCTACAGCCATCTCCCTCACTCTTAGCGTACTTTAGAAGGATTCATAACCACGCCTTACAAACACCCCGCTGTGCCTATCTTTTTCTATCTCGTACAAATAGCTGCGCCGTCCCTCTCGCACGTGACTATCGATTTACGCCGGCCCAAGTTTGTTTACCCGACCAAATTCCGTAGCTATATTTAGTTCGATAGCTTGGTAATAACTTCTGTGAACTGCACATGGCAGGGTTATATGTAATTGTGTTGATGTTGGCAGTCGGAAAGTTTTTTCATTAGATTTTTTTTCGAATTAGGTTTATGTGTGAAATATGAGACTATTTTTATGCGTATTTGTGATTTATGGATTATAAAACATTATACGAGTTTATTGACTGGTAAAATATGATGGTAAACAAGTTTTTAAATAAGGTGCACAACGGTATTGGGAATGAAATTGAAGCTTGAAATGCTTCTCAAACTGAAAATACATTTTCGCAACAGTTGGAACCTGGGTTGAGTTTGCGCAAGAAAATTAAGTATAAGTATCCAGAATATGTATGGCTAGGCTACAGTTTTGTCAAAGCTTCAACTTTCCTCTGGCACCTGAAATAAGGTTATATTTATATGGAGTTAAATCTTGTTTTTGTGTTGTAAAGTTTATCAGGTTTTTCGAATGACACGCAATGACATTGTGACATGAAAAATCACAAAAAGGCTTACTTTCTCAAAAAGTTACTTTTTTGAACCAGTGAGTTATATTTCCTTATCCATTCCAAAACACCGAAATTATACCCATAGTAAAATCGAAATCGACGTTCAAAACGAAAATCGTTCTAAAATCGTCCCCCACTGCCAATCGGCAGCCTTCAAAGTCAGTAGGTATAACAACGCAAATACCACTCAAATAAAGCATAAATTAATTTTATTTACTTCGCTCCTATCATGAAGCAACGTCATGATTAATTCAATAACCTATCGACTATGAGCTCTCTGATTTATTGTACTGTTAATTTTAAATCTAATGATGATTATTAATCTCAAAAATTAACTGACTGCTTGGCAGATGTTCTATGTTAAGCTGGCAACTTGTCGTTGGCGCAATTTGTATTCTTTTGACTGAAAGTTGAAGAATAAACTGTCAAAGCTTCTTATGTTGGTATCTAGTACCTAGTTGTGCTTGCGTTTTGTAAACTTATTCTAAAAAAATAGGTACCCACCTATTTCAGAACTATACCTATAGTGTATATAATAAAAATATAGGTATAATTCATAAGTACTTATTCCTTTCGCTAAGCTAAACTAATGTAGGTACCTAGGTATCACGTATATTGTTTCTAGAATCCGAAAAGAGTGGCCCCTGATACTTATGAAACTTAATTTCGCAGGCCAGAAGTTCATAAGTTTGTAGGCGCTGAAACTTTACACTTAACGAGCGAATATGATTTCGACGTAGCAATTAAAATACTTCATACTTCTTTAAAACTATCGACCACTGATTTGGTTTTGCAATCGCAAATTGCCAAGTTTCCTAACGATTTCATGAATCACCCGCGAATCAATACCGTAGCTGCATTTTTAAATTAAGAACCCAAAAATCAAGAGCACTCAAGCAAATTAATGTAATCAATTGGCAACACTGGTGGCCCACAATGGCCGCCACGTGCACATTGTTCCAAGCGGCGGCCTCCCGCCAAAATTACAAAGGAGAAAATATGAAACGTATTGATACCACGAATTGTATGGGAAACCTTATGGAATTGAGATTGTAATCATGTTAATGCAAGTATTATTAGCTGTGGATCACTTTGTTGGAATATTTCGGCGTTATGTTGGTAATTTGGGGTAGTGCTGCAGATTGGTTCTTGTTGATGACAAAAATTGGTTTTCGGGTCTATTAATGGCCGTTTTGGTCTCGAATTAAATTCGTTCCCATTTTTGACAAAGTGCCATTCTCCGTTATGCGAATCGGTCTACATTTCTGTCTCAAGATATTTTGGAAACTCTTCGATATATACCTAATTATTTTTTCATCTGAAGCTGTTTGTCGAACTACCATTGCATAGATATAAGTTAGAATTCATTATCCAGTCTCTCCACAAAAGCAGTTGCTATCTTCTAGCCTTTAAAGTTCAATTTCCAACCACTTTCACTCAAAACTTAATCGATCTACAAACAAGATCTCCACACACCACACACAAATTAGTCGAACCCCGCCTTCAAGCCTCTCATAAAATGCAAAAAACACGAGAGCGCCGCTCATCGCTACACAGTGTTCCAGCTATTTGCCAACATGGGCCATTACCGTCTCCCCGGGGCCTCCGCCCCCCGGGGCTACGCCGCAATTACCGAGACAACCGCGGTAGCAGTTTTTGTTGAAATATACTTAATATTGGTTTCTCTGCTGTGTTATTAAATGCACATGTTTGGTGGAATTGAATTGGGTCTCCTTTGTGGTTTATTAGGTGTTTTATTAACAATAATGGATATTGTACAATGTATTTTTTGAATGACAGTTTTAAGTTTTGTTACTGTTCTTTTAGTTTGTTCTAAGTCTAGGCAAGAGTGTATCAACACCGATCAACTAGTTAAACGTCAGCATTTCAAAATGATCATGATCATCATCTTACTGTCCTTATCCCCATCTTACTGGGGCCAGCGCAAAACGTTTTCTTTGTCTTATCTCTGACTCTTTTCTTTCATATCACTTCTCACACAATCCATTCATATTTTTTTGTTCTTCCACTCCTCCATTAAAGCACACAAAAAAAATCGGTGTTAAAATATCATCATCTCTAAGTCAGTATTTATTATTCCCAACTACAAGAATATAAACAATTATTTATTGATGGCCAAAGGCTTTGCTAGGTGATAACTTTTTTTCGAACAAGATAGGCATAGCAACCTTGATAAATTAAATTTGTTATCAATAAGCCTCGCTCTATACATATTATTATTGATAACGCGTCAATGAATTCTTAGAATTTAAGTAGTGTTTATTATACATAGCTGCACGTGACTTACACAACACAATAAATATGATATCAGATCGTGACTATCTCAATTCAGAAAGGTAGAAAAGAAGCTCCTTCAGTTTTTTTTTTTTTTTTTACACGAAACGGGGAAACTCTTGGCCCAAATCTCACCTGATGGAAAGTGATGATTAGGCCGAAGATGGAAGCGAGTTTCACCCGGAATCCTCTTACACAGAGGACACAGGTTACAGAAGCAACTACTTAATCTAATTTACCTGCATGCGTAGCATACCGTCGCAAACATCAAAACAATCGGATTGTTTTGATGTCTGCGGCGGTATGCTACGCAAAAGATTAGTCAATAGATTTTTATGGCCCGGTGTCAAAAATGAAGAAAAGAAACGTTTTGACAATACTTTCATTGTGCGTATAGTTAAGGAGTGGAATTCCCTGATGGAGTATATGTTTACTGTTAGTTTACAACCTGCGCGACTTCAAGTCAAGATAGGTCGGATCACTTTTGCAAGCTATGTTTCATCGTCGATCACACAGTTGCTTTCCATCAAATGAGATTTTGCTCAAACTAGAGTCGATCGATAATAATCTATACTAATATAATATTATAAAGCAGAAGAGTTTGTTTGTTTGTTTGTTTGGTTGAACGCGCTAATCTCAGGAACTACTGGTCGGTTTGAAAAATTCTTTCAGTTTTAGATAGCCCATTTATCGTGGAAGGCTATATGCTATATATCATCATGCTAAGACCAATAGAAGCGGAGCAGTAATGAAAAATGTTACGCAGACGACGTTGCACGGGTCAGCTAGTTGAAAATATAAGGCCATATAAGGTACGCATGCTGAAAAGCTGCTACTTTTGCAGAAAAATAACTAGTATCGGTCACCATACCAGTCAAAGAAATAGGTGGATACCGTTAAAAATAAAATAGAAATCGATTTCGTGAATCGGAGTAGTCTAAGTGGTAACTTTGGAAATAATCTCTCGGTACGCTTCCTTGCTCTGCCCTGAACTATCTCCACAATAATATAATCTAAAAAAATACTATCCACTAATAGCACTATCAATATTGAAAAGCAAAAAAACCAAAGATACTTTTAAAACATCAATTTTTTCACCCCTCATTCGTCCCTCATGACCGCAGCAAGAGCAATAGTCGAGCAAGTAATGACTGTATCAAGTTTCGTCCCCAGTGGCTCAACTGATTTGCTTTTAGTTTTTGTCTGGCGCGTATTAGGTTGGCCCCACTGTGCATCTAATTGTTTTCTGTGCTGGCAACCCTGGGGAATTGCTCTATTTTGGAGTCTGTGAAGTGAACATTTTTGTGCAATTTTTATATAATATGTTGTGTTGATTTTTTTTTTTTTTTTTTACTTACTGCATTTTCCGAAATCAATGTGATCATCAAGAAAAAATAATCGCAATTTTCTCGTTTGCTGACAGTTGCAAACTTAGTGTCTTATAATATATGTTGTGTAACAGAAAAATAAGCCTCAAATACTGTTTACTATTTTATTTCAAGTAAACATTGATAGGCAGACAGTGGGTTTGTACGTTATATCAAACTAAAAGGAAAACCACATTATCTCAACAAAAGTTACTCATTACATTTTTGCCGCTAAATTATAGATATCAATTTGATAGCGATGCTTTTGCTTATAGCAAATCTTTGTTGAAAGATACCCAAGGCTCGATATTATGAGTAGTAGTACAATGAACAAAAAAGTTAAATAACCAGACACATGGGCGCCGGTTACACACCTCCTGGTTTTCAATAAAACATACGAAACCATAAAAAATAGACAAGCAGAATGAAGGAAGTTTTATAAATAAACGATATGACGATATTAGTAAGAGACCTAGCAAATCCGAATCGAGTTACCTACTGAGCTCACTTGCGCGTCTTGTCCGTCTTCTTTAGTTCTGGGCAAAAGAAAACCTATCCTGTCCGGCACAAGGTTTTGAATATAAACCCCCCTTAAAATGGTCCTGCCAGCGCCCATGATCAGGCAGCTGACTTGAAAGTTCTTAACAAGCTGAATTTAGGACCATTAATCGGTCAAACACACGGTTTAGTCCTATTCAAAACTGTTTTATTTGCATTGACATATAACAATGATGTTTTTCTATAGTGGCAAAATTATGAAAATCTATTTTTCTCTCGCCTTTGCTACCCTGGTCTATCCTGAATCATCAGGGATGAAAACTTTATGACACTCAGTGATAGTGTAGCTTTCTAACAGAGATTACTACCTACAAGGTAGGTCATTGCCTACCACTTTATATATTTTTACGCCTTAGGACTTAGCTCTTTATAATTGTAGACCTGTCATTGTCCACGGAGTTTCTTGCACGTTCTTCTCCATATGATTCTTTGAAACGTGCAACCGCCATGCTGCAGATAGGGTCGGTGAGGACGCTGCAGAATTAGTTTAATCTATTTGGCTGACATACCTTGACTATTCAAAAGTGCCTGTAACTAGTCTTTATGAAATTAGAGATTTTGTATTTGTGACAATCTGATGATGATGATGAGTGCAAAGGCGTACATTCCTCGGCTGATTACTTATCTCTTTCGCTGACTGTACACCTGATACAATCAGTGTGAGTAGTGAATCAAGTATTTCAGATCCTACCGTAAAATAAAAGATAATTTTATCGCTGAAGGAGATAAAATCTATACCGATTATATCTACGTATCACAAGTAGCACTATTGGAAATCTAGATAAGTTTAAAAGTGAGACAATCTCATCTAAAAATCTCTCTAACGATTTAATAACATAAACTATAATAACAAATTTTATCTGTTATTTAATGAAATAAAATTGGTAGCTGATTAATAGATTTTCATTAGTGTTTTTTGATGTCAAGTGTTTTGGGTAGAAGATTAGAAAATGCTCTATTTTTTTTTTAGATATTATGGATAGGCTTGCATTTGACCACTATCTCACTTGATGAAAAGCGATGATGTGGTCGCTTGCATGTGCTCTAAACTCAATTAAATGCGACTATTCCTAATAATGCTATCAAATAACGAAACGTTTTGCTAAAAGCAGAATATAAAATTCAATAAAGACGTTCCAATTTCAAAAGTTACATTCAAATATGGAATGTTTAGCAACTGTCATGTTGGACAATAGAAGACGTTGTGCCTGCGTCCTAATGCCCGTGTCCAATAACATTTTTTTCTCTGATGTTTGTAACTTGGAATAAATATTTGAGGCTACCGTGGCATTTCCGTTGATAAGGATGTCAAATTAAAATATTTTGAGTTTTGAGAAGGAAACGATGTGATTTTTTATTGATTTTGTAAATGCGTTTTGTCTGTTACGAAAACTTATATTTGAAATTTAAAAAATTCTCGACGAAAACAATGAAAAGTAAAAAAAATATATAATTGTTTTGATCTTTATAGCTTAATATAGGTAACGTTACGTTACGATTCTTTGGGCCATGTGTCTTTGCCTCGGGAGACCGCCAAGTTCTGAATTTACTAAGCATTTTATTAGCGGTCTATTAAATTATGTTTCAAATAAAAACCCGCATACAAATCGGTTCACACGTTTAAGACGGTACCACAGACAGACTAATAACAGCCCTCTTTTTGGTCGGGGGTTAAGAAATGGTTTTGATGGCTTGAGGTTCAGTAAATATCAGAAACAGCTAAAGGCTTTGTTTTTACCAGAGATGAGCGAGGATGCGAAGCGAGGGATGTGTTTGTTAAGAAACAAAGTTATCACTTCATTTATCACTCAGTGCAAACGATTCTTTCGGATCTTAACAAACACATCCGCTGCTCATCCGCGCACATCTCTGATGGAAACACAGCCTTAACACCTGATTTCTTACGATTTAAAATTCATCACTCGGGGTTCAAACAATACGTACCTACCCAGAACAAACTGCGTGCAGGACAAAAGATAAAAGTTACACAGTTAGAAGCGTCTCTAAAAATCGCTAAAGATAAAGTCCGCGTAACTGGTCGCGATACGTATTTAATCGCAGTTAAAATTTATATAATTAAGTTTTATTAAGTATCTGTTATCCGCAGGAAAAGATGCAAAATCCGCTACTAAAAAATTAGTAGAGGTGCGATACAATTAAGTACATTCTAATATCTACTCAAGTGAAACTCGCAATGAATGACGTCATAACTTAACCAGCTATTTCCACCACGATTTCCATCGAAAACCATCAAATATAGATACAATCTCTTCCCGCAGCAACACCACAAAAAGTGCCGACAGTCCCATTGTCAGTCCAAGCCATCGACAAATGGTTACCGAGAAAAAAATACATGTCTGCCATTGAAATAGTTAATAGTGTGTTCCGATGCGCGAAATTTGTCACAATAGGTGCCCCCGGCGGGCAATTATCACGCCTAGTATTAATGTCTTTGTCATAATATAGTGCGGTTACGTTGCAGCCTGCTTCGAGTAAGAAAAATGGTTTTTTTTAACTATTCCTTTCTGTTCTTGACCAGCTATACTTAGATACCTACTTGGAACTTGATTTTCTAAGTTTACTACGCAGGGAAATAGAAAATACGTAATTGAGGTTCGGGTCACTTTAATGCATAATTGTGCAACTATATTTTCAACTTTACTAACTTGGAAAACAGCAGACAAACTTCAACAACTGTGTTAAAATTAGCATAGAACACAATTGCGTCGTCGAAAGCTGCCTCTGCAATTGATGAAGAAACATTATCACCAAACGACACATTAAAAATGGGCATTTTTTTTCTAAATTACTATGACTTTTGACCCTCGGTGCGCGCGCTTTCTCAATTTGTCACGTTGACAGCCGGAGCTGCCAACTGCGCAAACAGAACGAGGGCGCGAATGTTTGTTTTCCTTCACACAATATGGATGATGTTTGCAGTGTTATTATTTATGGCGTTTATTGCGCTTTGACAAATAGATTTTAGGAGATTGACACCGTATTTTAAAGTCTTTTGTTATTCTATTTCTGAAGGCAGAAGTCAGCATTTACACGTGCAACTGAATTGATTTATGTAATGGAGATTGTCTCTACCAGTCAACATTTGGGTGAAAGGTGTACTGGTACAGAATGCGTGTGGCATTTCGCCTCTTTCCATTTGTGTGCGTAAAGTGTTAAAACTAAAATACTTATTAAAATTATATTCGTTTGTCAGACCTCAAAACCTTTTTCAAGATAGTGCGAAAGCTTGCGGGGCGTTCTAATTTCCAACTTGACAAAATCAAACATTTTTCGTCTTGCGGTCTTCACTTTTGTTAACTATAGAAAGCTTCTACGAAACGAAAAAAACCGTCTAATTGTCAAAAAATCGTTGACGTGAAAACTCTTCAGAACCACCGACTTTTAGAACTCGAAAATCTTTAGCAAAATCTACATTAAGTTATACAATTGAACACCTTTTAAGGCCGGCAAAACTCTAACGTTTCATTTAAGCGGAAATCCTTTTGCAAAAACCATAAAAGTATCAACCAACTTTGTACTTTACTGAAATGAGTATAAAGTTTAATTTCCAATGCTCTAACTTTGGGATTCTATAGATAGTATCTACGGGTTTTAGGGTAATCTTTTGTTGATAGATTATGTGGCACCAATGTACGGACAGTGTGGTTTCTGCGAACCTCTGAAAGTGACAATGTTTATTTTTTCTTTCACTTTTACTATGTTAACTAAGTTTTTTGTTGGAACACCATTGAAGATAAGGCTGCTAAAATAATAAGCTGTTCTTACAAAAAGTTAAAGCAATACCTGTATAGGTATATGTGTATTTTCAAATCTTTTTACCTACCCAGATGTGGTGAGGCCAGAAAGCCCAGTATAGGGCTTAGTTTTACACAATTTATATCGTAGGTACTCCAGAGATTTATTTGGTTGGTTACTTTTATAGGAACAGACTCACAGTCTTGTCGTTAAGGGTTTAAAATAATATCTACAAAAGTAACTTTCGTTGATAATAACTTTCCCAATCATCCAACAGAACTATTTATCCGCATTCCTTCCATACACATATCATACACTTCTTCATCTCAAATGTCATCACTTTGATACGGCTCGTCAAGTTTTTTTCTTTACACAAAAGCTACACGTGATAGCCCCTCAATTTGGCAAAGGCAACTCAGGTAACAGCCGAAAAAAAAATAAACGTGACAAAATGTCAGTAAACATGTACCTACTACACCTTTGCCAACATTAGAAAAAAAAGTAGAAGAATATGCTCTATTGAAAGGTACACCGTCAATGCAGGCTTTTTTTGAAGTTCTCTCAGTGTATGAAATTATTTTCTTTGCATTCCTAATGTCTAGCTTTTACTGTAGTCTCTTTGCCAGGTTCAGTAATCCATTTTAATTTAAACTGTTTCGATCAAAGCTTTAGGTAATATTTTTTTAGATTCTACGTAGTTCCATATTCGACGCAACGACTTTATGGTGCCTATTTCCATGATTGGCACTAAGACGTGGGTGTTCAGAAACCCACCGCTCTCAATCTCGGTATGCAATGAATCCCTAGATTTTGCTTCTTTTTTATTGTCAAACAAAAAATACTAAAGATAGACATTTTTTGCAAACAGCTAAACCAAAGAACGAATCAGTTCTGCTCAAACCTTTTTCAATGAACTAAAAAAATATTTTTGAATTTAGAACTCCCGAATCGTGACGAATGGAACGCTCGACGCTTATTCAAATTTAGAAGGCGTTCCACGTGTTTGACTTTAACGTTTTTAGTGTTGCAATAGTGCAGAAAATCTACCATTGTCATGGGTAATTGTAAAATAACTAGTTTGTAGCAAAAAAATAATCGGCATTCCTTTTAATTGAAATAGACTTGCGTGAACTGTTTATTTATAAATGAATGAGCCGTAAATAATTGCTGCGTTTAATGTTCAGTTGCGCGAGAAAATTGGAGATGTATTGACTCTCATCATATTCCAATTTATCGTTTATTACATTGATGTTATGCTTAAGCAAAAAAGGTTTGTAAGGGACTTAATAAAACATTTGTACAATACTGAGCTATATTGACTGGTTTATCATTCAAATACCGAAAGGTGTTTAGATTATTAAATAAAAATGTATAAATTAACTAACCATAAAATTCCTTTGTTTCAGATACCTAACAAAAAAAAACAAAAATGTCACCCACCCTCAAGTAACGTAACGCAACAACCAAAAACAAAAATGTCAATACACACACGAAAGAGGTTGACGCGGTGACTAAATAAGTTTGCGTCAAAAAGAAAGAAGAGATCCAAGATGGCGTTGCTGACGAACTCGGCGTCGGCGACGGGCCCGACGGCCGGAGGTCCGACGGCGCCGCAGGCCCATTCGGCGACGCCGCTCCATCATTACTTCCACTACTTGAAGCAACCCTCGCCATTGGCTCAGAATCCTTACGCTCATCATTCTAGCGCGCATCATATGGGCATGGGGCCTGGCCCGCTTGGAGGATTAGGCCCGTTTGGATTGACGCCGCATGGGTTGGAAGCTGTTGGATTTCCTCAAGGTAAGATTTTTTTCTTTTCTATAAGTTTAACTTGGTTGTCATGTCAAGACACATGTCTTTGACGCAATTGGAGTTTTGCTCTTCAATTTTTGGACATGCAAAGCATGAATCGAGTTTAAATTTGAAAATAAACGGTTCCGACAGGTCAATATATCAATGGAATGTATTCTAGCAACCAATGCGTATACTTTGTAATATTTCGACCACTTTAATTTAATTAAGTTTTCAATACATCTCACAACTGCACTAAAAGCTTTTTTAATTAAGTCTTAATTAATATCTAAATTAATATCGGCTTGATAGAACTTTCGAGTATTTTTGGCTAAATTACTAAAAATACCTGATAGCTGTGTCATTAATTTAGGTTTTTAAAAGTTTAATAATTAGGAAAAATTTATCTGTATCTATAGGTTTCTAGATTCTTGAAATATACGTTTCAATTAATTTTTACTGTTATAGATTACTGTGGAAATATGTATTATCTTGTAGTCAATAGATAAAGGCGAAACGATAATTCTGGTCTATACATTGTAATTTAAAAAAACCTTTTTTGCTTAGTTCAGCGGTCAAGGAAACTCAATGTTTTAATAAATCATTAATAATTTATAAGTACAATTATAGCATACCTTTACCTATATTGTTCTACACCAACATAGACTTAGGATTCAAAAATATTGACAAAAATGACTTGATGTTCACACATTACTAAACGTCTCAGTATGCACGGAATTCGTTGGTAATGCTTGTTTGAATAATTTTGTTTAAAACATAACACTTAACCATAAACAAAAGAAAATTAATATACAAAATAGTAGGAAACAAAAAAGTTTGTCTCCCATAAACTGTAATATAGCGACAAAACGACTAGTAGTAGAGCTGTAATTATTGCGAGACCTATTTTATCTATTTTAGTTAAATAGACGCTATTTTTAATTTTTATTTGTATCTGTATTTTGTAACTGTTTCGTCCCACGAGAAAGTGCTCTCGCAGGATAAACTTTCCCAAAAACCTTTTTGCGGTACATTGGATGTACATGAAAATTATCAGATTACCTATCTGGAGCCTAATGACAAAACAGAAACACGCAAGCATTATTATCTTGAAATAAAAAAATCCCTTTATTTCAACAGCTAAGTTATCATCAAGATTGCCAACGCAGAAAAGGTACTCAAAATCCATCCTATAAATGTCATAAAATACGTGAATTAATGTTCAGTTAAACTTTGTTAAAGGCGATACCTACTCCATTTATCAAACTAATGACCACAATTTGTAAGTTTTGACAAAACGTGTAAAATATTCTACACCATTTGCATTTTGACTTCTGATTCTTAAGTTTAATGCTTCATTTGCTGTAAAATATATGTGGTAATCTATCAACAAAAAAATGCTTTGTATTTTGTTTTTTTTTACTTGCGGTACTTAAATTATTTGACCTTAGTTCTTAATTTCGATTGAGTGTATAAAATTTCCAAATTTTATAAGATTTCTTGTCACATATAATGCCCTAAAACTAAAACAAAATGAATTACCCCTACGAAACATTACCAAGGCCGACAGCCTAACGAAAATTACAAATTTTATCTATACAAACAACTAAAACAGTGTGACAGGCAAGCCCATTCTCAAAACAACAGCAGAGAAGGAACGCTGCATAATTTACGTACCAAGAAGACATCCTTGCGAAATAATCAAAACAGCCCCACTCCCCCCATAAGCCGCTTATACCCACCCTCTGTGTTGCCACGCTACCCCCGAAATGTGGGAGAAACGGGAAGTCGCTTGTTAGTTCGCTTTAATTAGTAGCAAGTTTGAGTTTTGATGCTGGCAACTTTTAGCGTGTTGTGTTTTAAGACCCTTTTTTTGTTGATTGTAAACTATTTCTGGATAGAGGTTTTGAAACTGTGTGAATGTATGTCAGATGGGAGGTTTTCCTTTGGACTGAAGTTTTCTAATCCACATTGTTAATTTCCAAGCCTTGAAGAACGCGCCTATTGAGACAGCTAATTCTTTATTTTTCAAATTTTAACACTATCGCTAAAGACAGATGGACAATGTGGTTTATGTCAAGAATGATATGTCACTACTGAACAAGGTATAGGCGAAGGCGTATTGTTCCGACTCCAAATACTTTCGGATAAGGGCAAATGGTGATTCTATTCTATTTCTATTAGGGGGTTTTGGTTTCCGCACTTAGTCCTGACCATTGTACGTGAGCCATGGTGGCCGTCACTCCAACCATCCAACCTCCCTCCAGAAACAGATAAGTATTCTCGGCGTGTTCAGGATATCTGTGAGCAAGTTTGGTGACCTTTGCTCATCAAGCTTGGCAAATGGTGATAATTTGAGTTTGTTATAAGTAATACTCACGAAAACCTAAATACGTATTGATATACACGTTTTCGAAAATCATCTTAAAAGAAATTGCTACATAAAAATATTCCACTAACTAAAACAAAAATCTAACGAAAAAGAAACTGACCAATCACAACAGAGATTAAAATTTTTAAAAAAAGAAAATGGAACGACGACATTTTTAATTCAAAAGGGAGGCATCTCAGAATCCGGATTAACCTCCCTTCATTTCTTAGAAGTAACGTTTTGATACTGGCATTCGAGAAGGTTGTAGAAAGAAATGTAAAAAATATAATGATATGGACTTGTTTTTACTTGTAAATCCCTGCTTTATGTTAATATTGAAATAATTAACTACTTAGAATTAATTTTATAGAGGCTTGTAGAGAAAATTGGTGTTAACTCTTGTGGAGTACCTCAGGAAGCTTTATTTGGTCCTGTACTATTGCTGCATTTTTTTGGTCCGTGAAACATGTTTTGAAAAATGATGCTGAGGTCCATTGCTATAAGATAAAATTTCGCTTAGGCCTAATAGACAACATCTTCCAAGATTTTTTAAATTAAAATAATGATGAATGGAATAAATCACATACGTGCAACAGATTACTTTATTATATATATCAACGAGGCGCCCCGGCTTCTCACGGGTAATATTTACTGAAGTTCGCCTGAAAATAGCTTTTTGGACACTTTTTTGCCAATAGCGATTTTCAGGCCAACTTCAACGCTTTTCAACATTTATTATAATCTTATATATATAAAACAAAGACGGGTTTGTTACAACACTTATAACTCGAGATCTGCTGAACCAATTTTCATGGTTATTGATTCGTTGGATTTGTCTCCGACCCGAATAGCAGAATACATCTTAAAAACAATGAAAATTCGATATGTGCAATGAATACTTAATTGACGGGAGCGAAGCCGCGGGGGACAGCTATTTTTAAATATAATGTGGAAGAAATTCTTTAAATGAGTAACCGCGTTAAAATCCGTTGCGTAATTTTAAACATCGAAGGCGTACAGAGGGACAGACGACGGGCAGTGACTTTGTTTTATACTAGGTATATAGAGAAGATGTCAAACATGACGGATTAAATAAGCGAAAATAGAGTAGATAAATACTTCTCCGAGATTTTTTGTAAGAGTGTAAAGAATTTTTTCTTGAAAATAACTCGAGCAAAATAAGTAAAAGGATTTTTTAAAGTACGCAAAGTACACTAACATGGTGCTGATTTATAAAAAATGGGTTCTTAATCCCGAAAAGGGTTGTTCCAGGAAATATTCGGCAATATTTTTAGCGTGTGGGTTACAGGTAGCCATCTTTTACTTTTTTGTAAAAAACTATGTTTTTTCTCTACTCTGGAATTATTTTGTGAGTGACATTGATGGTTAAAGCCTTTTTTCACTTTGCTATTAACGTAACTAAAGATCAGTGTTTAGTGGGGATTCTCAGATGACTCCAATCTTCAGTGTTTGGCATCTCTCCACAGTCCATGACCCATCTTTTGTTTTGTGCCGCATGCCTATACATATCCCTTTACTATATGAACACCTTATGGCTGCAACAGCGAATGCTGTTACCGTTGCTGAATACTGGGCCAAACATAAAATTTGTTTTTCAATCGACACGCTAAGAAGAAGATACCTCCAAATAAAAAGTAAATTCTGAGTTTTAACGAATTTTCTTCTATAACTAGGTACTACACTTTTGGCTGTGTATCTTAGAAATTAAAGTCAAGCACATATAAATTGTGTTTACTGTGTAGTTATTTTTCCTCCATAATAGTATTTTTATAAATCACTCACTTTTGACAAGGTACCTCAACAATTTGCTACTTTGTTACATGGTGTATCTGTTTCAATAACCATGAAAAAACTACAGGAATCTGTAAACGTAGTTATCGACTTGCGATCTATTACAATAAAATTAATCCTACTTCCAATTTTAATCCATATTTTGTCTCGTTCTCTCCCTCGTGAATTCGATCTTTTGTTGTTCCTTTCTTGCAATAGACGCGTTCGGTGTAACGATGGCAGCTGGGCATTCGTTTTTTGAATTCTTTTTTATTGACATCCCTTAGAATTTTATGGCCAGTTGCTTTTTTAATCTTTTAGCGGGCATAATTAATTGTTTTTTTTTTTCTCTTTCTTTCTTTTCCCCGATACACAAATCGGGACTTCGGAAGCCGGAAATAGGCGAATGCTTATTGTTACATTTGTTATCTTGTTGATTTTTATCTTTTTACTGAATAAATGTATTTATTTAGGAGCTTAGTAGTAGTGGCTAAGTACCTAATAACAGCCGCACGGAAGGATCTTCAAAATTAAGCAATATGTTCTGAGTCATTTCGTGGATGGTAACCGTCATAGTAGGAAAAATCTTAGGCAGATTGATTGATACACTTATAAGTGGTAAGTAGCTGATAGCAATATCTAACCAACGTTAGGAAGGATGTTGATAACTAGTTATCTTTATAATTCATGAATGAAACTTTACCTGTAGTGATTCATTGACTAAACCAGATCAACCTAAATATTTTTTCTAGATTTTCCTTAAGGAATTTTAATCTAATCGGCAAAATTGCACATTGACCATTGAAACATTTTGCGTTTATCTAGTTGCTAAAATGATAATTAAACATTTTTATTGCAATAGAAATGAAATCAATGATGGATTGTTATATTTGAAACAGAAGCGCAATCATTGTACAGATTTTTAATGCTTTTAAATTCAGACGGCTAATTATATTCTCTAAGGATTTACTATATATTTTTGGAAAATTAGCTTTTGTAGCTCAAATGTAGGTACCTTAGAATAATAACGCATAGAAACCTAGTACGAGTGCAAAAAGTGAGGCAACTAAAACTTAGCCTAATCCGTCAAACTTAGCCGTCAGGCCGTCAGTACTCAATGTCACGTTCCGTCGAACACAGCTCGCGAGTAAATAATTGAAAATGACAGTTTGTTGCGTGAAAGGATGTTATAGCACATCAGGAAAACAAAAAAATGTGATAAAGTAACATTTCACAAATAAGTACCTACTCACATTCTATGCACTATTTTTACGTAAATCGATAAATAAAACAAAATTCTAATAACCTAACTTGTCATAACACAGTGTTGCTATTTGTGAGGAAAAAATACCCACATTGCTTTTATTCATGTTTTTCATTTTTGTAATTTTAAAATACAATACTTACTGTTAATTCATATCAAACCCGATGTTTTAACATTGTTTATAATTATAACCAATCAAGCATTCTAAACGCATTGAACAATATCTCATTCTTTGTGCGATTTATTTCCTTTTATTTTGAAATAAATTGAATTATACCTTCCGAAAAAATATGTCATATTACATGAAAAATCATGTTTACCTTTTCCAGTTCCCAACAACATAAAATACTTGCCTTGATAGCAAAATAGTAATGCGTCTTCCCATATTTTGTGGGTAACGGCTTAGTAATGGTATCACTGAAAGCTATATCTGTGTGCGTTAGAGGAACGTAGACACATTCGGCTCACGCACACAAAGAAAATGAAGTGGACACACGATTTTGCTCGGGTTTTGTTCTAGACGCGGCTTCTATGCGTTATTATTCTAAGGTAGGTACACACGGGACTTCTGAACATTGTACCTCAGGATCGATCCTCTACTTTAGCAGAATTATGTACTCTGTCAACTGTCACACCAATTCCAAATTCCCCCATTAACAGTAGAAAACAGTGTTTTCCCTACGGAGTTGCGGACCTTAAGACAGAAGCACGAAACACAAACAAAGCATTACGAACAGACAGTGAAGCTATGGACAGGATTATACTCATGAGGCTTCTATAATCAATACTTACGAGTAGCTGCTCGGGCTGAGGATAGCGGCCTGGAACGTGTGCCGTGTAGCATTGAACTATGACGAAAAAAATAAGTAGGTGATTATTTTTTTACTATGGACAGGCATGCGTTTGACCACTATCTCACCTGATGGTAAGCGATGATGCGGTCGAAGACGGAGCACGCTTGCCTAGAAGTAACCTATTCACTCTTGACATATTGTAGCTAACGTGTACGCACTATGGACGTGTTCCAAAAGCATTTTATTTATTACATCTTTATATATACGTTAAAAACTCAGTACAAAGGCATTTTTGCCCAGGCCTCCTAGACAGAATATTGCTGGTGCAAGTTTATTTTAATACTATTTGACGACACGGTTGGCGCAGTGGTTGAGCGATTGACTGCTGCGCAGCATGTCGCGGGTTCGATTCCCGCACGGAACAAATATTTGTACGACCTACAAGTATTTGTTCCGAGTCTGGGTGTTTTTCTATCTATAATATGTATGTATTTACAAAAAACAAAATGTATATAAGTAGTTTATCAGCCATCTCGTTACCATAACACAAGCATTAGGTTGCTTAGCTTGGGACTAGATGGCGTTGTGTGAAATGTCCAAGGATATAAGGATACTATTTGACCCACGCGATTTTGTCTACGACACAATTTTTCGCAATGAATGCTCCGCCTGTATTGGTCGTAGCGTGATGTTATATAATTATATATATAGCCTATAGCCTTCCTCGATAACTAAGCCATCCAGCATTTTGAAATTTCAAATCGAACCAGTAGTTCCTGAGATTAGCGTGTTCAACCAAACTCTTTAGATTAATAATATTGTATAGATTTTATTTTCTAGACTTAAATATAGTACAGATAGCGGTAATATAGATTCACTAGAGGCCGCCCGCGACTTAGTCCGCGCAAAAATTCTCGTTATTCCCGTGTAAATCCCGATCCCTCGGGAACTCCGGGATAAAAAGTAGCCTATGTGTTATTCTGGGTCTTCAGCTACCAACATACCTAATATATAAATTTCATCTTAATCGGTTCAGTAGTATTTGCGCGAAAGAGTAACAAACATCCATACATACTCGCAAACTATATTAGTAGGATTATTAAGAGTCTCGCGTTTGACCACAACCTCCTCTGATCGAAAGCTATGATTTGTGGTTGATGATGGAACACGATAATCACGATCTTTTGACTTAAATACCCCTGTTGTAACCTAGGAAAGACTCTGAGTTTGACTTTGACGCGAATATAGTTGGGAAAAGGCTAGGCAGATTGTTAGCCCTAATTTATCACGTGTGGTTTTTCGTAAAAGATCTATCGATAAAGTCTACCATTGCATGTGTAGGCAGGCACACTTGTTTTTATTCCTGGAGGCTCATTTTGCTAGGTGTATTCTGTTTTATCATACAGTGTGCTAGTTAACAAGTCATAAATTATATTTATTTATTTTATTGTGTCATTTTATATTACTTTGCATAGGTACATTTGTTTACGGAACAGATAAATATGTTGCTGGGGAGTTTGTTGGCCACTTCTTCTCCACAGCTAAAACACTAGAAGCTGGTGACGGGCGGGCGTTTTGGGTGACTTTCTTTTGTAAAAATTGATGTTTAAAAAGTGCTGGCTCTCAGCCTAATTTGAATAAATGAATTTTGAATTATTAATGGGCCCGTGTAAGAAACTAACTCGAAGTTAATACTTACTTATTTACTTACTTAGTATAACTCTGGCTGGTGCAAGCGTTTTTTAAAGAATTGATTGCCCAGCAGTGTAACGTTACACTTATCAATCGATATGGAGGCCATTGGGGCAGTCCCGTGAAGCCTCACAAACTTAAGGCGATTGCTCGAGAGCCGACACTTTGGGCCGCTTTTAAACGATTAAGCTTATGTTTTGTTTTTAGATCGTTCTGTGCTTAGTTGGAAATATCGCTGTGTCTTTTAATTAAGTAATGAAGACTTAATTATAGCAACCTCAGCCTTACCGTGTTTCGAGTTTAATTGTTCGTATTAGAAACAAAAATCTGGAAAATTGGTGGTGTCAACTGTTCAGTAATGTGCCTAAATTACTTGGCTTACTTACCTTTCTGGCCCATATTGAAGACAGCCTTGAAAGCTTTTAAAAAACATATTTCTAGTGTAAGTACTGCACAATAAGGATAAAAAAAAATCTAAAAAGCCCGTCGACCCAAAAACACGCAACACAGGCGCAATCATTGCAATTAGGTTTAAGTCTTAAACAAGTAGTAAATATTGTTTTTGTTGTAAACAAATAATGTATTAGGTGTCTGAAGCATCATGCAGGTGGTGCGGGAATTGGTGCAGGGATAAAAAAAGCAAGAAATAAGTTTCCTACCTGACCATTCTCTCCACAATGTGCCTGCCTGAGTCTGTGGTTCTTGATAGCTACAATCTGGGAGTCTTTAATTCAAGAGTGAATAGGTTACTTCTAGGCAAGCGCGCTCCATCTAAGACCGCATCATCGCTTAACATCATGTGAGATAGTGGTCAAATGTATGCCTATAAAAAGTAAAAAAAAGAATATGGGCTGCAATAAAATACTTTACCTTTTGGCTACCTTTTGGCTACGGTTAACTTCATAGTGATATCTTTTGGGTCGACGATATACGCTAGCGACGCCAGAGAACAAAACACGCACTCGTTTCACACCCGCGCATCCCAAAATTCAGTAGTTTTTTACTTTCCTTATAATTCCATGACTTAAAAAAAATAGCCGTGTATCAAAATGTGTATAGTTAAATTGTCTTTGAGATAGTGAAAATTTCAATAAAGTACGCCTGGCGGTGTTGGTCCAAGTGATTTTCGTTTTTATGTCCGTGGTAGACGAAACTCTACAAATAAATTACATTACGACAACGAATAAAACTTAAATTTCCACATATCACATGTCATTACATATAAGAAAAGATTCTTGTGTAACAAATATTTAAAAAAAAAATATGACTAAGTGTTTAGGTTGATGCTCATCTTAAAATCAGCTACTGAGAGGTCTTAACAGAACGGTAGACAAGGAACTGTAACTAATCTGAACCGGGTCCCGGGCACACATGAGTCAGCCGAGCGACTGGTTCCGTTTACTATGCGTTATAACAACTAACCAGTTAGACGCATTACCTGAGATTGAAATGTCATAATTCATTATCATATTAAGATAATTTATTTTTCAAAGTAATCAGCAAAAAAGAGAAAACTTTTCTTCTTTTTTTAACAGTAAGCTCGCACCTATTTTTACACCTTTCCTGGAAACATAATCCCTTAAGTAGATTTATACAACAGTTTCCAACTTGAAATAACCAGCGGTTTAGGTACGTAGTATACGCCAACAGTCTTTTCCGAACACTTCGGTGGAGTGAGCTTGAACCATCATCATCACCTATACAAGACAGATTGACGGCTCTATTAACCTTAGTTCTCACCGTGCGAGTCTGACAGTTTAGTAAGTACTGCTGATCCGAAGTTCCAGAATTATACTTAAAGAATGCCAAGCAAAATACAGCATTAGGAAGCACCCAAACTGCAATCTTTACCTACTAAAGAGGACCTCTTAAATGCTAGTTCTAATAAGGTCACTTTAAAATCAGACATTAAATGTTAACCCTTTCACCGCTACGCTTCCATTGCAGCCCGAAACCGACCCAGAACCGAAACACGACGAAAAGGAACCCAAAAAGATGATCTTTGGGAGTCTTTAACAAAACGAAGGTGCGATTAAAGAGAGGTCCTTCACACGAACTCCGAGGTCATAGTGGTGTCGCCAAGAAAGACCAGTAAAATTAACCATCATATTTTATATAACCCGACTTATTTTCTGATATTCATAGAGTTGTTGACACCGCTCACCTGTTTGGAGAAGCTGGTGATTAATTTGTACGTTACGCAAGACAAGAGTTATATGTTATTTTTCTGTGATTATTATTAGTAAAAATCTGTATAATCATATGGCTTTGTGTTTGAAGATAGAAGGAATACTTAGTTAAGTGTCAGTCAACGCGTCGGTTTGACATTCGACATATTGGCGCCTCGTTCACAGACTAATGTCATATCTTTTCTCATGATATTTATTTCTGATTACCACTCAGTGATTAGTTGATTAATTACCATCCATTAGAAATGTTGAAGTGTTTACGCTTTTGAATTATTCATAATTAATTGAGTATTAACTTTTTACGAAGTTCACGAGATAAGTATCGACGTAAGTAATACGTTAAATTTTTAATGTCTCTACATTTGGGTTTGGAAATAACGAAATTCAACTGTAAACGTTTCGATTTCTTATTAGAAAACCTACCGACTTTAATTCCTTTACACAGCTACCGATATATCACATTCTCAAACATAATTCGAAAAGAAACATAAAACATTGATATTTTCGACTTAATAAGCACATTTCAATACAAAATAGGTAATCTAGAATTTACATATTGCTATAAAAATTTTACTGCCGTCCTACCGGCATAAAAAAATATTGTCACACCAAAATGGTACTTGGTCACATATCAGCAGCTCCAATTACGGACTAAGAGTTATAAATTATATTAAATTTATCATTTATGAATTCCGATGCGGCGAGCGGCTACCGGCGGCGGCCCTTTGACGCGCCGCCATCTTGCCGCGGCCATGTTTGTTTTGTTTTTTTTAGGGTTCCGTTCAATATTAACGGCTAAACATTTATTTTACGATTAATAAATGCGTCCTATCGATAAGATCACTTATGGTAACGTAGTTTAAAAGTCAATAGTTTTCGTAGGTTTGTAGATTGAAAACTGATCGGTTAGTCATGAACAAACGCCTAGTATTTCTTTATATCGTCAAAAAGTTTACTGCATAAACATTATCAACTTTACTATTGCAATAATAGTAAAGTTGATAATGTTTATGCAGTAAACCAACTCATTAAGTACTAAAATTGTATAACATGCGTTAATTTCCTTAGCAACTTTGAACTAAGTAACAAGATTTAATAATCCTGTTCAATTATAAAGTACCTACACATTCATAAGAACTGAGAGATTTAGATATGTAATTACAGAATTCAACATAAAAAAAACACATTTTCTACTTACTGAAAATAACAATACCTACAAAGGTATTGCGTACCTACTTATGTGAATTCAGTTCCATTTAAATGAGTTCATTTCTTTCCAAGGTTGTAAGTATTTCAATAATAGATAGAGAGAGGTACAGAACTCAAAACTGAGGACCTCGTGGCTAAATAACAGCAGCCGTACGGGTCGATCTTCAAGGTTAAGCAACGCTTGCCAAGGTTGGTCTGCGGATGGGTGACCATCTTAACTTATTGAGGTTCTTCCGTGCCTCGGATAGCACGTTAAACCATTGGTCCCGGCTGTCATTTGTAGATCTTTGGCAGTCGTTACGGATTATCAGAATCCAGTAACTCTGACTCCAGTCTTACCAAAAAGTACCGTGTTACCCAGTTAATGGGTTATGGTGATCTGGTATTCAGCTTAATCTGGTTTGACTGGAAGCCGATCCCAATATAATTGGGAAAAGGCTAGGCAGATGATGAGAGTTACAGAACTCAAAATGTATCCTACAGAACCCACCACAAATTATTCCGACGTATCTAACCTTTTTGCTTTTTTTAAAAAGTTAATGCAATGCTCCTGTCAGCGTCATCCATTATCATCCAGCTGTCATTTAACTAAAATGACATGTAAAAAATTTGCTACCTCGACCAGATAACGTAAGGTCTAAGATAACTTTGTGAGTAAACCCGCAGTTAGTTTTAACTGACTACTGGAGATTGAAAAGTAGCCGTTAATTTTGTAGTTATTATATTTGATTAATCGTTGTGAGGGATAATTCTATGATTGCTAAGATGTTTTATGTATTGATTAATAAGTGCATAAAGACACTGAACTTTAATAACGTCTGCCAGCGACTGTGCCTGCTGCAAATGCTGTAATACACCGTATTCTTTACGTTATCCATAAACTTTAGCTAACGCTTCTATAGCTTTAACAAATCAAATCCAACACAGGAAGTATTTAAAAAGGCTTCGTTACAAAGATATTTGTAATTTAATTTAATTGAGTTATGTAGTGTGAAAGGCTCTTAATGTGGGATATGTTACCGCTTAGTGTAAAAAAGAAAAATCTATCAAATGTTATTTGAGTTTTATTTTATTTTTCGTTGCCAATTCGGATAAAGAGGCATACATACCGGATGTATGAAAATTAACAAAAAAAAAAAAAAAAATATTAATGTGTCTTTAATGAAAACTGGTTATTTCCATGTTCTGAAAATCCGGTCGAAGTTTATGTATTTCGTCCGGAACACTATGTCTACCGGGATAAACTTATTTCGTGCTCGTGGCGAATTATAACAGCTATACGGCTCGATCTTCAAGGTTATGCAATGCTTGTCGAGGTCGGGACATTGATGGACCATCACTACATCTTAAGATCGCTATCTCGGCCGAGCTGTTGGTCCCAGCTGTCATTTCTAGATCTTTGGCATTCGTTGCGGATAGTCAGAAGCCAGAAATCTGACGCCAGTCTTGACATTGAATATCGTGTTGCCTAGCTACTAAGATGTGGTATTCAGTCGCTTCGTTTAAACTAAAATTATAAAAAGGATAGATTTGATTTTTTTGTTTCTTTGTTTATTACAATTTTACTAAAAACTACTCGACCGATTTAAACAAATCTCTTACAATTACAAAGCTACACTATCCCTAAGTAACAAAGTCTATATTTATTACTAGAAGAAATTCAGGATCCCTAAGAAAATGCAGGCCGACGAAGTCGCGGGTGAAATGCTAGTGTAAAATACTGGTAATCAACTAGATCCGGTTTTTTTAGCTGACACCAACGTATTATGTAGGTGAGAAAAAGCCAGGCGGAATGATTGACCAGCCAGTCTAGCTGTGTTTCGCATTTCAAACAAATAAGTACAGCCTATGAGGCATAATTTAAAAAAAAATGAAGTCATTTTTGCGGACGAATTAATCGACGCCATATGAAGGAATTATTTTTAGTTAGTAAAGAGTTTTTATTTAAGTGTTTTGTACTCGTATAGTAGGTGAATAATAATATCCTTGGACATTTCCCACAACGCCATAGAGTCCCAAGCTAAGCAACCTAATGCTTGTGTTATGGTAACGAGATGGCTAATGAATGAATAAAGAAGAAGAAAAGAATAGGTATTACACATAGAAAAACACCCGGACTCGGAATAAATACTTGTAGGTCGTACAAATATTTGTTCCGTGTGGGAATCGAACCCGCGATATGCTGCGCAGCAGTCAATCGCTCAACCACTGCGCCAACCGTGTCGTCGTGAATCAATCTCTGAATCCAACTTTTTTGTAGGGTAATTTTTTAACCTTGTCAAGCTTGCACATTCAGCACATCTGAACTCGAAAATTGTTGAACATATGATCACTCATCAAATTCTCAAACTTAACATTATTAGAGGAAAATGTCGTATGTTAAAAACTCACACAAAATCCAATTCCTTTAAATTCAGACATCAAAAATCAATCCAGTGTCCATAGCAAAAATCTTTTATGCATGAAGAGAAAAACATAAATGAAACCGTGTGAAAATTGACACTCGGGTTTTTCACGGTCGGGTCCCTGGGGCCCGCCCGCTGATTTGGAGGGTTAATTCATTTGTCGCAGCGACTACCTGAGGGTTGCTTTTTCCTGATTTCACACACCATTGTCTCCTATTTTGCATAATTTATAAGAAAACGCCTATTGTGTTTACTGTTTTAACTTTAGATTTTTTTTTGATTGTACAATTTTGAAAAAAGAAATTGATAAGTAGTTTTATCATAAATGATCTTTTAATTGATTTAGTAATAAAAAATTAAAAAAATATCTATTGGCTCTCCTTTCGCAGGTACGCCGGAAGAGATTTCTTTAGAAATAAGCATCGCCTTTGCACCTATTTTTCTGTCTCCTTTTTTTTATTTATTTGTGTGTACATAAATTGTTAAATGAATCAATAAAAAGACTTCAAAGCAACTATTCAGCAATTTGTGTTCTTGTTTGAAAAACAAAGATTTAGGCAGATGTCTTAACAGCAATTGAATATCAACAACGCCCACAAAGTAATTATTTTGTAATCCATGGTCCATTAAAGAACCATCTTTGTATTTTTTGTGAAAGACATTTTCGTGTTATAAAGATATCTGAGTAACGCTTTGTACCTACATATTTTTTATTTATTTTTTTCAATAAAAAAATTGGATAGTAAGTAATTAATTCTTTAATTTTAAACATCTTAAATTCGTGGAATATTATAACCATCTTGATTTTCTAGATTACCTACCGTATCTTTGCCCTCGAATTAACATTAGTTTTGAGCTGAAAAAGGCTAGGCAGATGATGATGATCTTTGGCCTCTTCTAAATCCTGGAAGGTGTAAGTGGTTGTGCACGACAGGCAACTTAGCAGTTGATGCATAGGTAACTGGTGAAGGGGCTCCACAATGGCTCTGCGTTTGGGATGGGTGAAGAATGCACCATCTGGCCAGATAATTTTTTGTGGCCAATACCAGCTGTACTAGTAGCTAGATATTGGTCGGATAAAATATATTTTCAGTTAATAGCCATCAAAAGAAGACCTTAATATACCGTATCAACTCATGCAGTTATTTTTCAACACTTAGCAAACACACTTGACTTGACACACACCGACACACAAACACGTCTCCTATACCGTCTCCCACCACTTTTCTCAAAGAAAACAAAATCGCCTACTCTCATTATTATTCAATTAAACATCTACGTAGTTTGTTTGTAGGGGCCACTGTGTGCAAGTTAACACTGGTGCTGTTTATTTACACTCTGGGCTTTAAAGACCCGCCCGTCGGCACGCGTGGGGTTAACTCCGGCCACAGACTAAAAAAATAACAAGGTATCTTTCAGTTGTCAAAATTTTGGAGAATAAGGTTGATTTAAAAGAGGTTCATAGCAGTCTAAGAATTATGTGTTTCCAGAAAACATTTAAGAATTTGAGATAACTGTCTTAAGCAGGAGCTTGTTTCAGAGCCACGTTCCATCTCTAACCAAAATAAGATCTCGCCAACAAACTCATAAGATAATTTCCACGCTCCAAACCTATTATTCCAACACGTGACTCTAAAAAGCACTTCAGTATGCCTCAAGGCCCCTAATAGGCAAAACGATACATTTCCACTCTGGGGTCGGTTTGTACCCCAAGTGCCCCAACCCTGCGTTCGCCGCTAATTGTAAAGTCAACACTGTGTTTGCTCAGGAAACTGTTTTTAGTGATTGTTTGTGTTTTTTGGCAAGTGCATCAGCCCTAGGATGTGTGCGAGGGTGTGAAGTGGAAGTTACGATATTTTTTTAAGTTCACTCTAGATGTGTTTGTACTAATATTCAGGAAGCATTCCGGAGTTTTCCTAAAATCTCGCCATGGAGATGAACTTTTTCATATACCTCACTTGTGTTTTGTTTGCTGCTGGTGACTATTTCTATGTTAAACAATCCTGAATTTATTCCTTCTCCGTTCTTAACTCATAGATGCGATTATGTTCATATAAAACCCACAGTTAAAATCATCCTCATACTGAGAAATTAAGAAACATTTCTTTTTCAATAGCTACTTTAACTCTAAACCGATTAAAGTAAATAATATGCAGAGTTTTTACAATTTTTTCTAACCTACCCTCTTAATAACTAATTCATAACTACCTTCATTAAACAAGAAGATAATGTATATTTTTCCTTCATCCCCAGATCAGTATGAAAAGCCCTGGAGTTGGAGTAAGTTCATTACATTCTTATGATTTTCTTTAACTACCCTTTTAGTTCAAATATTTTTTTTTCGTCTAAAAAATAATAACTATTACAACAGCTTTAATTCCAATTTTCTAAACAGTTCTGATGACTTCTTCTTAAAAAAAAAACGAATTCAAAGGATATATTTACTTCAAAATAATCCTCCATAATGCTTGTCGCTGGCAGCATGCTATGCCAAGTGCTTTTTATATCAAACTAGCTTTTGACCGCGAATTCTTCCGCGCGACAGTCACTGCAAACCATAACATGTATCCAATCATACTCAGCAATAGCTCAGCTTCAATAGATAGAGTAAGATGTACCATCATCAAATCAGCCAAAAAACGTACAATGCTGGACATAGGCCTCACCCAAGCGCCGTCACAACAACCGGTCCTGTGCGTTTAGAGATATAGGTCAGCCTATGTAGCTTTATAAAATAACCGCTTTTAAACTTTGTAGGGATGCTCGTAGCATAAGTCTCCAATAACCGCCAAAAACTAGTCTATACTAATATTATAAAGAAATAATTTTTAAAGAATACATACAACCGAATTGATAACCTCCTCCTTTTCGGGAAGTCGGTTAAAAACTCAGTACAAAGGCATTTTTGCCCAGGCCTCCTAGACAGAATATTGCTGGTGCAAGTTTATTTGAATACTATTTGACCCAAGCAATTTTGTCTACGACACAATTTTTTGCAATGAATGCTTCGCCTGTAGTGGTCGTAGCGTGATGTTATATCTATACTAATATTATAAAGAGGTAACATTTGTTTGTAAGTCTGTATGTAGGGGATAATCTCAGGAACTACTGGTCCGATTTGAAAAATTCTTTCAGTATTAGATAGCCCATTTATCGAGGAAGGTTATAGGCTATATAATATATATCATCACGCCAAGACTAAAAGGAGCCGAGCATTAATGGAAAATGTGACGCAGACGAAGTTGCGTGGGTCAGCTAGTATTTTATATTTCAAATGAAAGCAGTTTCTTTTCTAGTCTATAGTAGGGTGTCTAAAAGACCCACTACAGCATCGAAAGTGTTAAGAAAACGCTTTTATTCCCACCACTATATTCACACACTCCTAACTTGTGCCTACTTAGAGACACGTGCGGCATGACGTCAGAGTGTGTCGGTGATACACAATACATATACCAAGTTATGCATGTGTCCGCTCATAGAATTCTTGGTCAGATATTTACTGGTAGGCTGTGTTGTGTTTTTTGGAGTTCGGAATCAGACCTTTTGTATGGGTTCATTTTGAAAAGTGTTATTTTAAGTCTTTTTTTTTCCTAAAACAAATTATTGTGCTTTTGAAAATCAGTAGGAACGATTAACTCTTGTTTTATTATTTTGCCGTTTAATGTTAAGTTTGCTTTCTGAGAGTTAGGGAATGCAAACTTCTTCAAATACTCGGCTTATCGTTGCCTGATATCAAAACATGACTATTAACAAAATAATAATAGATCACAAAATATTTAGCGCTTCGCTTGAAGCGCTGTTTTTTACTAAGTCTGGAAAATTACGTGACACTACTAACTTAACTCTACCCTCAATTGAGTATCTCTCATAAAAAATGACGTCACACGACACACTCAACACTACCCTCAATTATCCACATAAATATTTTCTTAAAATTTAAATTCAGAAAACGGAAACCTCATTATCTATGGTCGTTGAAATCGTCAGTCGTAAGTGAGCGGGTGGAGGGAGCGCACGTGCCGGACACGCGTTGTCTTTTATCTGTTTGCACAGCAATTCGCACTGAATATATTTACCGTTAATAATTAAGAGGATGACTTGATAGTTGGTGATGAATTTTTGATGTTTTAACAGGAGGAGAATTATTTAAAAAAAATATTGAATCAATAGGCTAGATTCCATCATCCACAAATTGCAAAACTATTTAGTCCGTCAGTTAGAGTATTAAAAAATAATGGACATGTATTTTTTGTTTTTGTAAATCAATGAATATTGACAAAGATAAAACGCATCAAAACTCGGGAGTGGGGGCTCGTGACGTCACAACTCAGTAAAAATTATGCGAGGGTGTGACGTATTGTGAATTTTAAAAGCGTCGTAACTTCGTCAATTTTGGTTCCCGTAACAAAAGAAAAAACACTAATTAGGTTTTTTCAGGACACAAGCCCATTTAAATGAAATTAAAATTTACCACCGTCGCATCAATAAGACTGCGGTCTCATCAAGTTAAAATTGACGAAAAAGATTGACAAGAAAAAGTTTTATTTTTATCCAATTTACAAAATAAATATGTTATATCTAAGGTTTGCTTGTACTTATCTTTTTAATTCCGAGCCGGGGTTATCTGTATTTGTTATTTAATCTCGCACTAGGAACTAACTCTGAATAAGTTTTTGGCACAAGCGGACCTAAGGATAACACGCCACTCAAATAGCCGTTCATCCCATTATTTAGTTTTTTTTTTTACTTCGGTTTGCTCTTGACTCTACTAGTCTAGCTCTTAGGTGACAGACAGAGTCGACGATGAAGTGAACTCACCCAGAAGAAGCCTATTCACTTGTTTGTTCTTTGTTCATTCCAACAACTGTATCAATTTGAAACTAATTTCCACACTAACCACATGATAACTACAGCCGTACGATTCTGTAAACATGTCAAAGTGAAGACGTGGGTGAAATGATCACGAAGTGAGCTATCAAACCATACAAACAAGATGGCATGACAGCTCACTTGTCGTTCACTTCACCTAAGTGAACACTGTGAGATCTCGACAGAATAGACCGGCAGGTCAACATTGATTTGAAAACAGACATCAATTGATCAGGCTACGGAACCGAAAGAAAAGTTTCACAAACAGCTATTACAAAGAAAACTACCCCAATTTCCAGGACCATTCTCAATTCATCCACTCAAAACCTACTAAAAGCAAATTACTCGTCTCACTAACTCCTTTAGATACAAAAACAAGCCCTCCATTACTTGCTACGTCATTTAAGAAATAAATCGGGAGGCGGGAATCGAACCCCCGCCCTTATCGCGGCAGCCCACTCGTTACGTGTTTATCGAGGTACCCTACGATAAGTTAATCCTCTGTGAAAAAGAGATAGGTATATCAGAGGTCTTTGTCTGGTCCTGAAGATTGTGAAGTCTTGGGACTAATTTTGGGTAGAAACATAACGATTTAAAGATTGGGTCCTCTGTTTGGTTTGTTCTATTGTAAATGCGGAAGTGAGGGACTCTTGTGCTTTACAGCGGAGTGAGGCAGCAGAGTTGGAGGAGCTCGTGGGTCGATCTTTACGGTTAAGCAACGCTTGCCAAGGTTGGTCTGTGGATGGGTTACCATCTTAACATACCGAGTTTCCTACGTGCTACGGAAAGCACGTTAAGCCGTTGGTCCCGGCTATCATTTGTAGATCTTTGGCAGTCGTTACGGATTGTCAGAAGCCAGTAAATCTGACTCGTCTTACCAAGTACCGTATTACCCAATCAATGGGTTGTGGAGGTCTGGTAGGCAGCCGCTCCGCATAAAACACTGGTATTCAGCTGAATCCGGTTTGACTGGAAGCCGACCCCAATGTAGTTGGGAAAAGGCTTGGCAGATGATGAGGCAGCAGAGTGGAGAAATGAAAACATTTTGGGAGGGAAATCATCAAATGTCTCCATCCGCTCTGGGCGGAGAGGAGAATGTCAGAGGCTCACTGTGAGAAACTCATGCGTGTTCCTCCAAAAACCCTTTGCATTCCAGGGCCGCGGTAACTCTTTCGAATAAACTCCACAACTGGGAAAGAACTAAGGTGATCATTTAAAGACACATTTTTTCCCTTTTTAACTTTGGTACCGCCTTCAATCCATTAAAGAAATCATCACTCTCACTTACACCTTAAATATTATTGTCCATCCCCTACCATCGAACTGTAACAGAATAAGCAATAATTTATAAGATATATTTCAATTTACCAACAATTCGGTTAGCACACCCCTACTACAGGGTTGCTACATTATCATGGTAATAAAATAATTCATTGCATACTGTACACATTACGAATAACCATCACTCTTATTTTCTAAGTGCTAAGGTTCAGAATGCCCCAGTTCTGTCTACATTACCATTTACCATCACACTTATTCTGTTAGCATTAAGGTTGAAAATACCGCATTGGTAGGGCCCTATTTTTCCTCAGTAATCTATCACAACTTGTCATGTTTCGCACCCCTGTGGTAGTGTTGCCAGCGCAATTTATGTGTTAACATGATTTATAGGCTGGAAACCCTCGTTTCAGTGGGTGTTGCTAGTTGCTGCCTATTTTATTATATGGACTGTTATTTTATATGCATAGGGGTACCTATATATTATTTGATTTATTCAATAAACTGAACAGATACGTCGAATTTTTCAGTAGATTTCAAAATTTCAAAACTTATTCATAAATCTCTAGTCTGTTCTAGGATATCTAGTTATTCTTGAGTCTATTCTTGAAGTAATAAATTAAATGTGTTAGTGAAGAGCACTTTTTTGTATAAAAGATTTCACTAAAAACAAAACTGAAATATTCAGGAATTTTGATACAAATTAAAATTCTTATCTTTTTTTAATATTGAAAGGCACACGTTTGACCATTACTTCTCATCTTATTAATGGTAAGCGATGATACGGCGAAAGATGGAGCATGCTAGCCTGGAAGTAACCTATTCACACATATATTATCATAAATATCTACTTATCTGTAGTGTAGAAACTATTTACTATTTTATGCGTTAAGCAAAGCCGCAACTTTGGCAAATACAAAACAATCTCGAAAAAAAAATAGTTTGAACGAAAACTAATCATGATCATTCAATCAGATCTTAAAAATCCCATTAGCACTAATGAAATCATTATTTTTTGTACACGCATATCAAAATCATTGTATCAAAGTAACAGTACATCTAATCAAATAGAATGTTTGGCAAGTTACCCTCGCCAAGAACGTTCCTCTAAAATAACAATCCGGTTTAAATCCGAACGCGCCCATTAAAGCCCCTCCGAAATGTCAAAGTGACAGTTGACGTTCCCGCCATTTTGAAAGAAAGGCTTTGAAACGATGCGTCCCGTATTATTGTTTTGTTGTTTTTAATTAATATGATAATTCTTAATTTATTTTACAGTGTAATTTAATTTATATTTTAACTAACCACGTAGTAAAATAAATGGACTAATCACGTTTGATCAAATTAAATATGTATCGAAATTTCTGAGTTAAACATAAAGTTCGTATTGTTAGATTCTCAAAATGTCAATTTGCAATCAATAAATAAAATGTTTTTAATTTAAAAAAATATGTACATATTTCCATCTGACCAGTACCCCATAAAATGCAAATCAAATCAATCTAAAACAGCTCCTATTCTATTGAAAACAAAGATGACATTTTATAATCCCCTGCAGCTGTGTACTACCCTCAAAAGTATTTTACACATCATTAGGGTTCCGCAGCTCTCGGGGGACGAGTGTGGGGTCAAACGCCGTGAAAAACGGGAAAATAATGCGTCTGTCCCCTCTATGTACTCAACAAATTAGCTCCACGATTTATTTTTATGTGGTGTGATGTTGGTTGTTGTCTTTAAGGATTTTTTAAGGATACGCTGACGTTTATTTTCAACTAGCTAATGCCCGTGGTCTCGTCCACGTGACAATTATATACCGCGTGTATCTGACATCGACGCACAAACGATTTCCATGGGTCCAGGGCATGATTCTGGACACCCCAGTGTTGGAATTTTTCGTCGGTTCTTTTCTCATTTTTTTCAAGAGTACCACATATAGGTATCAGCTAAGCTGAGCTGATATATATTTGTGGTTTTATTCAGATTGCAATTTTTAATGAAAGTAGTTAATTAATTATTTTTTTTTTATTAAAAATCTCATTGGGTTCAGTCAGGGTCAGAATAACGATTATGAAACAGTCTAAAGTAAAAAAACCCTTGAAAAAAATAAAAAAATGAGAGAAAAAAGCTGACGAAAAATTCTAAGTCTAGGGTGTCCAGAATCATGCCCCGGACCCATGGAAATCGTTTGTGCGTCGATGTCAGATACACGCGGTATAATACTAAAACCTTCCTTGAGAACCAGTCAACTCGTGAAAACAGCATGAAAATCGGTGCAGTAGTTTTTGAGTTTATCGCGAACACACAGACAGACAAACAGATGCGACGGAGAACTTTGTTTTGTAATATGTTAGTGATTCTTCTACCGCAAATGCGTAAATAATAATACATCATTGAGAATACGTATAAGTCCACAGCTTCTTTGAATTTTGAATTGACGACACACTCCTTTGAAGATATTATATTCCTTGTGGTTCTTTTGCATTAGTTACAAGTAACGATGTCTAGTAGATTGTAGGATGGTAAATATGGCGCTACCTAAATCACACAAACATTCAATCGATTCCTAAGAATCTTTAGATCCTTCAATATTTAAGCACTACGAAAAAAAAACAATTGAAACCAACAACAACTCGTCGAAAAAGTTTATAAAAGAATGTGGAGTTTATTTTTTTTACTGCTTTTCCTCACAAAAATGCATTCAATTTAAAAAAAGTAAGCAATGGCCACAGCTCTTAGCTCTTACAGCACATTGCCTCGAAAACTGGGTCTTCTTACAACCTAATTTTGACATTCTATTTAATCAATATACGCAACGAATTTCTCACCCACAGCCCAAACATTCCAGTAATTTGACCATAGACACAAAAAAGATTATCGTCCAGATCTCTGAGGCTTAGAAACAGGAATCCAAACACGAATCCGCCATTAGTAGCAGTAGCTATCGGGAATCAATCGAGTCGGGAAGATACCATCGGTGAGACGAAAAAGTGGAACAAACTTCATGGGGACAAAGGAAGGGATTAGGGAACATGCATGTTTATTTAACATGTTGTTAAAGATATGATATTAGATAAAATATTAAGAGTAATTTTAGAGCTTGAAAGGAAGATAGAGAAAGTTTTATAATTATACTAGCTCTTGATGCCCGTGACTTTATACACGCATAATTATACTGTTTTTCGCGTTCCCGTAGGAATTTCGGGAAATTCTGACCATCCAGTCACAGTAACGGAAGAATTTTATATATTAGGATAAACCATGAAAAATAAGAATGGTTTATAACGGGATTGCAACCATGTACCTTTTTATTTGAGAGTTTCCGATATTTCTGCACTGTTGCAAGCGCCATGACAGCTTTTCACAGTGTGTTAGTGACCATGACAGTTTAAAATAATATGTCATGAAAAATAAGTTGGTTTTGAATCAGGAATACTTTTAAGAGCTGACATTAGTAGCAGTTGCTAATGTTGCTATCGGGAATCAATCGAGTCGGGATGATACCATCATTAGGAGGAAAAAGTGGAACAAACTTCATGTAGACAATACAAGAAGACTAGGGAGCATAAATGTTTATTTAAATGGTGTTAAACATATTACATAAGATGAATCTTTGGAAACAGTTTAAGCGTCTTAAAATTAGAACAATTCGATGTTTAAAAAAAACTGAAATAAAGTTTTTCAAGGTACCTACCTATAACATTATTTTATCATCCCAAATGAAAGCTTTCATAATTATTTGATATACTCAAAAGTAATACCTACCTAATTTTTTAATAACAAGAAATGCACATAATCTTTGAGGAAAACCAAATTATTTTGACATGATATTATTGATCTAATTCTAATTCAATATGTCGGCTACATTAATTTATAGTTCGTTTACATTTTACATACAACGAATCGATAAAACATTATCGATCCTTTTCTATTGTTACTCTGAAATACAGGAAATCAAAGCTGCAGTTTTATAATTTTCTTCCAAAATAAGTGTTGGTCTTAGTAGAAATATGAACGTACCCAATTCAGAAAGTCGATAAAAGCTGCAGCCTTTCGTCTAAAATCAATCCTACATTCGCATTTAACCCATTTTCTGGATAACCCATTTAGATGATCACAAAGAGAAATAGTCCAAACATACGTGCCCCATATTCATTACAATAAAAGCTATAATATGTTTGTCGAAAACGGGCGCGAGCGACAAATATCCACAACACAACACAACACCATGTGCATAGCTCACAAAGGTTCTATAATATAACTGCGGAACCCCGAACCCGCCATGTCACTAGGATTAGCGCTCGGGCCATTGTCAAATGACAATTGAAATCTATACATCTTTCTCTAACTCGCCCCAATTCCATATGAGTAAAAGAGCCAGCTATATTCATACATTTTCACTTTTCAACATGTGACAGATTTCGTTTGAATGTTTGTTTGGATATGCACAATGGGGTATCGCGAGCGCGTTCCAAAATGGATATTGTATTATTTTTATATTTTTAATCCGTCACAGTGAGAGCTATTATCAGTTTTCGACGAATTGTTATAAATAGTAGATCGAATTTTGTGTGCTTGTGTTATTTAAATGCGTTTTGAGCTTTTTGATATTTCATTAATTGAGCGTTTTAGTGCCGAATTCTTACATGGCTTTTCTAATTTCGAAATGTGTTTTTTTTTTATTTTAAACCGCGTTTGTTTAATGTAGGCACTTACTGTTCTTTGGCTGGGGATTTGAATTTCATAGAAAAGATTGAAACTAATTAAATTCGGTTTCTCAGAAGAAAATCTTAAAGAAGGTATGTAGGTACTCCTTCATTTGAAAGTCTCAGGAGTCGCAAATTTCGTAAACGTTTTCATAAAAGTTCTCAACTGCCACTTAAGAACGAAGCATACGTAAATTATGTTCTTTAAAATCAGTTTATTCATTCTATGGCCAAGGACTTACGAGCTTGTATGAAATGCCGAGAAGAGAAAACGTGAATAAGAAGATGAATTTTCCAAAGTGCTTTCTTACCTTATATAAATTTGTATATAAATAGATAATTATTATAGAGTTAGCAGTTTGCTCATGACTGTGTGCGATGGAATTAAAGAATTTCACAAATTCCTTTGTGTCAAATTGACCAGTTACAGCCATTTTCGAATTGATAAGGTCTATCAGTCAAATAGAAAAAAGTTAGCTCTGCCGCGCCAGTGATAAGAGCAGCAATCGTTCTGCGACAAAACACACTCACCGGTCCTATCTCCAGCGCGGTAGTAGCACGTTCCAAAGAGTAGATCCTATGGAGAAGAACGTGCAAGGAACTCCATGGACACTATTTTAAATCAGTGTCTAGAAAATCGTAGTTACATTCGTTTTGAAATAATCAATGCGTGAAATTATACAACGCGAAAGACATTGAGTCTATACAATTTAAAGACGGTATTGTAATCTTCAGCAGGTCCAATAGTGTTTTCACATCTTAATCAAGGTTACAGCAACGAGCTAAGTTAAAATTATGAAGCTTCCAGGTACAGATCCAACCATTTTAGATTCGTGTTAGTAAACCTACACGTCTAGAATTGCGACATGTTGTAGAACAGGAACTGGAACTCAGTAGACCGGCACCCACCCAGTCTATCTTGTTTCTTTAGACCACTTTCAAATAGGAGTCACATTGGTCTTAGACTTGAATACATTAGCTCTTAATTAACATTGTAACAATTTGTTATCATTGTATAATATCCTCTGTGGTGTGCAGAGAAACATAATTCTTAATGATGCAACACCTAATTACCTGAGTTCACAAAAATAAAAGGTTAGTTTGTCGCTAGTTTTCATAATCATGATATTTTCATAGTTGCAGCACTGATGATGGCAAAATTGCCCTAAAATATAACGACAGATTTAAAAATTAACGTAGGTACTATGTCTCTATAGATAAAAACTAAAGATGTAATGTATAGTAAGAATGAGCAATCCCTTAATCACGCAAAAACAAATTTGGACGACGCACTGTTATGTCGCTTTCTACCCAATTTATATTCCATAATCTACAAACAACAACTAGATCAGTCTGAAAAACCAACATACTAATCCCATTCAAAAAGACATTCCAAAACCAAAAATAAATAATTACTCTAGTCTCTATGCCCATCGTTGTTTATGGCAAACAAAAGTGTCGAGCGCGCGCTCGCGACACGCAGTCTGTCTTTGACCATTGAGAAGAGAACATGTCAAAAACATGCGTCGAACCTATTTATCTTTGAACTTTGTGACTTACAACCCTGTTAGATGTAATTTAGAGTTGACTGATGGCAGATGGGCTTGTTAATGACTTTTAATTTCTATGAGGATTACAAGGTATTAGTGGAAGTATGACCCGGTTTGTTTGTATTGTCTAACATGTGTTCATATGAGTAATAGCGGATAAATTCCTTTCGTCTATGGTGTGACACATTTTCTGGTCTATTCTTTTTGGTTTTTGTAACGTTGTCTTTAAAAACAGGAGTTGTTCTAGAAAGTTTAGGTACATATATCATCAGCAACTTAGCTTGTTATTTAGTCTTGTCCAGTCTTTAAATTGCAAGGCTCTTTTTAATCTTTTCAGTGACCTCATTGACTATAGCTGTTGACTATTGCAATTTTAAGTGACATTAATAACCACATTTCGCTTTAATCACCTTTTTCTATAATAAAGAACATACAACTGATTTAGGTAGTTCATTAATTTCAAAGCAATAAAATTTCCTTCTATCATTAAACTAGTTTTCTTTCAATATTAAGATTCCCAAAAAATAAGCATAACATTTTAATTCCTCTACTATAATTTTAGCCTTAACATAAACATTAAACCATGAAAACACAAAATATCAAAGAAAGCGTTCGAACTTCGAACAGAAGCCGGTTATTTTATTATTATGAAGAGTGGAACAATTAATGTCATTTTAAATATTAATATTCATATATGCGGGAAAAACCAGTGGCCATAGAGATGGGACTTGATAATCGACTAAGGATCGACTAAGTGATTAGTATAATCGATTAGAAGATTGAAGATAATGGGATCGTTATCATTCAATTATTTTATAGTTGAATGCGTTCGTAATTTATGCCTTTTGTCCTTGTAGATGTTGCTACGTGAGAGGGATTCTTTAAGCTACCTGTTAGTTAGCAGTTTGATATTATGTATTTTTTATTAAGTTTTTCATGTAGATTACACCTAGTAAACCAAGCGACAAACAATGCTTTTATTCGGATATTAGTACAAAATTAGGTATTTTGTACTAATATCTTTGTCTGTATTTTGACATATTATTTATATTAATTGAAGTACCTAAGTTTAAAGATGTAGTCCTAACATCTTACCTATGCTTCTGTTCTCTTCTATCCACGTGAAAAGAAATAATTCACATAAGAGCTAACTTACCTTTTAAACACATACGCAGCATACGCCTATTATAATATTTTATGTGAAAACGTCAAAATTAATACTTGATGTAAATCGATTTGTTATATTGAACTAGGGTTGATGAGGAACCGGTTATGAGGAAGAGGATGCGGATGAGGAACTATTAAAAATAGGTTTTGAGGAATAGGATGAGGATGAGGATATGAAGAGGAGGATGAGGATGAGGATGAGGAAGAGGATGCGGAAGAGGAATATAGAACCTGTGATTTGGAATTGAAATCGAATGGGCCCTTTAATATTTAGAAAGAAAAAAAGACAATTTAATAGTCAAAATTCACAATAGGGAGGTTGAATTTAACGAAAATTAACTTTGAAGCTGTTTCTCCAAATAGACGGTTTCGTAATTCGTCGTAAACTAATCCAGCGCCACTGAAAAGGCGCTCACTGGGGACACTGGAGGGGCTGAAAGATGGGTTCATTTTCCACCACAAAAGGCTGTCTTCTTGAAGACCTATTCTCTTCTCTTTAAAATAATTAATTATTAGTGATTCCTCTTAAATTCCTCTTAATTAGTGAGGATGTGGAAGAGGAAGAGGAATATTTTATGCCTGATTTTGAGGATGTGGAAGAGGAATCCTCATCAACCCTATATTGAACTATAAAACCTTTCATTTTTTATTTTAAACACAGATTTAGTCTTCTTTTATTACTAATTAAGGCTTTTTCAACTTCCCAAATCTCTATTTCAGTGGCACAGATTAAAAAATTGTTTAGCAAAAAGTAGCAAAGGCACTTCACTATGAAATCAATCTATGAATAAAAAATAAGTAGAAAAGTTTTACAACTTTTTATTGATGCCGTTTTAGACATAAAATATCATATACATAATTTGTTTTGTTGCATAAGTTATACCACGTACGATTAGACCTTCGGAGATTTTGTTATAAAATTAATATCCATCGTAAAAAGTGTAATAAAACTATGAGACTACTGAATGCGTCTTAAACCTAAATTATATGAAACTTATATTAAACAAAGGTATAATAAAAATATTCGGATTAAAAGAATTGTTTGTCTTCTTAAATATGACAAAAGTTAGACAAACAAAAGAATATTTAAGTGACATTTTAGTTTCAAGTTTTTATTTTGCCAAAACTTCTTAAATTCTCCATGAAGACCACTAACAACCATTTATTATTTAATGGCTGATACAAAAATTCTTATTCATACTTATTTCTTTTAAAACGTTCAGGTTTGTCACATTGCCTCGGTTATAAAGATCTTTAATTTTCCATTCAAAATCTTGACTTTTCTATCATAAAGTGTGCATAAAATCAAATCAAATCATATTTATTTTGCAAATAGGTGACATGTTACTCTTTAACACGTCAATATTTGTTGGTCATAATATTCTAGATGAGGCCGATGTTTCCTAGCCGAAACATTATTGTGTAAATCTCTGTATTTTTTTATTAATTTACTTCTTCATCTAATAAAAGCTGTACAACAGTAATATTCTCATCACCAGTAATAAATTCATCAAATCCCAGGTTTTCGTAGTCGCAAACTGGTTTAAGTATATTATCATATTAATTATAATATTTTTCTAAGATATTTGTCGCTATATCTAGCGATCTATCAATATTTTTAATGTGATAACTTTGCCGTTAATGTCTGTCTTCATATTTTAGTTTTACACCTATGATTTTACACGTTTTATGAGTCAATATGGGGAATAACTACGGTAGCATGTTTCGCTTCACACATTTTTAATTTACGATGCAAATGAATATTTAAATTATTAATGGCATTTAGAACATTGAAGCTTCAAATCCTCATCTTCCTTGAAGAACTTTAGCTAGACGAAGTGGCAGTCGTCTTCTCTAGAGGTTCTTTAACGGCGATAATTTTGATTATCGTAATCAAAAATGTATCAAAATGGGATTTATATGCACTTCCTAAATTTCACGTGGTTAATCTCAAAAATATGGCAATTACAACTGTCGATAAAATTTCAGATAACAGTTGTTGAGAGTCCAAGGTAGAATCAATCGTCAAGTAGACCAGTACTATCCATGAACACCTTATTCAGGGCATTTATCACTTGCCTTAACTTAATCTTCTTGTCACAGATTAGGAATCTCCTCTTGTTTGCCTTTCGATTCGCATAGTCACATCTTAACTTTATTTATGTACTTGATTGTTGTCATTATTGTATTCTTAAACTAAATACCCTATACAATTTGTGCCGTAGCAATCATTAGATTCGTCTGCAAAGTTCTGAATATAGTTTCTCAATTTTGGTAATTGTTTTCCTTTTGTGTTTCCTTCATTTCTTTTGGTGTGCAGAATACGTGACGAAAATTATTAACTTTTTTATTTTCTTTCGTTTTGGAATATTGTCGCTTATCTTTTTCTCAATTACTAACTCCTCATTTCTTTGTCCCCAGGCGTGAACCCTCGCAAGCAGAGAAGAGAACGGACGACATTCACTCGGGCGCAGCTGGATGTCCTAGAAGCCTTGTTTGGCAAGACGAGGTACCCCGACATCTTCATGAGAGAAGAGGTGGCCCTGAAAATAAATCTCCCTGAGAGTAGAGTGCAGGTTTGTAGATATTATTTCCTCAATAATTCTTAGCCAAAAACTGTCCACGATTGGACATTGGTCTCTCCCAAGTGCCGCTATATCGTCCTGAGCATCTCTCAACTAGCGGACTCATTTTCTTCACCAGGTAGTCGGACCACGTTCTGGGAGACCTTAAAACGCTGCGTCTTCCATTTTGCCTCTCCAGAAGCTTCCGACTCCATCCCGTAGACAGATAGACTTAATCTATGAGCAAATATTGTTAGAATCCAAATAACTTGATTATTCTGCACTAGGTCGTTTATTATAATTTTAAACTTCCACGTGAAATCGGTTATATGAATTGTTATCCTTTCGATTATTCAAGTTTCCTTCTTTAACTCGCAGTTCATCCGAGGACCTGTATATGGTTTTTATTTTTATCGTTTTTAGCTTCAGGCCTTTCAAATTCAAGGTCTCTACCATCCTCACCAAGATTATCGTGTCAAACAAGTTATCTTATATCACATTTTTCATTTTTAACATCTCAACCAACATTACGTGCACCTTGCACAACAAAACCTACTCATAATCATAATCTAGTTAATACATTATAAAATGACCATCAGTCTTATCAAGCAAGCGGAGAAAATCCGTAGATTATTAAGTTTCAATTAACTGGAGATAGCGCATCTAATACGTGAATATAATCCATCTTAATGTGAACCACCCAAAACGCTATTAAAAATAAACTTATTTTAAAATCTCCGACCACCGGTAGTCGGGAGACCGACGCTCGACTGATTTCTAATTCGTTCAAACGTTAAATTTATACCAACACGGATAGAACATTAGCGAACCAATCGAATTACGTTCTGATTTTGAAATTTGGAAATCGAATTATTCGATTGTTTGCGTCATCGATAAGTACTTATAAAGCTTTTAAGGAATCCGTTATGAACATGGCAGTTCAACGGGAGTTTAAAAATCGAATGCATTTGAACAGGGGTGCCAATTGCAAAAAATGACAATGTGTTAAAATTGTAACTGTAAATTTCGATCCATAACGGTCTTATTCAGGTTTTATTACCTACACTTCAGTGGTTTATGCAGCAAGTTCCAATAAGCGGCACACCAAGTTTTCTCGATGGGTATTATTTAAGAGGCGCTTGGAAAATGGTATCGCTATTTTTTCTTCCCAATTAAAAAGTGTTTCTCGGGTGCTGCTTTAAACTACAACGTTAATAAAAGTTTAACTTGATTCCTGAAATCCTGACTAATTGCAGAATTTCATAGCTCTACGATCTTCTACTTAAAATGAAATCCTTTGCTTGCATAAAAATAAACTTACCGACATTGACTTATTAATGTTCAGTAAGAACAGGGACTCGTGTTTTGAACGCCACAATTTGGCCCTTCTAGACTAAAGCGAATTAATCACGCGATCGGAAATCTTCGGGGGCGTTCGTGAATGCGAGGAATAAATGCCATGTTTTTTCTATGGTGCACGCAAATATGGTTCAACAAAACCTATTGTAACTATACTTACCTACATGATTTTCTGCTTTTCCACCTTCTCATCCTGTCAAACCTCTGTAAATAAAAACAAACAAATAAGTTTAGAAGTAAAAGAAGAAGTAAGTTTAAAAAAGTTTTACAAAAAAAAAACACTTTTAACTGGTGATACTTGGGCGACGTCTTGGTCTACCCCGAAATTGAAATTAGCATCAATGCTCATAAAATAAAAAAAACTACTGACTCAAACTTAATAAAATTTTACAGGACCAAATGGCAAGTATCGAAGTAAAAAAATCACAAAAGTCGGATCAGATACCGGCTAAATCAGTGTTTATACATAAAAAAATACCCCAATAGAGAGCCTCCGATGCCGAATAGAGAGCCTCCTCCTATTTTGGAAGTCGGTTAAAAAAGAAGCAAAAGGCCATTCATTGAATGCCCCTCGTGCATCTGATATTTTTAATTCAAACACATCGTAATTGGCCCGTTTAGATCGCTCAATCAGATACGTACCATGATGCAAGGGAGACAGATACAGGACCAATACATCTTGGAACTTCAAAGCGGCGCTAGTTGCAAAGGAAAGTGTCAAACGATGTATGGAATTTAAGTTTAGTTCCGCGAATTACCGTCGGCGCTGTTATAGTGGGTGCTTTGTGGCAGTTAAATGTCGGTGTAATGCGTTTGTTCCGGCAAGCAGTGGCGCTCAGTGGCAGTGTTTATATAAATACAAATAAAATTAAATGAGAAGAGGTTTGTTAATTGGCTGTCATGTTAAAAAAGCCCTAATTTTGCCCATGGGCACTGTTAGTCGTTTGTGAGAACTGAGCGTTTTACTTTAACGAATTTGAGGCATCTACAATTTCTTATTTTCTTAAAAACCATAGAGCTGAAAGTTTCTTTATGTACCTGTACATAGAGAAACTTTTAGCTTTTGTAAAATAACGAAGGTCTGATTGTCGCGGGCTCTTACTCTATACTGCCAAACGTATCAGCAAGAGTTTTCCTTTCAATCCCAAATCGAAAAGCCATTTGGACACCTAGTTAGTGATATTTTTATCCATATTCCTTCTACTAATTCGACACACTTCAAACCAGTACCCTTATAAAGAAATAACAATAAATTGAATAATTAGCATCAGCACCCAACATCCCATCTGTCGCTTAACATTATAGCTCTTTTAACAAAAAAAAAACTATATTCACTCATTATTAGTTGAGGGTGGGGTAATCCCGGCTTGATGCCGCGAAGCACGTAACGACCTCTGGCGGATGCAACGACTTTACTGTTAAGTGACGCTACTGTTTGGCGCTTAGGTTATTTTACCTCTGAAGGTGGTGTAAAAAGTACTAAGTGCTGGTGTTTGAGGTGAACTTTGATGTTTATTTTTTATGGCCGAGTTAGGTAATGTAATCCAAAAACTGTTGTCATATCTCTTGTTAATATCCTATATATGTAATACCTTACTTATCTAAGATTTATTGAAAAATAAACATCCGTAGATCTTGATTAAGTTTTTAAATGATCTCGAATAACGAAACATAGTTCAATTTAAAGTGTAACAGAATGCATTTGGAACCTAAATAGTCAATTTACCGCTATTCCAAATTTTTTACAACAATGAAGCATTAAAAATGGAATCGTGAATCTTGATTTTTACTACTTAGCGGCCTCAAAAAAGTCCCCACTAATTCTTTCATCCCACAATTTAGTACACAAGCCAAACAAAAGAAGAAAAAAAACCTTAAAAAAGGCACCCCTACCTCTGGCAGGAAACTCACGTATACTTGTAATAAATCACTTATAATCCGCTGCGCACACTGCAGGCGCGAACCCGAAGTAATTGCTTGCACGAATGCAGCGAGCAAATAGTAGATGGTATTAACAGTTGCTGGAAGCCATCGGGGTCTGTGAGGTTATGTTGAGGTAGGGTTCGGTACGATATGTTTGATTAATTTTTGTTGCTATTAATTAACAGGGAAAAAGCACGTGGAGGAGACGTTAATTTAGATGACAAAAAATCTCATTATTTTCATGGCATCTATGTACAGGTAGTTAGTTTTTCACAATTTTCAAGTGTTATTGAGAAACGTGCTTGCGATTCGTTTTGAGAACCAATGGTAAAACTGTTTTCCACATGTCAAAAATGAAAATTTAGTTACTTTGGAAAGACTTTTACAAGGACAAAAATTACGAATCTTCGTAAAAACCCAAAAAAGTTGGTTAAAATATTACCTACAATGTAACTATTTCTCACAACAATCTCATTGTCCACAGGTCTGGTTCAAGAACCGAAGAGCGAAATGTCGACAGCAGCTCCAACAGCAGACTAATACCCAAATATCCAGTAAATCCACCTCCAGCTCGAAGACAACAGTCGCAAACAGCAGCATCAAAGCTTCCACGAGCACCACCAAGATATCCACGTCCAAATCCCTCACCAGCTCTTCAAATGTACCTACAACCCAAAATTCTAGTATCACAACGTCGTCTCCGAACCTTCCTATAACGCCGACGACATCAGTCAGTCCTCCAATCAATGTTATTTGCAAGAAAGAGTCGGCAGGGACGAACTATGAAAGTTCTCCCCTCAACAAGAATAATAGTCTAACCTCTCTATCCCACTATAATTCAAACGAGCTCAGAATAAGTGGTAAAGAGTCATCCCCCTCAGAACCTGTGTCCAACATCCATGGTTACGGAGTCACTCCTAAGCAAGAGCTGTACAGCAGTCCGAAGAGGCTGGACTATGCCAGCAAGTTGGATTACACGGAAAAGTTCGGGAGTAACTTGGTTAAGGACCAGTACAGCTCCCGGCTGACGGGGAATCTTACTCCTTTGGGGTCGAACTCCTCGATTATGACCACGCCGTCTCCTCCTATCACTCCTCAGAGTATAAACGGGCCGGGGAACGTGTACCATCCGGACAGTTACAACAGTTTCCACTGGCCGGGCAGTTCCGACTATATCCGGAGTTATTCAACGTCGCATCACCACCAGGGCTACGGGCAGAGCGCGTATAATTCTCCGTACTATCCTAGTCAGGTGAGTGTTAGATACAATTTATTAATATTTAGTATAAGGTTTACTCTGAAATGATCTTTCATTACAAGCTTGAATTCTACAAATAAAGATGACCCAAATGGCATCTCATAATTGAACTGTATTTCTAATTGAGTCCTTTTTAATTGTCATTGCCCATAATTAAAATGAAAGAAATTAATCTGGTCTTGTTGTACATTGTTTGTACCTAACAAACTAACTAATTAATTTAAGATGATTCAAAATGAAAATGCCCTGTGGTAAGATGAAACTTCAAAGCTTTTCTCGTTTATTCAAAAGAAAAGTCAAACGAAAACAGAGAAAACCTAGACAATATTAAATTAATTGTTTTTGACGTTATTATCAAATTGGAAATATAAAACATTCTTGAATCACGGATGTTTTTAGTTAATAAATATAATTCAAGTCCATTTTATTAATTAGCTAACCACAAACTGTTACTTTCAAAACTAACACCGTTTTATTATCAACCTTGTCATTAAAATCTAGCAAATTAAGATAATCGATTATTTTAATGAAAATTAGAAAAAATTGCTAATCTGAAAGATTTGCAGTTTGAGATTAATGTGTCAATCAAATTGATGCTTTTGAGCTAGTCAATGTAATAAAACTAGTAATTTATTTGATTTTAGCGCCTAACTTTATTATTTTGACTCTTAATCATCTAATTGACTTAAGTTTTTGCTAAGGCATTTTTAATTCTGTAATTTTAATTATGTTAATGAAATGCGATGATATTGTGGTCGACTATGGAGGAATCTTGTCTAGAAGTAACCAGTTATCTCTTGTCTTAAGGATGTTCATACTTTAGCAAAAACAGGTCAACCAGATTATAACCATTCTGTCTTTTCAGATGGAGTACTTCAACGGTTCATCCGTGAACCAGACGCACGGCAGTCACCACGGCCACAACCTGACTGCCAACGGCAACCAGCTCTACAACCAAGTATCCTTCGGGAACCCATCCCCACCGGGAGCGTGGGCATCCCACCACAACATCCTCTCTTCAGGCCCGGAATCCCCAGAGAACCAGTCCCAGAACTCACCACATTTGAGCATGCTTCAGGCATCCCAAATAACGAACTTTTCAAATACGGGAAACAGTTATTTTGCGCCAGAAAAGTATGGTATTAATATGGTTTAGTATTTCTAGTCCTTTATTTTGTAGTTGTACATATTTCTTGTTTAGTGGGTGTGTGAGAACGGTGCAAAGGGAGTTGGTATGTTTTTGGTACTTTTAACTTTTTTATACCTATGTCGCTTAGGCTGTTTTGGAGTTTTGAGTAGAAAATATTTTTGCTGATATAAATGGCATCAACATTTTTCATTCAATACTTTCAGTACTATCACTTTTTCTCTCGTATTTTTTTATAATTTTCATATTATGTTAGTTTCTTAACTTTTTCAAAAATGCTTTTAGTTAAATATAATATGAAAGTTTACTAAATACGATGTAAGTACATATCAATAAAATTGCATATTATCAAATTATTTTTACAAAACATACAAATTCTCTTTGAATCGTTCGTATTTACTTAAAATGTAGAAAGCGTTATAATAAATTATTGTAAATGAACATTTTTAACAAGACTTGCCATCATATTTAGAAACTTTTACAGAAATATAAATAAACGAAGTTATTTATTATTAAAATTTAGCTAATAAAGTACCTTTAAGAAAACATCGACTAACACTAAATATGGACTCAAGTCTTGTTCAATTTATAATTTACAAAATGCAGAATTTTATTTTACATCTAAACGCTATTATCTAACGATTTTCAACGAAAACTAAACGTCGAGAGGCCTAATTGTGTGTATCGAAGAACACTTTGTTGTAGAGTTTCTTATTTTTAGTCACGTGAACGCCAATAATAAAAGCGTGCTTATAAAAAAAAACCTTTTGAGGTTTATATTTTTTCCGGTATTTTTCTTGGCGTTCAATTTGTGAAAAGATACACTCTTGAATTATATAAAATGATTTTCCTATTTTTGCTTCCCTGCGTCCGTGTAAAAAGAACACCCAAAATCATATCACTTATAATATTTAAAACGAGTTATCTTAGGCTAAATTTAGTGACGGAATTCGCTAAATTAACGAAATAAACAGTCGTTACTTATATTAAAACAACAAATAAACGTCAGCATAATATAATTAGGACAACAAACTTGAATGTTTGGCTGAGGTTTTTGTTGTAATAAAATAATAATAAAAAAAAATATAAGATCTATCATAAACTTAAGATTAACCTTATAGAAGCTATTAGTTTTTCCTAGCACCTGTTTTCCTTTTTTCATTCCTCAGTGTTGATTGTTACTAAATATAATTTAGTTTTAATATAAGTAACGCCGCATAGTTCTATTGTATATAAATTGTATGTTAAGAGTTTTATTTTGTATATGTGTGTGCTACGAATGTATATGTGGGTTATTATTGTCTAGTTTTAAGTGATCGTATTTTTTTATTATTTTAGACCAGTGACAACCCTGCCATAAGTTAAACAAATAATTTAATTCGTGAAACAATCAAAGTAAGTGTAAATTCAGGTCGCCATCTTGTGCAGGAATTTATTTTTTATATTTAACATTATATTTTATTTTTTTTCATGTGTTTTGAACTCACATTTTAAAGACGCTAGAGCCTCAAACGCATTAAGTTGTAAAGAATATTTTATTTCGACATTTTTTGTACATAAGATGTTCTTCACGCATAAATGTGTAAAAAATGTATATAAAATAAAACCTGAGCAAAGATGGCGACGAATAAACTAGATTGGCGCCCATGACAGTTGCCGCCGAAATGGCAGTTAAAAAATAATAATGTTATTTGCTCGAAGTCGAGTTTTCAAGCCTAATAAAATCACATGAGAGTAATTTAATGAGATTATTAGTTAATTTATATTATTTTAAAATAAAATGGGATCATTTTTGCAAGAACACTGTTGCTAATGTCTTTGTTAGTGACTACCGCGCGATTGGGTTTCTTAAACATCGAAGTACTTACAACTTTTTATATTTTTTTATTACAAGATGTATAATTCAATGGCAAACTTGCCTCTTTTCCTCAGAACTTAGGATACAGTCATATAGGGAGGGAAAGATACAAGAAAGTATCTAATATAGTTTATAAGTCATTGTTTGCCAATGACGATTTTTAGTTCCAGAACTAGAGGCGAGCCAGTCATAGATTTATTTATTTTTAAACTTCATATTAAATAATTTATTTATATTTAATTTCTTTTAACAAAAGTAGAATAATTCTTATTTTTTATAACGATTACGACCGATGTTTGAGGGATGACAGCGCCAAAAACAAAATTCCCAACTTTGTAGTATTTAAATGTAATGAAATTGTAATTTATAGTAAATATTAAGCTTGGACATAGCTAAATTAGTTAAGTACATTACTTGTACGGTTCGATGAAGAGTCAGTGTATTTTTTTTAAATTAAGTTGTATTAATTATTAACTGATAGCTATTGAAATATTGAATCCGAATATATGCATATAAAATACATTTATTGTGTTTCATTTTGAACAAATTCCTAGGTAGGTACTGTTTCTAGGTATGATTAACAGAAATTTTAAAATTAGTTTGTAAGTATATTTACAAACAAAATATTTTTTGGCTAAAACTGTCGCAACTACCTACTTGAGGTTGTTCAACAATGTCTGAAAATATTACATACATCGAATCAACTATGGCAAAATGAATTAAGCGCCAAAGCTAATTTGTAAAACAAAGTTTAAAGTCTTGGTCTATTACAGTTAGCAACAAAGGGTTTAAATTTACACAATAACGCAAGCCAGACGTCCAGAGGGTTCGTGCGAGATTTTTAACGTACTCGGTTGCATTAGGGTCGCATTTTAATTTATTTTTATAAAAATAATACATATTTTTTTAAAGTATCAAAAATAAATTATTTTCATTTGTATTGCAGAGCTGTAGATTTTTTTTGCATATTTGCAAAAAATATTCTTGCATATTATACTTTTGATAAAAATTAAGGAATATAATGGTTTCATTTTAAAGATTTGGAGGTGATTTGGTGTTTTTTTTTCTTATTATGTGATATCGATAAAAAAAACATACAACCGAATTGATAACCTCCTCCTTTTTGGGAAGTCGGTTAAAAATATAGCTAAACCAAATTAAGTATCATATCATGTAGATTACTATTTGAGGAGCTCATGGCTAAATAATAACAGCCGCACGGGTCGATCTTCAAAGTTAAGCAACGCTTGCCAAGGTTGGTCTGTGGATGGGTGGTAACATGGAAAGCACGCTAAGCCGTTGGTCCCGGCTGTCATTTGTAGATATTTGGCAGTCGTTACGGATTGTTAGAAGCCAGTAAAATCTCACTCCAGTCTTGCAAAGACGTATCGTGTTACCAATTTAATGGGTTGTGGAGGTCTGGTAGGTAGCCGCTCCACATAAAATACTGGTACCTAGTCAGCTGAGTCTGATTTGACTGGAAGCCGACCTCAATGTAGTTGGGAAAAAGGCTAGGCATGTAGAATTAAATTTTTTTTTATTGGATTTCTCCGTAAGTGCCGACAAAAAGCTGTTTCATCTGCATGCTTTTTGAAGCTTTTTTCTAGAGTAAACATAAAGTAGACTTTCGCTTATGTCAAATCATATTAAAAAAAAGACATTTTCTGTTAATGTCAACAGACGGCGCTTATTCAGTTTTAGTACAAATTGACATTTACGTTAACGCGATCGAGAATAGAATACTATTTATCATGTACACCATATAGGTAAGTTACAGAAAAAATAGATGAAGAAAACATTACATAGGTTGATACAATGGGCCGCCTTATCGCTTAGTTCGGGTTCACGACTAATCGTAACTCCGTAGGTGATACGGAGTAGAAACCATAACTCTGCGGACTTCAGGCTTAGAGAGTAGCCCTTCAGAAGTGAACACATAAAAAAATAATAGTTACATATTCATTAGGTGGGTATGTACCAATGTTATATAAAACTATAGATACGTTGTCCGCACTCTAAAATGACAACATGAAATGAAGCCAATTGGCCACATCGCGCTTAGTTACGCACCAACCTGTCGCGCGACACTACGTTTGTTTTGATGTCAATTTGACTATTACTTATCCTGTGACGTAACTGAAGATGTATATTTATCTCCCCCTAGCAACAGGCATCCCGTCGTACGGTGACATATTTTCTTTCCCTTTCTTCATGCGTATTAGTAGCTATCTAGTATTTTCGCCGTTTTTAAGCGCCGCGATGTTGGTTTATGACGTGTCTATATATAATACGTCATTGGTATGTACCTAGGTACTTAATGAATGTCATCTTTGTTTTTGTTTTTTATTTGTGATGGGTTTGCTCTTGACTCTCGTCTTAGTCAGAGATGACAGAGACAAAGTCTACGATGGAGCGAGCTACGAAAGTCATAGTTTTGAAGCCACAAGCAATCCCAAACGTTGATACTGAACAACGAAAATTACCTTCCGATTTATTTTGTAAAAAGAACCTGCCTAAACTTTGGTGAAGTCCATGGTCATGAAGCTAGCTGGCATTCCAAGTGATGGTCGGGATTCTAGGGATTCATAACTCATTTCAAGCACACTTCAACTAAGTTATCACGGTAAAATTGTTAAAGATACATGACTAAAATATCTAATTAGCCGGTCGGATTGATTTCCAAATAAATTTGGCCACATATTCTTTTTTACGTGAACAAAAAATGAAGAGGATACAGTGCGTTGATAAGTTGTGTGACCTTGTAAGTACACTTTTTACAGAATGTTTAAGTTACAAGTCCCTATTCCTGCCGGTCTGTCGACATTTGTATTCTATAATATATATTGTACTTATATTGTACATATTATGTATTTTGTCGACATCTCACCGCGATCACTTAGGTGGAGTGAACGAGAAGTGAGCTGTCATGCCATCTTATTTGTAGGTATGGTTTGACAACTCCCTTGTCTTTCACTTCGCCAAAGTGGTCACTTCAACATCTTTACAGAATCGACCGGCTGGATCTTTGAAGCGTTTTAACTTCGCCAATTTTTTTATGATTTGATAAAGCAAAAATAACGTGTCCAATATTTTTCGATAAACTAGGTGATGGACTAAATAAAATCATATATTTTTTACTCAGGAATCATCCGTATTCTGTAAACATCTCGAAGTGAAGGCTTTAGTAAAGTGATCACGAAATCAGCTGCCAATCCAGCAGGTCGATTCTGAAAAAATGTCGAAGTTAAGGTTTGGGTGAAGTGAACTGTCAAATCATGCAAACAAGATGACATGACTGCTCACTTGTCGTTCACTGCTCCTAAGTGTCCACGGTGGAATGTCGACAAAATCGACCGGCAGCTTATTTCGTGATCACTTCTCCGAAGCCTTCGACAGGCAGAATGGCACTACAGAGCCTGTGTGTAGATAAATGGAGATTGTATCTTTGACCATCAAATTATAATTAAACTAGCTGACCCGCACAATTTCGTCTGCGTCACATTTTCCATTACTGCTCCGCTCGTATTTGTTTTAGCATGATGATATATAGCTTATAACCTTCCCCAATAAATGCGGCTATCTAACACTGAAAGAATTTTTCAAATCGGACCAGTAAGTAGTTCCTGAGATTAGCGCGTTCAACCAAACAAACAAACTCTTCTGCTTTATAATATTAGTATAGATGAGAGATTTTGACATCCGCTACCGGTCACGTAGGCAATCCCAAATATTTTGGCTTTATGACCACTGCTATCAGTCTATCACCGACATAATCTCACTATCTAGAGCTCCAAGTGTTTCACTCTTGAAGGGGTTGAGTAACTCGTACTTGCACAGCAAAAATAGTCAAATCTCAATACAAATTCATTTATTTCACCCTAAAAAAGGTATCGACAAACGTAACATAACCAACACCGGTGCTTCGTTCCAATGCGGTCGCCACTCGCGTGCCAGTAACTCGAGCCGAGTTCGACGACTGAAGCCATCGCAGACGTCCTACAACGTCCAACGACGTGATCACGTGACCCCGCACGACTCGAGGACGATACGACACCTTTAATTACCGTAATTGGTACTACCTTGGGACGGCGGAAAGTTTGTAAGCTAATCCAGTGGAAAAACAAACAGACGGGTGAGGAAAATGGATTGTGCTGTTCTTGTTCCTTTTATAAGGGCTAATGTGAGGTATTTTTGTTTCTGTTTTTTTGTAAAAAGACTTGCTCAATGTTTTAACATAATGTGGCGGTCTTAACGGCCCTGATGACAGTGTACTATTGAGAGGTGTTCGGTAGTGATAATTTCTGAATATTTACCTAAGAATAAAAATAATATTGATTTACAAGAATACAAATACCTACAGCAAGATGCATTGCTTTAACTAATCAATAAGTATAATCACCAACGGCACTAAACCGAACTGCTCAGCAGTGCGGTTCTGTAAACATTTCGAAGTGAAGGCTTGGGTGAAATGATCTTAAAGTGAACTGCCTATCCATGTAATCAAGATGGAATGACAGGCGGTCGATTCTGAAAATATGTCGAAGTGAGTACTTACTTTGACATTTCGTGATCACTTCACGTGATCACGAAATGTCAAAGTAAGTATACCTGGATGGAGTGGTCACTCCATCTTGATTATATGTATTGACAGCACACTACGTGATCACTTCACCCAAGTACTATCATTTCAACATATTTTCAGAATCGACCGGCTGTCATTCCATCTCACTTCACCCGAGCCTTCACTTCGACTTGTTTACAGAATCGATTGGCAGATTAGACCGATACTGGCTGACTGATAATGATGCGGAATTTGTTCGAAAGAGGCTTCCGGCGACTGGGACCGCAATTAAATAGGACCGCGGTCCCAGTCGCCGGATCCGTAAAAAAATAATATTTTTCTTCCGGCGACTGGGACCACTCATAGATAACTTAAAAAAATCTATAATTCAAGCCAAAATCGGTACAGTCAAACGAAAAAAAAATCTAAATTATTTATATGACTCGTTCTAGACATGATTTTATGCGCTTAGTAATAGATTAAGCTAGCCCGTTTTTACATAATTCACACATGCAGGCAAAACACACACAAAGGGCATAGCATTGTATAATACTATCACTCTCTAACTCGAGTCCGTTTTGCCTGTCGATTTCAAGGTCAGGTAGCCCTTTTGTTATAAACGAGAAATTTTGCATCACCCGATGACTGGCTCGGCCAATCACGAACAAGAAGCTTATCAGTTTAAGAAAGTCAAGTTTTGCATCAGACAGTGTCATATTAGATCGTTGTAAGATACTGCGCTGAATATTTGTTGCAAATTGTGTGATGTAAGTGGTGGTGTATAGTGACTTCATACTCTTCACTACTCTTCAGGTATGTAAAACAATTTTTTTATTAACTTATTTATAAAGAAAACAAGCTAATAAGGGGGTTAAACGACGTGGTTACAAATATTTTTACTTTAGATTGCTTCTCATCTTTGATGCGACTTTTTAATATCACAATAAAAATGTCATTTGTTAAGATTATCTGATAATTACTTACTTGACTGATTTTGTGTGAAGCCAATAACGGCCATTTTAAACTAATTATGATATAAATAGATAGTACCTACGTTTATAATTTTTATCGTGATTTATGTTATTTTTTTGTTATATTTACGGTACCACTTAAAGGCTGATTTTGTGAAAAATAATTACTTTCTGATTCTTAATTGTTTAAAAATTGTTGATTATTCTATGTTTTTATTACGAAAGTTTTAAATAACAGAACTGTAGTCAGAGGCTGTTTTTTAAATATCAATAAATTATGTTTTTAAATAAAAAAGGATTTTTCTTCAATTATTGCATCTAAAAATTTTTCGTTTGACTGTACATTTTTTGATTTCAGTTATCATTTATGAGTGGTCCCAGTCGCCGGAAGAAAAATATTTATTTTTTACGGATCCGGCAACTGGGACCGCGGTCCTAGTTAATTGCGGTCCCAGTCGCCGGAAGCCTCGTTCGAAAGAGTCACCGCGACCCTGGAAAGCAAATGCGGATGACTTTTAGGCCGTAAGAGTCGGACACTTCATTTCACTTTTCAATTTCTTCCGGTCCGTCCAGTGAGGAAGAAATTAAATAAAAGGCTGATGATGATAAAAGTAGCTTATAACTACTTAGTACTTAAATGTTTTTTTTTTTTTTCAGTTCCGAAAACAGGGATAAAAATAATTTTCTTTTTTTGGGAACACCTTAATTTTACAGCTAAGGAGTGGGATTCTTACCAGAGTCTGTTTCCTAATAGCTAGGTACATACGCCAGCAAATCAAGGTACCCGCAACTGTCAAATTTTTCCAATCAAAATTGAACATAATCACTTTACTGATAAAGTTGAAAATCTAATACAGAAATTTTACAGATTGTTGTAGCTTGTTGAGCTGGTGACTGTACAACCTGAGAGTATTTAATTCAAGAGTATTTTTTTCTTGCATTACGATATCTTGCGCTATCCCATCTTCCAAGCTCGTCGTGCTGTGCTGGTGCTACCACTGCAGCTACTGAGAACCTCAAATGGCGGAAATATAATAACCTAGTTGGCAATCATATTTCGTTTCGTTCGGTGTTGAAACTCTTGGATCGTGCTCATGCGTCATATTATGAAGAATTGACGACATGGTTGGCGCAGTGGTTGAGCGATTGGCTGCTGCGCTGCGTGTCGTGGGCCGATTCCCGCACGTTTGTATGACCTACAGATAGTTTTTCCGGGTCTGGCTGTTTGTGTATGAGAGTTTGAATGTTTGTAAACGCACCCACGATACAGAGGAAATTCCTAGTTTGGGGCAACGTTTAAAAAAAATGTATTTGCTAAACTTTTAGTTGGCACTGCGCGTGTCCTAAGAGCTGGCTTTTACCTCAGACAATAAGCATTGCCATTCAACGTGCTACGTTCTTTTGGGCTAACTTCCCAATCGACGGCGAAGCGGACGAATTTTTGACACCATATTTTACTTAGAAATTTAGGAAGATTTTAGTTAGGTGCCACATTTTAAGTGTTAATAATTAGATTAGTTTTTAAAACATAAAGACTGAATACTTCTGTGCAAGTGTGCTCAATCGTGATGAACATTCCACCTTTGAGTAGTCCTCATATTTCAAAGAAAAATAAACTACTGAAGAAACCAGCTTCCTTTCCAATTCAATCAAGGTTCTTCTCCAGCGGCACCTTCGGACTCAATTAGTATCCACGTATGTGTTGGATCCGAATCCTAATCTCCAGATGGAAACGCAAAACGATGACGGTTGAGTGGTCCCGGCCGGAGTCACAGACTACACACAATCTATACTGTTTAACGTTGGAACAACGATTGTGAGCGACTTTATTGTTACGCTGTGCAAAGGGCTGTGTGGCTGAGTGCGCAAAATTTCATTGTTTGATTACTTAAACAAATAATTTTTCTCTGCTATAATCTATAGTAAGACTAGCTGACTCGGCAAACGTTGTTTTCCCATATAAATAGAAAAAAAATAGCCTTCGACCTATTCTCAGACTTACCAAATACAACACAAAACAAAAAAAAAAACATAAATATTTGTCTAGCCTTTTCGGAGGACTTCGATAGCAAACACCGTGACACGAGATTTTTATATATTAGTGATTATAAAGCTGAAAAGTTTATTTGTTTGGTTGAACGCGCAAAAGTGAATATATTAAAGTGGGCTCTTGAAAAAGAAACGTGGTTTTTTTTCAGTCCCTTTATGTGAGAATCCGATTCGCACTTGACCAGGTTTTTCAATGAAAAATAATGTCCAGATTCGTTTATTATGTAAGTCTCATGATTATATATTATGCAGGCTTTGCAATTTTGTGTGTTAAATAACATCTAGCGTTAGGTAGGTACATCTACGTTTTTTCTGAAAATTGCTATAGCTCAATGTCGTCCTTTTCATTAAATTTTCGTAATTAATTTTTGGTTTCCCTTTAAATAAGCAACAACTATTCTGGTTTCTAGTCTGTGAAATTCAACACAACAGTCTTTTTAAGCAAGTCCATAGAAGTAAGACAGGATTCGTTGAAAATTACCGAGAAAATATTCATTTCAATCTTCCACATATTGTATCATGTCTTGTGACGCCCACTTTTTAAGAACCAATGGTTTTTTAACCCAACTGATTAATTTGATCGAGACAACTCAACTCAAGCATTTATTTCGATTAAACTATTTACAGGCACTTTTGAATTGTCAAGGTCGGTCGGTCCAAAAATATGAAGCTATTTGCACGTTACGTTTGTGCGTCCATAGAAGAACGTGCAAGAAACTCCACGGACACTCTTTTAAAAGTAATAAATTGTTACAAAGTTTTGTTTACTTATCTTTGTATTAATTTTACTATAAATTGCGTTTCTCTTTATCCATATTGCACCTACCACTATTATTCTCTGCATCACCCAAAGTTTGACAGGTAAAAAATGCCTAAGGCATTAAGTCCGCCTCTGTACATATGAAATAGTTTCCACCTAATTAATCAGTCGAAGTGGAGTGAGTTTTCAATTTGTTAAGAAACTTTCGAATTAAATACAAAGCACAAATCCGGTCCTGCATGGAGTATTGCAGCCACCTTTGGAATGGCTCAGCAAGTATCAGCTTGCCGCGCTTGACTCGGTGGAAAGCAGAGCTAAGAGGTTCATCGGCGACGTAAAACTGGTGGATGCCAAGCTACACAGTATGGCTCATCGCCCCAAGGTTGCCTGCTTGTTGGTCTTCTACAGATTGTACTTCGGTGAGTGTGCCCAAGAACTCCACGACCTCATTCCACCGGCCCCCTTCTACCATCGGACATCCAGACGCACTGCAACTTACCATCCCTACATTGTTGCTATTCCACCAATTCGCACTAAGCGTTTCCAAACGTCTATCATAACGCGCAAACAAAGGTGTGGAACTCTCTGTCTGGGTCTGTGTTTCCAAATGCTTATAACCCTAATTTTTGTCTCTGTCATCTCTTACCTAAACTAGAGTCAAGAGCAAATCCATCTCTCATAAAAAAGATAAAAAACACAACACAATTTAATACATTATTCATGACCTTTAAAACTATCCAAAACAAAATTGCAGGTCTTGAACTTAAAAATGTATCTATTTCATAAAACTGCAACATTTGGCCATAAATTGAAACAAAGTTGTATACATCTGGGTTGGCCAACCTATAAAATAAAGCTATATTCCCAACTAGCAACTCGCGCTACTTCGTCTGCGTCATATTTTTCATTAATACTCCGCTCCAATTAACTTTAACTTTATATAACTTTATTAACTTTATGTAACTTTAAAATTGGTCGTACTGTGATGTTATAATATAGGCTTCCTCAATAAATGGTCAACACTAATTAATTTTATCAATTCGAACCAGTAGTTCCTGAGATTACCGCTTTTTTTAACTTTATATGGGTTTGCTCTTGACTCTAGTCTTGTTCAGAGATGACAGAGACAAAGTCTACGATGGAGCGAGATTATCCAGAAGCAACCAAACAAACTATCTACTTAGTCAGATTTATACTATTAGTATAGATTTTACTTTCTAGCCTTAGTAAACAATCAATAATTTATTTTATAATTTATGTACATACATAGAAACGGTACAGATACAGCATTATAATTATTAGTACAAAAGTACTGCTTAGGTATTTCTAAAGAAACTTCTTCAAGCAACCTGCGAAAGGAAGAATGAAAAAGAAATGTAAACAATATCTAATGTATAAGAAACAACAAGAAAAAAGATATGTGAAAATGATGCCTTAAACTACTTATATATTAATAAATAAACCTACATAATTATATTAAATATTAATTTAAGATTGAAATAAATAAATAACATTCCAAATAGTAAAATAAACATAATTATTTATATCCTTACATAAAATTATCACAGTTGAGAGGAACGATAGGTAGTGCTCTTTAAGACAAGTTTTGAAAAGATAAATAATTCAATATAATAATAATCATGTGCGTTAATAGTCAGTCTGGAACTCAGGACTAATGATTTTATAAGTATATAGGTGTAAATCACAAGACCTAGGTCACGTCCACAGACGACGTGCTTCACACCAGTTTTAAGAGTTCAATTTAATATAGCTTCAAGAACTTTCGACCAGATTTTAACGAAACAATACTCCCATTCTTGGAAATTACTACATACAATGGTTACTATATAGGAAATAACACAACAACAACAACAAAAAACAAACAACACAACAACAAACACAACACACAACACAACACAACAACAACACACAACATAACAAACAAACATACGACACACAACAACAACAAACAACAACACATAACACACACATAAACACTGAACACACACACACACACACACACACTGTAACATGTTCTTATGAGAAATAAAGATTCTTTAAACCTAAATCATTTCAGCTTTCAGATTTTACTTCAGGCATAAAACAGAGGTTATACTCTATTTTTTTTTTGTAGTGGTTATTTTGTCACAAATCGAGATAATAATTACAAGCACATACAAAAAAGAAACAGAAAATTGGGTAAAGGAAAAGGCTCCGAAAACTGGTATCATTGCCACTTTGAATGGTAGGTAGGTACCTTACGCTGATTAATTTCTTGGGTCTGTAACAGGATGGAGTTCTCAGTGTTATGTTAAATGTCTACAGTTGAACCTTGGAAACGTAGAAAATAGCACCAGATTCAATTAAGCTATCAAGATGTATTTTTTGTAGGCTGCAGTTTTGTAAGCATCATATAAGATCTTGCAGACTACTCTCCTGTCACAAGATAATATATTATATTTTCGTCGACAAAAATCGAATTCAAGTCATAGAAAACATAGGAGTGAGTCTCCACTCTTTCAAGCCTTTCATATCCCAAGTTTCATCAAACGGTAAGTAAAAAGTATGCCAAAAATTCTATAGAATCTTTTTTGTAAGAATAAATCCGTTTTTTAATAAACTCCCGACTGATATTCAAAGACACATCAAAACTAGTGTCACACAAAAAATGTCAGCGCAATGTTGTCGAAATTCGTCCCCCAGCTCGGTTGGACTTCTTTAAAATTAGCTGTTTAGACGGGCCCGCTGAATTGTGCGACACACATAGCTATACGTTACAAACGCAAACTTTACTTGTACCCACGTAGATATTCCCTGGAAAATGTATTTTTATTTTATTGTGGCAACCCTATACGGGTAACCTACCAAAATAGCGCGAAGGAAAATGGTGCTTGTCGTTTGACGTTAGACGTCAAAACGGAATGGAGGGAAAGGGAGTTAGTACGTTTGAATTGAGAACGCCCCGCGTCGAGCGTACGCAGTAATGTTTGCAGCTGTATATAGTGATGTAGTCGCCTCTCGCTCTGGCGTGTGGGTTGTTAGTATAGTGCTATCTCAGGCGGGTGCGGAGTTAAGCCGCTTATCTGCTGCCCGCACGCCGCACCCCTCTCCCCCGGCTGCTGCGCGTAACACGTCACATTCTGCAATTCGTTTGCTTTTCATTATTTTTTATTTCGTGTAATAATAGTTAGCTATAAAATACGTTTGATTTATAGTTATAGTGGATATAATCATTACTGGCACCTAGTAAATGAGACTATTTTGAACGGCAGCCAAACCAAATAAGCCGGTATTGGGGCAATATATAAAAATCTAATTTAGATAATTATGTTTAGATATTTAGCTTAGTGTGTGGTATTAATAATATACCACAGATAAATATAAATATCAGTCAGCAGATAAATATTAGTCTTTATAAACTGTATGTATCCCATAACGATTGGTTGCTAAATGTCAGATAACAGATAGGTGGTGCACCTAAAGTGGAGGCAGTATATTTCTGAACTTCAGAAAATTTGTTAAACTAGGTGATTGAACTATGTTATTTATCCCTACTAAACCTATGACTTTAAAAACCAAAAGAAGTTTCTGCTGTTTCTAGAAACATTTGTTTCTATAAAACTGACCAAGTGCGAGTTGAACTCGCGTGCTTCTGGGTTCTGCACTTCAAACTTCTTATAAGTTTTCCTGTAATCTTTAGGTATACAATTATTATCTGCATTTTAATAAAAATTTCCTCTTCATTCACATTCCGAATTCGCCCACTGCTAGCCTAGGCCTTTCTTTTCTGGTGCCCATCCTCACGTTCCTGCGGTTAAAACCTTATCCAGGTTTTAGGTTTGTGCCCATCGCCACTGAACGACCAACACGACTTCTACAAAAAATAATGATCTCTCTCTTATCTGAGCGTGTTCCCGGTTGCATCCTCAGCTGGTTTGCTTCGGAGCCCGGGGTCCACTTTCCGGCTTTTTCTTCTCCACTTCGCATGGTCTTCGGCATCCTTAGTTGAGAGTCCATTGGTACGCATATCATCCTGGACAACATAAAGCCAGCACTTTTTGGGTTTTCTCCTTTACAAAAAATAATGATGTCTACTATTAATAGATATAGCACTTTGCATATGATAAAATGCTGCTGGTATTTTACTAATTATCACGTAAACACGTAGGTGGGTATTGAAGCCCACCTGTTTATTTTTATTGTAGGTCATGTTGCTTCCTTCCTGACTCGTAATTGAATAAATTCTCCAACAATGAACAGCTATTTTTGACACAAACTATAGTGTGACGTCTTTTCTTTGAATATAAGAAAAAAAGTCACTTCTTATGACGCGCAAACAACAAATCCTCCAAACAATACAATATGTTCACTAACAAATATATTTGTTTTGGATCTATTAATACAGATGTACAAAAAGTGATCTAAGAGTCACAGGACGGAAACCTACATATATACGTATTGTTACTGCTGATGGGTACTCTAGTCATGGTACTCTAGTCATAGGTCTGAGATAAAGGAATTCATTAACATTTTAGAAGTATGGAAGTAAGACATCTTCATCACTCCCCTTTACGTGGAGAATAAGTTGTGATCCTTTCTCTTTGTTTCTCGTGCCTTAAATCACGGATTCATAAGAATTTAAACTTTATTTTTGGTGACAGTACCTACCTACTGACATTGAGTCTGGCTTTGGTTGAAATGTTTAGCTAGAAACACTGTATGTATTTTGGTTTCATAGAGCTAATTCTAAGTACTATTTTTTAAGCAACGTTCACATTGGCACGTCAGTCGAAATCTGTTTAAAAATTTATGGAAACTAAGGTTTTTTTGACAGATTACGTCTAAGTGCGAATGCAACATAGCTTAAAAATGTTCTTTTAAGTTCTTTTTCTTCATCTTAACTTGACAATGGTTATCTGTAGCGTTTATCAGTAACGGTTGCATCTCTAGTTTATAGCGCAGATATTTTTTTGTTCATTTTAAATGTCACACGTTCTTATTTTATCATAAAAACACAGACCACAATCATAAAATGTATTACTAAACAACAAAAGCACAAGTATAAACCTGATTTTAAATCGTTGAAGCGGTACAAAATCTTTCAGAATAAGGCTCCGAGCTATATATTACAAGAAGCGCGGCCAAGCGCACTCTCTCTCCGTCTCCTATATAAATACGTACGTATATATACCTACGCGTTATATAAGGACAATCGATCAACAGTGAATTTCAAAGCAATATCCCTGGCATATATTCATTTTGGGAAAGTTTTCGTAGAGGTTAGTGAGGCATAGACAACTATTACTCTTGGGCTGTCTGAGAATAGTAAAAACTCCTTGGTAAAAATATTTTCAGGGGAGAAATAAGGTACTTACCTCGTGGCTAAATAATAGCAGCTCTCTTGCGGAATTTGTTCGAAAGACTCACCGCGGCCCTGGAACGCAAATAGTCAGTAGATATGAGTCTGACACTCCCTTCCGCTGCGCCCAGAAAGAGTCATTTGATGATTTCCGATCTTTAAAAAAAGAAAAAAAATGTTACATGGGTCGATTTTGAGGTTAAGCAACGATGGTCGATATCGGTACGTGGACACGTGACTAACAATAACATACTTACCGAGACTCCTCTGTGCCGCAGAAAACACGATGAACTGTCGGTCCTGGTAATCTTTTATTGCTAGGTAGGTACAGTCGTTACGGTAGTAAGAAACTAGAAAATCTGACAAGAATCTTACCAAGGGCTGTAGTGTCACCTAATAGGGGGAGGAGGGGTTATTGACGTTAGATAGGCAATTGCTCCATGTAAATTAGGTACTGCATGGTGCTCAGCTGCATGGGGTTAGACTGAAAGCCGACCCCAACATAGTTCAGAAAAGGCTGGACAGAGTTACCTATCTAAGAACACTTCTTGAATTGGTAGAAATATTTGCAGGGTCGTCGATAGCCAACAATTATCTCTATCTCGAACCTCTCTAGTGGTACTTAGGTACTGAAAAACTCTTAACTAAAAATAAACTAAAATTGTGTCGTAGAAAAATTTCTCCGCATCGCTGGTCGCTGGAAATGTGCCCGAAAGGCTGGCAGCATTGCCACGTTATATGGCAATGCTCCTTTCTCCGTGATAAAAGCCAGCCCTTGTGTCACGCAAAGTGTCAACTAAGCGTCTTGACAGATCTTTAACAAGATACAGCAATCGGACCCCGCCACCCGAGAGTTTCAAGTTTCAACCCCAGACGGCTCGAAAATATATAACACGAGTTTTTAATATTTTGCCACTACTTGAGGTTCTCGGCAGCCGCAGCGGTAGCGCCAGCATAGCACGAGAAGCTAGGAAGATGGAATGGCTCAAAAGTATCAACACAAGTAGCGTCCCACTCTAATGGCCTACCCAATGAACTAATAAAAAAAAAATATCACTAATAAAAGCTGTTCTTTATTGCTGATTGCCACAGGCCTGCTTTTTCGGAAAAATTAACGATTCCTAAGTATAGGGTACAAGCCCACGGAAGCGAAGCAGCAAGCTTATTTAAAAAACCCCAGAGGAGTAGCAAAGCATCACTAAGTGGTGTTTATTTTTTTTAGTCATGCATGACGTCATCTATTTTGAAGTCAATAAAATAATGAAATACAACTTTAATTCAATCATTAATTTTATAATGTCAAAACAATAAAATGGGGGTCACAGAAACGGTCAATAAATTGATTTTAAATCATTACTTTTATTTGGACACTAAGATCTATAATCTTTTAAGCGCTATTATTAAATCTTTTAATTTTTCATTACAGATTAACTAGCTGACCCGCGCAACTTCGTCTACGTCACATTTTCCATTAATGCTTCGCTCCTGTCTTAGCGTGATGCCTAAAGCCTTCCTCGAAAAATGGGCTATCTAACACTGAATGATTTTTTCAGAACGGACCAGTAGTTTCTGATATAAGCGCGCTCAAGCAAACAAACATACTCTTCAACTTTATAATATTAGTAAAGATTGGCTTCATTTTTGCTGTCATTCTTCTAAAGAGTGAACAGGTATTTTTGGTGTCGCTCGTTTTGTCGAAGACCTCATCCAGCAGAGATCCAGGTCAAACATGGACTGATAGTCAAATAAAGATAATTGTCAGTAATCCTTTAAACTGTGTTCAGCCTCGTGTATAAAACTAACGCAAAACGTTCAATATTTGTCATCATACAACGTGTAACCGAAAAAACGCAATAAATCTTAAGGGGTCATTGTACTCATCATTATGAACAAGTTTTTGTATGGAACCACACACGAAATCGCGAAAAAAATCTGCTGTTCAGTAAATTTTGACGAGTTATGCGTACAGAAATGTATGGGGCAATCGAAAGGCTAGATGCCATCATCCACAAACTGCAAACTATTTAGTCCGTCAGTTAGAGTATTGAAAAATAATGGACTCGTATTTTTTGTTTTTGTAAATCAATGAATATTGACAAAGATAAAACGCATCAAAACTCGGGAGTGAGGGCTCGTGACGTCACAACCCGCTAAAAATTATGGCATGGCGTGACGTATTGAAAATTTTAAAAGCGTCGTAACTTCGTCAATTTTGGTTCCCGTAACAAAAGAAAACATACGGGTCAAATATTTTTTGATAATCTAACTAACGGACTAATTCGATATTTTCAGGACACAACCGTATTATGAGTGTAATGTCCCCTAAAGAAGTATTGCGTTTATTTTGTTACACGTTGTATATGTCTCCGGAAAGTGGCAAACGCTGTAAGATTGTAAAATATCGCGTGAAACTGTAAACTTTTTTTTTTCTAAATAACACACGCATAGATTATTAGCTATTGAATTTCGACGGGATTTATTGCATACAAAACGATTTTTTTCCATCATACATAGAGAAAATATAATCTAATTAAGATTTATTACAATCTTACGGAGTCTGCTATTTTCCGGATTATATATATATATACTTATATATCCTTGGACATTTCACACAACGCCATATAGTCCCAAGCTAAGCAACCTAATGCGTGTGTTATGGTAACGATATGGCTGATAAACTACTTATATACATTTTTTTTTTGTAAATACATACATATTATAGATAGAAAAACACCCAGACTCGGAACAAATACTTGTAGGTCGTACAAATATTTGTTCCGTGCGGGAATCGAACCCGCGACATGCTGCGCAGCAGTCAATCGCTCAACCACTGCGCCAACCGTGTATATAAAATTCTTCCGTGACTAGCGACTGACTGAGTCACTAAGTGACTGACAGACAGCACACAGCCGAAACTACTGGCCGTAGAAAACCTGAAATTTGACATGTAGGGGAGCATTAAGGCGAGGTTGCAGTACTGTGTGTTTTGACGAACAAAAGCGACTGTCCGGCGAGCGAATTAATGCCTCAATTTTGATTGTTTTTTCTTCTTGGCGAAAACTGATAAAGAAATTACACAATATGGTTTCACCATTTTCTTCAAACTAAAAAGCTCTATCTATTGATATAACTTTTATATATATTCGTGATGAAATCTCTTAGCAGTACACGTTTAAAATTGTAGTTTAGTGTCATGTTTGATAAAAAAAAGTATCGAGCCAATCATTCTAAATCGCGTTTCTATCTTTACGATTTACTTGAGGGTATGTTAAATTTTTATGTAACGATTTTTATTTATTAAAAAACTCATAATTAATTAGATTTTCAGACGTTCAAAAATCTTAAAAAGTACTGCAACCCCGCCTTAAGTGGATTTCCCAAATATCCTACGGGAACGGGAAAAACGTGATATGCGCTTACGAGATCGCGGGAAAATACTTATATTAATAAAGGTACGATTTGATGACTCCATCAAATGTACGTTGTTACACCTTGTATATTTTAGGTATACTAGACGTCAATAGTTGGCAAAGTTTTCTCCCATTTTCTTCTCGATGTCTCCATATATTCCCTAAATATATATAAGACACAGTTTTCCAATCTATATCATCAGTTCAGAGTTTTGGAGAGCCTAGTAATAGGTACCACTCAGCAAATAAGGCGTGAAACCTTTGAACCCATATGTTGTGCAGGGCTAATCTGTAAAAAGATATTTGTTTTGTTAATATTTTTTTTTGGAGCCGAGTCACCCGCGTCCGTAGGAGAATACCCTTCAGCGAATCCCTACACGTGGTCCCCGGGTGGTGCTAAACAGGGGACACTAACCGCCTCCGTGGTCTAGTGGTTATACCACCTGATTCAGACCCAGAGGTACCGGGTTCGATTCCCAGCGGAGGCAAATTTTTTGCTCGGTTTGGTTGGTGGTAGGACTTGTTCTAAGTCCGCCTGGCAAGCTACCACCATCATGTCTGCCATAACAACTATGTTAACAGCATTGTTGTGTTCCGACAGTTAGAGGTACGATAGCCAGTTCCTCTGTGTAAGAGGATTCCGGGTCAAGAGTTTCCCCGTTTTGTATAAAAAAATAATAATAATAATTAATAGGTGCTTTACATAATTCGAAATTCAAAGTCTTAAAGTTGATACTGGCAGTTTACAGTGTGGATACAGTTTCCAAGCAATAAACAACTACAAAAAAATGATTTTATTAAACTGCGTAAGAGACGTTCTGTACCACTAATTCTTGCCAGTTCCTGAAGAAGACATCAAAGTCGTCCTGTCATCCTGTCCTTCGTATTTTTATGTCTTAAAGATATCTGACACGACCTTCCTTCTTGTTATTTTTACGCAAACAGTTACAAATAAATAAAGGAATGTAGACTGTAGACCTATTTCGACAACATACCTCGACGAAACAGCAGTCAATCTGTGACGATCCGTATAATCTGTGCCTCGACGGAGCGCATTACTATCTGCACAATATGCTCGCATAATGCCCAGGCTATGGGAATATTGTCCAGCTGGGCATAACCTGGTATTATATTTAAACTAGACTTAGACTATTACCATATTGTGGGCTGGATGTTGTTTACTCAAGTATGGTTTATTTACGAGTAGTTGTATGAAAAAGAGGCAATCTGATATTCTAGGAAAACTGTACTGTCGAATGTCGAAATGTAAGATTGATCAAATGCCATTTATAAGACTAAATTCCGGTTAAGTTATTATCTGGCTTTTTTTTATTTTGTTCCATTTCTCAACCCAGACCAAAAATGGCGAGACCTCGACTTACAAAGTACTTAGTTTTGAATGTGCTTTAAGAGACAGACAGGGCAAACGGTTTTTAGATAGAGGATTGCAATTATTTGCTAATCTGTTCAGTTTTTTTTAAGAATTATGACTTAACAGTTTTCTTAATAACTACGTCTCTCAGTTTTACACACTTGACTAATTCCTAAACATTCATATCACAAAACCTCAAAAGAGTCCTTCATTCCCCTCTACAAACAAAAAAGTAATATCGTTCTAAAATCAAACTTATACGAATACTTGAAATCGCAGAACAAGGCAGAATGAGTAGGTGTCATGGCGCGTGTTTTATAAACGACGCCACGGCGCCACTCCGCCACTCTATGGTCATTCAAACAAATGGGCTATTCACTGATATTTCGCAATTCAGTCGACCGGTTTGCTTTGTCTATGGTTGGCGCGGTAGAGAAGTGGGGTTCATTAAGTTTTTGACAACTGTGTTATTTTGTTTTTTATCATTATGACTTTCTTAGAAAAAAATTTCAGTCTTGATAAATGATGTTTTTAGTCAATAAGTATTTTTTAAATTTACTTGTGCTCGTCGATATCTTGGTCAGTTTAAACTAGATGATTCCGGTCTTTCAATGGAAACAAACTCCGAAGTTAAAATCTCTTTTATTTAAAGTAATACTTTATATCCTTACAGGTCAAAGTAGTCGTCATATAACAACAATATTGTAGGTTTATATCTAAGGTGGTTTTTTGAGGAAGATACCACACCAATTTGAATGTCAGGCACAGCATTGCAAGCATTTATATAAATTAAACACTTACTATTTACTTTTGTAAATAACACCTAGGTACTTATTTTAATTGGAACTCATCACTGCAAAATTTAATTAACTTCTTGAGTCATTTCAGTCCTCATTCATTTGTAGTCAACTTAGTTTAAATATACATATATACAACCTAGACTCAGTTGAAGTAACTTGATATTGCCATTCACTCAAGATTACAGCCAGAATCAGAGCCCTGTAAAATGGTCTTGGTCACCTTTTTCTTTTTACTAAGATAAATAAAAGCCAACTATTTCACTCACTAACTAAATATTATGTAGATTTTTAGCAGTCCTCACCGGGGGGCTTAAAAGGCCACTTTAGGAGAATCATTTAGAATCATAATATTAATTACACAACAATCTGTCAAATTTAATTAACGCATTAGGTTCAACGTTAATTGGGAAAATTTGGCAGTGACGGGAAGCGTGATTTGCTTTCTGATTCTGCTAAAGTGGCTTTTTTAGACCCGTGGGTAGGCAGAAGCCCATAAATCTGGCACTAGTCTTACCAAGGAGTTTCGTGTTACCCAGTTACTGGGTTGTGGAGGTCAGATGGTAGTAGCTCCATGTAAAATACTGTTACTCTGCAGCAGCCGGTTAAACTGAGGCCTTAGTGTGAGTTTTTAAACTCACGTTCGAACGCGTTCGATTGCGAGCGCGTTAGAATTTAGTATGGGAATTTAGTTATAGTGCCACCTGGTGGTCACTCGTAGAACCTAATTTCCCATACTAAATTCTAACGCGCTCGCAATCGAACGCGTTCGAACGTGAGTCGAAAAAACTCACACTAAGGCCTCTGGAAGCCAACACCAGCATAATTGGGAAGGCAAGGGTAGGCAAATGATTATGAGATCAAAGAGAGAAAAGCAAATTAAAAAATAAGGCCATCATTTTATTTACAGACGATTTCATTATTTAAATACCTAGTTGTTATCACACTGCTCTCTCAGATTGGGCATTTATCATACTGCGCGGGCTTTTTTTATAATGGCCAATTAATCACATATTGCACTCAGGTCTATAACATACACACGAACAATCAACCACCAACACAAGCGTAGGTAGGTATCACGTACTTGCGGTCTCCTTGGCTCGCGTACGAGTTGGTAGCAGTAGGTAGTATAATCGAATTATAACGAGCTCAGACAACGCTAAAGGTTGAGGTCTCCGTCATTTGTAACGTAAAGGTCACTTACAAATCGTGACAGACTTGCATTATACCTAATTATGTTTGTTTAGAAAAATATCTCTTGGGCTTTAACGTTTATTCTTTACTGTCCCGCTGCAAGGCGAATGGCTTCTCGAAAAAAATACAGATATTCTTACCCGCTTTTGCAGTAAGCTTGTACTTCGTCTCGCCACCTATTAGACACGTAGCACCGTCCATGTTCCGACAGTCAACACCCAACGGAGGTATAGAGACACTCGGCCAACTTGGTTTTATTATTCATATTATTATGCATATCTGATAGACACAATAGTAACTACTTCTCTGGACTTAAGTCTTCCATGATATCTTCCAGTATATCTTCTTACACTATTCGATATAGTTACAAATCATTCAGACCAAAGTTCAACACAGAAATGCATTGCATTCGTTAACAAAGGATAAAGCAACTATCGTTAGATTTGTTGGTTCAATTGCATGTACTCTACAAGAGCCTAGACATTACTTAGACTTACTGGCATCTAATAGTCTAGGTATACCTACTGCTTGCCCTTCGGTACATCGCGTATCAGATTGGAATAGAAAACAGTTTATTGTCTTGCTAGAAGCACCTGTTCGGCGATAGCGATCGTCGAAACTTCAAGATGGCTGTAATTGACCACACGACATACCGGCGCATGCCAATCTTATTTTTTTTTTTTTCGATGGTCTTTATCGCTGATAGAAAATATTTTTTTCTATAAGATCAGGTAATACCTACAGCAAGCAAGTGCTCAGTTAAACACAGGTTGAAACAACATGAACAGTTAAATTAATTCCTAGGACATCACAAAGATATTGATTGCTTGTGTGCCCCAAACTAGACGGCTAGTCAGAAGCTATCGGATAAAAACTTGACCCTAAAAGACAGTCAACATCGCAACTAAATATCGCATTACAAAATAAATCGCCAATACGAAACTCATAAGCGTCAAATGTATTAAGAAAATGAATAATAAATCCGTACCACAGACAAAAGAGGCATTAGGCGCATAGACAAGAATCGCTATTTACATGGGGTGGGGTGATTCGGTAACACAATACGTACGCACGTCAACTCTATTATTTATGGATTCTTTAACATGTAAGGACTGGGGTAGTATCGCGGGGGTGGTTTCAATCGGACATTTGGCGAAGGAAGTGTTTCTTCTGCATCGGTGGGCATAGAGAGGGATTTAAGCTTTTTCTCCCGATATTACACGCGAAATTATTTTTGGGGTTGCAGTTTTGAGTGTTGAATAATTATTTGTTGTAGTACTTTTTGGTTTATTGCGACCGCAAATGGCTAGGGTATTTAGAGAAACTATTAAATTGATATTCGAAGTGTGCCGGTCTGACGGAAATTCAGCCTTGGGTTTTTTTCCCTTAAGTAACATTGAGTCACATATTGGACAGTGAACACATCATTATTATAGCACGATCTTACCTACTGCTATTGCATCCTAATGGTTGACAATGTCAAACTGTTACCACAGATTTGCGCTCGTCTGTACACCCAAATCCTAAAATTCAAAATTATTATAAATGAGAAGGTGAGTTTGATAGATTCATGTTTCACGACTTTGTTTAATTGTGGTAATATGTAATAGAGATTTGGACTGCGGAGACAGAAGGCTAATTTAACTCGAGCGAAGCTGCGGGCAGAAGCTAGTATTCAAATAACGAGGATACGTTCTAGGATGTATTGAGAACAGGTAGATAATGTATTCCGTTACCCATGATGCAATACGGCTATTCGTCAGTCAATTCTTTGAAAGCAAACAACCCAAATGTCAGACAGATTTTAGACAAGAATACGACGAAAATTAGTCACACAGTACCTAAGTAAGCACCTACATAATCTATACTAATATTATAAAGCAGAAGAATTTGTTTGTTTGGTTGTATGTTTGTTTGTTTGGTTGAACGCGCTAATCTCAGGAACTACTGGTCCGATTTGAAAAATTCTTTCAGTGTTAGATAGCCCATTTATCGAGGAAGGTTATAGGCTATATATCATCACGCTAAGACCAATAGGAGCGGAGCAGTAATGAAAAATGTAACGCAGACGACGTTGCACGAGTCAGCTAGTTGAATTATATATCCGAGAGTTAACTACGTCTTGATCTTGTAAAACTTAACTAAGTGTATGAAAATATTCAAATTCTGGCATGACATGCAGCAAAAAATGTAACTACCTAATATTATAAATGCGAAAGTAGGTATGTTTGTTACGCTCTCACGCCTAAATTGCTGAGCCGATTTTAATGAATTAGTACAGAGATAGATGGGAACTTGAAGACGGGTATAGGCTACTTTTGGTTTGCGAAAATCGACATTTTGACGAGAGAAACCAAGAGCAAAACCTTGTTCATAACATCGCTTTTATAAATGAACAAACTAGGATAAGACACGGACGATTAATTAAAGTCAACTTATGTGAATAAGTACAACTTGATATGATACTTATTTAGTATTTTATGCAGGTTTGAGTGGCATTATGCAGCTTACATCAACATGTAATTGGGTATTTCATGTCAGACTAAAGTGCACTCAGTCATGTTAGTAAATTTTTGGCACGCATGATAATGTTAAGAACACTGGTTAGCTTAATTGTAGAACTTCTTGTAGAACGAGGTACTTTAACAGTATGCAACCTTCGTGCTTGTTTTTATAGGGTCATTACTTAAATAGAATAGAATTTGGCCATTTCGATTTAAAATCCAAACTTCGTAACCGATTTTGATAAAAATTTAAATGGGACCAATCTGCAAGTAGGTAAGTAGGTATATCCTTTCAGATAAAACAGATTTTTTCAAATCGGTTCATAATTTACGGAGTTGTGAGGTAACAAACATAAAAATAAAAAATACAACCGAATTGAGAACCTCCTCCTTTTTGGGAAGTCGGTTAAAAATAGTAGCTTGTGCCAGCGGCTTCGCCCGCGTTCCTCTAGGGAACATACTCCCAGAATGAATATAACCTATTTCCCCTCGTAGTTCCCGTTCCCATGGGATTACCGGGATAAAAAAATATCCTATGTCCTTCCTCGGGTCTCAAACTATATTTGTGCAAAATTTCATCTAAATCTGTTGAGCGGTTTAGGCATGAAGCAGAGTCAGACAGAGTTACTTTCGCATTTATAACATTAGTTAGGATAATAATCACTACATATTATAAAACAAGTTCACAAGTCCTCCGCCGCGTCTGTCTGTCTGTCTGTTCGCGATAAACTCAAAACCTACTGAACCGTTTTCGTGCTGTTTTCACCAATGGATAGAGTGGTTCTCGAGGAAGGTTTTAGTATATAATTTGTCAAGAGGGTGAAGCCGAGGGCATCAGCTACTTAGTTAAAAATAAATTAATTGTTTTAGTCCGTCAAACTGGTAAAAGCTTTTATAGATGTCAAATAGAAAAATAAATATAAGACTCTATTTAGCATTCAGCTCTGTGTTTTTATGGCTTCGTCGCATAATAAACTTCCTCTGTGTGACCTATTTTCGATACTTTGATCCAAAATTAACATTATCAAGAAGCCTCATAGAAATGTCTCCCAAAATATTATGAACACGAATTGATTAAAAATACCCTCAGTACATTAGAATACTTAGATACCTACCAAAAACCTCAAGTCAATTTCCACAAGGTTAATTTTTTCATCTAACCGCAGAAATTGGAATTAGAAAAATCTCGATGACATAAAAAGCAATCAGTAACCGTTTTGTGAAAAAAAGAAAAATTGTAGATCAAAGACGGGGAACGAGGGAGTACCGATGCGCGAATAATGCAATAAATTTACTTTTCGGACGCGGTTTTACCTAACATGGCGACAAATCGAATCGTAACGCTTTAACGAACGCGCCGACGAACACTTTGAATTTCGAACGATGAAAATTCGTAGAAATTCCATTTCTTTACTCGTTATTTGTTTTGTTTTTTTTTTTGTTTCGCAAAAATATTGAGAAATACGCTTTGTTTTGAAATTAGCGTTTTTGATTGTATTGTTTTTTGCATTTTATTATTTTATTATATATATATTTATCAACAGCAAAAAATATATACAAAAACTCAGGAAACAATTTCAAATATTCTTTCAGCGCTTTCTTACCTCGAATTAAATTCTTCCAAATCAACTTTTGATAAGTTATTGTTTAAGAAAAGTATTTTCCTCAAAGTTATTACTCGAACAGCCACTAAATGTTCCAAATTCAAAGACAAAGAAAATACCGCAAAAAACCATAAGTATCTAAATGACATTTCCATGTTAGGGGCGCCAATTTTGCTCGCGACGTAATTTTTAGTCGATTAAATTGATAAATTTCTTTGATGTGGATTCATACTGATTATTCGATTACACGGGACTCGACTTTTCAATTTGCCGCCCCTTTTTATCAATGACTAGCTTCTTTTAGCGGCTTTACCCGTTAAAGTCGGAAAATATCCCTCAGCACATACCTACTCTCGGGATGACATGTATTCTAAGAAGGGATTCTATGTTCAGAACATGATTTACCAAGTTACATCCTACTCCACCCAGCCTTTAAAACGTGACGAGGTCAAACACACATAAGAACAAAAATACATTAATGCAGCGGCTTCAAACGCATGGAAATCAGAAATTATCCCGAAGGAACTTAGGTACTCCCGGGGTAAAAGTGATAAATAATAATAATAATAATAAAAATTCTTTATTAAGGCACCAAGTCCCAATATTAAAATTAAAATTAAATAAAGACACAATTATAAATATTAAATTACAAAACTAACAATTTAATTTATTCATTCAATTCAATATTATTAAAAGAAATTAATCATTAAAAGTTATGTACCTACCCTATATTTCCCCTACCCTTCTCCAAGGTTCAATCTGTCTCTATATCAAACTTCGACCAAATTGGTTCAGTGGTTGAAACATACCTACCTAACAAATTAACAGACAGATTAACTTTCGCAGTATAGATAAAATTATTGGTGTAAGCATAAAACAGGTTACTTTCAATTTAATATGCCGATATGGATATGTTGGACGGTTGGACCCCATCGCGGGGACATTGGGGATGTTTCTTTGATCTCACTTCAGATTCGAGGGGCTAGTTTGTTAATAAATTGAATCATGGAACATATATTTTCAATTTGTGTCGATCCGAGAAAAGTTAAGCTCGTATGGAAAAAAATCCCACATAGTTTTTGACCGATTTAAAAAAAAAGATGTTTTTTCTATTCGTCTGTAAGTATGTATTTTTTTATGTATGTCTTGCTGATTTTTTTGCCTAATTTTTGGTTAGATAATTGAGAATTTGCGTTGTCATTGAAGTTTCTCGGCTCATAACGACTTCACCTTCGGCTCAGGCGTCTATTCTGGCCCGACTGCAATACCCAGAATGCCAATAAAAACGCTCGAACCGCGATGAACGTGTGAAATGACAATTCCTTATTTGCCAATACGCCGTCTAAAGCGAAGAGCAAGAAGTTTTACTATAATAAAATCTTTTGTTTGCGGAGTCACTCACGCTAACGTATTCTATAAGTAATCGTCGCCAGGATCCTATCTGAACACAAATTAATCCAGATCGATTCAGCGATTTAAGCGTACCTAACAGCTAAAATAACAGACATCATCATTATCATCACATCAGCCGAAAGACGTTCACTGCTGGACATAGGCTAGCCCCAAGTGTCGCCACAACAACCGATCCTGTACGTCTCGCATCCATCGGCTACCCGCGACCCTCACCAGGTCATCGACTGAACAAACAGACAAACAAAACAAAATAACTTTCGAATTTTTAATATTAAGTAAGGATAAGGGACTACTCGCACTTATTCAGCTCTATTCAGCTTATGCCTACGTATTATGAAGATGCGTACGCATCCGTTCAGCTTTCCGCATCTGTTCAGCTTGTTTTTAACTTTTGATAGGGACGCGTCTGACCACTATCACTGATGGTAATCGATGATGCGGTCTAAGATGGAGCACGCTTGCCTAGAAGTAACCTATTCACTCTTCACTTAAAGACCCCAGGTTGTAGCTATCAGGAAACGCAGACTCTGGCAGGGATTTCCACTCCTTTGCTGTACGCACTATGAATGTGTTCCCAAAACGTTTTGTGCGTGTGGGTGGGCTTTCGCGTCAAACAAGTATAAAATGCGGACAAATGTGTTAATATCATGCGAGTGCTACATATAGAGTTCAGCGCTAATCTGCCGCTGCCCGCCTTCTCATTCTTAGGAAGCTGTACGCGACTGATAGAAGCAGAAACGCGAATGGAGCTGAATAAATGTGGGCAATCCCTTTTTTTTATTGATGGTAAATCATCAAATGACTTCCCCCGCTCTGGGCGGAGCGGGAGGGAGTGTCAGACTCTTACTGACTAAAACCTATCCATGTTCCTTCAGTGCCCTTTGTGTTCCGGAGCCACGGTATCTCTTTCGAATAGTCCCGGGACTCCGGCAGGCGTCGGCCCTTTCCGGCCCCTCTGTGTGCTGACTCTCTTTGAGGCGCGCGTGTGAACACGAACACGCCATCGACACGGCCTGCCGTCAGATGACGGACGGACGGCGAGCTGCCCATAGCTCACCGTCCACAAGCCCGCGCCTACGGTGGCCGGAGGTCACCAGATGGCCTCCGACGCCCGCGGCGTCTACCACGGCGGCCGGGACGAGAGGTTCTTTCCCTCTCCCACTCCGCCATCTCCTTCGCTAGCATGACTGCTTTGCAGAAGGAGGTGATGGCGTCCAATTCCGTCTCGCTCCGGACCATGGTTTGGACCAGGGCCGGACGCGAGAGGTCGCCGCCTATCGCCGCTTCGAGGACACGGCGGTGCTCCGTCCAAGCGGGACACACCTGCACAGTATCGATCCTCGCAGTGGTGACACCCGGGCGTTTCCTCCCGTCCGATTCGGTGCAGGTACCTCCCGAAACATCCGTGTCCGGTGAGGACCTGCGTCAGGCGGAAGGTGATGTGGGTAATCCCTTACGATAGTTTTGAAAGACATAGAAAACTACCTACAGCGAGTCAAAGATATAAATTCGACGCTACCAGTAGCAGAGACACTTCAATATGTCAATAAGATACGTTACAAGTCTCCGCCCATATATGACTCGTCAGACCACCAAATATATTATTATCTAGATTGAATTAATCAATATGTTAATTAAATAGCACTTGCACACATTTGAATATCAATATCTAACTTAAACGATGATTTTTTGTGCCGTTTTAATTTTATTGGCGGATATATTAGGTATATAGTATATATACTTGAGTATTTATCGATCGTTGGTGAAGTGACAACACGGAACGAGTGTGACTAGGATTCCTTTAACATGGCTAGATCTCGTGCTAGTGGTTGCAAACGCAACTGCTGACCATTAGGTCTTGGGTTGAATAGGTCTAACTCATACCTATTGTGATTTTCTAGCAGCCTGGAGTCCGCTGGATTAGTCCCCGGTTCGCGACAGTAACCTCGCCCTCTTACTGGGGCTTAAACAATACCTACTAATTTTAAAGGCTTTTGGGAATAAGCATTTAGAAAAGTAACCACTATTAAATATCTATTTACTACAATACGGCAAGGGGTATTGTATTGCTGTTACACGGTACAGTCGTTCTATGTAAAAAACAGGTATTCAGCTCCATCCGGTTACTTTGAAACCTTCTTAAAAAGGGGAAAAGATGTGCAAAGCAAAACTCCTCTGAGGAGAGAAGAAAGGAGTGGATATAATTTATAATTTCTGCCTGCGTCTGTGTTTCCGAACGCTTACAACCCTAATCTCTTCAAAGTTAGAGTGAACAGGCTCCTTCTGGGTAAGCTCGCTTCATGGTAGACTTTATATCTGTGTCATTTCTGGCCCAGACTAGAGTCAAGAGCAAACCCATCACAAATAAAAAAAGAGGAGAAAAAAAGGGAAAAAGGCTAAGCAGATTGATAGCCTGATAGGACCACGCAAAAAAATCATCTACCAATTAACAAAACCTCTCTTAACCTACTAATCCAGTATTTTCCCCAACTACCCTCTATATTTACATTTAATTTCCACCAACACCTCTTCGTCATAGTCCATAGCGGATGTATTGGCACGATTACCCGCCAATCCTCTTGATTTACTCGATTTTCGTACGCCGCCATTTCAGTCACGTGCGCAACGCAAATATGGCGGCCGGCACATTGTTGGTAAAAGTTGGTGAAATATTTATACGGGGTGTGACCAGAATGGGGAATGGGAGGTTGGAGGAATAAAGAATTTTTGGGTAGTGTTATGATTACTTATTTGGGTTTTTTGGGGTGACAGTGATGTTGAAAATAGTTTGATACTTTTACTTTCTTCAAACTTTGTCATGTTGGGAAATAAAGCTGGTCATATTATATGAAAGCCTACAATATTATTTCAATTTGGAACTAACTAGAATTGTGATAATCTCTGATCTGAGATTACATTTACTTAAATTTTAATAAATTAAATTAATCGAGGACGCGTAAACCGCGTGTACCTACGTACTATAGGTGCACTTCTCCTTAACCCAGTACAGGCGTCAAAATTTTATGAAATTAGAATTGGCTGAACAGAAGTAGCTGACGATGTTAGTCAGTACAACCGCGTACAACGGACCGACGGGGAATCTCAGTACAAACGTTGCGGAATTTGTTCGAAAGAGTCACCGCAACTCTGGAAAGCAAAGGGCATCAAGAAGAACACTGAAGGGTTTAAGTCAGTAAGAGCCATTTAATGATTTACCATCATTACTTACTAAAAAAGTGCAGACAAGCAACGATGAAATCTATACATTCAACACAAAAGGTATTATCAGACCTACTTGAGAAGTAAACGTAACCATAAAGCAGTAAGATATTGCAAAGCAAAAACACTCCCACATTACACAAAAGCACACCCTATACACAGTCAACCCGACACCGTAATTGGAGCACTCAATTTGTGCCACTTGCCGCCAACGCGTGCCTCGCACGAGGCTCTATCAATTGTCTATGGTCTCTCGTCTTTGGTCCTCTCTACTCGTCTATGGTATAATGAAACTCTTTTGAATGAAAACTGCGCTTCCCATTGTGGTGATGGAATGAGTGATAATATGGTTGAATTATAAATTCATAAGTGATGGGATAAGTTGATTGACTATACCTTACTGAGGAAACAATGATGTAGACATTTTTTTTTTTCGTTTAATGCTAATTCTAATATTATAAATTCACAGTAAAGATAAGACCTAAATCTACTGTACAATATCATAAAGCTGAATGGAGTTTATAGAATGCCATGCCATGACAGTCATTTGGTATTTCCAACTAATAGATTACGATAAAATTATTATCTATTCGCATACGAAAATACTATCTATCTGCAATTTGTACTTTTGACTCCGAAAATCGGGCTACTGTAAACTCGTTGATAAGGATATTATCATTAATCTAATTAGTGATAACATTGTAAGGGTTTTTCCAGAGTTTTGAATTATCAATTAATCACCTATATTGGATGTCCTACTTACTTTAGGTAAGTAACCATAAACTCAATGATGTCCTACATTTTTTTTTTGTTTTTTCCTTCGTTCGCTTTAAAGTAGCCTAGAACCGTCTCCAGGATTCCATGTATCTCTGTATCAAAATTCATCAAAATCGGTTCAGTGATTTAATTAATGATGTATATCATTAATTAAATTAATTAATTTTAGTTGTAAAAGCGTATAACAGTTAACTCACTTTCGCATTTGTAATATTGGTAGGGATAACATAGGCTGGCGTAAGGCGTTTGACGATTATCTCTAGGTATTTGTGGACCATAGTTCTCGCTTGCCTAGAAATAGGTATTCTTTATTTAAATCCCTACCGTTATAGCTGTCAGGAAAAACCTTTTCTTTTCATCTAGAGAACACTCTCTTTTGTTTGATCTTCAATCCAGCTCCTAAACGTGACATTTAAAACTCCATTCCGCCAACTCTTTAGTTGTAAATGTTTATTTTTCACACCATCAAACACAAAAGGGTATTATCAGCTTAAGCAAAGAACAAAAAACTTTCTCTTTCATTGTAATTAAGTATCTAGTATGATAATTAACCACCATAAATAACAAGATATTATCTACTTTGTAATTGCACGTAATCATTAGCAGTGCGAAGAACTTCAACCGTATAATTTACCAGCAATTCATATTTTTTCTAAGCCATATTTAACCTTCTTTCACAACCTTTTCGCACCTAGATGTCATAAATTTTGCTACCGTGGTCATCAATGAGTTTGAAAAAACGTGAGAATTTGTCTCTGGGCCGACGCATCCTTTGTCCACGATTTGTCAGTTCCGTTCTCTATGAATGAAGTTTTGTCGTATTTTTTTAATCGATTGTGTGCACAGGTGTATTTGTTTGGTATTTTTGTGAGACCAGCCCCTTTCTGAATGTTTGGTTACTTGTAGCAAAATAAATATGAGAAACCTTCGATTTTGATGTACGAATAGACATGTAGCGAAAACGGTTTGCGATAGTTTGTTGGTTTTATGGAATAGCATTATACTTATTCTACAAGTTTTTGCTTTAAGTAATCACGGAAAATGCACTTTAGTTATTGGCGTGTTACGTTTTCATCTTACTACCTTAAACTAGTTTATAATAGTTTTAAGAATAACAATAATGTAAGATAGGTAAATTAACGTTATGACTTAAACTACTCTAATCTCCCAAAATCTCTCTGTCTCTTTACCCATCTTTGTAAATTCAATTCATTTATTTGCTTCAGACAAGGTCCATACATTATATAAAATTAAAATCACTGAAAGCATTGTAGGTAAAAACAAAACATAACATTAAAAAGTAATCATTACAATTAAACATTAAAATTAAAACATTCAGCAGTAAAGCAGCATTCTGCCTTTCTACCGACTGCCAAAAGGCACAATATTTTTTTCAGAGCACTATATTATCTTTACAGCTATACATACCATAATATAGGTACCCACCTACACGCGTAATGATTTGTGTACTCTACGCTCTAATTTTTTTGTCACAGCGGCCTAAAAACCACACCGGTTTTGAAAAAAGTTTTTAAATTATTAAATAAGACAAAAATATGTTGAAAATAAATAGCCCCAAAACCAGACGCCAGACCGTACCTTTAAGTTTCTTTCCGATGAATATCTTCGTCAGTCGGGTTCGGGTAAAGACCAAAATTATCAAGCACAACAGAATACAGAACGTACACATCGCTACCTCGCTTTAAAAAGTTTTAATTCTAAATTTAAAACTCGGAGCGTTGGCGGCAAAATGACCATAAACAACTTTTATTTTTTTTCTCGCTGCGCCCGACGTTGTCCCGCCTTTGTGTCAGTATCCTGCCTCTTTCATTCGACCTTTTTAAGGAAGAAATTTATTATGTATACTTTCGGGCATGACCAGTAGCCGTTTTTAATTGTGAATTATGGCTTTTATAGTTTTTTCGGTTCATTTTTTCGTTTCCTGACCGATCAGAAGGTCACTTTAATGTTCCGAATTTGTTTGAGATAGATTTTTTGTATAATTGATTTAGTTACAGGTCGTATACGGGATTCATCGGGCGGAACAGGATTTTTAATGTGTTCAAATATAATAAAACGGATGTTCTGTATAGCGTATAGTTTTGGACAGGAAATGCCCGTATTTCATAAACACGGAGGGTAAAATAGAGAATTGTAGGGTGAAAAAATCTTAGCAAATTTAATTGGTCCAAATATGTAAGTAGATCTACTTACTTATTTTTTATTATAGAACTTTCAAAATACATATGTATCAAAGTTTCTATTTGACTTCTGAATACAGTCTTCTTTATAATCCTTTAACCTAATCAAATACTTAGCTAGGGTAACCATTCACCTGATTTAATTCCTTAATCTTCTATTATACTTACTCATATGAGTAGGGGTGAACTACGTAGGTATTTATTAACTGTTATCTTCAAACAAAAACTGTTCCTTAAACGAACGTCGACTCCCTTGTTTGGTTAGCCAAATTATTATTATTTGAAAAAAAGTATATTTTTCGAATATAATTTAAATCACATGACAGGTAGGTACGTTTTCAAATTTAAATTCCCTATCAATATTTATTTATTACTTTGGGTAGAGACTAAGCCTTGCCATTCAACGTGGCAATGTGCAACGTGTCCAGTCCAGAAGCAGCTCAACACCAGTATTTTACATGAAGCGACTGCCTATAAGACCTCCACAACCCAGTAACTGAGTAATACTTTAACATTAGCGATACTGGTTATCAGACGAGCTTAAGACTACCCGTAACCACTGTAAACGCAGCCAGGACCAAGGTCTTTGCAAGGAGTTTCACATCACAAAACACACCCATCAACATAAAAGAAAATCGATACAACCAACATAAAAAATACCATTCTAAATTCAAACACAGAATGTCAGAACGTAACCTTCAAACTCATACAAGCTACCTTCTTTCTTATATCTATAGATGCGACCTCCCACTGTTCGATACTAGCACCACAGTAGTGCTATTGTCACATATTCTTTAACAATTTCTTTCTTTAAGGGTTGCGCCATTGTGAGCCAACGTCCCAATTAAAAAGTATTCTGCGCCCACCTGGCGGATTAAAAATATATAAAAACGTTTCGCGAAGATGCTTCGATGGTATGTATATGTAAGTGATTGTGTGTTTGTCTGATTGTGTGTATTCTATAGAAAACTAGGTTCATTCGCAAAAAAGTAGCCTCACCGAAACTCATCAAAACAAGTTCAGCATTTTATCCACAAAAGCATAACATAAAAATTAAAATATATAACATTAAGTTAGGAAAGCCGTTGCCAATTAAAAAACAAAATTTAAAAGTTTGTCTATTATTCTTCGTAGAGCTTCGTAGCCTCGTAGCTATCTCGTAGCGCTTTGCTACGCTTGATGAGAAAAAAATTTAGTGTTATTATTGTCCAACCTATTTCTTGAATTTTAAGAAAATATTACAATTGCTTTCAGAAGCCTACTTTTTTAAACGGATTTTGTTGCAAAATGAATTTAATAATTGTAAAATGCTGAACAGATGCTGTAATTGGTTGAATTAATTCTCTACGGGCAATCTGATCATTTGAAGTCGGTTTAGTTGGTGTCTTGATGATGCATTTCCGGTAACTGGGGGGTTACTTTCTTAATTAGATCAATATCGGCCTCATCTACTTTAAATTGACCAATACAGCTAGTCTATTCTGTAAATAACCATTTCGATATCGACTTCACCTGAGTGACTAAGCTTACAATGTGAACTTTATTTCACACATCTTATGGTCTCATATTTATACGAATTTGAAACTCACCTCGGATTCCGCTGTCGAGACACGAAAATGTTGTTATAGAATAGCACTGCTGTTGTGTAATTGTTAGTGGGTCATGCAAAACCTCTAATCACTTGCTCTTTTTTCTCACTTATTTCTCCAAAATAATATTGTACACAATCCAAATACGATGGATGAATGCTTGTTACTCTTTCACGTCAGAACACTTGAAACGATCTTCATGAAATTTGGAACCGACGTCGATTATAGTCTGTAATAGCACATAGATTATTTTTATGTCCGGAATATGTTCCCTAGAGATCACGCGGGCGAAGCCGATGGCAGAAGCTAGTCAATAATAAAAACGAGATGCCGATTCTTCCCGAGCGAAAATTATAATCGCAATGGAGCGTGCGCCTTAATCCATCGCCGGTTTATACCATCGAGAAAATTTATTTTTTAAATTTAAGCTTTTGCGTTAACGGGCCGAATTGGTGTTTTTTTTTAATTCCCTCAATTTTTGAAATAGAAGTTAAAGGACAGGATGTTATCGAAAACGGTTTAAAAATATATGAATAGATCTAGAGTTCTGTGTAGAATACAGTAGAGTCTATTGTTTGTGTTGGTAGCAGGCGCTGCCGCTAAACATGACCTCTGTCAAAGTGTTATTTAGTTTTTTCATCATAAATAACCCTATATTATACCCGATTCATTTTCATTAGAAGGCTCTCTCTTGATTCAAATAGGCACGCCAATTTGATCTACTAGAGTTGGCAACACAATCTAAGTACCTTAAAAATAACCTACATACACGCATACTAAAGTTACAAAAATATTCGCCAGATTTGAATCCGCACCATAATCTAAACCGTAACCTCTCTGCACTATCACAAACAAAAAACAAAAACAACCCACTCCCTCATTAACTACCAACATAACAAAGCAAACGTAACACAACACCGTCGCTCCCAAGGGAGCCAACCGAACGGGCCACACAAGACTACACTTTGAGGATTACTGGTGAACATTAATAAATACTACTTGGAAATTATTCATGGCGGAAGGTACATGTGAAGCTTATCGTCTCGTAGGACTGGAGGAAATTAGTTGAAAGCTCCAATCAGATGCTTTCCTATTGTTAATTTAGGGCGGTGGGCTATTCAAGACTGATATGCGCATGACGGACCAAGACAAGATGTGCATGAAGCAAATCTAGACTTCCTCTTGACAGCTAAAAAGCTAACGGTGGTGACAGGCGTACGTTCATTTTAAAAGGAGTCTTTCAGTAGACCTGCGCCACGCGCGCGCTAGTTAAGGAACCCCAACCTACCAATATTAGCTTTGTCAGACAATAAGTATTTACTAGATTATTATTTCTCAATTTCCCCACTGCGCGATCAGCATTTATAATTATCTAGAACATGCGTCAATCTGATCACGCTGTGGATGTACTACGTTAGCAATTAAGTTAGTATATAAGATCAATATCTTGTTAGATGAACTCAATTACTGTTTCGCTGTAACTCTGTCGGAATAAAGTTATTTTTTAACACTTCCGTTGTCGCTTACTTAATTGGCGCAGCCGGTAGGATCTCTGTAGTCAGTTTGCCGTGTATACAATTCTACGTGGAGTAGCCGACGTCCGTGTCTACGGTTTAGCAGAGATAGCCGAACAAATAAATTCATTAAGGAGCCACTTCGAGTTACGGAAGAGGACCAGCCACAGCAGTAATTCAGGGAGCATGGAGCTAGCTGCGGAATTGTGAGTAAATCTTTTTCACCTTCCTCTCAGCTCTTCCATCTATATCCCAACCTTGTAATAGTCTATGTGTTTGTGTATTATTAGGGATTGGACAACGCCGTAATAATATTTGCATAGATTTTAAACGTACTAATATTTTAGAATAGTGATAGTTTAGTAGCACATTAGTGTGATTTTTTTGTCTCTCCGCGTTTGTTTCTTTCATAACTTTTCACAATGGAAAACGTAACCCGTGTCCCACAGGAATTGGTTAACATCATACCAATATTCAGCGGCGACACTAGAATGTTGCCTTTATTTATAAAAAAATGTGAATACATTTTGTCTACGTTCTTAGGAACCGCAGCCCAAAATGAATATTTATTTCATGTAGTAACTAGTAGGTTATCAGGCGAAGCAGCCAGTTTGGTAGGCGAAAGAGAAGCTATAGGTACGTGGGACGAGCTGAAGAAGTTGTTAAACCAACACTTCGGTGATCCACGCACAGAGGATTGTTTAGCAATGGAATTAGAATCGTGTAGAATAAATAAGGGTGAAAGTTATTTAGATTTTTGCCATAGAATACAGCGGATGAGAAGTGTTTTATTTGCTAAAATATCAGAAACTATCATTGATGAATCTCTACGTAAGGCAAAGCAAATCATTTATAGTAACAGAGCGATGAATGCTTTCTTGTTTAATTTACCGCCATTTTTAGTTAGATTAGTTCGTTTGCGCGACGTCACAACGTTAGAGGATGCATTAAAAATAGTTTTAGAAGAACAAAACTTCCAGGCAGTCTATGAGTCGAAAACAAACGACAGACGTAATTTTAGCAGAAATAACAGACCCAATTTGCCTAATAACCAAAATGCAATTGAATCTAATAATCAAAAGAAAGATTCACATAGCATATCAAGTACACATGTACCGAATAGTGCTACAAACAGCACATCTACACCGAACAATTCGCATCAGCCCAGACATTATAAACAACATAATAATATTCAAAGAAATCAAGACAATTTTAATCGTACAAACAACAATAATGCGTCACCGCAGTCAAGTAGGTCATTTGTTCCGATTGCACAACCGAACCAACAGTTCGCGGCACATGCACCGAGCACGCCGTCTTTTGCAGCGCAAGCATCTACGTCGGGTGCGAATACTGATGTCACCATGCGTACTGCAAGGTCGCGACGTGTTAATTACATAAATAATTCTAATAATAATGAACAGAGTTCAAGTTATTCGTACAATGAGTGCCAAGAATTTTCTCCTGAAGAACCCGGGGCGGGAAATTTTTGCATAACGGCCTCTACCCTAGAGAACGAATAAAAATAAATTGTAATAAACGCTTAAATTTACCACATATAGTTATACCAGAATTAAAGGCAGTTTTTATGATAGATACGGGGAGTGTTAGATCGTTTATAAGCCCGTATATAGCGAATAAATATTTTAAAAATTATCTACAGTATGAACCCTTCGAAGTTGTTAGCACTCACGCATCGAGTGTTCATAGTGAAACGGCTATTATTCCATTACCGGTTACCTTTGGAAGTCAAGAGTTCCATAAGTTTTATGTCTATAGTGTCGACGATAGGTATGATGGGTTAATAGGTAGCAATTTGCTGAAGCAATTACAGGCAAAGATTAATATGGAAAATCAGATATTACATTTAAAAAATACTGATATTCCTATCATATATTCACCGCCTATGAGAGAGGTATATAATCTACCATCTCGTAGTGAACTTAGAGTAAGACTCCCAGTCAACTTACTGAACGGGGAAGCTGTGTTAGATTTTAAGCAATTTACGGAAGGGATTCGAATGCCCGCCGCATTAGTTACGTGTATTGAAGGCTATGCAACAACTGTTATTCAGAATTATAGCCATGAAAATAGAAAATTAGTAGTTACGGGACCTTTTCAAGTGGAACCATACATACAGGACCCATCTGTTAGTGTTAATTTCATAGATAATAATATAGAAGTGGACAGCTTGCTAACAGAGAATTTAGACAAATTGCAGTTAAATCATATGAATTCAGAAGAACGAACGGTTATGGAGGGACTTTGTAAAGAATACAAAGATATATTTTATTGTGAAAATATTCCGTTAACCTTCACAAATCAGGTTAAACATAGAATAAGAACAAAAAATGAAGACCCAATAAACATTAAGGCACATAGATTGCCACCTATTCAAACAAAAGAGATCAGTAGTCAAGTCGAGAAAATGTTAAGGGATAACATTATCCAGGAATCTCATTCTCCCTGGAGTGCTCCCGTACATTTAGTGCCGAAAAAATTAGACGCGTCAGGCCAACAAAAATGGAGGATGGTAGTTGACTATAGACGGCTCAATGAAATCACAATTGATGATAAATACCCTTTGCCCAACATTAACGATTTATTCGACATGCTAGGTAATAGTACATACTTTACGACCCTCGATTTAGCTAGCGGGTACCATCAATTAGAGGTTCAGGAGGAAGATAGAGCTAAAACTGCGTTTAGCACACCTTCAGGTCATTATGAATTTAACAGAATGCCGTTTGGGTTAAAGACCGCACCCGCAACTTTTCAGCGAGCGATGGATAACGTCTTACGAGGCCTTCAAGGCTTACATTGCTTAGTATATCTCGATGACGTCATTATTTTTTCTAAAAGCTTGCCTGAACATGTAGAAAAACTTAGGGCAGTTTTTGACCGCTTCCGTCAAACAAATTTAAAAGTTCAATTAGATAAGTCTCACTTTCTTAGAAAGGAAGTACTCTACCTAGGGCATACTATTACAAGTGAAGGTTTGAAACCAAATAATGATAAAATAGACGCTATTCTTAGGTATCCTATACCGGAAACGGTTACACAGATTAAAAGCTTTTTAGGACTAATCGGTTATTATAGGAAATTTATCAAAGATTTTGCCAAAATAACTAGACCATTAACAGCTTGTTTAAAGAAAGGTCGCAAAATTGTAATTAATGGGGAATATAAAGAATGTTTTGAGACATGTAAAAAGCTTTTAACAAATGCACCTTTGTTACAATTTCCTGACTTTAGTAAAACTTTTATTTTAACCACGGATGCATCCAATTTTGCGATTGGGGCTGTATTGTCACAAGGAACGATAGGCTCAGATAAGCCTGTAGCCTATGCTAGTAGAACCTTGAGTGACACAGAAGTAAAATATAGCACTATCGAGAAGGAACTTTTAGCCATAATATGGGCAGTTAAGCACTTTCGACCGTATTTGTATGGTAATAAGTTTACCATATTTACAGACCATAGACCATTAGCTTGGCTGTATTCATTGAAAGAGCCCAATAGTAAACTCACGCGATGGCGGTTAAGGTTAGAAGAGTACGATTTCGAAATAAAATATAAGAAAGGCCCTCAAAACACGAATGCAGATGCTTTATCTAGGATTAAGATTAATGCAATTGACGACGATTTAGATTCAATATTCGTAAATATAGGAGATAGGCAGGAACGTATACAAAAAATTATAGAAAGCGAATTGCAAGACCCCGAAACTCCAATAGAAACGATAGAACTTTCGGATTCTGATGATGGGGTCACTGCCAACTCAGTTTCAAATAGAGAACACGAAGGCATTCCTAGTTTAAACGAAGCTGTCGATACTAAACCAAAACAGATTTTAATTCATTCATGGTTTAAAAATAAATTAGACGTAAAAGATATTTCAAATAATAAACAAAAAATTCTCGAAGTTCACTTACCGACAAATAACGATATATTAGTTAAAGACTTTTTGAAAGAGTATATTGATCCAAAACATAAGTACTTTATATACTTCGAACACCCATCTTTTAGAAAAACTTTTTCAAACATGGTAATTAAGTTATTTAAAAAGGATTCAGTTAAGTTAACCGAGTGTACAGAAAGAGTTATAAATTTGACAGGATCTGAAGAAGATCAAAAAGAAGTTATTTTAAAATACCACGACGGGAAAACATGTCATAGAGGTATTAAAGAAACTTTAACCAAACTTAAAAGACATTATTGGTGGGCAAACATGAAAGAGACAGTCACGGCAATCATAAATGCTTGCGAAACATGTAAACGCATGAAATATGATAGAAAGCCGATTAAACCCCACATTCAGTTAACACAAACCCAGGATGCCCCTTTTCAGGAAGCTTTTATGGATTTATTATATATTGAAGGGAAATATTATTTAACTATAGTGGATGCATTTAGTAAGATAGCACAAGCCATAGAGGTACCGAATAGGAGTACACCAGAGATAGTTAGGGCATTGATTAAATATTTCAGCAGGTATGGTCTGCCTAGGAAAATTAGTTGCGATTCCGGTACAGAATTCAACAATACTTTGATTAAAGAAATGTTAAGCTTTTACAAAATTGAACTTCATATTGGGACGCCAAATAATCCCAGTTCAATGGCAATAGTAGAAAGGTTTCATTCTACCATTATTGAGATTTATCGTATAGCAAAATACGATAAAAGCGATTTAGATGCAGCATCAGTTATGACTTATGCCATCATGGCTTATAACAACACCATACATTCAGCAACAGATTTTACGCCTTTTGAACTAGTATTTGGTCACACTTATTCCGAAAATGTATTTAACGTGGATAGAGAGAACAACTTAACTCAGAAATTATTGTTAGATCATAGAAAACGCCTTAAAATACTCTATGAATTCATAACAGAAAAATTAGAATCCGATAAAATTAAAATAATTAATAAAAAAGGTGGCGAAACGACACCGATACTCGAACCAGACGATAATATTTACATGAAAGACACTAGGATTAGAAAAGCTAAAGAAAAACCTCGATATGAAAAAGCGAAAGTAATAGGTGAAGTTGAAAGAAATATAGTCCCAGTAGAAGTAAAGAAAAGGAAAACTAGAGTAGCCTTAAAAAATGTAAAACGTCCTCCACAGATCGTGCCTGGTACTTCTGGTGCTAGTGGTGCCAACACTCACGCTGGACCTCCAAAACCTCGGTCAGAATCCGGGGATAGCAGCGATAAAGCGGGGAGTAGCAGTGAAGAGGAATAGTTATTGGACAATATACAAAATTGTAGATTTAGAATCATTACACTTACAAATAGATAATAATATTCGGGATTTTATTAACTTGAAAATTAAAATTAAGGAAAATAGTCTTAGTAACGAAACTATAGGAATAGAAAGCCAAATAGAATATCTTATTAAACTAACTAAGGATAGATTTTTTCAAATCTTACCTTTCCGTTATAGAAACAAAAGAGCTTTGTTTAATCCATTAGGCTCACTTGTAAAAGCTATCACAGGAAATTTGGATGAAGACGATGCAATTAAATATGATAGAGAAATCCAAATGATACAGAACAAAGAGCATGTGGTCGAACGTAAAGTATCATCAATGCAAAAAGCTTTTGATAAATTAGTAAATGACTCTGAAATAATAAATTCAAATATTAAAAACTTGGGTTTACATACCAATGAAATGGAAAAATTAGTTGAACATGAGTTCAGGTTTAACAAACTTTTCCAAATATTAAATACTATGTATCAAATTTTAAATAACTTTCGAACCTGTTACGAAAACATACAAGAGATTGAAACGGCAATAGCCTTTAGCAAACTGAATACATTGCACCAATCCATTATAAATAGTACAGAATTATATAATACGTTAGAAGTCATTGCTAAACATGCTAGAACAATATACCCAGTAAACAAACATAATTTAATAAAATTAGAACGTAATATCATACTTAAATCATATATAAATAACAACAAGTTAGTTTTTGTTTTAGAAGTTCCCCTAATAAATAACGAAACATATAATTATTACAAGGTTATACCCATCCCTATATTCCATTCTCCAAATACCTTTACAATAATACCCAAATATCCTTACCTGATGGTGAATAGATTGAAATACATGCCCGTGGTAAGCCCATGTACTGAGATTGAAAATGGAAAATTCCTTTGCGCTGAAACTAATTTAGCCCAGTTTCCAACCGAGACCTGCATTGAACAAATAATGCTGATGAAGAACAACTACAAAAACTGCATACAGAACCATATTGAAATAGAAAAAACTAAGATACAGAAAATAACCGACAACCAATGGTTGGTTTACTCAGAGGAAAATCTCATCATCACCGAGAATTGCAATACAGAAATCCTGAAGTACACTATCCTTGGGACCTACATCGTGACACCTGGCCAACAATGCGAGACACAAATAGGCGAAGTCATCATTGCCGCCACCACAAACACTACAGTTTCCAGTCTCCAGCTGCCATTGATCCAGATGCCAGACCTACAACAGGACATCCAGAGAAGATCAAAGAAAGTGGATCTAAGAAATGTGGACTTCAGTGATGTGAAAGAAGTGTTACAAAGTGCAAAATTTAGTGAAATAGACGATACGACACAAACAGTGACAATAGAAATTAGTATATGGACCATCTTAGAGTATGTGGTTATTGTAATAGCAATAGTTATCTTTATAATGTATAAATTTCAGTTCATAAACTTTTGTCGAAATTCTCCGAAACCGTCTGCGACACCTTCGGATAAATTTCTCTCTTAGGGAGGGAGGAGTTAAGGAACCCCAACCTACCAATATTAGCTTTGTCAGACAATAAGTATTTACTAGATTATTATTTCTCAATTTCCCCACTGCGCGATCAGCATTTATAATTATCTAGAACATGCGTCAATCTGATCACGCTGTGGATGTACTACGTTAGCAATTAAGTTAGTATATAAGATCAATATCTTGTTAGATGAACTCAATTACTGTTTCGCTGTAACTCTGTCGGAATAAAGTTATTTTTTAACACTTCCGTTGTCGCTTACTTAATTCGCTCATGAGAATTTATTAAGAAACTAGCTTCCTCCCGCGACTTCGTCTGCGTAGACTTTAGAACTGCCGCGCAACTTTTTGCCTCATTGTCTCATCCTTGGAATTGCATCTTCATGATTCAGGTATCCAGACATTGTGAGTCTTTGCGGTGCCGCTGAAAGTAAGATTTCAGCCCCGAAATTACTTCGACATGTTTGTGATCTCCTGGTAGACCCTTATGAATCTTAAGCGCTCATATTAGCAGCCTCGAAAATACTCCGACATGATTTTGTTCTCCTGGTATTATTGATCCATGCCACTCATAATTCCTGCACGGAAAAAACTACATGTTTTTGGTCCCCTGGTACTTTTGAATCGCTTGCAATGAAAGCCATCTTCTTTCCAGTAAAAAAACCTACCCTAAATATTTTGACTTGTTTCGAACTGTTCCCTGGCTGGTACTCGAGAATCTATGGCACTCACAAATTCAGCCCCGAAAATACTTCGACATGTTTCTGCTCTCCTGGTACTTGTGAATTTTTTGCGCTCATATTTCCAGCCTCGAAAGTACTTCGACATGTTTTTTCTCCTGGACTATTGATCCAAGCCACTCATAACTCCTGCATGGAAAAACGACGACATGTTTTTGGTCGAACTAAAGCCCCAGAAAAACTTTGACATGTTTCTGATCTCCTAGTTATTTTGATTCTTTAGCGCTCATAATTCCGGCCCCGAAAATACCTCGATATGTTTCTGCTCTCCGGATACTTGTGAAGTTTCCAGCCCTGAAAAAACTTCGGCATGTTTCGGGTCTCCTGGTACTTGTGAATCTATAGCGCTCGTAATTCCGGCCCCGGAATGCCTTGACATGTTTTTTGCTGTCCTGGTACTTGTGAATCTATAGCGATCTCAATTTCCAGCCCTGAAAAACTTTGCCATGTTCCTGGTCTCCTGATACTTGTGAATCTATCATAATTCCAGTCCCAAAGAAACCTCGAGATGATTATGCTCTCCTGGTACTTCTGAATCTGTAACGCTCGTTATTCCGGCCCCGGAATGCCTGGACATGTTTGTACTTGTGAACCTTTAGAGTTCACTATTTTAGCCCGAAAATAAAATTCGACATGTTTCTGTTCTCTTGGAATTTTTTAAAATTAACCGTTCACAATTCCGGCACCCAATATAAATTGACATGTTCCTGCTCTCCTAGTACTAATGAAAATATACCGTTCACAATTCCAGCGCGGAAAATGCTTCGAATCCGTCGAATACCTCGACATGTTTCTGCTCTCCTGGTACTTGTGAATCTGTAGCGCTCGGAATTCCAGTCCCGAAAATACTTCGACACGTTTCTGCTCCGCTAATAAAAAAAAACCTTGGCCAAAAATAATTTGACATGTTGCTGGTCTCCTGGTTCTTGTGAATCTTTTAGGACTCGTAATAAAATTTTAGCCGGGAAAAAAAAACTTTCACCATTCCAGCCCAGAACAATTCTTGCGCAAAATATTTTAAATAACTCCGTATTTTAAATCTTTGGCGCTCATATTTTTAGCTTCAATATTACTTCAACATGTTTCTGTTCTCCTGGTATCTTTTAAATCCTAATTGTTCACCATTACAGAGTCAGAAATACTTCGATATGTTTCTGGTTACCAAACCGCTAGCAATTGAATTACTTCAACATGTTTCTGTTCTCCTGGTACTTGTGAATCCTAATTGTTCACTATTATAGAGTCAGAAATACTTCGATATGTTTCTGGTTACCAAACCGCTTGCAATTAAAGCCCCGGAAATACTTTGATGTGAGTGGTCTCCTGGTACTTGGAAACTTTAGCGCTCACAATACCAGCCCCAAAACTATTTGGATATGTTTCTTCTCTCCTGGTACTTGTGAGTCATATAGTGTTCACAATTCCAGCACAGTAAAAACTCCGACATGTTTCTGTACTCCTGATAAAAATAAATCTTGCTCAAAAATACTTAAACATGTGTCTGGTCTCCTGGTACTTATTATGCATCTTTAGCGCTCATCTTTCCAGCCTCAGAAATACTCCAACATGTTGTTGTTATCCTGGTACTTTTGAATCGCTTGCAATGAAAGCCATCTATTTTCCAGTAAAAAAAAACTACCCTAAATACTTTGACATGTTTCTGCTCTGCTGGTACTCGAGAATCTTTGGCACTCACAAATTTACCCACGAAACTACTTCGATTTTTCTGCTCTTCTGTTACTTGTGAATCTTTAGTGCGCATATTTCCAACTTCGAAAGTACTTGGAATGTTTTTTTTTTAAATACTATTAGCAGGATTGTGGTGAGAAAAATATCTCATCTCATCTCACCTCATCTCATCTCTCATCTCATCTCATCTCATCTCATCTCATCTCATCTCATATCATCTCATCTCATCTCATCTCATCTCATCTCATCTCATCTCATCTCATCTCATCTCATCTCATCTCATCACATCTCATCTCATAATCTCGTCTAATCTTAATAATTAAAAATGGACTATTCTTAAAGTCCTACTAATTACTTATTAGTACTTGTAAATCTTTAGCGCTCACAATTCCGGCACTGAAAATATCTCGAAAATTAAATGTTTCTGCGTTCCTGGTACTTGTGAATCTAAAGCATTTACAATTTCCAGCCCTGAAAAAACTTCGTCCGTCATGTTTCTGGTACTTGTGAATGTATAGCGCTCATAATTCCAGCAACTTAAAAACTTTCAGATATTTCTCTCTTGGTATTTTAATCTATCTGTATCGCTCGTAATTTTCTGGCGAAATACCTCGACATGTTTCTGCTCTTCTGGTACTTGTGAATGTATAGCGTTGCTTCGAAATATTTCTGATCTCCTGGTACTTGTGAATCTAAAGCGCTCATATCAATCAAGCCCCAAAAAAACTTCCGAAATGTTACTGCTCTCCTGGTACTTGTGAAACTGTAGCGCTCGTAATTCCGGCCCCAGAATACGTCGATATGTTTCTGCTTTCCTGATGAATCTGTAACGCTCGGAATTCCAGTCCCGAAAATACTTCGAAAAGTTTCTGCTATGCAAATAAAAAAAAAACTTGCCCAAAAATAATTTGACATGTTGCTGGTCTCCTGGTACTTGTGAATCTTAATACAATTCTAGCCCGGTAAAAATTTCGACATGTTTCTGTTCTCCTGGTACTTTTGAATCTGAAGTACTAAGGTAGCAGAAACTTTGTACTTCCACTTCTTCCTCTGTCTCCATTAAGTCATGTATGTCACCGGGATAGAAAGTAGCCTATGTGTTATTTCAGGATGTGACCTACATATGTGCCAAATTTCATCTAAATCCCTTCAGCCGTTTTTGCGTGATTGACGGACAAACATCCAAACCTACAAACATGAACGCTTGCAATGAAAGCCAATCTATTTTCCAACAAAAAAAAAAAACCTAACCAAAAATACTTTGACATATTATGTCTGCTCTCCTGGTACTCGAGAATCTTTGGCGCTCACAAATTCAGACCCGAAAATATTTCGACATGTTTATGCTCTCCTGGTACTTGTGAATCTGAAGTACTAAGGCAGCAGAAACGTCTGATTTCCACTTCCTCCTCCGCCGCCATTAAGCTATGCCTTTTATCGGGATAAAAAGTAGCCTATGTGTTATTCCAGGATGTCAACTATATGTGTGCCAAATTTCATTCAAATCCCATCAGCCATTTTTGCGTGATTGACGAACAAACATACAAACATACAAACTTTCACATTTATAATATTAGTAGGATGTATTCACAGTGTGTATAATAAACTCCGCACACAGTTGCATGTCATGTAAGTGTTGTACTGCCTGCCTAATTGTGTTTTGTTTATCTGTAAGAAATTTAATTTTCTTCTGTGTTTGCTTTGCTATTTGATATTTGTGTAAACTTAATTCAAATTGCCAACTTTAATGATAATTATTCTAGAGATACTGCCTATGGAATCATAATGATTAAATTTATATAATGTATATAAAAGTTATGCAATAGTTAGTTATAAAACGTTAAATAATAACATAACTTTGACTGCTATGTACATTTAAATTGTCCACATAAGTTAGGTATAGTTTGATTTTTCTCTATTGCATGATGTGGTCTCCTATAATTGAGGAAGCACATGGTTTTTTTTTTTAATCTGCTATAATATAGCAAGTAAGTTGTATTCTTTGTTGAAGATCCTAATAAAATAAATAAATAAATAATTTAGCAATTAATTTTTTTATCGAAAAACTTGCACAGTACCAGGGAAATGGGCCGCGAACCCGTCGAGAGGGAAAGCGCTGGAAAAATAATAATAACAGCACGCTACGCTGACTTGGCTTGGCCCGTTAAGAATAATTACAGGATCACCAGAATAATTAATAATCCTACTAATATCCTATTTCCCACTTTAATAATATGATCTTTTATTAAATTTGGCTCAAAGTTAAATTATAGTTTAGACTAACACTTAGGCTTCTTTTTATCCCACAAATACATATGTTCCCAAGGGATCACGCGGTCGAAGCCGCTTGCCGAAGCTAGTCTTCTATAATATACTAGCTGACCCGCGCAGCTTCGTCTGCGTCACATTTTCCTTTAATGCTCCGCTCCTATTTGTCTTAGCGTGATGATATTAGCCTATAACCTCCTCGATAAAAATATGCTATCTAACACTGACATAATTTTTCAAATCGGACCAGGAGTTTCTGAGATTAGCGCGTTCAACCAAACAAACAAACTCTTATGCTTTATAATATTAGTATAGATTAAGGGAAACTGAATGTGTAACATATCACTCCACAGCCGAAACTACAGGGACTAGGAAAATGAAATTTTGCACAAGTCTTTCTTTTATGATGTGGGTGAGCACTACACTAAACTTAATACTGATATTCAGCTGAACACGGTTTGACTGGAACTGGACTGAAATTCATGGAAATGCTCGCCATGTTTCTGAGAAATCGAAATTCAGTAAGAAGCCTTATGTATTTTTAATTTGGTGTACAACAAAGTACCTATAATATATCAATAAATAAATGAATAAGCCGCCTATTTAGGCGATGCCTCATTAGTACGTTGCGGTGCGTCGTCGCAGCGGATCAACGCATTTTGTGCCACACCTGCGTTGCGACGACGACGCGCGCCGTCGCAGCGCAAGCGACGCAGTTTGCGTTCCTTTGCGTTGCAGTGGAACACTGTCCGTCTTCGCGCCGGAGCTCCGACAAGACAACGCAGCGCAACACCCTCCCCCGCTACGTCTCTCATACGTCGATCCGTTGAAACTTCGCGTGCGACGACGCAACGCTATAACGAGGCATGTACTAGCTTCTAACTAATAATATAAATGCGAAAGTTGGATGTTCGTTACTCACTCACGCCAGAACGGCTGAACGGATCTTGATGAAATTTGGGACAGAGTTAGATTGTAGTCTGGAATAGCACATAGGGCTACTTTTTATCCCGGGAATATATTCCCTAGGGATCACGCGGGCGAAGCCTGTGTATGTCTTTTCAACTCCGTGTTGGATTATTTCCCAAAAGATTGTGAGAAAACTAGACACATAAGTAATTATCCAAAAACGACTCTGAAGTTGTATCTTGTGTGTGTAGGATTTCAAGGCTCTACAAAAAATATATGTCAAAAGTAAAATTCTTGTAATGATCGTAATCATTTCCAAGCACTTTGTCGTTGATAGATAGGTACCTAATGTACCAACCAAAGACACGATTTGTGTAATAAACCACTATCATATAAAAACAACGCGTCTGCTGTCCGTGTGTCTGTCTGTTCGCGATAAACTCAAAAACTACTGCACCGATTTTCATGCTATTTTCACCAACGCTCGCGAATTATATATACCTTCCTCGAGAACACTCTATGTTCTCGAGGAAGGTACTTATATATAATTCGCGAGCATCAGTTAATAATAAACTGTTAAAAAGATAAAACAGCTGATAAGTAATTACATTCAGCTGGCATAACTGGACAAAGCTTTTTTTAAGAGTATTTTGGAACAGATCGTTTCGTTATCTGAAACCTAACGCTTGTTAAAATTTTAAATGATTAATACAATTCAGACAGTACTTTACCCAAACTTTTTATAATAAAAAACCCTAACACACAGTAATTGGATTCCTGCTTGATCGACGAGACATCCAACGACGAAAAAAAGTAACAATAACTAATAGAAAATTAATAAACCGTATAAAATACTCGACATGCCTACGGCCCAATATCCCACGCAAAGGACAATGTTTCAAAAAAATAATAATTGATTGAAAAAATGAAAAAAAAATAATCCATATCCCTCGAGGATTACACGACAAACGCATTTTGGTTGGCCACACTGAACCTGGGGCTTCCAAATTCAAATTTCAAAAAAACAACGTCGCACGCCTACAAAATATTTGTCGTTGGTTTCTGTCTACTTTTGGAGATCCGCAAGAATTGAGGTCTATCAATCTTTCAATCGTCGAGAGTTACTGAATAAACTTGTGCTTCAAAATTTTAACATTAAATTTATTCATTGCTTCAATGGTTCTTGCAAAATCACAAAGGTGTATTTTTTTGTAATAATTTCTGTTTTCAACATAAAAAAATTCTGAGCCAGTTCGGTGAAATTAGAGGAACTTATCACTGAAATTGAGAGTCAAATCGCACAGAGAGAAAATTCGATCATCCTGTAGCATTAGAAAAATGCAAAACTTATCGATGTAACAACTAAAAGCAACCTCAAAATTCATCACGGAACCAACCTCATCCCAAACGTCAAATTTCAAAAAAGGAATCTAATTCAATAGCTACGCCTGCGATTTGATCTACGAGTGACATACCAAGTGCTGCCACCTGTCGATCCACCGTGTGAATGATCCACATATTTATCGACGATCAATGATTTAGCAATAAACACCACAATAGAGACTACTTGGGTAGCCATTTTTACTTTAGACACGGGTGGACGATACCTTCGCCTATTCAATGTTACGTATGACTTGTCAAAAACTATTTTTCGTGTGAAATTTCATATCTGTTGCATTACGATCTATGAAATCAGTTATTTATTGCTTACTAGCAGTTGGAAAGAAGTGTTTATTTGTGTCAAGGATGACGCTTAAGAAGCAATATCTAATAATGGCTTTAACAAGGAAAATATAAGGTTTTTGTTTATGATGAGAAGTCATCAAAATGTCTCCTTCACTCTGCGCGGAGCGGAAGGGACTGCCAGACTCTTACTGAGTAAAACCCACCCGTGTTCCTCCTAATACACTTTGCGTTACAGGGCCGCGATGACTCTTTCGAACAAATTCCGCAACCTTGGCAGACATAGGCCCTAGCGAGCCCCGTATGCCCCATAAGGTGGACCGATGACTTGGCGAAGGTCGCGGGTATCCGCTAGATGTATGACGCACCGGACCGGTCGATGTGGCGACGCTTGGACGTCTTTTGGCTGAAAGATGACGCGATTTAAGTGAGTCTAGATGTTTAATATAAGTTCTATCGACTACTGTACCTAGCCTTTCTGAGACTTGGATCTAATAACTAAAAGCCAGCAGTAGTCGGAAGAACCTAAATTGCAGATTTATTTCTACAAAAGCTTATCAAAATTTCAGAACGTAGGTGTCATTTGGATATATCTTTTGTTAATGAAATGATGGATACTTCTTTATATATACGTAATTACGTATGTTCCTACGTAGTCGGTGGTCATTAGACTCCTACTTGCGTCGTATTATTCCTCAGTGCTGAGGGTCCCATCTGCATCACTTTAACTCAAGTGATGTTCCTCCACCTGTTTCTATCCCTGGAGGTGTGGAAGGCGTTGTGAACTGTGCAGTCAAGAGCGGTGTGGATCTGGTCAAACCAACGTATTGGGCTGCGTCCTCGAGGACTCTTTCCGTCTACTTTGCCGGTCACGATGAGTTTCTCGACTATGGTCATTAGACTAATCCTGGGCAAATCTGAACAACGCCTATGTATATCTATGACCCAAACAGAAGTTAAACAATTGTCTAAACTGCTAATACGTAAGTACCTATAATAATAACTAACTCTAACAATGTGCTGAGATGCTAAATTACCTTTTTCCATCTAACCTCTAAGCTCTAGCGAAACCTGAAGCTTTTACATCTCATTTAGCACCTGTAGGTTTCTGTGGATACTTTACAGGAAAATTTCTTAATGATTCACTGAACATGTTTGTATGATACATCAATTGACAGTAGAAAAGTGTTAATTGCAGCACTTAAGTGCCGCGTTTTGTCAAGAATACTTCCCAACTTCTCTTTTTACCAAAATTTTAAGTTTCCGATTCCATTTTCACATAAAATGTGAGCATATAAGAACAGAAATACGACACAGGTTATTAAATAAGAACGCGCGTTTAAAAGGATTATTCGTCGTCGGCCATGACACTTGAGACCATCGACAAAAAGAGAAGTAACCGAGAGGATTAGCTGCCAGTGTCAAAGTGTTAAATATCGAACACCGTCTAATTTGACAACTGCGGTTGCATGAAAAACTTGGATAGTGTTGCCAGATTTTGTTTGATAAGGGTTTACCCTCAAGTTAGGGACTTTAATCCGGCGATCTTTAAGTTACAAATTATGGCATTTACTGAAAGCGAGTAACGTGTCCATTAGTCTTCTTCATCGCCAAGATTCACTAGAATAACGTTTCTACAAGACAAAATAGAATTTCCTCGTAAACTAGACACTAAAAGAATCTGACGCAGCTAAAACATTTTTTTTTTGTTAAATGAGTAGTCTACTACTGAGGAAATGATAATCTTCAGCACAGCAACACCCAATCAGTCTCCTCTGCATCGTGTCATGACAAAAAACTTGACAATCGTGTCACATTTCTGTTGATATTTGACAGTTTTCGGTATGAAGGTACGTTGTTGAAATGGCTTAATATTTCATTGTAGAATTTGAACAAAAATTTTGATTAGAATTTTTGGACACCACACAATGTTCAACTGGTTTGAGGATTAAGTCTCGTCCTCTGTTTTGTGGGTGTGCTGTTGTTTTGAAATGTTATTGGCTGGAAAGTATGACAGTTAAGTGTTTATAATTTCACATTCAAAGGAGTCTTACACTTCAATCATTTCTTTCAAGCGTCAGTAACCCAAAAGCCAGAACATCGCACTGGCAAGTAAGTGATGATGAGGCTTGTATCCAGCAGTGAACGTCTTCTGGCTGAAATGGTATGACTGGCCCACTACAGAACAATGGCTAATCATCACTTTCCATCAGGTGAGATTTGGGCAAAGAGTTTCCCCGTTTTGTATAAAAAAAAAACGACTGTTAGAATCCATTTTAATAGCAGTATGTGGAGGAGAAATTGTTTAAAGATCTTTTGAAGAAGGACGGGCAAGATAACTTTGAACATCTTCTCTTCAAAGTTTCTGATTTCTCTTGAAAGAGATTGCAACAAATAGGTTTAAAGAATTTTATTCTCATAAGAACTTAAATAACAGTTCACTTATAATGAGATACACAGTGCTTACATCTAAAAAAATATATATATATATTTGCCTCTAGGATGTTGGCAACGGGTACAGGGTACATATATGTTTTTTAAGCCTTGCTTTAAATAGGTTTATATTATTACACTTCTTTAAATCTTCCGGAAAATCATTAAATAGTTTTGCTCCCTCAGCCAATATTGTTTTCTTGCCGTAGTTAGTCCGTGCACGTGTGGTCATTAGTTGAATTGACAATGTCAAATAACATCATCTGCCTAACCTCTTCCAAACTAAATTATGGTCGACCTCCAATCTAAGGGCCTTTGCACAGAGCGTTTTTTAACGCGCTGACGACGACGCGCAGATGACGCGCGCTAACGCGCTTTAAACACAATTCAGACGAAGACAGTACTGTAGTGCTATTCTTTAGCAACATTTTCGTCTCTCGTCGTCGTTCCGCAGAATCCGAGGTGAATATCAAATTCGTATAAATATAAGACCTTTACGTTCAAGTGTGTAATAAAGCTCACTTTGTGAGCTTCGTCAATCGGTGAAGCTCGATATCGAAATAGTTATTCATAGAATAAACTAGCTGTATTTATGGTCATACAGCGCCGTGAGCGCGCGTTCGTAGAACATGCGTCGTCATGTCAGCGCATTAAAATATACCTACCGTGTGCATTGGCTCTAACATCGACAACTTCGGAACATGTCTCAATGGTTCTAATGGAAGCTATAGCCATTATGATTTTTTTTTTCATTCAGCACTAGCTTTCTCGCTCAACTTCGTCTACGTCACGTTGTTGATTAATGCTCCGCTCCTATTGGTCGTAGCGTGATGTTATATAGCCTTTAGTCTTCCTCGACAAATGAGCTATCTAACACTGAAATATTTTTTTTAATCGGACCAGTATTTCCTGAGATTAAAGCGTTAAAGCAAACGTACAAACTCTTCAGCTTTACAATATTAGTATAGATAATATTTATTATTAAAAACAGAAAAACTACTAAACCTAGCTATATACATGTGAATATGCAAAAACAAGATACACTTAGACGTCGAAGAATTCCTCCGTATCGCTGTCATCTGGAAACGTGCCCACAGACTGGCAGCATTGCCACGTTGAATGGCAACGCTAATTCTTTGAATGACAATTGAATTGAAATCAATCAGCAACGGGTCCCAACCTTGAACAATGTCTAAAAAGCTTTCAAGGGTCATTGGAAATGTCAAGTGTCACCTAATGTCATACCTACTCGTACACAAGGGAGTTGAGAACATAAGCCTACGAAGGAGGGTAGGCAGTTCTACTGCTATAAGGAAAAAGGGCGCATATGACCAAAACACAAAACAGCTGAAAATCGATCGGGCATGTCAACATTTTTTGTCCGGCAAAAGTTTCCGGCAAAGCTCGGAGAAACATCGGTCTTAACGTGAGTTTTCAGTCTCCGTGCCTAGTCTCAAAATACACTTGTATGGTCATCCATCCACTGACTGTCCTTCTTGAAGACCGACCCGTGCGGCTGTTAATACCTACTTAGAAACGGACTTCTCCGATTCCGAATTTAAGAGCGTGTATTCCGTCCACTAGCGCCGCCAATCGTTTTTTTATTATTTGTGGTAAATTTAAGACACGTAGATAAAAAACCGCTCTGTAGTGCACTGAAGAAATGTATTTATTATGTTTTGAGAGTTATGTTTTGTACTTTAGAACATAAATAGTTGCCAAAGTCGATATTTTTGCTAAAAGTGGCCACTTTTAGCAATAATTGCCGTTTTGGCTATTTAGTCATGAGTTATGTATTAATAATAGCTGTCAAAAAATAATAGATACATTTCTTTAGTGCACTACAGAGCGGTTTTTATCTACGTGTCTTAAATTTACCACAATTATTAAAAAACGATTGGCGGCGCTAGTGGACGGAATACACACTCTTAACAAACTCAATTTTACCCAAAAGGTTAGATGCGCCCCTTTTTCTTAAGACGGCAGAGTTCAAGTGATTGTAGCATTAGTCATGGTGGTATTAGACGATGTAGAGAAGGATGCAGGGACATAGAAGGGGACCTAAATTGTAATGTCGCGAGCCACGACGGGGTATTTACTCTGTGAAGAATTTTGAGTTGACACTCAAATGCGGCAGGCAAGCTTAGGCATTAGTGTATATTGTTACCAAAGTACCTACTAACAGGAACATTTTCGAAAACAAAGTTCGACCTACCTTTTTTTTTCATCAAGTTTATTCGCCGATTTTTGAATCAGGCGTTTTAAATTGAGTTTGTCAAACCATACTTTAGCTTGAACGGGCGAAACCGAGCATTAAAGCTCCCTCCGGACAAACCTGCGCGACCAAAGCGATTGTGATGCGTCAGTCGCGCGGACGCTGCTCGTATTTATTTATGGTGCCTTAACATCTACGCGACCAAGTGACAGTACCAAGTTTTTTTTTTTTTTTAAACGTTTCCTGATACTAGGAATTTCTCCTGTATCGTGGTTGCGTTTACATACATATGCGGAACAACTATCTTTAGACCATATAAATATTTTTTCCGTGCGAGAATCGAACCCACGACACGCGCAACCGTGCCGTCAAAGTTGTAGACGCTCCCACTTCGAGTCCCTCGTTCGACACGCAGGTTTGGCCGGAGCTTTGAGTAGGGTTATTAGACACGCTCTGAACTCTAAATACCTACTGAAGTCAGAAAACCCGCCCAGGGGCCCGAGTCTGCTATTACAATAGTGTCAGAATGGTCGATCACTGATTTCAAAATGGTTGATTTTGACAAGTTTGTTAATCTACTAACATAATGGCATCATAATGGCGTCATTATGACATTCCAATGATCAATCACTGACACGCCATTGAAAGAAAGCCATATGAATGGTAATCTCGTACATAATGACAGATTTAGTATTTACGAACTTCTCACTACTTCAGATTGCTTATAACATTAATAAGTAATATGTAAAACTAAATATAAATAAAATCTGGCATGAATAAATGCTCAACTTTAGCTCGGTTTTATAATAATGGCAATACGGCATTCCTACCGCAATTCTATTACGAGACCATTGACGTTCCAGTGACCGGCCACTGACGCGCCAGTGATCGTGCGATTATGAATTTAGCAGATTACGAACTTTTAGCAAAATGACAATGGCATGACAATGGGATCTTGTCGGAATGACAAATTTATAAAAATAGCAGACTCGGGCCCCAGATATAGCGGGTTTTTTTGTGAAAATATTCTATTCCCACACATTTTTGACTTTTCGACAATCATTACGAATAGCGCATCCTCTACTCTGGAAGCTCTGATGAGCTCTTCTAAAGTCGAACACCTAACAAACTTGCGCTCACTCATTCCGTTTGCTCAGACAGACCACACAGTGATGATCTTGTAACCAGCGACTCCGAATCTGTGACCATAGATCAGATCAAATTGTTTTTATAACAGCCGCGTATTGGAGCAACATGGCCGCTATCTATCGATACCTTGCCAATGAATCATAAGATGACTCTACAAATTGGTAGGAATGGAATTTCTGATAAGGTGAATCAAAAACGTTTGTTTTCAAGATTGCTGACTTCTAAAGCTAGGTTGATAGATTTCGAAGTTATTAATAATGAGAGAAAAACACTACGTATTCTATGCTCAAAATACTAGCCGCTGGTCGCTGGATGCTGGCTGGCATGGCCGCTTGTGGTAGACAAGGATGAATTACGAATAACTAAGTAGGTACGATAGTACACGGTCGAAAGATTCGGGACCGTACTACCGTATGCCCGAAGACGAAGCGTTGGAAGACCTCCCACAAGTTGGAATGATGACCTGGTGAAGGGCGCGGGAATCCGTTGGATACGAGACGCACAGGACCGATCGATGTGGCGACACGCGCGGTGCGGCCTGTTCATGTCAAGCAGCAAACGTCTTCCAGCTAAAATTATAATTAAGTAGCAGTGTAGGTACGTCCTCTGGCCGAAATATTAACACACACGAGCTGTTTTGCATAAAAAAACTTCATACCTGCCCCGACGCCTACATCTAATTAAGTAGAAAGATAAGTCAAACTACCCATGCCCGGTGCAAAATAGACAACTATGCATAACAGGAAAAGATATTTATGACAAAAACTTATCACCACATCAAAGTCCCGGCACACCAGTAAATGTAAAACGCACAGTCATCAACAAAAACTTCGTTGTTACGTATCAAACACTCCAAAATAAAAATACAGACGCCATATTGATCGAGATACGAAATAATCTTGTCCACAAACAATGCCATTATACTTATGAAAATAAACAACTGATTTGAAGCTTCCATTCGTTCGATATTAGAAAATTGAAAAAATAAAACGCTCATAGACACGATGGCTCTGCGTTCGAATTTCTAATGAAACTAGGGCAGGTGTTAGGGTTGTCACATTGGCAACATTGGAGATTTTATAAACTAAAACTATACCGTATGATTTTCTTGTATTATTGTTTTTAAATAGAATTCTTGTTAACAATATTAGCAACGAAAAATAGTTACTAGTTACTAACTATTAGTTCATAACTAAACTTTACTTCAAATGCAAAAGTAAGAAGCTTAGCACAAAGAATTCCTTCAATCACATCTCACAAATTATTCATAGCACTCTCAATAGATTACCAAGAACGTATCTAATGTTCCTATTAGTATACTAACTCGTAAATCAGTTGGTTCGCTACATCAGGCCGAGGTTAAATATACATATATATTTTTTACTACGACTCTATGAGACATTGGTAATAGTCATTTGGATATAAACCTCTTCTCAACTGCATCTCAAAACCCAATCCTCTGCCATCCGTATTTAGTCAGTCCCAGCTACCTTTTAAGGTCGTCCATCCACCAAGCTAGTAGGGGCAGTCTTATACTTTCCGTTGTATGCGGTCTCCTTGTTCGATTTTGTCAGCAGCTATTGGTTCTATATTTTTATTAATGCAATAAAAACCTTCCGAATCTCTATTCAATAATTTTCTAGCCCATATTATTTCCCTTTTTTGACCATAACCTGGTAAGTAAAATCCATTCACATTAATTTCCACACTGTGAAAATGACGTCAATAAATTAACTGACAATTACACCCCTAAATAATTCCATTACGGCCAACCCTGACCATAGATGGCGTGTCACAAAAAAGCGCGCGTAAAATATTTTGATGTTTGACAACTGTCACGCGGGATTTGATCGATATCTATTTATTTATTTATATGCTTATGCGTTACCTACGTTAGAACGAACTAATGTTTTCTTTTTTTTTCTATTCGTTCTTCTGCTTTGTAAGTTGTTAGTAGTGTTTATGGTGTGGGTAGTTTTAATTGCGGTTTTGAAGTGTTGGAGATCTAGATTTTAACTTACTATAAGAAGACCGTACCTATTATGTCAGTGATACGATCACGCGGTACACAGTGGCTCAGTGGTTAACTTTTGCGCAAATTTTCGTGAGTGCCATTCTTTTTTATTTATAATATTTATATATATACTTTATTGTACAACAAATGAAAATTACATAATGGAAACCCTTAGAATAATAACGCATAGAAGCCGCGTCTAGAACAAAACCCGAGCAAAATCGTGTGTCCACTTCATTTTCTTTGTGTGCGTGAGCCGAATGTGTCTACGTTCCTCTAACGCACACAGATATAGCTTTCAGTGATACCATTACTAAGCCGTTACCCACAAAATATGGGAAGACGCATTACTATTTTGCTATCAAGGCAAGTATTTTATGTTGTTGGGAACTGGAAAAGGTAAACATGATTTTTCATGTAATATGACATATTTTTTCGGAAGGTATAATTCAATTTATTTCAAAATAAAAGGAAATAAATCGCATAAAGAATGAGATTTTGTTCAATGCGTTTAGAATGCTTGATGGGTTATAATTATAAACAATGTTAAAACATCGGGTTTGATATGAATTAACAGTAAGTATTGTATTTTAAAATTACAAAAATGAAAAACATGAATGAAAGCAATGTGGGTATTTTTTCCTCACAAATAGCAACACTGTGTTATGACAAGTTAGGTTATTAGAATTTTGTTTTATTTATCGATTTACGTAAAAATAGTGCATAGAATGTGAATACTTGTTGTTTGTTATACTTACTTATTTGTGAAATGTTATTTTATCACATTTTTTTGTTTTCCTGATGTGCTATAACATCCTTTCACGCAACAAACTGTCATTTTCAATTATTTACTCGCGAGCTGTGTTCGACGGAACGTGACCTTGAGTACTGACGGCCTGACGGCTAAGTTTGACGGATTAGGCTAAGTTTTAGTTGCCTCACTTTTTGCACTCGTACTAGGTTTCTATGCGTTATTATTCTAAGTGGAAACCTTAAACTGACAGTACATACAATCCTATGAACATAAAATGTGTAGGTACTTATAATATTACTATTTTCCAGGAAGATAGTAAGATTCTTCCTCATCGTATTGCTGACGTTAATTTGCCCTAAAACTCCACCATTTCAATAGCATCGTCACGCGTCAGTGGCAGCGCAGAGGTCTCATGGTTTTGGGCATAGAGAGAGGGTAGGTTAGAGGATGGAATTTCAACAAACCTCTGCATCGAAATCCTGTTGCTATTCCACCGTGACAGACAGCCTCACTTTAAATATTGGAGTACTCTTTAGTATTATTACGTTATAAATGTTACCTTTATAAATAACTAGCTGACCCGCGCAACTTCGTTTGCGTCACATTTTCCATTAATTCTCCGCTCCTATTTGTCTTAGCGTGATGTTATATAGCCTATAACCTTCCTCGATAAATGGGCTATCTATCACTGAAAGAATTTTTCAAATCGGACCAGTAGTTCCTGAGATTACCCCCTACATACAAACATACAAACTTTCAAACAAATGTTACCTCTTTATAATATTAGTATAGAAGTATAGGTATAGATTTTTCGACGGTAGGTAGGTACTGGATACGGGTCATCGTGATGATGTCAATAGATACTCGTTCATTAATTGAATGAGGGGACGCCTTGTGTTGTGCTACGGACTTAGATCCCAGAAGGCCAGAACTCTTAAACCTTACTTATGGTCTCAGTAACAAAATGTGTGCCATAGAGTATGTATAAGTGTTTGTTTATTATAATTTGGTACACCAACAGCAGTACATGCACTACTGCAAACGAGAAACAAAAATCAAAATATTAGTTCTGGCATGTATGCCTATTATAGGTAGGTATAGGTAAGGTACACAGTTTCCTAAACATTTAGAACACCAAATTATAAACTAAGTATCTGAAATAAAACAAAACTACTATCTAAAGTCGAATACATATAAAACAAAATCATCAATAGATATAAAACAAAACACTGACAAAAGAGGGAAAAAAATAGGTATGTAAGTACTTATGTGCTTTTAACGAACGCATTATCTGCGTCGGCCTAAGCCAGCAGGATGCGTATGTTGAGATCTGCGGGCTCTAGTGTCTTACACACTAGATAAGAGGCATTCTATCAGCGGTCATCCAAAAGAGATTGATAAAAACTAATTTCAAAATGTAATGTAGATGTAATTAAAATGGGCTTGATTGAAATGCTGACGCTGATACTTTGCCTAAGCCCACTATACCCCGTAGTGAAATATTTTACATCCTGATTACGTCACACAAAATCTCACGCCGTATCAGCCGACCCCGTGCTTCTTCATCGTGAACATAAACACACGTACTGGATCGATAGTAGACGAAGCCGGTGCTGAAGCCCTAGCACTGCGACATCGACACCGCTGTCGATAAGCACAGCACTGGCTCACGGCTCATGGCGTTTTTAACGTTTTATACAAGTTATTGAGTTGAGGAATAATTTTGAGTTCTTTAGTCTATGACGAGTAAGTTCGTACGTATTTTTTGTCTTTGTACGGCGTCAAAATAAAGCAGGTGACCAAGTTTAAATATCTGGGCCATATACTTGTCGACGACTTTAGGATGATGATGACGTGGAGAGGGAGCGCAGGGCGTTGGCGGTCCGTGGGAACATGTAGGCGCGCAGATTTTTTTGTTGTACCGATCCGGTCAAAATAACCTTGTTTAAAGCGTACTGTCAAGGCCTGTACACGGGAAGTCTGCGGTTCAGCTGTTCACGGGGGACGCTAAATGCCTTGCGCGTCCAATATAACAATGTTTTCAGGATGATGTTGAAACTCCCTCGTTTCTGTAGTGCCTCGGGGATGTTTGCCCAATGGCGTACAGATGGCTTCCATGCCATCATCAGGAAAAAGGTGGCATCGCTTGTGAGGAGGATTCGAGGGAGTAGCAATAGCATCCTGAAAGTCGTGGCTGAGGACCTGAAAGCTCCTGTGCTGAGGCATTTCATGAGAAGTCATTGTCCGCATGAAGTGCCTCGTAAGTAGGTACATGACTCATTAGTTATTTTTAAACTTGTTTTACTAACCTTAGTGTGTAAGTTGCACTAACAGAATTGATTCTTTATGTTGTTCCCAATAAAAACAATTTGTATTTGTATTTGTTGTAAAAGGTCTTGTATAGGTACTGCCGGCGCCTTTAAATGCCGAATAAGGCGAAATTTGTCTACCACTACCTTGGAACAAAAACTTAGATCTGAAACATTGTACCTATGCAACGTGTTCTTTTTGATATCCCATAATAACTTTAAGGTTCCTATATTTTAAATATGTAAAAGTAATACAAAAAGTCCAAGAACAAGTATTCCAAAAAAAATCGTTTTGATAATTCGAAGACAATACTAATAACACTAGAATCTCGAGGTGGGTACCTGTCTAAGTTTCTTTGAAAAATACGAGTAAACATTTTAAACGAAAAACAAAGTTAAATAATTCGTGTGCCAGGTGATTTTCTGACATGATCTCATTTATACCCTAGAGTTACCTACAGGATCTGATCTGGTAGGGGATCTGTAACGTTGCAAGACAGAGTATATAGCTTGCAACGTTACAGATCCCCTACTAGTACGCATAGGCGAAGATTTAGTCGAGCGTACTGACATAGCAGACAAATTGCAGGAGAGCCGGCTACGCTGGTACGGTCACGTCTTGCGTAAACCGGCAAACCACGTAGAAAACAAGTGTCTGGCTATGCCACCTTTGCCGGGCCCTGGCAGAAGGGAAAAACCCAAAAAATGCTGGCTTGATGTCGTCCAGGATGATATGCGTGCCAATAGACTCTCAACCAAGGATGCCGAAGACCGAGCGAAGTGGAGAAAAAGAAGCAGGAAAGTCACCCCGGGCTCCGAAGCAAACCAGCTGAGGATGCAACCGGGAACACGCGCAGATGAGAGAGAGAGAGTTACGGGATATCAATATAATGTTCGACTTTAGTCATAACTTAAAAACTAAGAGGGCCACTTATTTTAGATTATGGTGGCCATCGATAGATCTATCGATGGCCACCATAATCTCAAATAAGTGGCCCTCTACTATCTATAGTAAAAAATGACGGATGTAAAAAGTATGAAGTTACAAGTATCTTGTAACTAACTTGGATCACAAACCCTGTGCATACAGCATGCACTCATGGCTAAACCTCTACCTGCACTAGAATTAGAACTACCTGAGATCTCCATTGATATTAATGGATCCAACTTCATTGACAGTCAATCGCTCGGTAGTCCGACTTTTTTACGTTTGGGTTAAATGCCAAATCTTTCATGACTGGAAACTGCATAACGTAGGTAGCATAAGTTACAAAAATGAGGGTAGAAAATAGAAGCCTCTACTGCATCTCTCATTCGTGTAGCGACATCTCTTGTTATAGTTTGGCAACAAAACTAGCGTTTTCTATTGTCTAAGCACTAGATGGCAGCACATTAATTGTTGAGGTTATTTATTTGGTATAAAAGTACCACTAGGATTTTTATATTTAATTAACAGATTGAAAAAAGATACACCGAAATGGAAGTATAAAGCATATTACATTTTTGAATCATGAATTTAAAATCTGCCATAAAAGCATTAATTTGTACTTAGAACACTGTAATGATTATAGTAGTAACAAAACTTGTCAACTGGCAACAATTCAGCAAAATCAAACATGGCGCGCGTACACACGGTTCCTCAAATTTTACATTTTTTCCTTTATTTCTCATTTATTTTATGTTGTTTTACTGGTTTTGTGAGTGCTAACCGGGAGTTAGATGAAGATAACTGGAAAGAAATCCTTGAAGGAGAATGGATGGTCGAGTTGTAAGTATTTTTTGCCATAGCCGGTTTCAACCAATTTAAAGAACGTGTCAAATTTTTTCCTTAATTATTTAGGTATGAATAACGTTCTAATTGGTATAAACAGTGCCTAAAACTTAGCTAGGATTCCTAACTTCCATATTTTACTAACTGTTACCTGTTCAAAGTGTTTTTTAGGGTGTAATTAGAGTCAAGGAGCAACCCACTCGTTTGGGTTCAATAACCACTACAAGGTCGGTAGGGTCTATGTAAAAGAACCGTTTTGAAAACCGTGACGCATTGTCTATTGTTGGTACATGTCTGCCACTTCCGCGCGCTCTGTGTGAAATTCAACTTCCATTTTGTCCAACATTATGGAAAAATTTCCATTGAAGAAACATCAAATGTTTGTCAGAACATGGTCTCTACTTCATTTGGATACACAATGACTTTAAATTTTCTTAATAAAAACAATAATTGTTATATTATAATCATCCACCTATAAATATTATTTTAGTTATATAAATTACTCCATCATATAAAAATCAATGGGTAAATGGTGATATTCTAGTAAGGTACTTACTGGTATTCTTATAAAACAGTTATATGCAACAGGTTTAGCTAACAACAAGATAGGATATCTAGCATTCTAAAATTGGAACTCAAAAAACATAAAATGGAAAATTGCCTCTTGCTGAATATTAAAGTTTATGAATGTTGACTCACAGCATAATAATATGGTACATTCTAGAGTAAAAAATAAACAACTTATGTACACAACAATTTGACTAATGAGTTAACAGATCTGCTAACATCTTGTTAGCATATACACTGATTTGTCAGAGTACATGAAGCTTCGATTTCTAAAATTGATGAAAAGTATGACAGAATTATAGATAAATTAATTGTTTCTTATTAGACTTGATTGAAAGGTTACATACCAAATCATGTTAGCCAATTCTATCACATCAATTCAAGTCATACCCTAAAAATGCCAAAAGAAGTTAAAAGAAGCCAGGTCATAGACAATTTGGGCCAGTGAGTCACTCTACCTTTGAAAGTCGTTTGGAAGGTGTTACATCACTATGCCATTTGTGAATGTTAATTTGCAGCACTATTAGTCATGCCACTTGCAAGTATTGATGTTTGGTGCAGGCTTCAATATGAATTATTTATCATAATGATATCATAAACAGCTATACTGTGGTTGTGTGTGGATTGTCAGAAGCCAGTTAGTCAGACTTCAGTCTTGCCATGATCCGTGTTACCCAGTTAATGGGTTGTGGAGGTCTGGTAGGCAGCTGCTCCCCATAAAATACTGGTACTCAGCTAAATCCGGCTTGACTGAAGCTGGACTGGAAGCCGACCCCAATATAGTTGGGAAAAGGCTAGGCAGATGATGATATACTGTGGTTTGAGAATAGTGTATTCTACCTATTTTACACAATTACATTTGGATTTGTATATAAAATATCTATGATTCTGTCCCTGTCTCCACTGGCCTACTGGTTGGTTGCAAGTGTTGGAGTCCTGTTTCCCAGATTGAGAATTTTTCAGTAGCAACCTGGAGTTTGTTAGTTGGTAGTGTGACGTGACAGGCCCATTCGTTAGAAAGCATGTAAAGCCGTTGGTCCTGCACCTGATCTTGACCTGGTCCTGTTGGTAGGCCATCCTATAGAACTGTGACAGTAAAATAACAGAGTGGGCCTATCTTTGCCCACAAGCTAGCATCATAATACATTCTGCATACTGGGCTAATCTCAGTTGCGAGTGTCCACCATGATCAAAATTCGGTCAGGAGGATTGTTGGCTCTTATGTCTTATGATTTGCTTTAGCCTAGTCAGCCTATTACATTCAATTGCTGGACCTATGCCTCTCCTAACCTGTGGTACAACACCATATCTTGCACCATTCACATCCAGTTTGCTCCAGCCACTTTTATAAGGTTATCTTTCTGTCGGTCTTGGCAGAGCTAAAGACATCCTAATCTGTACTTGCAAGTTGTATGATTTTTTTTAATGAGTATTGAGCTCATTGAGTTTCATTGCTTTGATGCATTTACAATGCGTTTGGTGATAGTCACTGTAGAATCTCAAGAATTGCAGTGTTTAGGGTAGTGTGCAGCAAACTTATCTCAAAATTTAAAAAGTGCTTGCTGGTCTGCTGTCTCTACACTCGTTTTTTAGGATTCCTTAGATCAAGAATCAGGAACCTTAAGTATCACTCTGTTATCTGTCTGTATGTCACAGCCAATTTTTTCCGAAGCAACTGGACCGATTCTGTTGAAATTTGGTACACAAGTCTCTCTCATCTGAGCGTGTTTCCGTTTGCATCCTCAGCTGGTTTGCTTTGGAGCCTGGGGTCCGCTTTCCGTCTTTTTCTTCTCCACTTCGCATGGTCTTGGGCATCCTTGGTTACAGATACAGAAGTCCAGTCAAACATTTATTTATTTATTTTATTATTTATGTACACACAGAAAAATAGTAAAAAATTAACGTTATTATAAATATAAGTACAAAGGAACTGCTTATTTCCAATGAAATACTACTACTACTTAAAATTCCTAAAGGAAAATCATACAGAAACATTATGTTAAAAATAGCTGTAACCAGATAATACAGGGCATTGTTTGTCTGTTTCCTGTGGTTTCACTCCAGACTGTGCCACGGAAATAGTGAATACCGCCGAAAAAAAAAGGCTCTGAGCCACGGAATAATACTGTAGCTTCCTATCAATGAATGAAATTATCGTAATCGGATCAATAATTCTAGAGATTAACTCTAAATAATAAACAATGTCACCTCTTTATTCAATATTGATTGTAATGAAATCATAGCAGCTCAAAAACTATAACTTAATGAGGCATTTTTTTTGTTTTGTTAAAACCCAAACTCAAACACAAAAATATATGCTCGTACACATCAATATCTCCGGGGTTTCTACTCTGGCAATAAGCCAAGCTACTGAAAGAAGGGAAAACATAGCACTTGTAAATAATGGCTGGTTTAAAAAAAGGAACAGCGATCTTTGAACTTGGGTAAGTACTCAAGTATTTGTGAGCGAATATTCAACGTAGCCACGCTGTCACGAACATACTCTACGCTCCGCAACGAACGCACGAATTGCTCAAATATTCGTGACAAAAGATTCGATAGCTGAGTCCAGTTGTCATCATCATCTACTGCAGCCAGAATTCACACACTACTGAGCATATGCCCACCGTCTCCGCCAATTTATTTATTTATTTATTTAAACTTTTCGCACAAAAAAAAAAAAGTACAAAGGCGGACTTAATGCCTTAGGCATTCTCTACCAGTCAACCAAGGGTGGTGAAGAGATTAGATGGCAGGTGCTCTCTTTGAGAGGAACAATCATAATAAAATAATAATAATATAAGATGTCATAATGATAAATAGAATGGGTACGCAGTACATAAATAAGTTATAAACTTATAATACACTTACATACATATTTACTATAATATATACCTATACTATATACATACATATATTGTATATTATTATACAAAAACAAGAGAAAGAGGTGTTAAAATAACTCTGCGCTATTTATTTAGAAAATAGCTCTGCAATTTCCGCTTAAATGCAAACCGACTGGTGGTCGTCCTGATATCAAGAGGTAGCGAGTTCCAGAGAAGAATAGACTGAATATGAAAGGAAGAATGTACAAAGTCAGAAGTATGGGAAGGACATAGTAGGAGAAGATTGTTAGAAGAACGCAGATTCCTAGCGTGTGAAGAACATAAATATTGGAAGTGAGACAAAAGATAAGAAGGAGGAGTGGAAGAATTGAGAAGGGAGAAAAGTGTGGTCAAAGCGCGCAAATTTCTCCTTTGGCGAATGGACATCCATTTGAGCTCAGCCCTATAGGTCGACACATGGTCATATTTCCTGAGGTTAAATATGAACCGGATACAGTTGTTGAGCAGTCTGTCGAGTTTATCGAGCAAAACCGCATTCAAGTCAAAGTAGCACACGTCACCATAGTCGATGATAGGGAAAATCAAAGTCTGCACAAGCATAGTCTTCGTCTTAGCGGGCAAGAAGTTCCTCAGACGATACAGGGTTCGCAGAGTACCGTTGACCCTTTGACTAACACTAGAGACCTGACGTTGCCAGCTAAGTGTCGAGTCAAGATGTAAACCGAGATCTTTCACAGTAGGGGTAAGGGGTATGACGGTACCATTGAAAATAAGGGGAGGAAGAGAGCTAAGCGTCACCCTACACATCATGCGCGAGCTTCCAATTACAATAGCCTGACACTTTGAGGGGTTTACTGACACCCCAAAACTATCAGACCACTCTTGGATAGCATTTAAGTCTCGGTTTACATCCTCTATAGCGTCAGACAAACCTTCCACCCGCGTCGCTGTATACAATTGAAGATCATCAGCATAAAGATGATACGAACACTGAAGACAGTGAGTTATAAAATTAATGAAGATGGAGAATAACAATGGAGAAAGAATACCGCCTTGTGGAACCCCAGCATCCAGCTTACGCCAATTCGATGAGCTCTCATCAACGCGAACCGACTGCTGACGTCCCCGAAGATAAGAAGAGAACCATTCCAGAGCCTCGGACGAAACCATAAGATGAGAGAGCATGGAAAGGAGAATCTCGTGGCTGACGGCGTTAAAGGCGTTAGAGAAATCAATTAATACCAAAACGGTAACCTTGGTATTCTCCATCGCTTCTCTAACGTCACCAGTCACTTTAAGGAGAGCGGAGGCTGTACTATGCCCAGGTCTGAAGCCCGACTGAAAAGAGCTAACAAGGTTGTTCCGGTGAACAAACCCCGCAAACTGCTTGTGTACGCAGGCCTCAAGAACTTTAGACAGGAATGGGAGAATGGAGATAGGTCGAAAGTGACATGGTAGGGAGGGATTTGTTATTTTAGGGAGAGGGCGGACATAGGCCATGCGCCACAGAGATGGGAACTGTCTGGAATCAAGAGAAAAGTTAATGATATGGGTAATTGGAGGGAGAAGGATATCGAGGATCCAAACGACCATACCTCGACTGATGCCATCATGGCCCACAGCCTTGGATTTTATGGACATGATGATCTTTTTAATTTCGTCCAAGGTGACCGTAGATAAGTGAAATGGTTCTATGTTGGGACTAGCTAGGCCGGTAATGAAATCAACCGTTTGGGACAACATTTGTGCATCCAAATGACTGGTGGTTGTGAAGTGACGGTTGATATCATCAAGGCCAATTGTATTAGGAAAATCCACATGACGTGGTCTACCGATACCAAGAGTACCAAGAAACTTCCAGATATCGGCAGGTGAAGAAAAAGATATATTTTCGAGAATATGGCGGCGTTTAGCGTTACGTATCATCTAATTACACCGATTTCTAGCAGCTTTGAAAAAGTTCCTATTTTCCTCACTGCGATCCCTTTTAAATTTACGAAAGGCCCGATCCCTGCGCCTCATTGCCATCCGAACCCCTGTCGTCATCCAAGGAGCAGGAGGACGCCGTAGCTTGACCGTAGCCAATCCGTCTGTTGCTGTGTTAGTCTCATACAGGTTTTACCGGCGATGGCAACAATGTCGTCTGCACTCTCCTCCATCAAGTAATCCTCCGCCGAGAGCGAATATTTTTTTTATTTTCTGTCTCTTCTGTCGCACTGCAGAGCAAGGTCTCCCTCTCGTCTTTCCAGCGTATGAAGAGTGAAACATTCAGAAAATCATTTTTTTTTCTGCTGCCACTTCTTACAGCCAACATTTGGCCACCTCCACGGCATCGTTGGTATACCGCATAGGTTGCTTTGACTGCAGGTTTTGGCGCAAAGTGGCCAGGATAATAGATGAGACAGCCTGCGATGAACTTTCACATTTTACCCTTTCGTCCCTTCACGAAATTTGCATTACATCTGCCCATGTGGAGTGTACGACATAAACCCAAACGGTTAGAGACGCGTCTACCTACTAAATAAGGGGTCGAAGTTCGAATGACTAAGCACAGCTAAGGTGAATTAAGCTTACTAGGATTTATTAAGACTTCATGCACATTGACACAAAAGCGTACTTAATGCCATAGCCTCTAGGTATAAAATTCTCTACCAGTCAAACAACTTTGGTGAATATTCTTAGGAAAAAAAGCATTCAACAAACCAAATAAAAATTTAACAACGTACCTATCGGTACTTTACTCCTAAACAAATGAGGTGTTTCATTAAAAGTAAACTCAAAAACCCGGCGTTTATCAGTCATAATGTTCATTACTTTGTCTACAGTAATAAGAAAAGATAAAACTAACAGTACTATGTAAGGAATCGTTAACGGTACACAATATGAGGGTATGATATCATTTGTGATGATGACGACGCGTGTGTCATCATCGATGTGATTGTCTTTAGTTAACATGCTATCATCGACCAGACCCACTCATGTTTTGACTGACATCCCACTGAAATACTGTTGAAGGCTTAGAATAATAACGCATAGAAGCCGCGTCTAGAACAAAACCCGACCAAAATCGTGTGTCCACTTCATTTTCTTTGTGTGCGTGAGCCGAATGTGTCTACGTTCCTCTAACGCACACAGATATAGCTTTCAGTGATACCATTACTAAGCCGTTACCCACAAAATATGGGAAGACGCATTACTATTTTGCTATCAAGGCAAGTATTTTATGTTGTTGGGAACTGGAAAAGGTAAACATGATTTTTCATGTAATATGACAAATTTTTTCGGAAGGTATAATTCAATTTATTTCAAAATAAAAGGAAATAAATCGCATAAAGAATGAGATATTGTTCAATGCGTTTAGAATGCTTGATGGGTTATAATTATAAACAATGTTAAAACATCGGGTTTTATATGAATTAACAGTAAGTATTGTATTTTAAAATTACAAAAATGAAAAACATGAATGAAAGCAATGTGGGTATTTTTTCCTCACAAATAGCAACATTGTGTTATGACAAGTTAGGTTATTAGAATTTTGTTTTATTTATCGATTTACGTAAAAATAGTGCATAGAATGTGAGTACGTATTTGTGAAATGTTATTTTATCACATTTTTTTGTTTTCCTGATGTGCTATAACATCCTTTCACGCAACAAACTGTCATTTTCAATTATTTACTCGCGAGCTGTGTTCGACGGAACGTGACATTGAGTACTGACGGCCTGATGGCTAAGTTTGACGGATTAGGCTAAGTTTTAGTTGCCTCACTTTTTGCACTCGTACTAGGTTTCTATGCGTTATTATTCTAAGGTTGAAGGTTTATCGATTTTTTACTATTATTGACTAGCTGTCCCCCGCGTCTTCGCTCCCGTCAACTGCAACTTTCTTATTTTTTCTTTCCTAAGCACCTTCTCCTGACAGTAACAAACACAACAAACAAAGAATTAGTCAAACAACAATTAGTTGCGCGGTTGTTGTAGCCCAGCCGTTCGCGCGTTATGTGATGACCAAGGGAAATAGAGATTCATTTTTACGTATATACAGTACTAGCTTACCCGCGAAACTTCGTTTGCGTAACATTTTCCATTACTGCTCCGCTCCTATTTGTCTTAGCGTGATGATATATAGCCTATAACCTTCCTCAATAAATGGGCTATCTAACACTGAAAGAATTTTTCAAATCGGACCAGTAGTTCCTGAGATTACCCCCTACATACAAACTTACAAACATACAAACTTACAAACAAATTTTACCTCTTTATAATATTAGTATAGATATAGACGAATAATCTAAGTTTACCCATGCGAAGTACGTCGCAATCGATTGCGCAGGATGTCAATTTGACAAGAAACATAGAAAAGCGCATGCGCGGGTACGTCGCGTATGCAGTCTCAGTCACTCGTATACGTTTTGATGCATACTTGTGTCTCGCTTCCTCAATGCAATACGACTGTTGGTGCGAAAAGTGTTAAACGTTGTTATTGTTTTAATTAATTATTCTGGTTTTTTCTAACTGTTTGATTTGTATTTTGTGTTTTCTTGTAGTGTATGTGTTTGTTGTGTTACTTTGTGATCGAGTTATTGTTATTGCATGCATTTTTTCAAAATTCTAATATAACACGTACACAAAAAAAACATAATCTACGAACGTAACACTTTTCTACGCGATGGGACCTGCGCGGTCGTCACTAACAGCCAACTTCGCATGGGTAAAGTTAGAATATTCGTACTGTACTTAGCTCACATAATTTGACAGCATATTATTCACCCGATGGAAAGCGATGATATTGGTCGCTCGCTTGAAATAACTTATCACTGACTTAAAGACCCTCAGATTGTAGCTGTCAGGACCCTTAGACTCCGGCATTGAATTTCACTCAGCTATATGCACAATTAAAGTATTCCCAAGACATGTTTGGAAGATCATTTCATTCATTTCCTCTCTAACTCTGCAACAGTTTCCTACAGGTATATCCTTAATTAGGTCTCCGAAGTGGTGGATCAATGAAGTAGAATTGACAGGACAGGACCTGGTGGAACAAGGCTAAGCAAATTGCGGGATGCGAGAAGCACACGAATGGTCGATGTGGCGACACTCGGGTCCCTATTGGAGGCCTAAGGATAACAGTGGTCGTCTTCCGCTGAAATGTAGACAATGCAGAGATAAACAAGTGCTAGTGGACTCGCGCACGAAGGGTTCCGTACCATTATCGTATTATACGATTTATGACGTACCTATTAAAAAAAAACTACTAACTAGATCTCGTTCAAACCAATTTTCGGTGGAAGTTTACATCATATATTTTTTTTAGTTTTATCATTCTCTTATTTAAGAAGTTACAGGGGGGGATACATTTTACGACTTTGGAAGTGTCTCTCGCGCAAAGTATTCAGTTTAGAAAAAAATGATTTTAGAAACCTCAATATCATTTTTGAAGACCTATCCATAGATATCTCACAGGTGTGGGTTTGATGCAAACATTTTTTTTTTAGTTTCAGTTCTTAGTAGGTATGGGCCCCTCAAAAATTGCTGTTTTTTTTTTCTCTTTTTGTATGAAAATCTTTATGCGGTTCACAGAATACGTTTACTTACCAAATTTCAACAGCACAGCTCTTATAGTTTCGGAAAAAAGTGGCTGTGACATAAGGACGGACAGACAGACAGACATGACGAATCTATAAGGGTTCCGTTTTTGCCATTTGGAACCCTAAAAACCACCAAAAATGCCTAGATAGTCATGACATCATCGTCACCTGTCCATAACCAAATTAATTTGTGGTTGATGTTGCACAACTTTATTTCCATACTTCTCTATGTATGTGAATCCATTTCCGAAATTCTCTTATATATCTTTCACAACCGTCTTTTATGTTTCAAAACCTTTTTCAATATTGCGTTCTTCAGGAATTACCTTAGTAAATGTTGTGCGAAGCTGAGTACACAGACCAGTTATTTGTCGATCAATACCATGTATTTATTGCTTCGCTGTGTAGATAGTCACTGTTTGTTTTCAACCTTACATCGATCGTCATACCCTTCACCTGCTCAAGGTTATGTCAATAGAAGGTCAGCTGAAACTACAATCATCAATGTTTCTAAGTGATGCTGTTTAGTGAAACGACTAATATCTGCCCTTGTGCCATCGTTCTGTTAATTGCTTATAACACATTCATCATCAACATCCACAGCCTGGCTTCGCCCACTGCTGGGCTTAAGCCTCTCTTTTCGTTGCTCCTCAAGCTACTGGGCACAGCAGTTTGGGGAACTTGGGGGCGGCTATATGTATGTCATCTTACATCACATCATCAATGTGGCCTAGTTACCTACTTATTTTCCACCCAAGTTCAAAAATAAAATAAATTTTCATAGACGCTTTTTATAAACGCCATATTTTACAACAAGCATGCATCTGCTACCTATTTACGTTTGTGCTGCCTATTGTTCTACATACCATTCGAACCAAGGTTATAGAAAGTCAACCCGCCCGTCCTTCCGAGACCTTTCTACAATAAAAATAGACTGTTTGCTCAAAAACAGTATTATGTTGATACTAGCTGACCCGCGCAACTTCGTCTGCGTCACATTTTCCATTATTGCTCCGCTCCTATTTGTCTTAGCGAGATGATATAGCCTATAACCTTCCTCGATAAATGGGCTAACACTGAAATATTTTTTAAAATCGGACCAGCAGTTCCTGAGATTAGCGCGTTCAACCAAACAAACAAACAAACTCTTCTGCTTTGTAATATTAAGTATAGATTATGTTTACTAACACGTGTAAGAGTATCGATTACCGGTATGCGTGACAATGTGATGTGCCAGCACTAATCCTTTTACAGACAATAGTGGCGCTATGACTCCAGGCCCTGATACTGATATCATTTGAACATCTTTTACGTTTTTCATCTTTTTGTCGTTATGGGTATGGTAGGCGCCAGACAAATGTGCAGTAACTGTCATTGACCCACGTCCTACATACATTTATTGACTTTCTTATCGTAAATAAAGACAAAGCTATCCAGAATCGACCTCTATTGTGATCATTTACGTTCTGTAGTGATGAAAAACTGTTCAATTTATTGTTCGGGTATCTACGAAGGGATATTAAGGAAAGGTTAATGTACTTTATTGCAATGTTATCTGGAGGCTCCGATAGTCAGAATCCAGAATGCCAAGCGAGGCGGGTTGCTAAAGAACTTCGATTCGTATGATTTTATTTTGCGCCTTCGTAAAGCGATTATGATAAAATGTTCAGTTATCGTATTACATATTCAGTAGCCATCAGGTTTATAAGAAATGCACTGCACTTGAGTGCAATCGATATCTCGAAACAATAAGTGCATAAAATGTAAAACTATAATGGTGGCGGTGGAATAAAACCAACGTTGGATGACAGATAGGGGGTTTATTTACTTCACATCAAAACAAAAACAAACACTTGACAGATTTTAGCAAACAAGTAAGACGGATGTTAACCTATTAGTGGTCCCTAGGGATGGACTGCGGGGCTATCCTATCCCTTAACCTCCTAGCTAGGCTATTCCTGAGGGCGACGGGGCCTCCGCTCAGGTCAAGCTTGTGACAACAGTGGTGACTGCGGGGCTATCGACCACTGTGCCTTCTAAGTAGCGAATGAATAGTTTCTCCGAGGCGCTGGTTTATATAGGCGGTTTGATAGACTAGTGTGTGTCTTTAACCATCTCATTCTTGAATGTAGTCGTAACCTTCGTTGACGTCATGGATACTTCTCACGTAGAATGTTAGATGTCGCTAGTAGTCTGCTGGTACTGTTGCTAATGTTAACGTCTTATCGATGATTGATCTAGTTTGTGTTTTGAACTACTCGGGTAGCGTAGTGTTACACATATAATCTGGTAGATGGCGTAAGGCGTCGTGTTACAAAACTTAAATAATGTTTGCAAGAGCCACAATTAAGTATTTTGCGCCTTTATTTTAAACTCTCATTTCGCCCGCGACTTTGTCCGCGCTGCAATTTTCTTAAGCATCTGTAATTTTTTCTTATACTCAAAATTGTCTATGTTACTCAGGGATAGCATTAGGATTAGCATTCTAACAGTGAAAGAATTTTTGAAACCAGTCCAGTAGGTTTTGAGTTAGGTAAATCGTAACAAACGAACAAAAAATCAAATCTATCCTCTTTACAATATTAGTTTAGTTTGTCACTGAATTCCAAATGGGAGTGAGAACTGAACCGTCTCTTTATTATTCACTGTTGACTTGGCCTTGATAGCTACAACCTGGGGTAGGTTGCAGCTATCAGGGGCACAGACTTCGCCACTGAATTCCAATCTTCTTACCTTATCTTTACGTACTTATAATAAAAGTATGTATTCGTATAACATTTTGGGTGAGATAACCACCAAGAACCGGTGGCGCATCGTCATACGTCTTGTAGTCCAATGTGGAACGGGCTTGACGGAATCAATTGTGTAGTTCCGACGCACACCCCCCGAAATGTAACCGATAGAAAATCAGTAGGCTGGCAACTCTATGTCAAATAGTCAGCGTGGACAATCTCAACAGAGGTTAACGAAGTACGCAGAAATATTACAGTGCACGAGTTAGTGCGCAAGCACATATTGTGCACGTTCCTTTACTCATATTCCGATGGGACGGCATACGACACGGCCGGGGAAGAACCAACCCAACCAACCAAACAACGACTTAACGTGTTTTCCGAGACGTTGACGGAGGTTTTTTTACACCACCATTTCCTCCCATACTCTCATATTAATTAAACATATCTAATCACATCACGTTTCTATTTCAGCTACGCTCCGTGGTGCCCTGCCTGCAACGCCCTCTCGCCCGCGTGGCGCGAGCTATCCTCCCGGGCGACACGCAAGGCGCTAGGCGTCAGAACTGCGGGAGTTGACGTCACGAAGTCACCGGGCTTAAGCGGGCGATTCGTTGTGACTGCTTTGCCGACTATCTTTCAGTGAGTATTTAGTGAAAACCTTATGAGCATAGCAATTGTGGAAAAATCATGCGAAAGATTCGGAAAACATCCAATTTCTGCTGGGTCACGCAGTATTACTGTGATCCGATCTAAAGGGAATTTTAACATATTCTCTGAGTGAACAACATATTGTTTAGAGGTTTCGATGACCACTTGCAATTAATAGAGAGCCTCCAGAAGTAATGTCCTGCAAGTAAGTGTAGTAGCAGCTAGCAGGCAAGCTATTAATATCTACTATAATCCACACATTTTATTACTCAAAAAATAAGTAACGTCTGGTGGGGCTCTGGAATCTTGGAATACATTCGTAAATGCTATAAAGCTGAAGAGTTTGGCAGGAACTGAGGGTTCGGATTGAAGAATTATTTTACTGGTGGACCGACCATTTGTCGAGGAAGGTTAAGAGTGCCTGTCCATTTCAGCGGAGCGGAGTAACGGAGAAATATAAACCAATGTAATCTCCGCATCACGTGAGTCACTGACATTTTAACTGACACGATTGGTTAATATTTCTCCGTTTCTCCGCACCACTGCCTCGCACCGCGCAAATGGACAGGCAACCTCAAGCTAAGCTCCAGCTGTATAACATCACTCTACGACCAATAGGAATTGAGCATTAATGAATGCTGTGACTCACACGAAATTCCGCACATTAATTAAAATTATTTTATTTTTGTCGGACTGGTTTTACTCAAGTTCCTCGATTTCATCTCTCCCAATGTCATGCTTTTACTAAATACAATCCTCAATTTAATTCACCTTATTACTTCTGTCCAGTGTCATCCTCAATTTAATTCACCTTATTACTTCTGTCCAGTGTCATCGACGGTGAATTCCGCCAGTACAAGGGTCCCCGCGACGTGGAATCCATGCTGGGCTACGTGGAAGACCAGCGCTGGAAGCAGACGGACCCAGTTCCGTCATGGAAGGCGCCGCACTCTATACAGATGACCTTGGTCGCTGAGTTCTTCAAGCTCAGCCAGGCACTCAGGGTATGTTGCTGTTATTATTACTTGTCCTATAATATAGAGTTATGCTGGTCAGTTTTGGGCCACTTGGAGTCGTTTTGGGCATGTGAAACCATGCTTTACCTTGTGAAGCCACTTTGTAAAAAATGTAGCCATATTTGACCACAATTGGCTTTGTCGAGCTCTATCGACGTGGTGCCATAGTGACCATGCTGAGTCACATGTAGTCCAAGCCAGTTCATGTCAAAACCTTGAGAATTATTTTTGTGTATTTCATAAAAGTTTATCTTTAGTATTAGTAATTTAACCTTTTGAACGCCAGAGCGTAAACACATCGGCGCCCCTTCCACGCCAAGCCACGAATTCTGCGCAAATACCTACAAAAAAAATAGGAATTCCAACATCTTATCGATAACCAATTAATAATTGTTTTTCGTGCCCTATTTTTGAAATAAAACACTACTCGTAACATCATCTTTTATTTAATTTGACCCTATTTTGTATCGTACTATCATTATGCAACATTTACAAAGTTCTAAACAATATAAAAACAGACGTTAGAACCACAAACGAATAAATACCAAATAATAGTAAGGTACATCACTAATCACGTTCGTAATGTCATCCGCTGACAGGAAGACACGACTGTCGCGTCACTGGCACGTCTTTTGAAAGTTTTCTCGCATGCGATTAGGGATGTGACTGTGCCTTTGTGGCACATAATAAAAAATAATCATATAGAATGTGACAACGATTTAATCAACAATTTACTTATGAAATAAGAAAAAATAGTCATATAGAATCCGACAAATTTAATCAATAATTCACTTATGATTAGTCTGACTCTTCATACCTTGGAGCTTATTTCATCCAAGGCCTTCTGCTGCCTCACTTTTCTTATAACATTAAAAAAAATTTTCGTATGTCACTGAGCGTCTTTCTTCTGGAACACGATCCAGTTCGAAAGCGATGAGTTTTGCGAACGCCGCATTTCGTGGGTCGCTAGGTCCTCACTGGCATGTAGGCAATCACTATCAGTCTCCCGTAGTGTGTCCCCGACTGTGGCGTACAGGGAAACTGTTTGTGCGCTGTTGTGTAGGGATGCGCGAGACTGGATAGTAAACTATTGATCGATAGATATAAATTATGTGACTGTGGCGTGGGGAAGTACACCTTTTTCAGGATTTCAACAATATATCTTTTATGAAGTTTTAAATAATAGCAAAAAGAAACACAAATCTTTATTTAGTATATATATTTGGTACTTAAAAAATTTCGTTTTCGTTTGTCGGCTATAGCCGACTGTGGCGTTCAAAAGGTTAATAGTATCAAAGAAGGTTATTTACTTATCAATCACTATTTGATGTCAATGAACTGTGTTTCAGAGTGTCCACAATATGCTGATGGAAACATATGGTCTGCCCACATGGGGATCCTACCTGATCTTCGCGCTGGCCACCATATTCATTGGAGCTCTGCTTGGACTGGTCTGTATCGCATAATTTTTTTTAGTTTATTCATTATTTAAATAACAGCCCACCGAGTCGATCTTCCAGGTTAGGCAATGTTTACCTGAGCTGTTGGTCCCCACTGTAATTTTTATAACAGTCACCACCGGTAGGCAGAATCCAAAAAATCTGGCACTAGTCTTGCCAAGGAGTATCGTGTTACCCAGTGACTGGGTTGTAGGGGTCAGATAGCGCAATTGCTCCGTGTGATATACTGGTATAGTAGCCGGCATGAGTTGTGAGCACAGATGAATGCAGCAGGGTGATCTCGCCAATGTACGGTGGGCGAACGAAACTTGCAAGCCCAACAGTCGATGAGCATTGACTGACGAACTAATAACGTGAAGCATCAGAGCTGTCGTCGTCAAACTGACTGGTTATCATACTCATCTGCATTCGGGCAGACGTGAAGCAGATCCAAACCTAGTTGAGAAAAGGTCATGCAGATTAATTGATTGAATAGATCCAATGACGTGCACACACACCTACCAAATACTCAAATATTGTTCATTTGTTAACCGACTTCCCAAAAAGGAGGAGGTTCTCAATTCGGTTGTATATATTTTTTTATGTTTGTTACCTCATAACTCCGTCAATTATGAACCTATTTGGAAAATTCTTGTTTTATCTGAAAGGATACTTGCAGATTGGTCCCATTTAAATTTTATCAATATTGGTTACGAAGTTTGGACCGACTTCCAAATAATAAAAAAACACTACAAAGTAAAAAATAACTTTAATTTCGAAAGTCGGTGTCAAAATACGAAGAAACTAACAAAAACAGACTTCTGAAATTCAATTTATTTTTACTTTGTAGTGTTTTATTTTTATTTGTAAGTCGGTTGTATTTTTTTTTCTTTCAATTCTAATCGAACCAAAGATATCTCACTAGGTACTCTTTATTTGCGAGTAATTGATGCATTGTGCCCTACGACTAAACAGAGTACTTCGATACACCTTCGTTGCTAAGAATCAGACACTAATCTAAACTATCTTACTCTTCCAGCTCCTAGTTTGCATCATCGACCTCCTGTACCCACCTCGCCGAGGAGAGAAGGTGTTCATCTCACAGAAGGACCTCGACAAAAGGGCTCGCGGCGACACGGACGGGAAGGACAAGCAGTCTGATGATGACCAGGTACACCACTACACTAGGAACAGTTCCATCAAAAAATAACAATTCCAGCCCTCTGGTCACATGAAAGTCTTCTGCTGACTGCTCGCTGAAAGACTCGACCAGACTCAGACCCCTTAGGCCTAATGTTTCAACCTTGAACGGCTCAAACATTATTACTCCCAATGAGGAATAGGCTTTTGTGTCCTGAAAAAATCTAATTAGTCAATCAGTTAGATTATCAAAAAATATTTGACCCGTGTTTTTTCTTTTGTTACGGGAACCAAAATTGACGAAGTTCCCGAGTTTTGATGCGTTTTATCTTTGTCAATATTTATTGATTTACAAAAACAAAAAATACGTGTCCATTATTTTTCAATACTCTGACGGACTAAATAGTTTTGCAATTTGTGGATGATTGAATCTAGCCTATTGTACGGGTTGACTATGCCATCTAGTGTTGCATATTCTAAACTTTAACGTTAAGAATGCCACCCCTTGCTGCACGCTCTCGTGCACTAACTAGATTCTGCTATCTAGTGTTGCAATTTCTAAACGTAAAAGTACAAAATACTTGAAATTGACACTTCTGCTACCTGCATGTTCCCTATAAGTTATATTTGCGCCGTTTGGAATGTTCAGCTAATCTCTTACTGACGTGTAGAGTAACTAAAGTGATAATATTCGTATGTTTTCAGGAGCTTATCAACGACGACATTGTGGATGATGACGAGAATGTAAACAACAGCGATGCTGAGAAGAATTCCCCCAGTGATGTGAGTTACTCTCATTTGTTCTACACTAGCTGACCCATGCCCACTGCGTTGAGCGGTATTTCTCGGATTTAATATATAGCCTACTAGCTTCTTCCCGCGACTTCGTCTGCGTAGACTTTAGAACTGGTGCGCAACTTAATTGCCTCATAGGTATTGTTATTCTTGTAATTGCATCTTCATGATTCTGGTATCCAGATAGTGTGAGTCCCAAAATTACTTCGACATGTTTGTGGTCCCCTGGAAGGTACTTGTGGATTTTTAGCGCTCACGATTTTGGTCGTAAAATATATCAATTGTCTGGTATTCTGGTATCTACTTGTAAATCTGTAGCACTCATAATTCCAGCCGTGGCAATACTTTGACATGTTTTTGGTCTCCCCAGGCACTTTTAAATCCTAACCTCTCACAATTCTAGGCCCGAAAATATTGCGACATGTTTCTGGTCTCCTGGTCATTGTAAATCTTTAGCTCTCATATTTCCAGCCCGGAAAAAACTTCGCCATGTTCCTGTTCTCCTGTTACTTTTGAATCCTAACTGCTCACAATTTCAGCCCAGAAAAAACTTCGACAGTTTCTGCTCTCCTAGTACTTGTGGAAATATAGCGTTCACAATTCCAACGCGGAAAATGCTTCGATATATTTCTGATCTCCTGGTACTTGTGAATCTAAAGCGCTCATAATTCAAGCGCCATAAAAACTTCCAAGATGTTTCAGCTCTCCTGATAATTGTGAATCTGTAGCGCTCGTAATTCCGGCCCCGGAATACCTCGGTATGTTTCTGCTCTCCTGGTACTTGTGAATCGGTAGCGCTCGGAATTCTAGGCAAGCGTGCTCCACCTTAGACCGCATCATCGCTTAACATCAGGTAAGATAGCGGCCCAACGTTTACCTAACAATAGTAAAAAAACCAGGCCTGAAAATACTTCGAAAAGTTTCTGCTCTGCTTAAAAAAAAATCTTGCCCTAAAATAATTTGACATGTTCCTGGTCTCTTTGTACTTGTGAATCTTTTAGCACTCGTAATTAAATTCTAGCCCGGAAAAAAATTTCGACATGTTTTGCTCTCCTGGTACTTGCGAATCTATAGTGTTCACAAATTCCAGCCCAGAAAAAACTTCAACATGTTTCTGCTCTCCTAGTACTTGTGAAAATATAGAGTTTACAATATTATTCCAATGCGGAAAATGCTTCGATATATTTCTGATCTCCTGGTACTTGTGAATCTAAAGCGCTCATAATTCAAGCACCATAAAAACTTCCAAGATGTTTCTGCTCTCCTGGTAATTGTGAATCTGTAGCGCTCGTAATTCCGGCCCCGGAATACCTCGGTATGTTTCTGCTCTCCTTGTATTTGTGAATCTGTAGCGCTCAGAATTCTAGGCAAGCGTGCTCCACCTTAGACCGCATCATCGCTTAACATCAGGTAAGATAGCGGCCAAACGTTTACCTAACAATAGCAAAAAAAAAACCAGGCCTGAAAATATTTCGAAAAGATTCTCAGCTTAAAAAAAAAATCTTGCCCAAAAATAATTTGACATGTTCCTGGTCTCCTTGTACTTGTGAATCTTTTAGCACTCGTAATAAAATTCTAGCCCGGTAAAAAAATTCGATATGTTTCTGTTCTCCTGGTACTTTTTAATCTGAAGTACTAAGGTAGCAGAAACTTTGTACTTCCACTTCTTCCTCTGTCTCCATTAAGTCATGTATGTTACCGGGATAAAAAGTAGCCTATGTTTTATTTCAGGATGTGACCTACATATGTGCCAAATTTCATCTAAATCCCTTCAGCCGTTCTTGCGTGATTGACGGACAAACATCCAAACATACTAACATGAACGCTTGCAACGAAAGGCAATCTATTTTCCAGCAAAAAAAAAACCTGACCAAAAATACTTTGACATAATTATGTCTGCTCTCCTGGTACTCGAGAATCTTTGGCGCTCACAAATTTAGACCCGAAAATATTTCGACATGTTTATGCTCTCCTGGTACTTGTGAATCTGAAGTACTAAGGCAGCAGAAACGTCTGATTTCCACTTCCTCCTCTGCCGCCATTAAGCTATGCCTTTTATCGGGATAAAAAGTAGCCTATGTGTTATTCCAGGATGTGAACTATATGTGTGCCAAATTTCATTCAAATCCCATCAGCCATTTTTGCGTGATTGACGAACAAACATACAAACTTTCACATTTATAATATTAGTAGGATGACACTCGCAAATCTCGTGGCTTTCTATTGGTAAAAGAGTTTTCAAAAGCGTTTCAGTACATCCAGAGATTATTTATATATATAAATAATTGTACACCAAATTTAAAATACGTACAGAAAATCTTAAACTAAAGACATACAATTGGCGGCCTTATCGCATTCCGCGATCTCTTCCAGGCAACCTAGAGATTACCACCTACAACCTCACTAATTCACAAAATTTACCTTGTTAGTAGTATAGAAATCGTTTTCCTTGACTGACTATCAAGCACAGCCAAAACTAACGAGTCTAGAAAGCTCAAGTTTGGAAAATGGATTTATTTAAAATGATAGCTTCATTTCAACTTTGAATATTTTCTTCAACTGCTGCCTGCTTTCAAAATTAAATAAATAAATTAACACCTACTTTCAAATTTTAAAAATAAGTCCCAAGACAATTATGCCCGCGACTTCGTTCGCGCATATCCCGTTTTTTTTCCGTTCCCGTAGGAATTTCGGGAAATCCTACACCCCTAAGAACCTATATACCAAATTTCAGCTTTCTACTAGCAGTAGTTTCGTCTGTGTATCTGTCCGTCATTCCACTCACTCGGTAACGAACTTATAAAATGACCACAGATCACTCATCTAGGTACAAAACAACAAAGTTAGTTAAAAACAAAATAAGAGAACAGCTTCTTATTGAAAAAAAAAAAGTGAATAATCGTGAATAACGTGCTTTGTATGGCCTCGCAGCATTATGGAAATAAAACAACTTTTTTTTCAACCTACCATGCTTTTTAGGATTCAGTACTTTGAGGGTAACCAACGAATTTATCTCGATAGGAAATCGATCTATCAGAAGTCAATTTATTGCTGAATCGATTCTATCCTGCGATTTGGAAAGATTTAAAAATCGATCTTGTTTATGAATAATCGCCATCCCTACCGGTACGTCTGTCATCTGCAAAGACTATTAAACCACTTGACTGCGCATACAGTGCCCCGACGCACGAAAACTATTAGTGTTTTTGCTCAGATGTTAGGCAGCGGCACTACTAACCATTTTAGTTGCGACCAATTGTTAGACCTGTGGGCATGCTAAGTTTTTACAAATCATTTTAATTTTTATGCAATTTATAACGCATAAAAATGCCTTCATACCCGGTGAATTTGTGTGGGAAACATTTCTAGACCTTTTGTTACATAAATGATGGCATAACTTTTCATCGGAGAATAAAGACTACGCAAAATATTTTTGATTTGAATCAGATGATGAGCCACTGCAGGGGTCTATATAAAATGGTGGTTAGGTGAACGAGCACACTGTGAGAAGCGCGCGTTGATGTCTTTTGGAAAAGTCTCTTTCTTTCATTAGGAAATACTTATATTGTTATCCCTTTCTTCCCCTTTGTATTTTTATCGTAAAAATCTGTGCTGTTACGTTTAATGATTGAAGTCGATTTATCGATGATCATAAAATTACAACTAATACAATTTTTAATCAATTCACATACTTACATTAAACACGTAACTACTTTTAAACGACTTTAAAAATAGGAGGAGGGTCTCAGATTTTTCATCTCTGTGTTTGACATACATGTTTTCATTTTAGATTTTCGAAGATTTCAGAATTAAAATAAAAGTGGAAAGATAAGGTTAATAGGGAAACTTTGTTTAAACAAGATATAGCGCTGTTTGTTTGGATTGAGTATTTTTATAATGTTAAAATCCATTTTATCGATATCGACTATTTTCCTTTAATCAAGTAGTGCCACCACTAACCATAGGCTACCTATGCAACTTGACCTTGAACGGACCAATTGCAGCCGCGCGTTGTTCCTCGTCCCCCGGCCCGCTGTAGTGAGCCGCGTTCTTAGAAGAAATCGGCCTATACGCTCTCTAGTGGTTATATACTCTATGGTCATCTGCCTTGACAGTTGCATTTGCGTGAGACGAAATACAAAAATAAATATTTTCACAATGGAACTAGGAAATACATAATTATACAGTACCTACGTTATGATTATGACATTACTAATTATTTAGCTATTTATTTATTTATTTATTTATTAAAACTTTATGCACAAGTAATGTACAAAGGCGGACTTAATGCCGTAGGCATTTTCTACCAGTCGACCTTAGGGTGGTGCAGAGACAGCATGGTAGGTGCAACATATAGAAAAGACAAACCGAGAGGAAGAAAAAAAAATACAATCTATAATAAATACATAAATACATACATACACATAACCAAAATAATTAAGAAAACATGAATCCAACGAATTACCGCTGTAGTGATTCTTCCAACTTCTTGCGAATATGCTCACGAGCCTTCACCTTAAAGGACAACCGACTTGTTGCCATCCTGATGTTCAGAGGGAGCGCATTCCAAAGGAATATCGCCTGGACAAAGAAAGAGGAGTGGATTTATGAGTTTAATCTCATTTTCGTAATGTTTATATGTAAAGGCTCATACTTACGTGACTCGTACAAATGAAGAGAACGAAACGTCCATCATGACTATACGGAAATATACCTAGCAATCGTTAATTTACTGTTTATCATAAAATCATAATTCCGGATACGAAAACAAAATTCCTGAAGTGAAAAGCTTGTAAAAAATAAGCAAATAATTTATATATTCATTTGGTTTTCATACGTGCAACTTTTCTAGACTGGTTTTGGTCATGATCCTTTATCAAAATCGGTTAGGTAGTTTCGTTTTTTAATTGATATTGCGGATTTTGCTTTATTGCGATTTTGCAGTGGTGTTGTTATAATATATGTGGGGTACCACTAAAAAGTGAAAAATAAACTTTTTCCAAAAAACAACAGACTTTCAAATAAAAAACACTCATCATCATCAGCCTAGCCTTTTCCCAACTTTATTGGGGTCGGCATCCAGTCAAACCGGATTCAGCTGAATACCAGTATTTTAACGTGGAGCGGCTGCATACCAAATAAAAAACACTACTAAGTAAGAAAATTACTTTAATTTCGGAAGCTGGTGTTTTTGTTAGTTTCTTCGTATTTTGACACCGACTTCCGAAATTAAAGTTATTTTTTTACTTTGTTGTGTATTTTTTTGGGTAAACATTGTTCATAGTGATGAGTACAAACTTCAGGTTTGACGTGTATCTTCTATAATATAAAAATGAATCGCTAAATGTGTTGGTAAGCGCATAACTCAACAACGCCTGGACCAATTTGGCCAATTCTTTTTTTAGAATATTCCTTGAAGTACGAGGATGGTTCTTACGGAGAGAAAAAATATAAAAATTGCCTGAAAAAGACTAAAAACAACACTTTTCTATGCTCCCATACAAAAGATTCGTAATAATACTTAAAAGTCAATTTGAACTTTAATACCATTGCATAAAGTTTAAGTGTTAGTGGAGAGGTTTCGGGAAGCCAAAACAATTGAGTGACGTTTGTATCGTATAAAAATATTGACATTAGTCAAACACAAATTGTCTGTGAGTAAGAGTAAGAGAGTAGCGGGGTAGGTAGGTAGACAGGTAGCCAGTTGACGGGAGCGAAGCCGCGGGGTACAGCTAGTAATATTATAAAACGATGTTAACTACATATTTTCTGTTGCAGTCATCGGAAGAAGAGAAAGACAAGCCGACAGAGGGCGGCGGTGACTCGAAGCCGGCGGACGGTGCAGACAAACCTGAGGTCCGCAAGCGCAGGCCCCGGAAGGCCGACTAGATCGTGCGTAGTCCACGCCGGCCGCGGGTTCCGTGCCCATCACGTCATTACGTGCGCTTCGTTACTGACTCGCTGAGGTTCCTTGGGGCTTTCCGATAGTGTAAACTAAATTTTATATCTGTTGTCACAATTTTCTCCGAAAGTACTGTACCGATTCTGTTGAAATTTGGTACACATCTAATTTTTATGACCTAAACACGGCATTGCTTAGTTAAATAAATTTTAAGTATACCATGTGACATAATATCATGGCTTCCACACGATAAAGACTTTTGTCTGTGTAAACTTTGAACCCTGAATAAAAAATGGTATTGTAGGTCTGCACAGACTTACAAGAAAGTTTTTGCTGTCAAATGTATTACTCAGAGTTCAATGCCTGCTCAGACATAAATTCATATTGTGTGGACACACTATAAAAGATCAATAAAGAGAGTCATTTTCAACAGTTAGGTTTATACTATCGGGGAGTGCTATTAAAAATCAAATTACAACCAAATTTTAAGGTCCAGGGCCTTATTAGAGCAAAATCTTTAAGACCTTAAAGGTCAGCATAGATAGGTAGAGTGGGGATTTGACCTTATAGAGGAAGATAACTTAGGTCAGGATTGAGGACAGTTTAAATGTATCAAAATATGTGAAAAGAGATGAGTATTATGAGCTTAAAATATGTTAAGTGGATTATAAATGTTTGATAAGATAGATTTAAACTGATCTCAGTTTTTTCCTCTATATAGTCTATGCTCTATCAATGAGGTTGCCTGATGTAAATTATTAGGAATGCATAACCATTGTGTGCGTACTTTAGAAAATGTATAAATCTATTTAAAATGAATGAAAATTTAGCACAAAGTAAGATTTTTTTTCTAAATATCTGACAAAAATCACTACTAGACATAAAATAATAAATACGTTGGCAATACTGGTGTCTGAATTCGCGGCCGGCCTACTTCAACATCATCGTAAAAAAGTAAAATATGGTAAAGTTTGTATGTAGTGCTTGATTCATACCATTTCTCTAATAAAAATTGTTTGATATTTAACTAATTTTGTTCATAAATCTTAACAATGTGAAGACAATCGCGTCGAATACATAATCTCCTTCTTTTTTATGTGGGCTAAAAGTATTATTTTATCTTACATATTCCGGAGTTTACCTATTGCTGGACAAAGGTCACTACCAATTGAAAAATGATTAACCGAATTTTGATTTAACATAACTTCACGCCTACTTCCTGAACGGATAGGTGGTCTATTTACATTTATATTGTTTTCATAATTTGTAAAATGGAATAAAAATTAGTTAAATATCAATAAATACATTCACAAAAATATCTGAAATAATTATAAGCTTCATTCATTTTACATGTATTAATTTTCTTCTCATCAATTTCACCTCTAGGTCCATTGAAATGGATACTTTTCCCTGCATTAAATGCCTAATAAATGTTTTAACTGAAATATATTCTTTCAAAATATGATAAGTCTTCAAATCTATGTTAGATAAACAAAAAAAAAATCGTATTAGGATACATACTATCGTTATTATAGGTTTTGACTCTTCAACACTACATCTGACCTTTTTATTCATAAAAATATACTTTGCATATAAATAATTTTCTTGTAAAATGAAATGACAATATAATTATGATTAAAACATCATTTTACTTTTATCACATTTATGAATAAGAGGGTACAAAATAAAGAATTTGCAGATTCGAAACCTTATCGCTTTTTTACCATATTGGTTCCTGATTTTCAACGACAATCGAAAAACGAAACTTGACTTTTTTACTCCTTGGTTGTTGTGAAGCGAATGTCCTGAAGACTCGAGTCGGCTCAATGTCTTGCATTTTTATGTTCACTAGTATCTTGTAATCTCACAGTTTTTATTGTGGAGAAATTGTTTAGTTATTGTAAATAAAAGTTAAATAATGCTCATTTGAGAGGTAGTCTTTCATTCTAACAATGCAACAGATTTCTGTGTTATTTTCACTTTTGCACATAGAACACTAGATATTTTCTTCAAATCTCTTCAATATTTACTCAGCGTGGGGTCGAGTGATTTCTAAAATCTTTTGGATACTTATATTATTATACAATCCTATATAACTACAGTCAACTAAACAATTTTTCACAAAGCATTTATCAATCACGAGTGTTTTAGTTTTCGCACCAAAATTAGTGTAATTACATTTATTTAGTTTATAAACTTGAGACATAAAAATGTTCATCAAAGTATTACATCTTATTTTAATATTATTTGTATTTTGTTGGCTACTTTGCTTATAAATTGTTTACCACTAAGAACACAATGGCCAAATGATTTTAATCCAAAACAGTCTTGAAAATAATTTAATCAAACTTGTCAAAATAATTTATAACCAAAGTAAAGTCAACTCATTTATTTTTATTTTTACAGAGAGTTTAAAAAAGAAAATTGGAAGGAAATGAGACTTAAAAGAAATCATGAGAAGTTTTTATTCAAGATTTTTTAATCATTCATGCCTCAACCATTTCTTGAGTTGGCGACTAGGCAGACTTATTCCTCGCTTAAAAAAATGCTATTATTGAATATTTATTTTGTGGCTTTTATGTAAAGAGGCTAATTTATTTTAACATGTTCATATTTAATTGAGACTGATCGAAAAAAAATTTGACAGCCTTTTAATGTATTTATTTTTCCCGACCAATGGATGCTATTTTAAAACATATTAGTTTCTGCTTAGTCGCTTAACACGGAAAATGGTCAAAATCACATTCCTACAAATAACCAATCGAGAGCTCAATAATTTAACAATGTATCGATCTACGTACTTATTGAGATTAGAAATATGTAATAGGCCTCGTATGTCTTATACTTTTAGCGTTGTAAATGATATTTTAAGAATAAATGTTACTAATAATGTATTTAAACTTTGACGGCACGGTTGGCGCAGTGGTTGAGCAATCGACTGCTGCACCGCGTATCGTGGGTTCGATTGCCGCACGGAACAAGTACATATTGGTATGGCCTACAGATAGTTGTTCCGGGTTAGGCTGTTTTTGTATGTGACTTTGTATGTTTGTAAACGCACCCACGATACAGGAGAAATTCCTAGTGTGGGGCAAGGTTTTTAATAAAAAAAAAAAGTCAGAAGACCAAGTGAAATGAAAAAAGCGCTTCTTTTTTGTAGCAATCATTTGCAATGCTAAAAGTATACTACAAAATTAACACTTTTATATGTATTTTAATAATATGATGTGTTGCAATACTCAAATTATCTGTTCGCTTATATTATTTTTTATATATTAATATACAATTATTTGAACACGAAACATTAGGGTTAATCAAATTGTATCTGTAATTAACGGATTGTTTCGAGGAGGTTGAATATTGAATGAGGGGGGGGGGACAACTGACAGTTAAAATGTTTGTAAAGTTAGTTAGGTCGAGGGTCCATTATAACGTGCTAATGCCATCATTATTAAGTTGTGAAAAAGGGATAGTGTTATGCGTCTTGTATAACTCCGTCTCCCTCTCACATCTTTACCATGATGGTTTTAAGATGTCACAGTTGGTACCCAGTTCTAGCAAAACGTGTGACTAGGTGTCTAAAACGCGTTAGCTGCTGGCATTGATTATATGTTTTCAATAGCCAATCACATCTTGTGTTAAATTTTTAGAAACTGTGTGTTGGCCAATTACCGATCTATAGTCTTGCTTAACGTCTTGAATCGGAGAATTGGTCTAACTTTAGTACATCACAGACATCAGAACGTATTAACTGTGATACTATCTTCTAGTTAGAAGATTCGCCCGCCTTGGAATGTCGGAATATTCCAAGGGAATATCCCAGGTTCAAAAGTATGTTATTATGTATTACTAGCTGACCCGGGAAACGTTGCAGGCATATGTAAAAATAGCATACGACCTCCATTTTTTTTTTGTATTGATAGGTCAGACAATTATTGTCTGACCAACCAATACAAAAAAAATATAAATCTGTCAAGCCGTTTCGGAGGAGTTCGATAACAAACACTACGAGTCTTATATATTAGATTAGATAGATGTAGGACCTTTGTATTATGTGCCAAGTTTCATACAAATACGTTCAGCCGGTATACGTGAAGCTGTAACGAACAGACAGACTCTAGTTAGTTTCACGGTTATAATAATATAATGGATGGATAATTATATCAGGCTAAGCTCGACTCGTAAAAATTTAGACCATGAGAATAAATTGTTGGGATAATTTGAGTGTCAGTTGTCCCGCCTCGCGGTGGTAACGATATTGTTAGCATAAAATTGCCTTGTACAAAGACTTAAGATTGTTTTAAGTGTTGCGTTTATATTAACTATATGACCTAGTGACTTGCTGAATAAAATTGTATTTGTAATGATTTGTTTTATTTCATAACTAATAGAGGATTATGAGGAGGTATTTCATCTTGTACTGTAGTGTGTCTTATTGTTTTGTACTTACGCTCTCTATAAACTTCCTAGATAAATTAATACATAGCTGCATAGCCATAACTTGATTCCTAGATTCTTTTTAATTTGTATTTTCTAAGTTTTTCTGCAAATTAGCTATCTTCAATGCTTTGTTTACATTTCTTGTTTTATGACATTGTCATTTAGACAGACCTAGTTTTCTTTTTATTTGTATTCTGAAGTTAGCTAGGAGTTTTAGGTCGCATATGAAACTGTCATCAGACCTTCATAAAGTCAATTTTTCCTTTTCCATCAAATTCTAGAAACTCATATCAAATTCAAAATAAAAGCGAGCCTTCATTTTAGAGCCGTCGTAAAGAAATGGTCAGTCTACGTTTGGAGCTGAGATAAGCAACAACTCGGAAAAAGTCCTTAAGAGTGACTGAGAGGACAGTTTGCCTCCTGAGAACCAGAGAAGTCGCCCTCCCTCCTATATTGAGAGTAGACTTAGAGGAGGACGTTTCCAAGTTTACCTCCTCGAACCTAATAAGTCGGCCTCTCTCCTTGCCGCCTTTAAAGGACACCTTGATGCCTGGGCTGAACGAGCCTGGGAGGAAGACGTTACTCGGCCCATCCTCTCCAGCCCATTGAAGAGTGACGACCCTCCAGTCCTCCGGTTCTTCAACGGACCCTGCTGGTCCTCCGGTTCTTCAACGGATCCTCCAGTCCTCCGGATCTTCAACGAAGATTTCATTTCCATCTCACGTCCACTCATCCTTTTCTTTCATCATCCGTTCTTAAGTTTTGTAATCATTAAATCTTTATACTATTTATTTGTCCTTTTCCCTTTTAGTACGCATTCCCCTCCTAGGTAGGTGAGTGCTATATGTGACCTCACATTTTACAGGCTCCCCCTGTAAAACGTAACGTTACAGATTGGCGCCCAGTTTTTACTAACCCACCCCTTAAATCATTTTCAGACATTCTGCAAGTTTTTTTCAAAATTCAAAAAACAAACTTCCACAAGGCGATTATATTTGGTAACTATTTCCATCATACATCCTCATCCATCTCAACCCTTACTCCTCTTACAAACTTTACATCATCTTATACTACACCCCCACACACATTCCATTACCCACTGGTAATTGGCACCCTTTCACTGCTTGGATGTAGTTTTTAAAACCAACTAGTGGCCATCACCACTTTTGGGCTTTACCAAGTAAGGGATTGGTTACTCTACGACGGCTATTGGACAATATCCCGTATGTCGTTTACTCCTTAAACTTAACTCTTTACCAAAATATTAAGTATACACAATCTATATATTCTATCACCAAGGTATTCTTCACCCCCACATACAATCCGTTATCATGAGATAATTGGCACCCTTTCGGCCTCTTGGATGCGTTTCTATATCCATTCGTGGGCGCTACCAAGGTTGGAGATTGGTTACTTTACGACAGACACAGGAGAGTATCCTGTAGACGTTTATACATACCTAAACAACTACGTTACACCCATTACAAATGCTTCGTCATATATTCTGAACTACTTACACTTTAAACGTTACTTCATCATCGTTCAAAAACTTTTGGCTTGTATAATTTTTTTTTGTTGAGCGGTACACAACTCGTAAAATAAGCCATTGTGTCGAGCGGTTTTATAACTCGTAAAATAAGCCTTAGTGTATATAGATAATATTTTTTTTTTAGACTTACTTGAATACTTGAAACTCGAAGGCTTATATATCCTTTAATAAGTCTTGAATCTCCTTGAACCCTTGACTTAAGCTTGAAGGCTTTTCTTAAGCACTTTATGCTATAAACCTTGGACTGCTTTTCTGAGCAGAAAAACTTTGTAAATAACTATTTAATTTTAATTTAATGGGTTTTAAAAAAGGTGCGGGTTACGACACCTAATAAAATAAATAAGCCTTCGTAAACCTTAAAAATAATCCCTTGTGGAGTACGCGTCATTGAATGTGAACCGTATCCCCTAAGTATGATGGTGATGTATGTTTGAGGAAGTGTGAAAAGTATACTAGTTTGATGTAAGGTGTGTGAAAGAGCAAGGTTTTATTTTCAACCTCTAAATTTTCCTAGTTGTTAACTTTCTGGGGTTTTGGGTAATGTAGTTTTTTTTTACTTATTGTATCATTGTAAATACTCATTTAATTTAATTATTGTATCATTGTAAATACTCATTTAATTTAATTTTAACTACCTAGTTACTGTTCTTCTATTGTTGCTCTCTTGAATTACTAAACAAGAAAAAATTTTTCATTGCATTCAAAATTTTTCCGGGGTTTTCGGGGTAATGTAGTGTGTCTTATTGTTTTGTACTTACGCTCTCTATAAACTTCCTAGATAAATTAATACATAGCTGCATAGCCATAACTTGATTCCTAGATTCTTTTTAATTTGTATTTTCTAAGTTTTTCTGCAAATTAGCTATCTTCAATGCTTTGTTTACATTTCTTGTTTTATGACATTGTCATTTAGACAGACCTAGTTTTCTTTTTATTTGTATTCTGAAGTTAGCTAGGAGTTTTAGGTCGCATATGAAACTGTCATCAGACCTTCATAAAGTCAATTTTTCCTTTTCCATCAAATTCTAGAAACTCATATCAAATTCAAAATAAAAGCGAGCCTTCATTTTAGAGCCGTCGTAAAGAAATGGTCAGTCTACGTTTGGAGCTGAGATAAGCAACAACTCGGAAAAAGTCCTTAAGAGTGACTGAGAGGACAGTTTGCCTCCTGAGAACCAGAGAAGTCGCCCTCCCTCCTATATTGAGAGTAGACTTAGAGGAGGACGTTTCCAAGTTTACCTCCTCGAACCTAATAAGTCGGCCTCTCTCCTTGCCGCCTTTAAAGGACACCTTGATGCCTGGGCTGAACGAGCCTGGGAGGAAGACGTTACTCGGCCCATCCTCTCCAGCCCATTGAAGAGTGACGACCCTCCAGTCCTCCGGTTCTTCAACGGACCCTGCTGGTCCTCCGGTTCTTCAACGGATCCTCCAGTCCTCCGGATCTTCAACGAAGATTTCATTTCCATCTCACGTCCACTCATCCTTTTCTTTCATCATCCGTTCTTAAGTTTTGTAATCATTAAATCTTTATACTATTTATTTGTCCTTTTCCCTTTTAGTACGCATTCCCCTCCTAGGTAGGTGAGTGCTATATGTGACCTCACATTTTACAGGCTCCCCCTGTAAAACGTAACGTTACAGTACCCAAAAATATATAAAACACAGCACTGCCGAGAAATATAAATTATGACAGTACGTATATATTTCTCGGCAGTGCCGTGTTTTATATATTTTTCCCGGGTCAACTTCATCTGCGACGAATTGTTGTCAGACGTTTGAAACGTCACTAGATTCACCGCTCGTGGATATCAACCACCTGATCTACCACTATCCTGGATTTCACGTCCGCTGCCTGATCCTACCGCATACCAGACTCGTCGTTGGACTTCTAGTGGTCTCCTCTGACCGATATAGGGAAGGAAAGTCCTGAAATACAGGTTCGGCCTAGCTCAGGCGCAGTTGCTCATTTTTATTCTTTTACCAATATCAACATTTCAATTAAAAAATACGCAAGCCACGCGTGTGCCAATGACGTCAATTGATGCGTAGCATGTCCGTGGGTTGCAGTGGTGGAAACAATATCACACATTTTCATGGAAGACGAAGCCTCACACACTGCGTAGCCTTTCCGTGCGTTGCGGTGGGTTTCCGTCTTAACCGTGCCTGGTGAACTACAGCGTAAACTGCGAACTAAGGTGAAGCGCTGCTGAAAAAGAAAGTAAAAGGCTCGAGAAACCCACTGAGGTCAGTCGTAGTATTGGTATTAGAAACTGTTACATGTTATAAGTGCTCCTACACTAATAGAAAATGTTTACTAACATTTTATAACATTAAAATCTGGTACTGGCTCTAACCCCCCCGCATCCCCGACTCACCGCATACCCCGCCGTCACCTTTATAAAAGGTTTACAAACAAAAGGTAACACATGTTTTATTTTGTTATAATTTGTTTTGTTATAATTTGTTAACTTATCGTTACTAAACATTTTCTAACATGAAAACATTTTTTAACATTTGTTATTTAATGTTAGCCAGCAAATGTTTACTAACGTTACTAAACAATTTCTAACGGCAATGTGGGAGCACCATATAATTCAGTGCAGCCTCTTAGCCTCGCCAGTCATGCTATCTTAAGTTAAAGAGGGATGCAAATAATCTATCCTCCTATACCCAGCAGTTGGTGATTCGGAACTGAAATGACGTGACGAAGGATGAAGTACAATACAAACAAACATCTCATTCAAATGTTTCTTTATTCAGATATATTTACATAAAATAATTCCTTTGTTCGCAACGAGTCACACTAAATCGTGTCACCGTGTGACTGGTTGAGAAAAATATTCGCATGGAGTAACAGTGTGACTCAATGCGAATTTTTATTCTCATCTAGTAACACTAGTACACGAGTAGTGTTACTCGTTCGGAAAACCAAATCGCATGGAGTAGCAGCGTCATTCGATGCGAATTTTTATTCTCAACTAGTAACATTTTTCAGAATGTCTATTTGACAACGATAAAGTTAAATAAAAATTATAAAATAATGTATGAGTTTCTGATATTTTTTACGCACCGATCTGGCAACATTGCTTCATGGTGAATCGTGCAATGCGTGTGACAAGTTCAGTACACGCTCCGCTGTCATTCAAAATGGAAGCTACGTCTGGTTCGTCAAACAGTGTTGATTTAGTTTTTGTTAATAAAAACGGTGGCACTGTTCTTCTTCGAGCTGGTCATCAATATTACGCCAGGAAAAAACATAAAAGTGGATTGATTGTGTGGGCGTGTACAAAACGAAAGGTGTGCAAAGGGCTTGTAAGAATAAAGGTAAGAAAACTATATTACCAAAATGTATTCCATAGCTTCGTTGTATATAATATTATTGATTTATATGTTAAATGTAAAAAAAATAAAATGTAAAATAGTGATTGTATATAATCATTTAATAAATAATAATACTGCATCTTGAAAAACTTTCCTCGCGTCCTTTAGTGGCAGCCATTTTGTTTTATCACGCTCACTTGAGATTTGTTGAAACCACAGTGACGTATTTTGGGTGCTAAAGCTTTGTCTTGATTTATTTATAGCTTTACAACTAGTTTTATATAAACATTAGCTTATTGAGAGAACAGGCTTTTTAGTATTAACCAATATTTTACCAAGAGAACAGGCTTTTTAGTTTTAAGTCAATATTTTACCAATATTTTATTTTACTAATATTCTATCCCATTTTACTATTTTAGGAAGAGCGTATATTAGAAGAAACTCCTCATTTATGTACACCAGATTTTGCGAAAAACGAAATCCTGAAATCTGTCCAACATTTAAAAAAAGATATAACTACGCAGGAATTTCCCAGTGTTCCTCAAAAATACAATGCCATGGTCGGAAAGCTAAAAGATGCGGGAATAGACATAATTACTTCAATACCTAAATTTAGTTCCATTAAAGACACGTTATATAGAACACGTAATTCAGCGGCTCAAGTACAAAAACTACAACATAAAAATGTGCTGGAAGTCGAAGTCCCACCTCGTTATCAAGATTTTTTGTTAGCGGAGTACACATGTGATGATACACGAATACTAGTATTTTCTTCTTCCGAAGCAAGGCAAACTTTGTGCGAGCTAACAGACTTTTATGGCGATGGAACTTTCAAAAGTTGTCATATTCCATTTACGCAACTATATTCAATCCATGGCGATATCGGCAGCACGATCAATCACACTAATATAATACCTCTAGTCTACGCTTTGATGAGTCACCGAAACACAGAAGCCTACGTGATTCTGTTCTCTATAATAAAGTCGCAGTTACCCAATTGGAATCCAATAATATTTAAAGTAGACTACGAAAAGGCCGCCATGCGAGCAATTGCTACAGTTTTTCCTTCAATTGCAGTCAAGGGCTGCTATTACCACTATAATAAGGCAATTTTTAAGAAAGGCCGTGAATTGCATATAACAAATTCTCAAGACCCAAAGAAGAAACGCATGGTAAGCCTAAGCGCAGTTCTACCACTGTTACCTCAAGAAGAAATCATGAACGGATGGGAGTATATTATTTCGCGATATGATGATAATGACCCACAAATCCAAAAATTTGTGAATTATATGAAAAAGCAATGGCTCCACGAAGATTTTTTAAAAGTCTGGTGTGCTTTTGGGGAGACTCATCGAACCACAAACTTCATTGAAGGCTGGCACCATAAATTGAACAAAGCCGTCGGTAAGAAGAACCCAAATTTGATGCAGTTGTTGCTCATACTTAAAGAAGATTCCCAATTATACACCGTTCGCAACATTCAACATCAAAACAATACACAACCATCCAGAAAACGATTATCAAAGTCAATACTTAATGATAATTTTATACAAGATGCTCAGATGGATTTCGTAAATGGTACTATTACGATTGGGACCCTCCTGGAGATTTTACGACACTAAACTTACGAATGGTCAAAAAGCGAATATTTCTGAATAACTGTTGATTATATTGTGATAAAAGAGAGACTGATTTTAAAGAGAAATTATTAATGTGATATTAGTTGGTAACTAATCTTAATATATAAATGTGATTATTTTGTGTTATAAAGAAGGCTGATTTTATAGGAAAAATTATATAATAGTAGGTAAAAAAGAATTATTTACATTTTGTACTGTAACCAGGTTGTTTTTTTTATTATTACATCGAAGTACAATTAGACAAAAACACTTTGTTTTAGATTAAGAAATGATTTAAACTAATCTTAATAAATAAGTAGAAAACCTGATCAGTTTTTTTCTGTTACGTCCCTACCTACTAATATGTTAGAAATTTAAACATTATTTTATAATTTTTATTTAACTTTATCGTTGTCAAATAGACATTCTGAAAAATGTTACTAGTTGAGAATAAAAATTCGCATCGAATGACGCTGCTACTCCATGCGATTTGGTTTTCCGAACGAGTAACACTACTCGTGTACTAGTGTTACTAGATGAGAATAAAAATTCGCATTGAGTCACACTGTTACTCCATGCGAATATTTTTCTCAACCAGTCACACGGTGACACGATTTAGTGTGACTCGTTGCGAACAAAGGAAATAATTAAGTATTGAGATAATTCACATAATGCAATTTAATATTAGAATAATTTAGATTTACAATGAAATAATAAAGTTTACAGAACAGCAGCTGGATACAAGGTTGGGTGGCTAATTATTTTATTAAAACATGGGTTGTTGTGAGCATTGCCTAGTGAATTAGCGGTCTAAATGCTTGGGTAGTGTAGAGAATCACCGTGATTTACGTGTATGGACTAAGAGCTCGCGACGATCAGACTTACGGTGATTTATAAAACCTGAAAGTTTCCAAGATATGCAAACCAACATAAACAGCCAAACTTTCATAGTCGGGGATCATTCATACTGTATTAGGGACATACACAGAGAAACTTTCAGGTTTTATAAATTACCGTACGTCTGATCGTAGCGGGCTCTTGCTCGGGTTGTGGGATATTCATATTTGGATATAATTTTCTAGTCCATCGCAGTTATACACAAGCATATTGAAGACGTTAATTCTTTCCTGAGCATCATGACCTTGGCTTTTGTTTTTAAACTTTTCTTCAAAATTTGTTTATAATTGGTTCCTGATATGTTTCCCCAGATCCATGATGACCAGAAAAGTTGTGAGAATCGTAAATAAAGTTGAGAGCTAAGTGCCAAAACAAGTTTTGAGAAGCTAAAAATAAATAGCTCATACATCGCAACAATGTGAAAAAAAAAATACAATTTCGAATAATACAAGCGTACTTTTAATATAAAATGCATTTTAAATATCAATTTTAGCAAAATCTACGTTCCTAAACCCGTTGCGTATTGTTTTGGGGATTTCATTAAATACAATTTTTATATAATCTTATCCTAGCGTATTTCTCGATCAACAAATTTATTGAGATATACAATTTATTAGGTTATACAACGCCAATTATTACTTTACGTATTCTCGATAATAATTTTATTAATATCAATTGACAAAGGTAAATGCTGTGTAGTGATGTGTCGAGTCACTTATCGATAGTTATTTGCAATTCCTAGCAAGTTATCAAAACTACCGATATGAGATTGGTTCAGTGTTTAAAATCAACGGAATGTTAGCTAATACTTAAGACTTGAGATTGCAACTTATTTCTTTCACGAAGACATGGTTCAGAATCTCATGAAAACTATAATCGATTTGAGGAAATGGTCATGCAACAATGCCTTCATTTCGTAAAGAAATAAACAAAAATCTTCGTTACATTTTCGAAAAACGGTTTACAAATAAGCGGACATTACACAAAATTTGTTCATAATACGTTTACATTAATATACACAATTATATAAAAAAAAACAATATACATTCAGTTCTCTCTGGTGCATATTAGTTTTAAAACTAGAATTTTTCAAATAAAAAGTATCATATTATCGATATAGTGGACAACACTATTCATATCAAAAAGTGGTAGTGGTCATACTAATTTTGTTGGCATAAGATCTCGAATTCCAAAACAATATCGCGTATGACATTTTAGTGATTTTGAATACAAGTTTTATTTTGAGGTAATTTTGAAATAATATGAAATATACTCCTTTTTTATCAGTTGACAATTACACATATTTATAGAATATTCATCGTTTTCTCATTTTTAAATGCTTTTCAGATACTTTCAAGTATCTTACAATCCGTATTTTCGCTGAATTACCTCTTATATAACAATTATAACTGATTACGGCGGTATAATTCAATTTAAATATATTTCGATACAAAGATCTTTGGATAAACACATATTTCATCGATGTTTATAAAAAAAAATACAAAAGAGAATAATAATTATGTTTACAACTGAAGATAGAGAGCGCCAGAAAAGTAAGGTATTTTTTTAATAATTTTGTTCAAAAACATTTACTTAACTTACATACATACAACCAAACATATTTTTATCGAGATTCTTTTAGCTTCATAATATTTTTGGATACATAATACCTCACTTCTTGGGCAGCCCATCGACACAAAAAAAAAAAATATAAAAACTAATCTATAAAAATCTCATTTGTCTAAGTCCAACTAGTTTAATCTTAAATTACAATGAAGACGAATCATAGTCGCGATAATACATTACGGTCGTAAATAAACAAAAAAAAGAGACTAGATTGTTAAAAAAAAATTAACAATTATTACAAAAAAAAAATTGCTTACTGTTAAGGGTGAATAATCACAAATTAATTATGAGATTTGTTACAAAAAATTGGGTTAATACCTAGCAATAAACGTATCGAAATGTCGGTAGACAAAAGTTACTGTGGACTTAAGTGTAACTACAATTGACAGTTTTAACCACCTGTTAATATAACGACCGAATATATCTGAAAAAGTATTTAATGGCTTTTAACCAAAACATTAATTTTCGTAACTTTTACAGCTACCTTCATCTATCGACATTTCTGAATGCGGTACAATTAATGAACTTCATTTTACACACAAAACATTAAAATAAAGCGATATTTTCACGTTTATAAATTAACTTAAACATTAAATGTGACGATTATTTTGGTAATATACTTTATAACTTCATTAAAAATGGAAATAATCACATTATTTTATTAATATACAAACCTTATGTATATAGTATACATGTCTAGCGAAAAGTTTAAAAATAATATTTTATTATTAATCATATCGATATCAATTAATACCCTACTGCATTATAATTTTGATAATCATCACATCGAAAAATTGTGACGATATTTAATATACCACATTATCTGACACATTAGGATACTTCTTGATTTTATCGACATTCGATATAATAAGCGATTAAACGACGAATAATCGATATTATTTTACATATCGATACCGATACGAACAGGTAACGAAATCTAGTGATTCTTCTATTTTGTTCCGCTGCGGAATTATCTACTACCTACCTATACAGGAATGGCAGTGTTTATTTTATTGTAAATATTATTTAAAAGTGCCCAGCCGACATGGCTAAGATAAAACGTTTTTGGCTTGCTAACTATTTTATGTGCTTGAAGTAATATTGCGTTATTACTTCAATCACAAAATGTACATGGGTTGTAGATACAACACAAGACTCAATAATTTTTGTAGTTATAAGTAAAACTAGCATAAAATCAGCCTTTAATGTTCCCATTGATTCAGAACTCCTCTCTAGGAGAGAGAGAGTTCGCTGAAATGCATGAGGGCCCATAACTTACTAGTGTATTGGCCCATAATTTAGTTGTTATTTGAAGAAAACCTGGTGTCGTCAAGAGTGAATAAGTTACTTCTAGACAAGCGTGCCCCATCGTCGACCAGGTCATAGCTTTCTAGCAGGTGAGGTTGTGATCAAAGGCAAGCCTATCAATACTAAAAAGACACTCTTAAAAAATATTCACAATATCGAAAACATTTGGCTTTAAATATTCAAAAAACGTCACGGTCACAATAAATTTTAATCATTTTGTTAGGGACATCACATATTATAAAATTGTTCATGTTTTTTTTTTTAATTATTATTTATTATAAATTCATTATAACTTATAAACCTTTCTGGTTTTATTTCGGCGGTCTATTACGTCATCGAAATGGCGCATGGAGTATTAAAAATAAAAGCAATTAAATACATTTTGGTTAATAAAATCCTACATCTATTTTATATAAATTATTATATAGTTTGCTTGTTAATGGATCGTAGTTTATTTATTGGATATTGAGAAAGTCATGTTTTTTTATGTTGCAAGGTTTTCGTAGAAAACGCAATGTATTATAATATAGGATTTTTTTTTTACGATTTCCACTTCTATCAAGCAATATGACTGTCGGTACTTTTCCACATATAACACTAGTTATTTCCTATTTTTATTTAGTTAGTTAAAAAAATTATACGTTTTTCATTGATTTGAAAATAGTTTTCGACATATTCTTAATGAAACTTCGCTATTTGTGTTGCTTGAGTCTTTACTAAAAACACGCATTCTGGATTTCAAATTTTTAATGAAATAAACTACATCCACTAACGCGCATCGCCTTACGTACGCAGATATAAAATGCGTAGTGTTAAAATGAATCTAATTGACCTACAAGCCACATCGGGTTCTATATACCTAGAACTGGGCACACACTGACCATATTAGCTAAGAAAATAAAGTTTTAGAAACATTTTGATATAAATAGAAAGAGAAAAATTTAATAAATTAAATATTCATAAGAATTGAATTGGCAAATTTTCATAAGAATTATAGTAAGTATAAACATTTTAAATTAAATATTTTTTGAAAAAAAAAACCTCTCCTGTGTCAGTTAGGAAAAAAAAGATCCAAGAAGAATTTTCAGTCACACACGAGTGGCAAAGAAGTCGAGATTATTTTTATTTACAATTTCGTAGCAAGTTTTTTACCACAAAACAATTTACCTAAAAACATGTTTAGTCAATAAATAATATCATACGTAATATCCATCGAAAACTCGAACTGAGGAAAGTTCCTAGATTTCCGCCTACGCCTAATATTCAGTCAGTGTGTACAAAGCTTATTAATTACTATTTAAATTTGTTATTATCGTTTAATGGAAGGTTTAGTATTATGTGTCATGCAAAAAACCATTACATTTAATTATTATTTTGTTTCTGATAAATAATTTAATAACATTGCAAAATAAATCTTCCATATAATTTTATTCTTTTAGGAACCAAATATATTGATAATTAATTCATTTAATAACTGCGCTTATGTGTATGATAGACATAAATAAATGTTTATTTGCACATACGTGGATAGAACTGCCTATGCCCTTAGCATTTAATAGCCGTAATGTTTCAGTAAGTACCTCTGGGCATCATTCTAACTTCATTTTAATTTTTATTATCATTCGAATAATGCTGATAGCTATAATGTTGTTATCAACACGAAAATCGCGAACAAATCCCTTTTTAAAGACTCTGAAAACACATGATCCTTTATTATATCTATCACAAACAAAAGCGGCCACATAAATACTTAAAGCATCGGCTGCTGCGCAACAATGAACTCTGTGTTAACGACATACGGCGTACAATAGTCCGCGCCTGTCTCAGTCGCAAATGATAAATACTTTAACAAAAGCAAGCGTAGAAACGAGACATGTCTAGTGTCCACGACGAGTTCAGTTGGCTTCTGTAAAAAGGAAATCTTCATGAGAATCATTGCTGACATCACCTTATCTATGGTAATTTCAGAAGGAATTTGATAAAGTATACCTAACCATGGACAGCCAAACACACACGTCCGCCCTTTCTATACTCAATATCAAGAGCCGATTGTCTACAGTTTGCTTACAGTGCATTTTGACTTATTTTGGCCACATAATGCGAAGGGGAGACAGTAGCCTTGAAAACGGTAATTGTTGGCAAAAAGAGAGCACGGGGCCGGTCGCCAACTACGATGGTCTGACTAGCAGGTCTAAAAAGGCTTTAGGAGAATCATATTAGAGTCATCTATTTAATCACACAACAATCTGACACATTTTATTTTCATCTTTATCGCTAACGCATTAGGTTCAAATATGATTGCGAAAATTTGACAGTAACAGGTAGTGTGGTTTGCTTTCTGATTCTGCTAAAGTGGCCTTTTTAGACCCGCAAGTAAAAGAAGCTACTTTCACTAGCAAATTCCAGACACTGGTGATGGCAACTTTGGACCGGATTCGATGAAGACCAATTGTTCGATTAAAGTGGTCGAGTGGCCACAATGCTTTTGACAGAGATGACAGAGATAAAGTCTACGATGGAGCGAGCTTATCCAGCTTACTCATTACAAAACTTTATCTCTGTCATCTCCGGCCTAGACTAGAGTCAAGAGCAAACACATCTCAAACAACAAAAAGGAGGGCCGACTGAAGAAGAGCAAACCAAAACCAATATCGAAAGTCAGCGGACGTCATTTAATCCAAGGCTTTATAATTCAATATTTATGGTGTTATATATTTGGTGAAAAATCCCTTGCGATGTTGGCGAGCGCATCCATGAACTCACTTAGGGGAAGCCATTTTTTCTATAAGGATTTCCTTAAGGGGAAAGGAAAGAAATGTCACTGTCAAGTATATTTTACCTATAAAATTCGAAATGGCAACGCTAGATAGCATAGTCTCTTTTATTTTTAACCGACTTCCCAAAAAGGAGGAGGTTATCAATTCGGTTGTATGTTTTTTTTTTATGTTTGTTACCTCATAACTCCGACAATTATGAACCGATTTGAAAAAATCTTGTTTTATCTGAAAGGATATACTTGCAGATTGGTCCCATTTAAATCATATCAAAATCGGTTACGAACTTAGGATTTTAAATCGAAATACCTGGAATTTGACTATTTAGATGATTCTTTGATAATCGAAATTGCGTATTTTGTTTTCTGCGATTTTGCAGTGGTGTTGTTAGGTGTGGGGCACCACTAAAAAGTGAAAAACAAAAAACTTTTTACAAAAAAATACAACCGACTTCAAAAAAAAAACACTACAAAGTAAAAAATAACTTTACTTTCGGAAGTCGGTGTCAAAATACGAAGAAAGTAACAAAAACACCGACTTCCGAAATTAAAGTTATTTTTTACTTTGTAGTGTTTTTTTTTTGAAGTCGGTTGTATTTTTTTTAATGAATGCAGTAGACACCGATTAAAATGACACCGTGTATATGTTGGAGATTGCTTACCATCAAGGATCCATAGGATGCGGCGGGGAGGCTCCGCAGCTGCTGTCCTCGGAGTGCAGTCCATCTCCCATGTCTGTGCCCACCTGCCCCGGGACATACTGTGTTATGGTCAGTATAAGACGAAAAATAACATAAAAATAACTAAAAAACACATAAGGGCAAACAGAAATAGGTCAAAATCAAATACTCAAAAATTAAACGACGAGAGCTGTGACTTACAACAGCATTATCTAAGAATGAGTCGCGGACGAGTAAAAAACCTGATTTTGGCTTTTTTGCGAATGCGTCATGTTCGTAAACGGGTGCCGTTACCCGTTATTTCAATTATTTGCTTTATGAACTACTTTTTCTCTGGATCTTATTAAACTTTATAAACATTTCTACATCGTTTAACTATAATTCTTTTCTCACCATCTGCACGAAAACGTCAGATTTTATGTCATGCAAACTTATTGTGGGATAATTATAATGAATTTTAGTGAAATATTATTACTGCCCGGAGGTCAATAATTTGATTAAAAATTGGAATTCATCTTGAAGATCGTCATGACTTAGTAACAATTTTCTCGCAATAGGTGTGAAATTGTTAGCACAGTTAGAGTTGTCTTTGTTTTGGGCTAGCTTCAATCCCTCGCTGTATTAAGGATTCTTGTATTAACTCCCTGATCTCCCTCGAACTTTCGGATACTTCACTAAGTTCGGGATTCAATATGATGCCCGTGAACACTGCTTTATCCCGTCGGTGCTCTACTATAACATTATTGATTGGCATTGAATCGCCCACGGGATCCACGGGCAATCTTTGTCTATGAACAACAGGTGACACTTATCGACACACATGAATTGAACGGAAAGAGTTAACGTTGCCGGCCGGTTACCGAGGAGCTTCAGTACTTAGTGTAATTCCCCTCACAAACTACAGGATAGCTTACTGCAGTACCTTGAGCACGTCGTGCAGCGAGCTCATGCTGCCCAGGCTGAGCGGCGTGATGGAGCGCTCCAGCAGCAGCGAGCCGCTGCCCTGCGAGCCGCCGCCGATGGAGCGGTCCATGGGCCGGTGCGACAGCGGCGGCGACGGAGGTGCTTCTCCACACAAACTACAGGATAGCTTACTGCAGTACCTTGAGCACGTCGTGCAGCGAGCTCATGCTGCCCAGGCTGAGCGGCGTGATGGAGCGCTCCAGCAGCAGCGAGCCGCTGCCCTGCGAGCCGCCGCCGATGGAGCGGTCCATGGGCCGGTGCGACAGCGGCGGCGACGGAGGTGCTTCTCCACACAAACTACAGGATAGCTTACTGCAGTACCTTGAGCACGTCGTGCAGCGAGCTCATGCTGCCCAGGCTGAGCGGCGTGATGGAGCGCTCCAGCAGCAGCGAGCCGCTGCCCTGCGAGCCGCCGCCGATGGAGCGGTCCATGGGCCGGTGCGACAGCGGCGGCGACGGAGGTGCTTCTCCACACAAACTACAGGATAGCTTACTGCAGTACCTTGAGCACGTCGTGCAGCGAGCTCATGCTGCCCAGGCTGAGCGGCGTGATGGAGCGCTCCAGCAGCAGCGAGCCGCTGCCCTGCGAGCCGCCGCCGATGGAGCGGTCCATGGGCCGGTGCGACAGCGGCGGCGACGGAGGTGCTTCTCCACACAAACTACAGGATAGCTTACTGCAGTACCTTGAGCACGTCGTGCAGCGAGCTCATGCTGCCCAGGCTGAGCGGCGTGATGGAGCGCTCCAGCAGCAGCGAGCCGCTGCCCTGCGAGCCGCCGCCGATGGAGCGGTCCATGGGCCGGTGCGACAGCGGCGGCGACGGAGGTGCTTCTCCACACAAACTACAGGATAGCTTACTGCAGTACCTTGAGCACGTCGTGCAGCGAGCTCATGCTGCCCAGGCTGAGCGGCGTGATGGAGCGCTCCAGCAGCAGCGAGCCGCTGCCCTGCGAGCCGCCGCCGATGGAGCGGTCCATGGGCCGGTGCGACAGCGGCGGCGACGGAGGTGCTTCTCCACACAAACTACAGGATAGCTTACTGCAGTACCTTGAGCACGTCGTGCAGCGAGCTCATGCTGCCCAGGCTGAGCGGCGTGATGGAGCGCTCCAGCAGCAGCGAGCCGCTGCCCTGCGAGCCGCCGCCGATGGAGCGGTCCATGGGCCGGTGCGACAGCGGCGGCGACGGAGGTGCTTCTCCACACAAACTACAGGATAGCTTACTGCAGTACCTTGAGCACGTCGTGCAGCGAGCTCATGCTGCCCAGGCTGAGCGGCGTGATGGAGCGCTCCAGCAGCAGCGAGCCGCTGCCCTGCGAGCCGCCGCCGATGGAGCGGTCCATGGGCCGGTGCGACAGCGGCGGCGACGGAGGTGCTTCTCCACACAAACTACAGGATAGCTTACTGCAGTACCTTGAGCACGTCGTGCAGCGAGCTCATGCTGCCCAGGCTGAGCGGCGTGATGGAGCGCTCCAGCAGCAGCGAGCCGCTGCCCTGCGAGCCGCCGCCGATGGAGCGGTCCATGGGCCGGTGCGACAGCGGCGGCGACGGAGGTGCTTCTCCCGGGGCGTCTCGCCGCGCGCCGCTCCGCCACGAGCCTGCGGGGAAAGAACGTGTCAAATGCGCTTAAATGGTCTCAGTATAAAACTAAAACCAGTTTTTGCCCATGATTTGTACGCGCATACCCCGTTTTTTTCCCGTTCCCATAAAAACATCAAGAAATCCGTTCTTAGTGCTCCCATGGTTACTTTGTTAGTGCAATCCTACTCTTGACATGATAAAGCTCTGTAAATAATACCGTATTGATAGTGGAGTACAGGTCGCGCGGCGAATTAAGATCGCTCGGCAAAATTGGAAGGGGTATGCGCAGTACCTATTCAATTCTAAGGTCTATTTAGTGACGTGCGTGCGTGGGTGAGGGGGGCGGGTATGCGCCGACGGCGACACGTGATTGGTAGATTCAATTCCCGCGTTGCGTTCACACGCTTGGGTACTGTTGCGTACAGCTTGTGTTATCGTATTAGTAATACGTAGTGGTAAAAAAAAAATGGTTAAAAATAAAGTTTTAAAACGGCAAGCAAGAAAAATTGTTTACGACGAGAATTGTTACGTTAAGAAAGAAACTAATGAAATCAATAATATTGAATAATGATTACCACGACAACATGAATTACGAAAACTACGAAAAATGGTTGAAAAATTTACTTTATTTTTAATTTTTCTGAATTTACCTACTAACAAGATAAATTACAAGCAAAAACTAGTGTTATTAAGTACCTTTATGTATAAGTTACTAAGGTACATACAAAATAAAAAAAATCCCTTAAAAACACACAAAGTCTATAAGGAGCACTATCTGTCAGATAACCTGTGGATAGGCTTTCAGAGAGTTTATCAAGAAGAGTTGAAACAGGCCCTAAGAATTTCTGTACGCGATTGTACACATGCGCCGATTGCCCCCACTACTTTCATCGAGCGATCTTAATTCGCCGCGCGACCTGTACTTTGCTTTAAATGTGGGGATTAGGTGGGTACAACTTGTTTACTTTTATGATGGAGAAATGCCCCTACGAAGTGTAGGAACCTACAAGCCAAATTTCAGCTTTCTATGACCAGTAGTTTCGGCTGTACTTTGTCTGTCAGACACTCACTCAGTCACTCAATCAATCTGTTACGGTAGAACTTTATTTATATTGACTGTCATTTTTTTTGTATGCAAATGCCATTATACTGATTATATTTAAAGAACTATACTACTCCTACTTATTATTATAAATGCAAAAGTTTGTGAGGATGAGTGAATTTTTGTTACTATTTCATGTAGGAACGCCTGAAAGGATTTTCATGAAAGTTGGCACATAGTCTGGAGTAAGAAATAGGTTATACAGCTTGAATTTTTAAAGTGTGCCTTCAGGGCCAAATCCGAAACTATTAAGAATATCGAAAAACATTGAAGAGAGTCTCGAGCCCGATTTTGAAGAAAAGCAAAACTGCATAATTGCATTTTTGAAAAATTTTGTTCCTACCCAGGAATCGAACCGTTTGATTTCGAAAAAAAAATCACCCTCTATTATTACACCATCTACAAGTGTAGCTAATAAAGATCGGATGTAGTATATATTCTGGCAGTAAATTAGGTTTTGCGTTGCATTCCTATACCCTGTGTGCTGTAAAAGGTAATCTCCAGAGATCTCTCTCTAGAAACTATTCAGAGTTGGATCAGTACTGTTAGTAGCTAAAGACTATATCAGTAAAAGTTACTTAACGAGATACAAAAAACATAAGTGATTACATTTTTTCTCTAAGTTCGTCTCTACGAGCGAGAGAATCGCGGCAATATTATTGTCGCCCCACGTACCTCTAATAACAACTCTATGAACGTGTCTACATTAGACGAGTAAAAAAACGTAAACTCACAGCGGTTTTCCGCTCGTTAAGACGGCCCCTAAAAGACTCTTAGCCCCAAGTTATGACTTAAAGCCAGTAAGAGACATTTCAATTTATAAACAAGCCCTTGATAACAAAGAACCTGCAACAAACATTACCATTATAGGATCCGGTACCATGTGATATCGTTAACGGTGACGTCCGTTTACTGCTTTCTCGACTGCTGTACATCTGGGAACACATAAAACATAATTCATTCAGTCAATTGTAGAAAGTTGTATTGAACAATAAGTTTGTATATAAGCCACTAATTCTTCACAAGACATAATTTTTCTGTTTGTTTTTTTTTATTGTACTGTTTTTATTTTATATAGGTTGGCTCTTGACTCTAGTCTTGGTCAGAGATGACAGAGACGAAGTCTACGATGGAGCAAGCTTACCCAGAAGTAGCCTGTTCACTCTACGAGTAACTTTGAATAGATTAGGGTTGTAAGTAAGCGTTCGGAAACACAGATGCAGGCAGAGTTCCTCTCCTGTCAGTAACCAAAATTATTTGTTTTCTTTGCTTTTTTAGGGCTACGTATCCGAAGGGTAACCAACAGAACCCTATTACTAAGCCTCCACTGTCAGGTCGTTCTTTCGTCAGCGGGCTGTCTCTCAAGAACCGTAATAGATAGACAGTTCCAATTTTCACAGATTATGTATTTGTATTGCCGCTGTAATAATGTTTGTGGAACAAAACTTCGGGTGCGAGTCAGACTAGCAATTAGCCGGTTTATTTTAAATACTGTGATTGGTTTGGGCCGTTGTTTTTAAATAAAATAAAATAAATAATATACCGTCGGATGTTCATCGGCGGTCTCCACGGTGGTGGGCAGGTCGAGCAGGCGCTGCGAGCGGATGCCGTCCCCGGGCCCCATGTGCGACAGGTGCGCGAAGTTCGTCGGCGCAGAGATCAGTCGCGAGCGGCGCTCTGATCTGGAAACCGTGTCATATTTTACTTATCATTTTCATCTGCCTGACCTTTTCCCAACTGTATTGGGGTCGGCTCCCAGTCAAACCGGATTCAGCCGAATACCAGTATTTTACGTGGAGCGGCTGCCTACTAGACCTCCACAACCTATTAACTGCGTAATACGGCAGTTCTTGGCATGACTGGTGACAGATTTCAGATTTTGACTTCTGACAATCCGTAACAACTGCCAAAGACCTGCAAATGACAAACCTGATTCTTATCTCATGCTAAACTCGATGGTAAGCGATGATGCGGTCCAAGATGGAGCACGCTTGCCTAGAAGTAACCTATTCACTATTATTACTCCCAGGTTGTAGCTATCAGGGAACACAAGATTCATCAGCATCTATACCAATATTATAAAGCTGAAGAGTTTGTTTGTTTGCTTGAAAGCGCTAATCTCAGGAACTGCTGCTCCGATTTGAAAAATTCTTTCATATCATCACGCTAAGACCAATAGGAGCGGAGCACTAATAAAAAATGTGACGCAAACGACGTTGCACGGGTCAGCTACTTGTTAATAAAATCCCGTGTAAAGTAAATATTAAATCATACTTACAATCTATTATGTGCTTCGATCGCTTGATGTGATTGTTCCCGCACTGAAAACCTTCTCTTATTACCCCATAACGATGTGTCTACTGCGATCGGAGGGTCTGACGCGCGCGGATCTGTAACATTGAACAGGTTATATAAGCATACTTCAGTCAAGGGCAAAACATAATTTAAAACATAATCAGCCCATAATTTCTCGTCAAAGCAGAGCAGAGCTCGACTCTGTGACAAGGTGAGAGCTGTAATTCATTACTGGCCTAGTTCAGGTTGTCTCATAATTTTTTTTTTGTTTCGTCATGCTACTAAGTTTTCAATCGTGAAGATGAGCAGTGTCGATGCCTCCCACGTAAATCGTTCGTAATCCACAAAATTCTGTTTCAGGATAATTTACCGCACATTAAATCAGAGTGTTAAACAATAAATCACAATTTAGACATTGAAGTATTTAATTGAGTGGGAGGCCGTCCGTTTCTTTGCGGAGGAGTTCCTTCATCCTTTCGAGAGCATTGGTAATGAAATTCTTATAAGTGCTTCTGTATGGGTCTCGTGGTCTCGTTTGATCTGTCAAGTCGTCTGACTGTGTATTCTACAATTACTTTTGAATAAAGGCCTTTACACACTGGCAGATGATTTTGTCACCGCACCGGTCAGAGCTCACTACTAGCGACGCTTGTACCCCGCGGAGGGACGCCGCGGCATTCGCCGGGATACTAACTGTAGCATTTTGGCGGAATACCAAGACATCCCGCGACGTGCCGTGACATCCCTTAGCACGCTCTCCAATGCCGTTTCCAGAAATCACTTTCGATGCCACGGAAACAATTTATAACATTGGAATTTAGGTCGTAGTCCTAGTGTATCTACTACGACTTAAATGCCAGTGTTTTGAATTTGAATGTCCTTTGGTAAATAAAGAAATCCTTTAGCATTCTGTCCCAGTGCGCGTAGGCTTACGCGTGAACAGCGGGCGCAGGTACACGATGAAGGGCGCGGCGTCCGTGCTGAAGGGGGAGCCGTAGACTTACGTCCGTGCTGAAGGGGGAGCCGTAGACTTACGTCCGTGCTGAAGGGGGAGCCGTAGACTTACGTCCGTGCTGAAGGGGGAGCCGTAGACTTACGTCCGTGCTGAAGGGAGAGCCGTAGACTTACGTCCGAGCTGAAGGGGGAGCCGTAGACTTACGTCCGAGCTGAAGGGGAAGCCGTAGACTTACGTCCGTGCTGAAGGGAGAACCGTAGACTTACGTCCGTGCTGAAGGGAGAGCCGTAGACTTACGTCCGAGCTGAAGGGGGAGCCGTAGACTTACGCGTGAGCAGCGGGCGCAGGTACACGATGAAAGGCGCGGCGTCCGTGCTGAAGGGGGAGCCGTAGACTTACGTCCGTGCTGAAGGGGGAGCCGTAGACTTACGTCCGAGCTGAAGGGGGAGCCGTAGGCTTACGTCCGAGCTGAAGGGGGAGCCGTAGACTTACGCGTGAGCAGCGGGCGCAGGTACACGATGAAAGGCGCGGCGTCCGTGCTGAAGGGGGAGCCGTAGACTTACGTCCGTGCTGAAGGGGGAGCCGTAGACTTACGTCCGAGCTGAAGGGGGAGCCGTAGACTTACGTCCGTGCTGAAGGGGGAGCCGTAGACTTACGTCCGAGCTGAAGGGGGAGCCGTAGACTTACGTCTGAGCTGAAGGGGGAGCCGTAGACTTACGCGTGAGCAGCGGGCGCAGGTACACGATGAAAGGCGCGGCGTCCGTGCTGAAGGGGGAGCCGTAGACTTACGTCCGAGCTGAAGGGGGAGCCGTAGACTTACGTCCGAGCTGAAGGGGGAGCCGTAGACTTACGTCTGAGCTGAAGGGGGAGCCGTAGACTTACGCGTGAGCAGCGGGCGCAGGTACACGATGAAAGGCGCGGCGTCCGTGCTGAAGGGGGAGCCGTAGACTTACGTCCGAGCTGAAGGGGGAGCCGTAGACTTACGTCCGAGCTGAAGGGGGAGCCGTAGACTTACATCCGAGCTGAAGGGGGAGCCGTAGACTTACGCGTGAGCAGCGGGCGCAGGTACACGATGAAAGGCGCGGCGTCCGTGCTGAAGGGGGAGCCGTAGACTTACGTCCGAGCTGAAGGGGGAGCCGTAGACTTACGTCCGAGCTGAAGGGGGAGCCGTAGACTTACATCCGAGCTGAAGGGGGAGCCGTAGACTTACGCGTGAGCAGCGGGCGCAGGTACACGATGAAAGGCGCGGCGTCCGTGCTGAAGGGGAAGCCGTTGCCGACGCCGCCGTGAGCGCAGCAGATCCAGCCCGTCTCGTCCAGGGGCCGCGCGTTTGCTGACAAATTTATATTTTAATTAGTACAAATTATTGTTTTGTAAATAGGTTAATGAATAACACTTTTATATTTTGGTTTAAGCTGGATGGAGGTCAGTATTTTTTAGTTTACCACACTGAGAAGCAACAGCGAAATAAACTCTAGAGATCAGTCAATATTGGTACACACCATGGATATGATATAATTAGAAATAAATAAATAAAGAAAATTGTGATTATTGGCATTTTATCTCTCTTCCTGATGCTGACGTCGGACATCCAGGAGGAGGCTCCCTGGTGTATGCTGTTTGCTGATGACATTGTGCGGTTTGCCGAAGGCGGCCTTCAGGTCCAGAGCAGATTGAAGACGTGGTGGCAAAGGCTGGAGAGTCTTGGCCTGTGAGCAGAACCAAAACAGAATACCTGTTCTGCGATTTCGGTGGTCTCTCCAGTCCTATACCTATAGCTCTCACCGGAACGCCTATACCGATCTGCTCCGACTGCTGACTTTCGGTACCTCGGGTCGCTTGTTCAGGGGGATGGCGATATAGACCGAGACGTAACGCACCGGATCAACTCAGGATGGATGAAATGGCGACAGGTCACTGGGACAACTTGCGACCCACGGATGCTCCTCAAGTTGAAAGGCATAATCTACAAGACCGTGATAAGACCTGTCGTAATGTATGGATCAGAATGTTGGGCTGTGAAAAAGACGGATGAAAATAGATTGCATGTGGCGGAGATGAGAATGTTGAGATGGATGTGTCGAGTAACAAGAATGGATAAAGTGAAAAATGACTACATTAGAGGTAGTTTAAAAGTGGCGCCAGTGACTGAAAAGTTAAAAGGGAATCGCTTGTCTTGGTATGGTCATGTGAAGAGGAGAGAGGAAACGCATTTAACTAAAAGGGTAATGAACATAAATGTGGATGGATGTAGAGGGAGAGGAAGGCCAAAGAAAAGATGGATGGATTGTGTAAGAAGCGATATGAAAGAAAAGGGAGTTAGTGAAAGTTTGACGGCTGATAGGGCAGACTGGAAGAAAAAAACGTGTTGCGCCGACCCCAAGTAACATGGGATAAGGGCAGGAAGATGATGTGTTTATTGGCATTATATAAATACTCATAATTACGAACAACTTTTATTATGGGACCAATAAAAAATCGCGAACAACTTTCGTAATGATGAGTACAAATGATCCCTTAAGAATAATTTATATAATATGTCATATCCATAACCAAAGAACGACGATCTCAGGCGGCAAGTAATCTGTCCAAACGGTGCAAGCATAGTTGTCGTGCACACCGAAGCATGGGGGTATCACAACAAATTCCTACGAGTAATTGAAGAGCCCGTGTCTGCGAGCACGAGATCAACGGGACAGTCAGTCCGCTCTTTGATAGTCATAAATCACACAAAAAAAAATTCACGTCAATATTTTTGACAAATTAATAAAGATAATCAAATTATAACAGCCGCACAGGTCAATCTTCAAGGTCAAGCAACGCTTGCCGAGGTTTGTCTGTGGATGGGTATTGGGTGACCATCTTAACATACCGAGTTTCCGTGCCTCGGAAAGCACGTTAAGCTGTTGGTCCCGGCTGTCATTTGGAGATCTTTGGCAGTCGTTACGGATAGTCAGAAGCCAGAAAATCTGACACCAGTCTTGCCAAGGAGTACCGTGTTACCCAGTTAATGGGTTGTGGAGGTCTGGTAGGCAGCCGCTCCACGTAAAATACTGGTATTCAGCTGAATCCGGTTTGACTGGAAGCCGACCCCAATATAGTTTGGAAAAGGCTAGGCAGATGAATCAAGATGAAGCCGGTGTTCCTAGCTACCCTGAGACTACCCTGAAAAGAAACACCGAAACTATCTGAGAGGCCATAATAGTTCAGGCATTTAATTCTATTAGAAGTGTGTGTACTTACGTATATTCATAGTTTGTACCCAGTCGCCGGTCTCAATGTCGTAGACATCGATATGCGTCGCCGTGAATATTAGTAGGTGCGTGTCGTTGATCGCTGGAAACAAACACTTAATTTAGTATACATTTTGATTTTCTCTATAACTTTCTCAAATATTAGCGCCGTTTGGAAACCAAGAAACTTATAATTTTGCTCAGTAGGTGTTATATTATGTTAGAAAAAGAGAGGTACAGTATAATATCTTCGAGTAATCGGAGAACTTATATAAAACAACATCTGTGTGTCATTTAGTTGGGTTTACATGGCTATATTGGGATTCCTGACTCACCATGGTGCGTGGGATGCGCAGTGTACATGAGCTCGGTGTCCCTGGCTCGATGTCCGTTGCGGTCCACGTAGAGCGCCAGCGAGTTGAACACCAGCAGCGTGTCGCCCGAGCCTGGCACCGGCGCCGCGCCTAGTGGCCGCGCGCCCGAGTGCGACAGGAACAGGTTCACTTGGTTCTCTGGGTGTACTAGCGCTGGGAACAAAATGTACTAGTTCATTATTTATTTACAAACCTTTCAAGCAGTTTCAACCATTTGCTGGCAGTTATTTTAGTTAATCACATATTTAAGGCCACCAACTGCAGACTACTAGAACAATGATTCGTAAGGAGCTTTTTAGTCGTTGTTCGAGGCCAAATCCGACACTGAGGAATAGCGAAAAATACTCTAAGGAATCTCGGCCAGTTTTTACTAAAAACTTAACTGTACCTATATAGGTCTAGTGGGACCTGGACCTGGATGATGATACACGACACGTGATAAATTTAGTTTATTTAATGATTTTGATAGAGTGAGTCTATAAGACTTACAGACAGCGGGCTGGTCATGGTGCGGCCTCCTGGGGTCGGGCAGGGAGTGTGCCGCGAACCCTCCCCGGTAGCCCAGCAGTAGTCTGGCGCCGCTCAGTTGTACGCTGCACACGGCGCCGCATGCTCTCAACTCGGCGACTCGAACTCTTCGGGCAGCTGTTCTCGTTATTTCGTATACGTTTACTACGTACGCGTTCTGAAAAAAGAAATCAAAACCGAACAATTACAAATGGTTCCTTAGGGAACATGGTTGGAATACGACTAAGAAGCCACCCCGCCAATATATCCGGAATGGGTTGGGTTGTAAGGCGTCGTACAGACTGCAAAGCGTAGTGAAAAGGGCGTGACGTTCAAATATAAAACCAGCCCGCAAGCGGCCAGATGCGGCGCAGTGTAAAGAAAGCTCTAGCGGAAGGCAAACGCAACCGATAAAGCAGCGTGAACGATTCAGAACTGCAAATAGCTTATGTTTTTGACTGACCGACCTTGAAAATTCAAAAGGGCCTGTAAATGGTTTATCTTACTAATAATATAAATGCGAAACTTTGGATGTTTGTTACTAAATCACGCCAGAACGTCTGAACGGATCTTGATGAAATTTGGAACAGAGATATTCTATAGTCTGGAATAGCACACTTTTCATCCCGGGAATATGTGCAGTAGGGATCACGCGGGCGAAGCCGCTGGCAGAAGCTAGTTGGAGATATATGCTTTGAGTTTGAGTTTGAAATAAATAGAGATAAGGGCAAGGCAATGATGGTTCTTTGCTTGTTTGTGTACGTACCTGTTTTTTGCACAGCACCGCGAACCCGTGCGCCGCGTGGCTCAGCGGGCCGGCGGCGAGCGCCAGCGCGCCCTTGCTCTCCGCCAGCTTCACGCACTCCACCTCGGCGCACTCCAGCGCGCGGATGGGCACCAGGCGGACGTGGCGCCCGCGACCCGCTATTACCACTGTTGATGACAATAATAAAGGATTTAGAAACAGGTTTTATCTGCAGCATAAGCGTCAATCTATACTAATATTATAAAGAGACAGTTTGTGTGATTTTAAAAATTATTTTTACCAGAAGAAAGCCACGTTACTTGTGAGTGTCATAGGCTAAATATATTAACCCGAAAAATACTGCCCAACGAAGTGGCTACAGGTCAGCTAGTGTGAAATATTTACACGTATAAAGTTGCGAATTTAAAACGCTAGATAGCACAGTCTTCGCCGTGCACGTCCCTATACAAGTCGGTTTCTTATCAAGTCTTCATGGCAAAAATTTTACGAAATCATAAATAAAGGTCATGAAATAAACACACAGTACACAGAATACGACACATTGTTCGCGAAATTGGCACACAGATTAAAAAATACACTTGATGAAATACATAGGTAAAGAAAAAGTTTTCAACACGTTATTTGTGATGTAAATAAAGTAAGATCTTATTGCCTGTGAGCCTGCCTACAGGAGGAACAGGCCCACATACGGTAGGAATAACAGCACCAGCATGACAAGGAGGAGATGGCACGCCGCACTATAGGAAAACCTTGGCCATATATCGTAATTACAAAAATCATAATATAGTGAAGATATTTATGCTAAGAGATAACTATATTATTTAATTCCACACTTATTAATTTTATTGCATTAGATACAATTTTATTCAAAAACTATCGTAACCCTTTTATAGCAAAGCTAAGAGAGAATTTAATTTCCGGGACAATATAGCTGTCCGGATTACAAATAAAACAGATGTCACTAAAACACCTATAATACTTTTGTTTTTGGTTGCTAACATCATTTTTATTTCCTAACAAGAACTGATTAATCTACTGGTCTGCAAAATTTTATTTTGTTATTGTCCTTAGGATGAGACGCATCATTTCCTGTAGATTTTTTGACGCTGAATCTAAATCCGGGCAAAGAATTGCTCTAGTAGCTCAGAATTTTGAGATATGCCAATCTCAAAGTGATTTATTGAATTGAATATATTTGAAGTATTTTCTGTCCTCGAAAAAATACTTCAAATATTGGCGATATTTGAAGTATGTTTTCGAGGACAGAAAGAAAAACTGTGTTTCGAGCAATTTGAGATTGGTATATCCCAAAAATCTGAGCTACTAGAGCAATTCTGTGTCCGGATTTAGTTTCAGCATCAAAAATCTACAAGAAATTATGTGTCGATGAGACTAAGGACAAAAATGTTGCAGACTAGTGTAACCAGACGTTTTCGATACGCAACTGTTTATGACCAGGTTTTTCGTCCTTTTTCCTACAGTGCGCCGCCAAGTAGAACAGCAGAACAGCAGTACGATTCTGAAAACCTCTCACGATTCGGTGAAGTGAACAATGAAGTGAGCTGTCTGTCCATACAAAAAAGATGGAATGACAGTATATTCGTGCTTACTCCACCTAAGTGAACACGGTGAGGTGTTGACAGAATAGACTGGCTAATGTAGCCCAACGCTTTCTTCGTATCATTATTATTCACCTTGTCGATGCAGGTGTCAGCTTCTGTCGAGCGGTTCTCATGCTAAAAACCTTATCTTTCACCACCTTCATGTCATTTCCTAAAGACGCGTGAAGGTCCTTCTGGAACAGTCATTTAAAAACCAACACATCTTCAATCTCTTCGCTGACATGATGCAGTGCGTTGCGCGATACCGGTGAATATCAAGGGATTTCTTTCGTACAGCTCGCAGCTATGAAATCCGTTGGCATTCACCGATGCCGTACGACGCATGGGTCTTCGGATATCTTCGGCGATCTTCGGAGTATGTGATCATGTTGTCTTTTTATTAACGGTGAAACACGACACGACAAACATTTTATTTTAAAGAAGGCATGACTGTCTTTTGTGGTATATGCACATACCTTAGAAAAAATAACAAAGTCACTACGTTTAAGGTTGTTCCACACACATCAGTGGCCACGACCTGGACGTGTCCGGGCAGTGATCCGTCACGCGGTCTGATTCTGCTCGGCACGGGCGGGTTAAGTGCGGATCAACCTTAAGCCGTGAGGCTCCGGCTGTCCTCGGAAATCTTAACAATCGTTAATGTGGTCTCAAGCCCGAAAGGCAGACAAGCATTCTTGTCTATCGTGTTACTCAGTAACTGGGTGGTCATGCTGACGTCTATGAGCGCCAGCCCAGCTTCCTCAGCGTGCTAGCGCTAGACACAGACAGACAGACTCACCTAACAGCTGCTCGTGCGGCACATACGCGATGGTGGAGATGGGCGCGTGTGCCCTGCGCGGCGTGATCTCGGCGCGCTCCAGGTCTATGAGCGCCAGCCCAGCTTCCTCAGCGTGCTAGCGCTAGACACAGACAGACAGACTCACCTAACAGCTGCTCGTGCGGCACATACGCGATGGTGGAGATGGGCGCGTGTGCCCTGCGCGGCGTGATCTCAGCGCGCTCCAGGTCTATGAGCGCCAGCCCAGCTTCCTCAGCGTGCTAGCGCTAGACACAGACAGACAGACTCACCTAACAGCTGCTCGTGCGGCACATACGCGATGGTGGAGATGGGCGCGTGTGCCCTGCGCGGCGTGATCTCGGCGCGCTCCAGGTCTATGAGCGCCAGCCCAGCTTCCTCAGCGTGCTAGCGCTAGACACAGACAGACAGACTCACCTAACAGCTGCTCGTGCGGCACATACGCGATGGTGGAGATGGGCGCGTGTGCCCTGCGCGGCGTGATCTCGGCGCGCTCCAGGTCTATGAGCGCCAGCCCAGCTTCCTCAGCGTGCTAGCGCTAGACACAGACAGACAGACTCACCTAACAGCTGCTCGTGCGGCACATACGCGATGGTGGAGATGGGCGCGTGTGCCCTGCGCGGCGTGATCTCGGCGCGCTCCAGGTCTATGAGCGCCAGCCCAGCTTCCTCAGCGTGCTAGCGCTAGACACAGACAGACAGACTCACCTAACAGCTGCTCGTGCGGCACATACGCGATGGTGGAGATGGGCGCGTGTGCCCTGCGCGGCGTGATCTCAGCGCGCTCCAGGTCTATGAGCGCCAGCCCAGCTTCCTCAGCGTGCTAGCGCTAGACACAGACAGACAGACTCACCTAACAGCTGCTCGTGCGGCACATACGCGATGGTGGAGATGGGCGCGTGTGCCCTGCGCGGCGTGATCTCAGCGCGCTCCAGGTCTATGAGCGCCAGCCCAGCTTCCTCAGCGTGCTAGCGCTAGACACAGACAGACAGACTCACCTAACAGCTGCTCGTGCGGCACATACGCGATGGTGGAGATGGGCGCGTGTGCCCTGCGCGGCGTGATCTCAGCGCGCTCCAGGTCTATGAGCGCCAGCCCAGCTTCCTCAGCGTGCTAGCGCTAGACACAGACAGACAGACTCACCTAACAGCTGCTCGTGCGGCACATACGCGATGGTGGAGATGGGCGCGTGTGCCCTGCGCGGCGTGATCTCGGCGCGCTCCAGGTCTATGAGCGCCAGCCCAGCTTCCTCAGCGTGCTAGCGCTAGACACAGACAGACAGACTCACCTAACAGCTGCTCGTGCGGCACATACGCGATGGTGGAGATGGGCGCGTGTGCCCTGCGCGGCGTGATCTCGGCGCGCTCCAGGTCTATGAGCGCCAGCCCAGCTTCCCCGCCCACACAGATTCGGGATCGTTCTAGGACGCAGGCACACAGGGCGTTGCGGACGGTTGCGGCGGCTGTGGAGTCTAGGAGGACGCAGGCACTGTATACCTGGGGAATGGAGACAAAGACATGTACTCTCAAAAAGCAGTAGGTACCCTTGTGGAGGGGCTTCAGGGTTGACTCTGGAGGTGGCGGATGCCGGCCGGGCCCAAGCATGTGCACGAGCCCACGGTCCTGGCTTGTGGGGCTTGCCGCAAGTCAGACGATAGGCCCAACTCTTACCGAAGACTCTTGCTTACGACCTACATATGAAATAAATTTCCTCTCTCCATTTTATCTATCATTATACTGTACCACACACTGTGGGTAGCCATTCAGGTAGAAAATTTACAGCACGTCGTCGAAGCGACGTTCGACGACGTTGTTGTACAGCATTCACTAAGCAACAAAATAAAATCTTGCCGAATGTGTTGGCAAAAAAACACGAACGTGTTCCTAAAAAAAATATCTAAACGTAAGCATCAGGAAGGAAAACAATTGTTACTTCAGACTAGCTATGCCCAGCGGCTTCGCTCCCGTCAACTGCAACTTTATTATTTTTTTCTTTCAAGAAACTTTTCCTAGCATTAACAGACACAACAAAAAAAGAATTAGCGATATTGGTCCAGCCGTTGACGCGTGATGCGATGACCAAGGAAAACAGGAATTAATTTTTCTATGTATAGAACATTAAAATAATCAAGCAAAGAAATACAATCGGAGTATCAGTAGGATATCACAAGATTGAAAAATTATGGGATGGTTTTCTCGACATTCTCTTGAGTCTTGATACCTAAAACAAAAAAAAAACACTACAAAGTAAAAAATAACTTTAATTTCGGAAGTCGGTGTTTTTGTTAGTTTCTTCGTATTTTGACACCGACTTCCGAAATTAAAATTATTTTTTACTTTGTAGTTTTTTTTTTTTTGGAAGTCGGTTGTATTTTTTTGTAAAAAGATTTTTATTTTTCACTTTTTAGTGGTACCCCTTACCTAACAACACCACTGCGAAATCGCAGAAAAGCAAAATACCCAATTTCGATTACTTGGATGACATAAAACTATCATCCAAGTAGACGAATTCCAGCTATTTAGATTTAAAATTCAAAGTTCGTAACCGATTTTCGTAAAATTTAAATGGGACCAACCTGCAAGTATATCCTTTCAGATAAAACGAAGATAAGAATTTTTCAAATCGGTTCATAAATGTCGGAGTTATGAGGTAACAAACATAAAACAATAAATAAAAAAAAACATACAACCGAATTGATAACCTCCTCCTTTTTGGGAAGTCGGTTAAAAAGCACTATAATCCAAGTTTAGCATTATTACTTACACATTTGTCGGGCAGGTTATTCCTCTTGAGTATCCTATGCAATTCGCTGAGTGCAACCACCCATTTAGTCTTCTCTGACTCGGATTCGGCTAGCATTAGAGTATGCGACCGTTTCCCTCCTTCTAGTTGAGATGTTGATATCTGTTGACAAAATAATAATAATATACATGGACATTTTTCACACAACGCCATATAGTCCCAAGCTAAGCAACCTAATGCTTGTGTTATGGTAACGATATGAGTGATAAACTACTTATATACATTTTTTTTTTTGTAAATACATACATATTATAGATAGAAAAACACCCAGACTCAGAACAAATACATGCAGGTCGTACAAATATTTCTTCCGTGCGGGAATCGAACCCGCGACATGCTGCGCAGCAGTCAATCGCTCAACCACTGCGCCAACCGTGTCGTCAAATGTTGATTAAATTTTTCGTCTAAAAAGGCAAATCTTAGAATCAAATGGAACGCTTCCTGAATGCACGACAAACATTTTATCGAAATTACATTTTTACAAATGTAACCTCATTTTAATATTAGTTTAAGATTAATTTCATGTATAAAAATATATTGGAATATAAACTCACCCTAAATATACAAGGTATGTCCCGTTTATTGGCGTGTATGACGTCAGATTCCTTGACGGACGCTACACTGAACTCAGGATCGCGCATGTCTAGTACCTGACTCACACATACTGAGGGTAAGGCGTTCCTGAAACAAAATGTAAGCTTGTACCGCACTAAACAGAAATAATATGCAGTTATTTATTAAAAAGTTCATAATTTTTAAAATGATGTAAAAGTAAATGATCAAAACAGATTAATTAATTATTTCCTTTGAAAGATATCTCTACATTTATCCTCTATTTTGAAGTCATTTAGAAAAACCAATCTAAATGAGTACTGATTAAAATGACACTAACCGGTCTTGTGATATGTCGTAGAGGAACAATTTGAAGTCGCACACGACGACAAACTGTCTCATCCAGCCTTTCTTCACGCCACCCGGTTTTGGTACCTGCAGACAACATAAAACAAATATTAATTAATACTCTTTCGAGATTTGTTTGTAAGTGTGACATCATGATGAAGTAATTCTGAAAATAAAAACGTGCAGCACAAATGGAACACTAGACCGCTAGAGCACTCGTCAGTAAAGTGTTACCTTAACATATCCCTCGTAGGCGGTGCCCTGTCCCCTCGCAGGGTCGATGCCGAGCGGCCTGCGCGACCGCTCGGCGGGCAGGGGGCAGCGCGCCGCCACGCGCGCACAGCACCACGTGTGGACCGCTAGAGCACTCGTCAGTAAAGTGTTACCTTAACATATCCCTCGTAGGCGGTGCCCTGTCCCCTCGCAGGGTCGATGCCGAGCGGCCTGCGCGACCGCTCGGCGGGCAGGGGGCAGCGCGCCGCCACGCGCGCACAGCACCACGTGTGGACCGCTAGAGCACTCGTCAGTAAAGTGTTACCTTAACATATCCCTCGTAGGCGGTGCCCTGTCCCCTCGCAGGGTCGATGCCGAGCGGCCTGCGCGACCGCTCGGCGGGCAGGGGGCAGCGCGCCGCCACGCGCGCACAGCACCACGTGTGGACCGCTAGAGCACTCGTCAGTAAAGTGTTACCTTAACATATCCCTCGTAGGCGGTGCCCTGTCCCCTCGCAGGGTCGATGCCGAGCGGCCTGCGCGACCGCTCGGCGGGCAGGGGGCAGCGCGCCGCCACGCGCGCACAGCACCACGTGTGGACCGCTAGACCGCAAGTCTCGCAGACTACGCCTTGTCGGGTTAAACCGATCTGAAAGATAATAAAAAAACTTTACTCTCTAAGTTCGAATGCTGTACCAAGTTTCGGCCTTAATTACGGGCGTTTTCTACTCCGTATCACCTAACCAATAAGTTAGAATGATAACGGGATTTGTCATTTACTGTCAAAACGTGTTGTCATTAATTCTTAGTTCGGGTTCGGGAGGTTCGTAACTCCGTATGTGATACGGAGTAGAAAACGCCTTGAGATAGTCACCCATCCACAGACCAACCTCGGCCACGCCTTAAGCCACGAACTATTTTTACGTCATGAAAGCCGAACAGTGATATTAAAAATGTCAACACGCAACAAAAAAAAAACGTCAATTTTTTTAAAAACTAAAAAATATTTTTTGTTTCATTTGTATGTAGAAAAAGTAACGATGATTTAATTGATACTCACCATAAGCGACGTACAGTGGTTACACTTGGTGGGACTGCTGAATGTTCGCACTAGAAACTGGTGCACCTTCTGCTTGCCTGGTACCGTGGGACCGAGTGACGGGTCCTGGTAAACAAACGGGTTGTTTAATAGAAGAGTTGCTAATAAAAAAAATGTGAATATAGCATTGATTTAAAGAAGTTTGCTCCTCATGGTGTTTCATACAAACTTTCAAGTCCTTATTCTTGAAATCAGAAATCATTTATTTGCACAGAATGTAGGTAACAAAAACATAGTTTTGATGGAAAAATAAAACATATGGATGAATTCTATTCCACCAAATCGCACCAAGCGTTTCCAAGCGTCTTTCATAATGTGAACTGGCTCCTTCTGGGTAAGCTCGCTCCATCGTAGACTTTGTTATTTCTGACCTAGAGTAGAGTCAAGAGCAAACCCATCTCTTAAAAAAAAAACTGGCCAAGTGCGAGTCGGACTCGCGCACGAAGGGTTCCGTACCATTTATATAATATAAAAATGAATCGCTGAATGTATTGCTAAGCGCAAATCTCGAGAACAGCTGAACCGATATCGCTAATTATTTTTTTGTTGTGTTTGTTACTGTCAGGAGAAAGTTCTTATGAAAGAAAAAAAAGAAAAAAATGCAGTTGACGAGAACGAAGCCGCGGGGGACAGCTAGTTATCTATAAAAACGGCAAAAAATTAAGTTTGTTGTATGTAACAGACAGACAGACAGCGAAGTCTTAGTAATAGGGTCCCGTTTTTACCCTTTGGGTACGGAACCCTAAAAATGAATGAACCGATTTGAATGAAACTTGGTACGCATACGCAGGAGTCCAGTTCTAAAAAGTTAGTTGCAAACATTTTCAAAAAATATTTGAAGGTGCAAAATAGCGATTTTTCACTTTCTATAGAAAGTTTAAAATCGCTCGCTCGCTCTCTCTCTCTCTCTCTCCCCTCGATTTTTTTCTAAAATGTTCGTTAATCTAGCTTGCGCGTGTGCAAGTCACATTAAAATGAATTCATTCAGTGCCAAACTGCCAAGTATAGGTCTTAAAAGTTTGTATGAGGAGTACTCAAGTACTCAAGGAGTTAACGCTCTCATGAAACGTTACTTTTAGAGGAACAGTCATCAATTTCGTACTGTATATCTGGAGCAACTTATTGATTTGTGAAAAGGTTAGTTTAGTAGAATCAGCCATTACATCAAGTTACCCAAAACAATAAATATCAATACTAAGTGCTAAAAATATACTCAGTGTACAATTTATGTACAGTGTGTGACAAATCTATACGAGTGTAAAATCTTTACTCAGTGTAAAATATATACTCAGTGTCAACTACTGTAAAATGTACGCTTAATGTAAAATCTATACTCAGTGTCAAATCTATACTGTGTCAAATCTAAACTCAGTGTCAAATCTGTACTGTATCAAATCTTTACTCAGTGTAAAATCAAAACTCAGTGTCAAATGTATACTCTGTGTAAAATCTATACTCAGTGTGAAATCTATACTCACTATACTAACTGTAGACATCTCACTCGGAGAACTCTTGCTGGACGCGGGCGATGAGGCTCGCGGCTCCAACTCGTCGTGCAGCTCCACGGAGCCGCTCAGTGCGCCCGACTGCGTCGACCCGTACATTAACTACGCGATATAATGTTGGTTTAGTAGTATTGAAGGATTAATAGAAATAGAAAAGTGCATGCTGTCAGCTGTGGATTCCTAACTAAAGGAGCACACTTAATTAACCACTTGTATCACTGTGGTTTTTGTCCTACTAATCCTACTACTATGTATGGATGTCACGCAAATACTACTGAACCGATTACGATGAAATTGGGTACGTAGGTAGCTAAAGACCCAGAATAACATAGGCTACTTTTTATCCCGAAGTTACCGAGGGATCGGGATTTACACGGGAATAACGAGAATTTATACGCGGACGAAGTCGCGGGCGGCCTCTAGTTATGTCATAATTGTGTAGACATAAATAAAGAATGTATTATTTTTCTCTTTTTATATATTTTTACAAGCCACGCGTCGTTTTTTAAACAAATTCAGACGCATACAGTACTGCTTTTTTTGTCATCTACAGCGCCTTGAGCGCGCGTTCGCAAATTTTGCGTCGTCGGCGTGTTAATAATACGCCGTGTGCAAGCCTTTGCACACGGCGTATTATTAACACGCCGACTATTTTGTAAAGATACAGGTTAAAAATAGTCGTATACAAAATAGCTAGGTGCTTAAAATGATTTTTTCACGAAATATTAGTATATAATAAAATTAAAGCAATGAAAATCGTAATACATATTAATAACAAGACATGAAAATTCCACCACCCGACTGCAGGAGCGTCTCATAGCATTTTTGAAGTTGTAATGGCAATAGGTAGTTTTCTTTTGGTTTTTCTTGGTTTTTAAATCAATAATTAATGCTCTGAGGATATTTTTTATTGGCCTATAGTGTCCCACTGTTGGGATAAGGCCTCTCCCATATCCTTCCAGATGCTTTTTTCTTGCGCCACCTCGAACCAGCTTTCGCAGTGTGCGCCCAAAACATCTCCCCACAGCTTTTTGGTGGTGAGCGGTGGTTTTTAAATAATAAAAATAAAAGCAATAATAAATAAAAACATATAATACCTTTGCATTGCAACAATGCTGGTTTCTGTAACGGTACTGCGGCGACATCTGTGCGAGCAACAGATAACCAAAAAACAAAATGGCCAAAAGAAAATTAAAAGCTTGCATAATTTCGTTATAACACTGTTTATTATAAATTTTGTTTTTATTTCTGTACAAATATTTATCTTTTCCAAATACCCATTAGAATTAAAGACAAATCTGATAATATACAGTGAAATAATAAAATAAAATTACTGTCACCTTATAAATTAGTCACAAAGTTAAGCTTCGAACGTATTCCAACAACAAAAACCATTAAATATTAACCACTAATTAAATATTCCATCAGGTGAAATAGCGGTCTAACGCGTGCCTATCAAAAGTAAAAAGAAAGAAAAAAATTATTAGAATTTCTACATTCAAATGAAGATTATATTATTTTACGACGTTATTAAGTTCTTTTTGTACATTAAAAGTCCGCTTAAATATTTTATTTATGTTTGACCTTGTCTTATGAATCGTCATGAAGTTCTAAGACATAATATAAAAAATTAATGCTTTTAACAAACTACACAAAAAAGATTCTGATCGAATGTTGGAACACGCCCCAAAAATGATGAAATAATAAACGAATGAAAAAAGCATTGTTATATCACTTTTATCAGTCTTATATACAGATACGTGTCAAGCTAAAACCTACCTTCTGTTCATTGATGGTAGCCACATTATCGTAGTGCCGCTCCGTTGGCGCTTCCTTCAGGAATTGGTCTAGGTAGCTCATCTGTGATGGGGGCCGGTCCAGGACTGAAATGTTTGAGATTAGGTCAGTTGGAGAGAAAATATTGGTTTTTAGTGTTTTTGTGTTTCGTTCTCAAATCATAAGTAACAAAGGCTAATAGATAAATAGTGACTAACGTAAGTAGCATTATCTTGTATTTTACAATGATAGGTTATTTATTTGCTTCCTTTTGAAATTTTACTCATAATAAAAAACTTATTATGAAAATAACGTTTTCTAGACAAATAATTTTATGTGAAATATTGGCAATTAATTTGGGAGAGAAACACTAAAACAGTAATATAGAAAAGGTTAAATAAATATTATAGCAAATGTTGATACTATGATAGGGAGATATTATTTATAAAATATGTAATAAAACACAGAAACCAAATCCCAACCCAAACCACGTTCACAAAAAAGTAATTAAAAAACGTTACAATTATTAGATTTAATTTTTTACGTATAGTCAAGCACAAATGTGTTCATTTCCATAATTTCAAGCGTTACGAGATATTTTAAAAACAATTTTTTTTTCAAACCCTAAAAAATAACTTAATCATAAAAAAACACAGTAAAAACACTGCTATGCAGTTGTATTATTTTATTATTGCTCCCAACTCATGGATTTAAAGGGGTTCTAAATTACAACAAACAAAGGCTTGACTCGTTTAACTTGACTAATAGTTTTGTGCTGGACTGTACATAACACATTTTAGTGAGTACAAGACGGGAACTATGACATGCACATTGGACATTTACAATTGACGCTGTACAAACTACTGCCTTCAGCACACGACGACATTTATTTACATACATAAATATATTAGATAAAGATATTTTCAATTAATTAACAGTAGCCAAGCATCGATTACTTGTGCGTGCATGATCAACTTCAAGAGTTTAATTTTTCTTTAAATAAGGCCTACTAATTTACATTCGTCAATTTTTTTTTTTAAACTCTCTTAATTTCTACAGTTAAAATATAACCTAATTTTATTTTCTACTTATACGTCGACTCGTGTGCTGACGTAAGTTACAAAAAAAAACTAAAGGTCGAAAATATGTTTACAATAAAAAAAAACAGATTAGTCAAAATACCTATGTGCGTATACAAAACAAGTGTTAAAGGAAAAACCAATCGCTTAGGGCGTTATGTGGTGAATGGACTTTTTCAGAAAAACCAGGAAAGTTTGGCTCTAGTACACAATTTGACGATTTTCTTAGTATTTTTTTTTTAGTAACTGTTCTTTTAATGTTTAAAGAGCAATGGATGCTAAAATTGAGTACTAGAGCCGAAATGTTTTCGTCACATCCATGCCACCGCAAAAAAGCTCAAGCAAAGCGAAGCGATTTGCAATAAAAGAAGAATTGTTTCACATTGCATAAAAATTTTGAATAAATTGTTAAGCGTCACTGTTTTGGAGTCATGTATGTTCAATTTCTAAATATTGTAAGATTTTATATACACCGCCAAAATAGATTACAGCTAAGTAAACTGCGATCTAGCTAAACCTTTTCGATTTAAAAAAAATAAGATAAATCTTTCTGAAAATAAATAATTTTAAATTGTGGAACTAAAAAACCTAAAATATCAAACAAAGTGTTAGTTAAAAGACCCACAAAACAGTGACATGATTTAGTAAATGATGTAAAAACTTTTTCCTTTTTACACTTGCTCGTATTTACAATGGACGCCTCATAGACAAAATGAAACTAGTTGATAGAAAACTACGTACGCAGCACAAAGACTAAAAACTTACACCTTTAAAATATAAACACTATCTGTCGTTATAATAATATCCAACTGTTTATAAAAATACAGATAAATTAAACTCATGTCTTCATCAAAACTTTTTTATCAATTGTACGTTATTTTTTTTTTTCACAAAATAAATACGAATCAAATTTTGTAGTGTTTTCAATGGAAGGTAAAAAAAAAAAAACAATAAAATGAAAAACCAATTGCCCCAAGGTGGTTTTCGAAGCATTATGAGAAAAGAGTCGTTATTGACAGCAAAGCATAAATCTTAAATAACAACAGATAATGTTACGGGGACAAAATAACACACAACCTAGTGATAGACGATTGCGAACTTATTTTTTTTTCTTTTCTTTGGCTTCGCAAGGTTTGATTGCGAAATTATTATTTTTTCTCTGGCTTCACAAAGTTTGATTGCGAACTTATTTTTTTTTTCTTTGTCAGGTTTGATTCTGAACTTATTACTTGAAGAGAGGAGGAAACGCTTGAATCGAATCGAATTCCGTACGACTGACTCGTAATCGTTTTCAATGAAGAATTTTTAATTATTAAAAAATTTAATTATTTTTAAATCCGAAAGTTTTTTCCGAAATTTTCAGAAAAGCTCGCATTGATTTTGCATTGATTTGATTTTCTAAAATAGTATGTATTTTTTTTAGATTGAAACATTTTTTTATTGAAAATAACCACCAATATGTACTGAAAGTGAATGTATAATTTTGTTTGCCAAAAAAAAAAAAAACTCGATTATTTGATTCGATTCGCAATCGACCATCTCTACAACGGTCACATACGTAAAGTCTACTTCTAAAAGGATGTTTTAGCTAATATTATGATAAACGAACCATTCTCTTCTTTGCCGGACCAGTACGTTGAAGATTTCGCCGATCCTTGCCTCGCTGCTTGCGCATAACTTTGTGTTTTAATTGTATTCTAATAGTGTTCAATTTTCAGGGATTTGTTTTTCCGATACAGGTGAGGATTTGTTTTTTTTTTCTGATGTATGACAATATGCATCTCCCCAGCTATATTGTGGGGTCAGCATACTAGATGCGGCGGTATTACCCATAATTAAGTGGTTTCCCAATTGGGTAACCCGTTTAAAAGAGAAAAACACCCTTTTATTATTTGAATACCCAATTTTAGTCTAAAATAACCCAAATTAATTAAACTCCCATACTGAACCCATTATAAAAATGTTAAAAATAAATAACAAGAAAATAAATACAACAGAACTTTTAATAACTTATGTAAAAACATTTACGAAGTTTACTTGGACAAGTACAGTTATGCACCTAGTGAAATATATAAAATAAATCTAACAGTAAAACATAAAAGACACGTTAAATGCAGATTAAATGTGCTGACAAGAACTTAACATTAAAAACATAGAAAGTATAAAACGCAAAAAAAATCACTAGTTGAGTTTTAAGACCGTACACTTAAAAATCAGTTCATTATATTTCGTAATGCTTAAAATTAATTGCTTACGTATTTTATTTATACCTTTTTAATACTTTGTTATGCAAGGCCTTAAAACTTAACATAATAAAAAAAAACTGAATGAGATTCTACATCTGATCTAATAAAAAACTTATACTTAGCAATAAATAAATAAAAAATATTCATTGTGCTGTCAGTATCTTTGGCAATAAATCGATTTGAGTATATAAGTTTCGTGTGCGGTACACATAATTAACCATGTTTTTTAAGTTAGCGAGTCAAATATAAAAATCGGTTTAATATAAAAAATAGTAAAAGGACAAAACTGTTTTCAATTGTGCTTTTACATTTAACTCAGAGCTATGTCGCACGTAGCTAAATAATCCATACACTATAAAACAAGCATTATTCCCGCAAAAAGCTTTAAAAACCATCCCATCGGACACACTATTCAATATATTTCGCACACATTCAATAAACCGATTTAAATAAAATGAAAAACCGTACCGATTATAATGACTAGTTCGAACGGTCGAGGGACAACACTATCGTTTAAAAATCTTTGGCAACCATCGTTTTCGACTAGACTAATTTCCGAAGACTAGAAATGAATATACTTTGGTGAGATTACAGTATAAAATAAGAGAATTGGCGTAGTTTTATCAATAGATAAAAATGTATAAGTTAAAAATAATTTTAACTTATACGTTAAAAATAATATCGTTCAAATTTTGAGCACTAATTTCTAATTTTTTTTTTTTATTTACCAAAATCCATAAATTTTGGTACAATTTTTGTTCAAAATTCAAGAATAATTATGAATTAATAAAATTGATATCTATAGCCACGAGATAACTTGTATGGTATTGCTGTTAGCTATTTTAAATCCCTGATATGGTTGTATAGCTGCCAATTATTGTTGAAAACTGGTATTTTTTTACCTTTCTAAATAATAATGGTATAATTAGGCACTGATAAATTTACAGGCTGAATATTTTTCATATGTAATACTTATCACAATAAAAAAGGATAAAGCACTTAATATCGCACTGTATGAATTAAAATACTACAGTAATAATAAATAGCTGCTCCTACAAAATACAGATAAAAACAGACATTGTCGCGACTATAGAAATCAATCATTTGTATCAGGGGTATATATGGTGATACACAAGTATAGCAACACCCCATAAGCATGACGTCACGCCTATAAACAGTGGTATGTTGCTCCTCAACCATATTCGAACTACCTTTGCAAAAATAGCAACAGCACAATAAAATACACAAGTTATACACCATTAAGTAAATTTAAAACAAAAAGAAAAAGAGCGTTAGACGCCATATTTGAAAAGAAAAAAAAAACAGTAAATGCCACAGATAATACATGTTCGTTATCAAACATAATAATAATAAAAAAGAACGTTAATTTTCGAATTTTAAATTTCGTAAACAATATTTTTGTGGAATATCAAATCACAGTTCCAATTTCAAACACAATAGAGTCCATATTCACATTTTTTTAAATTAAAATATAGATGTGCAGTTTTTTCGTTTATTTCCGTTTTTTTCGTCGAGGACGACGTTGGACTTTGTGGTGGGAGCCAAGATTCCGTTGACGATATAAGTGCGTTCGTCGTGAATAGTGAGGTCACGGAAAGTTTCATATGTGTATTGGGTAGGAATGTGCGGTAACATGTAACGAAAACAAAAAGAAATGGTGCACTAAATAAACATATTTAGTAATATATAGATTTGTGCTGAAAATATATTTAATAGTTATTGTTGAAGACGGAGTATCTTTTTAATTAATCGTACTACAAAAATAAGAAGATACACAAATAAATTATCAAAAATCTAAATAACTGAAAAACAAAGGGTTCCCTTAATATTACTGTTGGATACTTCTCACTTTTATAGCTGTGTCTAGGAGTTGAAAAAAGCCTTTTAATGTTCTTGTAAACCAAGTCCAATTTTTAACTAAATAAGATTATGTAATATACTCATTAAATTTTGACCGAGATCCTGAAAGCTAAAGTGCATTGATAGTGCATCTGTGCTGTTGCACACATCGAAGCGTGATACATTTTACCCATAATATTGACCATGACTGTACATTTGGGCGATACAACGATTCATGCGCAAAAGCAAATTTTAAGAACGATTTATACAATTTCCTGAAGCTGACTCTTTTCAACTCCCATTTAATTTTAAAAAATCAAAGAAAATTAAATTCTCAATTAATCCCATTCGGGGTAAGCATATATTTAACACTAACCCAAAGGAATGTGTAATTAGTTAAAAACTACTAGCGTTAGATGGCACCACTTACTGAACGAAGGCTACGATACAACATACATTTCTGTCTGACACTCCAATATTGTACGCAAATACCCCCTCCACGAACTACAAGACTCATGGAAAAATAGCTCTAAACAAGTCATCATACACACAATATCCCAATACTTCTTAATCACCATCCATGACAAATAATTAAGAATCATCACTAGCTAGGTTTAACAAACATTGGCCCGTTGTTAGCGGATTTACTATATCCGAGTCGGAACCTACGCGAAGCTCGCTACCCCCTTGTTCCCTGCTTACCCCGTGTGGGCGTGGCGCTCAAGCACACATGTATATACTCACAGGAGTTGCCGGGCTGGTGCGGCGCGTCCAGCCGCGTCTGCATGTCGCGGATGTGTTGCTCTTTGCGCTTCATGTCATGCGCGAGCGAGTCGAGGCGTTGACGAGTTTCCAGTAGCTCTCTGTGGGTGTAATCAACTAAAATCATGGGGGGCAATATGCTACACGGCTAGAAAACTATAGTTAACAATGCCAGGGGTACTGAACACAATAGAAATCTAGGCTATTTTAAACTAATCTTCTAGTCTTGTCAGTCTTTCATAGAATGAGTTATAATATCAGATGAAAGCTTTTTAGAAAAGTTTCACTAGTTTACACCATTTCGTAACGCGCTGTGTATGAAATATCAAACTTGAACGAAGTTTGATAATTCAAACTTGAACGAAGTATGGAACTCGAATGAAATATCAAATTTGAACGAAGTTTGATATTTTATACACAGCGGCATACATTCTGAATGCTGCAATTCTTTTAATTATGTTACTTGTAAATTCATGCAAAACCAGAAACAAATAAAATCTTGATAATTCCTGGCAAACCGAGCAAAAGTTCATATGTTAGGCTATGCGCACACAGATGACTTTTTGTCCGCGTGACAGTACTTTTCTCACTTTCGCACTTCACAATAGGGAATATGCATGCGATTTTTTAATTTGTTAAATAAAATACTTATTAGCTCTAGTAAACAATCATGAAATTATTTTTTAAATACCTTCATCATTTATGAAGTTATAAAGCTTCAAAGACTACAGTCAGAAAGAGAAGTCCGATACGAACCTTCTATAATATAAAAGAATTCCTTCAGTTTAAATATAAATGATTAATTGTAATTGTGGGTACCTATACCAAAATTTGCATGTCATTATGTTATGATTGAATATGTTAAGCTACTATACTACTATTGCACGATCTTTTATAACCATATTTATTTGCAAATAAATCTTTGACTTTGACTTTGACTTTGACTTTGAACTGTGACGTCAAATTACACGACGACTATACAGATGCCATAGAAAACAGTGTTTTCGCGAGAGGGACAGATATATTTGTTTAAAATAATTGTATCTCGTTCGTTTTTCGAGCAATTTAGATTCTAATTTCACAGTTACTATTATATTTTCCAATACTTTTAGATAAACTGTTCAGATCATAAATACTTTTTTCATGCATATTCCCTATTGCTAAAGAGAGAAATGTCACGGTGACAAAAGCCACCCGTGCGCGCATAGCCTAACATATGAACTTTATAGACTAGGGCAATAGGAAACGTGCACGGCGTCGACTATGCCATCTAGTGTGGCATATTCGAAATTTTAAGGTTAAGAATGCTTGACATTGACGCTTCTGTGCTGCCGCCTATAGCTCCACACACACATACACGTTCCCCATACCATACAAAATAAAACAATTTGAATGTAACAATACGAAATTAATGTCCAAACACCCTTCACGTTTTGCTCAATAGTATACATTACTGCAGCGGCCAGCAAAAGAGGCATTGATGGACGAACGTGTAAATGTGGGGCACACATACGTAAGTCCATCAATTCCAAGTTGTGTCAAAGGCAATAATACAAAAATTACTTTTCAAAAACCACTTCGAAATTGAATAAAACCTTTGATAAATTACCTTCTTGGTTGGCATGTTTCGAAATAAAAGATCGTTCCATTTTTAAATTTGGCTGCAAAACATGACAGATATGGATTTTCATACAACTTTTGCCGACCGCTGCTCGGCCAGTACAGCAATTGTCAATTTATCTCTAAGAAGGTTGTCAAGATAATGCTAACATTTCCAAACATGTTTGAGAAAAATTACAATGATGGTAAGATAAAGTGATATAAAACAAATCTGTGAGAAATCGATTATTTAGAAAAATTGGTCACAATGCGTAAAAATCAAAATATTAAACGACTTTTCCAAAGACCTAGTCACACCAAAAAAAAAGACAACTTTGAAAATTTCGAATAGTGCTTGCGTTTCAATGAGTTTCAGAACATGCCCTTTTAAAACCAAGTCAGGTTTTAATATAAAACTAACGCTTATGAAACGTTTTAATGTCAATGTAGATTGGGCAAGATAGAAGGCTTACTTGGAAGAGCCTCGACACCCGTGAGGAATGTAACTAGAGAAGAAAATTCATTACATTTTTATACAGGACTCAATAAGCAGGATGGAAGAATTAAGTCGACTCTTGTTTTGTTTATGGTTCCGGTACGCAAGATTACAAAAAGTCTCGTCACTATTTCTGTAAGGGCCAGAATACTTGACATTGACGCTACTGTGTTGCCACCTGCGGATCCTGTACGCTTTGTTTGTGAAGTAGACTGTGCCTTCTTGCTTTGCCATTTCGAATTTTTTTGATGAAATATCATCCATCATTTCAGCCAATTGCCATGCACAGCTGAACGTAGGCCTCCCCCAAAGAGCACCACCCATTCCGGTCTTCAAAAGTCCGCATCCATCTTCTGCCAGCCACCTTCTTTAAATCATCGATACATCGTGCCGCAGGGCGTCCTACAATAGATTTGTCTCCACTTAACACAATGTCTGCTCCATGGCCGGCCCACTTCCACTACAGCATGCTGATTCTACGCGCAATGTGGTGACTTTAGTTCTCTGTCGAATGACTCAAGGTTTGAGGTGATATACTTGAGTGACATTTCTGTGCTGCCAAGTATAGGTCTGCACGTTCCCTATCCAGCTGTACGTAAACTGACCTCTGACTGGCGAGCAGTTCGGCCCGGGTGCGGCTGAGCTCCTCGCCCACGGCCTGCTTGGCCTGTATCTCGGAGTGCAGCGACGACTGCAGCGTGAGGATCTCCATCTTGTCCAGCTTCTGCGAGCGCCTGTTGCGCCAGCCGCCCGAGCCGGCGCGGGCGTCGGGCGCGGCGCCGGCCGGCGCGGGGGGCGGGGGGCTGCCCACCACCAGCGACGAGCGGGACGCGCTTGCTGTGTTACAAATTGAAATCCATTCAAAATCAAAACCTTAAAAAAAATACAACATTATTACTTCTGACCTAGAAAAATTTCAAGAAATAAACAAAATAATACATAGTGTTCAAAAAGTCTAACTTTAACGTTCACACATCTGAGGGACAATTCTCGTACGTTCTAAGGAGCGTTTGCGCGCACGTCGCAAACAATGAAAAACACGTCTACTTGCCCTATATTCTGATAAGTTTTTGACATTGACTGTCGTTGAGATGATATAACGACTTTAATTTGAACGCCTTTCAAGTACTAAAATTGGCCTTCTGGATTCTTGTCAAGTTGTCATTACAACAGTCACAATACCAACAGCAATGCATCTTTATCTCATCCTTCAGATAAAAAATATGCTTTTCCACACTCACCATGTTTAAGGTACTCCAACTCCTCAGTCATCTTTGTAGCGAGCGCCTGCAGGTAGCCACGAGCCTCCTTCTCATCAGCCACCCATCGGATGATGTCTGCTATCTAATGGAGTGACGAGAGAAACGTAATGTTAGGTAGCTGTTGGATTTTCTTTAGGGTTCGTTTTTGGAAGTTATTGATTGATATCTTGTTTGGAAGTTGAAGAAATGTTAACTATGTATTTCTATAACAATGCAGCACAGCGTTATCGTGTACGACTTCAATAAAAAACCAGCGACCAAGTGCGAGTCGGACTCGCGCACCGAGGGTTCCGTACAAACCTGTAGGTAAATATAAGTTAAAAGTTGCGGTTTACGATTTATGACGTATTAAAAAAAAATCATCATTTATATTTTTTTTAGTTTTATCATTCTCTTATTTTAGAAGTTAAGGGACACACACATTTTACCACTTTGGAGGTGTCTCTCGAGCAAACTATTCAGTTTAGAAAAAAAAATGATATTAGAAACCTCAATATCATGAAGACCTATCCATAGATACCGTATGGGTTGTATGGGTTTGATAAAAAAAAAAACATTTTTGAGTTTCAGTTCTAAGTATATTTACCCCCAAAATTTGTTGTTTTTTTTTTTCGATTTTTGTGTGAAAATCCTAATGCGGTTCACAGAATACATCTACTTACCAAGTTTCAACAGCATAGTTCTTATAGTTTCGGAAAAAAGTGGCTGTGACATACGGACGGACGGACGGACGGACGGACAGACAGACAAACAGACAGACATTACGAATCTATAAGGGTTCCGTTTTTGCCATTTGGCTACGGAACCCTAAAAATCGCGATAAGTTAATAAGTTTTTATAGATTGACTATATATTTTTTGTCATTTTCGTTTTGTTCCGAAAAAATAAGTTTTGTAGGTGATTTGGAGCTACAAAGGGAACATACATTCATACCAATTGTACAATACACACAGGCTGTGCTATTTAACAAACCGATTAGGTGGGTGTAAGGTATCGACGAAAACCAAAGCGCTTACCGTGTGGATACACGATCGACGATTTCATAATGTCCTACAGAACCAAGAGGCGCTAGTATGCGCTAGACTGCGCATACTCGACACATTGTCGTCATTCGTTTTGCAAAGTCCGTTAATTGATTTTAGTTATCATTTCAATGAGGACAATGTCGATAATGGTTTGACAGTGAGAAATGCTCTGCGGTGCGCTCCCCCGTATGTGCGCCGACCCTTAGGCTTTGTAGAACAAATGATAGAGTCGATCGTGTATTTGTGCGATGATCGCTTATAATCGTGGCAATCTAAGAAGCCGGATTGGACAGCACGGTACAACATTGCTTTACTATTATGTAAGAAAGAGACATGAAGATAAATCTCTTTCGCATTCTGTGGTAAAGTAATCTATCCCTCTCTACTCAACTGTCAAACCAGACTTCTTAGATTGTTATGAATATAGTAGTAGGAATTTAGGACGATGGAAAATAATTCAAAAATTCGTGCGATTTATAAATTAATTCCCAGACACTCCCTCAGTCTGACGGAGTTGCGGGACTATTCGAAAGAGATACCGCGGCTCCGGAACACAAAGGGCAATGAAGGAACATGGATGGGTTTTAGTCAGTAAAAGTTTGAAACTCGGGAGGGAGTTTCAGAGAAGTCATTTGATGATTTCCCATCCCTAAAAAAAAAAAGGACGATGCCTAATAATGCGTGTTACATAAACTGGATGGGAAAACATACCTAAGGGTCGAATAAGGGTACATACGAACATATGTAACAAAGTCACTATCTTAAAATTGGTAGGATCAAACACAAATCACTTGGGTAACCATGAAAACCGGTAGGGTCAGCATACAAACCAGTAGGGTCACACAATCAGGCAGGTTTTACATCAGTGTAGAGTCAACAAGGTGCACGAACAGGGTTGAACTTACATCACTGACCTGCGTCTCCCAATGCTGCATGGTATCTCTCTTAGCCCTAAGTTCCTCTAACTCTATCTCCATTTGTCTCCGTTCCGCTTGCCATCTTCTACCGTTCTCTGCCAGCTGAGGGGCAATGGAGAGGGAGTTTTAGATGTGTTTTTTAGGTTGTTTCTGAAGTGCGTGGTTCATGTTTAAGGGCGATATTCCGAGTGTTTCGATTCCGTAATTTTAGCAATTGGGTTTTCGATACAAGTATTTTTTATAATTGTTTCTTTATTGTATATCACAAATCATACACCACTCTTAAATCACCATGCACTTCTAATACTTCCTGATTTGAGAAAGCACATGTTCTACTAAGGATTTGATTTGACGGGTATAAAAATCTTGTAGTGTCTTTGGAATTACTTCATTATTGATTCTTTTCCACTCATTTTTTATTACTGCAAATTGAAATTAATTTCCGTATCAATAAGAAAAGTTGATATGCTATAGGCTATTTATTCGGGACAAATAAGTAATAGAGATATTTCGAACGCCAACTTTCTACGTATATCCGGAAAACTATTTTGAATTTATCAAACAAAGGTTGGATTAAAATATATCTCATGTTAATAAAATCAGCCCTAAAACAGAATAATAGTATTTTAGGAGCACTGCTATATGAGTAAATTATAAAGAAGCAATTCTAAAGTCACCAATATGGAAACAAATGGAACCAGGATAGTTAATAAGGACCTAAACTACAGAATGTTAATACAAAAGTATAGACTTTGTTATTCACAGCGTCCAGATCTTTGGCCAGCTTGCGGTTCTCGTTCATAAGCATCTGTTTGTCTTCGCTGTCGGATAGCTGTTCAATGCGGCAACTTTCCAACTTCTCTTTCGATGTTTGTAACTGCAACAAAAGAAAACTATTGTCATCAACTCATTACGGGTTGCAAAATTGTTCGAAATTCACCACGGCCTTGACTCGCGGCGGGCATTAGAAGGAACACGGATGGGTTATAGTCAATAAGAATCTGACACCCCCTCCCGCTCCGCCCAGAGCGGGAGAAGACATCAGATAACTTTCCATTCATCCATCAATTCCATCAAGCCGCGTTATTTTCGAGTAAGGCCCGTGCCCGAACCAGTTATCTTTTAAACTCAGAATCAGTTGCTTACAAGAGGTTAAATAAAAAATTACAAACATAATGACTCGGAGGGGTTAAAACTAACTCGGGAGTTAAAAATAACTCTGTCTTGTGTAAGTGGGCCTTACAGGGGAACAAATCATTGACTGGTGAAATGACTGTCGATGGTACTCTGTCACATCTTCACTTCCATTAACAACACTTTTTCAAAAGAAAGAGTGGACCTAGAATGACAGCCGTGGAACACCCATGAGAATGCTGGATCGTTTAATATTAATCTCACTTTATAACCAATGCTCTTTATTGCATTGTGGATACGAACTTAGCAGGTCTAAAACTGCAGCTTACCTTCCATTATAATGTAAATTAATAATGGCATTGTTATTGTATGACCAAGTCGAAGGCATAAGGCAAGTCGTGTGTCTTACTTAGATGTGTCTTTTACTTTGAAATTAAATAACAGTGCTAATTTAGCAGAAGAACCTCCGTATTTCTTTAATATAACTAAGATTGTTTGTGTATTGGTATGAACTTATAGAAGTAATAAGAATATTGTAACCGGGATTTTATAATGATTTGAATCCGTGGTTTTGGGAGTTTCTTTCAAGTTCTTTTCCATTGACACCTACTCTTTGGAACGTGCATTTAAATTCATGACCTTGATTGAAAGACCTTTACAAATCAAAAGTGATTGTTTTTAAATATAATGTTGTTCTTTTGTAGTGATGAGTACATATAAAACCTACAAACCTCTCTATTAAGAACATTGCGTAAAGCATCTCCTTCTTGTAATTGGTCGTTGAGTGCTGCTAATTCTGCCTGGAACCTCGACTGTTGTTGCTGTAGCGATTCTTTGTACTGCATCTATGAAAATTAATGAGGTGTTCACAAATTTTTATTTTTGTGTCATTGACAGTGGTCTATTGATGAGGGGAGCAGAGGATCGATGTTTTGCAATCTCCTGCGCATTTCTTTTTTTAAGGCTGAGAAAACATCAAATGACTCCCGCTCTGAGCGCAGTGTCAGACTCCTTACTCACTAAAACCCATCCGTGTCCCTTCAATTGCGCTTTGCGACTCAGGGCAGCGGTACCTCTCTGAACCAATCCCGCAACATTGGCAGCCGGCACGGGTTTTCGGTGCACTTTTCTCATCTAGCATCGACCGTAAACAAATAGGATAGATTTGTGCTTGCATCTATTAGGCACTTGTCAGTTTCAACAGCGTGCGCGATGTAGATTCGCTCCGTTGGTTTCTTTTGTGGCGGCATTGATACCGCTACAAGTTTATCTGGAGCCTTCCATAAACAAATAGTAATACTTCCGTGCGTACCTCTAGCGTCTCCACCTCGGCCTGCAGGCGCGCCACGTCGGCGGCGGCGGAGGGCGGCGCTCCCGGGTCCACCCGCTGAGAACGTAACGTTTCTTCGCGTAGCTTGCGCTCCTGTGGACAAAACTTTCGGTACACTTTCTTCTTATTGCACGAAAGGGTTGAAATCACAATAAATCTGCCTAGCCTTTTCCCAACTATACACGGTGCCATTTTAGTTGCCTTACAACGGAAGCCCACTTCTTTTATCCCATGACTAGTACACGTTCTTTAAAAAAAATGATATTTATGAAGATTTAAACCATTAAAAAAATTAAAATATTATTCATTATCATGACGTAGCGATCCTTGTGTTCCACGGACGGCAGAATGTAACAGAGGCATTGTTTTGAGACGAAAACATTATTAACGGGTAATAATGTTTTCGTCTCAAAACAATGTGTGCTTCATAGTGATACTTCACAATAAAAATAAATAATGCTAGATTATTTATTTTTATTGTACCTATTATCTTAATTAATTATTTAAATAAATAATCTCACCTGCAGGTAATTTATGTCGGATACAGTAAGTGGGCCGCCTTTGTAAGACGACAAATAAGAACCCTTTGCTTTTCTGCCGTCATAAGAAAATCGGATATATAGACACAAAACGAAGAAACCGATTTCCGACATAAATGGTTGGAAATTGGTTATACTTCGTTTTCGTCCTTTTTCTTCTGACGGCAGCTTACTCTATCAAAAAATCGTACAGGACACTTTCACACTTAACAATACCAGCAATCACAGATGCAGTACCTTGGTAGCTTCAGATATGGCCTGGTCGAGCCTCGCCTCCAGCTCTCTCCTGCCCTTCTCAGCGCGTCGTATGTCTTGCCGCAATGCGTCGATTTTCTGCATTGCCACTTCCAGCTCTTCTTCTTTATCTCGGACCTGGATATAAACTTAGATTTACAGGAAGACTAGCTTCTGCCAACGGCTTCACCCGCGTAATATCTTTGGAACATACTCCCGGGATAAAAAGTAGCATATATGTTATTCCAGACTATAATCTACCTCAACCAGTATTTACCCACTTGGACTACTATGTCATTAGCAGTGATCGGCATAGGTAGTGCCATTCCCGGGATTTCGTGACTGTTATCTAAACATGGTCATGCCTTCTGAATCCCACGACCAGTAAGTAATATGGCAAACAACACCGTGCGGGACCAGCGTATACCAGAAATCAGTAATTGGATATGTTGTCGTCCGTACTATTGATCATTTACAACAGTTCAACGGCATGTGAGACATCGAAATTCAGAAATATATTCCAGGGAATCCCGGGAAATGCCCATATTAACATTATCAGATTCATTGACCCAAAATAGCGCTACCTACGCCGATCCCTATTCACTAGTCATGTCCAGGTGTAAACTGGAAAAGGCAGATTGATACATTATAGATTGTAGAATAAGTTAGTTTATTTGTAAACTTGTTTGTTAGTTAATTTGTAGATTAATAAATTTGCACACATGCCTAGCTCAATCCGGGACCTGCATTGTTAAATACTTTACCTAATATAACTTTTTCTTTTTTTTTTTACTATTTATAGGCATACGTTTGACCACTATCTCACCTGATGTTAAGCGATGATGCGGTCTAAGATGGAGCACGCTTGCCTAGAAGTAACCTATTCACTGTTGACTTAAAGACTCCCAGGTGATAGCTATCAGGAAACACAGACTCAGGCAGGGAATTCCACTCCTTAGCTGTACGCACAATGAATGTATTCCCAAAACGTAATGTGCGTATAGGTGGGATGGCCACCATGTACCGGTGGCGCGTCACCGCAGAAATAATAAGTTCGTCAGATAAGTTTCACATACCTGCCGCGAAAGCTTCTGCTTCTGTTGCCTCAGTTCCGACAGCCGTTCAGTCACCTCGTTGTACTCAGTCATGGCCAGCTTGCGTTGTGATAACGCGTCTTTCAGGTCTTTGTCCTGAGAAGGCAACATCATAACAAATTAGGATAGTTCCTACCGACTAGGGATGTGCAAATCAAACATAATACACTAATCTCATACATCAAAACTTCGTTTACCTATAAAATCTTCACTTTTTATTATAATATTGGAGTGGCCGACATTACTTGACACTACATTCGTGTTCTGAATCCCAAATAATTATCAAATTACGGAATAATAAACTTTTTAGGTACGTCATAAGGTTCAAATTCCATTGCAACCCTTAACGTTTTTAGGGCCTTTTTCATCCAAAATGGTCACTTAAAAATCAATTTAAATGCATAACACAAAAGCCGATGCTTGTGCTGTTGATGATAAATAGAAGTACGAACCTATTTTTTTAAAGTTATTTATGGTAGATGCCAAATAAAATAATGTGCAATACTGGTCATTGACCCACATACATTTATTGACTTTCTTAATATCAAAAACAGAAATAAAACTATAATAGACTTCTATCGTGATATTCGTGATCCTTAATATTCTCTATGAAAAACTGTTCATAATTTATTGTTCCGGTATCTACGAAGGGATATTAGGGAAAGGTCGATGTAATTTATTGAAAGTTTATCTGGCGCCTACCAAAAGAAGCCAGTGGATATAGTTCTGATCAAATTCCTTACCTGCAGCCTAAGTTTCTCAACAGAGTCAGTTCTGTCCTTCATCAGTTCTTCCTTCTCCATATTCAGTGCTTGGATTATGACTTCCATTTCCCGGATGCGAGTCATCATCTCTTGAGGATTTGATGGCATATCCTGCGAATTTAAATTAAATATGTATTTATTTTTATGGAATATTATAGTAGAGAAAAGGAGACTAGAATGATCCATTCACAAACTATATATTTACGCCTATAAATATTCTGCTTACAAATAACAATTCCCTTTTTAACAAAACACTATCAGAAACAATGAAATTCGAAACAGAAAGCGTCGGAAATGAATTTGAATTGATTGTTTTCATCAACTCGCCTGAAAAGGCCACTTTAGTAGAATCAGCCAGCACATCAAGCTACCCAAAACTGTCAAATTTTCCCAATCAACCTTGAACCTAATGCTTTAGAGATAAAGGTGAAAATGAAATTTGACAAATTATTGTATGATTAACATTATGATTCTTATATGATTCCACTAAAGTAGCATATTTAGTCCCGCTGGGGTCGGCGCAATGCTCCATTCTTATCCTTCAACAATCACGTTTTCACTGACTCCCTTTTCCTTCATACCACTCCTCACACAATCCATCCATTTTTTCTTTGACCTCCCTTTCCCTCTCCAACCATCCAAATTTATATCTATAGTTAGATTTGTGTAAGAGGAGCTCGTGGCTAAATAATAACACCCGCACGGGTCGATCTTCATGGTTAAGCAATGCTTGCCAAGGTTGGTCTGTGGATGGGTGACATACCGACTTTCCTCCGTGCCTCGGAAAGCACTTTAACCTGTTGGTCCCGGCTGTCATTTGTAGATCTTTAGCAGTCGTTACGGATTGTCAGAAGCCAGTAAAGCTGACTCCAGTCTTACCAAGTACCGTGTTACGTTAATGGGTTGTGGAGGTCTGGTAGGCAGCCGCTCCACGTTAAGCACTGGTACTCAGCTAAATTCAGCTTGACTGGAAGCCGACCCCAATATAGTTGGAAAAAGGCTGAGCAGACAATGAGTTAGATTTGTAAAACTATTTTTGTAAATAAATATTAATTACTAGTCGATCTGTGCAACTTCGTCTGCGTCACATATTCCATTAATGTTCCTAATTCTTCCTCGATAAATGGGCTATCTAACACTGAAATAATTGTTCAAATCGGACCAGTAGTTCCTGAGATTAGCGCGTTCAAGCAAACAAAGAAACGAACTCTTCAGCTTTATAATATAAGTATAGATTACAATAATTTACCTGTGTACTAATGCCAGTGTTGAGTTGTTCGTAACACCTAACCTGCGCCTCTAAATCCGCGTTCCTTTTCGATAACGTCGCTAGTTCCTCCTTCAGCTGTATAAGATCTTCTGTGAATAACATTATTGTCACGTTAAAATATTTGTTGTAGAGTGCTGTAGTTTTTAAAACCTCAAGGACGGATAAAAGACTAGCGTTTTGCTTTTATGGAGTGAATCAACTAAACATTATCTCAAGTGGTGTATAAGTTGTACAAACCACTTGAAACAGTATAATCGTGTTTTAGAAAATAGTTTAAAGAACAGGGGTTTAGTTTAAGTGAGGGGCAGAAATAAAAAATGTTTAAGTTTAGAATAGACGTGCAATAACCATGCAATAACGGTCATTGACCCACATACATTTATCAACTTTCTCAAAAAATCACTACAAAGTAAAAAATAACTTTTATTTCGGAAGTCGGTGTTTTTGTTTGTTTCTTCGTATTTTGACACCGACTTCCGAAATAAAAGTTATTTTTTACTTTGTAGTGATTTTTTTGGAAGTCGGTTGTATTTTTTTGTAAAAAGTTTTTTATTTTTCAGTTTTTAGTGGTACCCCACACCTAACAACACCACTGCAAAATCGCAGAAAAGCAAAATACGCAATTTCGATTATCAAAGAATCATCTAAATAGTCAAATTCCAGCTATTTCGATTTAAAATCCAAAGTTCGTAACCGATTTTGATATGATTTAAATGGAACCAATCTGCAAGTATATCCTTTCAGATAAAATAAAAAATTTTCAAATCGGTTCATAATTGTCGGAGATACGGTAACAAACATAAAAAAAAAAAATAAAAAAAAAAAAACATACAACCGAATTGATAACCTCCTCCTTTTTGGGAAGTCGGTTAAAAATAGAAATAATGAAGTAAAGCTATCCTGAATCGACTATCTTTTCTATCGTGAACGTTTACGTTCTCTAGTTATGAAAAGCGGTACATAATTTATTTTAATAGTACCTACGAAGATATATTAGGGAAAGGTCAATGTACTTTATTGTACGTTTATCTGGCGCCCACCATAGTTGATCTATAATATTTTTCTTTCAAGAAATGAATTCATTTCGAGAATGTTTTTTTAAAAAGTCGGTTAAGAAAGATTAGAAGAATATAATACCACTGCCAGCATCTAAGGCGGCTCCACCCGCTCTTAGCTCTGCGATAGTTTGTGCGAGGAGCGCGTTTTCTCGTTCCAATGCCTTTAGCGCTGCGCGGTCGCCTGCGTTTGATGGTGCCTGTGGGCAAAGAATTCATAATATAATATTTTTTTATTATTAATTGTTAATGTAACTTTGACTGTGATTCACAATTTGATTTAAAGCAAACGGTTTTTCTATTGCGCAATAACCAGAACTTCCCATAGCACGTTCACTGTATTTTTAAAGTCTTAGCTGATGTAACCATTTTGTTTAATGTTAGTTGAACCACCTCAGTCATGAAAAAGGACTAGCGGGCGCGCCCAGGTCCGACAGGCGCGAGCCCGCCGTGAACGTGAAGCCTACGAACTGTTTCACTCACTGACCTGACTAGGAGCGTTCTTGGCGGGGCTGAGCGGACTAGCGGGCGCGCCCAGGTCCGACAGGCGCGAGCCCGCCGTGAACGTGAAGCCTACGAACTGTTTCACTCACTGACCTGACTAGGAGCGTTCTTGGCGGGGCTGAGCGGACTAGCGGGCGCGCCCAGGTCCGACAGGCGCGAGCCCGCCGTGAACGTGAAGCCTACGAACTGTTTCACTCACTGACCTGACTAGGAGCGTTCTTGGCGGGGCTGAGCGGACTAGCGGGCGCGCCCAGGTCCGACAGGCGCGAGCCCGCCGTGAACGTGAAGCCTACGAACTGTTTCACTCACTGACCTGACTAGGAGCGTTCTTGGCGGGGCTGAGCGGACTAGCGGGCGCGCCCAGGTCCGACAGGCGCGAGCCCGCCGTGAACGTGAAGCCTACGAACTGTTTCACTCACTGACCTGACTAGGAGCGTTCTTGGCGGGGCTGAGCGGACTAGCGGGCGCGCCCAGGTCCGACAGGCGCGAGCCCGCCGTGAACGTGAAGCCTACGAAGGGTAGATGCAGGCCGGAGAACGCGGACGACGCTGAGGGCGGCGGGACGGCTTCAGACAGTCTACGACAAGAACAAACATTCATTATTGGGATATTAATGTTGACGTTCTCAGCCTGGACTCCTGTAAGTAATCGTAGTAACTACTTTCAAACAAACAAATAAATAGAAAAAGAACATGTAACAAAGCGCGGGCGAGCGCGGCGGCACGCGGTAGGCGCATGTCCCCCCGAGGCCGGTCGGCCGCACGCAGGTGCCTCACCTCTCACCATTAGGATCGTGGCAGGCGGCGTGGGAAAAAGGCGCATGCATGTAAGAAGTACTTATTTAACGAAGTTACCTACTGCATTGAAACCAATTATGATTGTAAAATATTAAATCAAAATAATACGTATTTTGAATTTGGTGTACAATAAAGTACACATAAATAAATAAATAAGTAGTATTACAATTTTGTTTTCACATCTCTATCGATGTTCGTTCTAATAAAAAAAAACAACACTTCACCCTCACTTATTTCAAGCTAAGAGCTATACACACCTGATATCGGTATCATCGACATCAAAGTTGGAGGTGTCGGTGGGGCTCGACACATCTGGTACAAAGGGCGCCTGCATCTCGCGGAGATTCTCCCAGTCCAAGTTCGCGAACCACGGGTGATTCTGTAATACAAACGCTTCGTGTTACAGGACTTCTTCTAAAAAGTATAGTGCTCAAGTATAATTTAGAGAATATTATAGACGAAGTAACTTTTTTAGGTAGATTGGTCATCATTTTTCCCAATAATATTGAGGTCGGCTTCCGGTCAAACTGAATTCCTCTGGATACCAGTATAGAGGAAATTGCGGACCAGAGAATAAAGTTCCGCAAAACTCCATTGAAAAGGAGGATCTTCCGACCGGACTGTTGCTGTGTCAGGTGGGCAACTGCCCGATAGTTAAAATTCGGACTGTTGCATATGTTCAAATTGCATGGTTAAATCTGATACCGCGATGCAGGATCTCGTTGTAGTAGTTCGCTGCTATTTGGATAGATGGCGTTGCAGTTCTTTTTGTTGCGATTTAGATTTGCTCTGTTGGTTTTTCTTGTGGCGGCTATGATGACGGCTACACCAGTATTTTAAATATATAGCGACTGCCTAGCCGACCTACACAACCCATTAAATGGGTAAAAAAGTAATTCTAGGTCTTCTGGTGACAGATTTTCTGGCAACTGACAATCCGTAGCGACTGCCAAAGACCTACAAATGGCAGCCGTGACCAAAGGTTTTACTTTCTTTCGGAGGCCCGGAGACGTATAACACAGAGAAATAATCTACGATCGTAAAACTTTTTTGCGCAATAGCACCTGCGCGGTCGTCACTAAAACCTAACTTCAGAGAGGCAAACTTGCGTGGCGCGGACTGTACAGTATTAATTAGTCCCGAATGATACTTGTCGATTTTATTTCTATCTTGCTGGGGTAGAAGCCTTTTTTCCTCACACAGGTATTCTTTATAGTTAGTTTTAAATCGCTTAAAAAACAAAGAAACTGGGTATATATACTGATATACTTGCATTAGCAAGTATAATTTTTATTTCCTTCTTTTTCAATAAAAGGATCAGTGAGAAAGGGTAATGATGCTTACCTTGAAGTCTTGCAGTCCATTTTTGCCTAATCTATTTTCGGAAGAGCATATCAGTCTGCGGATTAGATCCTTCGCCTCTTCTGACACCTGTGAATACAAATATTATCAGTTGTATGGATTTCTGTGGTTGTGCACGCTATCTCTCGACGCTAGCACTATTACTAACTAAAAAACTGGCCAAGTGCAAGTCGGACACGCGTGCAAAGGGTTCTAAATTCATTTTTTTTAATGTTATTCTATCACTACAGACTTCTTGTACGTTTTCCTGTATTTTTAGGTATTGAATTCGTTTATTTACGTAACGCGTCCGTGTTTGGATCACAGAAGTCCATATGTATCCTTTCAACCGAATCGCTTCAGTAGATCCGGAGAAAACTGGCTGTGAAAGAAGGACAGACACACACCTGAGTGATCATGTAAGGGTTCCGTTTTTTATAGATGTTTGGAACCCTAAAATACGTCACTCGTGTGACGACGTGCGCGGCACACCACTATCTTCGGGGGAGCGGGGACATCGACACCGTCCACGGCGACAGACGCCCGCCTATGTCCACTGTAACCGTCGCGCAAGCGTCGACGCACAACGCTTAATGTACGCGTCTCAAGAACCAATCAACTTTTTAAATGCAAGAGAAGAATAAAACTAAAACCCCTTCAGTAGCTTTATCCAATGCTCTACACAATAATGGTTGACCCGCAGTCATTGACTATTCAGCCTCTAGTCACCTGATGAGATATTCTGTTCAAATTCTGACCAATAACCGAGGTATGATTAAGCAGGGTCCAAATGCAGAAAATGTAGTCCCTAGTGTAGTGTAGTGTGTAGTAAGGCCCATACCATTGCGGCGTGGTCGTCGGGCGGCGGGCAGTGGAAGGAGCGCGCGTGGTTCATGATCTTGTAGTCCCTAGTGTAGTGTGTAGTGTAGTGTGTAGTGTAGTGTGTAGTAAGGCCCATACCATAGCGGCGTGGTCGTCGGGCGGCGGGCAGTGGAAGGAGCGCGCGTGGTTCATGATCTTGTAGTCCCTAGTGTAGTGTAGTGTATAGTGTAGTGCGTAGTGTAGTGTGTAGTGTACTGTAGTGTGTAGTGTAGTGTGTAGTGTAGTGTAGTGTGTAGTGTAGTGTGTAGTAAGGCCCATACCATAGCGGCGTGGTCGTCGGGCGGCGGGCAGTGGAAGGAGCGCGCGTGGTTCATGATCTTGTAGTCCCTAGTGTAGTGTAGTGTATAGTGTAGTGTAGTGTGTAGTGTACTGTGTAGTGTAGTGTGTAGTGTAGTGTGTAGTGTAGTGTGTAGTGTAGTGTGTAGTAAGGCCCATACCATAGCGGCGTGGTCGTCGGGCGGCGGGCAGTGGAAGGAGCGCGCGTGGTTCATGATCTTGTAGTCCCTAGTGTAGTGTAGTGTATAGTGTAGTGTATAGTGTGTAGTGTAGTGTGTAGTGTAGTGTGTAGTGTAGTGTGTAGTGTAGTGTGTAGTTTAGTATGTAGTGTAGTGTAGTGTGTAGTAAGGCCCATACCATAGCGGCGTGGTCGTCGGGCGGCGGGCAGTGGAAGGAGCGCGCGTGGTTCGTGATCTTGTAGTCCCTAGTGTAGTGTAGTGTGTAGTGTAGTGTGTAGTGTAGTGTAGTGTGTAGTAAGGCCCATACCATAGCGGCGTGGTCGTCGGGCGGCGGGCAGTGGAAGGAGCGCGCGTGGTTCATGATCTTGTAGTCCCTAGTGTAGTGTATAGTGTAGTGTGTAGTGTAGTGTGTAGTGTAGTGTGTAGTGTAGTGTGTAGTGTAGTGTGTAGTGTAGTGTGTAGTGTAGTGTGTAGTGTAGTGTAGTGTGTAGTAAGGCCCATACCATAGCGGCGTGGTCGTCGGGCGGCGGGCAGTGGAAGGAGCGCGCGTGGTTCATGATCTTGTAGTCCCTAGTGTAGTGTAGTGTATAGTGTATAGTGTAGTGTGTAGTGTAGTGTGTAGTGTAGTGTGTAGTGTAGTGTGTAGTGTAGTGTGTAGTAAGGCCCATACCATAGCGGCGTGGTCGTCGGGCGGCGGGCAGTGGAAGGAGCGCGCGTGGTTCATGATCTTGTAGTCCCTAGTGTAGTGTAGTGTATAGTGTAGTGTGTAGTGTAGTGTGTAGTGTAGTGTGTAGTGTAGTGTGTAGTGTAGTGTGTAGTGTAGTGTAGTGTGTAGTAAGGCCCATACCATAGCGGCGTGGTCGTCGGGCGGCGGGCAGTGGAAGGAGCGCGCGTGGTTCATGATCTTGTAGTCCCTAGTGTAGTGTAGTGTATAGTGTATAGTGTAGTGTGTAGTGTAGTGTGTAGTGTAGTGTGTAGTGTAGTGTGTAGTGTAGTGTGTAGTAAGGCCCATACCATAGCGGCGTGGTCGTCGGGCGGCGGGCAGTGGAAGGAGCGCGCGTGGTTCATGATCTTGCCGTACGTCTCCACGAGCGACTCCGCGTAGAACGGCGTCTCGCCGAACAGCATCTCGTACATGCACACGCCTGGAAACAACACAGAATAACTTAAGTTTTTCATGTGAAACATCTATTGGCGCGCCTTGCCAGTAAAACCAACTCGTATGCTGTCACGTCCTGATGCCCTGTACGGACGGCGAACTTTGGAACTGTATTTTTTTTTTAATTATGAAGGCTTATCTTTTAATGTATCAAAATCTTGTGTTTGATTAAACTCCACCTAAACGGCTTGACCGATTTTTATGTTTTTTTTTTGTATATGAAGGCGTCAGCGACGGCTGAGCGATAGCGCCATCATCGTTTGGGTTCGGTGGTATCACTGAAATTTATGTTTTTCTTCTTCACGTCATTTCATTAGATATGAATGGCCCAAAACAATGCGTTCTACAGCATCATTAGCATAGAGGGTAATTTGGTTGAATTTTTGGGGCACAGAAGGCAGAATTGTTGTTGGAGCATCCACGATCTGATGATGATCCCATCAGGTAGCTTATAACTTAAGGTTTGAAGATAATGATTAAGGGTTTTGAAGGTCTGCCAAGCAGCTGTTCCAAAGAACTGAAAACCTCCTCCTTTCTCAAGTCGGTTAAAAATGGACAACTTACCTAAAGACCACCAATCACACTCTGGACCATATCTGCCTTGGCCATCTTCCATTGCCTGGAACGCAAAACACAAAACTTTAGTCCCAGTAACCAAGTATCCACAGTTATCACAACATTATTCTAGAGTAGACACCAGATTAATATGCATTAACGGTAATTGACTTAATTACTTTTTTGTTATAAAAACAGAAATAAAGACATAAAGCTGTTCTGAATCGACTTCTATAGTCGTCGATCCATTACGTTTAGTATGAGAAATTTAGCTCAAAAATTGTCGATCGGACCGAAAAATTCGAGCACACAGCAGCCTCAGTGGCATCCATCAAGTCCTCAATGGTGCAGGTTTAAGGGCACTCGGGACACTTCAACAAGAGGACCACATTTTGGACGGAGGCACCCCACTCACACTTAGGTGTCAATCGGATCAGTGAAACCCTATTTTGCTAAGTTGTATTTGCAGCGGCCTACTTGGGTTTTGAGCTCCTGTCACACTGCCGAAGAGAAAGCAATTAGCTTTCGACTATTTTCTCGCTGAGGAAATGGACAAAAGATATAGATTTCTACCTATAGTGGGGCCGGAGCAAGTGGTGCGAGTAATCACCCGTCGCAGAAAAGTTCTCGCTTTAAATCCGAGCGACTAAACTATGGAAATACTCGCTGCTCGCCAACTCGTTTCGAGTTTCAAGCTTTACTTGCTTCTCGCTGATCGCCGGCGACTAAACAAGTGCTTAACCATAATACGCGATTTTCTCGCAGAAATCTTGTCGTGTCAACTTACCCTTAGTATCTCAGGAGATATATAGTCGGGCGTGCCGACGGCGACGTTGCTCTGCACCTTGCCGTCGTCGCCCAGGCGCAGGCACGACCCGAAGTCCGCCAGACGGATGTGCCCGCTCGCGTCTAGGAGCACGTTGTCTGGCTTTATGTCCCTGTGGAAAATTACGAATAAGTATTTCAGGCAAAGATAATTCTAAGGAATGCACTTTATTTTACGTAGTAAATAGATCTACTCTACAGTACAATCTACGTGCATAAAGTCCCGCAAACCTCCATAGAAAAGGGAGGAGTCGTTGTCCCGGTGGGCAACTGTTCGGTAGATAATTTCCAGACTGTTGTTGTATAATTATGTTCGTTCTTTAGTAGTTCGCTGCTGGCGGGATAGGTTTTTTAACAAAATTGAACCTTAAAAATATTATTTTTCTTCAGCATCTACAATAATATTATAAAGAGGAAAACTTTGTTTGTATGTTTGATTGTAATGAATAGGCTCAAAACTACTTGAACGATTTTAAAAATTCTTTCACCATTCGAAAGCTACATTATCCACGAGTAACATAGGCTATATTTTATTTTGAAAAAAAAAATAGGGTTTCGTAAGATATTTGGGTTTTTCGGACACAAGGTGTAAAAATCAACAAGAAAAGTTACTTATTTTGCGTACGCTGCCTAAACTACTACAATTAATTAGAACAATTTATGATTCTATCTTTTAGATAGAATCATAAATTGTTCTAATTAATTGTAGATCTTATAAACATCTACAAAATAGTCCGCGACACACTATACCTACCTATGTCGAGTGAGGCACAACAACCATGTTTTTATTTAAAAATCTTGATTTTTTTTTTGACTACATTTAAACGCGTTTATTTTACGTTTTTCGCTTATCAAAATAAAGTATTTCATCACTAAGTACAGTTTATGTAGATAATATTTGGTCTTTGAATGATTAAAATCGGACGTTTGGTTTTGAAGTTATGGCGAAATTAAAATATAACGATTTCTGCTGCACGGCCCGTTGCGAAGTGGACGACACCAAGGCGGGGGTGCGCGTGCGGGAGGGGAGTTTAGATCTATGAGTAAGGTACGAGGTCGGCTCCCTACGCAGCGGTCGTGCGCGAAGTCTAATAATTTTCGTGCGATTTTTTTTTAGATATCGTTCTTAAAACTACACCTACGCAAAGTTCTTCTCAGAGCTAAACAACAGTTCTTCTCAGAGCCAAACAACAGTTCTTCTCAGAGCCAAACAACAGTTCTTTTCAGGGCTAACCAACAGTTCTTTTCAGGGCTACACAACAGTTCTTCTCAGAGCTAAACAACAGTTCTTCTCAGAGCCAAACAACAGTTCTTCTCAGAGCCAAACAACAGTTATTTTCAGGGCTAACCAACAGTTCTTCTCAGAGCCAAACAACAGTTCTTCTCAGAGCCAAACAACAGTTCTTTTCAGGGCTAACCAACAGTTCTTCTCAGAGCCAAACAACAGTTCTTCTCAGAGCCAAACAACAGTTCTTTTCAGGGCTAACCAACAGTTCTTCTCAGAGCCAAACAACAGTTCTTCTCAGAGCCAAACAACAGTTCTTTTCAGAGCTAAACAACAGTTCTTCTCAGAGCCAAACAACAGTTCTTCTCAGAGCCAAACAACAGTTCTTCTCAGAGCCAAACAACAGTTCTTTTCAGGGCTAACCAACAGTTCTTTTCAGGGCTACACAACAGTTCTTCTCAGAGCTAAACAACAGTTCTTCTCAGAGCCAAACAACAGTTCTTCTCAGAGCCAAACAACAGTTCTTTTCAGGGCTAACCAACAGTTCTTCTCAGAGCCAAACAACAGTTCTTCTCAGAGCCAAACAACAGTTCTTTTCAGAGCTAAACAACAGTTCTTCTCAGAGCCAAACAACAGTTCTTCTCAGAGCCAAACAACAGTTCTTTTCAGGGCTAACCAACAGTTCTTCTCAGAGCTAAACAACAGTTCTTCTCAGAGCCAAACAACAGTTCTTCTCAGAGCCAAACAACAGTTCTTTTCAGGGCTAACCAACAGTTCTTTTCAGGGCTACACAACAGTTCTTTTCAGAGCTAGAATATTACACGCATTTTCTTAATCTATAATATAAAAATGAATCGCTGAATGTGTTGCTAAGCGCAAATCTGGAGAACGGCAGAACCGATTTCGCTTATTCTGTTTTTTTTTGTGTTTGTTATCATCAGGAGAAGATTTTTATGTAAAAAAAAAACCAGTTGACGGGAGCGAAGCCGCGGGGGACAGCTAGTGTTTTATAAATTGAAGTGCAAACTTGCTTTCAATAAACTATTTAAAATGTTCGACTTAATCAAATACTACACTTAGCTTAGGCGCGCACTGATCACTTTTGTCACCATTGCACGCCTAGTCTTACACATCCACTCCTACAAAAAAAAAAAAAATGGTGAGACATGCATGTTTTGAGACTTCGAGATTTGCATCTTATGAGATTTTAACGTTTTCAAATTCAATCATTTATTATAAAATAAAATCCATATTATTATAGTGTTAGTAGATGTATGACTTAATCTAATGTTAGTAAGAAAATAAAATTAATAATAATAAATACACCCATCCAAATAAACCGGTGCACCATTGAACGAAATGTGCAATGGTACACCAGTTCATCCGGACAAGTGTGTTTGGACTCTTATCCACCTTCGCAAAAGGGGAGAGTCCCACCTATCTGAAAACACATTCAGAATGCCATTAGGTTGAGCGCAAGCGCGCCATCATGGAAGCGCATCGCTTCCGCATGATCGCGGCGAAACCGTCAACGCAGGCCTCCGCGAACATCCCTGACGCGCTACATCGCCACGGCACCAAAAGCACCCTTAATGCGTTATTGTACTGTACACGCAGGTCGCTGTATGCCCGCTGGGTATAGTTGGTCCACAGGCTGCACGTGTAAAACGACTGGCAGAAGGCCTTAAAAAGCGTTATCTCGTCTCGTTATCGTTTTGCAACCATGTGGTTATTTTGCAACTTGAATGTTTTTAAACTAAACCGTAGAACGCCTGAAGGTATTATCATGAAATTTGGCACAGAGGTAGATTCTGGAATAACCCATAGGCTATACATATCCCGGGAGTATGTACCCTAGCGAAAACGCGGGCAATGCCACTGGCAGAAACATTTTAGTGATAAAAAATAACATTTCTTTCGTCAAATAAATAAGTCTACATGATCATCATTCGTATAATAACAAACAAACTCACCTATGAACATATCTAAGCTCGTGCACGCTCTGAATGGCTAGCACCATCTCCGCGATGTAGAACTTGGCCATGTCTTCGGGGAGGCGGTCTTCGAACTTCGATAGCAGCGTCAGGAGGTCGCCACCGCAGTAATAGTCCATTACCAGGTACTGAAATAGACAAAAACGGTGTGAGAAGCATTTCTATGATACGGTCCAAATTCAAAATATTTTTACCCAGTTTAAAAAAAGAGAGGTTTCTAAAAATATTATTTTTTCACATGGATGGGAAATCATCAAATGACTCGTCCCGCTCTAAGTGGAGCAGAAGGCAGTGTCAGACTCTTACTGACAGAAACCCATCCGTTTCCCTCCTAATGCCTTATAGATTCCAGAGCCGCAGTGACTCTACCGAACAAATTCCGCAACCTTGGCAGGATGTCACGAAGGCCCACATGGACATTAATATACGTCGGAACACAATTGGGGTATTTCCTAGAAAATACAAAAAGTAATCCTTTTTTAGTTAGATTTTCAAAAAATGTTAAAGACAAATTTTTTACCATTTAAAATCTATAAAAAAAAATTGATAAAGATACGCCCGAAAGTTCAAGAGTGGGGGCTGATGACGTCACATCTCAATAAAAGTGTACTAAAATGTGACGTCACGCGAGTTTTCAACGCACTGTATCGTATTCATTTTTCATTTATTGCGATATGTCCTATCATACGAACAATATTTTTTGGAAATCTGTCTGACGGACTAATTAGGATTATTTTTTGTATTTACTAGGAAATACCCCAATTGTGTTCCGACGTACCTATATTAATGTCCATGTAGGCCAACGCGCTTATGTAACAATCAAGCGAACTCGAAATTGAGGGCGAAGCGAACTCGAAATCGAGGGCGAAGCGAGCTCGATAATTTTAGTACCCCGGCTCCGGATCCTAAAATGCTATGATCCCTAAAAAGCAGAAATCATTATGTAAGAGCGAGCGGAGCGAGCTCAATTTTTTTTGCCAAGTTACCTAATATGTGGCTTACAATTATTAGAAATGAATTTGACTAAAAATTGTTTCAATTTATTTCCAAATTTAACCTTTCAATCAATCGAGCTTCCCCGGACGCAAAAAGGGACCCTTTTTGAAACCCCGCCCGGCAGCTCCCCGGACGCCCTCTAAACTAGGACAGATCCGGGCGAACCCGGACGGACGGCAGCCCTACCCTAGCCTGAAGTACTACACACACGTCATACTAAAGAACATCGAACACTATGTGTAGTTTGCCGCAAACTAATTTAGTAAATTAAACTAGTTTACTGACATGTTAAGTAGATAGACACACAACATTCTATGCTGTGTCCTTGTCACACGGCGGTCGAGCAATAATAAGACAGAAGGGAGAAAGAAAACGTTTCGCGCCGACACTAAGTAATGTAGGCCATACACGTTCCAAATATTTGATTGAACAGGCTGGTTACTATTTGATCAAATTGGCATGAATGTGGGAAAAACGAGTCGTCAAATTGCATGAAGAAATACGAAGTTCTCAAATTTGACCAAACAGTTAGAAATGAACCCGTTTGTTCAAACTACTTCAACGTGTATGGCCCGCATAACATTGGACGAGGACAGGAAGATGATGGTCACCTAACTTTATCATGCCTACCTTCACTTGCACTATCATAATCTAACTTATTTAGTTATACCTACCTGGGAAATATTCAGAGCATTTTAAATACACTTTGAACCAAATCACTCCTAACGGCAGACCCATGGCTACTGAAGTACCGACAGTGACACACTCGATTTTTCAGTCTCGAACTCTCAACTTCCCCGTTCTGTTACATAACCTTCTCAAAGTAAAGGCGTGGGCATTGCAACGTGAGCTTATATAAGCGGCGCATGCGTAAAGGTGGACGTAGTCAGTACGTTAGTGCGCACGTTGATTGAGTAACAAAACCAGTATAAGCTGGCATTTTAGGTGCATGAAAGGAGCCTCCCCGAATGACATACTTTCCGTCCGGTGCAAGTGCAATCTGGCTAATCCTTTCGTTACGATGGCAAAAGTAAGCTGTAATTGGAGAATTTCATTGAATACCATTTTTTTTTTGTTCACTTACCACATTTTTTAACCCAAAGGTTTGATATAGAATGCCTTGTTGCATTAAGTTCGCCCATGTACAACTTTTGTTTAAAAATATTAAATAAAAGGCATCTCTATTCTAAATTTATTCACGCATAAATATCTATCACCGATATGATTAATATAAACAAGATTAAAAAATGGCCCTTTATTACCTCCTTACTACGCTAGGCCAGCATATAGTCAAATAAATCTTACATTAAAATACCTCTTTGATTCGATTTCATTATACCTAACATCAAGTATGCAAATCCCAATGATCTGGAAATCACATTCCAGGAGCTAACGAGCTAATTTAATATGGTAGGGAAGGGAAGGGAAATAGTCACCGCGGCCCTGGAACGCAAAAGGGCAGTAGGAGGAACACGGATGGGTTTTAGTCTGACACTCCCTTCTGCTCCGCCCAGAGCGGGAGGAGGCATTTGATGATTGCCCGTCCTTAAAAAAAAGGGAAGGGAAGAATAAAGTTAATTCAGAAAGAGGTGGCGAGATGATTTGGACGCGTACCACGAAGGCTGGTTCGATATGGCGGCGCTGGAAAAGATTTATCTAAAACGGCTTGGGGAGTCCTTTGCCCAGCAATGGCTAGAAAAAAAAACCGGCCAAGTACGAGTCAGACTCTAACACGAAGGGTTCTATACCATAAACAAAAAAAAAACACGATGATGACGACGATCCTTATATGGGAGCCCCTTTCATTTGTATTTTATATGTGGAAGTCGGTTGTATTTTTTTATTATTTGTTGTCATAGCAGCAATAGAAATACATACAGTGAAAATGTCAACTATCTACCTGGTACGGTGCTTGAGATACAGGCCGATGGTCGGACGAACGGCCGGATGGACAGCGGAGGCGTAATAGAGTTCCGTTGGTTACCCTGTTGGCATGGCACCCAAATAAGGGACGTACTCACCAAGTTGTGTTCGTCCTGGAAGGCGTAGTGCAGGTTGGTGATCCACCGTCTGTCGCCAAACACCAGTACGTCGCGTTCTTCTTGAAAACATGCTGTTTCAGCCCTCTGGAAGTTGGATGATCACATTAATCTTTCATGACAGAAGAATCAAGTAATGAGCTTTTATTATTACAAGTGCTTAACGTAATAGAGCTGATTCGGCGTACTCCTTTTGGTCGTAGCGTGATGTTATATAGCTTGTAGCCTTCCTCAATAAATGGGCTAACCAACATCAAAATATTTTTTCATTTCGAACCAGTAGTTCCTAAGATTAGCGCGTCAACCAAACAAACTCTTCAGTTTCACTATATTAGTACAAATGTATAGACTAGAACCGAATGTGGTGGATGCAAATTGTGTTTAAATGCACGTCGTCGTCTAATTACGGTATGCCAAGAGCTCGACATCCCGAGCGTAAAACGTATTTGAGCTGAACCAGCTGGCCTATTCTGCAAACATCTCACAGTGATGTGAACATTGAGCTGTTTCGTTATGTAATAATGGACGGTCACCCATCTACAGGCCGAACTTGGCAAGCGTTGCTTATAAGGTTCCGCACAGCAGACACAATAATTAAAAAATCAGCGAAGACCACGTGTGGTTCATGGGACTGTGAACCGGTTACCTTCGAAGATGTTTGTGGGTGTAACAAGTCGTACCTTGAGCATCTCCCACTTATTGAGTATTTTCATGGCGTACACTCGTTCTCCTGTGCCCGTGGTCCCTGCGGTCGCAGCCGCCATGTTGCCACCGCCATCCGTGCCCTGTGGTGGAAACAAACTTTAAAGAAAACATTGCGAACAGACTGTTGATCTTAATACTTAAAATTCTTCCGTTACTGACTAACTGACAGACATAGCACAGCAGAAAAGTTTTCCCGTAATTCCAACGCGAACGGGAAAAAACGGGATATGCGCGTACGCATTCGCGAGCAAAAGCTAGTACCTAATACATCATCTGCCTAGCCTTTTCCCAACTACATTGGGGTCGGCTTCCAGTCAATTCCGGACTCAGCTGAATACCAGTATTTTACGTGGAGCGGCGGCCTACCAGACCTCCATAACCTATTAACTGGGTAACATGGTATTTCTTGGCAAGACTGGAGTCAGATTTACTGGCTACTGACTATCCGTAACGACTACCAAAGATCTACAAATGACAGCCGGGACCAACGGCTTAACGTGCTTTCCGAGGCACGGAGGAAACTCGAAATGTTAAGTAATAAATCAAAGAAAATAGATTCGAACACTGATGCATAGACTTTGAATAAGTCCATGCAACGCACGCCCCAAACAAAAACTCTGTGCAATAAATTAAACAAATCGATCTAACGTTGCATTGGCATTTTACCGTGACCCTGTTATGTCATAAGTAAAGAACACTACCTCTACCTATAGGGAAATTGTACTAAAGCAATGTACTATATTGTTGTTTATTTTTATCTACTACTAGCTGACCCGCGCAACTTCGTCTGCGTCATATTTTCCATTAATGCTGCGCTCCTATTTGTCTTAGCGTGATGATATATAGCCAATAGCCTTCCTCGATAAATGGGCTATCTAACACTGAAGACTGAGAATTAATCGAATCGGACCAGTAGTTCCTGAGATTAGCGCGTTCAACCAAACAAACAAACAAATTCTTCTGCTTTATAATATTATAGTATAGATATAGCTCTGCTGATCCGTCAAACGTGGCTGGGGCGTTCTACTTTTCTACCGACAGTGAAACGACGTTTTTTTTCTGTTTTTTGTTTTTTTGTTTTTGAACTATCCATAATCGCGGTTTTCATTAGGACTAAGTAATTAAATTTTCCTTTCCGGCTAGTATTAATTCTTTTTTAATGTTGTTTTTTTTTTATAAATAATGTGACAAAGTGGCCTTTTTCTGTGGAGACCACATTTCGGTTTACCACTGTCACGGCATTCTACGGAAAACAAACGTATAAAATATGCTGGTTAGAGAAAATGAAAAATTACATAATACTAATAGATGAGAAAAATATGGATTTGAACCGAATTAAAAACCGTAAATATCAATTCTCCAACGAGATGCCCTAATTAGACGAAGGACAGACCATTGTCGGTAGAAAAGTAGAACGACCCAGCTATGTAAAAAAAAATATTTAAATGTCCAAAAAAAAAACGCCTACGACCTATTCTCAGACCTACCAAATATACACCAAAAAATTAATTAAATCGGTAAACTTGGAACAAACAGTGTGATGCCAGTTTTTTATATTTTAGATACCGACTGCCCCAGAGTGAAGGTAATGTTTTTTGCCCTAATAAACTCTTGCAAACAACCTAGACAGAAGATACACAGCCGGGATAGATAAAACCAGCTTCTTGGTTTAGTCTGGATTGTTTGGGCACAGTAGACAACTACGTTAATTGCAGCATCGGTGGCATTCGTTAAATCGCCCAAAGTACAGGGAGTCTAAAAACTACTTCAGAAACATATTAGAATCATAATATTAATCATACATAAAAATGTAATTTGACGTATTGTACGTCAAATTACATTTTTATCTTATACTAGCTGACCCGGCGAACTTCGTTCCGCCTAACAGTCGATTCTTTAATTTTTTTATTTTTCTAAAATAAACGTGGCTTAGTTATTCCTTATTACATAAGCTACCTGCCAATAAAAGTCCCGTCAAAGTCGGTCCAGTCATTTCAGAGATTAGCCGGAACAAACAGACAGACCGACAGACAAAAATTGAAAAAAAAAATATTTTGGTGTATGTACCGTATATAGGTACATTATATGCATATACAAGTAGTAAAAAACGGTTATTTCAATATTACAAACAGACACTTCAATTTTATTTATATGTACGTATAGATGTATAGATATCGCTAAAGCATTAGGTTCAAGATTGATTGGGAAAATTGGACATTTTCGGGTAGCGTGATGTGCTTTCTTATTCTGCTAAAGTGGCCTTTTTAGACCCGCAGGTGTATGCACTTGTGCCTCTCCAACATGTGGCTGATTTTCTGAACTCAGCCAGCTTTTTGAGGAAAAAAATTCGAGGAAAAGTCAGTAAGCCTTTCTATTTCTTTTGGTAACTACATTTTTATAGCTTCCACGGGCAAGGCCACGTGAATAAGGGTTACACCCTCAGTGAAATTAATTAATGATTTTCTTCATCTTAATTAAAACTTTTAGGTTTCGAAAGACGAAAATTTCTGACGAGTATTGGGATAGTATCATTTATTCCATCTATTGGAAGGACTCGAAACAAAAATCGCCTTTGTATTGCCACCGGAAAATTGAGACGTAATATTGTAAAACATCGCGTGATATTGTAAACTCGCTTTTTTCAATAGGACATGAATAAATTGGAAACTATTGGATTTGGATGGGATTTATTGTATTCAAAACGAACGGTATATCGAGAAATAATATTCTGATAAAGATATATTGCAATCTTACGAAGTTTGCAATTTTTCGGTGACATATTTAATGCAAGTATCTATACGCAACTTTTGAAAATGACTGGGCTAGCAAAAGAGCAAAGTAAACTATCAAATGCTTATATAGTCAAAAGTACTAGCGTTTTTGATACTCTCAAAGTCCAATATTATTTGTGGAGACGATACATCGAATATCGATTATGTGAGTCGCGAGAGGAGACAAGCTTTTGGTCGAATTGAGTACTATCCAGGGCGTTTGAGGGTAAATACAGGATATTTTAGATGCGTGTGGTGATATTTTAGCCTTTTAGGTACTTCTCTCACCGCCGGTGATCAGCGAGCAGCGAGTAAAGCTTGAAACTGGAAACGAGTTGGCGAGCAGCGAATAGTTAATAACGAGCGAGTCGGCCATCATTAAAAACAAAGGTGGAGGCAAGTCAAAAAAACTGTATCGTTATTATGTTTATGGAACTGCTAAAATAATTTAAATAACTGTGAAGTCGTTTATTAAAATCTTTACAAAGTACTCTCGGTGTTCAAATCCTTTAGAGCTCAGCATATTTCTCCGTAGCCGCGACTAGACTAAAAAAAGAAATACAAAAAAAAAGTTTCAAAATCACACAATACCTGCATAAAAGAAGCCCTCACAACGCAGACCTCTCCGAAAGCCCCTCTTCCGATCACCTTGACCAGTTCGAAGTCATCTCGAGACAGCCGTAGCCTCTTCAGCGCCGTCGCCACTGGTTTTACTGTTAAAAAAAAATATCGTTTTAGATCCTACTTTGAACCCTACTACCTACCAGAAGAGACAGTCTTGTGTCAAATTGTGTCCAACACGACTCGCCATGGACACAAAAGATTTCCCGAACGGCGTTAATTGTTCCGCACCCATGAAGCAATCGATATCGCATAGTCTATCTGACTAACTTTTTAACACTACAATGATTCAAATTCAAACGCAAACACTACATACTGTCTAGCTCATTGATGAAATCATATTTCGTATCGCATACCTCATTTTGGAACACCGAAAGTAGAATAAGTCAGGATCCAAATGCACCCAATGCAACCATTTGTGATATAACTTCATTGTTCTTCTTTAATCCATGCTTAATCTTCGCATCGCGATCGATCAGGCAAAGAAAGTAGGACACACCCTGCTGCACCTTGCAACGCGTTACGTCACAACGATGACCTATTTCGAGCTTAAAGTTACACATTTTCCCGTAAAGTGACTCAATCCTATTGCACATTTGTTCTGAGAGCACTTCAAACCAATATCTATAAATTTATTTGACCCTCTTGTATAATAACTTATAGTTATTTGGCCCTTTTTTAAGGGAACTTGTTGTTACAGGTGAGAGGGCATGTCAAGTTACGCTAACTGCAGCGTCGCGACTACTGTACCGTTTGAACAACCTCCGGCACTGCGCCTGGTCGTACGAATAGACAAAGGTATACGTATCTAGGCTTCACAGTTCCCGACTAAAAACATATTGATCGATATGTACTGAGGCTGCGCTGTGGAACCGAGTTATAAATAGCTAATTTCTCGTCTATACATCGATTAAGGGTTTATATCGATGGCTGGTTGTAGCCTTAAAACGTTTTGGAGATGTTTTCGCTTGATTTAAGTTATTGTTAATACATCTTTGTGTAGTTAAGTAGCTTTATTGTCGTGATGCTCGATACATTTAATATGAGTGCTAAAACCTGGCCCGAAAACCAATACCTACGTCGGCTTTTATAAATTGTGAGGATGCTTTTGTTGCAATGCAAGGTGTCGAGTAGGCCAAAATCATATTATACAAAAATTAGAAACTTTTTCATTAAATGTCATTACGTTTGACTGCTATATCACTGATGGTAAGTTATGATACTTATGACGCGCTCGACGATAGTGCACGCTTGTTTAGAAGTAACCTATGCGCTCGAGAGATGAATAATTTGAAATACTGGTCACGTATTGTCTATTGACTCGGCATATTTTTCAATTGATAGCTCAATTGATAACCTCGCGTAGTGAGAGTGAAACTAGGTCGAACATTGATTTACATCTCGACTCATTGAAAAGTACATCGAAATAACATTCTACGAAATAAAAACTCTTATTATGTACCTAGTAGCCAACAGCAGCTTACAATATCGTCAACAAATAGGTTTACGTTTTCGTATTTCACAAACAAACAAACAAACAAACCAACAGTAACTGTTAAACAATACTGGGGAGTGGGTTTCGGTCCTAGGTGTCTATAAGTCAGGAGTGAATTGGTTACTTCTGCTTTCCATCAGATGAGATGGTTGTCAAAATAAAAATAAAAAACTGTAGAACTCCACATCAGTACACCATTAAAAACCTGCTATGGCCACGACATCTTCCGCACAACTCCCACCGCTGCACCTTCCAATATAAGTACGTACATACATAATAAGAAACGCCTCCAGTTCAAGAAAGGTAGGGTACAAACCATGCATAATTGACGGGGGACAACTCCCTAGTTTGCCCCCTTAAAAATCCGCAACTCTCGAGGATAACGGGAGTCTGACAATCCCTTCGTCTCGAGCGGGAGTCGTCAGTTGAAGATTTCACAAAAAAAAGGGTAGAAACCACATTTTGCCACTTGTGTTATGGCCCATATTTGATAAGGGGCGAGATAAGAACAATAACGAGTCAGTATTAAAGTTATTATCAACTCACCATAAGATATAAAATCCGCCACCGCCTTCTCTCTCCGAAGACTGCTGTTGCAGCATTCGTCATAAAGGACCAGTAGCATATCCACCAGGGTCTCCACACTGAGGCCGTGGGTCCTTGGAGCCTGCAGCCGCCGCGAGATGAACATCGTCTCGATCTGCTTGAGACGCTTGATGCCCAGGACTGTGGAAGAGAATAGAGTTAATAAAAAAAAAAATCTCTTTAATAAGGCACCAAGTCCCAATATTAAAATTAAATAAAGATACAAATAATACAATTACAAATTAATAAGTGGATAAAATGATAATCATGACATTTGGGTGTCTACTGCAGAAACTGCCTAGCTTATGCCTACGAATCTAAACAAAACCGACTGTAAACGGACCGTGTGCCACCTGCAAAGATGGGTGCAGTGGATATAAATACGAACGTTTGTTACCCTGGGTAACCAACGAAACCTAAAAATGGGATGTGCGCGTACGAAGTCGCGAACAAAAGCTAGTTTTGAGTACTTGGCATGGGTAGCGAGTGCGAAGCCCAGCGAACTAACACTTAGCTATGACTGGAAACAGAAAGCGGTAAACCGTGTGTTGTGTAGCGAACTAGGAAGAGTGAACTGCGAATACTGTGATAGAACAAGTTCATTAATCAATGTCAATCTATACAGATCAATTAGTACTACTGACTATCGTAACCTAGTACACCACACGATACCCTTGTTAAGACTGGCTGTCAGATATTCAGGTTCCTGACTACCCGTAATGTCAAAGATTGATAAATGACAGCCGGGGTCAACGGCTCAACGTGCGTGATACGAAGGGATTTTGGAAGTCATCTGGACCTAAAATACGTGCAGAGGTATCCCTACGAGTCAATAATCTTAGCATTGTTTGGACTATCATAACCTCGCGTCAATTTATATTGCTTATGAATTTGATTAGCAGCTGTAACGGATGTCAGACGCGCTTTTAATTTCAACCGCAAATGACCTCTTGTTTATAAGCCCGTGAATCCAAAACTTATCTCTTTGTGCAATTCTTCCTCGTTCTCGTTGTAAACATAACAGGGTTTGTTTACTAATAACTCAAAAATACGCATGCATTATTCAGCAGTTTATTTAAAAGACAACATCTGCAAATCTGCTTTTGGAGAATTCAGGCGAAAATAAATCAAGAAAAGGTACGCGACCTCTCTTTATGACGGTATTAGTTTTTGCTCATGTCGTTCAATAGTACTGGACTAGACTGGTAGCTAATAAAGGACACTTGCGTCTAAGTTTTTGGGACGTCGAGGACTCGAGGTCAAGTCTAAGTTATGTTATTTTTCTAGTTTGAGTACAGATTCATCGTAAACTATGCAGAACAAGTTACATCAGATCTTTTACATTTTTTGCCCGCATAAATGACAAAAATTAACCCACGAGAAAGTAAAAACGGGATAAGAAAAATATCTTATGGCCTAGTCTAGGCACTGGGTTACCAGTGATGCAAATGTTATCCCAATCTGTTCAGCTGCAGAAACATCTAGAATAGATTATCACATTTTAAAAGTACGATAAGCTCACAAGCTTGTAACCCATAAAGGGCACTTTAGCTAGTAGTCTTTAGGACAACGAGGCCAGCTCTTTATTACAGTTTGATTGTTCGTTAGATGATATGCAAAACAAAACTCACAATGGATTTTTTTACAAAAACGATTTGCAATTTGCGTGCATATTGCCCCTCTGCACCATGTACCATGTTATATACAAATAAAGTATTCTTATTCTTATTCTGTGCCCCAAAATATGCAGGCCCTGCTAGCGTCCACACTGTGGTAGCAGGTAAAATTTTGGGACCATATTCTAGGTTAAAGGCCTGTAGATGGGTAGCCACCTACACTAATATTATAAAGAGGAAAGATTTGATTGTTTGTTAGTTTGAATTGAATAGGCTCCGAAACTACTGGACAGATTTAAAAAAATATTTCACCAATGTGTAGAATGGACTGAAACATTGGCTATATTTTATCCCGTTAAAATAAAGGGTATACCCGTACGAAGTCGGGACGGACTATTCTGTGCGGCAAACACGCTAAGCCATAGGTCCCGGCTGTCATTTGAAGATCTTTGACAGTCGTTACCTACGAGAAACCAGATAATCTAACACCAGTATTGCTAAGGAGGTCAAATAGGCAGTATTTCTTTGTAAAATACTGGTACCCTGCTGCATCAGGTTAGACTGGAAGCAAACCTCAGTATGGTTGGTAAAAGACTGAGCAGATTTACTGCAGTTTGTCACGAAGAAAGAGGATCTAGTGGGCGTCCTACATTAGCTGTTCTATTGGCGTGATTAAAATGTACTCAACGATCTGACTGATAAGAAAACATGTTGACACCTTTGTTTACAGTGACCAGTAGCCGTATCAAGCGCTTGAGCACTACAAACATACGACCGATTACAATAGGTCAAGATTGTGTACGACAACGCTTGCCTTATAATGCTTGTTTAGGTTGACTCATAATGAACGTGCTAGCCTTGCCATATCTAGAGATAGTTGCGAATAGAAGATAGCAGCTGCCATCAAAAAGGATACTTCAGTAAACTGCCTGCCTGGACCTAATAGATTGTTACCTTGATCAATTTTAGCAAGACATTGAAATGTCCTCGGAGTGAATACTGCGAATTGGCAAGCGTTACGGGGGTACCTAACTTCCAAACTTGAGGATCTGATGGACTTGAAAAAAACTGATCAAGTGCGAGTCAGACTCTCACATGAAAGGTTCCGTATCATAAACCAAAAAAACACGTTTCCTAATTGGGAGCTTTAATTTTTTGTCAACTTAATTTTTATTATTTGTTGTTACAGCGGCAATAGGAAGAAATCCACGCTCTGTGCAAATTTCAACTCTACCAAACTACGGTTCTTGAGATTCAGCCCGCTGACAGACAGCTAGACTAGTAGGATTAGTTATAGGATTCAATTGGTTACCCTTCGGGTACGGTGAAAAATGTTATGCCATAGAGCAAAGTGAGGAAGGCCAATGACCGACAGCCGTCTTTGGATTTTCGAATGTCATATCACTATTCGCGCCATGTTTACTGCGCGAATGTAGATGATTCTACAAACAATAACAATTGCCAGACTGACCGCCACGGCAAAGTAAATAGCAGAGATCTCTTAGCGTTACATACATACAAGAATGTCATGTTTTGCGATCGAAAACAAAGCGCATTTTAATATAGGTAAGTCAATGTTGCCGCGTTGTGTGTGTCACACATACCTAGGTGTGACTGATTCTCTGCACTTACTGAAACGCTTAAGATTAAGAGGCATTCCTCTTGTTCATGGTACATTTATAGGTTAACAATCGGCCAAGTGCGAGTCAAACTCTCGGACGCTCAAAAATACACGTTTCTCGTATGGGAGCCCCCTTAATTTAATTTTTATTATTTGTAGTTCTAGCTTCAATAGAAATACACACTCTGTGATCATTTCAACTATTTCAGGTCTTGAGATTCAGCCGGCTAACAGACGGACGAACGGTTGGACGAACGGAACCAGCTTAGTATTGTAATAGGGTTCCGTTGGCTCTTGGAGTACGGTACCCTTAAAACTTGGAGTCAAAAGGGATGATTTAATACGGTGAATGTTTTCGATTTCGAAGGCTTTATTATCAAAATTGTCTTTTACTAAGTTCTGTTAAGAACAAAAACTGTTTAAAAATAGATCAACAAAAACTGTAAATTACATTGCGGTGTTGCCAACTTATTCAGTCCAACCAAATGAGTCCAGACCAGTCAAATGGGGTAGCTTTCCCTAAATCTGTTCCAGAAGCCCAATATTACGACCGAATTGGCGGGATACCAAAGGCTTTACGCTATGAAGGGTAAAATGCCAATTTGGATGCCCACCAAACCAAAAAGCTTTGCCGTTGAGCACTCCATGCCAAATACTACGCGAATTGAAAGTAGATGAATAAATATGATATGTAGTTAATAAACATCTGTGATTTAAAGCTCCAAAGAAACAGTTTTCACACAAAGTATTTCGTTTAAACCAATAGAAATGGACGAACAGACACCTACTCTAAAAACATACGAAACAAAACTATTAAAAAGTCGATGAACCACTGTCCCTGGAGCGTTAACACGAAAAACTTCATTACTCAAACAATCAAACAGGAAACAACATGGCTAAATTAAAAAGGACATCCCATTACTAAAAAGAATAATAATATATGTACATCATAAACGCACATAGTAACACAATGAATCAGTAACGCCTGCAATGCTAATTAGTTTACAATGGTTAGTTAGATAATTGGCTGTATGACTGAATACCGCAGCCTTGGATAGGTGTGAATTAAAAAAAAGCATTTAACAGGGGTGTGGAAAACTGGTGAATAATGGCGCGAATTTATTTCAGGGTAATTTATCACTGTTGCAGTGTTTAAGATTTGAAATAAACAAAATGCAGAGATAAGATTTCCCATGCTGTAGTATTTTTGTTACAATTAATCAGTAAATGTTTACTTTTGGAAAAGCTCCAGTACTGTCTGATGATTTATTTTGTTGCACAGATTATACTATACTTCGGAGGATACATAAGAAACCAGGGGGTCTAAAAGGCTACATTAGCAGAATCAGAAAGCACATCACACTACCCGTCTATGTCAAATCCCAATCAACCTTGTACCTAATGCATTAGCGATAAAGATGAACTACTGGTACTGCAGGGTACCACCCGTACTTGGTCGATATCCCGACTAGTCGAACCCAGCGCTTCTCCTCCACATTCATTATGCAGACAGCCAAAGTGTGAAACTCTCTGCCAACGTCTGTGTTTCCGTCCGCAAATAACCCGTCTACCTCCAAAGCAAGAGTGAACAGGCATCTTCTGGGCAAGCTCGCTCCATCATAGACCTCATCCATCGCTTTCCGTCAGGCGTGATTGTGGTCAAGAGCAATCCCATTAATTAATAATAAAAAAACCGGCCAAGTGCGAGTCGGACTCGCGCACCAAGGGTTTCGTACAAACCTGTAGGTATTATATTATAAGCAAAAGTTGCGATTTACGATTTATGACGTATTAAAAAAAAACTACTTACTAGATCTCGTTCAAACCAATTTTCGATGGTAGTTTACATGGTAATATATATCATACATTTTTTTTAGATTTATCATTCTCTTATTTTAGAAGTTACGGGGGGGGGGGGGGGGGACATTTTACCACTTTGGAAGTGTCTCTCTCGCAAACTGTTCAGTTTAGAAAAAAATGATGTTTGAAACCTCTTTATCATTTTCATAGATACGAATCTGAAAGGGTTCCGTTTTTGCCATTTGGCTACGGAACCCTAAAAAAGAATAAAAAAATATAGGTCTACAGAAAAGTCCGCAATGGCAATCTCTCAAGGATTACATACTATATCAATTTTAATACTTAAAAAAATGGGAAATTATAAAGCAGTAGTAGGGAATATGCATTAAAAAATATTTATTATCTAAACACTTTATCTAAAAATATACAAAAATATATTACTAACAGTGGAAATAGAATCAAAATTGCTCGAAAAACAAATGAGATATAATTATTTTAAACAAATATATCTGTCCCTCTCGCGAAAACGCTGTTTTCTATGGCAGATGTATAGACGTCACGTAATGCGACGTCAAATTCCATGTCGGACTTCTCGTTCTAAAAGTAATCTTTGAAGCGTTATAACTTCATCGCTGATGAAGATATTTAAAAAATATTTTCTTTAGTGTTTACTGGAGCATAAAAGAAATTCATTTTATAAATAAAAAAATCGCGTGCATATTCCCTATTGTAAAGCTATTTACACAAATACGGTATTAATCCTTATCATTTTAAATAAGTTAGAGGCTTTAAGCATTTCAAGAACATTATGTCACTCTTTTACAACATATCATTTCAATGAATATCTTAGTGGTAATTGCAAAAAAAATATGGATGCGAGAGTAAAATTCAAGTGCCAAGCTACACTTGATGCAACCTCCTAATCCTATCCTAGTTCCAACTAATATAATAAATGTGAAAGTTTGTGAAGATGTTTGGATTTGGAAGTTTGTTAGGTATTCAATCAGGCTCTAAAGGATGAACGGATCTGGGTGAAATTTGGTACAGGATAGATTATACGAGAAGGAAGGATCGAAATTTCATGATTAGTTTTGGTTTCGATAACAGACATCCACGTAGGCGAAGTTACGGGCATCAGCTTGTTGTATAATACATATAGACTAGTTCAAATTTCTAACATTAAACTGACTCAGAAATCTTTTACCCTATTCAACTTTCTAACTCTAGTAATTATGGCATTTTTATTAATTTAATCAGCTTTTATTTTAAATAAAATCTCACTGACAATGCTAATAATGGATATGATAATTTAAACATGCATCTACTTAATGAATTGTATTTGATACAATTATGAACTGTGATTTTAATCTTTTATTCACAATCTAACATATTCATAGTGTCTTTTTTCATAATTGCTTAAAATATTTGTTCAATGTCAAGATTTTCTTACTAAATGAATTTTGTATGAAAATGTTTTCATTTCTGTTAAGAAAAATAATTGAAAGGAAATTAGAAGGTTAGTTAGGTAACACCCAATCAATGACTTTTCGTTTAAATAGTTCAACAATATTCATTGCATCCTTTACATTATTGAGCAGCAGGTCTAAAAAGGGAACTTTAGCAGAATCATATTAGAATTATACAACAATGTGTCAAATTTCAATTTCATCTTTATGCCTAAAGCATTAGGTTCGAGATTTGTTGGGAAAATTTAACAGTGATGGGTAGCTGTGCTTTCTGATTCTGTTACAGTAGATATTTTTTTTTCAAATATTGTAATAATTTAAAGGAATGTCTTTGTAATGCTTCAGATTGTGATAGTGTGTTACTCAAACTGGTGTGCTTTTTCCCATTAGAATCATTCATCATTATATTTGAATTGATTGTACAGATTTAGGCCTGCATTCCTTATAAAAACTTTCAAGTGTAAGGCAGAATTACAAAAATACTCAACAATATACCAAATACAAGATACTACCAGTATCTTACTACTAAAGTCTTCTCGTAATAATATAACTGCACCCAAAGGAAAGCTGATAAACTCAAAACAGAGACAGTTTGGTGTAATTAACACCTAGATAAGTCTAAGTGTAAATTACACCAACTTTCTATCTAAGTTGACATGCCGGGGTGAATTCAGGCAGGTTACAGGTACATAGAAATTTTACCTATTATAAACTGTATACAAAAATGAAAAGAAAAATGTAAGTATGACAGTTGACAGGACAGTATGGAGGAAAAAGCTTGTGTGAAACCCAAGTTACATGGGATAAGGGCAGGAAGATGATGATATGAAAAGTAAAATGATACAGTTAAGGTGCCTATAAGTATAGCCTAGCCCAACATGCCATGGAGAGAAGTATCCTGAAATTGAGGAGAATACAGAAAACAAAAAATGTAGATATCCGCAATAAAACCAAGGTAACTGACGAACTCCATCACAGTCTAAGACAAAAATGGAAATGGGCAGGATACATAGCCAGATACAATGATAATAGACGGACACACCAAACAACAAAATGGAAAGGTCCAATAGGCAAAAGGAGCAGGGGATGACAGAGAAAAAGATGGGTGGACGATATCAATAAGCAGGAGAGGAATGGATGCAAGTTGCAACAAACCGCGATGAGTGGTTCCAGTTGGAGGAGGCTTATACCCAGGAGGGACTACACATCAACAATAAATAACCATACTCTAAATTATAAGTTTCTTTGTTTTTTATATGTACTATGTATGGTAAATGTGTAGACAAAAATAAAGGTTAAATAAATAAATAAAGTATGACCTAGGTTTTGCTCTATCCTATATAATAGCATTTTGTTGGAGCTACTGCATCCTGAGATACAGGATTTAATCCTAGTACAGGCATCTTACATTGCTATACCTACATTGTTAATTTTAGATTCTTATTGTATTTTGCTATTTGAAAAACTGAATAAAGATTTATTATAATAGACATGAGGAAAAACGCATATTTACACTCACAGTTGCAATTCATTTTCAAATTGAAAAACCCAGTTACATAGTTCCTTGCTCGGATACCTAATTGATTTATTAGGATCTTTCATTACATTTCCGTTTATTTCTAACTAGCTGACCCGGCGAACTTCGTTCCGCCTAACAGTTGATTATTTAATTTTTAGTTTTTTTTTTTTTAAATAAACGTAGCCTAAGTTCCTTATTACATCAGCTACCTTCCAATAAAAGTCCTGTCAAAATCGGTCCAGCCATTTCAGAGATTAGCCGGAACAAATAGACGGACAGACAAAAATTTTAAAAAAATATATTTTGGTGTATGTACCGTATATATATTCATATACATGTAGTAAATAACAGTTATTTCAATAATTTTTTTATACATAATTATAAAGATATCGTTTCATGAAAAGTCTACTGACGCGTGACGGATTAGGTGCATAAAGAACCTCCCTCAAAAATTGGTAAGCATGATCATGACTGTAGTACCTATTTACATTTTGTAAGGTACCTACTGCTTTTTACTGTAGAATATGGGTTAATTTTTTAGAAGAAGGATTATCCTTCTTCTTTAACCGGTTAGATCTGGAGGTGGAACCATTGACGCAATTGTTTTTATTCTTTATTTTTAAGAAATTGCAATTTATATCAGTGACATCAAGTGGAACCAATGGTTCCGGCACAACCGGTTCAGATGAATTTGAGACAAATTAACAGTTTGTAGTGGTGATAATGTTGATATTTATTTATATATTTAACACTTTCAGCACAAAAAGAGTACAGAGGCGGACTTAATGCCATAGGCATTCTCTACCAGTCAACCTTTGGGTGATGCAGAGAATAGTGGTAGGTGCAATACGGAGAGTTATTAAATGCAATTGATAATGATTATTATTCAAATACAAAGTATAAAAATAAAGTAAAGTACATAAAATCAATTGCGTAAAGTATAAAATGGTTGGTTGGTTGATATGGACCTGGTGTTTAAAAACTTGCCTCTCACACCAGGCTGTCAATGTAAATTCAGGCAATTGGTGATTAATGCTCGTGCCTTCATGTATAAAATTGCGGCTCTTTGCTCTACACGAATTATTTACTAAAGTGTTAATAAAACAGACATTTGATGTGGAAAAGCATACAATTAAAAAACAGTTCAGCAACAAATTAACTTCTGTAAAAAAATATATATATTACCTGGTACATTGTTGGTGGGTCCCAGTGCCCGATCAGGCGAAGAGTCCTCCTCATCAGACATATTGGCTCCGTTCACACCATCAACCATTGATCACACACTTAATGTCAGCACTTTGCGACAAATCACTTCATATTACATTTACACTAAGTCCTACGAGATTCATGTATAAAATCTACTTTTTTTAAACAGATTAAGGCATGCAGCTTATTGTTTTGTCTGTCTCATAAGTGTGTTCCATTGTTATTTGAGTTATTTCTTCAGCATCTGGAAAAGAGTTTTTGTGTTGGCTTTAAGTGGGTTGTACTTGTGCTTGACTGAAATAAATCACAAGTTAGCCATAGCCAGATTTTGTTTCTGTGATTCTATTACTACAAGGATAGATGTTTAAAAAAATATTCTTGACATAATGGTAAAACTTCCAATTTAATTCCTCTTAGGAAAATAAAAATCCAGATAATTTATAAACAGAAAAGTGCAGTAGTTAGAGCTTGTTCTTGGTAAGAGATATTTATAAAAGAAACAAGGCCTATCATATAATAATCTGGAGAAATATTAAAATAGAATTTTATTGAAGCTTTTCACATCTTGCTGAAGGCCACTATTTTAAAAATAGTTTCATATTCATCGACTTTAAAGTACGCATTTAGAACGTGCAAGAATCTGCATATTTGTGTGTGAGAATTTTTGTACTAGTAAGAAATAGATTTCTTGTGTATCAGTGTATTGCTCCACATTAAAGAAAATATACTATGAGCCTCATATCTAATTAGTGTTATCTTTAAAAAAATGTATCATCACACTGATAAGTCCCTGATAAGCTGACTAAAACAATGTTCTATTTACAAATTCTGATTGTTTATATTTTTATTACAGGTACTCAGGGTGCCACCCAATTGAGTCTGAATAATGGATGATTCTTGAATAAAATATGAAATGTCTCAACAATGAAAATCTGGTGAGTGTGGGTATCTCAATGAGAAAGTCTATTTTAGAGAAGATTTTCTAATAAAACAGTGTAAAATAGTGACTCACATACAACCTATAGTAATATTGCATTCAAGTCTAAGCAGGAAAATAAACACTACTAAATATAAATCGTTTTAACTACGTTGATATTATAGCATCGTCGCCGCGATTACAACTCCTACCCACGAACTATCTACTGTAGGGTCACCAGGAAATAAAAACTGATTTTCTCTATTGTCTATCTAATCAAAAGGCGACAACTGCTTTCTATTCATTGATTGCAAGGTTGCGGGTGTCACACAATACTATTAAGCCTAAGCGCTTTCGCAATCCCTTACAAATGAACTTTTATGTACATTTTTATACCAAAAAAAGAATAATGATCACCATGACATATCGATGCGATTTCCGCATCGCGACTATAAATAAACAATAACATATACTTGCGTGCAGCTAATGTAACATCCCGTTGATGCATTTCTATTTTGAATATATTTTTATATCGCTCGGAACCGAACACAATACCACTGAGATCTTAACCTATATTTTTTCTATCGATTGTTATGCAAAAACACTTAGATGAGTCATCGTTTACACTTTTATACAACACCACGACTGCAGGTTCATGATATTCACCTGGATATTCCGTTATCTTTAATTGATTATGAGTACGGCTACTAAATCATTTTGTATAAATAATTTTTCGATCCTTTCGAAGCAGACATTTTACTCGGGACACTGGCAGTGTTGCTATAAGTAGAAAAGTCATAGAGTACTACTAAAAGTTATAATAAAAAATTGATAATGAAATGAACACACAATCAGTTTACTAGTAATAACTATCAAAATTAATTTATCAAAACCATGATAGATACGACTGTTTCTACATGATATCAACTAAATCAAATTCGATTCGTGTATGACAGAGAATCGATTTCTTGAGAAAATTTAACAACTCCATAAAACTTGTACATGTATTTTTAAATATTTTTGTATCATTGTGTGCTAAATTACATATTATTACAACTTTTTTCACCAGTTATAACCTTTTTATCTCAGCATTGCAAATCAAGCAAAAATCTACTCAAAAATGTGCTACTGTTTGCTAAATACAGAAGTCGTCAGACTGGCAACGTCTCTACCGGATATGGAGTCGGATATACTTTAAAATATGTGAACATTTTAATCATCATTAATAAGTTTAACAGTTTTTTGAGTTCATTGTATACCTAAATTGTTTCAATAATTCATTATTAGAATTATAAATACATAAAATGATCTAAAAAAGTAAGGGTTTTAGCAAAATGGAATAAATTCCATTGTAAAAAGTCACTTCATTGATAGAGCGTCATTTGTACGTAATGGAGTCGATGTTCTTTTCGACAAGTTGTAATTGAAATAATTATATAATTTTCGACGAAATATCACATAAAACTGTTTGTTATTGTGTATTACTGGATTGCAGTGAATGGTTATTGATAATTTATGGATACCATAAGCGGTAATAAGCTTTCAAACAACCTCTTTTTATCAATGGTATGTGTGACATCAAAATATTTTGGAAAGTTCATTGAATTTACCATTAAAATCAGTTCTGTGTGCGTAATCTTACATGAATACCTTTATTTACGTCTTAAATTGTGATCCCCGTAAGTTACTTGTATTGTGATATGTCGTAATCGTACAAAAATTCGAAGGCTTTGTCGCCCGCGTAATTGAGTAGCAAAACGGAAAGGTCATGCATTCATATTCACCTTTTTGTTTCCAGAACGATGATCGTCTTTATATAAAAGCAATTGTGGTGCGCGAACAACGCATATTATAGTTTTGACTGCGAACCAGGACTAGTGTTCATGGTTTTGAGGGGGCACCTTTGTGGACCACAGTTAGATGAAGGTATGGCCTCAGATCAACCTGTGAAGAAGAAACAGCGGATTGACGCGCCTGATATCGACGATGGTAGCGACAGATCCACGGAGGATGTTCTCACTGACATATTCGATTCTGAGACTACCCCTGCAGAGACTTCTGAGGAGTTCCCGTCAAGGAATGGTGAGTCTCCAGACAGTGGCACCGTTAGCGAGGATGCTGTTGACTGTTCCAGTCTCCTGAGACTCCCAAGTGACACTAATGTGGAAATTATACCATCTTGTTCCAACTCAACACCACATTGGAACTCGGAAGATGATAAACTGCTTGCTGAGTTAAGAATACTACAGGATGCTCTTGTTGGTCAGTGTTTATGTAGATTTAATGATACAGCAGTATCTCAGCTCTTTGACAGACAACTCAATATTGTTTCTTGGCCTTTGACATGTTCCCTTACTTATTTATCTACAATGCAGCTTATGTTCGATATATATTTAAAACAAAACAGTACAGGCACCATATGTTCAAAAATTATGCAAGCATGTGACATATTCGTTAGAAATAGGCATGACTGGATAACTGAGGTTGTTGAATTGGCAGATCATAAGAGTAAATTCATAACATTTGTAGCCTGTAGAGTACTAGCTAGCTTTCTAATAGTCTCAAAGGACACTGTAGATGAGAACTGGCTACAGCAGATAGCTGAAAACATTTACCTTTTTGATAGATTCAATAGGATCACAGTACAAAAGATAAACTTCAGTCTAGATATAATAAAGAGAATAGTTGAGTGGAAGGATGTGGAACAGCATCCTTTAGAAGACAGTAGTTACATTAATTCAGTGGGAAACATGCAGGTTCAGGAAGATAACCCGTTTAGGAGTAGTGTTGGCTACGGTAGTAGTAGTGGAGAGATGCCCTCAAGTTCCCACAGCAACCTACATAATGCGTTTTCAAATCTACAAACACATGGTGCGCCATCCACATCTTCGGAGCAGGAGGAGCCGGCAACATTCAGACTAAATGAGCCAGTATTAAAGCTATCATCTAATGAACAAAGAGAGATGGAGCAATCTGAATCCCCTGAGCCTCCCCAGTCAAGGATAGAGAGAGTAAATGAACATGGTTGTGTCACCGTTATACTCACAGACTCTGAATCCTTTGACACCTCACACATAAAATGCCTAACAATAAAAACATTAGAGCACCACTGGCCTGTGCTAGTAAAAAATATGAAGCTTCTTCTTCTAAGGTACCTGAATTTAGCAAATGCTGAAAATTGTATACTAACATTTTTCTCGTTATGGGAGAATATTATAAGTGTAAAAGCGAATCTCTCAGTTATAGACACAAAACCTTTTTATGCGGACTTGCAGGGTTTTGTAGACTTGTTAAGAAATACAGTGTTGCCAAGTCTAATATATACTCATTTACTAAGTTTGTTCAATGAAGTTCTGTGTTATGGGTCAACATTGGCGCTACAAGATATTTTGCCTGAAGAGATATGCTGTCTGGCTCACTCTATTGTGAGGTTTGTTAAAGACTTCAGACTACTAAGCGATGTAAGAGTTCAGACAAGTAGAAGTGGGTTTGGTTTCTTAGGACATGAATGCACAATCCTGAGGGACCATGCCTTAGGGCCTGAAGTAGCGCCTTTATCGTCATCCATTCAACTTGTAGATCAGAGTTATGGCGATGACGAAAACGATGAATCACAGTCTAGATCAGAAGTTGACAAAACAATGCTACAGAGAATGTCATTACTTGTTCTGAAATCTGTCGCCGTCACAGTGAAAGAAATGCGATGTGATTCCTCTGACAGTTCAATAGACTCCTCAGATTATAACGCGATACAAGACATGCAGATCGTAGAGCGATCTATTCGCGACGTCCTCAAGAAGCTAGATGTTTTTATCAGAAACAGCCTAGAGTTCCATCCTGAGACACCTTTTACGAAAATGCTGATACATTTGTTCAGTGAACAGGATGACTACTTGATTGAGTCCATGGTGTGCACTCTTGATATTACTGTAGGGATTGTGTACAGAAACTCCATGTACCCTGATTTAATACCAATGTTGAACCCCATATCTTCATTCATAGAGTTCCTGAAGGTTGTTTCACATGATAGCGATGTATTACTTGATTACCTCGTGAGTAACGAGACTTGTTTCTTGCTGTATTTACTCAGGTTTCTGAAATATGTAAGAAGGAACTGGCCAAAGTTTTTGGAGACTTGTCAGCAAACAGATTCTGGGGGTAGCAGAGGTCTGGATGACACAATGAGGGTTCTAATAAGATTGAGGTTGCAAATCAGCAGACTGGTGTCGAAGTCTCTATTCCCATACAACATAAGTCCAGTGCTAAGATTGTTGGAGGTCTGTGAAAGTTTGTATGAAGGGAATGAGTTTAGTTGAATATCCAATAGTATCCTATATTGAGATTCATAAAAATACAAGCTGAAAGTAATGCTAGAATTGATGAAATATGCTGGAAATATTACTGTTATCAATAACATTATGTTAACTGATAAGTACTTGAATAAGAGTTTGTTAGAATGTATATGTTCCAATAAAACATTTCTAAAGGATTTTATTGCTTGGGTTCTGAAATGAAAAATCCGTGTAAGAAATTGACAAATGCGGGTTAGCTGTTGCAATTGATTAAATTAAATTATAATCGGCCCATTGAGTCACTTGCGTTTAAAGTCTAACATTTTATTCTAGAATCGGTGTCTTAAGTTGATATTTTCATTAAAAAACATACAATTATACAAATAATGTCATGAGCAAGGTCTGGCAACCCACTCAAACAATGAAATAAACTATTCTTATCTACAAAGACTGCCAACTCATTTTACATTCCAAACTTTCCTTAGTTTTGTGTAGAATTAGCTCTATTTAATTTATATTAATTTTTATTGTTGTAACATTTGTAATATTATGTGTATGTTAGTTTATGTAATTATGTGTTACTCAGTCTTCCTCTTAGAGTATGTTCCTTTAAATGCAATACTTTTTGAATATTGGGGCACTGTGCTTCTTTCTTTTAATAGTACAAAATTAATATTGCAGTTTTTGGCTCTTCTTGATTAAAATAAGTATGGTGAAATATCACTAATATTTTTAACCAACTTCCAAAAAAGGAGGAGGTGCTCAACAATTTTTTTTTTTTATGAATGTCCACCGATTACTCCGAGGTTTCTGATCCAATTTATGTGATTCTTTTTTGATGGCGCATACTTGCCATTTGATCCCGTTAAAATTACTTCAGTTTGGATCAGTAGTTTTTATTTTATGAGCTTTTTTGCTTATTTCAATTTCTACTTAGACGAAAGACGTCGTTCAAGTTGTAGTGTTCTGTTTGGAAGTTGGTTATATTTTTTTTGCAAAAGGTATGCAATGCCGATTTCATTCCTGTTAAAAAAAATGTTACACAGTGTTCTAATAAATGCCCAATAATGTGCCTTACCGTTATGTAAAAATAGGGTGCTCAGTAATTATATTTTAATGTAGAAATAAAAAAATTCAAGAACATATTTATACATTATTTTTAGTGCAACCATTTTGCTTATTAGTTTTAAATAGTAGTTTAGATGATTTTAGCATTAATTTATTTTAGTTTTTAGATATTCGGTTGTATTATATATTTAGTTTCGATATTGCATATAAAATGCGGGTCTATACATTTTTTGTTTTTAAATAATTAAATTATATTCCATGCCACAATGATGTACATAAATGCCATCAATTACCATTTTATAAGTAAATGTAATCAGTATTAATACAATATCCTAATTTATATCGACATTATAATATAATAAAAAATAATTGTTGTTTGGTAAACTTATGACATGGAGAAAAACTGAAGGAATTTGAGTTCACTAATCAACTGAAAAATTATTTGCTAGTAAAAATCTGACTGATGAAACAAAGTAAAACACTTTCAATATAAACATAATTATTTCCAAATATAGCTAATATTACCGTTGTCATCAATAAGAAAAATAATATTTTTTATGAACTTTTCTAAAACTATAAATTGTTGAATTTTAAAATATTCTGTCCCATATTCTAATAAATTTACCAAGCAACAAACCATACTTCGACTACGGGATCTTATATTATGTTTTATAATAGCTTTAAGTGATATAACGACAACAGACTGTTATGTAGGTTTAAATGTGTCCATTTTGTTACTTCCATTTAGATAATAAGATGTTATTTTAGTACTTTTTTCATCAGTTACTTGATATGATTACTGAATCTCAAAATTGTGGACCTCTTTAATCTGCAGACCAGTTTAAAGTCTTTCAAGAATGTTTTGATTATTATAAAATATCCTGAAATTAATAAACTTATTATCGAAATTAAAACTTAATTTCGATAATAACTTTATTAATTTGCTATTTAAAAACTATTATATTTTTTAGAAAAATATTTTGTACACCATCTTGCCAATTAGACTACCGAAAATCATATTTTACTATTTTATTTAAATAAGGATTCCGCTAAATTCTTTAAAAAATCTTTCGATCCTATCCTATTTGTCTCACTGCTGGGCTGAGGCCTCCCTGTTCCTTTTCCACACATTACATTTACTATGTCAGGCCAGTCCTTTTGGTAGGATTCGAGCTCGTCCCGCCATCTTCGCTTTGGTCTGCCGCGTTGTCTTTTGTCATTTTTTTAAAAAGACTTTTAAAAAAAGCCTGCGGAAAATAATTGTGATGCATAATTTTTTGTCTGCGTCATTATTTTTAATTTACAATATTTTCAGACATTGCTTAGAGGCTGAACAAAGATTACGTATCTAAAAGCAAAAATACATTTAGCTAACAATGTCCTGTATTACATTAATTTCATAGTTAGATTTCAATTTTTTGGCTTTTATTTGTATTCTGAATTATGTAAAACTTAGGTTTATGAAGGGGAAATTCAAAATTTTGTATTTATAAGCAGTAATTTAAGTCCTTGTTATTGTTAAGTAACAATAATTTAATTTAAATAACGACATTAAAATGAAATATTTTTGTACATGATGACAACATCTTGGTTTTATTTTTACACATTTTTAAAAGAAAACCAACTCACACGAAAATTATTTAAAAAAACTGTATCTAGTTCCTCAATCAATTTTATCTTCGTTGTTAGCAATAGAGGTTTAAATGTCATGTTCCTGTCTGGCCATAAAAGGTACAAAATTTTGCAAGGCCTTTGATATGTTTAATAAGACTATCATGCTTTAAAAACTGATTATATGGCTGTTAAAGTAACGGAAAAAAATTAGTAAACTAACTTCCTTGTTAAATCGAATAAGATTTCGGTTTATTAGTGCCGAAATATTTATTTCGGAGTGTTCCTTAAGGCGCTGTCTTTGGTCCAAGTCAACGTATTTGTTAGTAATAATAGTCAGTATGGTAGTATTTTCTGTAAACATATAATACTGTTATATCTACATAACATCACGCCTGTATTCCTGGTGGGGTTAGGCAGATATGGTTCAACATCCACTTTCATCATCATCATTGCCGTCCACTGTTGAACGTAAGCCTCCCCCAAAGAACACCAACCATCCCGGTCTTAAGCAGTCCGCAATTCCGCATCCATCCGCTGCCACCTTATTTAAATCATCGATCCATCGTGCCACAGGGCGTCCCACACTACATGACATCCACTTTATGCCAGTTATATTGATGATGTAGCCTTTTGATCCGAGCTCCGTCTTGTTGTTTATAAAATGTCTCTTAGCTCGGTGTGTCGCTTGACATAGGCCTCCTCCAACTGCTTCCATTGCTCTCTGTCTGCCGGGACTTTTGTCCAGTACGTGTCCAGTTATATTACGTTCCAGTTAATAAGGCGATGTAAATCTATTGCCATCCACGGGGCATTTATTTTTAAATATTTAATAAGTATTAATTACTACTTATAAAATAAATTATTATTAAAATAATTTGACTCTGTAGTGCTACTGGGAAATAAAATGCACACATTTGGAAGAATGTCATAATGATATAAAAAGTGAAGCAATTTTATCTAATCTATTAAAAACAATAGGTCTCTAACGGACTTAGTGAAAATAGTACGAATCGTATACATATTTGTATGATATCTATACTAATCTTATAAAGCAGAAGAGTTTGTTTGTTTGTTTGGTTGGTTGGACGCGCTAATCTCAGGAACTACTGGTCCTATTTTAAAAATTCTTTCCTTGTTAGATAGCCCATTTATCGAGGAAGGCTATAGGCTATAAATCATCACGCTAAGACAAATAGGAGCGGAGCATTAATGGAAAATGTGACGCAGACGAAGTTGCGCGGGTCAGCTAGTGTTACATAATATAGACATACGAAACACTCTAAAATTTAACCCTTGATTCCGAAACTAAGTAAACCCGGACTATCAGAATCAGTGATTCCTCCGATTACAGCAAAAGCTCAACAATGATTTAATTATGAGTCAGTAGCAAAATTTTTATAGAATAACTATATCGGGTCTAAGAGTACCTAAGTATTCTATAAAAATGAAAACAAAAAAAAAGTCAGCAATAAAAAATAATGATAAGTCTATTTATTTGTGAAGAGTGAAGTGTGTAAGAAAGTAGGGAGGTAGGAGCAGTGGCAGTGTGAATGTTTGATGTTATTTAGTAACAACAAGAAGACTATATTTTTTTTAAAATACAAAACGGGGAAACTCTTGGCCCAAATCTCACCTGAAGGAAAGTGATGATTAGACCGAAGATGGAAGCGAGTTTCACCCGGAATCCTCTTACACAGAGGAACTGGCTATCATACCTGCCGAAACTGCCGGAACACAACAATTCTGTGAACGTAGTTGTTATGGCGACAGACTTAGACATGATAGTGGTAGCTTGCCAGGCGGACTTAGAACAAGTCCTACCACCAACCAAACCGAGCAAAAAATTTGCCTCCGCTGGGAATCGAACCCAGTAGTAGGATATCGGTTAGGTTTCCTGCACATTACTTTTAAAACAGCTCTCTGCGCTCTTTCCAGCTCCAATATGTATATTTTGGCTGCCCCGCCCCAAACAGGAATGCAGTATGGGAGTATGGATTGGAGTATGGATAGAGCAAGATATAACCAATTTATACACACATGTGTCTGCCGAATTTCTGAAGTTTTTGAAAACATAAAGGAGGCTTCTAACCCGTTTTTGGAGTATGAATTGAGGTCACCTGGGGCCCGAGTCTGCTATTACAATAGTGTCAGAATGGTCGATCACTGATTTCAAAATGGTTGATTTTGACAAGTTTGGTAATCTACTAACATAATAGGATCATAATGGCGTCATTATGACATTCCAATGATCAACCACTGACACGCCATTGAGAGAAAGCAATATGAATGGTAATCTCGTACATAATGACAGATTTAGTATTTACGAACTTCTCACTACTTCAGATTGCTTATAACACTAATAAATAATATGTAAAACTAAATATAAATACAATCTGGCATGAATAAATGCTCAAATTTAGCTCGGTTTTATAATAATGGCAATACGGCATTCCTACCGCAATTCTATTACGAGACCACTGACGACCCAGTGACCGTGCGATTAAGAATTTAGCAGATTACGAACTTTTAGCAAAATGACAATGGGATCGTGTCGGAATGACAAATTTATAAAAAAATAGCAGACTCGGGCCCCAGGTTAAATGAGCATCGATTTATACGCCAAGATAGTAGTTCGTAGTAGCAAAAACTGAGGACAAAGATGGATACACACTCTTTGGTGGATTTTAGCAGGAGTGAATTTTTGGGGGTGATAAAAAGCTGGGCGGCATGGATGACGCAGAATGACAGAAAGGGATTACCAAAGATTTATCAGGTTCTCTCGAAGCCAGTTACTCACACGTTCAAGGGCTATTTCAGCGTTGTATTTGTCAGTTTTACAATCCTTGCCGTAAACCATAACGGCTGTATCGTCGGCGTAAGAGAACACTTCAGACAATTTAAGAGAACATTAATCGTTATATTAAAAATATCGTAGAACCCAGTACACTACCCTGAGGGATTCCGTAGGTCACCGTTTCAACATTATGTCTCATTTCTTCTGTGAACATCTACGGTTTCTCCCCAAGCGTCGACACTTGTGCAGTCTTATGCTTCTCACATCCAGCATAACCCCGCGGCCCTCGATACGAATGGTTCCCAATTTCAAGTCTCTCTTCTTACGTCGAGCCGAGAACCTTTTCTCTCACTTCGATTACCCCTACGGCGAGTTTACGATTTCTGTCCCGTTTCTTCTCCCTTGGCGACATATTATCTTTAAAATTAAAATTGGATATTATAGACTATTGATTGCAACAAAGGCACATCAAGCTGCGCAAGCCTGTGGACGGCGAGCTATGGGTGGCTCGCCGTCCGTCCGTCTTTTGACGACAGGCCGTGTCAACGGCGCGTTAGTGTTTCACGCGCGCCTCAAAGAGAGTCTGCACGCAGAGGGACCCGAAAGGGCCGACGCCTGCCGGAGTCGCGGGACTATTCGAAAGAGATACCGTGGCTCCGGAACACAAAGGGCAATGAAGGAACATGGATGGGTTTTAGTCAGTAAAAGTCTGACACTCCCTCTCGCTCCGCCCAGAGCGGGAGGAGTCTTTGGATGATTTCCCATCCCTAAAAAATATAAAAAAAAAGGTTGATTGAGAAAATTTAAAAGTTTCGGGTAGGTCGATGTGCTGGTGACTATACCTGCTGAAAATCAATAACACAATGGTGATTTTACATAAATGAAATACCTTACATACACCTACTACCTTACCTACAGCAGTATTAAGACATTGCGTAATGCCCCTATAATCTTCCTGCCCAGGTATCCCATGTTACTTGGGGTCGGCCCAACAAGTTTTTTTCTTCCACTCTGCCCTATCAGCCGTCGAACTACTCCCTTTTCTTTCATATCACTCCTCACACAATCCATCCATCTTTTCTTTGGCCTTCCTCTCCCTCTCCATTCATCCACATTTATGTTCATTAGGTACTCTTTTAGTTAAATGCTTTTGCTCCCTCGTCTTCAAATGACCATACCAAGACATCGATTCCCTTTTAACTTTTCCGTCACTGGCGCCACTTTTAAACTACCTCTACTGTACCTAGTCATTACTCACTTTATCCATTCTCGTTACTCCACACATCCATCTCAACATTCTCATCTCCGCCACATGCAATCTATTTTCATCCGTCTTTTTCACAGCCCAACATTCTGCCGGTCGATTTTGTCGACATCTCACCGTGATCACTTAGGTGTACTTAGTGACCGACAAGTGAGCTGTCATGCGATCTTGTTTGTATGGTTTGACAGCTCACTTGTCGTTCACTTCGCCTAAGTGTTCACTTCGACATGTTTATAGAATCGCATTGCAGATCCATGCATTACGACAGGTCTTATCACGGACTTGTATATAGATTTTCCCTTTCAACTTGAGAGGTATCCGTGAGTCGCAAGTTGTCCCAGTGACCTGTCGCCATTTCATCCATCCTGAGTTAATCCGGTGCGTTACGTCTCGGTCTACATCGCCATCTGTAATGCCCATAATGTTTGGAAATAAAACCAAGGAAATACGTATCACCAATTGTATTTCTAATCATAATTTACAACATATTATATCTAACATTAGCATTGTAGGTACACATAGTCTAACTCTCGTACAATCACACTTAGGTATATTCTCTCATATTGCTTTATTTATGGACGCAAACGGGGCTAAGGTAGATTCGATATACGATAGATATAAAAAGTAAAAATTGAACGTGAACTATGATGCCAATAAGGCAACGCTCTTGAGTTGTATTAATTATTATATATATTAATAAGTAGGTATAAAAAGTCAACATTAGGGTAGGGAATCAATTGGCAGAATAATTTTAAATTGAGTGAGATGGGATATATTTTTTACAGACAGTGCTAAACATTTCTTTTTCTGAGGAAATTGTATTGAAAAATCAAGATGGCGGCTATTGTCCCTTTGGCCGGGCGGCAAAAGATACACAGGTTTAATATTATTTGAGTAGTTGCGATAGCAAACGACAAATGGGAATTATGGTAGGCGCCAGATAAAGTTGCAATTAAGTACATTGGTGTGACTGATACTGGCATGGCCACCATCAGGGATTTTAATATTGATGGATAACACAAAAAATAGTCGCTAATAATTAGTCGCCAAATATCATATTAGTCTAACACTTGTTCACAAGTTTATAAGGGTTTATAGGTGGCTGATCTGGAGAGCGCCTACTCCAGCTTGGTCCATTTGAATCTCAAAAGCTAGGGCACCTAGCGAAGATCTGCTTTCTCCTGAATCAGTCGCCAAATATCAGAATCTGTCGGTCGCTCGTTCTAAAGTTTGAAGCGACTCGGACTCAACAATCTTCGCTAAAGAATAGGTATTTCAACTTTTTAGTTCAATAATATGATTCAACACTATACCTGCTGCTGCAGCAACCGTTCAGAGATCGAAATGATTTTCACCCTTATCGACTTAGCAATAAGGTTCAATATATTATGTCAGTCGCTAGTAGGTACGTGGAACTAGTTTTAGGTCTGAACCTCAACATTGTTTTTCAAAAGATCACTTTTAATATCGAATCGTATTCTAAAGACAGCCTTACATTCTAACAATCATCAATAATTTTCAGCTATAAAAAGTAGGTAGGTAATGTAGGTATGACCTTTCCACACATGTGTGCCATGGCATTAATATTTTTCTACACAATGCCGGTAGTGGTAGCTACGTACCTACATAATAGGGAATATGCATGAAAATAATATTTATAATCTGTACATTTTATCTAGAAATATACAAAAATATAATACTAACAGTGACAATAGAACCAAAATTTCTCGAAAAACAAACGAGATATAATCATTTTAAACAAATATATCGGTCCCTTTCGTGAAAACGCTGTTTTCTATGGCAGCTGTATAGGCGTCATGGACTTTGACGACAAAGTTCATATCGGACTTCTCTTTCTAATTGTAATCTTTGAATCTATAAAGCTTCATCGCTGATGAAGATATTTAAAAATAATTTCATGTATGTTTACTAGAGCTAATAAATATTTCATTTTGCTAATAAAAAAATCGCACGCATATTCCCTATTATGTACAGACGCCAGCACATCAAGCTACAACAATCTGTCAAATTCCTTCAATAGATTTTCAACTTTACCTCTAAAGGTTTAAGGTTGATTGGAATAATTTGACAGTTTCATAGCGTAGTAGCTTGATGTGCTTGACTGTACTTGAATAAATAATTCGAGATAATTTTAATCCATCGCCATAAATTCGATTACCGACGTTAGCGTTGTGCATTTAAAGCTAATTTTTAAATTGTCTCCGGCGAGGAGGCTGTTGACTATTTTCTCGCTGAAGTAACGGACAAAAGATGTAGATCCTGTGAGAGTAATAGACTCACATACATATAGTCGATAGCTGTCTGTGCACATTGCCGGCGAGACGATAACTCTCCTACCACTTGTTCGTCGGAGCGACAAGAACTATCAAAGATAGTACTCGCTTTGCGACACTCGCTCAGCGATGCTCGCTTGGCGGTCAAAACGCACGCTGAGAGACCAACCAGCGAAAATGACTACCGAGTAACCAGCGAAAATGTGCGAGTAATAGCCCGTCGCACAAGAGCATTCGCATATAGCTGAGCGACAAAACTATCGAAATTAAACTAGCTATTCGCTTCTCACAAACTCGTATCGAGTTTCAAGCTTATGAAAAAGTATTAAATTATTTATTATCTCGAATTTGAATTCAAATACAGGTTTTAATTTTTAATAAGGGTTAGATACTACAATCTCAAACTTTCTTTTGTAACAACTGTAAGCCACACATTTTCCTAAAGCGTCCTCCACACTATTCCGAAGTTGCACGAGGCGAAGTGCTCTCCGAAATTGACCGAAGTCCGAAGTAGGTGTCCACACATGACACCTCGAGCAATTTCGCGAGGAGCTCAGTCGCCCGTTCCCCTCACGATAGGCATAATGGATAACGTTCATGTGGCAACTACCGTTGCAATGTGTACTCTCGCGTTATAAAAATACGTGCGTATTTACTATGGCTGACGCGAGCCGACGAAGTGACCCGAGTAGTGTGGACAGACGCTTCGTGTTCGAACTTCGAGTCCTTTGACTCAGGCGCAAAAACCGACAACAACTGGAAGTCGCCCGAGGCGAAGCGAAGTGCCCGTCCACACTATCGTATTCGCTCAACTTCGATCAACTTCGGGAATACTGTGGAGGCTACTTTACAATCATTCATTCATCAAAACTTCTCATAACCTCACCGTGTCTGTACAGTGAACTGCGAAAGGCGATAACTGTTTGAACATATTTTTGAGTTCAATATTATGGAATATAAATTCTAAAAAGGTAACCGTTGTTGAAAGATGAACTTGTTTTAACGGAAAATAAACTGTAATATTCGATCGATCTTTTGAAGTTGACTGTACATTGACCTAAACACAGTTAAATAAACATCATGATTCACATTAGGTACTCAGTAAGCCAATAGATTACGCTAGTCTGGTAACACTATATTTGTTCTGTCTTCGTTTCATCATGCCAGTTTTCACGTAGGTACAGTTAGCGGCGCCTAAAATCCTGTTAAAGGTATGATTTATTGCGGTATTGAATGTTCAACTCTCGGCGTTGCATCGAGCATTGAAAATCCAATGACGTAGGTACTTTTATTCAGCGTTCATTGAGGTATCGACTTGTTTGAATGAAAACGGCCATAAGTCACAATCACTCCTATACCTTGCACTAAACATGATGTTTATTTAAAACAATAAGTTTCAGAATAAGTTACACTATTACAATTGGCCAGTTAATAAGACCAGACTGAGAATTGCCAAACTAAAATGTCGAAGAATAGACAAGAAATGGAGTGTTATGTTGTGTGTTTCTGCTGTCCATAGAAAAAGCGGCACATCTGGCCTTAATGTAAAACTTAGTTGTTCACCATCGAACAAGGAAATTATAATAAGGCGCATATAGTAATGTCTTTTCATATGTTTCTATGGGCTCGTGCTCATTCGCTTACTCGCGTTTTACAAGTACAAGACTAGCTTCGAGTTTTTATTTACTTATTCCTCCATTTTATGCTTCAGAAAGATGTGATCTTTAGTCTTATGATGACGGATTTACTGCTTCACATCGTTTTAACAATATTTTTAGTAAAACTATGGTGATAGTTTGACGGTAGACCTTGCGTTTTTGTACATTGAAATATTAGATACTGGCCATTCAGTAAGTTTCCTCTAGTACCAGTAGTTTCATCTTTAGTTTACTTTATAAACTGTTAGTACATATCGTTGAATTTGCGCACTCCATTCGTTTACTCCATGACGGAAATCAATAGACAAAAAAACATTCATAGTTTTGTCATAGCATTTATTTCTTTATTCACATTTGCTTTTCCAGCGTTCAACAAGTCAGAGCGTATATACAGTTAGCAAGAGTCGCTAATAGAATTTAATTCAGACAGATTTCATACTAAATCTTTGAATTATTTGGCTATCAAAACATGTTAAGTAGATATTAATTTGTGCTTCTCAAAATATAAGTCTGATTTGAACTTGAGTAAATAGTGCAACGGAGGTTTGTAACTTTGGTTGACTTGAGCGACTTTTTTGCCAACCGTACTACCCAAAATGGGTCAACTACACATAAATCACATAACAGTCCCTTTTTAATGTCATCGTTTCATAATCAAGCTCACATGAGACATAATATTTTAATGTGAAACATATACGTTAGACATAGATATTGTGTTTTCTAAAATAAACAATCTCATTCTGACAAATTAAAACAATTACTTATTTCACGTAACCGTTGATAATTATGGTATTCGGCAATGTTTCTGTGAATTAATCAGTTCTTTAGGCATGGTTGAAGTGCTACTCATTTTATACTGGGTAGTTTTAATGCAAACATATAAAAAAGGGATTTTGGGCTTTGCTCAACATAAGAAAATAGGCATTACTAGCATAGTAGCCAGAATTTTATTCGGGCCCTATTATTAATTCAGCGACCAAAACAAATGCTTGATTATCTTATATTATTATTGTCTTTGAACATTTCCGAATACCACAGCACAACGCTCTTAAAACATTTTACATTTTGAAAACTTACCATTCATTATTCTAAATTGGTAAACAACTTGACTGGACCGCGATATTTATCATCCGTAGAAAAAAAAAAAACTTATCATTATATTACACAAATATTCGATTGCCGTGTGTGAATGACTAACATAAAACATTTATCACACGGAATGTAAGAAAAAAAAACAATTAATAGGAGCATGCACACAATGGCCCATGTTGGCCAATAATCATGCAAATAACGCATAAAAACTTATGATAGTCATGCAGAAAGCACGGAGTAGTCGAAGAAATATAGCGGTAATAAAACATGCAAAAAAACTACGACAACAACACATAAAAAATTATATGTAAGTTTGAACCTAACCTAGCACTTCATTTCTTACCACTCCGTGAAATGCAACCGTCAAAGCTTCACAGATCATTGCGCGCAAGAGTATTAAAATAAACACTTAATTAAACATCGAGTACGGACTACAAATATCGCGCCAAAAAAAAAGTTAAAACAAAAACAAACTTACATACATACTCAGGTATCATAGTCTTCGTCAATCTGTAGATTGCCAGAATTCAAACTGTCTATATCAACTGGATGCGGCAACACGGGCTTAATTTCAATCTTTTTCACTTCCTGCCTACTCGTTCTAGAATTCTGCCTATGAATTTGTCGTAATGAATTCTGGTTTCTAGGTACGCTCACGTTAATAGCCGCTGTATCCAGCAGTTTTATTTCTGGGTTTGCTAAATTTTTTGTAAAGTCTATATTTAAGATTGGTGTTATTGGTGTGACGGGCGTCCTAGGTGCTACAATTGGTTTTTCTATTATTGCTGGTTTCGGCACCATTTCAATTTTGAGGGGTTCGGGCGTGTAGCTGGTTGAAGGTTGCGGACTTGCATACGTAGGGTTGAGTTTGATGACACTTCTATGTTGCATTTCATCGGTTAATAACGTTTCTTGGTAAAAGTTCGCGGTAATAACCGGTTTTTCTTCTGTGGACTTCTTTGACAGGTCTATGGCAGTGTCTAGTGAGGTCGACGTGACGGTTTCGGTTCGCACCAGTTTGTGAGGCAGGTCAGCCTCAATAGAGAGGGCTCGTTTGATGGGTTCCCGGGGAGGTTGTAAAGGTACTATTTTCACGTCGCAACTGCTCGAACTATTTGAGTCTTCCCTTGCTATCCTTCGGGGTGGGACCGTCATGTCCGTAAATCTGTGGAAAACATAAATACTTATGGTTAAACTCACGAATAGAAATTGCAGAAATTACGTCGTCAAATCTTGCTTTAGGAAAATATGTTTGGTTGGTTGGGCCGTCTTCTATAACCTTTACCGGTTGATTCGCAGTATAATTATTGAAAGATCTACGCAAAGGCAATACGTTAATCATTGGACTATGTAACATATACCGCAACAGTTAAAGTGCAATACACCATGGCAAAACTATCGACATTAAACGATGAAAAAGGGCTACCACTCTTTTGTTCTAAGCAATTAACAGGCTTTCCAATTCCACACACTCGTGTAGGTAGGTAATAAAAAGTGCTAACAATCTTAGAACAATGTCTTTTCACACCCATTCTTTGTGCCGGTGATAGAAGGGCTATAACTAGGGTTGTCAGGTCCTAAAACTGGAAAGCCGAACAGACCAGCAAATGTATCCGACTTTTAGGTAAAATATAATGAAAAAGCCAGACAACTTATCTTATTGAGGATTAAGTGTTTTTAAAATAATGTTTCAATAGCATTATTTTACGTAAATGTAGACTTTTTGACTCTTCAGAATGTATAAAACCGTTTTATGTTATAATGACAAAACCAAATTGGATGTATCAGTCTATAACATGCAATTTTCAGTGAAAATCTGGTAAAATATTAAACGCCGGACGTGCATTCTAAAAGCCTGATATGTCCGGCTTAATCCGGATGCTTGGCAACCCTAGCTATGACTATGTTAAGAAAGTTTCATAAAATAAGTTAGGTAATCGTTAACAATTAATGTACGTTACTTACATCACTATAGTCAAGGCCCTGCGTATCTAACTTATGTAGGTAGGTAGGCTACGAACACATGGCTAGTATATTATGTAGGGTTGCCAACATTTCTTAGACGAAATATTGAATGAATTTAATTCAATTTTTACTCTTTACCATTTAGGTTTAAATTTTTGTCTTTTTTTTATTAACTTACTTTTAAATCGGCGTTAGCGGCGCAATCGAACTTGACGCACTTTAATTATCGCTACCACTTTGCATATTTTTAAGACTTCAACTTCTCAAAAGAATTAACAATTCCTAATTGAAAATAATAACCAAAATCCCAAAACAAAAATAAAGCAGACCAATGCGTAAACATTCGTTTGACATTGACAAGTTCGGAACGCGGTAAAACATTCGTTCGGATACACTGTAAGTAGTCGAACCGGAGAAAAAGTCGTTTTCTATCGTGGTGGGTGGGGAACATAGGTTGTTATAGGAAATCTACGTGATGGGACGAAGACTCTTTCTCCAGTTCGACTATACACGCTATCGCATCAGTCAAAAGTTGATGTGAAATGAAACATTTGTTTGTTAGATTTCGGTGATGAAAATATATAGTATTTTTGCGTACTATATATTTCTTCAACATTATATAATGATGAACATACATATATTATTTATAGGACTATAACTATTGCGCTGAACGTATTTAGGCTACCTGCAGGCAGAATACAATGACTTAGGATATAAGATGTGTATTTTCTTGCAATTTTGTTTATTTAATTAATTTGTAAATATAATCAATGGTAGGTTACCTAGACGAGTTCGGCGAACTTTCAGCGCTCATCATTTCTTTCTCTTCCGCCGCCGATACGTCGGGGATATTCTTTACCTGAAAATATTAAAAACAAGACTACTATTAACACTATACTTTAAGGACGGTCTACCTAAATTATCATAATCCTTTCAGCGACTGCAGGACATGTGTCACCACATCAAACGGCCTTTTGCTTAGCGCAACCAAATCTCTCGCGGCCCTCACCAGCCCCCCGCCCCCTCCATTACCTCGTGCTAATGGCATCATGAGTCTTTCGCGACGAAGGGATAGTTCTAAACATCCTGTACAGCTCCGTCTCTTTCTCTCACAGAGGAATCATTGGCACCTCAAATAAGAGGGTAGTTTATCATAAAGGACGCTCAAATTATTGTCTGGCCTTATTTTTCTTTACTATTGATTTTTTTTTTGAGACCATTATGTTACCAGATGGTAAGCGATGATGTATGTGGTCTAAGATAGAGCACGCTTGCCTAGAAGTAACCTATTTCTATTCTTAACTAGCTGTCCCCCGCGGCTCCCGTTCGCTCCCGTTTTACCCGCATAGTTCCCGTTCCCGTGGGATTTCCGGGATAAAAACTATCCTATGTCCGTTTCCTGGTTCTAAGCTACCTCCCCACCTATTTTCAGTCAAATCGGTTTAGCCGTTCTTGAGTTATAAATAGTGTAACTAACACGACTTTCTTTTATATATATAGATGTCGAACAGTCTGTCCGTGGCTCAGAATATTGTGATCGAATGCTGTATAGTCGAACAAAATTAGGGTTGTTTTTACACAAAAATCCTAGAAAATAACCCAGCTCATATTCTTATTTATTTCCTTGAGTAAACTCTTTTCCTTTACTTTGTTAAAACTTATTCAAAAGGTTTGTGTAGGTGCAAGAAAAATTGGAAATGTTACGTGTTTTCAGTAACTTTCATTTGAAAGAAAAACATTTGTTGGCTTCTCAAAAATGTGTTTTGTTTGCGAAATAATGTTTAGGTATTTTAACAATAAGAACATTAAACAAAGGGAATACTTTTACATTAAAAAGTTATATAATTTTCTGAATACTTGAGTTTTAATTTTGTGAGCCAATTTAAGCAAGAGGCTCTTTCAAAATCGTTTGCGAAACTCTTCTTTTTAATAATTTTCCTTCTCAACCCATAGCCTTGAGTTTTGTAACACGCCTAGTTGCTGAGTCTAAAGCATGTTCCAGAGACGGATGTAATCCAGCATCCCATTCAAGGTGACCATGGTGGGAGTTTGTTTGTCATCCGCGAATTGTGTTTGAATTTGGATTGCATCTGCCGTCTACATAGATGGCAACAAGTAAGGTCACCTTGGGTGAGACGCTAAATTACATCCATCTGGAACATGCAGGCATTTAGGCAGTAGTCCCCAAGAGTATCCATCCTTCTACAATGTACGCCTATCCAATTTCTTTTAAAACCATTGCGCTCCCTTAACTTGATTCGGTTATATTCAGAGCAGTGCTACCTCTAACTTGTTATTTTCATGTCATTTTTAGAGTCCTGCGCCTCCCCCCTCTTGTATCAACCTACACGCCCACAAGTGGAGCGCGCAATTCCGTTTAAGAACCCCTGGTGTACAGAGAGGGTACGTAAAGGACAAGGTAGATTAAAAAAATAAACTTTCATTTATAAACTTACCAGATCTCTCAGGAAGTCAAACTTGGACTCCGCCAGGATGCACTGCTTGACGTGCGAAGGGCTGAGGGTCTTCGCATTCCTCGCCATCGTCACCTGCATCGCTTTGCTGAGGAGCGACTCCACGAACAGTTCCAGGGTGCGAGGTGTTGTTGATAATAGTGCTGAGTTAAGGAAATATTAGCAGTAAATGTATAAAAAATGCGGTATCAATACCGCTATATACGAACTAAATACCTCATGTCATCCAAATTCTACATAGCGCTGCGGTATAAAAAGTTTTGCACGCTATTGGCGAAATTATGGTGTATGCGTATTATACAACGTACAGACGCCAGCACATCAAGCTACAACAATCTGTCAAATTTCTTCAATAGATTTTCAACTTTATGAATCCTGAAGGTTCAAGATTGTTTGGGAAAATTTGACAGTTTCGGGTAGCGTGATGTGCTGGCAACTGTACCATAACTTTTCGGGGCATGACACCAATATATATATAAAATTCTTCCATTACTGAGTGACTGACAGACAACACACAGCCGAAACTACCTACTGTTCGTAGAACGTTGAAATTTGGCACACAATTTCCCTACACTCAATAGGGGAGCACTTAGAGATTTCCCGAAATTCCTACGGGAACGGGGAGAAACGGGATTTGCGTGTGTGAAGTCGCGGGCAAAAGTTAAATAAGATAGACGAACAGAGGGCTGGGCTTTTCTTCGGCCAAAGAATCAGCTTTGCCATTCAAAGCGGCAATGCTACCAGTGTTCTGGGCACTTTTGCCATTCACAGCGATGTGGATTATTTTTTTTGATGCCCGATGAATTATTTTGTTTTTATACGGGTTTGTACAAAAACAAAGACGTTAACCGTAACGCAATGAATTTTTAGTTTTGAGGTCTCAATAAATTACAATAGACTTATATTTCTATGCAATAGACAGTCTTTTATATGCTAACCCACTTCCAAGTAGGCCTAATTGAGAAAACATGTCAGGGTAAGCTTTTCGTTGTAAGTCTTCCTATTTCTGTACTTGGCTAGGTACATAAGAATACCTAGTATGTATAGTTATGTCGCTGTGAAAAGATTAGCCAATCATTGATAGTGGAGCCGACAAGCTAGGGTGCGCCGGATGTTCATAAATATCGCCACTTGCGGGGACTTGCTGAATGCAATTGTTGCAAATTGCAAGTGCGTGGGAGCTGTGGTGGCATAGTGGCCACGTCCTCAACTTTCGAGTTGCAGGTCGTCGAGTCTAACCTAAGCAGGCGCTTTGCTTTGTGTAATTTATTTCAAAATTGTGAAGGTTTTCTTTCGTACGGAAACCGGAATGTAATCCAATCCAAAAAAAATAAATTGTTAATTCTGCATGTTGTCCACCAATCCGCACTGCGATATAATCAAACCCTATCCCAGAGAGGTCTATGCCCCAAGTAGAACATTTGGTGTAGATTTATTATACGTATGCTTATGCTAGCAAGTGCGACACCCACGCAGAATGAGGATAGGTGTAATTTCATGAATTCTATTTCCATTAAAACCTAATGGCCATGGAGAAACCCACGTGTATCACAAACAATCACAATTTACTGTAAGCAGGGGTTTTTCCGATCACATTTAACTTAACATCTTGTATCTAAGTAGTTTCCGAGATCAATTTTGAATACATTAGACGTTTTTAAGTATTTATCTGAGGAAATTGGAGATTTGGACGTATAGGTTTACCTACTTTCTCTTTATAAAACGTCATAAAAAGCTACTGACTCTGAGAATGGCCAGCACTTGCAGAGTTATTGTTTACTAGCTGTCCCCCGCGGCTTCGCTCCCGTCAACTGGCAACTTTTTTTTACATAAAAACCTTCTCCTGATGATAACAAATACAACAAAAAAAGAATTGGCCAAATTGGTCCAGGCGTTGTTGAGTTATGCGCTTACCAACACATTTAGCGATTCATTTTTATATTATAGATTTTTATATTTTAGATTTATAACAAGCTGACCCGCGCAATTTCGTCTGCGTCACATTGTCCATTATTGCTCCGCTCCTTTTTGTCTTAGTGTGATGATATATAGCCCATAATCTTCCTCGATAAATGGGCTATCTAACACTGTAACAGTTTTTCAAATCGGACCAGTAGTTCCTGAGATTAGCGCGTCCAACCAAACAAACAAACAAACAAACTCTTCTGCTTTATAAGATTAGTATAGATATCATACAAATATGTATACGATTCGTACTATTTTCACCAAGTCCGTTAGAGATCGGTTAGGTTGGCCACAAATTATCGTGCCTTTATCCGATTTGAATAAAGTTTGGCGCTGCATGGTTTTCTTATTCCTTAGGTACATCTATTTCTCGCCATTTCAATTTTCTTCTCTACTTTCTAGTTATATCATCGATTCTTTAACCCAGCCTAGGCGGGTGGCGCCCGCGCGCTCTGCGATCGGTTGGCGGGCGACCGCGGTGGCCAGCGGGGGGCGATGGGTACAGAAATCATGAGAAATCCAATGCTATTTTGCACCAGTCACTTGTGGCATAATAACATGTTTGTGCATGTTTAAAATTAAACAAACATTATAAAAAATGGATATTAAATTCGAACTACTTTGGTCCATGGCGGTCTGGATCTCAACTGATCGTTTTACTGCCTGTCTTGCAACCCGCCCGCCCCGTCTGCGGGCGATGATCGCAACTGCGACGGCTGCGTAACCGCGCAAATAAGCGGTCTCGTGAGTTTAGAAATAAAACCGCAGTTCCACCACCGCGGCGGTCGCGGGGAAAAAATCGCTCCGTGAGTTCTTAGCCTCAAGTCTCCCTCTATAAAGCCATCACATTCATGTTCTAAAAACAATTTACTGGCTAATACGAGGATGAGAGGAATTATAATTTACCGACTAAAACATTTGAATGACGACGTGCGGCAAAAATGCTCCAAAAATAATGTTCAGATCGTGATCAAATAAAAACGCGCTGAACAGAATCTTTAATAAATCTGGCATACATTTCAGCATTTTCATCCACAGTCGTTTGAAGGACATGTATCTAACTGTTTATAAATAGAGAATTTTATATGCATTTTTTCGGTCAACTCGACGTCCAAGAGTCTATAAATAATTCGTCTAAATTCAAATGGATCTACATTTCTTTGAGCAAACCAACCGAATTTGTATTGAGATAGGTTTATCTTATTAGCTAGCTTTTGTTATGTAATTAGTTTTAATTTACTAGCTGAGCCGCGTTACTTCGTCTGAGTCACATTTTTCATGGATGCTCCGCTCTTGTTAGTCGTAGCGTGTTATATAGGTAGCCCATATAGTCTTCCTGGCTAGTAGTCTATCTGGGCTATCCAACACTAAAATATTTTTTCAATTCGAACCAGTGCCAGAGATAAGCGCGTTCAACCAAACAAACAAACTCTTCAGCTTTATAGTATTAGTACCTATAGATTTACTTTATGTTTTGTCTTATGCGAGTCCCAAATAAACATTTTATTTCGCAGTTAGTTTATAAAACAGTTTCTTAATATATTACTAGCTTCCCCACCGGCTTCGCTCCCGTTTTTCCCGCATAGTTACCGTTCCAGTGGGATTTCCGAGAAAAATCAAAATTATCCTTTGTCCGTCTCCTGGTTCTAAGCTACCTCCTCACCAATTTTCAGCCAAATCCGTTCAGCCATTCTTGAGTTATAAATAGTGTAACTAACACGACTTTCTTTTATATAAGAAGATATAAGATTTGTAATAGTTACCTAATCTCTCCCTAACTGATACGATTGCGATAATCCTTTCACTGATAAAGCTACTTAAGTAGCCTATATTTATTTATTTATTTTTATAACAATTGCTTCCAACACTAACAGTTTGCCCAAGGCGTATAGGAAGCCATATAATACTATCAGCCACTAGCCAGTATAATAGGCTACTTCTTATGCAAAATCAGAACAACAAGGGCCTTTTTGGGGCAGCCATTGGTTGTCCGCCGTTCTACAGCTACGAGCTACGGTATGCGTCACAGAAATATAAAAAACAGATCTATGGTATGCGTTGACTGATCGAATACCTAAGTTCTTCCCGTACCAGACAATTTATTGCAATATTCCGGATCGACACACCCGAGTTCAAATTGAAGAGTTCAGAGATATATTGGATCCCACGACGAGGTAGAGCCAGAAGGAGATGGCGAGACGAGTTGGAACCCTACCATAAATATTGGGCTTAAATTGAAATGAAAAGGATAGGATGATAGGCCTCCCATCCTTGGGAAGCTTTTGCTCTGCAGTGGGATTTATGTTATTGGACGTGACAGTCTTTAGGAAAAGGATACAGTTTATAGTTAGTTCTTGAGAAAGAAGCAAGCAAACCCTTCTTTCTCAAGAGCCAACTACACTTCTGGACACATCGATTGGCCCACCTTAGAGTTTAGGTTTCGATGGCCCCTACCGAAATATGATTGCTAGATTGAACAAAAACTGTTGATGCAGTTTTAAACCTGATACATTTTACCATCTTTTTCGATCGTATTGTTTTAAATTTGAATTCAGAATACCATACGACATGGAGCTACGCCTAACAAGTCGGATATGCGCCTTGTTAAAGGCATATACACACTTTTACGTAAACTACGTCATTACGGTCTCCAAAGCGAAGCTCTTAACGTAGTTGATTCATATTTACATAATAGGTTCCAATGTGTTGATGTCAATGGTGTAAAATCTTCCGGGCTGCCAGTGCAATTAGGTGTGCCTCAAGGCTCAATACTGGGTCCATTCTTGTTTCTGGTGTACATAAACGATCTACCGTTTTTCTTAAGGGATATCTGTAACGTAGTATTGTTTGCGGATGATACCTCTCTTATCTTTAAAGTAGATAGAAATAGACAAGATTTTGATAACGTAAACAGAGCTCTTGCATTGGTTACGGATTGGTTTACTGCAAATAATTTAGTTCTAAATGCTAAGAAAACGAAATGTATAAAGTTTGCCTTGCCAAACGTTAGAAATTTAGGTCCCAATGTAATCTTAAGTGAAGAGGTGCTTGAAACTGTGGACACTGCAGTATTTTTGGGCATAACTGTTGATTCCAAACTGCAATGGGGCCCACATATATCAAGCCTGTCGGGAAGGCTCAGCTCTGCCGCATACGCCGTCAGGAAAGTTAGACAATTTACTGACGTTGACACTGCTCGGTTAGTATATTTTAGTTATTTCCATAGTGTTATGTCCTACGGTATTATATTGTGGGGTAAAGCTGCTGATATACAAAATATATTTGTCTTACAAAAACGTGCTGTGCGAGCATTATATCAGCTAGGGTCAAAAGCTTCATTAAGAGAAATTTTCAAAGAGATTGGAATTCTCACGGTAGCATCTCAATTTATTTTTGCAAACATTTTATACATTAGGCAAAATATACAGTTATACAGTAAAACGAGTGACATCCATAATTTTAATACCAGAAACAAGCATAAGCTACATGCTCCTTCACACCGACTTCGTAAGGTCCATGATTCATTTGTGGGGCTCGGTATCCGTTTATACAATAAACTTCCACTTTCTTTTCTTGATCTGCCTTTTAACTCATTTAAAGCTAAAGTAAAATCGAACCTTTGTTCGAAGGCATACTATTCTGTTAATGATTATTTAGAAGATAAGAATAGTTGGTCGCTGTGTTGAACGCAAGACATATTATCATGTTCTTTTTCTATAAGTAGTTCTTTTATGACAGGTTATATGTGTTCATATAATATTGTTTTTTTTTTTATTTTATTTTTTTTATTTCGTTTTTGTCTTTTATTAATTATTTATGTAGGTCACTATGTAGGTAATTTTTTTTTTAACGTCAACACTTGCTTGAGTGTGTATTTTGTTTTATAGTATCATAGAATGATAGTATGCTAGCTGTTATATAATTATTATTTTTTTTTTGTTTTGTGTCATGTACTAATTACTTTGCATTCTACTCAGTGTATAAATTCGAGTTCCTAAAACGTAACAGACAGATGTGTTGCTGGGGAGTTTGTTGGCCACTTCTTCTCCACAGCTAAAACACTAGGAAGTGGTGATGGGCGGGCGTTTTGGGGGACTGTCTTTTGTAGAACTTGACGTTCAAAAAGTGCTGGCTCTCAGCCTAATTTGAATAAATGACTTTTGAATTTTGAATTTTGAATTTTATGATTTTTGAATAAAAAACATGTTTTATCAAATAAAGGTTTAATTTAATAACGCGTGTTGCCTCCATGGGCATCTACCACAGCTCTCATACGATTAGGCATAGAGTTTATCAACCGCTCTATGAAATTTTGAGGGATCATCTCCCATTCCTCTTCTATGGTAGTTTTCAACTCCTGCATCGTCTGGGCAACTGGCTGACGAGCCCTAACACGTCTTTTTAGCTCGTCCCACATGTGCTCAATGGGGTTCATGTCTGGGCTTCTGGCTGGCCAGTCCATAACTGTGATGTTCACATCCCGAAGATATTCCCTGACGATGCCGGCCGCATGGGCTCTTGCATTATCATGCATAAAAAGGAAATTTGGGCCCACATAGTCCGCGTATGGTATCACGTGAGGTTCTAAGCACTCACGAATGTACCTTTCAGCATTTAATGTTGGCAGCCGTGGTCCTGTAACAACCTCAAGTTGAGTTTTGCCGCTCGCGGATATACCGCCCCAGACAGTCCATGAGCCACCGCCATAAGCAACCCTCTCTTCAAAGCAGCATTGTGCGAAACGCTCTCCCTTACGTCGGTAGACCTTCTTCCTTCCATCATTGCCATGTAACACAATTTTAGACTCATCAGAAAAGAGTACACGGCTCCAATCTTGCTGTGTTCAATTTAAGGGCGCTTTCACATTTTTTCTTGAATTTTAGCGTTTTATTCGAATTTTGATGTGTGATTTTGCTTAAGATATAGCCTTAAAAAACAAAAAAATATGCCTAAGTCAGTTTTGTCAAAGCGCTCTTACAAAATCGAATAGCTCAGGTTGACTAAAGTTGAATACCGCGCGTCACAAGATTATATTGATTTTCGACAATTATTTAAAAATATTTACTTTACTTTTAATTAGACCAATTTTTTTTTCAAGCAATATAGCAATGCCACCTTAATTATTAAATATTTTTTATTTGAATTATGATTATAATTTCATAGATAAAAATTATAGTTTCGTACGGAAAATTGTCAATAACTCTCAGTTTTACAGAATAATTTTTGGTGTATTACTGTATGAATCGTAATAAATTGATTTGAACATTCCAAAGTAGAAGATACAGTTGTACCGTGGACATTTTTATAAATGATTAAATTATAATATCTTCGGTGTACCAAGGTATCAAAAGATACCCTAAAGCAACGTTTTGTGAAACATCCTTTGCGGAGTCAAGGATTTTACTGATGTACGTGATCAAATTGAAATATTTATTTAGAACACTCCCAAGATAAATGATCAAACTATCTTAGGCATATTTTTTTTTTAAGGCTATATCTAAAGCAAAATCACACATCAAAATTCGAATAAAACGCTAAAATTCAAGAAAAAATGTGAAAGCCCTCTTAAATGACTGCGTGCGAAATGAAGGCGCGCTGTTCGGTGGGCTCGCGTTAGTTTGGGCCCATTAGCTGGCTTGTGTGGTACCATATCGCGTTCTTTTAACCTTCTCCGAACAGTTCGAGCGCTCACAGATACTCCGTGGAAGTCGCGAAGTTGGTTTTGTATCTCAATGGAGGTAAGGTGACGATTTCTCAAGCTGGTCGTCACGATGAATCGATCCTGCCTTTCAGTTGTGACCACGATCTCGGGATCGTGGTCTTCCTTGGCGACGAACAAAGCCGCCAGTCTCTAGGTACCTCCGATAAACATTTCGGACAGCAGATCGACTTAAATTAAGTTGAGCACTCACGTTTCTTTGGCTGTATCCGACCTGAATAAGTGCCACAGCTTGGGCGGCGACTTCAGATGAAGTATCCATAGATTATTGATAGAACCTCACCTTAATGTTAAGAATAAGTAATGTTTGTTGCAAAACCAAAGATATCAATCACTTTTTCAAGAATTAAATCCAAGTAAACCAATAAAACCAAGTTTTCTTAGTATTCGATTGTTTGATATCAACAAACAGGCTCCAAATTGTCTTTTGTTTCTTTAAATTCTGTGTTCGAAATTCAAAAAAAGACTATTGAATGAAATTGTGAATGTGCCAGGTTCAAAACTGCATAAAAACTTTTTGCTCGACCTAATATAAAATTTTAGCTAGGACCAAACGAAACTGAAAATACAAGGTGGGCCAATAGATGTGTGCAGAAGTGTATAAACTAATAAACACTAGTTCATGCCCGCGGCTTCGCCCACTTGACAAATTATATACTTAAACCTTCCTCGAGAACCACTCTATCCATTGGTGAAAACAGCATGAAAATCGCTGCAGTATTTTTTGAGTTTATCGCGAACAGATAGACGCGGCGGAGGACTTTGTTTTATAATATGTATTGCTAAGTCATCCAGGAGTAACTCCGGATGTCTGAATAAAAACCTCATAGGACAAAGCTGATGATAAGCCTTACCTCGTCTGTACAGACAGACTAAAAATATCTTAAACCATATCAGAACATTCAAGACCTTCCTCCCTAACAAGGAACGGTAAGATGACACATCTTGGACTGTGTCACTGTAGCCGCTTTGTATTGAGTGTATTAGTTGTCCTATTCTGGTCTACATGACTAATTCTATCATCCGTATACGACTGCCTGTTGACGTCGTGACTTATTGCAAGCAAGGACCGCTCTTAGAGTTTATATAATGGCAAAGATATCTACTTTGAAATGGGAATAATGATAACTTGCAGAGAATGTTAAGATTTTGGTTCAATCTTCAGGAAGACGTCCTTTACGAACATTTCGTTCTTTTAGTACGGTTATAAGAGAAGTCCTTAACCAACTGTACTCACTCGAAATGGACCCGCGGGATCACTCAACCCAATCACATCATGAACAGGTTGACTGTACCCACTGCCCAATTTCATTATTAGTACAGTCACGGAGTTATAAAGCAGAATATTTAAGTTTTATTTTTAATAACATGGGCAAACAGGCGTGTTTTTATGATATTTTAAGGTCAGGAGATGATAGGTTCACGGATTGTTGCATCCCGCAGACACCATCAGCTTTCATTAGACTTTTATTAGGTATAGTTGGAAAATCTTCAAATGACTCTTCCCGCTCTGGGCAGCGTGAGAGGGACCCACCCGTATTCCTTCAAATGACCTTTGTATCCAGAGCAGCGGTTGTTGCGAACAATCCCCACGACCATGGCCTTTACTAGTCCTTGTACTCAGACGCAACGGCTTTCCGATACGTGGTTGCCATGCATCAAACTCCTGCTCTATCATGAGTCATGAGCACAGATGAATGCAGCATGAATAAAACCGTATCGTGAAGTGTCAGAGCTGTCGTCGTCGAACCGACCAATGGAGAGTGTGCTCACGGCTCGTGCCGGTTATTATACCTATTGATACAAAAATACACCTACAGCAGACATCAAAATGCGTAATGACGACTTCCTTTTTTGCGATGTTGTCATGACATTAATGCATTGTTTCCTATAAAGGAAATGCGCTGAGAGCATCGCAGATAACTTTGGCACAAGGTTGCTAATCAATGACATTTCTAAGCGGCCGAAGCAACCCGCAGCTTCGCCCGTGTATCCTGTAACCACCGCCGCCTATCTATATCTGTGACAAAATTCATTGCTAAGTTAGTTGTAAATACAACTAACATAGCACAACTATGAAATTTTGCCGCGATGAACTTAATATCCAATGTTAGAACTCATAGAGTATATAACCACTAGAGAGCGTATAGGCCGATTTCTTCTAAGTACGCGGCTCACTACAGCGGGCCGGGGGACGAGGAACAACGCGCGGCTGCAATTGGTCCGTTCAAGGTCAAGTTGCATAGGTAGCCTATGGTTAGTGGTGGCGCTACTTGATTGAAGGAAAATAGTCGATATCGATAAAATGGATTTTAACATTATAAAAAATACTCAATCCAAACAAACAGCGCTATATCTTGTTTAAACAAAGTTTCCCTATTAATTAACCTTATCTTTCCACTTTTATTTTAATTCTGAAATCTTCGAAAATCTAAAATGAAAACATGTATGTCAAACACACAGATGAAAAAACTGAGACCCTCCTCCTATTTTTAAAGTCGTTTAAAAGTAGTAAAGTGTTTAATGTAAGTATGTGAATTGATTTAAAATTGTATTAAGTGTAATTTTATGATCATCGATAAATCGACTTCAATCATTAAACGTAACAGCACAGATTTTTACGATAAAAATACAAAGGGGAAGAAAGGGATAAAAATATAAGTATTTCCTAATGACAGAAAGAGACTTTTCCAAAAGACATCAACGCGCGCTTCTCACAGTGTGCTCGTTCACCTAACCACCATTTTATATAGACCCCTGCAGTGGCTCATCATCTGATTCAAATCAAAAATATTTTGCGTAGTCTTTACTCTCCGATGAAAAGTTATGCCATCATTTTTGTAACAAAAGGTCTAGGAATGTTTCCCACACAAATTCACCGGGTATGAAGGCATTTTTATGCGTTATAAATTGCATAAAAATTAAAACGATTTGTAAAAACTTAGCATGCCCACAGGTCTAACAATTGGTCACAACTAAAATGGTTACTAGTGCCTGCTGCCTAGCATCTGAGCAAAAACACTAATAGTTTTCGTGCGTCGGGGCACTGTATGCGCAGTCAAGTGGTTTAATAGTCTTTGTTAGAACTAGACTAGGACGGATTTCATCAATGAAACTGAACGCGATCAGCATATGAACCATGTTTACGAGATGTCAGTGTCATTATTTTCTATGGAATATTGACACTAATAGCTCTTGAACGCAGTTTAGATGTACTGATTGCGATCAACAGTGCGATTCTGTAAACATGTCGAAGTGAAAACCTAGTTGAAGTGAACGACAAGTGAGCTGTCAAACCATACAAACAAGATGGCATGACAGCACACTTGTCGTTCACTCCAGCATGACAGCTCACTTGTCGTTCACTCCACCTAAGTGATCACGGTGAGATGTGGACAGAATCGACCGGCAGTTACATTGGTAAAATCCGCTCTTAGTCATCCTTGAATATCGAAATCAATACTTGCAGTCTAGACAGGCAAGAATAGATTCCTGACACTGACACGTCGGTTTTAGCACTATTTTAGGGCTCAAATTCTATGTACCATTTAATCCGAAATTTAACTACAATTTTGTACAATAAAATTGTGGTTAACTTATCGAAGACTGTGACAATAATTAATTGGTCTAGGTCCTAAATAAATACGCGACTAAATACCTAGTTCCACGAGCCTTCGACGCGCTATAAGCAGAAGTCGCTTCTTATTTTCATGCCGATGGTAACATGTGAACTTAATGAGTTATGGCCAGTAATTAGCCATACCAATCGCGACATCAGTGGCGTTCCAGGGCTTTTGAAGGAATAGGGGTGGGTTTTATATATAGTCAGTAAGAGTCGGAAACTTCCTTCCGCTACGGCCACAGCGGGAGGAGTCATTTGATCATTTCCACCACCACATTCATCACTTCAGGTTAACAGACTTAGGCTTGATTTCCACGTACCACAACCACACCACACTGTCGCGATAAAAGGTGTTCAAGCTGTATTGGTCGGTCGAAATGTAAAGGTGTTGTTGTGGTACTATACCTACAAAATGTGGACGTTTTTGCGATGTGGCCGGCCGCTTGTTCGCGGTGTCGCTGGTGGTTGCGATGTGATCGGTATCACTATCACTACGCGGTCGATAATGACGGCAAAATCCGTGTGCTATTACATTTCATACAAACTAGCGCCCGTTCACGTGTTGTGGTTGTGGTACATGAGACAATAAGGTTTATTAGGCTCCTAACCGTGCATTATGTTTTTGAGAATACATAGCGGATTGGCCAGAGAAGGTAGCATTTAGGTAGCACACCGTTTAGAGAGCAGATGGCTATGCGAGAGTCCTTTGGCCAGTAGCCCAGTAGGATAAAAAGTTGGAAATAAAGAATAGGCACAACCATTTCAAGTTGGTGATGGCGGAAGATCGTTAAAAATAAATGCATTAAAATACCTATTTTTAGATTTATCTGTGAACGCCAGTTATAGTCAAGACTTTATGAGATGTTTAAACGGAAGTAGTGATAAAAACAAATTCGGCATAAGTGACATGTGCATAAAAACGGAAACGGTCCAAAGGCTAAAGTGCAAACTGGCACAAGCAAAGAGGTTGAAGTCCGAACCTCACCCAAATCTATACTAATATTATAAAGCAGAAGAGTTTGTTTGTTTGTTTGTTTGGTTGAACGCGCTAATCTCAGGAACTACTGGTCCGATTTGAAAAATTATTTCAGTGTTAGATAGCCCATTTATCGAGGAAGGCTATAGGATATGTATCATCACGCTAATACCAATAGGAGCGGAGCAGTAATGGAAAATGTGACGCAGACGAAGTTGCACGGGTCATCTAGTCTGCAATAAAATAGAACTCAAGCTTCAAGGTAAGCATTGGAGACTGGTGACAATACTAGCTTGGGGCCTGTGGGTATTTCAGGACACCAAACGGATGGGCTACAATGGATGAGATGTACCTACGAGTTATGGAGTTTCTTTTCCATTCTTCTCCATCAGAATCTACCTTTCTGATTAGATAGTAGAGTCACTTTTATATATAACTAGCTGACCCGTGCAACGTTGTCTGCGTCACATTTTTCATTAGTGCTGCGCTCCTTTTGGTCTTAGAGTGATGATATATATATATATATATATATATATATATATTATTTGCCAGTCGTTACGGATAGTCAGAAGCCAGAAATTCTGACACCAGTCTTGCCAAGGAGTACCGTGTTACCCAGTTAATGGGTTGTGGAAGTCTGGTAGGCAGCCGCTCCATGTAAAATACTGGTATTCAGCTGAATCCGGTTTGACTGGAAGCCGACCCCAATATAGTTGGAAAAAGGCTAGGCAGATGATGATGATACATCCAATCAAGGCGCAAAAGTTCACTTCAAACTCACTCCATCTAAGTTTTTCACGGTAATACGGTTGCAGAATAGAGAGACAGGCATTTTGCACGCCGACTCAAAAGTCAAAATTTTTACTTCAATTAGTCCATTAAATGGTACGTTTGAACGTCATCGTTACATTTAAAATCTATACTAATATTATGAAGCGGAAGAGTTTGTTTGGTTGAACGCAAAATCTCAGGAACTATTGGTTCGAATTGAAAAATTTTTTTAGTGTTGGATAGGCCATTTATCCAGGAAGGCCTGAGTACACCTATGTTGTGTACTTAATGTACACAACATAGGTTGTTAATGGTACCTACCAACCAAACAAATGGCGGGAAAAAGTCAGTTTAAAAAAATACATAGGTAGTTTCAGAACGCATCGCGTCTACATCCGCAATGACCTCTGATCTGCCGCAACTGTGCCACATAAAATACCTAGTTTACGAATATATTTACAGGTTTTCATATTTAACAAAAACCAAATTAAATACAGTTCATAACAATGTAAATCATTGTGAAACTTTTTTTTTTATGCAAAACGAGAAACTCTTGGCCCAAATCTCACCTGATGGAAAGGGTTAGTAGGGTTAATCTTTAGGGTTCCGAACATCCTTTAGAAACGGAAACCTAATAGGATCTCTCGGAAGGAGGACTCGGGTGTCTGTCTGTCAGTCCGTCTGTCACAGCAAATTTTCTCCGGATCTACTAGACCGATTCTGTTGAAATTTGGTACACATATCGACGATGAAGTGACATTAACTCCTAACTGACATTTTGGCGATTTTAGTTTTTTTACGTAAATAGAGTTTAAATAATTGTTTGCGTGAGCTGGAAAAAACAGATACCTAACAGTATATATTTTTTTTTTACATTAAGATATGGAGTTCTGTGACCCAAACACGAACGCATTACGTAAATTAATACATTTTGAGTATGGGGGTCACTTTTGGGGGACAAATTAGAAGAAGTTTTTCAAACTGTACCGTGTGGCATAGATATCAAATGAAAGGGCTTATTGTGAGGATTGTAGTTATATTTTTTTCATACTTAATATTAAAATAAATTGGTTTTAGACTAAAAATTACCAATCCGTCCCCTTATCTCCTAAATTACTGAGCTGTAAAGGTTGTTAGCTAAATTACTGAGCTGTAAAGCTGTAAAAAAATGGAAATAATAAATCTTTACGTATGTAAGTATATGAAATTCGTTCGGAAACCTTTGCACCCGAATCCGACTCGCACTTGACCAGTTTTTTTACAATTTATATGTTTTCGGAGAATATCGGATGTATAAAAATGTTATCAATTATTATTTATCAGTGAACATTATGGATCACTTATTCTTTGTTCATTTGCATATTTTTTTCAATGTTTAGAGAAGTTTTTGATTGCATTATCTAAGCCTTATCTGAACCCTTGGCCTGAGTTTTTGTAGACGTATATTTTACTTTAGGGGAATTACTGAATTAAAGTATACTTACATAGAACATTGAGCATCACTACATATTATAAAACAAAGTCCTCCGCCGCGTCTGTCTGTCTGTCTGTTCGCGATAAACTCAAAAACTACTGCACCAATTTCATCATGCTGTTTTCACCAATGGATAGGGTTACTCGAGGAAGGTTTTAGTATATAATTTGTCAAGCAAGCGAAGCCGCGGGCATCATCTAGTGTTTTATAAATAAGGAAAAGTCAAGCCACCTCCAAATTTGCTCATAAAAATCAATTTTAAGTTTTTTCACTGTCTCTATCCAGTTTTGTCTGTAAGAAAGACTGAAATAACTAAGCCATAATAGATGCAGTCATATTACATTGGGAGTGTTAAGTCTGCCTGCCATTATTGTTTTCAGCCATCCACACCCAACTACCATTTGCTAAATTAACTATTTGGGGCTAATCAAACAAATGGCAGACTTAGTAATAAATGTTATTAATACCTAGCAGACAGTTATATTTACACACATGTTGTGACTAATTTAATTAATTAAAAATTGTGACGTAGTTGTAGACAGAGGGCATAGTCAATAATGACATCAATTTGACACCTAATACGTATTAGGTCTGAAGTCCCAATTACAGAATGTGTACCTATGGTAGTAAACAGTAATGAACCAAGATATTAATCTCTTGTTTGATGTGAACTCCACTCAAGAATATTGGGGAAGAGATAAAAATAGAGAAAAAGACGGACCATGTGACATTTCATTAGGGCGTGCCAATCCAAAACATTTTGGACTTGACTTGCGATAGAGAAATGAGTAGTTAGTACATACTTTTAACATGCACATACCCTGCTAGCTTAGGTTGACGGCCTATTTCTTTTTGTGAGGTATCAATAGGCTAGTTTCCATCATACACAAATTGCAAAACTATTTAGTCCGTCAGTTAGAGTATTGAAAAATAATGGACACGATTTTTTGTTTTTGTAATTCAATGAATATTGACAAAGAAAAACGCATCAAAACTCGGGAGTGGGGGCTCGTGACGTCACGACTCACTAAAACTTATGCGAAGGAGTGACGTATTGAGAATTTTAAAAGCATCGTAACTTCGTCAATTTTGGTTCCCGTAACAAAAGAAAAAACACGGGTCAAATATTTTTTGATAATCTAACTGACCTGACGGACTAATTAGATTTTTTCAGGACACAAGCCTATTGGATACCTACTCTATCCCACATATTTAGTAAGTGAGTAAGCAGTTCTGGGACCTCAGTCTATTTTGAACTCTTTGCCAATATGTTAAAAAGTCACCGTGTTTATAGCATATCCCTGGATAGGTCATAGACATGCCATGGTGACAATACTATTAATATTAATGTTGTGCTGCCGTCACCACGTGACACTGGCAGAATTGTCGGAACCGGCTCAGTTGCCATAAAAGGAGAGGAAAAAAAAAATTTATGTGTTACCAAAATGTAATACCTATATTTGACTATGATTAGTCAAGAATCAAGAAGCTTATTTAACTACACAGAGTACTTTAATCTGACTGATGTGAATGAAGCACCTGGCCATCCAAGGCAATCTACATTTATAAAGAACATGGCTGGCAATTTTTTTTTGGTAATAATAGTAGTTACTTAAAAATAGTACTGTTATTATTTAATTGAAATAAGCTCAACTTTGACCCTTACGAGATATCGTAAAGGAAAAAGTTCTGAATATTTTTTCATGTTGATTACACAAATATCTAGCAACAATATTGTAGTAAAAAGTGGCTATGCCAAACTACTGTGCTTTTTATTTTAAAAAAGGATGCAATTACAGGTCCGAAATTTTACAGTCCATTTATATACATTCTTCCTGTGCTTGTTATGAGGTGTTATATAAAGTATAATATCAATGTAATTGTGATGAGTTAGCATCATGGCTTGGAAATTATTTTCAGTCCGTCAAACTTGCAATAATATATAATAACATAGGGATTTATAAGAAAATGATTTCTATAACGCAACCTAAGCCAAAGCCTAACAAAGTTAGTGACAAAGGGAGAGCACCCCTTGACACTAACTTTGTCATGTAACACAGGTTGCTCATAAGGTTCAATATTCAAATAAAAGTGTATGAGATATGACCTTGAAATAACTATCCAATTTACTAGGCACCTTATCTGAGCCATCATACATGAAAGAAAGCCTAAATCCAGCAGATAATTTGCGAGAATGGTTACTAGAACAGAGTTCATCAAACACATCAGTTGCCAAATCAAACAGGGGAGCTAAAAAGGAGAATCATATTAGAATCATAATATTAATCGCACAACAATCTGTCAACTTTCATTTTCATTTTTATTGCTAATGCATTAGGCTCAAGGTGGATTGTCACATTAGGTTCAACTTTGATTTTGCAATTATTATCACCAGTTTCTTAACAAGTCATTGTTTATTCAATGCAGTTGTTTGTTTGTAATTGTGATCAGTTAAATTGTAGATCATTGATGAATCAATATTGTCCTTGGAACCAGTCTTGATGATACTATTATAATAAATTAACATAACATTAGAAAAAGTAATTGTTTGTTTATGTTATGAAATTTGACATTTCACAATTGAACCTTTTCCTGATTATACATTAACAAATCTAATAGGAATCTTACTTTCAATAATATGTGAACCTGTTAAGAATTTTAGCTATGAATGGATTATCTTTTTTTCAATCTTACAACAACTCAAATCATACAGCCATGATAAAACAAACAAAACTTAATTAAAACAAGTTTGTGATTATATAAACCCTCAAAATGGGTGAACTGAGGATTTTGTTTTTAAAAATAACGTATTAATTATAATTTCTGTGGGTAATATGATACCGTATGGAGCAATTAAAAGCCTAAATTAATAAAAGTACGTTCCAACAATGTAAATACGTACGTGTTTTACAACGACCCATTGCAATAGTTTAGCAGTGCTATTTAAAAAGGATATAGATTATGATTGGCACAGCTTGGGCCACTTTCCCCACTTCCTCATCAGTCTGCATAATCTTCTTGATTCGCCCCTACAAACAAACAATGTCATGATATCACCAATCTCTCAAAATTATTGACGAAAACAAAACCCAATTTCTCTTTGTTGTGGTTGTTTATTAACATTTTTCAACTTACGGCAGGAAACCTTGCATTGTATTTTCTTTTCTTAGAGGGCATTGTGATAATCCGTTCACTTTAACACCAATTAAATGATAAAATTAGCTCACTTCACCATCAGAATGTTAACACTTCTCGCGCATTTTTGAGGTTATAAAAGGGGGACGTTCGCAGCCCACTTCATTTATATACGAATCTGACAGTTTCTCCACCATTTTTTATGGTCAATTTATGAATATTCACGTAATCCACAAATATGACGGCTGAAATGGAAACTTTATAACTACAGTACTATAATACTCTAGTATGATTAAATAAATGGTAGCTAGAATTTAAAATATTTGCACAAAATAAATTAATTTGGCAGAATGACTTCAAAACTTGGCCATGTTTGTTATTAATTTAAAAAAACTTAATCGATTCGTTTTGAAACAAAAGCAAAGATTAGATAATTGAATTGTTTTGGAATACTTGAAATATTATGGAGTAGATAGTTTCTTTACAAAACTCCACAAAACTCTTTTTTCGATGACGAACAGACAAAAATGTTAAACAGTTTCTGAACGGAATCTTTTAAAAGTCATCAAAGAAAATGGCGTCGCTGTCGAGGTGAGTTCTGCTGATTGCTATTCATTTCTAGTTTACTATATCCAGCAAACAAAAAGCTAAAAAAATAATCTTAACATACGAATTTATTAATAAACTGCAGTCGTCATTTTATTTTAAAAGTTTCATTTTTGATGCAGCACCCATTGAAACACAAACGTGTGGATAAATTTTGTTGTCCTTGTTTACGATACAAAACTGATTAACAAATCAAAATTTCGTACTAAGGACAGCGAATAAAACCACTTCAATAACTTTTTACGATAGTTTCTAAACAGTTCACAAATCGTAAGAAGTTTCAGAATGAAAGATAACCTTATCAAAAGTAATCAAATTCGCAATTAAAAACGCGTCTTTTACGTTTTTCAGCCTTCTACCAGCGCCCACACAGCAGGTGTGGGACCGTGATGATGAGAGGAAAGCGAAACGCGTCGGAAGTGCCTTGGTGGTGTCACAGACCAGTGTTCCACCTTATGGACAGAGGAAGGGATGGATCCCAAGAGCTGAGGAGGATTATGGAGGTCAGATATTATCTCATATAGCATGTGTTTTTTACTAGATAATTATGGTGTTCAGGTAAGCACATTACCAAGAGAAGCTCTAGGAATTCAAAGCCTGTTAAGGTGAATGCTCCAACCAGCCCGTCCGAATCATCAATACAACGCTTCAAGTTCATAAAGGCCTAGGAAGAAAAAATAACAGAAAAAGTCATTAGTAGAGCTTTATGAACTTTGAGTGTTGTATTGATAATTTTGATGATTATAATTCTGTAACTACATATGTCTCACAGCCAGGAACAATATTTTAATCAACATACAACCTAGCACGCAAATTGCAAAAAACGTAAGAAAATTTGAATTTCACAGGCTGGTTGGAGCATTCACCTTAAGTAAACCTCAAATGAACTGAAAGGCCACTTATTTTATAAATAGCTGGAACATGGGACTTGGTTGGGTGGTATTTTTCAGGTTAATATATAGCCTATGACACTCACAAATAATGTGGCTTTCTAATTTTCTATTGGTAAAAGAATTTTCAAAATTGGTTCAATAAAACCAGAGATTACCCCCTACAACCCCACATACAAACTTTACTTCTTTATAATATTAGTATAGATAGTTTACTATTACAAATAGGCCTCTCTTAATAATTATTGCATGCAGAGAGCAACCGAAAAATTACATCAAAATATAAGTCTATTTTTTTTGCTTTGTTTCTTGAAACCTGCTACTGGCAAAAAATCTTACAACTATTTCCACATTATTTCTTTATCCAACTCTCCTATTTCAAGGCTATTGGAAGAAATATTCAGATTAACTATTTCAAATGTTTATTATTAAACTGTAAATTTTACTTTTTTGGCCTGCATTGTCCCATGATCCTAGGTTGTGCTAGGCTGTTTTTAGGATGCTGTACCCAAAGGTTACCAACAGAACCCTTTAACTAAGTTCTCCGTAGTCCGTCAGCCCCTCTGTGTAGTTGAAATTTCACAGGTTGTGTATTTCTACTGCTGTTATAACAATAAATAATAAAAGTTAAAGTTTAGGGTACAGAACCCCTCGAGTGTGAGTCTGACTCGCTCTTGGGCAGATTTTTTTTTTGACTGTGTGACAGACAAATCACCCACATAGCCGAAACGACTGGTCAAAGAAATTTGAAGTTTTGCTTGTGGCTTCCTTGGGGTGTGCAGGGGAGCGTGCAGTGCAGGGGCAAGGGGGGAATTTCGCGAAAACCTCTCTTAATAGAGAGGCTTTTCTGAAATTCCTCCAGGAATAGGAAAAAACGGTATATTAAATTAAAATTAAATATATCTTTATTTCGGACACAAACATCCATATAGTGTTAGTAAACATACAAAAATAACTTACTGCCTAGTGTTAGTACAAATCAACCTTCTCACAAAATGCTTCACAATCGGAGAACCAAAGCTCTCGGCTACAGTTTTCAGGATGCTGTTTTGACTGTCTCTCACTCTCCTCAGTAGCGACGCCGTTTTCTTACGAATAATTGCAAAGAAGCCGTCGGTACGGGCTAGCGCAAACATTTCCGACGCGCTACAGTACCATGGTAGCCTTAACAACATCCTGAAAGCATTGTTATATTGGATTGTTATATGCACTTGCGTACAAAGTAAATATATCCAATCCAATAATAAATATATCCTTCACTTAGTTATCACTCATCATTAAACAATCTCATAACTGTTTTCAGATGGAGGTGCCTTCCCAGAGATCCATGTGGCTCAGTACCCCTTGGGTATGGGAGCCAGAGGCAAGGAAAGCACATCCAATGCCCTGGCAGTCCAGTTAGACGAGTCAGGCAGAGTCAAGTACTCTGCTATCGCCAGACAAGGCCATAGTGCTGATAAGGTGAATCTTATAGTACACTAGCTGACCCGGCGAACTTCGTTTCGCCTAACAGTCGATTTTTTTATTTTTCAACTATATCTGGTGTTCACTGATAAATCTAAAAATAGACATTTTTATGCATTTATTTTTAACGATTTTCCGCCATCACCAACTTGAAATGGTTGTGCTTATTCTTTATTTCCTTTTTATCCTACTGGCCAAAGGTCTCTCGCATAGTCATCTGCTCTAAATGGTGTGCTACCTAAATGCTGTAAAATGCTACTTGGCCAATCCACTATGTACTCTCAAAAACGTATGAACATAACTGTACAAAATGTACTGAACATCCCATAGTAAAAATCAAATCAAATTCATTTAATTTGGAACTTGGACAACAGTGATCCATATTGTGTTAGTATACCAAATATCTTATTTATATTCTAGTGTTAGTAATATTCATTGGTATAAAATTAGCACACTGCATGCCAAGAATGACCAGGCAGGAAAAATTGTGACAATAACCCCTAACAACACTAGTATGAATCTTACTATTAGATACAAAATGTCTTAACCTAACTAACAGCAGGGTGCAAACATCTTAAACCCATTACTATAACAGAGGAATCATAATCCCTATTTATTTTCTCACTTATGAACACTTCATGGATTTGCCTCGGTCACATAGCACTTGATATTCAGTGTTTTCACATTTTAGTTTCCATGTTCGCTGCCTGTGACACCAGCTGAATATATTTATTGCTCCTTTTTCTTCAAAGTAATGTTTTGTTTTTCAGATAATATACTCTAAACTGACAGATTTACTACCAGCAGAGGTTCTAGCAGAAGATGACCCGACTCTTCAGAAGCCAGATGATGAGGATATCCAGGATGTGACAGAGAAGACGAGGCAAGCTCTGGAGAAACTGACTAATGCTAAGATTTCTGCTGCTTTGCCTGTTAAAGCTGCTCCCAAAGCTGTGAGTTGAAAGTTATTTGATTAATTTTTTTTTTGTTTTTGAAAAAGAGAAAGGCGAGGCTTTTGCACAGCTGTGGGACACCAACTAATTTAGCAAATAAAAAGGTAAAATAAATGGCATTTGATTAATATGAATGCATTGCCATTGTGTGGTACAGTGACCTTGTTGGTCCTGCAAATGAGTTGAGGTGTCACTGATTCATTGAATAATTTTTATACAAAACCTTTTTTCTTCTGTAAGTCATTCTTATTAGAACTGTCTTCAAAATTAATAATAAGATTAATTTCTACCACAAAGTACACTTACAATATAGGTAGAGGTGTTACAAATATTGGAGAAACAAACGTTTGTAGGAGTCAGGAATCCAAATTAGGAGACCCTGTGCTATGGACTCCTGGCCCCTCTCGCCGAGTTTGGGATTGGAATAAACACATGGTGATCAAATCAAATGCCTTCTCAGTATGTGAAGAGGCTTATGCCTAGCAGTGGGACAGTAATAGATTTGTAATTCTGTTTTTAGAAATATAAATTATGATTTAATATAACAGATACAACGTGAATAACTTCTAAACATATAAAACCATATAGCGGATTTTTTCAAATGTCGAGAAAAGTACTTTACAGATACTGTTCAAATTTCGCATGAAAAATCCTTGTTTAATCTAAAATTCTACTGTAAAAATAATACCCACATGTCACGACGAATCTTCTCAACCCAATGAGGTGAACTAATCCTTATCAACCGCGCTGATAGTACCTTGTTTCGGCAGGCCCCGGCGCAATACATCAGATACACTCCGGCGCAGCAAGGAGGTCAGTTCAACTCGGGAGCTAAGCAGAGGGTCATCAGGTTAGTAATCCTATTTACATTGTTTACATTCTGAATCTTCCCATGACTTACTATAAATTTTTATACAAATTTATTTCAGGTAACTCATATCAGATGATGATGATTGAGTGATTGATAAATTTTCAAATAACTATTGTACACAATCATTTATTTGCATAGACTTCCTAACTATACATTGGGGTCTTTCATTCAAACCAGATTCAGCTGAATCCCAGTATTTATTTATTGAATAATTTAAACTTCATACTCAAAAGCAGTCTAAGATCCACCAACCCTGATTTTCTAGCTTCTTACAATCTGTAACGACTGCCAAAGTTCTATAAAATAATGACAGTCCAGACCAGCAGCTAAACATGCTTTCTGGATGGTGGTGTTATTATTTAGCCACTGGAAGAAACAAATCGTCAATTACAATCTTATGTTTCCTCTAACCTCACAACCTCTTCTCCTCAGAATGGTAGAAGCCCAGTCGGACCCGATGGAGCCCCCTCGCTTCCAGATCAACAAGAAGATACCCCGCGCGGCGCCCTCGCCCCCCGCGCCCGTGCTGCACTCCCCGCCGCGCCGCGTGTCCGTCAAGCAGCAGCGGGACTGGAAGGTGCCGCCGTGTGTCAGTCACTGGAAGAACGCTAAAGGTAACAACTAACTAGAAGATCCCCCGCGCGGCGCCCTCGCCCCCCGCGCCCGTGCTGCACTCCCCGCCGCGCCGCGTGTCCGTCAAGCAGCAGCGGGACTGGAAGGTGCCGCCGTGTGTCAGTCACTGGAAGAACGCTAAAGGTAACAACTAACTAGAAGATCCCCCGCGCGGCGCCCTCGCCCCCCGCGCCCGTGCTGCACTCCCCGCCGCGCCGCGTGTCCGTCAAGCAGCAGCGGGACTGGAAGGTGCCGCCGTGTGTCAGTCACTGGAAGAACGCTAAAGGTAACAACTAACTAGAAGATCCCCCGCGCGGCGCCCTCGCCCCCCGCGCCCGTGCTGCACTCCCCGCCGCGCCGCGTGTCCGTCAAGCAGCAGCGGGACTGGAAGGTGCCGCCGTGTGTCAGTCACTGGAAGAACGCTAAAGGTAACAACTAACTAGAAGATCCCCCGCGCGGCGCCCTCGCCCCCCGCGCCCGTGCTGCACTCCCCGCCGCGCCGCGTGTCCGTCAAGCAGCAGCGGGACTGGAAGGTGCCGCCGTGTGTCAGTCACTGGAAGAACGCTAAAGGTAACAACTAACTAGAAGATCCCCCGCGCGGCGCCCTCGCCCCCCGCGCCCGTGCTGCACTCCCCGCCGCGCCGCGTGTCCGTCAAGCAGCAGCGGGACTGGAAGGTGCCGCCGTGTGTCAGTCACTGGAAGAACGCTAAAGGTAACAACTAACTAGAAGATCCCCCGCGCGGCGCCCTCGCCCCCCGCGCCCGTGCTGCACTCCCCGCCGCGCCGCGTGTCCGTCAAGCAGCAGCGGGACTGGAAGGTGCCGCCGTGTGTCAGTCACTGGAAGAACGCTAAAGGTAACAACTAACTAGAAGATCCCCCGCGCGGCGCCCTCGCCCCCCGCGCCCGTGCTGCACTCCCCGCCGCGCCGCGTGTCCGTCAAGCAGCAGCGGGACTGGAAGGTGCCGCCGTGTGTCAGTCACTGGAAGAACGCTAAAGGTAACAACTAACTAGAAGATCCCCCGCGCGGCGCCCTCGCCCCCCGCGCCCGTGCTGCACTCCCCGCCGCGCCGCGTGTCCGTCAAGCAGCAGCGGGACTGGAAGGTGCCGCCGTGTGTCAGTCACTGGAAGAACGCTAAAGGTAACAACTAGAAAAATGTAGCCGACTCTTTGGTAAGCAAGTAATTTATTGACGGTTACATCACAATGGCAGTACTTGCATCTTTTGGTACTCGACCGTTTCCCTTTCCAACTGAATGGAAAGATTTCTAACTTAATTTTCAGCTGATCATAAAAAATCTGTTCATTTAGGATGAAGCTTCTTATAAAGAAATATAATGTAAGTCCGTATACTTTGTTCCGTCCAGGTTACACAATCCCGCTGGACAAGCGGCTGGCGGCGGACGGGCGCGGCCTGCAGCAGGTGCACATCAACGAGAACTTCTCGAAGCTGGCGGAGGCGCTGTACATCGCCGACCGCAAGGCGCGCGAGGCCGTGGAGGCGCGCGCGCAGCTGGAGCGCCGCCTGGCGCAGCGGGAGAAGGAGAAGAAGGAGGAGCACCTGCGGGTGCTGGCGCAGCGCGCCCGGGACCATCGCGCGGGTCAGTGCCACCCATAGCAAAATGCGGCCGCCGCGGAAATCTTTTCCGAAAAGCAAAATATCTATTTTTGTTTGCCTGTATCTAATCCCTCCTATCCTAATCTCAGACGCAGTTACCACAAGCTACTAACCTAATAGTTCACCGTCTCACTCAAACTTTCGTCTACAGGTATCCGAGCTCCAGACGAAGAGCCGGAGACTAACGAAGTGGACGAGAGCGGTCTGACGGCGGCGGAGAGAGACAAGCTGCGCGCCGACAGGCACAAGGAGCGCCAGAGGGACCGCAACTTGGCCAGAGCTGCGCCGGATAAGAGGTAGCTAAATAACATTAATTGTTTATGATCCGGGTTCCTGTCCCTCACGGAACGGAGAGTGGGACGAAAAAGGATCGGTTACATACGATTTGTACGAATTTGCTTTATCTCCGTCCTGTTCTCTGTTCCGTCAGAGACGGGAACACGGATGTGTGTGAATAGCACCTTAGAAAGAGGGTTCCGTGGGTTACATTTATGTACGGAACCCTGAAAATGAAAGGAGATCATTTTTCGGGTACAAGAAACGTGTTTTTTATTTTTCGGTCTATTTTACACTAGCCTTCCTATGAGGGTCCGACTCGCACCACCAAGATCAAGCACCTCTTTATTATTAAATTACTAGCAGACTTGGCCATGCGCTGCTGTAGCTAAGATTTTTTTGTAAAGCCACAGCTTTCCTGCTTTATAGCGAGCAACAATGACTCATATAGTGTTAGTTACAATAAATAAACTGACAACTATGTGTGATTTGTGGACTTTATTTTATACTAGCTGTTGCCCGCGACTTCGTTCGCGTATATATTTTTTTTTTTTATAAAAAGTATCCTATTTTACTTCTAATATCTCGAAGAATATGTGTACAAAGTTTCATGATGATCGGTTAAGTAGTTTTCGCGTGAAAGCGTTACAAATAAACTTACATTCACATTTATAATATTAGTAGGGACTTAATTTGTCCCGCGATTTCGCTCTCGTTCATTCTCCACCGAATCCTTATATATTTTCGGGTTTAATAATAACCCCTGCCACTATAACTTTTGTCACCCAAAGAATCACTACTGCCTTTTTATATTTTGCTACAAGCTTTTTTTCTTCTATTTTCCAGATCGAAACTAGTAAAGGATCGTGAGCGCGACATTTCAGAACAGATCGCTCTTGGCCTGCCCGCTAAGACGACGCAGGGAGGCGAGGCGATGTTCGACCAGAGACTCTTCAACAACAGTAAAGGAATGGACAGTGGTATGTATTTTTAATACAACATAAATAACTTTAAGAACAATAATTTTTAGTACGGGACCAACCTCGAAATCGCGAAAAAAACAAAGATTTCATGTATGAAAGTGTCCATTAAGAGTCCTATTACGAATCGTAAATGCTCGTTTGCAATAGACGAAGTTACGTTGGTCTACGTTGGGAGTACATCTATAGTCCACGAAACAATTTTGATACTTACTAGTCTGAATAGGATTATAGTTTATTTGGGCGGTCGCGCGAGACTGAGGAGCGCGCGCGCTGAATTGACGCAGAATATGTAGTACTTTAATTTTATTTATTGCAATTTTGTTTCATTATATTGACAAACGAAAACTAATGAAACATATTCATTGTAGATTGAAATTTTATATCATATTTATTTATTTGAACGTATTGTTTTTATTTGGAATATAATGGACGCTGAATCAAGACCTTTCTGGCTTAAATTAGGCTTGCTTTACGTTTTTTCCGTGAAAACTCAAGGAATTTAAAGAAATTCTAGAACTCCAATAAACAAGTAAAACATTCAACTTACCTTTTAGTAATTTCAGCTTTTAAAAGAATTGATTGTAACAATGTGAATTTGACCGTCAAAGTTCCATCGCCGACATTTTTTCTTGCAAACTGAGTTCGTAAAATATTTATAGTAAATTACACGAAAAGAAAAATGAAAATGTGTAACTCTAACTTACAAGAAAGAGACTGGCACTATCGTTAATCAGGAATTCAGGATCAAATAATTAAAATATCTTACTGCTGCTGAAAACTACAGCGTCAAAAATCATGAATTTCCGTAAAAAATGTAATAGGACTCTTAATTAATCCACCCCAGGAAAACCTAAAAAACCAATGTGAATACAACAATAACGATTATTAAATCAATTGAACCATTAGTTTAATGTGTTTGTGTAAGAAGTCACAACTAGATAGTTTAAATCTAGTTGCGACTCTTTACACGTAATGCAATGGATGCGAGGCGCACAGAACCTGTTGTTGTGGCGACACTTGTGGGAGGCCTGTCTATGTCCCGCAATTGACGTCCATCGGCTGATATAATGATGTTAATGAACTACCTACAATGCGTTTCAAATAAGAATAATGTATGGTTAGTATGGTTTAAAAAACTAATAATGACTTGAAATAAATATTGAGTTAATCTACTATTGAAAATTTTTTTTTAAATTTGATTATAGACTTTTTTAAACATAAAGTAAAATAAACCGTTATCGATATGCAACTAAGTTTTCTTTGCAAATCATACTTTTCAAGAAACATTTGACAGATAGAGGTCATTGACGTTCCTATTCTCATTTGAATCGCGTTACTAACTACCTAAACCTCTCTAGTATAGTCATTTATATCCCTCAATAAAAAAAAACTCGTTTATAATAGTGGGTACATTATCGTTCAGGTTACGGCGACGACGAGGCTTACAACGTGTACGACAAGCCGTGGCGCAACCAGGACAACGTGGGCGCACATATCTACCGACCTTCCAGGAACGCCGACAAGGATAACTACGGCGGAGACATTGATGCCATCGCTAATACGCGCCGGTATGTTCTTATTTATGTAATAAACATTAGACAACGAAAATACCTGTGGTGCCTTAAAGACGCATTTTCAGAATCGATATGCCACTACGGAACAGTTCTACATCTATACTAATACCGCGTGTATCTGACATCGACGCACAAACGATTTCCATGGGACCAGGGCATGATTCTGGACACCCCAGTGTTGGAATTTTTCGTCGGTTCTTTTCTAATTTTTTTTAAGAGTACCACAAAGTATCAGCTCAGCTGAGCTGAAATCTATTTGTGGCTTTATTCAGATTGCTCTTTTTAGTGAAAGTAGTTAATTAATTATTTTTTTATTAAAAATCTCATTGGGTTAGGTCAGAATAACGATTATGAGCAGTCTAAAGTAAAAAAACCCTTGAAAAAAATAAAAAAATGAGAAAAAAGCCGACGAAAAATTCTAAGTCTAGGGTGTCCAGAATCATGCCCCGGACCCATGGAAATCGTTTGTGCGTCGATGTCAGATACACGCGGTATTATAAATGAGGTAACATTTGTTTGTAAGTTTGTATGTAGGGGGTAATCTCAGGAACTACTGGTCCGATTTGAAAAATTATTTCAGTATTAGATAGCCCATGTATCGAGGAAGGATATAGGCTACATATCATCACGCTAAGACTAAAAGGAGCCGAGCATTAATGGAAAATGTGACGCAAACGAAGTTGCGCGGGTCAGCTAGTATAAAATAAAAGCCCACCGCGGTGGAGCTCAGCCCTGCCTCGTGTCGCGGGTTGCCCGTGGATGCCACATGTGGCGACAGGCGCGGGGAGGCCGACATTTGTAGGGCAGTGGACGTCTGCAGGCTGGTAGGGTGAATAAATGTTGTTGTTTCTTTATTCCAGGTTCGTGGCCGACAAAGAATTCGCGGGCACCAGCAGCAGCAACACGCGCGCGGGGCCCGTGCAGTTCGAGAAGGATGCGCCGCCCTCGAGAGACGAACCCGTTAGTACCGCTTTTATTTCATCACAATCTTACGGCAGAGCACTTCATCTATCCAATGACTAACTACTACACAATCATTTAAAAAAAACTGATATTTATGAACATTTGAATTTATTTAAAAAAAAAAGTATCATTCATTTTCATGACGTAGTTTGATACAGCGAAAAGCGAGCGCAATCCGAGCCTTGTCTTCTAAGGACGGCGCGGAATGGAACGGTGACATGACATTGTTTTGAAACGTTTGATGGTGTTTTGATACGTAAACATTAGTGGCAGGGTGTTTCATAATTCTAATGAATTGTTTTTATTGTACCTATTACTTAATTATTTTTTTAAAACAACATCGGGCCTAAAGGTAGTTTATATCGGGTACATTAAATGGGCCGCCTTTGTAAGACGACTAAAATAGCACCGTGTTTAAATGCCAAAGTGTGGATGATGGGATGTTTGATACTCTAAATGTCACACTCTAAACTCAAGATTTGACACAGAGATAAATTAGGGTCTGGAATAGCACATAGGCTACTTTATATCCCGGGAGGATGTTCCGATTTTAATTTTACGGGCTAGTAAATTAATTAATTAGCGTCTGCCAGTTTATTCATAACCTGGATTAACAATATGACTTTGTTTTAATCTAAGTTAATTTTTAATTGGTAACATTATAATGCCCTACAATAGGCAATGAATTTTGAACTTTATCCTGAATTGCATTGAGTATATTGTTCCAAAATTTGACAATGACAGAGATATGCGGAACAGGGTGTAAAGTCCCACTAATCTCATTGAAAAGGGAGGACTTCCTTCGACAAGACGAGCGCTGTTTCTGGTGGGCAACTGCCCGATGGGGGGCAAACGTTCGAATTAGGCGGAGAACTTTATACCGTGATGTAAGATATGCTTGAAGTCCGGTATCTAGTTCGTATGTGATGGTATAGATGCTCGCTACAATGATTCCCAATATCGAATTTAAATATGGAACTGTGGTATGACTAACCCAGATAAATGTGCAATAACGGTCCCACCCCACTTAGATTTATTGACTTTCTAATATCAAAAACAGAAATAAATATAAAGCCTGCCTGAATCGACATAGATCATGATCCTTTTCGTGCTCTTCTAAAAAAAGAACGGATTACATTTCTTCGGATCTACAAAGGGATATATTGTTTTAAACTTTCATGGTCATGGCGCTTGCAACAGTGCCGAAATATCGGAAACTCGCAAATAAAAAGGTACATAGTAGCAATCCCGATATTAACTATTCTACAAAGGGATATTAGGGAAAGTTCAATGTACTTTATCGCAAGTTTATCTGGCGCTTACCATACATGTATCCTACTCGTCATGTAACAGCTGTTTCTGTCCACAGTCACAATCGCGCGGCACCCAGCCGGACGCCGACTTCGACCCGTTCGGGCTGGATCGGTTCTTGAGCGAAGCCAAGCGCGCCGACAAGTCGGGCCGCAAGAGAGACCACCACGAGCGACACGACCAGCACGGGAAGAAGCGGAGGGATTAGTTGTCAGTACTTATAGCTTTATTTTTTATTTAACACTTTCACCACAAAAGAATACATGGGCATTCTCTTCCAGTCAACCAGTCAGGTTTAATGAGTTACATACTCTTTATTGAAGGGACTAGCACGCCGCTGACTGCCATCTAGTGTCGCATATTAGACAATCTAAGCGTCAGAATACTTGACATTGACGCTTCTGTGCTACCAATTGCGGTTCCTATTCGCTCAGTTTAGAAGCTGTAAGAGCGGATTTCACCAATGAAACTGATCGCGATCAAGCTGCGTTCACGAGTTGTCAGTGTCAATATTCCATAGACAATAATGACACTGACAGCTCGTAAGCCTGGTTCATATAATTATGCTGATCAGCAGTGCGATTCTGAGAACACTTAGGCGAAGTGAACGACAAGTGAGCTGTCAAACCATACAAACAAGATGACATGACAGCTCACTTGTCGTTCACTACACCTAAGTGATCACGGTGAGATGTCAACAGAATCGACCGGCAGTTTCAGATTGATGAACTCCCTAATATTAATGGGTTATTACTTCCCAGAATTAGATCCTTATTAGCTACACTTTCGGATGGTAATTTTGTTTCAAAAACAACCAGTTTAATTCCTGGAAAGGCACAGGATTTAAAAAAAAATCCAATGATACAGTTTTATTTTTCATTGAATTTAGAAACGGGCTCGAGACACCATTCACTGTTTTTCGTTCTTCATAGTTTCGGATTTGGCCATGAAGGCACACCTTAAAAATTCACGTGTATAAGTTGGATCTTGCGCGAATGAACTTAAAAACGTCAAGCATGTACGTACAATGCGTTTCAAATGAGAATAGAAACGTCAATTACCTGTATCTGTCAAATGTGTCTTGTAAAGTACAGTTTGCAAAGAAAACTTAGTTGCATTTCGACAACGGTTTATTTTACTTTGTTTGAATAAGTCGAATTTAAATAAAAACGTTCAATAGTAGTAAATTAGCTAAATATAATACTTAATTATTTAAAGCAATTATTAGTTATTTTAAACGATACCAAAACACTTTTTTCAGTCAATGTTTATAAATAATAATTTAAAAAAATAATCTTGCTTTGCTCACCCTACTGAATTGGTTTGAATTGACAGCTATGACGTCACAATATGGCGCTAAGTCGATCCTATTCTTATTTGAAACGCGTTGTACGTGTAGTGTAGGCTTAGCATTATGCGTTTCGAAATTTGACTGTTTAAAGAGTTTGAATTTTGTGTAAATTCCACAGACATAAAAATAGTAGCAGACAAAACATTCGCTGAAATTTGCGTAGCCATTACGCACACCTAGGGAATGATATCATTACAGGGCCGAATTAGGACCGGTTGCTGGTATTATCTAACGATGATGAAACAATCCATATACATTCTGAAAATCCGTGAAAATCGATATTCTCTGGGTACATGAAATATAGATTACTTATCAATCGTCTTAATGAATAGAACCACCCTCTATTCCCGTCGTTATTGATAAAGGTGACTAAGGGAATATTTTAAGAGGACGATGGGCAGCAGTCCACTCTTTATCTTTTGACGGTGTTTACAAACCGTTGACGGACGTCAGTATCAGCTAGAAGAACTGGCACTGCAGTCATTAACCCGCATGCCCAGTTTTGTAGAACCGAGAGTCAAGGTATTAGCATGCCTGAAAGCTAGTTTAGGAATAAATCAGGATTTTTGAAATAAAAGTAATGTAATTCAAAATTCAAGCATTTATTTCAAATGAACCATTTACAGGCACTTTTTAATGGTCAAGGTCGGTCTGTCCAAAAACTTGAAGCTAATTGCACGTTCCAAAGCGTAGATCTCTATGGAGAAGAACGTGCAAGACACTCCAGGGACACTCTTCTATCTTACACTCTCTTAATGCTTACTTATGGATTATGGAGTAAATTCCGTAAACAGTGTAGGAATTGCTCCGGGACGTAATGTTGTTCGAAAAGCGCTGGGATCGATCAAGTGATTCTCAAAATGCTTTGAACAAAGTACACTTGAAGGTCTTGGTTGCCAATCCTGCAGTTTCAGGTTTTTAATCCAGGCATTCCGTAAACTTTCATCCTTGCGAAACCTGGAAAAATATAAGTATGCTCAATTATTGCCTGCTGAATGAAAATTCATCGTTATGTGAGTAGCCTATACTGTATTTATACATATGCCTATGTTCATGTTCTCCATAACACAGACACTGGGTAACATAATATTGATTTTATAATTTAGTTTTTATAATAGCATGACATGTGTACATACACTGAAACTACTACAGGTATTTTGGAATTGTATCACCAAAAAAGAATAAAAATTCATACATTAAACTGAGGCTTTATTTGATAATTCAATGGAAATAAATATTTTACTATACATTGTATGTATAGTAAAATATTTATTTCCATTGAATTATAAGCAATTTACTAAAAGTTTCGTCTTTGTTGCCTAATTCGTCCCTGACTAATTGAACAGGTACTTGAGCTGTCACTTGATGCCACTTTCTGACTATTTTGTCCTTGTTATGATTTATTTCTTTATTTGTAGGCTAACGGTACAGACAAATCGCATCTTTGTTAAAAACTGTATGTAAAATACGAATAAACAGTATCGACACATTTGAATTTAGTAAAGAAAGCACTAAGATTTCCCAAAACTTACCGATGAAAGGTCAATCCAGGTGTTTTGTGGTAGCTAGCACTGTCACAGCGATACGCACAGCACTTCACCATGTTATTTTACCGTCCTCGTGTGTTTTATGTCCCAAACAAGTAATATTTTATTAATTTTAACGCGATTGAAACAGAACATTTGATGCTTATCAATATGGCAGACAAGCTACGCGTCAAATTTTGTCTATGTATGAGTCAGTGTGACAACACGTGACAGAACGAGACACGCTTATGAATTGTCACTTAGAAAAAAAAGGATAAAGAATCATACCATATAAAAAAATTATCTACGTATTAATGTTTGGTCTGCTACTATTTATATGTCTGTGGTAAATTCAAATTCGCTAATAGTGGTTAGTCAGGCATCACTCGCACGCACAGCTTGCAATGTTTTGAGTAAAATATTAAGATCAGAGGTCATCTCTGACAGTTTTTGATAGGAACACTGACTAATATACGGATGGGTATTAGTCAGTACGAATCTGACACTCCCTTCCGCTCCGCCCAGAGCGGGAGGAGTCATTAATGATTTCCCATCCATGCTTAGTATTTCCATTTTGTTTTAGTAAAGTGTTACTGATTCCATTTCCCTTTGTTTCAGATATGGAAGGTGTATATAGGCATTGAAACCGCTAGTTATATTATTCAGATAGCAATAAGACATTAAACGAATGATTTTGTACTGTACAGAACATTCATATACAGTTCTAAGTTTACATGTAATTATTTTATGATTTCCGCAAGTTTTAGCTAATAAAATGTTGTTTGTAAATTATTGAAGTGTTTGTATTTTATATTTGGTTATCCTGTAATGTAACTATTTCATTATCAAAAAACCCGACCGCTACAAACCACACCACCAACCAACTAAGCTTGAAAAGCGACTTATTTGGAACTTTTTAGTCGTTTTTAACGGTCGGGGTTTTTTACGAAGTAATTTTTTTTTTAAGTACGTATTAATGAGTTACATTCTAGGAATCGTCTCCTCGAGCCCTAGAGACCCCACTTAATAGGTTTTAAGGAAAAAAAAGTTTAAAAAATTGGCCCCAACTATCATTTTTTTTAAAAACGGTTTAATTCTTACATACCCCGTGTCACTCTCATTATCAAGACAAAATTAACGTCACCTCTCAAGCTGAAATTCTTCAAGCTTTTTAGGCTACAGAACGTGCCAAAAGATTTATAATGCGTTCAGTCTGCGTACCGCGCTTTTCCCTGCGACGAACAATGCTCACATGCGCCACTTACAGCATGTTGTGAGGAAACGCGCTGGAACAAGATGCAAAGCGAACCCAAGCTCACGCAACTGCATTTTACACCGAAATAAAATACGTGAAAGAGTTTTAGTGAAAATTAGGAAAATACTAATTTCATTATACCCATAAAAATGCCCATTTAACAAGTCTCTCTGTTTACATTGACTAAAAACTCCGATTCCAAGTCCTAGATTCTCATTGATAATAAGAAATTTCTAGTCATTTAAGCCAATGACATGCTAAAATATAAATATCATCCATACAAAAGCCAATGATTGTAAGGGGTCCGTTTTTGTTTTGCAAAGGAGTTTTATAAAAATCTCGTATCACGGTGTTTGTTATCGAACTCCTCCAAAATGGCTTGACCGATTTTCATGAAATTTTGTGCGTACCTACATCCCGTGTAGGTCTGAGAATAGGTCGTGGGTATTATTTTTTGCAAAACAACGTTTGCCCAAGCTAGTCTAATATCTATAATATAAAAATTAATCGTTGAATGTGTTGCTAATCGCAAATCTCGAGAACTGCTGAACCGATTTTACTAATTCTTTTTTTGTTGTGTTTGTTAGTGTCAGAAGAAGGTTCTTATGAAAGAAAAAATAAGAAAGGTGCAGGGTAGCCAGTTGTCGGGAGCGAAGCCGCGGGAGACAGCTAGTATAAGTATAAAAATCTCGTGTCACGGTGTCTGTTATCGAACTCCTCCAAAACGGCTCGACCGATTTTTATGACATTTTTTGTATAGATTCGGTAGGCCTGAGAAAAGGTTGTAGGCGATTTTTTTTAATATGGCGAAACAACGTTTCATAACGTTTGTCCGGTCAGCTAGTAGGTACCTATATAAAATTCTTCCATTACCGACTGATTGAGTGAGTGAACGACAAACAACGCACAGCCGAAACTACTTATCGTAGAAAGCTGAAATTCGCCATTGAAGTTCCTTGAGAAGTGTAGGAGAGCATAAAGGGAGGCCCCGAAATTCCCACGGGAATGTGAGAATACGGGATAAGCGCGTACGGAGTCGCGGGCAAAAGCTTTTAAAATATTTTACACGCGTCGTGGCAGTATCTTACAACAGTAGATATCGGTATCACCTTTCAACTTTGGAACTGGAATGATGTCATTGTTGTTATCAACCTTAAAAAAATACGGCTTTTGTCATTCACCTGCACTTATTGTTATTTTTGTACACTTTAAATGAGGCATAATACCTATAGGTACGGAGTGAAGGTTTTTTTTCTAATCTTTACTTACCTATTTGTTCACATTTGAACAAATCTTATAAATAGAGCATAATTAATATTAAATGAAATACAAATCAAACAGTAGATTTAAGGTGACCTATCCGTACCTACCTAAGGTTAGCGCACACCGAGCTGCAAAATGCTCGCGTAAAATTTTGACTAAGTACTCGACCATGCAGGCGGCATGCTCACCTCTCTGCGCAGCCTCTCTGTGAGCAAGCTTCGTTAAAAATACTCTAGGTTGCCAGGCGTGCATGACCAGTTTAATGCCAAAATGCGACTTTGGCAAACGTAGGTGGTGCGAGCGCATGTAGAAAACATACTCGAACAAACATCTTGCAAGCTCGAGCATGGTTGAGCATCAAGTTTAGACGTGTATTTAATTTTGCAATATATGAAATTTTTCAGTAGTCCCAGAAAATGTTCTGCTCTTGGTGTGCGCTGACGCTTAGGTGTAGCTTTGTATGTCAATAAATAGCAGTCAGGCTTCTTCTGAAACAGGTAGATTAAGTTATATAATACTTAGTAGCCATTGATATTGAGAACGGTCACATCGTATTTTAAATATTTCGTAATACAATCATTATTGTGGTTGTCCTGTCAGTGACCTGTCTTATCAAAAACTGACATCAATAAAGTGCATGGTTCCGTTTAAAATATCAAATTCGGTTCCCGGCTACGACATTATAATTTTGCTAAGTACCTATGCCTTTTGAATGGACGAAGTCTGGCTGGGGACTTAGAGCTGTTTTTTTAAATGTATAGAACATTAAAAAACACAGATTGTAATAGTACATGTTACAGTATTCACAAAGTGGGCGACGTGCTGTTCTCCTTGCTAGGCTATTGTATAGCCTGTAAGGAGTAATTTTTAGGGTTTCATACTCAAAGGCTACCTAACCAACGGAACCCTATTACTACCCTAATACTTTCGCTGTCCGTCCGTCATCCGTTCGTCTATCTGTCAGCGGACTGTGTCTCAAGAACCATAATGGGCAGACAGTTGAATTTTTCACACACGTATTTTTATTGCTGCTGCAACCTACTTATACAGTGAGTGAACAGTCTACTTCTGGTTAAGCTCATCCCATCGTAGACTTTGTCTCTGTCAACCTGTTCGCACCACCGCCGTCTAGAACTGTCGCTAGAGCCGAATCTCCAGTGTGTCGTACTCTAAGGATGCTCAACGCCCTTCTGACTGCCGATCCTGAATGTGATGTGTTTTCTGATGAATGGAGAAAAATAATGCGAGCTTGTCTGGTGTTCTGTGAGAGACAGTATGCGAGGGTGTCCACTGTTTCATGTTAAATTCTTATTAAAATTTCAAATTTGTGCACATTTTGTATCTTGTTATGTTCTTTTTTTTGTTCTGTTAATTCTATGTTAATTAATGTATTTGGACTTGCACCGTTTTAATTAACTATAAATAAATAAATAAATAAATAAAAAAATAAATAAATCTCTGACCTAGACTAGAGTCAAGAGCAAACCCGTAACAAGTAAAAAAAAATAAAGGGGCTCCCCATACGTGTTTATGGTACGGAACCCTTCGTGTGAGAGTCCGACTCGCACTTGGCCAGTTTTTGTTATATTTCCAGAGTTGACAACAGTCACTTGAAAAAAACATTTTATCAAGAGTTTTTATCAGCTGACCTATAACGTTATCAACGTTCCGGTTGTGCCAGATGCTTAAATGCCGCGTATAAATTCATGTTCTCGAAAAAGAGACGTTTTAGTTTTGTGCGTCGCTAGAAGTAGACGCGTCATTTAAAAAAATCTGCTGAATCACCCAAAGACTGAAACAGCTAAGGCTAGTGTACAAGATGAAGTAAATAGAACTCGTGTGTTGGCGCTGACACAATTGGTTGTGGGGTTGGCGCACTCCTGCTGGGGTGAGTTTAAAGAGCCGTGAACGATTATACTGATGGTTGTTAGCTTGTGTCGAATTAAATATTAACCCTTAACAATTACCCTGTCACCGAAAAGTGAGATCCTCCGTAAGATTGTAATACTTAATAGGCTTGTGTCCTGAAAAAATCTAATTAGTCCGTCAGTAATTACTTAGTTTTTCAAAAAATATTTGACCCGTGTTTTTTCCTTTTGTTACGGGAACCAAAATTGACGAAGTTACGACGCTTTTAAAATTCTCAATACGTCACACCTTCGCATATTTTTTAGTGAGTCGTGATGTCACGAGCCCCCACTCCCGAGTTTTGATGCTTTTTATCTTTGTCAATATTTATTGATTTACAAAAACAAAAAATACGTGTCCATTATTTTTCAATCTAACTGACGGACTAAATAGTTTTGCAATTTGTGGATGATGGAATCTAGATTATTCTTTACGTATTACTTATATTATAATTAGGTACTGGAAATATTAAAAAAACATCGTTTCGTATACCAAATTCTAGTACATCCGTGCCTTATTTGGAAAAAATAGTTTACAATTTCATGCGATATTTTACAATTTTACCAGCAGTGCTATTCTGTAACAACATTTTCGTGTCTCGACAGCGGAATCCGAGGTGAGTTTCAAATTCGTATAAATATAAGACCTTATGATGTGTGAAATAAAGTTCACTTTGTAAGCTAAGTCACTCAGGTGAAGTCGATATCGAAATGGTTATTTACAGAATAGACTAGCTGGTTTGCCATTTTCCGGTGCTATAATTCTTTGGCAACTGAGCCGATGACACCTATTCTGCAGGCAGCAGTGACGTGCCATGTGGTGTTTTTTTATTTTCTTTGGCTTCGCATGGTTCGTGCATTTAGCCAGGATGTGGTGATTGTAGCGCGGCGAGATGAGCCGTCGAACTTTGCAGTTTGTGAGATCTAATGTATTAGTGGGTAGCTGAAAGGCCTAATTTTTGGTTAGGGGAAATAGAACAGGTATTCTTATGCCATAAATCTATACATATATTGTGCGCATAACTTCGAAACGACTGACCCGACTAAAGATACCTAATATTTTTATTGTTGTATTCGTAATTGTCAGGGCGAACTTTGTGTGAAAGTTAAAAAAAAAAACTTCCTACATCCGGGCGAACCCGGGACGGGTCACTCACTAGTATATAATGGGAAGCTTAACGCGTACTTTTAGTTCTTTATAATTTCGTTCTTTTAGTATCCGTTACGAAAGAACTTAGCACAGGGTCTCGCTTTTTGTTCCCGGCTTCATTTTTCCTAAGCCTTATCTCCTTTGAAGTTCTCTATAACGTTCTTATGATTTTTATCTAGCTTCTCTTTTTTTAGCGGTGGGAAATTTTCCAATGAATTCCCCCGCTCTGGGCGCAGCGGGAGGGAGTGTCAGACTTCTACTGACTTAAACCCATCCATGTTCCCCTTTGTGTTCCGGAGCCACGGTATCTCTTTCGAATAGTCCCGCGACTCCGGCAGGCGTCGGCCTTTTAGGGCCCCTCTGTGTGCTGACATTCTTATCTATACTTTCTTCTTTGCCAAAAAAAATGTGTTAGGTATTGCTTTTCTTTGATTGCAAATGTTTTGTCTTGGATGACGAATTCCAGCTATTTCGATTTAAAACCCAAAGTTCGTGACCGATATTGATAAAATTTAAATGGGACCAATCTGCAAGTAGGTATATCCTTTCAGATAAAACAAAGACTATTAAACCACTTGACTGCGCATACAGTGTCCCGACGCACGAAAACTATTAGTGTTTTTGCTCATAATGTTAGGCAGCGGCACTAGTAACCATTTTAGTTGTGACCAAGTGTTAGACCTGTGGGCACGCTAAGTTTTTACAAATCGTTTTAATGTTTATGCAATTTATAACGCATAAAAATGCCTTCATACCTGGTGAATTTGTGTGGGAAACATTCCAACACCTCTTGTTACAAAAATGATGGCATAACTTTTCATCGGAGAGTAAAGACTACGCAAAATATTTTTTATTTGAATCAGATGATGAGCCATTGCAGGGGTCTATATAAAATGGTGGTTAGGTGAATGAGCACACTGTGAGAAGCGCGCGTTGATGTCTTTTGGAAAAGTCTCTTTCTTTCATTAGGAAATACTTATATTTTGATCCCTTTCTTCCCCTTTGTATTTTTATCGTAAGAATCTGTGCTATTACGTTTAATGATTGAAGTCGATTTATCGATGATCATAAAATTACAACTAATACAATTTTTAATCAATTCACATACTTACATTAAACACGTAACTACTTTTAAACGACTTTAAAAATAGGAGGAGGGTCTCAGTTTTTTCATCTGTGTGTTTGACATACATGTTTTCATTTTAGATTTTCGAAGATTTCAGAATTAAAATAAAAGTGGAAAGATAAGGTTAATAGGGAAACTTTGTTTAAACAAGATACAGTCCTGTTTGTTTGGATTGAGTAGGTATTTTTATAATGTTAAAATCCATTTTATCGATATCGACTATTTTCCTATAATAATATAATATAATCAAGTACTGCCACCACTAACGATAGGCTACCTATGCAACTTGACCTTGAACGGACCAATTGCAGCCGCGCGTTATTCCTCGTCCCCCGGCCCGCTGCAGTGAGCCGCGTACTTAGAAGAAATCGGCCTAGATACAATCTCTAGTGGTTATACACTCTATGAGATAAAAAAAAATACAACCGACTTCCAAAAAAAAAACACTACAAAGTAAAAAATAACTTTAATTTCGGAAGTCGGTGTAAAAATACGAAGAAACTAACAAAAACACCGACTTTAAAAATAGTATTTTCTATTATTAGCACCTTTGTGGCTTAGGTGGGTCCGCAGCGCGCAGCAGGCAACACACAAGCTAGTAATACGAAACCAGAGTAGACTGGGTAAAATATTTAAGGTGGATGCTCCAGGGTAGCCCGCGAAATTCATATATTTTTATGTTATTTGCAATTTGCCGATGAGTGTGAAGCTGTATGTTGAACAAAATACGGTTCGCGATCGTAAAGAGCATTTACCTAAAGGATTATAACCATTTGAATCATTAATATAACCTACTAAGTTCATAGAACTCGATTGAATGTTATTTCGTGAAAAAGTCATTCGATCGAGTTGTATGAACTTAGAGGGTTATATTGATAATTAAAATGGGTATAATTCTTTAGATAAATATGTTTTACGGCCGCGAATCGTATTTAGTTCAACATACAGCTTCACACTGACGGAAAATTGCAAAAAACATAAAAATATTTGAATTTCGCGGGCTACCCTGGCGCTTCCACCTTAACATAGGTAAACTTATTTACAAACACAGAATAGTCTCGAAATGTCCAGTCTGCCTAAACATCTTGTAATTATTATAAGTACTTTACTTTCGAGACAAATGCACCTAGTTGCCATTCATAGATAACTACACTAATCGGGAGGTGGGCAAGATTACAACATGGTGCTTGTCATATAATTATGATCTTTAAGATCTGTTGTTTCTATTTTTAATGGTTTAGATCAAATTGTTCTTTTGATAGAGAAACATTCGCCCCACCAGCCCACATAAACATCCAGTGCGCAAGATGTTAAAATTGATATTATTGTATTTTTCAGATAGCATCATGAACGGAGAGAAACAACTAAAATATATTAACGGAAACCTAACGCACACAGAAAACCTTCCGTGGCCTTCCTGATACCTTTTCAGTAACTAATGATCCAGTTCACTACAGGGTGCAGCCACTCGAGCATGGCAACAGCCAGCTTTTGATTTAAAAACCAGGAAAATACAGCCTTTACTTACATACGCGAAAATCGCACGGATTTTACGAGAAGCTAGGTCACAGAATTTCTCTTTTGGAGGGTAAATCAAAGAAAATACCTACTAATTTTCATTAAAACATGCATCTTGCAATGAAGCAGTTACGAAGATACAGACGGAAATAGTTTTTTTACCTTCATACGAAGTCTTGCATGAACCTCGAATTTATTGAAATTATCTTATAATACATATGTGAATCTTTAACGCAAGTCATTGATTGTCCTTGCCTTCATTATTGATAAAATTACAAGGTGCTAACTTAAATAAGGATAAAATGTATTTTGCGAGCAATGGCGGATGTCATGGCAGAAGCGATGACTTTGCCGTGGGTCAAACAAATTATTTTGAAAACTCAGCCGAATTCGTAATAGTTGTTTACAAATTACAGGTTTTTTTACGGGACCACAAGCAATGAGAAGGCGAGGCAGGACTGCATTTGATTGCTCCAACAGAGAAGTTATGATAGAAAACTGTACTGGTTGGATGACACGCTCACGAAGATTTTTTACTGACCAACAAACACAGAAAATGATCCAGTACATTTTCTGTGTTTGTTGGTCAAATAACGGTCTTCATCATGAGCAGAAAAAGGACGAAAATGAAGGTCATCAGATACCTATCTATTAAAAGAAGCTAGTTGGATGGAAAAAGATATGTGGCAAGTACTTTTACCTCATCTCTATTAGTATTAGAAGAGCTAGAGTCAAAGAAATCAAATGTGGGAGGGATGAGCAAGTGAATTTTTTTTATTATAAGTAATTAAAACATATGTATTTCCAAAAAAAAAAACAAGATTCTAATACACATCAAGAAAATAGTATTTTTTATTATTAGCAGTTTTGTCAACTTTTGTGGCTAACCCGCAGCGCACAGCAGGCAATGAGGCAACACACAAACTAGTAAATTACTACTTTGTGTGTTGCCTGCTGTGCGCTCTAGTAATACGAAACCAGAGTTGCGAAATTGATTGATACGAATTCGATACTCTTATTTCATCAATATCGAAATATCGATATTATTTTCGACGATAAAAACTGATAATTCGATGTTTCAACATATCGATATTTATTGTCCAAACCCTAGTCAAATCTATACTAATATTATAAAGCAGAAGAGTTTGTTTGTTTGTTTGTTTGTTTGGTTGAACGCGCTAATCTCAGGAACTACTGGTCCGATTTGAAAAATTCTTTCAGTATTAGATAGCCCATTTATCGAGGAAGGCTATAGGCTATATATCATCACGCTAAGACCAATAGGAGCGGAGCAGTAATGAAAAATGTTCCGCAGACGATGTTGCACGGGTCCAGCTAGTGTCATAATATGTCTAAATATGTCAATGATCCAATAGATAAAATAAGTAAAAAAAATCTAACCTCACAAAGTTGCTCACATTTTTTTTTTGTAGTGTTCTTTTTGCCAAGTTCGGGTTTACTCACATTTGCTTAAAATCACATTGTATTTCACATCGTGATGTAAATGTTTGGCTTCGCTTCATCTGCTGGATCTTGAAAAACTTCCAAGAGTCATTTCTTCTAGATCTTCCGATACTCTTGATGGTTTTGTAAAGTTTTGTTTAAAGAAGTGTTGAATCCAGGTATTGCTTCTAACTATTTTTAATAAACGATTTGTTTCGGATAAAGTCACAGTGATGTTGGCAGTAGAGGTGGGTTGGAACCATAGAGTATATAACCACTAGAGAGCGTATAGGCCGATTTCTTCTAAGTACGCGGCTCACTACAGCGGGCCGGGGGACGAGGAACAACACGCGGCTGCAATTGGTCCGTTCAAGTCAAGGTCAAGTTGCATATGTAGCCTATGTAGGTTAGTGGTGGCACTACTTGATTAAAGGAAAATAGTCGATATCGATAAAATGGATTTTAACATTATAAAAATACTCAATCCAAACAAACAGCACTATATCTTGTTTAAACAAAGTTTCCCTATTAACCTTATCTTTCCACTTTTATTTTAATTCTGAAATCTTCGAAAATCTAAAATGAAAACATGTATGTCAAACACACAGATGAAAAATCTGAGACCCTCCTCCTATTTTTAAAGTCGTTTAAAAGTAGTTACATGTTTAATGTAAGTATGTGAATTGATTAAAAATTGTATTAGTTGTAATTTTATGATCATCGATAAATCGACTTCAATCATTAAACGTAACAGCACAGATTTTTACGATAAAAATACAAAGGGGAAGAAAGGGATAAAAATATAAGTATTTCCTAATGAAAGAAAGAGACTTTTCCAAAAGACATCAACGCGCGCTTCTCACAGTGTGCTCGTTCACCTAACCACCATTTTATATAGACCCCTGCAGTGGCTCATCATCTGATTCAAATCAAAAATATTTTGCGTAGTCTTTATTCTCCGATGAAAAGTTATGCCATCATTTTTGTAACAAAAGGTCTAGGAATGTTTCCCACACAAATTCACCGGGTATGAAGGCATTTTTATGCGTTATAAATTGCATAAAAATTAAAACGATTTGTAAAAACTTAGCATGCCCACAGGTCTAACAATGGGGTTGGCCGGTGCAAGCTGAAAGCAGATGGCGCTAGCATAGTTTGTTCCCTTGTTATTTTTTTATGTGTTAGTTGCAGTTTAACGTCTAAATTCTTTAATTTGTAACTGAAAGGCAGCTGTAAAACAATTAAAATAAGTGGAGCACATAATTATACATCATGTTTTCTAACTGGCGAGTCAAGGAACTGAAAGAAAAACTTAAAAAACGTGGAGCTCCCTTACGAGGAAAGAAAGCGGATCTTATTGAAAGATTTTGGAGTTTTGTTTTTAAATTCAACAAACAAGCCATAATCATAGTATAGAATCCTTGTAGAACGACGGGCGATTGATTGGCAAGATTTCGATTGATCGGACTAGTGATTTTGAACATTAAAATCACACAGGCAGGTACGAAATATTATAGGATGAGGAGTGTAGGGATAATTGAAAAAAGTAGGTAATAGTCAAGCCTTTATTTATGATCAGCTTGCCTGTGTATTACGTGATATTTCATAATCACTTTCTACAAAGTGTTTAGCTACCCCATAACCTCGTCCTTTTCGTAAATAAATTTTTCACGACGGATAGCTTTTAAACCAAAGCCTTCGTATTTTTATATCCTTCGGTATTTGATGCATTCCAATTTCAGAGCATTTATAGACAATACAGCGCGTCATTGTAACTGTTTGAAATTATTTTCTGTTTTTGACCATATGAAAAGGCAATGTTTTGGGAACAAACTACGCTAGCGCCACTTTGACAGTTGCCAACCCCATTGGTCACAACTAAAATGGTTATTAGTGCCGCTGCCTAACATCTGAGCAAAAACACTAATAGTTTTCGTGCGTCGGGGCACTGTATGCGCAGTCAAGTGGTTTAATAGTCTTTGGTTGGAACAGATAATGGCAGTTCAAGGACCGGCAGACCTACGTATGGTCAAATTTATTATCATAGGTTTAGCTCATCTATCTGTCGCAGCCAGCTGGCTAAATCAGCTGTTTAATTGAACCTGGTCTAAGTGACAGGCCTCGACCCTCTGACCTTATTCCCTAAAGTAGCCTCCACACTATTCCTGAAGTTGATCGAAGTTGAGCGAATACGATAGTGTGGAGGGGCACTTCGCTTCGCCTCGTCAGGCCTCGCGCAACTTCGCTTCGCCTCGGGCGACTTCTAGTTGGTGTCGGTTTTTGCGCCCGAGTCAAAGAACTCGAAGTTCGAACACGAAGCGTCTGTCCACACTACTCGGGTCACTTCGGTTCGCGTCAGCCATAGTTAATACCTACCGTATTTTTTTGCAACGGCAGTTGCCACATGAACGTTATCCATTATGCCTATCGTGAGGGGAACGGGGGGAACGGGTGACTGAGCTCCTCGCGAAGTTGCTCGAGGTGTGTGGACACCTACTTCGGACTTCGGTCAACTTCGGAGAGCACTTCGCCTCGTGCAACTTATGACCAAAACCAGTCTAGAAAAGTTGCACGTACGAAAACCAAATTAATATACAAATGATTTGCTTATTTTTCTTCAGGAATTTTGTTTTCGTATCCGGAATTATGTTTTTAAGATAAACAGTAAATTAACGATTGCTAGGTATATTTCCGTATAGTCATGTTGGACGTTTCGTTCTCTTCATTTGTACGAGTCACGTAAGTAGGTATGAGCCTTTACATAAAAACATCACGAAAATGATAAATAGCAAAATAATTGGCTCCACTTCGTATTACAAACTCTGGGTTTGGAGCTTGATTATTTTTTTGGGTAGAGTACTCTTCTTGTAGAACACTATCACAAAGTTTCATAGCGCGCAAACACAAAGTTTTAGAGAAAAAATCCTAAAAATTCAATTATTTCTAACCTATTTACGAAAAAATGACATATTTTGCCACAGATAACTTAAAAAAAAACGGTCCAAGGTCGTTTCGTTTTACGGTCAGACAAAGTGACCACTCATTTAAAAGTTTTTTTTTATTGAATATTATAGTTTTTGACTTTATTTTATTTTTAAATAGTTGCGCAAGTATTATGTTTTCAAATAAAAAGCAAATAATAGACTTAATTAAATAAAAAAAAAAGTATTTTAGCGATTGTGGGTAACGAAACGTAATTTCAGAATATTATGATTCTATTCTATTTTTTATTAATGGCAAGTAGAGCCGATGTCGACTATTCTGCCAATGTCAAAAGTAAATTGGAAAAGCAAGTGTGCATTTTGTAAACTGGTCAGCAATATGATAAAAATCTTTGATTGATACAGTTGGACTTGGCGGGTTAGTACTGGACTGAAACAAACAAAAAATAAAAATACATAAATATAATAATGTTAACATTAAATATACATTTACATGTTAACATTAAATATACATTTACCACAACTACAAAGACAGATAGATTTCGGGCTACGACTCATAGTTTTATGTTGTTGTGACGGATGAAGCTCATCAGCGTCACAAGCAGTTCAGACGAAGAATATGTTAGAAGGGAGGGGAAATTAATTGGAAGAGGAATCTTAAATTAGAATATTATGATGTATGCGACAATTACGTTTGACAGTTGTCATTTATCGTTTGTACTCACGGTCGAGAGCGTCTATCGTACTCCTGTTTGTTTCAACGATTGAGTGACACCATGGCGTCTCCGAAGTCCCCGACTCAGAATGCAAGAGCAAGCGGAGCGAGCTCTGGACTTGGGGGCACCCCGACCCGGATAGGTTAGGTTAGAAGGAGATGGCGGGGTCGAGTGAGCGAGCGAAGCGAGCGAATAGACTCCGCCATCCCCTTCGAGGTAATTTTTTTATAAACCACTCAGAAGTAGGAGCCCCGCACAGCGGGGCTCCGTCGACATTTTCTTTCAAATTAACATTTTTGAGAGGTTCGAGTATGACCTTGAGTATATTCTTGACGTTGGAGTTTGATAGAGGGCAATATTCTACGATTTTATATTAAGCACATTTTGACCATGCAGTGTTTGACCTTGACCTTTACGAGTTTGACCTTGACCTTGAAGATGCCCCTGACCTTAATTTTATTAAAAGCTTATATAGAGTCGCCATATAATCTACCCCACCCTTTATACTCCCACTATCCCACCAATCCCGAAACAAAGTTTTGGCGATTTTTTTTTCAGCACCTATGGTTTTGCACGTTTTGGTAATTTCAAATTTACTACCAATAGAAAAGGTACATTCTACCATAACAAAAAAAAACTTACTATAAAAAACGGCAGTTAGCTAATACGAAGTGCTTCCAAATAATTAGTAATATCATAATCATAACGTAGGTACTGTATAGTTATGTATTTCATAGTTCCGTTGTGAAAATATTTATTTTTGTGTTTCGTCTCACACAGGGCCTTTGCACTTAGAACATTTTTATTTTCTATAGAAATTAAGACGTATTTTTAGTTCGAACACTAGCCAAGGGATGGCGCTGGAGTAGGCTTTCGTTCGGAAGTGCACGATTTTGATTAATTTAATTATTGGATTACATATATTAAATTAACTGGATAATAATATATATTTTAATATTTTTACCAGAAAATGAGTTAATTAAAGATTAATCTATTGTAAATCTAGTATTATCTGTTTAAAATAGGAAGCTGGATGGCGTTGTTTTTAATTTCTAAACGAAGCCATCCGCCATGTTATCTGTTTTTCAAATTTGACACTGACGTTTTGCTGGTGTATCTGTTGGTGTTTGAATTGTTTTGGTTTTTCGATATTTTTTTTCATATTTATTCACGACTTGGCTATTCTTGGACTCCGATTATCTTTGCTTAAAACTGTGACCCACGCATGTTAAAAGGACTCCGATTATCTTTCCTCCGGACATAGGTACTTACTTACAAGTTCAGTTTCGTCATGGCAGCAGATAAAATTTGCTGTGTTCCAGGATGTAACAAAAGCCGTGAGTAAATCTTACTTTTCAAAAGTTCTAGCAGTCATTCTTTAATCCTTCGAACCTGTCTTTCACACTTGTAGCTTAGGTTCTCCACCTTTACGCCACTTTTTCAAAGTTTTTACAAGAGTATTAGTACGTTTGTTTATGTCAGTGGGTCGCCTTGTTTAAAACCTCTATAAACGATAGACCAAAAAAGAACCGAATTTACAAATGTTATGAGTTTTAAATTTTGTTTTCGTCTACATCACACTACTTACTTTCATCCCTGTTTTTCCACCAATGCATGGTCGGAGACGGATAGTTCTCAGAGGTCTTATTTTCTATTAAAAAAAAGGATGGAAAAATCCCGACTAAGTATAATCTACCTTATTAAAAAAATATATTGTCCCTAATTCTTTGCACACCCATTGCTACATTCTAACCTACTGCATAATGCAGGAGGCCCAACTGTTCCGCATCACATTTCCGATAACACAGTGACATTGTCTCTGGCTGGATTAAACTCAATGAAGCTTATAAATGCAGCTAATTTACTTATGCTTTATAAAAAACTAGCTGATCCGGCGAACTTTGTACCACCTAAGTATCAATATTGAAATCAGTTAATTAATTCTCGGGATATTATCAAAAAAGCCTTTCCATCCAACCAAAAAATGTATGAGAAAATAAATCATGTCTGTTGTAAATCATGTTTTGAGTTAGTTGCTATTTGGGGTGGAGACAAATCATTAAAAAAACAAAATGGAAGATAGAATCGGTCATAAAAAACAGTCCAACCGTTCTTGAGTTATAAATGGTGTATCTAACTTTGTTTTATGTATAAAGATTACTATCACTAAAAATATTAATTTGCTTTGCAGGTGAAGATGACATTGTACTTCACAAGTTCCCAAACCCTGGAAAGGATCTACTACGTTTTAGTACATGGGTGCAAGCAGTTGGTGGAAACCTTCTGTGCTTAGATGATAATTATGTGTTTAAGTACCGAAGAATATGCCATACACATTTTGAACCCAGGTACTGGACCAGGAGTAAAATGCTGAGTAATATTGCAATACCAACATTGCAAATGAAAGGTTAGTTAATAATTTGCAACGCCATCATTCTATAGCCTATCCTTCTTAAAGAATATTGGGAACTTTACCATGGAAAATTTACCCACAGATGGAAAAGATGAATCATACATTATTTTTAAAGGAATAGATATCTAGTTATACAAGCATGAAGCGCATTGTTGTGCCTCATGGGAGTATCTAGATATAATAAGTTTATGTTGAGTTATATTTTCGTTTATTAAAGGGACAATTCTGTTCTGAATTTATAGTGTACCAGCAGCGCCCGCGGTTTCACCCGCGTATTTTTCGATTCCGTGAGAATATCGGGATAAAAAGTAATCTATGTGTTAATCCTGGTTATAAACTATCTGTGAGCCAATTATTTTTTCTCATCTTCACAAACTTTCACGTTTATAATATTAATTAGTAGGATGATAAGTAGCTTATCATTAATGTATTCATGGAACTATTGGACATTCATATTATTTACAAGACACATGGTGTCTGTATTAATGGATAACCTATTAAGGGGTCATTGTACTTATCATTATTATAATAATGATGGATTATATTCAACTATTTTTAACCATTTAAATAAAATAACAATTAAAAGCTTACAATGTAAAGTTGGTATTATATCATAAGTATTTTTTTGAATTTCCAGGTGCTGTGACTAAAAGAGCACCCTTGGCAGAAGTGAGTAATAAAAATAACATTCTTGAAACAACTGAAACATATGAAAATATGCAAGAAACTGCCACTGCCTCAACTTCAAGTAAGTTCAATTTTATTTGTAACCAACTTAAAAACAAGGGGGTTCTTAATACAAACGGTATGTTTTTAGGGTTCCGTAGCCAAATGGCAAAAACGAAACCCTTTTAGATTCGTCATGTCTGTGTGTCGGTCTGTCCGTCCGTATGTCACAGCCACTTTTCTCCGAAACTATAAAAACTATGCTGTTGAAACTTGGTTAGTATTCTGTGAACCGCGATTTTCACACAAAAATAGAAAAAAAAACCAATAAATTTTGGGGGTCCCCATACTTAGAATTTTCAGTCAAGAAAAAAATTTTCGAGTTTCAGTTCTAAGTATGGGGAACTTAGAACTGAAACTCGAAATTTTTTTTTTCGTCAAACCCATACATGTGTGTATAGATAGATCTTCAAAAATGATGTTGAGGTTTCTAAAATCTTTTATTTCTAAACTGAATAGTTTGCGAGAGAGTCCCTTCCGTGTGGTAAAATGTGTCCCCCCCCTCTGTAACTTCTAAAATAGGAGAATGATAAAACTGATAAAAATATATCATGCATATTACCATATAAGCTACCAGCGAAAATTGGTTTGAACAAGATCTAGTAAGTAGTTTTTTTTAATACGTCATAAATCGTATAAAACGATAATGGTACGGAACCCTTCGTGCGGGTCCGACTCGCACTTGGCCAGTTTTTTTTAATGTTTTATTCCTATTACCTCATATCTCCGGTATTTCTTAATTGAATTGGATGCACCAATAATAATAATGATAAGCCCTTTATACTGATTTTTTAGGTCTATTCGTTTCTTCTTCATTCATTTGCTAGTTACAAGATATCTCTTAATTCAGTGTGCCTCTTGGCATAGGCCTCCTCTAACGATTTCCATTGGGTTCGATCTTTTGCCACCCTTCTCCAATGTTGGCCAGCGGTCAGTTTTAGGTCATCCTCCCATCTCATTTGTTAGAGTCCCCGGCTGCGTTTGCCATCTCTAGGGTACCAGTCTGAGAACAGGATGCAACAAATTACACTTCAAAAATAAAATGTATTTTTTTTTAATTTTCAGGTGCTGTGACTAAAAGAGCACCTTTGGCAAAAGAGACTAATAAAAATAACACTCTTGAAACAAGCTTTAAGCAAGTAACTGCGACTGCCTCAACTTCAAGTAAGTTCAATTTTATTTTTAACCAACTTAAAAACAAGGAGGTTCTTTCAAAGGGTATGTTTAAAAAAATGTATTTGTCCTATTACCTCATATCTCCAGTATTTCTTAACTGAATTGGATGCATCAAATTACACTTCAAAAATAAAATGTATTCTGTTATTTTAATTTCAGATTTGAAGGCGACTAAGTCTGAAAAGAAGTTGACTAAGTCTGAAAAGGCTCAAATGACTAAAATGATTATTACCTTAAAAAAGAAAGTCAAAAGCTTGAACATAGCCAATGAGAAATATTCAAAACGACTGAAGAAGGCACAAAAAGTAACTGAAAATACAAGTTTTTTGAAAGCAATTAAAAATTTTAGCTCTATGGCAGCAATTTTTACTTTGCTCCAGTTCAGAGAATGTGGAAAACACAAAATGGGGAGACGATTTACTCCTGATGAAAAAGTAATGGCATTGCATTTTTTTAAACGTGGGCCAAGAGCTTACAGGATGCTGCAAAATTTATTTGTACTTCCATCGCCGTTCACCTTAAGCAGGATGGTATCAAAAGCAAATATAAAGCCTGGTATAAATGAAAATATATTTCTTCAGCTCAAGAAACAAGCTTCTAAAATGAAACCTGATAACAAATTGTGCACATTGGTTTTTGATGAAATGGCCCTAACACCACATATAGATTATGACAGGAAGAATGACAAAATTACTGGTTTGGTTGATAATGGTGACGTAGTGAGGACAGAAATAGCGGATCATGTGCTAGTGTTTATGATCAGAGGTGTGCTGAAAAACTATAAACAGCCAATATCTTATTCATTCTGTGCTGGCAGTACAAAAACAGCTGAGTTAGCCGCAATGATCAAGAAAAATATAAGAAAGTTGAAGGAAGCTGGCTTTAAAGTCCTTGCTACTGTTTGTGACCAGGGGACATCAAATGTTAGTGCCATAAACTATTTAATTAATGAAACCAGGCTCAATTACGCAAGAGAGGGTAAAGAAGCAAGGCATGGAGTGTTTGAAGTTGACGGTGAAGAAGTGGTCCCATTGTTTGACGTGCCTCACTTGTTAAAAGGTATAAGAAATAATTTACTTACAAAAAATTTAAAATATACAATGGAGGGTAAAGAGAGGGTCGCAAAATGGGACCATATAATAAAACTGTTCGAAAATAACCCTACATATAAAGGGATAAGATTAATAAAAAAATTGACTGAAAGTCATTGTGACCCCAAAAAAATACCGAAAATGAAGGTCAAACATGCAACACAAATTTTTAGCCATACTGTTGCAATAAATTTGGGATTCTTAGCTGGTGAGTTCAATCAAAATGTGTAAAGTCATAGAGTTACAGACCATCTTCAATTAGAATGCAAGCCTGCCTCAAAATTGCTATTTCTCTGCATTTACCATATCTGCATCAAAACTGCTGACTGATAGCAATCTGCGCGCAGTTGTTTTGTCGTTTTGTTCTGGCAACTGCACCAAAACACCATCTAAACTGCAATTTTACAGCTGTTCACAGTCTTGATGCAAACCATCTACATTGAATAACCCATAAACTTGTTTCTGAATGACTGAAACTTTCTTTCTTAAATTCACTGTGATATATATAAAATTTTTAATTCACTTATGCCTCTTAATCTTAATTTCAGATCAAGGAATACTGCCAAATGAATGCAAAGAAACTGCTGATATCCTATTATTTTTTGATAATTTATTCGACTCCTTGAATGGCAGCTTCAGTAACTCCTCCAAGAGAAGCGGAAAACCGTTGCTTCTAGCATTAACGCCGAAATCGGAACACCAAGAAGTTTGGACAAAATCAAAGTTAATTTTAAAATCAATGAAATTTATATCAAAAAATGGTAATGTTGGTGTAGTTCCGTCTATAAGTAATTGGATACGTACAATTGAAAATATGGAAAGGCTAAAAGACACTTTGTTCAATGTATATAATATAAAATCAATTTGGTGCCGCCATTTTAACCAGGATCCTTTGGAAAATTTTTTCGGTAGCGTAAGAAGTCATGGCTACCGAAATAATTCTCCAACATGTGCTGGATTTGAGTCCGCCTTCGTATCACTGGTTGTAAACAATTTAAGCAGTACATATTCGCCGGGTTCTAACTGCGAGGATGATTCAGGCTTTATATTTAAGTCGTTAAAGGATTTGTTCTTTTCAGAACATAATAAAAAAGATAATGTTCCTTCTGAAATTCTATACGAAGATATTTACAGTGACGAAATGATTGTGGATTTAAATACTAAAAAGAGGGACCCGCGAATAATGGCTGCTTTAGAGTACGTAACTGGTTACTTATTACGACAGTGTCGCACTAAAGTTTTTAAAAATTGTAAAACTTGTCTTACAAGTTTGTATTCTCGTGAAGAAAACAATTACATCAAATTAAGAGAATATAATGTGAAGAAGAACTACCTAACATACCCTGTCGTTGATTTAGTTAATTGTGTTTCCAACATACAAGATGTATTTCATTTTATTATTAAAAAAAAACCGCAAATCGGTAATATTGGTAATTACATAAAAATTGTTTTGCAAGTCAGGCTAGATTTAAATTTTGTAGTATGTGAAAATCACAAAAAAGAAATTCTGGAAAAAATGTACAACACATCATGCAAATTCTTCCTTTATAACTGGTGCCGGGACGTTAATAAAATACTGGCGGGTACTAATACTCGCTACGACAGTGAAGATTTACTACAATGTTTAGCGTATATGTATGCTAGTAAAAGAAAGAAAAATTAGTCAAACAAAAGCCTTTACTTTTGCTGTGCCCGACAGGGCACTGTAAACTCTGTAAAACCTACCACCTAAGTTCACATGTGGAAGCAATAAATATATTGAGTATTAATCAAAATGCGTTTTATTATTTGGGCGCGATTATTACAAGATCACAATAATTCTGCAACGAGATAAATGAAGCTTGTTGCAGAACTATTATGGTCTTGTGATAATTAAGAAGAATTTATTATTTATGCAATGTGCAGGGTGGTATATTATACTATTATAGGTAGGTATAGTAGAATAGTAGTTCGACCACTTCCCACGAGATGTCACCGTGCTAGGGAATCGAGTAGCAACTCTATACCTATATAATATAATGTACTCTGTGGTCTCACACAAATGCAACTGTCAAGGCAGATGACAGACGTACCGGTAGGGATGGCGATTATTCCTTTACGGCCGAACCCAATAACCTATCACCAGATTTGGCATACTGGAGATAGCAAAACAAATGAAACAATATGAAAATTATATAGGTTTTCTGTTGTTTCATTTGTTTTTCTATCTCCAGTATGTGATAGATAGAATATTGATAGATAGGATATTGGTTTCGGCCGTAACAGGATCGATTTTTAAATCTATCCAAATCGCAGGAAATAATGGATTCAGCAATAAATTGACTTCTGATAGATCGATTTCCTAGAGATAAATTCGTTGGTTACCCTCAAAGTACTGAAGCACGGTAGGTTGAAAAAAAAAGTTGTTTTATTTCGATAATGTCACATCAACGCTGCGAGGCCTTATAAAGCACGTTATTCACTTTTTTTTTTCAATTAGCAGCTGTTATCTTATTTTGTTTTTAACTAACTTTGTTGTTTTGTACCTACATGAGTGATCTGTGGTCATTTTATAAGTTGCGAGTAGTTAAACACAATTTTTAGGTTATCTCCGAATTTGTTTAATTACTTTAAATCTCGGATACTTGTATGAAAATGAACACTTTTATATAATAGTATATAAAGCGTAGTCTATAATAAATAAAGATTTATTGTGTTTCAACTTAAGACGGATTTCCATACATTGTTGGTCATGATCCTTTGTCTGTCTAGCAGATTCTTTTTTCAAGAGTTTTGGGGTGTTGGTAACTGGTCGGGGAGGAAGTAGGGACTCTTTTCCTACTGTACTTGTCAGTGACCATTTTATGTTCAAGCACATTGTCGTCAGGAAGAGTAATGGTTGAAATCAGGGAATTTTCAAAGGGATCCGGAGGGCCAGGGTATTTTTTGGTATCCATTGTGGATACTGGGTAAAATATGTACCTAAGTAATAAAAACTTATTGAAACACAGAATAGTCTCGAAATTTCCAGTCTGCCTAAACCTCTCGTAATTATAATACTTTTGAGACAAACCGGGCTCGGGTCTCCACCTCTGCCATTTATAGATAACACTAAGCAGGAGGCAAGATTACAACATGGTGCTTGTCATTATGTGCTCTTTAAGAATTGTTATTTATATTTCCATGGTTTAGATCAAATTGGTCTGTTCCTTCTTTTGATAGAGAAACATTCGCCACACCAGCCCACATAAACATCCAGTGCGCATGATGTTAAAATTTATATTATTGGATTTTTCGGATAACATCATGAACGGAGAGAAACAACTAAAATAGAACGCACACAGAAAACCTAAAAACACTAACGCACACAGAAAACCTAAAAACACTAACGCACACAGAAAACCTGATATTTTTTCAGTAACTTATGATCCAGTTCACTACGAGTACAGGGTGCAGCCACTCGAGCATGGCAACAGCCAGCTTTTGACTCAGGAAAATACAACCTTTACTTACATGCGCGAAAATCGCACGGATTTTACGAGAAGCTTCCCGGTCACAGAATTTCTCTTTTGGTGGGTAAATAATAGAAAATACCTCTTATTCTAGCTCCTGTAATACAGTGTACACTAGCGCAGGAGCTAGGGAATCCATAAAAACTGTTTGTATAATTTGTGACAATAAATATTTATGATTTATGATTATGATTTACCTACCTACTCGACGTTACGAAGATGCAGACGGAAATTTCATACGAAGTCTTGCATGAACCTCGAATCTCTGAATCTATAACGCAAGTCATCGATTATCTTGCCGTCATCTATTGATGAAATTACTAGGTCTTTATTCTAAGTACTAGGTGCTAACTTAAAATATGGATTAAATGTCTTTTTGCTAGCAATGGTGGATGTCATGGCAGAAGCGATGACTTTGCCGTGGGTCAAACTCATTATTTTTAAAACTCAGTCGAATTCGTAATATTTATAGTTGTTTACAAATTACAGGTTTATTCACTGGAACACAAGTAATGTGACAGCACGGGCTGCATTTGATTACTCTGGTTGAATGCCACGCTCACGAAGATTTTTTACTGACCAACAAACACAGAAAATGTTCCAGTACCTACATTTTCTGTGTTTGTTGGTCAATTAACGGTCTTCATCATGAGCAGAAAAAGGACGAAAATGAAGGTCATCAGATATCTACTATAAGATCAAAGTTGGATGGAAAAAGATATTTGGCAAGTATTTTTACCTCATCTCTATTAGGAGAGCTACGTACCTACAGTCAATCAAGAATTTTTTAGTTACCTACTAAAGAATAAAGAATTGGTATCAAATTCAAAAACTGAATAAACAATTGGTTCCAGTTCTACATTGTGCCGTGGAACCAATTGTTTATACAGTATTTGGGTCTGACGATCGTCTTAGGGGCGGATCACTTTCCGGGACGTCAATATCTGTATTATCAGTCCACTATACTAACTAGAACCAACTATACTAAGTGAAAAAAGCTATGGTTCGACCTGTCAGAACTATTTTTTCCAAGGAAATTGATGAGTCTGTGCTGAGGTCATCCTGAATACAGGTAAAATATATCCAATTCTTAAATGGCGAAAAAGTGATGACAATTAGCGCGGTACAGAAACCGCAAGGCGTACAGTCCGTTCGCAATTACTCTAGCGATGCTTCACTGTCAAAATCACAGTGATCTTTATTCTTGTTGCAATAAGATTTTTGGTAGGTGGTTGCTTGGGTGTCTGTTCTTTAGAAGCTACGAGCGGAGCGCGCGGGCTCTATAGCAAGCCGCGTCTACCGGCGAAGCAGCACTGCGTCTCGAAACGCCTCAGCCGGACGATTCCATTTTGATTAAGTACATGGATTGACAGCTCACTTCGTACACTTCATCCAAGCCTTCACTTCGACATGATTACAGAATCGACCGCCAGGCTGCATCACAACATCTCTGGGTTATTCCAATAGGCTTGTGTCCTAAAAAAATCTAATTAGTCCGTCAGTTAGATTATTATAAAATATTTGACCCGTATTTTTTCTTTTGTTACGGGAACTTGTATTCCGTCCACTAGCGCCGCCAATCGTTTTTTATTATTTGTGGTAAATTTAAGACACGTAGGTAGATAAAAAACCGCTCTGTAGTGCACTGAAGAAATGTATTTATTATGTTTTGAGAGTTATGTTTTGTACTTTAGAACATAAATAGTTGCCAAAGTCGATATTTTTTTTAATTCTTTCTAATTTATTTTTTAGCCAAAATGGCAATTATTGCTAAAAGTGGCCACTTTTAGCAATAATTGCCATTTTAGCTATTTAGCCATGAGTTATGTATTAAAAATAGCTGTCAAAAAATAATAGATACATTTCTTTAGTGCACTACAGAGCGGTTTTTTATCTACGTGTCTTAAATTTACCACAATTAATAAAAAAACGATTGGCGGCGCTAGTGGACGGAATACACACTCATTGACGAAGTTACGACGCTTTTATAATTCTCAATACGTCACGCCCTGGCATAATTTTTAGCGGGTTGTGATGTCACGAGCTCCCACTCCCGAGTTTTGATGCGTTTTATCTTTGTCAATATTCATTGAATTACAAAAACAAAAAATACGTGTCCATTAATTTTCAATACTCTAACTGACGGACTAAATAGTTTTGCAATTTGAGGATGATGGAAATTAGCCTATTCTCTCACTGAAATGAATCCAAAAATTGGTTAACCTTCGGCTCACACCTGTACAGGCAACTTTAATTTATTTAAAGAATAGCTACCGAGTAGCGCGCGAGTAAGCGCTTAACGCAGTTTCATCATCATTATTTCAGTTGTGAAGCCAGGCGTGCTTCAAGTGATGTCTGTTCCCTGAGTGAGGAAGATGAGCCAGTTTGTTAAAACACAGCAGATAGAGGGGTGAAAGATGCTATGTTTCTAGCCCACCCACTGGTGGTCGATGCGTGACGCAACAATGAAGGTTTCCTGAAATGAAGAGCAGCAGGTGGCAGCACTGAGGCGTCAGGTCCAGGCACTTAAATATTTTGTGTTCAGTACTCATAGAAAAAAATGTACAATTGAGGTATGTACTAATATTTTTGATTGTTACTTTGTTAGATGATAATATTAAATGATGATATTGACACCGAATTTGTTGATTTTATTTAATTACTGTTTAAATATTATTCCGTACAGTGTACACTTTATCTATACCAATATTATAAATCTATACTAATATTATAAAGAGGTAACATTTGTTTGTAAGTTTGTATCCCCTACATACAAACTTAAGGAAAATGGATAAACTTAAGGTAATCTCAGGAACTACTGGTCCGATTTGAAAAATTCTTTCAGTATTAGATAGCCCATGTATCGAGGAAGGATATAGGCTACATAACATCACGCTAAGATTAAAAGGAGCCGAGTATTAATGGAAAATGTGACGCAAACGAAGTTGCGTGGGTCAGCTAGTGACTAAATAAATCGAAATCACAAGCATTCGAGCGTATGAGGCAGTGAAAATGTTTTTCGAAACAGCGTCTTTCGCGACTACTTCATTCGAGTCCATGAGCTTTCGAACCTGTGAGGCAGTAGTAAAATAATTCGCAACAGCGTGTGTCGCAACAGCGGCGTTCGAAACAACATAGGGGACCCGTTAATTATGGACATAGGTGAATGATGAGAGAAATGTCAACTAGTTTGTAACAAACATTTCAAAGTCTGTATTAAAACACCATCTTTATGACTCCTCGTTTTACTTCCAAAATCCTCCGGCAACGCTCCCGAAAGTTAACAAAGAAAGAATGTTAATTCCTAAACTCTTGGTTGAGTAGGTACTTATTATTTTTGATGCCTTTTTTAACAAGACTGACATTGATTACCTATTTGTTAAGTTACTGTAACGACGCGGCGACGTCATGAATCATTGTTTAAGAAAGGGAATTAATTAATCATCAAAATCACCAATACAACCCTCCAAGTTCATAAAGGCCTAGGAACAAAAAAAAAAAAACAGAAGTCATTCCTAGAGCTTTATGAACTTAGAGCGTTGTATTGATGATTATAATTCTGTAACTACATACCTATTATGTCTTACAGCCGCGAATAATATGTTAATCCAACATACAACGTACAACCTAGCATTGGCCTGCAAATTGCAAAAAACGTAAGATTTGAATTTCGCGATACCTCTGTAATATATTTTAATAAAATAATAATTGCTAAACCTTTTGAATGTCAGTTTGAAACTTTGGAGGTACCTGTGATATTTGGTTTTCCTATAGAGCTAATGTGATTATAGTTATTTAATTAGGTTCGTCGTTGAGGAAAAATAAAAATAACTAATTTATATTTTAGACAATATTTTATTGAAGTAACAATACTCTGTAACATACATATAGTGAAAAATACACGGCAAATAATACGAAAATAGAGTTTGTACGCTAAACCAACGCAGGAGTGCGAAAATTTAAGCACACGTGCTAAAGACATTAATTTGCATTATAAAAATACATCTAAGTACTTACATTTCATTTAAAAAAACATTATTAAAAACAAAAAAAAATTGTGATCCTTCTGATGGCTGAGAAATTAACATAATTATTATGCATTAGTGCCGTGTGCTATAACTTTTTTGTAACCAGCTGCTATACCTCCATCGGAAAAACCTTGCAAATTCGACACTGTCGAAATACGGCTGATTTGAAAAGTTCGGAAGATACAGTCTTAGCAATGTCATAATATTGGGGCAGCAAAGCGTATCGTTTGGCTAGTCTATGGCCGTCTCGACAAACAATATTTACGTACACAGGTATATTTTAGTCAACCAGCAACTAAACATGCCGATTAAAACGTTTAGATAAATAGATTTTTATTTTATTTAGCCACAAATGCTGTGAAATGCATTTTTTGTAAGGTTTTTCGTGGTGGGTACGTGGGCTAGCGTACAGAGCCCCGATTCGTCCTACTTCAGCTTGACGACGGTGTTCCTCAGTTTGTCGACGTTGGCGCCTGAGAATTCTTCTATTTTCTTGCCGCTCTTCACAAATACGAAGGTAGGCATAGAGTTGATGTTGTACTCGGTCGCGATGTCTTCACATTCGTCGACGTCAACCTGGAATTGAAAGAAAATAGTAAATTTATTAATGAGGAAAAAAATACGGTTTGTAAATTCAGCGTTGCCCTAAGAAGAGCTTGCATGAATTACAGGTGACAACATAGAAGTGTATATATAAGTATTTATATTATGATAATCGTCCCGAATTTACAAGCACAGTCCACACTCTACACGTTCCTTATGTGTGGGAAAGTTCATGTATCTATGAAAATACATTGTTGAGCATCAATATGAGCATAAGACACAAAACATACATAAATAATAGAGTATTTTTTTTTAATCATAAATAAAAAAAAATCATAAAACTACCCACAAATAATCCTTAATGAAACAGTTTTTAACCGACTTTCCAAAAAGGAGGAGGTTCTCAATTCGGATGTTTGTTTTTTTTTTTATGTTTGTTCGGGCATAACTCCGTCGCTTGCCAACCGATTTTAAAAATGATTTTTTTGTTGGAAAGGGAATACTTCCCAAATGGTCCCATGATAAGGAAACCAGGATCTGATGATGGCATCCCAGAGAAGTCGAGGGGAACTTTCGAAAATCGTATGGGCAACTAGTGCGTTTGTATTTTGCTTTTCTGCGATTTTGCAGTGGGTGGTGTTGTTAGGTGTGGGGTACCACTAAAAAGTGAAAAATAAAAATCTTTTACAAAAAAATACAACCGACTTCCAAAAAAAAAAACACTACAAAGTAAAAAATAACTTTAATTTCGGAAGTCGGTATCAAAAACGAACAAATTAACAAAAACACCGAGTTCCGAAATTAAAGTTATTTTTTACTTTGTAGTGTTTTTTTTTTTGGAAGTCGGTTGTATTTTTTTGTAAAAGATTTTAATAAGGTGTTGTTGGACTTGTTGGTCACAAGAAACTAGGCGACACAATGGGTTATAACTCAGTACTATTGCGTTCCTAAAATAAGGCACCATTAATTTTATCTTTGGCCTTCAAAGATAACAATATGAATTTATTTTTGCACAGACTGACTATTCCAACCATGTTTAGTCTTACCTTACCAAAGACAACCGAGTCAATAAGTGCTTCTATAGTATCTATACTAATATTATAAAGCAGAAGAGTTTGTTTGTTTGGTTGAACGCGCTAATCTCAGGAGCTACTGGTCCGATTTGAAAAATTCTTTCAGTGTTAGATAGCCCATTTATCGAGGAAGGCTAAATTTGTCTTAGTGTGATGATATAATTATTACAATAATATCATCACGCTAAGACAAATAGGAGCGGAGCATTAATGGAAAATGTGACGCAGACGAAGTTGCGCGGGTCAGCTAGTGTATTATAAAAGAAAAACTGCCTGATAAATTATCAACGCGCACAGCCGTAACTACTGGGATTAGGGACAAGACATTTTGCACAAGACTTTCTTTTATGATGTAGGTGTTTTACAGAGAAGGGACTTTTGGAAATATATTTAGACATGTCTTGTTTCTGCCAGTGGATTTGCACGCGTGATCCCTAGGGAACCTATTCCCGGTATATACATAGTAGGTTATAGTTAGTAGTGTTATAGTAGGTATTCCAGACTATAGTCAACCTCTATGCCAAATTTCATGAAGATCGTTTCAGGCGTTCTGACGTAAAAGAGTCACAATCACAAACATCCATCCATCCTCATCAACTATAGCATTTATAATATTAGTAGGATAGGATTTGTAGCATTTATAAATTTAGTGTGCGTTTTGCACTTAGCATCTAGCCATAGATATTATATTGATGATTCAACAAGCGAGCGGCGTACCCAAAATCGTTACCTCTGCCGATACAGGCGTAAAATTGTATCATTGATATTTATAACCGTCACGTTTATTTCTAGATTTGTTTCCGTATTACATGTTTTAATGTATGCTTGATATGGAAACTTTATCTTATCATTTCTTATGCCACGCGAAAAGTAATGTAACGTTACAAAACTTCAAGATTAGTACTAAATATTGAGTTCAATGTCAGGTCAGTGTTTAGGAATTCTAAAAGGATGGGAAATCATCAACTGACTCCTCCCGCTTTTCTCGGCGGAACAAAAGAGAGTGTCAGACTCTTACTGACTAAAACCCATTCGTGTTCCTCTTAATGCCCTTTGCGTGTCTGGGCCGCGGTTGACTCTTTCGAACAAATTCCGCATCCCTGGCAGTATTTTAAATGGGAATGTAGTTAAAAATCCAGTCAAATACTGTAATCTAATCTCTAATATAAAAATAAATCACTGAATGTGTTGCTAAGCGTAAATCTCGAGAACAGCTAAACCGATTACGCTAATTTTTTTTTTGTTGTGTTTGTTATTTTCAGGAGAAGGCATTTTAGTTTTTTTAAAAAGTTGCCGGTTGTCCCGTCAACCGGCAACTTTTTTTAGTAAGCAATAAAAGTATCTACACTGAACCATCAAATCAAATGCATTTATCCTGCGTACAAAAAAGGATGGGCAGCGTCCTATTCAATGCCCCACCCTGCCTATAGCAAAACACTTACGCTCTCGAGTACCTAATGAATATAATTTAAATATTATTCACAGTATCACGATACAAGCCACAATGCTAAACAAGTATACAAGTACCTACATAGGTTACCGCAGAACCTTATCGCTGAAATACCTAAATGTATGGAATAACACAATGTATGTCTAACATATTTATTAATACGGGTTTTTATATCACGTGACGTCATGACACAGAGGTCGGAGGTGGTCACTCATCCGGTGATAGTGTCCAAATAAGCGAATGAATTTGAGATTAGCCGGAAATTTATAGAAAAAAATAATTTTAATTTTGGAAGTCGGTGCCAAAGACTGAAGAAAACCACACCATAAACACCATTAGAATGGTTAATATCCGTATTGCTACCATGTACCTTCAGTAGATGTAGATCTTCAGATACTCCGTGATCATGGCGCTTGCAACAGTGCCGAAATATCGGAAACTCGCAAATAAAAAGGTACATGGCAGCAATCCTGACATTAACCATTCTAATGTAAGTGACCATGAAAATTTAAAACAATATAATATAATAATTATTATGATGATATTATCATAAACACCATGCTTTCTTGTGGGTTTATTTGGAATTCGGCTGTATTTTTTTTACTGTTGTTTATTAGTGAGCAAATGCTGTGATAAGGTACCTTAAATTACATCATTCATGAGAGCAAAAATTCTCATAAAATAAAAACTACAGCGCCAAACTGAATTTAAATTGTTACGGGACCAAATAGTAAGTTAACCGCATCGAACTTAAAAGGAATCATATCAATCAGAAACCTCGGGAGTAATCAGTGTACAATTATTCTACAAACATAAAAAGGATCCACAGAACCTCCTCCTTTTTGGAAGTCGGTAAAAAACTCGTTGGCTGATCGAACTCAGTACCATTCAGCAATATAACCACTGAACCAACGAGGCAGTAGTATATAAGTAAGTATGTATAATATCATCAGTGAGCAAATCTATGAATTTAAACAAAAGACATCAATTACTAGGTTTTAGCTTTAGAGTAATGAGCGCAAAAAATGGACACCACAGTGAGTCATTCGTTTTTTCTACTACTCTAAAAGGGAAGTTTAATTTGGCTAAAAGGTTCCGAAATATCGCAACAATATAACTTTGGTGTTAGGTCAGATTACGGTGACTAAGTGGTGCCTTTGGAGACCATAATTTTCGAATAACTTAATTAAACAGAACCTTACAGTAAGGTCTTTATATAGGAAATTAGGGATTGAATAAATCGATGAGGTAAATTTTTTTCATTGCTTTTTTTTACTTTCATTGTTTGGACTCGAGTTTGACCAAATGTGGTGGAAAGCAATGATGTCGTCGACTTGAGCTTCTTGGTGTTACGTTAACATCTACTATCAATTTTGGCCCTTACATAGAGGCCATGGACCAATTAGCTGCTAGAAAGTTGGGGATCCTAGCAAAGATCACACGCCGGAACAGCTTCTTAAACTGTATCAAGCGCAAGTTCGATCGTGTATGGAGTACTGCTCTCATCTTTGGGACGGATCTGCCAGATACCAGCTTGATGCCTCCGAGTCAATTGAAAAACGAGCCAAGAGGATCATCGGCAATGATAGGCTCGTCGAATCGAAGCTCCAAAGTCTTGAGCATCGACGCCGAGTTGTTGGCCTGTCGGTTTTCTATCGGTTACATTTTGGGGAGTGTGCGACTGAATTGCATAATTTAATTCCGCCAAGCCCGTTCCATCATCTTACTACAAGACGTTCGGCGATGCGCCACCGGTACATGGTGGACATTCCACCTATACGCACAAAACGTTTTGGGAATACATTCATTGTGCGTACAGCTAAGGAGTGGAATTCTCTGCCGGAGTCTGTGTTTCCTGATAGCTACAACCTGGGAGTCTTTAAGTCAAGATTGAATAGGTTACTTCTAGGCAAGCGTGCTCAACCTTAGTCCGCATCATCGCTTAACATCAGGTGAGATAGCGGTCAAACGTATGCCTATCAACAGTAAAAAAGAAAAGCAAATGGAAAGCGTTATATTTATTTATACTACTGTCATCAAAAGCTTTTATTGCATTATAAAAGTTATCTTCAAATTGACTACCTATTTATTTTTAAACAATGACCTTTTATATAGGCCATTAAAATGAATATATTATGCATTAAAATAAATAAATAAAATTATTATAATTGCACTTTTATTTGCGAATCTCATACATTTAATTCACGTTGACTCATTTCAACAAGTTTTGTTAATAAAACAGACATTAAAAAAAACTTTTTACAAAAAAATACAACCGACTTCCAAAAAAAAACACTACAAAGTAAAAAATAACTTTAATTTCGGAAATCGGTGTTTTTGTTCGTTTCTTCGTATTTTGACACCGACTTCCGAAATTAAAGTTATTTTTTACTTTGTAGTGTTTTTTTTTGGAAGTCGGTTGTATTTTTTTGTAAAAAGTTTTTTATTTTTCACTTTTTAGTGGTGCCCCACACCTACCACACCACTGCCAAATCGCAGAAAAGCAAAATACGCAATTTCGATTATCAAAGAATCATCTAAATAGTCAAATTCCAGCTATTTCGATTTAAAATCCAAAGTTCGTAACCGATTTCGCTATAATTTAAATGGGACCAATCTGCAAGCATATCCTTTCAGATGAAACAAAAATTTTTCAAATCGGTTCATAATTGTCGGAGTTATGAGGTAACAAACATAAAAAAAAAAAAAAAAACAAAACATACAACCGAATTGATAACCTCCTCCTTTTTGGGAAGTCGGTTAAAAATGGTCAACTTGCGCAAAAACACGTTAATCGTTCAAGTGTGGCTCTGCATTATGACAGATGACGTCACGACGCCACGGCCCCGTAACTCAGACTTACGTAAGAGTGCGCCACTGCTAAGTGACCTCATAAACTCGTTCGAGATTGAACACTAAACAGAGAGCTTAAGAAGGTCTAGTAGAGAACACACTACTAATAAAATTAATCTGGATTTTGGATTTGCTCTACGATTTCTACTAAAACAATGGACTGCACATGTTTTTATTTCGATTCCTAGTTACATGGGACAAAGACAGGAAAGTCATACACATTTGAGTCACACAGCATGACTCAATTATTTTCTAGTGAAAAGACGGTAAGGCTGCGTTTCCACCAGAGATAATACAAGGATCCAAGATCCGTAGCGACAGTACATAACATACTGTGGGTACATTCCCCTCTGGTGGAAAAGCACTCTAATTCTCTATTGTATTTATATGGAGCATTCGAGTAGCAGTCACTAACTGTCAAAACACCTCTAAATTCCCACAAGTGTTTGAGGTTAATTGTCGCCGAGATGATATTGACTTCTGATTTATGTATATTATCGTTAATACAACCAAGTTGTACACGGAGTAACATCTACGCGAATGTAAACAAAGACAACGTTTTATCTGATAAACTGATAGCAGTGATTGTGATATTATGCTATTTGAATTTATTGCAGTTGTACTTGGGTAGTTGCACTTAGTACTTTTTTTTTAAAGATGAGAAATCATCAAATGATTCCACCCGCTCTAGGCGGAGCAGAAGGGAGTGTCAGACTCTTACTGACTAAAACCCATCCGTGTTCCTTCTAATGCCCTTTGTGTTCCAGGGCCGCGATGACTCTTTGGAACAAACTCTGCAAGGACTTTGCTTCTACACTAAATGATTGAAAAATAACTCACACTTTCTGTAGCCTTAGTGCTAATAATTTATCAACTACTAGCTGTCCCCCGCGGCTTCGCTCCCGTTTAACCCGCATAGCTCCCGCCCCCGTGCGGTATTCCCGTTCCCGTGGGATTTCCGGGATAAAAACTATCTTATGTCCGTCTCCTGGTTCTAAGCTACCTCCCCACCAATTTTCAGCTAAATCGATTCAGCCGTTCTTGAGTTATAATTATAAATAGTCTAATGAACACGACTTTCTTTTATAATATAGATTTACGCTCTAACTTTAGAACAGCTAAAATTTGTCAAGCAATAGTCTCTCTTAGGTACTTAATATAACATATAAATGCGAAAGTTTGTGAACTGAAATTTGGCATAATTTATGTAGGTTCCTTGGGTACGTGAAGAAGCAAGATATTATGTGCGTACGAAGTCGCGGGCGTAAGCTAGTAGGTATTTATAAAAGTAATTTTAACTGTGACTTGATTATTATTTATAACGCATTAATATAAAAGACAATGCCATGTTTAAACTAAATCAGGTGAAGTTATACATAGTTTTAAAACACCGCATAAAAACCTTGTAGATGCAGTATTTATGCGGTAGAAACATAATACGGCATTATTGATCGCCTGTATTAAATATTATGAACCGTATACCGATCTTTGTTTGTATTCAACCGTAACTTGGTAACAGTAGGTTTGCAATAATTATTATTTATTACTTGTCATATTCACATGTTTGACGAGTTTCCTGTTTACAATATATTTCATTTACCTAATGGGGAAGGAAAATATGGGTGGTTAAAGTTGAAATTCTGAATGGTTACCGATCAAGGTGGCGGGGAATACCCGATATTCTTCCCGTTCCTATAGAGCCCATAGCTTTCCTCATGAATGTGATTATCACATACAAAAATAATTTCCAAATCAGACTGTGTCAGAGTTCTTTGGGTATAGGAAAGGGCTAAGAGAGGATTTCCCGGAAACGGAATATGCGTAGAAAATCGCGGGCATAAGCTAGTATGTATAACACTTTTATTTTTCGACAACCACGCGAACAATGTCGTTTTTTTTAGGGATGGGAAATCTTCCAGGGATGGGAAATCTTCCAATGTCTTCTCCCGCTCTGTAGGCTAATTCACGTAACTAAATAAGTGCTGTTGCAGTGCAGTTTAAGTTATCAAAACAACGCTTTTCGTATTCTCAACCGCTGTCAGACACGCTCGCGTCAAGTGCTCGTCACGCGAGCGCAATAATGGCATTCTACTGTTGCGCGTCTTTGGTGTGTGTTTCGGAACGCAACGTGATCGGTATTCTACTATTTGTTTGCAGCCCAAAATGACAGCTTATATGCTTAAGTTTAATTTTTAATATTATAATAACGTCTATTTTCATTGAAATTTATTCGTTTCTAGTCGATTATTTAGTTTTTTTTCTCTCTACCGTCAGTAAGTTTGGCTGTCGTGCAATTGACGTGCAGTTCACGCGCAGTTCAAAGATTACAAGAATACCGTTTCTCACTCGAACTTAAACTTAACTGCAACTGCAATAAAACTTAATCGGTGCGTCATAACATTACGTGAATTAGCCCTCAGGGCGGAGCGAGAGGGAGTGTCAGAATTCTACTGACTAAAACCCATCCATGTTCCTTCAGTGCCCTTTGTGTTCCGGAGCCACGGTATCTCTTTCGAATAGTCCCGCGCCTCCGGCAGTTCTTAGAGCTACCCTACACTTCCCAAAGAACCTACAAGCCAAATTTCACCTACCTACGACCTGCAGTTTCGGCTGTGCGTTGTCTGTCTGTCACTCTGTCAGTAACTGAAGAATTATATAAATTAGGATGATACCTACATGGTGACAATGAATAATGCAAATAAAGTTATAGTATTATCAAATAAAACGATGCGTGAAAACAAAACAGGTTGGATCAGGCAAAGATGACGAAATTCTTCGAAATTTGAAACCGACGTATTTAGTCCTATTTTCCTTATAATATAATCTATATACTAATATTATAAAGAGGTAACATTTGTTTGTAAGTTTGTATGTAGGGGGTAATCTCAGGAACTACTGGTCCGATTTGAAAAATTCTTTCAGTATTAGATACTTAGCCCATTTATCGAGGAAGGCTATACTTACATATCATCACGCTAAGACTAAAAGGAGCCGAGCATTAATAGAAAATGTGACGCAGACGAAGTTGCTTGGGTCAGCTAGTAATGTATAAATAAACATGTCTAATTCATTAGGCACAAACATCACCACATTATATTCTTAGTATTGAAATATTCTCGAATAGGAATAGTAACTAACTAACTATTTGTTTTCTTTAACGAATTTCCTCATTTGTGAGTCAGATAACCTTCACATGTTTTGGTGACCATAATATGTATATACCTATTAATGGATATTTTGCCTGCAAAATTGCAAATCATTGTGTAAGTTAACATCTGTATTATAATTAAATTTTAAGTGAATTTGTGTTATTGAAAAATGTGTAATAATTATGCATAATTAACAACCGGTATCTGAATGACCAATCAAAACTAAATTAGCTGAGAAATTGACATAAATCATGATCTGCGGGTCTAAAAAGGACGGAACTGTCAAATTTTCCCAATCAGCCGTGAAAATGCAATTTGACAGATTGTTGTGTGCTCAAAATATTATGATCCTAATATGATTCTAATAGTGACCTTTTCAGACCCCTTGAAAAAATCAAAAAAATATGTTATGCTTCACATACCTAACTTAATTGTAACTAGGCTTGTGGCTTCGCTCGCAATATTACCGATTTTGGCCAATATCCAAGCGTCTTTCATAATGCGCACAGCAAAGGAGTGGAACTCTTTGCCTGTGTCTGTGTTTCCGAATGCTTACAACCTTAACCTTTTCAAAGTTAGAGTGAACAGGCTACTTCTGGGTAAGCTCGCTCTATCGAAGACTGTCTCTGTCATCTCTGACCTAGACTAGAGTCAAGAGCAAACCCATATCAATCTCTATTCCAAAATTCATCAAAATCGGTTCAGCTATTTAGGCCTGAAAGCTGAACACACAAATTCACTTCCGCCTTTATAATATTAGTTCTGTCTTTCGGAAAACTGCTTCATCTTCGTCCCGCTTACCTTAAGAACAACAATGGAATCAGCCATTTCGGACGCCATCTCGTCTAGTTTGGGCCCGATCATCTTGCAGGGTCCGCACCAAGTGGCCATGAAGTCGATGACGACCAGCTTCTCGCCAGCCTCGGTCAGCCTGTTCTTCAGGTCATCGGAGTCCTTGATGTGGATCGACATTATAGCTGGAAAAGAAAGAAAAATGTTTAGCAATCAAAATGATCCTTCGAGCCGGATACCTACAAAGTTATTAGTTAAAATGCAAACGTTTACTGAAACAATGTAATTAATTTATGAAAAAAAAGTACAGTTTTATGCCAAAAATATATTCCTGTATCCTGCCTATGCAAATTCAGGGACAAATTCTGTATTCCGAGTCTTATTGCACCCTATAGGAACTTTACTATAGATACAGGTAGATAAAGAAAATAAGTTAATACGTTTCATATTTATAAATAGAACCTTTTATTAAAAAAAAATAATTATATAAAGGACCAAAGAAAAAGCGGTGAAGTTTAATAGAACAATTAAAAAACTAATGACAGTTGTTTAATCGGGTTTATCGTTTCGTAAAACACTTCGGCTTTGTACCTACTTTAGGTTTCAATTCTAAGGTTCTATTAAAATATTTCCTATGTTTGTTTATTATATTGTACACCAACAACAAGCACAGGAAATACGTTAAAAAAAAAACAAGTATATATCAATATCCTACAGACAACCTTTGGATGGATTGGACTGAACGAAAGAAGTTATTACTCAGCTACGTAAAATTGACAAACTAGGTAAGCAGTTAGAACCTAACAAAAGCGTTAGCGTAATCAGCCTGTTGGGACACAGGTCTCCACTCTTTTAAAAGGACTGGGCTATCCACCTCGCTGGCCCCGTTCCGTTTGGTGAATGCCGCATATCTTTTAAGCCCTATTCTAAGATATGCCGTTTTGGTTTGCCTCTCAATGTTTTCCTTAACCGTTTTGAGAGCCTAAATATAGTCGCACATCTCACGGTATAAAATGTTGGTTCATAAATCATAATTCAAATAATTCCAGAATTCTAAAAGTTCTAAATTGAAAGCCAATTACTTGATGGGTGAGGTATATGTACTACTATACAAATAAGTACCTTCAAAGATTTTTTAATGGTGCCACAATTGACATTAATTTTAAAGTTCTAATGACTGCAAGAAGTTATTAACCGATTTGATGGCAGCCATGAACACCATTACACTATGCCAAGTCAAATAAAAAAATATTCATTTAAATGTTGCAAGACTACAATAACAATATTTCAGGGCATAATTTTACATAAAATATTATAGACCGACAGATTCACCTTGGTTTGCCTCCGCGGGCAAAATAGCGTGTTTAAAATTCAAACACCAGTTTAATGATACTATTACAATACGTACGTGTCAAAAACTATACACAATAACATTTTAAACTAAACCACAATGTTCCACTTTACTCACCGTTAGTTATTTTAACTCTTACAAAATAGTATCACAGTTCAAATCAGACAAGGCACTAAAATATTATGCCTTTTTTTATTCACACACGTCCTCGCTCAATTGTGTTCAAATGAATACTGATTACCATATACTGTAGCTAAGTTAATATACGGCAATATTTTGGCGCGTTAATTGATCATAGTGCTGTTTCATTCGCGGTGAAATCGCGTGCAAAACGTATCGCTATCCCTTTCCTTCTTGAAAAAGCTATCGTAATTGTGACAAGGACAGTGATACCGCGTCACGCGGTAAAAATTTATCTGTCATTATGTATAGACTCAATTCTATTGAATACGAACTACAAGTTCTTGTCGGCTTGCCGTCTCGATCCAATGACGTAATTTTGTTTTTTATTACTGAGTCATCGTGAACCGGCCTTCGGGAAGTTGGTCTGTCATGATTGTTTTGAGAAACTATTGCGACAGAACATTCTAGTAATGAGTCGTTTCCCTATTCTCCTGAAAGCATAGGAATATGTTTGGGGACGCGTGTAAATGCTGGTATTTCTAGCTGGTTTTACCAGCTTACTCATACTGGGTTAGGTTGGGGAACCTATTCATAATTTCAGACCGAAGAAACTGAATGATTTCACTTCACTCGCCCTTCCAGTGAACATTCTCAACCTTTTTTATTTAAAAAAGGTTGTGAATGTAGTTATTCCTATATCGAGATGTGACAAATTTTTTCGAGCACACTTCGTTCTAATCCTATGTTCCTGATTTTTGGCATAAGGCAAGCAATTGCTTCTCCTGCTTCTGTCTGGTTTAATAAAACTCAACCGAAGCAGGGAACAAAATTGCTCGAGCTCGCTTGACTCCCTCTTCCATCTGATGCCGGATCCACTCGCTTAGCATTTGCCGCAAACGTCAAACCTCTACAAAAGGCTCCACATGCTTGGGCGACCGCTAATCTGCTACGCTAGTAAGATCTGTACAAGTAAGCCTGACGGATTTCGAGCTAGTAGAATATTCCCAGTCACACATGTCAATGTCACCACATGGATTGCCACCAGGTGGCAATCGGGAATTAAAGTCCCAGTTGCCACCGGGTGGGGACTTAACAATATTGGTTTAGACAAGACCAAAATTGTTGCAGTGCACGTCTTTCGACATTCTGATAATAAAGAACAATGTGGTGTCAATATCATGATTTGAATTTAGACAAGATTGGTTACCGTGCCTGGCAATGATATAAAAAAGCAGGTATATCACCAGAAGAAGTTGGGAAACATTCCGACCCTCCGGGAACTATTGCAGAAATCTCTTCGCTCTCATCACAAAACTTGTCTAAAGATGACAACATATAAATGACACAATCAGGATATTTAAGGTCATGCAAGTTTGAGGAGGAGGTCAAACAAGTGCGAGGGGCTGGAAAATCAGGACTAATGGGACATTCTGCATCAACAAGAGGGAGGCTGAAATTGAGGGAGCCCCATCCAAGGTTTCGGGGTCACCAAGAGTCTAGGTGAAGACTTTGAAGCCCCTAGGTCCTAGACGATGTTATTTTATATCTGGTGGACCAGTTATACAAATAAAAAAAGACATCCAAGGAAATATAGATGCAACATGGCAGGTCAGACAGCGGCTCTGCCGAAAAGTAGTGGGTCTGCCGACTCGGACGAATGTGTCCGGAGTGCGTTGAAAATTGGCTTTACCGACAGTGGACATCATATAGGGAAAATGAGCGTAAAGCTTATCTGAGGCGAATTCACGCCTTTTTTCCAAGTCTAATTGGTTTAAATTTGTTTTACATCTGCTGTGACAATGTATTGAATATATTGAAATAAATAAGCGGAATAAAATATTTTTTACGGTAATTTGTGCAAATTATTAGAAGAAATTCGCTCTTGAAAGGTAACTGTTGAAATGCAGTGGTTTTGGACACGATTTAAAATTATTTCTTATCTTTAGGTCAGGTTTTGGACTGTTCTGAGTTTCTGATTACTAAGCTGCATTGAAATCCTAATATATATATCTAGCGTGTGCCAGCGGCTTCCCCTGCATGATCCTTAGGGAACACACTCCCGGAAATATCCAATGTCCTTTCTCGTGTCTCAACCTATCTTTGTACAGTCGCCAGCACATTGAGCTACCTGAAACTGTCAAATTTTTCCAAACAACCTGAACCTTATGAAGTTAGTAATACAGATGAAAATCTATTGAAGAAATTTGACAGATTGTTGTAGCTGTCTGTACAAAATTTCATGCAAATCAGTTCAGTGGTTTAGGCATGAAGAAGAGACAGAGCGACTTTCACATTTATAATATTAGTAGGAATTCTTTTGTTACTGATAAATTACTAACAGACATAGCAAAACCGAAACTACTGGTCGGAGAGAGCTGAAATTTGGCATGAAGCTTCCCGGAATTCCTACGGGGACAGGAAAAACGGGATATGCGCGGACGAAGTCTCGAGAAATAGCTAGTACGTAATACAAATATTACAAAAAAGCACTCCCGTCACCAAAAAAGTACGCCCTCGGATTTATGCTGACGACGTCTTAAAATAAATTCTATTATGAGAACTTCGAAAAACGCAATATAATCTAGAGTAAACCGTTACTTGAACTTCATTTAATTTCCACTAAAACATGACAGTTTGAAATAGCACATCAGATCACATCATTGATGTGGTTCAAGTAGATAATGATATTGCAACTTCATTGAGGGGTGATTCAACTCGTGTAGTAGTTAAAAGAATAATACATGTCATCATCGTAAATATTGACAAAAATTAAATGGCTGATATTGTGGTAAGTTAATTGCCCTATTTAGGCTTTATGTCAAGATTTCGGGAGTGATTGTATGTATGCCATGACGAGAAATAGTAGGTAGACACATGCCAACTAAAAGCGTCGCCACAATCGGCCAGTCCTGTGCTACACAACCAGCGGACTCAACTGCAATCCTCACCTGGGTTTAGACAAGTGTCATTGAGCGGATTTCACCAATGACTGATCGCGATCAAGCTGCGTTCAAGAGTTTTCAGTGTCAATATTCCATAGCAAATAATGACACTGACAGCTCGTAAGCGTGGTTCATTATGTTGATCGCGTTCAGTTTCAGATTGATGAAATCCGCCATAAGAGGTGACGAGGATGATTGTCAAAAGGTCACCTGTAACCATGATTTTGTAAACAATGACAACTGGTTTAAAAGAGTGTCCATGGAGTTTCTTGCACGTTCTTCTCCACAGGATCTACTCTTTGGAACGTGCAACTGCCGCGCTGGAGACAGAGTCGGTGGGTGTGTTATGTTGCAGAACAACCTGCTGCTCTTGTCGCTAGCGCGGCAGGATTAGCTTCATCTATTTGACTGACAGACCTTGAATATTCAAAAGTGCCTGTAACTGGTCTATTTCAAATAAAGGATTTTGTATTTGTATTGTATTTGTCAGTGTATGTATAGGATTGTCAAACGGTGTCCAAATGTCACGAGATCAAACCCCTATTTTTGGCGACACTTGCATAATGAATTCGAGAGGTAGAATGGCGAAGACAAAGGTCTAAGCTCAGCTCAGAGCACTGGTCTCTCTGATTTGCGCATACATAATATAGTGAAAAGGGCTTTTTATTTTAATGCCTAGTCGAAAGTTTAAACATATTTTTGAGTTTGGGTGGAATGAATACTGCAAAAGCGATAAATGATGCTTGTGCATAAAGTTACCTGGGGAACGAAAATTGCATACGTTTAAAACTGGTTTACCTACAAAAACTTACTGCCGATTCATCACACGCAGATTTTGCTGACCAAATATTGTTTGGTGCACGATGATGAATGAGTGAATTGAATGAGAATGCAATTTTGTTTACACCAATATTTTTCCGCTAGGTCAGTTCTGCTTCTGATGACATGACGTGCTGAGTAGTGTTGTGAGTCGACTAATTTCAAAGATGACTATAGGAAACTGGTAGAAATGTCTCATTTGTTGAATGTTGTCGGTGAACGATGAAGTAATACTTCGTAAGGAAAACGGCATGACCTAGCATCACGAATTCGACTACATGTGACATTCACCAACGTGCACAAAACGCGTGTCTCCACACTCTCCACCCACCGCGCAGAACCAGACCGATGTCGCATGACCTCTTCATAGACCTACGCCCTCACTCAAAGAGAAGGATAGAGGAAACCATGGGAACATTAGGCTATTGTTGGTGTGGCCAAGAGGCAGAATCGTCTTTGATTGGAGACTCCTAAGTTTAAGTGGATTGGACTTTGGCGTCTCATCTCGTTGAAAGAGTCGTGATCAAGAGTAACAGCCAAAGGAGTAGATCGAACGTTAAGCTAAAATATTGCTGATCGGAGCTTGGATGGGTTGCAATCCATTACGTACCGAAGAACTCCTCCGTGCCATAAAAGGCACATTAAATCAAACGTAATTTTTTAGATCTTTGGCAGTTGTTGCCAGCAGTCAAAAGCTTGAAAATCTTGCATTTCATTAAGGGATATCTCGTTTTCCAGTAACTTGGTTGAGGGGGTCATACAGGCAGTCTAGTAAAATACTGGTATATAACTGTATTCTATATTTTGTGTCTAGCTGATGGTTGTGAAAAGGTCAGCTGTAGCAACTAAAGCAGTTGCAAGTAACTGAGGAGGGAAGGCCGGTAAACTGGGTGTTTAGCATTTTATAGAAGAGACCGCAAGTCGCCCGTCTGTTGGATCGATAAAGACAAGCTAAAGATAAGTATGTCATTCGACTGGGAGGAAAAAAGATTCAATCTGTGGTGTAGTGCTTACAGCGTCCTTCAATTTGAAAGATGAGGGCAGGCTAACTTCAAATTCGACGTTAATTCTACGGCAGCACACCTACGCCAAAAGCATTTAAAACAATAGCTTCATTTTTGGGTAGAGTGTAAAACAGTCACACATAGAGACAATACCTATTTACAGATAACGGTACAGTTCATGGGAATTCCCTGACCTTTTGACCTTTCTGTGATAAACGCTTACGCTTTGAACGCTAAGGCTTTGAACGACTGCGGCTGTGGGTCAACCCACAGCCGCAGTCGTTCAAAGCCTGTGAAACGAGAGAAAATGACATCAGAACTATGGCGCCGCTCGCAAAACACACCTTATCGATTTCGCCGAATATTTTATGTCATCCTGGCTTTTTGCCAACTATGTTCGAACTGCCAGCTTGCTAGTGCCTGAATCATATTTGATACAAGACCTAATTCTGTACACAGACTGGGCTATCTTAAATTAGGTGTTAAAACACGAGTCGGAAGAACTGGGGCAAATTAGGATGTAAAAAACTAGTACCAAAACTGCGTTGACGCTCGAAGATGCGGCCTCCTAAGATTTTTTGTTTGTAAGCTTGCATAACAGTTTAACATGATTAAACCGTCATAAATACAAATTTTCTTGTTTACTAGCCAAGCTGAAGGCAAACCGGTAGCCATAATTTTCGCTGAATAAGTCTTGTTGATATAAGTCAAACGGAAAACTCGCGCGATCAACCGCTCGCAAGCGAGACGTGGGTACAGTCGCCAGCATAATATCAAGCTATCCAAAACTGTCAAATTTTCCCAATCAACCTTGAACCTAATGCTTCTTCGATAAAGTTGAAAATCTATTAAAGATATGTGACAGATTGTTGTAGCTTCATGTGCGTGGAGTCTGTACTCAATGCACAATCTATACTAATATTATAAAGAGGTAATCTATACTAATATTATAAAGAGGTAAAATTGTTTGTAAGTTTGTATGTAGGGGGTAATCTCAGGAACTACTGGTCCGATTTGAAAAATTCTTTCAGTGTTAGATAGCCCATTTATCGAGGAATGCTATATATCATCACGCTAAGACAAATAGGAGCGGAGCAATAATGGAAAATGTGGCGCAGACGAAGTTGCGCGGGTCAGCTAGTTTACTATAAAATAGTAGATACTAATAATAGCCGTAATACTACATCTAAACAGATGTTCTGTGGTGCATTGAATCCTACTCGGATTCAAAGCGAGATTGTATATACTGCTATTAATTGCCAAACTGTATTAGTCCAGTCAAATTAGCGTTTCAACTCGGAATGAGAGATAATAATCTCAGAACTAGTATACATCTTTATTTTGGCGATCTAAATGTTGTGTCAAAAGTCTCATAAAATCTCGCGTCTGCGTCATCATTTATTGAAGGTCAAAGGTACTTAACAATAATCACTTTTCGCGATTATCTCGGTTGCTACAGCTCCAATAACACCTTGAATAAAAAAAAAATTGCTAATTTTTTTGCAATTTATATATTTTTCACACACTTCGCTCAGCCATGCTGTAATATATTATGGTCAACCGTGAATCTCGGTGAAATATACCTTGTTTAAATTAAGAAATACTTTCAGGACTTTTCCAAGACAGAAACAACACCTATAATTTAAGGAGCCATATTACACCCTAACATGTCTTCTTCATAAACGCTACTAGATCTCAATTAAAACATGATCTAATCATTTTTCTACACGATAGGTTTCTCAAGAACTCAGTCATACTTGGTAGGTACACTGCATATTAACAAGTTAATGCTGCAATAAACTTTCAGCTTTATTGCACAAGCTTAAGGTATAAATTACAAAGTTAATGAGCATAAGGAAATAAATGAACAGATTAATGGCGTGTTGATGGTGCTTATAATCTCATAGTAGTTGTGTTTTCCTGCTGAAAATGACAAGGGAGATACCTTCCCTGGCCAAGCCCACTATTCTGAGTATTCTGTCCTCCCGAACCTAAAAGAATCTGAATGGGGCGATGCCAATCTGGTCAAGTTTAATGCTGCTAAGACCCAAGCGTCTTTTCCGTTAAAAAGAGCCAATTCCAACCAGCTCCATTTCTCCGCGGTGTAACCGTGCCGATTACTAGACTGGAGCTTATTGGTGTTACGTTAACAACTACCCTCAATTTTGGCCCTTTCATAGTTCTTAAGTGGCTGCTAGAAAGTTGGGGATCCTGGCAAAGGTGAGACGGTCGGTACTTCACTCCGGAACAGCTTCTTAAACTGTATCAAGCGGGTATTGAGTACTGCTCTCATCTTTGGGACGGATCTGCCAGATACCAGCTTGATGCTCTCGAGTCAATTGAAAAACGAGGATCATCGGCAATGATAGCTTCGTCGAATCGAAGCTCCTAAGTCTTGAGTATCGTCGCCGAGTTGCTGGCCTGTCGGTTGTTTTCTATCGGTTGCATTTTAGGGAGTGTGCGACGGAATTGCATAATTTAATTCCGCCAATACCGTTCCACCATCGGACCACAAGACGTACGGCGACGGGCCACCGGTACATGGTTGACATCCCACCTATATACGCACAAAACGTTTTGGGAATACATTTATTGGATTGGATGGGATGGGTTTGGGAGAGAAGTACTATAAATCCTGAAAGTCAGAAGTCGACCAAGGGAAGCAAGGCCCGATCTAGCCAACAATCATTTTTGCCGCTCTGGAGCATTTGCACAGCTTAACACCTTCCTAGCTCTGGTCATGGCGACGAGGGGCAATGAAGCTCGGTACCATAAAGAACAGTCGACGAACAAGAAAAGCCGGCCAAGTGCGAGTCAGACTCACGTATAAAGGGTTCCGAATGAATAATACTTTTTAAATTAGTTACTTTAAAATTATAGACTTCAAATAGGTTTTCCTTTTATATATAGGTAAAGACCTAATAGGAAGGATTGTTACACGTCCGTGTTTGGGTTACAAAAGTATACAAGTGTACCAAATTTCGACTGAATCGATCCAGTAGATACAGAGAATATCGGCTGTGACAGACGGACAGACAACCAAGTGATCCTATAAGGGTTCGAACCCTAAAAACATAATTTCGTCTTCCCTTCATATCGAACAGAAGACAGAAAATTGCTAAGCCAATAGGCACATAGGTAGGAACGGAACAGTCAAAATCTAAATCAATTACATTACTGAAATGTTTGATCATTTTAAATTCCCGACTGCCTGAAAATTAAGGTTCTTTTCATACCCAACAAAATATGGGACAAATACTTATATCAAAATCATGTTAGCTTTCAATTACAAAATTATAGCCACAGTACCCATAAAATTGCACATTCATTTAAACAGTGATACAATCGCAAGATAACATTATCTAATAGTACTCAGATTATCTACTTAATCTGGCAAATAATCTAATAATTTATCAGTGCTTTATCACTATCACACAGAAATATATAGATTTTATTGAGTAAGTATGAACATATTAATTTTATGAAGATGGTATATAAGAATTAGGACAATTCTTTTGAGTCATTTTCGTGAAGGGGCGCCTGCAGTTGAGACTGGCAATCTCTAGCTGAGATACAATCTCAGGACACTGGGGTCTCGGTCCTTTGGTAGGTGTACGAGGGGCCAGAGCCAAGTTGTTGAGGCTCCGTTAGACATTCTAAATGAAATGGGGCACCAACCATACCTATTTGCACTCAGAAAGAACATAAAAAGACAGTCCTCGGTTGGTGCATGATTATAGCAGAATATGGAAACAAAAGATGAGAGGCTATTACTTTAATTGGTTTTTGATGTTTTTTTTAATTTCTATTTCTTCTTACTTTTTGTTTTTCTCACATTTAAAAAGAAATAGTTTTTGCCCGGTATTATGGATAGTTGCCAGCTGGTATTATTAATGTTTCAAATAATAATGAATAACGTACAATTCTGTAATAACTAGATTTCAAAGAGAGTAGACAATTTTAGAAATATACATTATGGAAACAGGCAAACAGCTTCAACTTGCACTGACCACCACATTGTCCATTCTAAAGTTTCTCTGTTTCAGGTGTGCCATTTTTTTGGATGATGCTTTAAGGATATAATATATAATTATGATATAAATCATCAAATGAGTCCACTTGATCTGGGCGGGGAAGAAGGGATGACCCTTACTGACTGAAAGGAGCCGTTCAAGTATTACGAAAGCATAATTATAGTTATGTTGACCCCCCCCCCCATCCTCGTCGGTGATAGTAAACAAAGCTATTGCCCCACCCTCTCATGCTTAAGTAAGCATTGGTATAGTTTTTACCTGTGCAGGAGAGATTTCCCTCACTTCTGTCGGATCGAAATCCACTAAGATTAGCAAACAATAAAAGTAAAAATATTCCCTGTAATCACCATTGAAATTCCTATGTCATAAAAATAAGAATAGAAAACAAAATAAACACCCTCCGTTGCTACTTATGTAGTAATTGAACGTCCCAAAACAACATCCATATTCCTCCTAATGCTCTTTGCGTTCCATCCAGGGCCACAAAGTTTATTTATCGAATGTAATAAATCTTTTTACAATTTACTAAATAACTTCCTTGATTTCACCTTAATCAGTAAATGTTCTCATATAAAAAAAGCATCAATAAATACAAATTCGGCCAATAAATTACTGAGTAATTATTTGCCTTGTGGTAAGTATGGAGTTTAAACCATAGAGAGATAATAAAAGCTAATCGCGACCATAGATTTAGTGACCCACTTTTCTGACTGTGCCCTAAATACTACTGAAAAAACAAAGAAAATTATTCAATTCAATCAGATTGAATTACTGAGTTTTAAAAGTAATCACTCTGTCTTACAGCTTGACCTGCTTCAAAATACACAGTAAGAGGTATACAGATTAAAATGCTGTCAACATTTTTAATAGTTCTAGCTAAAAAGGTCTACAGTATTGAGACAGGATGTAGATCTAGATAGTATATCAGTAAATAAGTAGGTACCATCTTCATCGTATCTAAACAGTTCGATCCTTTACTCTTTTATGTATGTAGGTTGCTATCACCAGCCTATCCACGAGTTCGGACTTCCTATATATTTATGTTCTAGTTAGAAAAAAATGAGCGTGGATGAAAACGTTACCAGTTTTTCACAACAGTTCCGGACAAACAACGCAATAAAACTCTTAAAACTGACTACTTCACGTAACAAAAAATCAATCGAACTGACTCGAATGTACAAGGTCAAAATGTATCTAATTATCACCTTGTCTTTTTTGAATAATTTTATATACACGTAAAGAAAAACTACAATAATTTGTAAATAATTAGTGATAAATAAATGAAAACTTACCAGTTTTGAGATAAATAATAAAGTTTTCAGACCGGTGAAACACGCGGTGACAAGCAATCAAGGCAGAATGAAGCGACGTGATAGTGAAGGGGAAGAGCACGTAGGGATGTATATTTTAAATCGATTTAATCAGAAATCGATTTTTCTCTTTGAGTTCAACTAATCTCTTGAGATAAATGATGTGTCACCGGAAAATTTGCTAACTCCGTAAAATTGTAATAAATCTATATAAGATTATATTTGTCGGTATTATTATAAACAAGTCATTTTGAATACGAAAATAAAAATCAAGTTTTAATGAGTAGTTTAAATGATAACTGAGTTTGCAATATTTAATAAAATATATTTTACAGTTTCAGGCGATATTTTACAATCATGCGTTTCCTATTTTTCGGTGACATAATATGCTGTTCCGTACCCTAATGTGGGTCCTAGAAAATTACCGACAACATCGCGGTAGTTTGACGCATTGTAGTCTGTAATAAATTAGTTTAAGACAGACTACAATATACTGTTTTAAAATAATTATTATACTATTCCAAGGATATTATTATTATATTGGAAACTATTGAATTTGGGTGGGCTTTGTAGCATACAAAACGATTTTTCCATATTGAGCAATCAGAATGTAATAAAGATTTATTACAATGTTGCGGAGTCTGCAATTTTCGGGTGACATATATTTATTAATTTTGAACTATCGAGTTTTAAAATTTGACAATTATTTTAATCTTTCCTATCTACAATTCGTTATCTGGTAAAGCACCAATCACCGGATGAGAACTCAACATTCTAGCCAATCGAGTGGCACCAATGTGGAGCAATAGATCCGAATGATCCGAATTCATTGGATACCTACGTGAAGGAACTACCCTTTTTTTTTCTTTGATAATCGTGTCAATGTCCTTGTCCGTCATTGGTGGAAAACAGGTTTTATCATTTATTCATTCATGTTCATTCGAAGAATGTCTGATTGTCTGATAGCTGTCAAATTGTATTTTATTTCATTCATGTTGTTCACTTCGCTGTGTTTAGAATTAAGGTACCTATTTGAGTTTTTTGAAATTATAGTTTTCAGCAGTATCTAAAAACAACGAAAATGACTATCGATATCGCTCAAATTGGATCACAAAAAATTAAGAGCATCGCCAGCGGCGAGGTAACTATACACTTGTTCTTTATGCGTCGTAACTTTTTAAATTTACTGCGCGCCGATGCGGAGTATGTTCAAGCTTTCAAAATAATGTTTGGAAGTAGTTTTCCTGGGCAATCAACAAGTAAAAAGGCTGTATGGGGAACGGATATTGCCTGTATCTGTTTCTGTTATATACGAAAACGTAATCTAAACCAAAACCGGCTTGCCGAAACTGTTTCGTAACTGAATATTGTAATAATAGAACCAGTCATGTGTGAGTTCCTGTTATAACTTAGACTTGTATTTATGTTAATTATATCTACCTACTTTACGCAGGTTTTTCATCTTTTTTCTTATGGATTTGAGCAGTAGGTAGTCATTAAATATCGCCAATATTGTTCCCATTGTACATTTTATTATTACAGGATGTATTTAATTTCCATTTTCCGGTATTGCTCATATATTAATTTTAATTGTTACCACACACATATGACAGGTCTTTTACTTTAAATAGGTATACTAGCTGACACGACAGACATTGTTTTGCCAAATAAAAAAAAAATAGCTAACAACTTATTCTTAGACCTACCAAGTATACCTACTATACACAAAAAAAAACATAAAAATTGGTCAAGCCATTTTGGAGCAGTTCGATAACAAACACTGTGACAAGACACAAAAACCAGTCATATGTTATTCTTCTTTATATACAGGTGTAAACACGGCACAATGTATAAAGTACAATAACATTGACAGGGACTGCATTTATCACTGCATAAAATATTCCAAGGGCCACAGGTTATCAGTTAGCCGGTGTTTATGCACAGACTCGGTAACAAAGTCTTTTTTTCTTTGGAATTGCATTGAGGCATGATAAATATAATTACATACTATATCAGGCAGCTCTTAAAAGAAAGTCTAGTAAGTAAAACATTTTAGGAAAAGAAAACCATAGATAACTTGATCCTTTTTTTTAAATTGCTGCCTGAAATATTAATTATAAATATCATGCCTCAATGTGTCTGTGTTTCTGAATTCTAATATTAAAAGTTGTCAAAAGTGAACAGGCTCCTTCTGGGTAAGCTCGCTCCATCGTAAGCTTTGTCTCTGTCATATCTGACCTAGACTAGAGTGAAGAGCAACCCCAAATAAAAAATAAAGTAGTTCATAAATGTTAAATTGGAACTCGCTCTGGAAGGCCACTAAAAACTTAGATAAGCCTCAACAATCTTACCCTCTAATCAGATCAGAGGGTTACTGGGCAAGAACTGACTTGGAAAAGGCCGAGGTATTCACAATGCATCTCATCAGCCGAGATATTCAGAATAATCCCGCGACTCCGGCAGGCGTCGGCCCTTTCGGGCCCCTCTGTGTGCTGACTCTCTTTGAGGCGCGCGTGGAACACTAACGCGCCGTCGACACGGCCTGTCGTCACTAGACGGACGGACGGCGAGCCACCCATAGCTCGCCGTCCACAGGCCCGCGCCTACGGTGGCCGGAGGTCACCAGGTGGTGTCCCCCGACGCCCGCGGCGTCTACCACGGCGGCCGGGACGAGAGGGTCTCCTCTCCCTCTCCGCATGCATCTGTCCCCTGTACCAAATTTCATGAAGATTCTTTCAGGCGTTCTGAGTTGAAAGAGTAACAAACATCCATTCATCCTTCCATCCAACCACACAAACATTCACATTTATAATATCAGTAGGATTTTCTCATGGTAAGTATACAATAATGTTATTGTATCAAGTTATGTTTAGTTTATAAGATCATGTCACAAAATAGAAGAAGCAAGGATTCACATAAAAGATGTTATTATAGGGCTGTTTTCTGAATAAGTATAATTTGGACTTCAGAATGTTTCAAATGTAAAATTCTAGGTTCAGAAAAGGGGTTTGTTTTACTAACTTATGATTGAAATAATGATATATAATACAGATCAATTTGACTAGATGAGATTATCATCTTCTTTATTTACTTCACTGTACACACACATTTACATTTTAAAATATTTCTTAACAATAAAACATAAAAAACAACATTTAAAAATATAAAAAGCAATAGTCCGCCTTTGTCGGGAGCAGGGTCCAATCTACCGGTGGTTAGGGCTCTAGAGAAAGGATCCTCCGCACAATACGAGCCGTATCGAGGAGTACTGCCTTCTGTATCAGGGGACCTACTCTCTAAGCCCGAATACCGTAGTTTCGGCCAGTTACGGGCGTATTCTACCCCGTATGGTGGATTTGACAAAGCGTGATACGGAGTATGATAGACCGATTCCAGTACAATGTCACAGTGACATGATCATTTTCTAGAACTGGGTCGGGCAAATAGGTACTTGTCTTACGGTACCTCAGAATCCAAGAGTTTGCCGATGGATAAACATGGCCACTTGGTTATGCCTGTGCTCGAAGTTAGCCAGACGAGTACAACATGTCTGATGGACTTACCCGGACGGTGACATTCTCGACGTACGTCAACCGTCCTGTCCTTCATAATTTACCTCCGGTGGTGGTTCGTCAAGATAACTTCGTCCATAATCGCACAGACAAAGCTTCGGTTTCCCCGAAGAGATCACCGAAACGGCCAGACTGCGGATACCACCAAGACGGCCGTGTTAAAACCGTCTCGTGGGCATGAGGCCTAAAGTGCCCGATAAAAGCGACCGTGAAGCTCCTTGCCTTTCTATACCTTCTTGCGGTCTGGTAAGTATCACAGGTTTGCGCCACCGCCAGTTCTCTTTAGCCATGGACGGTGAGTCCCTAGTCCACTACGACCCCATCTCGGTGCAGACCCACATTGGCTTTGAGAAAATATTCTCTGAGATATATACTATTATTATTACTTATTTTGTCCGATGACGAAAGAACCATAGAACAAATTGGAGCTACTGTGAAAACCTGTTAAACTTTGACATTAATCAGAAACAAGGTTTTAGATCCATAACACATTTCCATGTCTGTCATTCAAATTTTATTGACACAAACCATGTTTTATTTTCCAGACGCTAGAGTTGAAATCTTTCTGGGAGGACCAGAATGTTGCCATCATATTCTTCAGACGCTGGGGATGCATGCTATGCAGATTGTGGGCGAAGGAGGTAAGATATAAACCTCATTACCATCACTTCAGCCGAAAAACATCCACTGGAGATAGGTCACCCCCAAGTGTTGCCACATCGACAGGCCCTGTGCGTCTCGCAGCCATCGGATTCCTTTGGCCTTCACCTGGTTATCGGTCCACCTTGTGTGAGGCCTTCTAACACTTGTCTTCCGCTAAGCAGTCCGCACTCCAGAATCATTCGACTCCATGAACTGTCTGTTTTGTGAGCAATAGGTCACATTGCTTCCAACTACGATTATTGATCTACATAGGCTGGAGCTGTGTGATGAATTATACATGCATGCTCTATGTACTGGATAGATCAAAGCTGTGGGCCTATGTCTCTTGCATTCAATGCTTTATTTTACTAGAAATCCTCCAAACCTCTTTGTCTTGCGCGTTCTATGGTTCAGTTTAAGGTTACTAAAACACTTTTCGGATAAAGCTGAGGGCAGACGGTGAAGAATCATTTGCATTATGATTTAAAAAATAAAATAATGAATGCGAAGACGTGAAACTGGATTTTTTATTAGGTACAAAGGTGTATGTGAAGTCTCTCATTAATTATAAATAGTTTATTTAATTTACGCTATGCAGACTTTGTCCTAGCAACGCACTAAACATCGAATCTACGAGAAAACGGAATAGAGTTTTACATAATAATATAATCATGATTGTGACGATAAGTTTTAAAGTCCAAACCTGTTTTTAGGTACATAAATTACCACGATAAAATGTTAGTAAGATGACTGCGTTTTGATACAAAACTATAGTCCATCACGTATGACTGACGTCGATCTGTCTGTACGGGATTTTCTTACGGTTTTCACTAATAGATAAAATGATTCATGAAGAATTAATTAAGGTTTTGTGTGAATTGGCTAAAATATGACGATAATTGTTGGAGTTGTCGCATATTGACCAGGAGTTAAACCAGGAAGACAACTCCATTATTCTCTTGCTTATAATTTATACTCTGCTACCGCGAAACCGCGACAGGTTGCTAGTTTCAGATAAAAAAGATTATCTAGCTAGGCGCAGGTAACACGATGCTCCAGTGTGTTATATTGATAAAACATACCAATGATATCTACTAACAATTTTATCAATATTTGCGTAATTGAATTATCTCTGCTCAACAGACTTTTTTCAAAACCTTGACCGCATCGGTGTCTGTCACATTTTCTTTTTACTATTTACTATTTGTTGTAGGTAAGTATAATAACCGGCAAGAGTCCTGATTTAGTAGGATAGGATGTCCATAAAGAACTCGGTGATCCTATGGTTTGTTTTCGTATTTCGGTGACGCCTGTACACTCAAGGAGCATATCCGCTACCGTTTCTTTCTCCTCCGTGCGTGCTCTACACACTCGTGAGCACACTCTATTGGTCGGTTTGACGATGACAGCTCTGACGCTTCACGTAATTGGTTCGTCAGTCAATGCTCATCGACTATTTCGCTTGCAAGTTTCGTCGGCCCACCGTACATTGGCGAGATCACCTCACTGCGCTGCATTCATATGTGCTCACCACTCGTGCTGGCTGCTATGCCCTAAGCCTCCTAAGGGGATCCAAGCACAAAACAGTGAATGTGGATTCTATTGTTATATTAACTTTTTGATATTATTTGGTGATTCGAATTCTGGTGTGGGGTTCTATTATTTTCGAAGACAAATCTTTTTAATTTGACCACATAATTGGTGGTGGTTAAAATTGACACATTGGCCTGTACAAAAGTCTAGGCTCTAGGTGATAGTCAAAACGTTTATTTCAATGGGAATAAAAGGGACTTTTCAACTTCAACGTTTACAGTTAAATGGATAATTTATATATCTGTACCATATATTAATATTCATCACGCTAAGACAAATAGGAGCGAAGCATTAATGGAAAATGTGACACAGACGAAGTTGCGCGGGTCAACTAATCTGGTATAAATATTAAGTATTCGCAAAGGCAGATTGTAAGATAGGAAAAGAAACTCCAGTGACATCTTCATTCAAACTCGATGTAGTACCTAAGTAATAACCTCGAAATGTAGGCCCGGTGAAGCCTGCGATGATTAAACAAGCGCGCGGGATTAGCTTCTGTCACTCTAAACAGATAAGGCCCCAATTTGGGTGTGCAGTAAAAGTCCAAAATACCTTTCACTCTGCTATTGACGGGGGGGACTTTATCAGCGTCAGTCAAGCCTTTGACTGACGCTTGATAAAATCAGTATCACTCCATATCGATCCAAATTGTCCGTATTATGTGACCGATAGCACTGTAACGATCCTAAGACTGCGGATATGAAGTCAGCGGGCGCGGAGCAGCGGCGGCGGAACAACGAGCTGTGCGTTTGAATGAATAGATTTATATGGACCTGATCACGCAGGCAGTGGCGCGGGGAGAGGCGCGGCAGTGGCATACGAGCGTCTAGCGGGTGTCTAGCGGTGCCCTGTTTACGGTAGCCGGAGTGACTGAGCGTATTGGACCAAATCATGGACCGAACCCTTATTGGAACCCTTGTGTGTCTTTCGAACTGTCCTTTGGGTACAGGAAAACGTATAATAAGGTCCATTTGCGCGAACCGGAGTATTCATGTACACTTTCGAAACTAGTCAAAACCCAATTCTACATGGATTTTTGTAAAGGCCTTTTTTAAGGCTGTCAAAACTTCAGGACTGGGAATAATCTTATAAATTGGTATTAATTTGCAGTTGGGTGAAATTGCACCAGTACTGAACAGACACAACATTAAGATGATCGGCATTGGCGTCGAAGAGGCGGGCTCCAAGGACTTTATCAACGGGAAGTACTTCGATGGAGGTAAGGGTCTAGAGTTATCATCATCCAAAGCCCGACTTCGCCTGCAGCAGAGCACAGACCTATTTTTATTGTGCCAGTCTTATTTTGGTTCTATCCGCGAAGGTAATTATGTCGCCTGCCCATCTCGTTGCCAGACGAGCCTTGCTTCGTCCAGTCCGCAGACGCCATCAAACCTTGCCAGTTTGTAATGTTATATCTAGATTCTTTCTGCTTTGCCTTCTCCCAAATATGTTGGGGTCGGCTTCCACTCCAACCGGTTTAGAGTTTGAGTACACTTTGTGGTCTACCCAAATATCCTTACTTTGGTATTTTTCGTCGGATTATTGAGCTCAAGTTCTGAGTTGAGCTGCATGATAACTGACAAATGCTTGCAATGTCTGGACAGGCCCACTCAAACCTATGTGGTACTTTCCTCAAAAGGTCACCACAGACGTGACCACCTACATGGATTTCATATATTATTGACGATTGTATGGACTTCAAAAGAGACTGTCTCGGTGTTTCTTCTCAGGGGACAATCGGCCTCATCTAGAATAATATGACCAAAAAATATTGACGTGTAAAAGAGTTTCTTTCTTTCTTTCTTTCTTATCTAGGATTTAGTAGGTAGGTACCTACCTGTATTTTACATGGAGCGATTCCCACAAACAAGTATCTTGGTGACAGTCAAATAACTCGTTTACTTGGTATTTGTAACTAATTCAATAATAAATAGTAAAACCAGCTCGCGTCGTTCTTCAAGGTTAAGCAACGCTTGTCGAGGTATAGCCGCCTTTCCATTTCATATCGATAACTTCTCCGTGCCTCAGAAAGCACGGGAAGCTATTGGTCCCGGCTGTCATTTGTAGTTCTTTGACAATCGTTACGGATAAAGTCCGAAAATCTGACACCAGTGGGTCTAAAAAGGCCACTTTAGCAGAATCAAAAAAACCGGCCAAGTGCGAGTCGGACTCGCGCACCGAGGGTTCCGTACAAACCAATGAATTTCAGTTCTAAGTATGGGGACCCCCAAAATTTATTGTTTTTTTTTTCTGTTTGTGTGGTAATCTTAATGCGGTTCACAGAATACATCTACTTACCAAGTTTCAACAGCATAGTTCTTACAGTTTCGGAGAAAAGTGGCTGTACGGACGGACAGACAGACATGACGAATCTATAAGGGTTCCGTTTTTGCCATTTGGCTACGGAACCCTAAAAAGCACATCACGCTACCCGTCACTATCAAATTGTCCCAATCAACCTTGAACGGTACGGAAAATTGAATTTGACAGATTTTTGTGAGATTAATATTATGATTCAAATATGATTCTGCTAAAGTGGCATCGTGTTATTGAAATGTGGAGGTCAGATAAGTAACTGCTCCATGTCAAATACTGGTGCTTTTGGTTAGACTGAGAGCCGACTCCAATAATAATATAGTTGGGCAAAGGCTAGTCAGATTGATTAACAATGAATTGATTTTTAGGGTTCCAAACATCCTTAAGAAACGGAACCCTCAACCCTCACTCGGGTGTATGTCTGTCCGTCTGTTACAGCCAGTTTTCTTCGGATCTGTGGAACGATTCTGTTGACGTTTGGTACACATATTGTACTTCTGTGACCCAAACACGGACGCGGCACGTAAATGAATACATTTTGAGTATAGGGGTCACTAATGGGGGTGAAACTAATTTTTTAAACTGTATCGTGTGACATGAAATGAAAGGGCTTTTATGGATTTTTAATTATTTAATTTCTCTAGGAGGAGCTAAAATAAGTCTTTAGTGTTAAAATAACGTTACAATAATGAAACTGGTTCGGAACCCTTTGCACGCGAGTTGGACTCGCACGTGAGTCGGACTCGCACGTGACAAATGTTTAGGGTAGCCAAATGGCAAAAACGGAACCCTTATAGATTCGTCATGGCTGTCTGTCTGTCCGTCCGTATGTCACAGCCACTTTTCTCCGAAACTAATAAAAATTATGCTGTTGAAATTTGGTAAGTAGATGTATTCCGTGAACCGCATAAAGATTTTCACACAAGAATAGAAAAAAAAAAACAGGAAATTTTGGGGGTCCCCGGATACTTCGAACTGAAACTCAAAATTTTTTTTTTCATCAATCCCATACGTGTATGGTATCTATGGATAGGCCTTCAAAAATGATATTGAGGTTTCTAATATATTTTTTTTCTAAACTTTTTTCCACTTTGGAAGTGTCTCTAACACTTCCAAAGTGGAAAAAAGTCCCCCCCCCCTTAAGTTTTAAAATAAGAGAATGATAAAAACAAAAAAAATATATATGATGTACATTAGGTACCATGTAAACTACCAGTGAAAATTGGTTTGAACGAGATCTAGTTAGTAGTTTTTTTTAATACGTCATTAATCGTCAATCACAACTTCTGCTTATATAAATTATATACCTACTGGTTTGTACGGAATCCTCGGTACGCGAGTCCGACTCGCACGTGACCAATTTTTTTTAATGTAATATGTTTTCTTTCAGATCTATACTACGTGGACAATATCTCGACGTACCAGGCGCTCGGCTTCAAGAGGTTCAACGTGGTCACCATCATCACGTCCCTGTTCTGGAAGCAGTCTCGTGACGCCATCTTCAAGGGACGCGGGATGGGTAAGGTTTAGTCTAGAGTCTGCTGCTAGTGTAGTTGTAGAATAGCCATCTCTACGAGCGAGAGAATCGCCGCGAGTTGACGTTTTGTTCACTCGTCGAATCGCAGCGATAATATCGCTGTGTGGAGACACGTTATTAGAGTTGTTGTAGAAATACGTGGCACGACGATATCGCCGCGATACTCTCGCTCGTGGAGACGGCCCCTAAGGTAACTCTTGACAACGCAGAAGTCATATTATACCCTAACAGTGCCCTAACAGGGTCTACAAAGCCTTTTTAGAGTTCCGTGCACAAAGGGTAACCAACGGAACCCAATAACTATGCTTCCGCTGTCTGTCCGCCCGTCCGTCCATCCGTCCGTCCATCCGTCCGTCCGTCCGTCTGACTGTCAGCGGGCTGTATCTATCTCAAGAGCCGTAATAGGTAGACAGTGGAAATATTGCCGCCTTTACAACAAATAATAAAAATTAAATAAACAATTAAAGGGCTCCAATTTCAATACAAGAATCGTGTTTATGGTACCTTCGTATGAGAGTCCGACTCGCACTTGGCCGGTTTTTGTTAACATCTTGTTCACCCTGTGGATCGCAAATAAAAAATAAATTCAAATATTAGTTTGAATTGTATGTAGGTAGCGTAGAAAAGTATTCATTTTGATAATCCGTTGCCGATTGTGACACCAATTCTCATTGTAAGCTTTTTCAGACGTAGTTTTGGTAAAAAGCGTTCATACAATAACAAAAAAAAAGTAAAACCCATCAGTAGTAAAAGATTTATTAAATAAGTAACTTAAAGTACGTCACAGGTCTGGAGTCCGACCTTATCGGCGACGGTTTACAAAATGGCGGCGCCCTATTTGTCAAAAAAGGCGGGAAATTGATGCACCACTTCGTTCAAATTGGGCCTGCGGACCGTTACCCGAACACGGATATTCTAGAGGTTTATCTTCCTTTATTTTTGTATTACTTTAGGCCTGGGAGGCGATCTGAAGGGGGATTGGGTGCAAACCGGTGGTGCTGTGCTGGTTGAAAAGGGCGGGAAATTACTCCGCCATTTTACACAGACCGGACCAGGAGATCATCTGTCTAATAAGGAGATTTTGCAGGTTTGTACGTTTATACTAAACTAGCACTTCGCCCGCGACTTCTTCGACAGAAATGCAATTTTCGTAGGGTTGGTGTGTTCCGGCAGTTAGAGGTATGATAGCCAGTTCCTCTGTGTAAGAGGATTCCGGGTGAAAGTCGCTTCCATCTTCGGCCTAATCATCACTTTCCATCAGGTGAGATTTGGGCCAAGAGTTTCACCGTTTTGTATATAAAAAAAAACTATATTTTTCTAGTTGTAAATATAGCTAATGACACTCACAAATAATGTGGCTTTCTATTGGTAAAAGAATTTTCAAAATCCAGAGATTTTCCCCTAAAACCTCACAAACTTACCAAACTTACCTCTTTATAATATTAGTATAGATTAATAACCCGATCCGAACTACGATAAAAAAATAGTACATTGTTATCCAGGGGTGAAAGTAACTGATTTAGTCCCGAGACGGCGCCAATAGTTCGAGGGACTAAAATATTATAAGTCTTTCACCCGAGGTGAACACTGCTTTTCATTACTATACAAGGAAAGTAAAAAATAAAAACACGAATCTGAATCTGATGAACTCATCGTGTTAATACAAATCTCTGCTATATGACAGTGTGAACAAAGCTCGAAAAAACAAATGAAGATCGGATTGCTGCGTTCCCGACTATTTTACTTTTTTTTTCTGTGACCAGCCAGCAATTCAGCCATAACATTACACCATTACATCATTGTTTTTTTTATGTTTTGACGGCTATCAGTTGAAAACGAGGGCTCCCTAGGGCTGCAAAGAAATACTTTCAACCCGCTCCTCAGGCAACTTCAGGCCTACTTTCCGAGAATGAGTAATAGAAAAATAGTTTTCGTTGGTTACCTGTCAGTTGAGTCGCTGGACCGATTCGATTTAACCCTTTAATGCACTCCTATTTCAGTACCTACCTAGGTCCGCAATGAAAAAATAATCGAGTTTATTTATTTATTTACGTTTCAGCACTTCGGTCTGGAAAATGAGTACAATCCGGAGACAATGGCCAACAAGAAACCAGAAGAAAAGGAGTGCACTGTGAGTAAAGTATCATAAGTATGGTTGTAATGGGGAAACTCCGATGGTGATCGATATCTGATGACTATGTCACCGGAAAATTGCAGACTCCGTAAGATTGTAATAAATCTTTATTAGATTACCAGCTGATCCGGCAAACGTTGTTTTGCCATATTAAAAAATATCCTACGACTTAACGAATATACACAAAAAATTTCATAGAGATCGTTCAAGGCGATTCGGAAGAATTTGATAACAAACACCGTGACACGAGACTTTCATATATTAGACTAGTTTATGCCCGCGGCTTCGCCCGCCTTGACAAATTATATACTAAAACCTTCCTCGAGAACCACTCTATCCATTAGTGAATACAGCATGAAAATCGGTGCTTTAGTTTTTGAGTTTATCGCGAACAGACAGACAGAGGGACAGACGCGGTGGAGGACTTTGTTTTATAATATTAAGTTATGGTGATGATAGTGATATTAGTATATAATATGATTTCTCGATAGATATTTCAAAAAAAAACATTTTTTGTATTATAATAAATCCCACTAAAATTCAAGTTTCAAATATATTATGTCAGTGGCATATGAAAAAATATTTTACAATTTGACGCGAAATTTTACAATTCTACGATGTTTGCAATTTTCCGGTGACAACGATAAGGCACTGTGTAGGTGCATCGTTTATCTTTTATCGACAATCGGCCATTATATAAAATGTGCCAGTATAAATACTCTAAACTGTCGAGCTAATTCGTTACATGAGACACAGCCCGCTGACCGTCAGACGGACGATCGGAAAGAGATCGAAGGCTTGCTTATAACCCTTCTTTTATATTGCGCACAGCAAAAGAGTGGAGCTTTTTGTCTGCGTCTGTGTTTCCGAACGCTTACTATCCTAATCTCTTCAAATTTAGAGTGAACAGGCTCCTTCTGGGTAAGCTCGCTCCATCGTAGACTTCGACTCTGTCATCTCTTACCAAGACTAGAGTCAAGAGCAAACCCATAACAAATAAAATAAAATAAAAAAAGAACCCTGACAAAGGAATTGGGATACTTATCTGAAAATTAAAAAACTAAAATTTTCATGCTTAAATGCGATATTTACTTTCTTTTTCGAGGAGACAAGCTATTGTAAGTAAAAAAGAACGACGGATCGCTTTGTACCTATACTAATGCTTGCATTAAGAAGCAAACGAAAAAAGGACAAAATACAAGTTATATAGCACCTTTCCTTACATTAGTTAAAAAGCACAAGAATACCTAAACAATCAATACCAATGTTGTTTTTCCAGTATTTGGGATGGGTCCCGTTCACCATCGGAGATGTACGGACTTAATAATATTTCTGTTTCATCTTCATTAGTACTCAATTTAGCTAGATTTCATTTTAAACTAGCTGTACCCCGCGGCTTCGCTCCCGTCTACTGGCTACCTGTCTACCTACCTACCTACCCCGCTACTCTCTTACTCTTACTCACAGACAATTTGTATTTGAATAATGTCAATATTTATACGATACAAACGTCACTCAATTGTTTTGCCTTCCCGAAACCTCTCCACTAACACTTAAACTTTATGGAATGGTATTAAAGTTCAAATTGACTTTTAAGTATTATTACGAATCTTTTTTATGGGAGCATAGAAAAGTGTTGTTTTGAGTCTTTTTCAGGCAATTTTTATATTTTTTCTCTCCGTAAGAACCATCCTCGTACTTCAAGGAATATTCTAAAAAAAGAATTGGCCAAATTGGTCCAGGCGTTGTTGAGTTATGCGCTTACCAACACATTTAACAATTCATTTTTATATTATAAGATTACAGTTCTTTATTTCTGTTCAAACTCTTTGTATCCACTTCGACTTCATCGTCGCTTTCCATCAGGTGATATTGTGGTCTATCACAAACCTATCCATAATATATAATAATAAAAAACAGGTCCCCAAAATAAATACTTTCGCAGCTCTAAGTCCCAGTATAACCGTTTGACAGTTCTAAATTCATTACACCTATTAAATTAATATAACTAGTTTGACAGTTCTCAATTCGCTTTTTCTATTAAAATAACCCGTTTGACAGTTCTAAATTCATAACACCTAATAAATTAACTAATGTGACAGTTCTCAATTCCCTTCACCTATTAAAATATCCACTTTGACAAATTATATTGTTTTAAACTTTCATGGTCACTAACATTTGAATAGTTAATTACGTGGTTGCTACCATGTACCTTTTTATTTGCGAGTTTCCGATATTTCGGCACTGTTGCAAGCGCCATGATCACGGAGTAACAGAAGATCTTCAGGGAAACGATTGAAGGGAAACGACCTTTAAAGGCTCGACCGCACTGTGCGACACTTAGCGGCAGCGGAACGACGCGACACGTAAAAACGTTCGCACTTGAAGTGTCGCGGCGCGTCGCACGCTGCTGCGTAGTGCGTTATACCACAAATACAATTTCTTACAAAGAATATTTTGCCGTTGCGTGTCGCGTCGCTCCGCTGCCGCGCAGTGTCGCACAGTGCGGTCTAACCTTAACTATTAAACAACCAGTTTGACAGTTCTATATTCTCCTTATCTATTAAAATAATAACTCGTGTGACAGTTCTAAATTCCCTTTACATACTAAAATAACTAGTTTGAAAGTACGAATTTAGAACTGTCAAACTGGTAACGTATATAAATACTAAACCAGTTTGACAGTTCTTACCTATCAAAATAACTAGATTCCAAGTACTAAATCTCCTTAATTTACTTATTTATATAACCTCTAAATTTACAGTTCTAAATTAAAATCCTATCAAAAACACTATTTTGACAGTCCATTATCACTGAAACTAATAATTGACACCTCTAAATATTATTGTCATTCAAGAAATAGTTTGGAAGTTCTAAATTCCCTTTTCCTATCATAAATCCTAGTTAATTCTAGAAATCTAGATCCTTGTGTCTTTGTTACTTACATACAGCAATCATTGTCGTTAATTCAGTGCAATAGCATTTCATGTAGAATAAAAAAATATTTCTATCGGTAATCTCATGTATATTGGAACCATCGTAGTTAGACAAACTAATTGACTTGCACTAATTATCCACTTTTCAGCCAGAAGCGAAACCCTAAGCCTTGGCTGAAGACCTTGCAATCGCAGTCGCTGGCTCCCATCCACACGATATGGACCGAAAGGCGATGTAAGCGGACTTGGGTGTAGTATCCAATCCATTGACGGCTTTGTTTGACTTGTAAACTATGAGACTGACGTAAACTGTAATGGAAGGCGAAATTGTATTTTTTTTTTGTATAATGGTGCTGTTTTTTGGGTGCCTTAGGGCTGTAAAATAATTATAAAAAATGTTGATCTTTTCTTGTTAAAATGTTTAGGTGCGTGCATACGCAATTTTTTTCTGCAATTTGCAGCTCGATATTCGTTTTTTTTTTTAAATATATGGGTACGCCATCGTCACAAATATGGGCTTTATTTATAAAAAAAAATCTTATCATATGTTAAGTTGGTATTGGTTTGTAGATTTTAATTTCAAATTCTTTATAGAAGAGCATAATTATGTTATTTTTTAAATAACGCTGAAGTATGTAGTAATAGATCATTAAAATCTTTTTTTAATCTATGAATTTGCCACATACAACCGTGGTAATGTTTTTCTTATAGTTTATATTATATAAAAAAAAAAACATTACTGCGGTTGAACAGTACCACTTAATTAGAAAATTCAACTTATATGACGAACGGTAGTTTACTTTTACCTATCAAAATTTTAGGAATGAGACTAAAAAATCGTGAGTGGATTGGATAGTATTAAAAGGACTGAATATATTTAAGCAATTGTTGTATTTTTACTAACTAAATATTCTGGGTAACTGGTATTGTAATGGTATATCATGACAATTTGCATTTTATTATAGGTAACTAAAAACTTTTGAACACAGTGAACTTACTCTCAAAATTACAAAATATGTTCGTCTGGAAAGGTATCCAAATGCTTTGTTTGTGATCAGAAACCATAGCAACGAAATCAATGCATTCCATCATTTGGCAGAATAACTTTGATGCAGGATTATTAGTATTTTAGGGCCCGGGCACACAGAGATACGTGCATGTTTTTTAAGATAGCCACACAATATAGAACTTTATTTCTTACAAAAAAATAAAAAAAATATTCATATATTTTCAGAATACTAATGTTCATAATTTTATTGTTAGTAACAAAGGTATTAAAACTGTTAGTCAATACTAAAATCAAATTAAAACAATTGTCCAAAAATCATATCCCGCTTTCCACTTATATCATAAGTGTGAGAACTTGTATGTTTGTGCAACAATCACGCAAAAATAGCTGAAGGGATTTGGATTAAATTTGACACACATGTAGTTCACATCCTGGAATAAATAATAGGCTACTTTTTATCCCGGTAGCTTCATAGGTTAATGGAGACTGAGGAGGAAATCCAGAGCCGCTGCTGTCTTAGTACTTCGGATTTAAAAGTACTGGGAGAACAGTGTCGAAGTTTTTTCCCGGGCTGGAATAGGCTAGATTCCATCATCCACAAATTGCAAAACTATTTAGTCCGTCAGTTAGAGTATTGAAAAATAATGGACACGTATTTTTTGTTTTTGTAAATCAATGAATAAAGAAAAAGATAAAACGCATCAAAACTCGGGAGTGGGGGCTCGTGACGTCACGACTCAGTAAAAATTAAGCGAAGGTGTGACGTATTGAGAATTTTAAAAGCGTCGTAACTTCGTCAATTTTGGTTCCCGTAACAATAAAAAAAACATGGGTCAAATATTTTTTGATAATCTACCTGTCGGACTAATTAGATTTTTTCAGGCCCATTGTGGGCGCTAAAGATTCACAAGTACTAGGAGACCAGGAACATGTCGAAGTATTTCCGATAATTGTAAGCGACTCGATGTCGCTTACAATTATGGTCATGAAAATGATAAACTTCTGGACGAACAGATTTTATGTTTTGGAGAGTAATTTAACTTGTCTATGGCTTGGTTCAGACGGTAACGATTTGACTAAACTTATGCAATTTTTTCAGTTGACTTTAAATTTTACTGGATTACGCTAATGGATGTATGAATATTGTTTCTTTATGTTTCATAAATTATGGAAAGGTATATTTTTAAAATATTTGAAGATACTTGTGGTAATGTGAGTGAAAAGAATATTTTAATAGAGAACTGCACACTATCTGTCAAAATGCTTGTCGTCTGAACTCTGCAGAATTTTAAGAACGTAATTTCATATTCAAATATTATAACTTTAAAAATATGTACCTATTTGAAATATATCCAACTATTGAGCTTATGGTATCCGATAATATTAAAGTGGTTAATAGTCTTATTAATGTCTTTATGAGAGCAAGTAAAACTTTATCTAATCTTCATTTTGATTTTTTTATTTCGATATACATAGTTTAGTATACCGACATCAGTTGGAAGTACATGTCGTTGGTTCGTTTAGTTTTTTTTTATTCGTGAATAGTTATAAGTTTTATATGTCTATAATGACGATTCTTTGGCTAAATGGCTTTTCCGCGATTTATAAGACTGCAAATAATGTTCATGTATTTGGCCTAATTGGCTCGAAATCTTCCGTGTTAATTGGTTAATTTTTAATAGTTAGACTCGATAAAGTCACAAAGAAGGCCAAAATAAAAAGATGCTATTGATATGTTGCGACCGTACACATGATATGATGCGGCCTTAAATTAAAATAAGGGTTAGCTCTCTCTTAGGAACCGTCTACATGAGCGAGAGAATCGCGGCGATATAATCGTCGTGCCACGTATTTCTATAACAACTCTGAACGTGTGTATTATCGCGGCGATTCGACGACTGAAGAAATGTCAACTCGTGGCGATATACTCGCTCGTGGAAATGGCGCCTTAGATGTGACGCTGCATGCGCTTTTAAAGACAGCGATACAATACAGAACTTTATTTATGACACAATTAAATAAGGTATTTGACTACACTTAAAACCTACATGGATAAATTACTTACTAATATGAAATATACCCACGTATTTATAATTACACGCTTTTGAAGTTAATATTTTTATCCTTCTCACGTAAAACGTTATGTTTACTGGCTGACGCCAAGTCTCTTGCGAGTGACATCAAATATTAGTCCCTGTTTTCCATGATTTTTAAAAAAGCACAACTCCTTTTTTTGTTTTTCGATTTGAAAGTTATTTTTTTAATTCTCTTGTTTTCTGCAGGTTATGAGAACTGTAAAAAAAAAAACCAGTCAAATACCCTTATATGGAGAGAATACGAATATTTTCCTCTTTTAAAATCCGCGGGGTGTATCGAATTCTCACAACGAAAAGTGTACCTTATCGGGTAGTAAATACAGTTCTGTATCGTTAAAAAGTGCGCGCAGAGTCGCCGTATCGGTATGCTGTCAAGTTGTTGGTGTCCTTAAAATTAAATTAAATTTAGTTTTAACGTATATTTCCAGAGTTTATAAAAGTTTATCAATATAAAATTTGAAATGTTTTTTCCGTGCAAATGTTAGTCTATGCGTTTAGATTTTAATTTTTTATTGTATTTTATTGTCAAGCGACTTACGTACAACGTAAAATACAAAGTGTTTCTGAATAAAAGTTTCTATCATAATGTGCTTTTGATTGATTTTCCTGTCATACACAATCTTGCTTTATAAGATAAGGTATTTTTATTAAAATAATAAAACAAAAAAATAAGATGTGGTAGTTTTAAAATCTTCCACATTGCAAGAGGTTCTTGGCTACAGAATAAAAGCCGCACAGGTCGCTCTTCAAGGTTAAGCAATACTTGCCGAGGCCGGTCCGCAGATGGGTGACCATTCACCATACACCAGACTATCATGCATGTTTCGTCTGTCAATCGTAGACCTCAAACACTCGTTAGTTATATTCATGTCACCGGAAAATGGCCAACGCCGTAAGATTTTTTTTTACTTTTGATAGACATGCGATTGACCACTATCTTATCTGATGGTAAGCGATGATGTGGTCTAAGATGGAGCACGCTTTGCTCTCCAACTTTTTTGCAGCCATTTGAGCTTTTGCCTCTGTGAAAGGGCCGAAATTAGGGTAGATGGTAAAGTAACCCCAAGAAGCTCAAGTTGGTCGGTTATTGGCATGGCTACACCTCGGGAAGATGGAGCTGAGGCGATGGCTCCTTTTGGCGGAGAAAAGACACGCTTGGGTCTTAACAGCATTGAACTTAACCAGATTGGCATCACCCCATTCAGAGACAGCCTGTAAGGACACGTTGAAACACTCAACTATAGCCTCCCGGAGAGACTCGATCTGCGACCCACCAGCTGCGTCGGGCACGTATTTCTCAGTAACAGTGCTCAGCTCATCTGTATACCCAAAGGTACTGGTTTTAAGCATATCATTAATATGCAGCAAGAATAGTGTTGCCGAAAGTATTGACCCCTGAGGGACCCCGGTATTCATATCCAGCAGTCCACATGAGCAGCCATCTATGACCACTCGGATAGACAGATTTCCTGAGGGATGCCTCAAGAAATCTGCGATCACGCAATCCGGTTAGCAGACTGAAAGAAGAAAGCTTACTTGAAAGGCTATCGTGCCAGACCCTGTCAAAGGCCTTTGAGATGTCAAGGGAGACCGCAAGTGCTTCCCCGTGCTTCTCTAAGGCTTCACTTCGGATGTGAATGGCATACGCTAGAAGATCCCCGGTTGACCGATTTCGGCAGAACCCGTTTGTTTTGCCGGTCACTAAGGATATCGTTCGCTTCAAGGTATGGAGGAGCCAGGAGCTTACGATTCAGCGCAGTATGGACGTTACCGAGATGGGTCTATAATTCGACGGGTCAGCACGCGTAGCATGACCACCGTAGAAACGAGTTTTGTCGACCGGAGAATCGACAAAATGACAGATTGAAGAAAGATTTCTATCTTCCTTAGCATGCCGATGTTTGACACGTAGAAAAGAAATGTTTCTTTTCTTCGATCGATATAAGGCTGGTTTTATAGTCACGCCGCTAGACGCGCCGTTGGGCAGCGCGCTGTTGAATGCGCGTAGGACGCGTTCACCGAACGGCGCTGCTCAAGCGCGCGAATTTGAAACGCTACTACTACCCCAATACATATCCGAGCGCGCGCGCTCCGACGGCGCTGCTGAAACGCGTGACTATAAAATCAGCCTAAGTCTACAACGTCGAGCATGCCGCCAATATTTTCTCTACTTTTGACACTTGGGGGTAGAAATAACTCTCTATATGAAATGTCAAATAGTCTACATCTTCTTGGACCTAGACAAGGAATATTTATTTCAACAATCATTTTATTTTTGCCAAATTTAACTTAGAAAGTATGTCGGGGTAGACATATAGTCTACCAACATCTTAATTGGTCGGGTTGTACGTTGTAAATAAACTGTTTTTGTTATGACTAAAGTAAAAACATTTCGGACGATATTAAAGGAAAGAAAGATAACAGATAACAGTAAAGAACGCATTGCACTGTGTATGGCAAAGTTTTCATCAGACAATGCCACCAATCACCTTTTATTTAGAATGTTATTATGTTCTCTTCTCATCGCATGGTAGGACTTTATGTTCACTTACATAAATTACACACAATTATTGGAATAATCAGTACTTTATTTAATTAATCATAAAATCTACTTACTTTTTCCTTGCCGCCATGATCATAAACACTAAAATTCTAATTTAAATCGGTACAATAAATTCAACAAAAACATGTTATATTTGTAAACAAACATAAACCATATAGATTAAAAATATGTTCGAGTAACACGTTTTGTTGTTGCTTTGAGTTACGTGCAAAGAGTGTGAAAAATAGAGTATTTGACACATTTTTTTGGCTAACTAAACGTAAAATTCATCGTAATATTCGCAGAATGAACTCATCACTAGCTACTTCTCCGTTGCTATGGAAAGATTAGATATGTCTTTGTCTTCATAGAAACGCGAGTCTACGGGTCGCGTCATGCTCGGGCAGAAGACATGTCGAGTGGGATAGAAAGAGCTTTGTCTTTTCTTGGTAGAATAGAGATAGAATCGCCATGCTACGCGTGCAGCTCGACTATTCTTTGGCACGGGCTGCACGTTAGCTTGCTTCCAAGTCTTCGGCACTTTCCCAGTTTCAAACGAAAGGCGAAATAGGCGTGTCAAGATCGGAGTCAACCCAGATTGTAAAATATCGCGTGAAATTGTAAACAATATTTTCTAAATATTGATTTTGGATTAGGATTGAAGATTTATTACAATCTTACAGTCTGCGACTTTTCGGTGACAGACAAACTGGGTTGTTTGTGGTTTGGAGGCCGGATAGGTAGTCGTTGAATGTAATATTCTGGTGTTCAGCTGCATCCGGTTAGCGTGTGCAATAGTTGGGAACTGGCAACACAGAATGAGTGGTTTAACATAACATTTAGCACAAGAATAGTGAATTACGGGCTTGCTACCGTGATCATGGCGCCGAAATATCCGAAACTCAAAAATAAAAAGGTACATGGTAGCAATCCCGTAATTTACTATTCTAATGTTAGTGAGCATGAAAGTTTAAAACAATATGACGGCACGGTTGGCGCAGTGGTTGAGCGATCGACTGCTGCGTCGCGTGTCGTGGGTTCGATTCCCGCACGGAACAAATATTTGTATTGCCTACAGATAGTTGTTCCGGGTCTGGCTGTTTGAGTATGTAACTATGTATTTGTATGTTTGTTAACGCACCCACGATACAGGAGAAATTCCTAGTGTGGGGCAACGTTTTCTTTCCAAAAAAAAAAATATATTTAGCACAAGAGTCGGGTCTTTTACTGAATTTGTCACATTTTTACCTGACCACACAGATTATTTTTACTGTTTTCCACACACTGAATTGATTTTGTAAATCAACAATTGACACATGATCATAAATGTCGCTCTTAGTAAATTCAATATTGTTACCTACCTACGTACTAACACAGCCGACACTAGTTTTGATTTTGTTGTATTTCGCGAGGATATGTATGGGACTAAACTTACTAAAATATACCTCAGGAAAATTACGCCTTATAATTATTTTAACTTAGATTTTTTGCCTTTAAAGGGTAAGGTATCTGGTTAACTGGTACAGAAGGCCTTACATGAAATCCGCCCATGTAAGGTACTTGGATGATAAATAAATTTACTATCCGTGTACCCCTGACAAGAATTGTCGGAAATAAATCTGTCCAATAAAATTTAACTTACACCACTATGCACCAACAGCGAATCAATTTGATAATGATACGGGGGCAACATAATAATATACTGTTATCACTGTTACTCAGAACTTTGTGGAATAAACATATGATTGTACGAAAACAAGTCTTTGTTCAATTTACTTTAAATAACGTGTGTTTTAGTGCAGTTTAAAAGAAAATACTGTTAAAGATATTTGAAGGGATTGAAAAAAAATCATTCGAGTTAGTATGGTTTTCAAATCAAGTAAGTAATTTGTGTTACAGTTGCTACGCATTTTATTTCGATGTTTCTAGAAATGTACGTACTCGCGTCCTACCTACCTACCTATCGGAAAATGGCGCTCGACATCCGAAAATTCAACAAAACGATAATTACCTAATCATGATTTTGTGAATTCGTAATAGGACCTTTACCGTTTTTTTGACTAAATTAAATTGATGAGGCCAGTGTTTCTTAGGCTCGCTTGCTCAAACCAGAGCTTAATCTTCTTCTATAATATAAAAATGAATCGCTAAATGTGTTGGTAAGCGCATAACTCAACAACGCCTGGACCAATTTGGCCATTTCTTTTTTTAGAATATTCCTTGAAGTACGAGGATGGTTTTTACGGAGAGAAAAAATATTAAAATTGCCTGAAAAAGACTAAAAACAACACTTTTCTATGCTCCCATACAAAAGATTCGTAATAATACTTAAAAGTCAATTTGAACTTTAATACCATTCCATAAAGTTTAAGTGTTAGTGGAGAGGTTTCGGGAAGGCAAAACAATTGATTGACGTTAGTATCGCATAAATATTGACATTAGTCAAATACAAAATTTTATGAGTAAGAGTAAGAGAGTAGCGGGGTAGGTAGGTAGGTAGACAGGTAGCCAGTTGACGGGAGCGAAGCCGCGGGGTACAGCTAGTACCTAATATATTTGTGTTAGCAACTAACCTAAACTGTGCATTTGTGCAAGTGGACTATTACTGACAACACTGAAACAAATAAAAAGGTCAGAGTAGTCCATACAATTAATTGAGCAAGTGGACCTATTACTGACAACACTGAAACAAATTTAAAGGTCAGAGTAGTCCATACAATTTGTGCAAGTGGACCTATTACTGACAACACTGAAACAAATTTAAAGGTCAGAGTAGTCCATGCAATTTGTGCAAGTGGACCTATTACTGACAACACTGAAACAAATAAAAAGGTCAGAGTAGTCCATACAATTTGTGCAAGTGGACCTATTACTGACAACACTGAAACAAATAAAAAGGTCAGAGTAGTCCATTCAATTAATTGAGCAAGTGGACCTATTACTGACAACACTGAAACAAATAAAAAGGTCAGAGTAGTCCATACAATTTGTGCAAGTGGACCTATTACTGACAACACTGAAACAAATAAAAAGGTCAGAGTAGTCCATTCAATTAATTGAGCAAGTGAACCTATTACTGACAACACTGAAACAAATAAAAAGGTCAGAGTAGTCCATGCAATTAATTAATGTGCGTAAATGGTGATATCCGCAAGAGAACGAAAGTTACCGACATAGCTCAAAAGATCCACAAACTGAAGTGGCAGTGGGCTCAACCTTGCTTGCAGAACAAATGGTCGATGAGGCCAAAAAGTTCTGGAGCGACGACCGCGTACCGAAAGACTCAGCGTTGCCCGTTAGAAGGCCTCCCACAAGGTGGACCGATGACTTGGTGAGGGTCGCGGGTGCAAGACGTACAGGACCAGTTGTTGTGGCGACACTTGGGAGGCCTATGTCCAGCATTGGACGTCTTTCGGCTGATATTATGATGATGATGAGGAATGATCAACTGCCGCGCCGATCTATTACAACGTAGGTGGAGTGATCGTGAGGTGATCTGTCATTCCATCTTGTTTTTACGGAATGACAAATCACTTCATACGCACTTAATCATATACTTTCCTACTCGGGATGTTACGGAGGTGGTTTTATCGGAACCGAAATCGGAGTCAGAGTTGCTGAAATTGTTTTTTCGGAGTCGAAGGCGGACTCGGAGTCGGAGTCGGAGGCGGAGTTGGAGATGGTGGCATAAGAAAGATGTGTTACGGGCACGCAATAAAATAAAATACTACGAACATTAATCAGTCCAGCCGCCCCCGCTGTGCTTCGACCTCCAATTTAAGTATCGGAACTGAAGTCGGAACCGGAAGTGTAAGATCAATCGGAAATTCCGACATATCGGAGTCGAAGTCGAAGCTCCGTAACATCCCTGTTACCTACTTATCAAATACCCACTGATCATATGGAAACTAGATAAAAACTGATTTTTGCCACGGAAAGTGGCAAACGCCGTAAGATTGTAAAATACCGCGTGAAATAGTAAACTTTTTTTTCTAAATAAGACACCAGCAGATTGGAAACTATTGAAATAGGGTGGGATTTATTATATTTACAAAACCATTTTTTCATAATTTATCGAGGAAATAATATATTATATTCTAACAAAATTAATTACAATCTTACGGAGTCTGCAATTTTCCGGTAACAGATATATTATACAAGTCATGTAGTACCTAGTTGCAGTTCATGACATAGGTTCTCTGTCGTTTCGTCCCTTTGTAAGTTTAGTTTGCTCTAAAACATTACCTTATTACCGAATAGGTCTACCTACCATTAAAAAGCCATAATTATCATCATGAGAATGATTCATACTTAGGTATAGGTGCTTGTGAAATCTTAGTGAACTATCTGACCAATTATTCCAATTCCTGGAGAAATTCAAAAAATTACTCAACTTACTGACTTAAAAGACTTCTCAACTAACGTTTTAGAAGACCTAGCTTGTGCTGCTTACGAACTTTCTTCTTTCTTTCAAATTGGTTGATTCCATGGATACTGTTTTTTTTTTATATTTCTATGGTTGATTCATTTCTGGAATAGTTTAGGTTCGGTGTACAAGATTAATTTGTTTTTATAAACGTTACCCCACACTAGAAATTTGTCCTGTGATAGAGACTTCATTTTCCGCACTTTGTCTCCCATTCGGTCCGTTGTACGTAGAAATTATTCTCCTGTATCGAGGAAGTGCGTTCACAAACATACCAACTAATGAAAGAAAGTAAGAAAAAGAGTATTTGCGTCCCAGTATGACCAGCATACCAAAAATATACAAAAATACAATTATACTTAAATAATAATAAATACAATCTATTTCTCAAACTTTATTTGTACATTAGAACTAGGACCAGAATAATTATGTACCTACATGAAAAATTGGGAAGATATGCATCAAATCCGCGCAAAATGGCCGTCTCAGCTTAAGTAATGCTCACATGCACAAACAGCCAAACCCGGAACAACTATCTGTATGTCATACAAAAAAAATTATTCCATGCGAGAATCGAACCCGAGTCACGCAGGGCAGCAGCCAAAATTGCTTAACCAATACGCCAACCGTAACCGTGTCGTCAATTAACTCATGCCATTGATAAAAACTATTATTTTTTAAGGAAATATAGACTTAACGATAACAGTCTGAGTTCAATAGGTCGACACTGTTTTTATATTATTATATATGTACCTATGTACCAAGTTTATACGTACCGATAAAGATATCTTTACCCGACTGCCAAGGTGGGGTTATGTTTTTCAGATGTACCTATCTTTTACCTATGTATGTTAGTTTATTTATTACCTCGTATCTTCGGCTGCATGGATTTCCACCATTAAGTTTCGTAAGATTTCTCTCAAAAACCCAAGTGTCCTTAGATATGCGATTAAAAAACCATAATTGCGGACTTTTGGCGCTAAATTGTTAGTCTTTTAATTTTTTTTACCAAACCTATCGAGTAGGGTATTTAAATGAAACAATTAAAAGGAGATTACAAATTGGTTTGATCTGTTTAGTGCATTGACTTTTTTGAAATTATTTTTCCTTTAATTTTTGTTATATTCTCTTCCTTTTCCAATGGGTTTCATCCTACTATTATTTTCTTTGGCTTCCAAAATTATCTACCTACAAATAGTTGTTCCGGGTCTGGCTGTTTGTGTATGAGACTTTGTATTTTTGTAAACGCATCCACGATACAGAAGAAATTCGTAGTGTGGGGCACCGTTAAAAAATAAATTTAAATAAGAATATAAATGAATGAAAAAACCCAATTTTTTCTCATGAATCTTTTTCATTTCGGGACATTGAAAAGGACTCCAGTCAATTCATAACTCTATTGCGTAGGTCTGAGACACAATACCGCGTGTATCTGACATCGACGCATAAACGATTTCCATTGGTCCAGGGCATGATTCTGGACACCCCAGTGTTGGAATTTTTCGTCGGTTCTTTTCTAATTTTTTTCAAGAGTACCACAAATAGATATCAGCTCAGCTGAGCTGATATCTATTTGTGGTTTTATTCAGATTGCTCTTTTTAGTGGAAGTAATTAATTATTTTTTTAATAAAAGTCTCATTGGGTTAGGTCAGAATAACGATTATGTCTAAAGTTAAAAAGCCCAGAAAAAGCCCAGTTTGTTAAAAGTTAGTTATGTGTTGTTGTCTAAAGTAAAAAAACCCTTGAAAAAAAAAATGAAAAATGAGAAAAAAGCCGACAAAAAATTCTAAGTCTAGGGTGTCCAGAATCATGCCCTGAGGCCTTAGTGTGAGTTTTTTCGACTCACGTTCGAACGCGTTCGATTGCGAGCGCGTTAGAATTTAGTATGGGAATTTAGTTATAGTGCCACCTGGTGGTCACTCGTAGAACCTAATTTCCCATACAAAATTCTAACGCGCTCGCAATCGAACGCGTTCGAACGTGAGTCGGAAAAACTCACACTAAGGCCTCTGGACCCATGCAAATCGTTTGTGCGTCGATGTCAGATACACGCGGTATTATTAGCTTATTAAAATTTTTTTGGTAGATACACACTTGTCATTAATTGTCACGTATAATATTACTTGGAAGTTATAGATATTGCACTGTGTTCCACTACTTTTTGTCAATTTAGTATGTTTTAAAAAATTAAATAACATACTTTGAAAGACGCGAGTCATGGAAGCAGTACCGGTGTTGCCAGCGTAAATTGAGTAAAATTTGTTGATGATGAGTACAATGACCCATTTAGAAGTATTGAGTTTATTCCGTAACTCGTTGTATAGGGTAGGTATTTACCCATTCAGACTACGGAACTCATAACTTTGATTACTTAGTCTGACAAGCATTCCTCCAGTTTTTTCTGAACTGAACTAAACTCGGTAAATTGAATTTAAAATACATATTTTTAAGAACATAAATATAAACCTTGGTGATATTTCATCATAAAAAATTCAATATAGGTACACAATTTACCTTGAACTCCCACTCAATAAAGCTTATTTATTTTTCTTTCAGAACGAAAATGAAACAGCTACTAATCCTATTCGGCCTGTCGGCTTTAACGACTGTAATATCCGGCAAAAGCTATTGTCATGCTTGCTTCGATAGTATTTGCTATTCTAAAGCTCTGATATTTCAAAACTATCCAATTTCCGGACAATTAGCCGTGGATAGAGTCGCAAATATTGTTCATTTTCACTACGAAGATACTCGCCCTTTGGACCACACTGTTGCGTTTGATCTGGACGATATTAGATTCTTGAATATCCCGGATATTCAATATTCCTTTGCTCGAGCTGTTGATCAGACTACAAGAGACGTCTACATAGGTGGTGCCAATGGAATCTACAAATACAACCCTGGAACGAATGAGACCAGTCGCTTCGGTCTCTTTGACAAGACAATTTGGCACATGCAGTTTAAAGACAAGATTTACTACACGATCTTCATGAAATCTGGACTTTACACGTACGAGAAGAAACAATCCAAGACAGTGGCCGCGCTAAAAGATTATAACATTGATGATTTTATCGTTGACAAGAAAGATGATATTTATTTCATGAGTAATTACACAATGTTTAAATTGAAGAAGGGAGAAAATAAAGCTACGATGTTCTCCAGTATAATATATTCCTTGACTACTGATATAAACGATAACGCGTATTTTGTGCAAAGAGAAACTAGAGGATTATATAAAATCGACTACAGTACTGGTCAACTGACTGAAATTGGTGCTTTTGGCAGTGGGTCACCATTCAGAATAGTTTTTGACAATTACAATAATGTGATCTATTACGACGCAAATAGTGACCAATTGTTTTACTTGACGCCAAATTACGGTAGATGCAAAGTGACGACTGAAGGGAAAGGGAAGAAATTAAAGAAAAAAGTCTCATCGTTCTATGATGAGTGACAATACTTAACGAGTATTCGGCTTTCGACGTAATATAAGTGTTTTTGCCTGTCAAAAGCTAGTTATTGTAACATAGTTTGGTGGCAGCGGACTTTAATGAAAGGTTATTTATATTATCTGTGTTTAGATTTATAAAAAATAAAAACACTATCGATGTTTTGTTTTATTTCATTTGTATTCTTCTTTGTGTGCATGTTTTGGGTCAGAAGCGGTCAACACTCATGCCACCTGTGAAAAAATATTGAAAATAGATCTTACCAAAAAATCAAATCAAAACCCAATCAATCAATCAATCAATACAATGATGTAACTGGATAGTGCGGGCTATACACATTCCAATAATTTGATCAAACAGACTGTTTCGTAGTCATCAAAAGGCATGAAGTAATAAGTACTAAATTTCGCATTTCCGTTTCATCAAACAGTTTGACCAAGATGGGTAAAAATGTTTTATTCTGCAAAATAGGTACCTGTTTTTTCTACCTTGTTTTGCATATCGATGGTCTAGAAGACAAACGTGATAAGTGCTGATTTTTTTACATTTAATTGCCAAATGTACTTAAAATGCATTTTCCTAGCTTTTAACGCGTTTTCAATTTTTTTTCAGAATGACCCGGTTAAGGAAAATGTTAATTTTTTTATATTATTAAAAAAGTTAAGATCAAATACACGATTTAGGAAAAATTAGAGTTAGGAATTTTTGCAAGGTTCAAAGAAAATTAAATTTGACTGGCCTACTACACTGTCCCTGATGGCTGGTTTACTCGAATAAAGTTGCCTTAATTTTAACTTCATGTAAAGGTAGATAGGTAGGTACTTGTCGCGTAAGAGAATTAGATGTGATAACCACAGCCCACCAACTTAACCGAAAAATAAACAAATTCCTTAATTATTTGTTTAGTTGTTAAATACATTTTAAACTGCGATTGGCTACTAAATTGTGTATTTCTATTATCTACTGCTGTAACAACAAATAATAAAAATAAAGGTTTATGGTACGGAACCCTTGGTGTGCGAGTACGACTCGCACTTGGCCGGTTTTTTATTTACGTGACCAAAAATAGGTGTTGATTGACAGACTAAATGTGTTTTTTTGGAATCTAGGTACCGTCGTACAGTCGCCAGCACATCAAATTGTCCAAAACTGTCAAATTGTCCCAATCAACCTTGAACCTAATGCTTCAGCGATAAAGTTCAAAATCTATTAAAGAAATATGACAGATTGTTGTAGCTTGATGTACCTACTAGTACAGTTTGTACTCGACATTGGATATAATAGTAGTTCGTCACCTTTATGTCAAGCGATAGTTATAAGAGTCAATTGTGTTATTCAAAACAAGCATGTTTATGAGAAGAAAACGGTAAACACGATAAAGATTTGTATGCCACTGTAGAGTGCGTAAGTAGGTACATCTTAGTACAGTGGAACGGTTAAAGGTTATCAGAGGAAATGGTTTTGAGTCTAGTATCCAAATATATATGTGTGTATCAGATGAAATGGTTCCAGTATCCAAATAAATATGGAGTCTAGTATCCAAATATAAATTTGTGTGATACTGATGTTAGCGATTGAAGAGAAACTGCTAGTTTAGGTATTACCGTGGTTTCGCCCCCTTTCGGGATATTCTAAGTAACTCCTCAAATGACTCCTTTCCTTCTGCTTTGGGCGAAGCAGAAGGGAGTGTCAGACTCTTACTTACTAAAACCCATCAATGATCTTCCTAATGCCTTTTGGGTTCCAGGGCCACGGTGACTCTTTCGAACAAATTCCGCAACATGTCAAAGCATACTTGAATGCCAAAATTGATTTTCAGGCTGAAGTAGAATTTGGGCAAATTAGTTCAGACGTCAGGGCAAGTAACATCACAGAACGTTTATCTTTTGTTATAAAGTCATTCACGTTCTTAACGAAGGCCGATATTTATAATTTATATTGATACGTATCAGAAGCCACACAAGGTTGGGTCATGATCAAGTTTGTTGTTGTCAAATCATTATTACATTCAGACAGTTTCTTAGACTACATTTAACCAATAAAAATAAAATCGAGCATACCTATCTATTAATAGATAAATAGAACACCATCCTAAAAGGTAAGGCGATACTTCGCATCTGGACAGCTTCTGATTCCGTAGGCGCAAAGTACAAGTCCGTTCTTGTATGAAGTATCGCAGCCACTTATGGGATGGCTCAGCAAAATAACAGCTGGCTGCATTGGAATTGGAGACGTTGGTGGCTAAGATTCACAGCCTGGCTTATCAGCCAGGTCCATGGGCGAATGTTTGGCTGTCATTCTTCTACAGACCGTGATTCGGAGAGTGTGCGCAGGAAGCCAGCAACTCCATGACCTGATATCACCATCGCCCCTTTTCTACCGGAATACCAGACGTACTGCAGGGTACCATCCGTACCTACATGGTCGATATCCCAACTAGTTGTATCTACCATAGATACATATTCTAATACACTTTTTAAATTTCTATGGAATCTACTCAGTGCTTCTCCACATTTATTATGCGCACAGTCAAAGCACTCTCTGTGTGCGTCTGCGTTCCCTTCCACATATAACCCGTCTGCCTTAAAGAGTGATCAGGCATCTTCTGGGGACATTCGCTCCATCATAGACCTCATTCATCGCTTTCCATCAGGCATGATCGAGGTCAAGAGCAAACCTATTCCTAAATAAAAAAATCAATAGGGTTGCACAAAATCTTAAATTAGTAGGTATACTGGGCGTAACACAAATAATGCAAAACCAGTTAAATGTAGGTTCTCGTGCGTTTGTATAAGTTGACAAAATAAAATGTACTGAAAAGTTGTTTTTTTTTCCGAGATTTCAGTGTTCGTCCCATAAAAAGATAAAATATTTTCTTAGTTCTAGGTCAACGGGAATTAATTTTCGTTCCCATGAGAGTGTCGAAATATATACGTTTTATGCGGCACAAAGGGTCATAATAATCTCTTTTTACATTAACTTAGAAGTTTGATTTTATCACAGCTTCATGGGACTGTAGACCTAGACTGAATGGGACGCCGTCGCCTCCTTCTGCGAAGCAGTCATGCTAGCGAAGGAGTAGGCGCGGGCCTGTGGACGGCGAGCTATGGGTGGCTCGCCGTCCGTCCGTCTAGTGACGACGGCGCGTTAGTGTTCCACGCGCGCCTCAAAGAGAGTCAGCACACAGAGGGGCCCGAAAGGGCCGACGCCTGCCGGAGTCGCGGGATTATTCGCAAGAGACACCGTGGCTCCGGAACACAAAGGGCAATGAAGGAACATGGATGGGTTTTAGTCAGTAGAAGTCTGACACTCCCTCCCGCTACACCCAGAGCGGGAGGAGTAATTGGATGATATCCCATCCCTAAAAAAAAAGGGACTGTAGACCTAAGTATCTATAAGTTCTAATTTCAACTCAATACCTGCACACGTTCCCGAGATATAGGGATAAATTTACGTAACCCTAATAATAGAGAATAGTACAACCACTGCTTATACGCTCTACCCCTTTGATCTCATGGTCGCAAGCACGACTGCCGAGCGTGGTGTCATTTTTGACCAAGGAAAAAAAAATTGGACCAGCTGATACCAAAAGGGAGAAAGGGCGAAAACGCATGTTATCAAATAAATTGTCCACATCATTGTTAACGGGAAAAGTCCCAACCAGCTGGCATTGCCACGTTGAAAGGAAATGCTGATTTTTTGCCAGTGCAGGATAAAATAACATTGTGCGTATGGGTAGAGGAGCTCGTGGCTAAATACTAACAGCCGCACGGGTTGATCTTCAAGGTTTAGCAACGCTTGCCGAGGTCGGTCTGTGGAAGGGTGACCATCTTAACGTACCGAGACTACACCGTCCCATGGAAAGCACGTTAAGCCGTTGCTCCTGGCTGTCATTTGTAGATCTTTGGCAACCGTTACGGATTGTCATAAGACAAAAAATCTGACACCAGTCTTGCCAAGAAGTAGATACCTACCGTGTTATCCAGTTAATGAGTTGTGGAGGTTTAGTACCTATAGGCAGCCGTGAGCCACTCCACGTAAAATACTGTTTTTCAGCTGAATTCGGTTTCACTGAAAACCGACCCCAATATTTAGTTGCAAAAGCTTGGCAGAATAATTTTCTTGCAAAGACATAGTTTAAATGAAAGAAAACTTTGGAGCACACAGATACTGACAATGTAGGCACAAAAATAAGGAGACTAATAATAACATTCTATGCCTCACGGCTGCGCTAAATAGGTCCACGGAGTCCAAAAAGGCCACTTTCGCAGAGTCAGAAAGCACATTAATGCGTTAGCGATAAAGATGGAAATGAAATTTGACAGATTGCTGTGTGGTTATTATGATTCTAATATAATTCTGCTAAAGTGGCCATTTTAGACTCGCTGTTCAGCAAAATGTCAGACAAATAGTTGTCGCTGGATTTCCAATTAATCTTTTGTTTTGGAGTTCTCCCACTATAAGCGGTACGGGAGGGAGTGTCAAACTCTTACTGACTCAAACTTATCCTTGTTATTCAAAGCGTTCCAGGGCCGCGGTATATCTTTCGAACAATTCTTTTAATTTCAACCGAACCTAACGTAGAGTGTAGAAAAAGGAAGGAAGGGGTAAAACGCATGTCACCAAAAAAATCGTCTACATCGTTATGTATGGGAGAAGTCCCAACCAGCATTGCCACGTTGAACCAGTAAGATTGTCATAAATCTTGATTAGATTATAATTTTTCGAAATATTATGCAAAAATCGTTTTGCATCTATACTATCTATATCTATTCTTAATATTATAAAGCAGAAGAGTTTGTTTGTTTGTTTGGTTGAACGCGCTAATCTCAGGAACTACTGGTCCTATTTGAAAAATTCTTTCAGTTGTAGATAGCCCATTTAACGAGGAAGGCTATAGGCTATATATTATCACGCTACGACAAATTAGAGCTGAGCATTAATGGAAAATGTGACGCAGACGAAGTTGCGCGGGTCAGCTAGTATAATTTGTATTTTATTTTGTATGGGCTACTGTTGCCTGAAATGAAGGAATAATAATAATAATAATAACCCTACCGCAGTATCTCTACGTTGACGTCGTGGTGGGGCTTGCGCGTCCCGATGGACCTTAGGTCATACCTAGGGTGAGGGGCCAGACAAAGAGAGATACAATCCGCAAGGCAGTTTTGTGGCGAACTGTTGGGCATTAGCGACCCCACGAACCTTATCTCCCGGGAGAAGTCTTGTTCCTCATATCCGGCTTGCCTTTATTGGCTGGCCAGAGTGAAAACTGACGAGGAACAGAGCTCCCATCTCTTTCTTGCCTTAATTGGCCGGTCTGAGTGGAGATTCGCTAGAGCACACGTGCTCGGGAGAAGGATGTATAATCCAGTAAGGTGCTGGTAGGGATCTTGACCGCACTTCCGGAATTGTCCTGATAGCCGTAGTATACCTCTCCACTCCTCTAGCACCTCAGGCTATGTTGCCTCCTTGGCGCTACGTCACTTTGTGCTAGCGACCGTTTTCGGGGGCCCATTCATTGAGTGTGCAAGTCACCCCCTGCCATTTAAAAGCCGTGTATATTGTTAGTGGTCAGGCAGGGGCCAATAGTTATTCTATAATAAACGATTACCAGTCCACTAAACCACCCAAACCCATAGCGTTTCATTTTGTTTCCATAATTATTCTGCAATAGTACTGCTCCAACCGGGGATTGTACTTGGGAATACTTTCAGTGCATACAGGGATAATCGCCGGTTGGTGCCCCATTACATTTGAAATGTCTAACGGGGCCTCTGCGAGCTGGTTTTGGCCCCTCGTACGCCTACCAAAGGACCGGGTCTCCAGGGACCCGAGAAAGTAAAAATAAAAATAATAATAATATATCCCATCCAAATTCAATAGTTTACAATACATCCATGTCTTATTTAGAAAAAAAAAAAACAGTTTACAATTTCACGCGATATTTTACAATCTTACGGAGTTTGCCATTTTCCGGTGACATATACAATCTAATTAAGTGGCGTTTGAATAAACATGTACGAACTCAACCGGATTTCCATCATTATGCTGTTCCAATAATTCATACTACTATTATTTGAAACTGTTTGTTTTGTCGGGCCGAAGACTAACAATATCAAATACTTTGTAAACAATAGTAGCGTTCATCAACACGGAATAAGGGCTCCTTCTGATGGTGCTAATGTGCGACTGAAAAGTTTCAGCGTCGTGAAATTATCATTATGGTGCTTATTTTATGGCTGTTGGAAAAATATATGCTAATCCTTATTTTAGTATATTGTTATATTTTATATTATTATCCTAATCTTAATATATATAAATCTCGTGTCACAATGTTTGTCCTCAATGGACTCCTAAACCACTTAACCGATTATAATAAAATTCGCACACCATGTGCAGTTCGATCCAACTTGAGAGAAAGGATAGTTTAAATCTAAATTTTTTGTTGCAATATTATTTAGGAGCGGAAAATGTGACGCAGACGAAGTTGCGCGGGACAGCTAGTAAGCATATAAATTTCTTCCGTCACTGTGTGACTGACAACAATGCACAGCCGAATCTACTGGTCATAGAAAGCACAAATTTGACATATAGGTTCACTCAACAACCGTTGAGTTCCCACGGGTTATTTATAAAACCCGTGCGAACCTCTCGGATTTCATAAAACTGAGATCTCTTTCTTCAACTGAAACTTACCTACAAGTATTTGGGTATGTCGGAAGCGTTAAGAGTCCTATTACATTTTTTAAGGAAATTCATGATTTTTGACGCTGTAATTTTCAGCAGCAGTAAGATATTTTAATTATATGATCCTGAATAATGATAGTGCCAGTCTCTTTATTGTAAGTTGGAGTTACACATTTTCATTTTTCTTTTCGTGTAATTTACTATAAATATTTTACGAACTCAGTTTGCAAGAAAAAATGTCGGCGATGGAACTTTGACGGTCTAATTCACATTGTTACAATCAATTCTTTTAAAAGCTGAAATTACTAAAAGGTAAGTTGAATGTTTTACTTGTTTATTGGAGTTCTAGAATTTCTTTAAATTCCTTGAGTTTTCACGGAAAAAAACGTAAAGAAATCCTAATTTAAGCCAGAAATGTCTTGATTCAGCGTCCATTATATTCCAAATAAAAACAATACTTTCAAATAAATTAATATGATATAAAATTTCAATCTACAATGAATACGTTTCATAAGTTTTCGATTGTCAATATAATAAAACAAAATTACAATAAATAAAATTAAAGTACTATATATTCTGCGTCAATTCAGCGCGCGCGCTCCTCAGTCTCGTGTGAGCGCCCAAATAAACTATAATCCTATTCAGACGTAAGTATCAAAATTGTTTCGCGGACTAAAGATGTACTCCCAACGCAGACCAACGTAACTTCGTCTATTGCAAACGAGCATTTACGATTCGTAATAGGACTCTTAAGTATCAATGTTACTGACATAAAGCAATCGTTGAGGGAGCGCTTCTTTAGCCGCCTCAGGAAGGTATTCAGTAGCCTTCTATCAGGCGGAAACAACTTGCGCGCCTTCAACGGTTGGGTCATGCCGGTATTGATGTAATCTTTTGGCGTACTCAAATGGACTCAAGCTGAATTCGGATAGGTACACTGCTTACTGCATAGCGGAGGTCTGTCCTGCGTGGAGCAACGCCGTGTCCTCGTCGAGGCGATCGGCGTCCGGCCCTGATTCCATGCTTCGGAGCGAGGACGCATGGGAAGCGGTCAACTCCTTCTGCGAAGCAGTTATGCTAGCGAAGGAGGAGGCCCAACGCGCAAGGGAGAACCTCGCGCCCCGGGCGCTGCATCAGAAGAAGATGCCCTGGGCGTCGGGAGTCGCAGGGCGATTCTCAGCCCCGGAGGCGCGGCCCTGCGAACGGTGAGCATTGGGTGACTCGCCATCTGATCAGAACCAGGCCCGGGTCGACGGCGCGTTGTGTTCCACGCTTGCCTCAAAAAGTTGTCAGTAAAGCAGGCGGGGCCTGCTAGACTCAGTGCCTGCCGGGGTTGCAGAATTTGTTCGAAAGAGTCACCGTGGCCCTGGAACGCAAAGGGCATTAGAAGGAACACCGATGAGTTTTATTCAGGGGCCTGATATAGAAGTAGTGAACCGAATTGTGAGGCGTGCAATGATTGTAGACATAACCATCCCACATGACGAGAACCTCGTGAAAGCCGAGAAAGATAAACAAATCAAATATCTTGTCTTGGCTTGCGAGGTAGTCGACATGTGGGATGTGGATTCAGCAGTCATTGAATCGATATTAGGTAGTGTCGGTTACTGGTTTAATAGTCACGAACCTCGACCGACACCTCAGGAAGCTCTCGTTAGGCAGCTGGATCAAGAGCTTGATTCAGAAAGCGGTACGGCTTGCATTGTTAGGAGGTTAAGTGGAAGAGCGGAGTCACCCACAGTCACGTATGTTAATGCTTTATGTAGTTGAAATAAACATTTTTTTCTTCTCTCTGGAGCCCTAGAGGCTACTATTTTTTAATCTTTTATTTTTTGTATTTTATAAGAAATATTTTAAAATGTAGAAAATAAGTTTTAAAACTGAATTAACGAGAATAATAATAAAAATATCGTTGATTTATAAAAGGGGCACATTAACAATTTTTTTTTGTGAGGTCTATGCATTCACGTTTTCTTTACCTCCTCTTAAGTACCTGTGTCACACCCACCGCTTTGCACGCGGTACACGAATCTGTCAAAACCATTTTCTAGGATTCTACAAATTGTGGGTGAGGTGCGGCGAAATAAACAGCACCCCGCCATTAATAGTTTTGATTTGTTTTTGACTTTTTGAGCAAAAATAGTGAATATTTGACAAATGCGGGAAAATTCAAGAAAGAAGTAATTTAAAGTAAAAGTATCCATGATTAAGAGCCAGCGGAGAGAGCTTGTAGGAGTAAATCATAAACCTTAAGATAGAAGTAAAAGAATTCAAATAACAACAGCAAGCAATGTGAGCTCAAAAAAATTGCAAATAGGCTCGGATAGTCGGATTTTTTTATGGCCCATGTCACCCACGCCTTGCGCCGCCTCTGTATTTGGTTTAATAGCTCACGTGTCGTTCACTTTGCCTAAGCTTTCACTTCGACATTTTAACAGCCGGTAGATACAGTCGGTCTATTCTGTTGACATCTCACCGTGTTCAATTAGGTGGAGTGAACGGCAAGTAAGCTGTCATTCCATCTTGTTTGTATGGTTTGACAGATCAATTCGTGATCACTTCACCCACGCGAACACTTAGGCGAAGTGAAAGACAAGTGAGCTGTCAAACCATACAAACAAGATGGCATGAATGCTCACTTGTCGTTCACTCCACCTAATTGATCACGGTGAGATGTCACCAGAATCGACCGGCTGTTGAAAACATGTCGTTGTGAAAACTTAGGCGAAGTGAACGACAAGTGAGCTGTCAAACCATACAAACAAGATGGCATGACAGCTCACTCATCGTTCACTCCACCTAAGTGTAAACGGCGATTTGTCGACAGAATGGACTGGCAGAATCGCACTGCAGAAGTCGGGGTTGTTACTATTTTACAACCACTCTTTGAAAAATTTTCATTTGACAACAGTAAAGAATGTTTACTCACTCAGATTACTAAGTGAAAACGTGGTTTGGCAACATAATTTTTTCCATCTCCTAACAGGAAGAAAAATAAATTGTTTAACTTCTCTAACAAAAGATATTTCCTTTCTACAAAATGCTGATGAACGAAGTTGGAAATAAATAAAAAAATTTAGGGTCAGAATCAGAACACAACTGTGGTATTATTTTCATGTCCCTAATCCTACGGTCTTAAATGCGATGAATCGGAAGACTCACTCGTTTGGAAAAATTTGACAGTTTTGTAAGAAAATTAAAAGCTCGTCCGCATGAAGTCGGTAATAATCCCTAGGGACAAAGGATGCTTTTTAGACCGGGAATAAATTATTCCCGGTCTAAAAAGCATACTTTGTCCTGAAACAAACAGATTAATAGACATTTAAACAAACAGACGGACGGATCGATAGACGGACTAAGAAACCCACACTGTCGCATTGGTAAAAATTACGGGTTCCGATACAACGTTTCGACAGGTTCCTAAAAGAAGAGTTTTGACCGAAGGGTGTGTGTCTTCCGACCTTATCGTGGCACCGCGCAGCGTAATACGACGCCGTCACTTCGGGTATCTTATGGTCCGCGAGCCATTATCAGATTTCCATGACCAAGTTCCTCCCAGACGATACCTTGTAAAATTTTTATGAAAGCCTTGTCATGGACACATGTGAACGTCAGCTGCAATTTGGAGGGTAGGTTAAGCCGCGACAGCCTCCCAAACACGCTGAAAAATTTTTTTTTCAGTTATTTTCTCCCGAATGAAAATTGTGTCAGATTAAAGCTTACCCAGTATCTTGCAGACAAAACGTCAGCTGACTGTAGAGTGGTGGTGGTGGTGGAAATCACACTTTTACACGTCAATCTTTTTTGGTCATTTTAAACTAGATGGGGCCGGTGTTTCCTAGCTGACTGCTCTGAGAAGAAACACCGAAACAAACTCAGTGTATTTTTTCATATTTTCAGTCATTTGCTCCCGCTGCTAACAACACCCTTTTTTTAGGGATGGGAAATCGTCTAATGACTCCTCCCGCTTTGGGTGGAGCGAGAGGGAGTGTCAGACTTTTACTGACTAAAACCCATCCATGTTCCTTCATTGCCCTTTGTGTTCCGGAGCCACGGTATCTCTTTCGAATAGTCCCGCGACTCCGGCAGGCGTCGGCTCATTCGGGCCCATCTGCGTGCTGACTCTCTTTGAGGCGCGCGTGGAACACCAACGCGCCGTCGACACGGCCTGTCGTCATAAGACGGACGGACGGCGAGCTGACCATAGCTCCCCGTCCACAGGCCCGCGCCTACGGTGGCCGGAGGTCACCAGGTGGCCTCCGACGCCCGCGGCGTCTACCACGGCGGCCGGGAGGAGAGGTTCTCTCCCTCTCCCTCTCCGCCACTCCTTCGCTAGCATGACTGCTTCGCAGAAGGAGGCGACGGTGTCCCATTCCGTCTCGCTCCGGACCATTTATTGAATCAGGGCCGTACGCCGATCGCCTCGACGAGGACACGGCTCTTTCGAATAGTCCCGCGACTCCGGATGATAAGCACCATATTTAGATTTCTAAGACCTTATTCTATAGAGCTGACGTTTTGTTTTCTGCAAGATATTGGGTTTGCTATAATCTGATACAATTTTCATTCAGGAGGAAATGACTGAAAAAATATTTTTACAACCTGTTTGATGCCGCCACTGCGGCACCCCACCGAATCGCAGCTGACGTTCAAAGAGGTCCATGATAAAGCTCTCTTAACCATTTAACAACTTATCGTCTGAAAGAAAATGTATGACAAATTTTAGCCTGGTTGCGGTCTATTGGTTCATATTTTATATTTATTAGAGAATATTTTTATATTTTGTTGTATAAGTGCATTGTATTTTGTATGGGCCACTGTTTCCTGAAATTAAGGAATAATAACAAATCTAACATGTTACTAAAATTATTAATGCGAAAATTTGTGAGGAGGGAAGTTTGTTACTCTTTGACGTCAGAACTCTTGAGAGGATTTTCATGGAATGTGGCACATAGGTAGATATAGCCTGAAATAACACACCCCGGGAATATGTTCCCTAGGGATCACTCGGGCGAAGCCGCTGGCAGAAGCTAGTAAATAATTTATTTTATTTGGGAAACAAAGAGATGCAATACCAAACTTGTGTAAACAATAGGGAATATGCATGTGATTTTTTTATTAGCAAAATGATATACTTATTAGCAGTAAATAATCATGAAAATATTTTTAAATATCTTAATCAGCGATGAAGTTATAAAGATTCAAGGATTACAATTAGAAAGAGAAGTCAGATATGAACTTTGACGTCAAAGTCCATGACGCCTATACAGCTGCCATAGAAAACAGCGTTTCGAGAGAGGGACAGATATATTTGTTTTAAAATGATTATTTCTCGTTTGTTTTTCGTGCAATTTTGGTTCTATTTTCAAAGTTAGTATCATTTTTTTGTATATTTCTAGATAAATATTTTTTTCATGCATATTCCCTATTAGTTCCAGCACAATCCAGAAACAGTTTCCACAGATTAATATACAAGTAAATTAACCTAAACGTAATAACAACCAGAAGTACACACAGTTTAGAGAAGAAAAAGCGACAATCGCAGAAAAAGTCGACCCATATGCATACAGCCTTACCGTGATATTGTTATTCGTAACATTGACAGGTAGCTTTGTTTTATGTTCTCAACTTCTGTAGGCAGTTCTGGTTTACATTTCTTAGCGGATTCTAGGCTTCTTAAATTATACAGAAATATACATATTTCTAATGGTAAGTATTTTTTTCCTTTTGAATTGGGTCTAAGATTAGCTTCTTCAAATGATGTGAGATTTATTTTATTGTTTTTATATTAATATAGGGTATAGAACTAGTGGTCGCCCAGTCGTCGAAATTCGACCATATTTTTATAAATCTATGTTGACTCATTTTATTTTCGAATGCCTTGTTTATTTCTTTAATTTTTAGAATACACATTTGGTGGCACCTGAAAAGAAAATGGTCTTTGCTCTTAGTATGAGTTTCAAATGTACTCAATCGCATTTAATAAACATCAATTTGTACTTGATCTGAATAAGCGCCGTCTAGTGGTCAACCTATACTAATATTATAAAGACTAGCTAATGCTCGCGGCTTCGCCCGCTTGACAAATTGTATATTAAAACCTTCGCCAAGAACCACTCTATTCATTGGTGAAAACAGCATGAAAATCGGTGCAGTAGTTTTGAGTTTATCGCGAACTGACAGACAGACAGACAGACGCGGTGGCCAATTTGTTTTATAAATGTAGTAAAGTAAAGTCTGTGAGTTTGTAAGATTTTAGGAATCTCTGGAATTCTGGATATACGGACCCGATTTTGAAAATCCTTTGACCAATAGAAAGCCACGGTATTTGACTTAAGCGAACACGATCGCGATATTTTAAGTACTTGTTAGTTTATGTGATTGAGAGGAGCTTGTGGCTATATAATATGGGCGCATGGGTCGATCTTTGATGTTAAGCAATACTTGCCAAGGATGGTCTGTGGATGGGTGACCATCCTAACATACCGAGTTTCCTCCAAGCCTCGAAAAGCACGTTAAGCCGTTGGTCCCGGCTGTGATTTGTAGATATTTGGCAGTCGTTACGGATTGGCAGAAGCCAGTAAATCTGACTCAAGTATTGCCAAGAAGTACCGTGTTACCTAGTCAATGGGTTGTTGAGGTCTGGTAGGCAGCCGCTCCACGTAAAACACTGGTTTTCAGCTGAATCTGGTTTGACTGGAAGCCGAACCCAATATGCTTGGGAAAAGGCTAGGCTGATGACAGTTTGTATGATTGATGATTTAAAGCCAGGGTGTGCCAATGCTGCTGTATTTTTGGAAATTTACTTATTGTTTCTTTTCCTGTTCATCATATTTAGGTACTAGCTGACCCGTGCAACGTCGTCTGCGTAACATTTTTCATTACTGCTCCGCTCCTGTTGGTCGTAGCGTGATTATATTATAGCCTATAGCTTTCCTCGATAAATGGGCTATCTAACACTGAAAGAATTTTTCAAATCGGTCCAGTAGTTCCTGAGATTAGCGCGTTCATCCAAACAAACAAACTCTTCTGCTTTATAATATTATATATTATAAGTATAAGTATACATTAATCATTGTTTTTATTTTTAGTTGGCAATGCTAGTGGTTGCTACTGCATTCGCAGCATCGAATGAAGACCAATTTGACGTAAGTAACTTCGACTATAACTGAATATAGAGTAACGTCACTGTTTTGGTTGTACGTTGTTTTATAGAAGACAGTTTCATAGAATATTGTCTCACATAAAATCATTCTCGTATTATCATTTCATTGAATGTCAATATGCAGAATACTTACTTACTTTCTTCTTATTACTTACTAAAATCGTAGATTTTTGTTACAAATAAACTTTTTGTTTCGATATTCATATCACAGAATAACAAATCAAAGTTTCTTTATTCTCATTTAAAAAAAAAAAATGTTACCAAGAAAAACATTTTATAGAGTGACAGTTTCTAAACATTTGACAAAATGCAAATTCTCCTATGAAAATACAACATCGCGTTCCCAAAGACAATGCAGGTAAATTCTAGTCGATGGAACCCCGCAAAGCAGCAATGGCGGCAAATGGCGATGGGAATAAAACATACACCATGTATTCAGCAAGCATGCACCATGCATGCAACAAGCATACAGCATGCATGCAGCAAGCTTACAGCAAGCATGCAGCAAAAATGCAACATGCAGCATGCAAGTGACCATGCAGAATGCAAGCAAGCATACAGATACCCATAATCCTTGTGAAATTTCAACAGCTTATTTAGTTTCATCCTGAATTACATTACAGTCGGAACACATCTCCAAGATTTTCAGCGAGAATGACATGACTCCAGACTTCACAGAGCAGCTTGGCAGTCACGACCACATGAGGGATATTAAGAAACGGAACGATGGTACTCAGGAAAAATACGGACCTCTACCAAATGAAGTCAGAACTACCATAAAACACCCTATTGGTTTGTTTAAGCCTTTTTTTTTTTTTAAAGCTTTGCCCGCACTAGAAAGTCCTGTATCATAAAAAAAACATACAAAGTCACATACACAAACAGCCAGACCCGGAACAACTATCTGTAGGCCATACAAATATTGGTTCCATGCGGGAATCGAACCCACGACACGCGGTGCAGCAGCCGATCGCTCAACCTCTGCGCCAACCCTGCCGTCAATTTACCGCCGTCCTTTAGTTTAGACATCGATCTGTCACTGTACTAAATTGGATCAAAATTTTGAACAAAGATAGTTTGAGACCCGAGAAAGGACATAGGATAGTTTCATCCCGGAAATCCCTCGGGAACGGCAACTATCCGTGTAAATAGGTTATATATATTTCGGGAGTATGTTTCCTACGGATCACGCGGGCGAAGCCGCTGGCACACGCTAGTCTACATCTACACTAATTTTATAAAGAGGAAAGATTTGTTTGTTTGTTTGTTTGAATTGAAAAGGCTCCGAAACTACTGCACCGATTTGAAAAATTCTTTCAATGTTAGATAGCCCATTTATCGACGCTACATATCATCACGCTAAGTCAAATAGGAGCGGAGCATTAAAGGAAAATGTGACGCAGACGAAGTTGCGCGGGTCAGCTAGTTGTTTATAAAGTTGTTAATATTAGAATCTACCGACCAATGATTGTTGGACGACCGACGAGTTCTTGAGTGGAGACCGCGAATCGGTCGTAAACGCAAGGTAGGACGCCCTCAGGCTAGGTTAGGTGGAGCGACGATTTAGCTCCCGCGATCCCTGGCGTAGGTGAGAGATGGAACACCGGGATGGTTTTAGTCAGTAAGAGTCTGACTGACCCCTCCGCCCGCCCCAGGGTGGAGGACATCCAAGAGGATTTCCCTCCGTAAAAAAACAAAGTTGGAGCGACGATCTTCGCAGGGTGACTGGTATCAGATGGATGAGAGTTGCTGGAAATCGAGTCAAATGGCGTGCATTAGGACAGGCAGCATTAGACAGTAGACTGCTATAGGCTGATGATGATGATGATGATATTAGACTCTAGACACGATACTTCCAGTTTTAGCGTTACAAATGTGCATGAAAACCTAAAATAAACGCGTCTGGGAAATTGTGTGTTTATTTGATAACTTTATACATCGTAAGGGTTTAGTTAGATGAAACTTGGTCCAGGGGAAGACCAGGTCTAGCCGGGGATCACGGAAGTCGGTTTAGTTCCCGCGGTCCCTGGCGTAGGTGAGAGATGGAACACCGGGGTGGTTTTAGTCAGTAAGAGTCTGACAGACCCCTCCGCCCGCCCCAGGGTGGAGGAAATCCATGAGGATTTCCGCCCGTAAAAAAAAAAAAAAATGGGAAGACCAGGTCCTAGAATAGGACATAGGATAGGCCATAAGTTCCAAGGAGTGTCTTATACACCCGTATTGTCTAATAAAGTGAATATTATCTCAATAATAACGGGACTTTTAACGTAAATGGGATCTCCTCTCATAGCCCCACTGACCTCTCATGCAACCCCAATGTTTTAAGTGAAAACTTCTCTAGCGGCGCGGCGTTGAACACTTTTCTTGGAATGGGTATAAAATGTTAAACTCGCGTCAGGACACGTGACCTACACTCCCTCCCGCTACACCCAGAGCGGGAGGAGTCATTGGATGATTTCCCATCCCTAAAAAAAAAAAAAAGGACACGTGACCTGATCGAAAATTCGTAGGACCGATGACGTGTCAGGATATACATGACCTGATGGAAAATTCGTAAGACGGATGATTCAAAAATGCACAACGTTAATGTTCAAGTTTTCATTTCTGCTGGCACTTCCGGAGTGCAATCCGTTGTTTTTTTTTTAATCTACGTCTTAAAATCGTGTTTGAATGTCTGTGACCGAAACCCGGGAGTCCAGGAGAACCACTTTGGGAATAACTGATTCAAACAGGCGAACTCTTTGTTTATAACAGAACATTGAAAGAAAAGAAAGAAAAAGAGTTTATTTGCGGTTGAAAAACGCATGAAAAATTGGGAAGATATGCGTCAAATCCGCGCAAAACGGCCATCTCTCAGCTTAAATTTCTCACATTAATTTTCAAATATTTGGTAATAAAATACTGGTTCTCAGCTAAATCCGGTTTGACTAGAAGCCGACCCCAATATAGTTGGGAAAAGGCGTAGGCATTGTGATACAGATAACACTAACGTTCAGGACTATAACAAAAAGAGTGTGTGCTTAAGACCGCAATCAATTTATATCGAATTAGTAGAATAAATGGGAAACAAGTCAGAAATTACAGTTATTATTTATTAAATTCTATATAAATCAAGTTATTTATTTTCGTTACAGTATTCTACAAAGGATACAATGGGTTTGTGATAACTAAATAAGAAATAAATACATACTTTAGACTAATATCTATATCTATCTTCTATACATATAATAAAACAGTAAATCTAGAGCTTGTGTGTTTATGATTGGCGCGAAAACTACTGAACAGATTTTGTTCAATTTTTGCATAAATAATCCTTATAGGTTTGGTCAACATATATATTATCACGCTATGTGCTATGGAGGACGAGTAATAGTCAAAAATGTGTGTTTTGAACGAGAAAGTGCACATGGTTCGAACCCCGTAAACAGATTTTATTTTTGTATTTATTTTATCTTTTGAACTGGTTTTTTACACCATAATATTGCCAAACTAACAATAAAAAATGGTTTTTGCGCACTAAGAATAACATTTGACTTATAATTAGTAATTTTTCCAAATATCTCAGCGAGGAACTGTTTTAAGAAGCCACAAAATATTACAAAATTGCACATACTTATAGATCTAACCTTAGCAATGATTACCATCACGGTATACCTTTGGGGAGGTAAGCAGTGAAAACCCATGAAATAAATATGATAGAATAATTTAAACAATTTGACAACAGCAGTTGTAGCCCGTCGGGTTTTACACTGCCTTTCGAACGACATGGTGCGGGTTCGTATCTCATCAGTCGTTTGATTTTGGATTTTATATAACTTATGCATTTCCTTACTTTTCTCATTTTTATTAATTGACCTAATATATTCAAATATTTATAACATGTAACTGTTTTATTTTGGATAGTTTAGTGTGCCAAAATATAAACGCCAGCGTTTTAAAGTATAATTAACAGAACCAATTTTCTGTCTATCTGTAAGTATTCCTTTTCACATCACGTTAAAAAAGTACAAAATCGGATGATATAACTTTAACACATAAACCTGATAGGAATTGTAGCAATGTTTTAGAAGAATTAAACTTATCTACTACGTAACGCCGATACCTGTAATGCCATCTATTGACCGAAATAGTACCTACTATCAACAGGTTGAAAATTACACCAAAACATAATTTTTTAGTAAGTAGTGGTACTGTCCAAGGAATAAAACACCATTATATTTTTAAGGTATTAAAAAATGTAAGTAGGTACTTAAAAGTTTTGTTTAGAATGAACTTCTATTTTAATGTAAAAAAACCGGAAAAGTGCGAGTCGGACTCGCCCACCGAGTGCAAGGTATTATTTGAAATAAAGGCATATTTTTTAAAGTATTTATTTAATTGCAATAAATGTGTAGTTTTCAGATTTTTAAGTTCTACGTCAACGGAAAATATCCTATAAATTTTGATTACCTTGAGAGTGTCTCTTAACTTGAAGTTTGATCTGTTTTGATGAAAACTCCTTGGCACGCGTGGAACACAGCGCACAGCTTGACATAGCTATTTTAGACTGCCTGCAATCTATAGCCGAATTCACGTACGAAACTGAAAATACAGGTCCAGCTCTACCACCTTTGGGCACGCCACAATTGCGGCGGTAAGTCCCCTTTTTGAGGAGTGGCAAAAGCGGCGCCACAGCGTCCTCACCTTTCGCCTGACGTAGGTACTAACCGGTCACGATTGTTTCGGATTCAGTGGGAGGACACGACCGGGTGTCAACACTTAGAGGATCACCTGGATTATACGGTGGAACATAAGGTGGATGTCTGTCCTTCATGGGTGGAGCACCGCCGGGTCCTCATCGAGGCGATAGGCGGCGGCGACCTCTCGCGACCGGCCCTGATTCAATCTATGGTCCGGAGCGAGGATGCTAATGAAAATGCTAGCGAAGGAGGAGGCCCAAAAGTGTGAGATAGAGGGAAATCTCACGGCCCAGCCACCGCAACAGAAGAAGACGCCCTGGGCGACGGGAATCACCGGGCGATTCCCTGCCACGGCGACCGTTGGGTGGCACGCTGTCCGATCAAAACCAGACTCGGGTCAACGGCGCGTTTTGTTCCACGCGCGCCTCTAAAAGATGCCAGTATTGTAGACGGGTCCACTATGGCCAGTGCCTGCCAGGGTTGCGGAATTTGTTCGAATAGTCACCGCGGACCTGGAACGCAAAGGGCACTAAGAGGAATACGGATGGGTTTTAGTCAGTCAGGATCTGACACTCCGTTATGCTCCGCCCAAAGCGGAAGAAGTCATTTGATGATTTCCAATCCATAAAAAAGGCTTGCTAACTTAGCCTGGACACCTGCGCACAACGGACTGAATAGGATCTCTCTAGGTCTAACATGGTGTGGATACCGGAGTCTGTACAGTAGTATAGTAGTGTCGGTGAAGTCTGTTGCAGGGGTAGATTGCTGTTTCGGTTGGTGTCTTCCCATGGCCAACCCACGTTTCTCATAACGAAAAATTATTAGGGCTGGTGGAAAAGAAGAGGTGAATCAGCCAGTGCCTTGCATAACCCCCTTCCAAGTTCTTAATGCTAAGAGGAGTCAAGCAATGCTAGATATTTACTGTTCGTATATCTAAGAGATCTAACCTAACGACAACATTTTACTTTCCGACATACACGCGAACGCAGTCGCGGGCAACAGCTAGTATTATATATAATATAGAATAGATTATTATCAATTGAAGGTAAGTAATAAATTAATAAAGACATTTATTAGGTATGAATTGAATATACTAACTTACTACCTACGGAAAAATCTGTGTGCGGTGCGCCAAAAGATGTCTTCACTTCAAAAAATTTTTTTTCCAGATTCACCAGCGAAAAAAATAACTTCGCGCCATGCGCCCGAGGCTCCTGGGCGACATGCACCAACTCAGAATGTACCGGAAGATGGCGAGAAGCGGCCGCGCAACCACAACACTGCGCATGAGGAGATAGATGTAGTGGATAGGGAGGACCACGTCAGCCAGTACCTTTCCGACCAGCTGGTGAACACGGACAGTGAAATTACTAGTATCCAGGTGAAAATATTACTAAAAGATTAATGAATATAAATGTAGAAGGAGAGGGAGACAAAGGTCAAGGAAAAGATGGATAGGTTGTGTGAGGAGTGATATTATGAGGAAAAGGGAGTGTGTGATAGGGTGGCGGTTGACAGGATAGAATGAAGGAATTAATGGTTTGTGGGCCGAGAGCAAGAAGATAATGATGATTACTGATTTGTCTATCTTCTGAGCAAATGTCGTCTCTATAGATTTTGTTTTCGGTGTTGTGTAATATCTCGACAATTTTCAAAATAGTTATCCAAGGTATCATCATGTCTTCCTAGGCCTACCGCGTACTTTTCTATCATGACATAGAATTGCTAAATATTTCCGAAAAAAAAAAATGTTGGAAAACACCCATACCATCAAAAGCTGGCGCGGATCTGCTGCCGCTTGCAGCAGCCTTCCTTGAGGTGTCCTGGCGGCAGGAATCCGTTGGATAAAAGAAGTACAGGACTGCTTGATGTTTCGATGCTTGAGGTGGTCTATGTTCAGCTTTAGGCTGCCTGTCCATATGCGTAGAGCGAGGCAGCGGCTGCGGTGCGGAGAAACGGAGAAATATTAACCAATCATGTCAGTCAAAATGTCAGTGACTCACGTGGTGCGGACATTTTATGCGATTTCATTGGTTAAAATTTCTCCGTTTCTCCGCTTCGCGGCTTCGCTCCGCTGTAATGGACAGACACCCTTAGACTTTTATCGGCTGAAATGATGGTGATGATGACTTCAACATTTATATTTTCAGGCCAGTGATTCTGAAGATGAACATGGTGATAGTCAAGAGTAAAAAAAAATACACATTTTTTTGTAGTCATTTTTAAATTATATAAAAACTTCGCCTAATAAAAACTGTTTCGCAAATATTTGTTTTGTGCGTTGTTGGTCAGTTATTTTTTTACGGCTGATAGAGATTTGTGGCCTCCCAAGGTGGACCGATAAGAATAAGAAGAATAAATTATTTCTCAATCTATGTGACATTAAAAACTTTTTAAATTGTTTCTTTGTGATTTTTAATATAGTTTTAAGACTTCTGTTACTAACAATTATGGACATTATTAGTCTGAAATAAATAATAATAATAAAAAGAAATTGTACACCGATGACCTGGTGAAGGTCGCGGGTAGCTGATGGATGCCGAGACGTATACGACCGGTCGTTGTGGCGACGCTTGGGGGAGGCCTATGTCCGGCAGTGGACCTTTTCCGGCTGATATGATGGGATATTTATAGTAGCTGAAAGTTTGAAAATTAGGATCATGTTGATTATAATGATGATGATGTAGGGGAGGCCGGGGCTTTAATTAACAGAGGTAAGTATTAACAAGCGAATTTCTACGAAACTATAAACAGCACGTCACTAGTGATTCCTAGAATTCGTCCCTGTGACAGCGGTCTACAGGTTGAGACTCGTCAGTCCAGCTCAGTGCGCCGCGAGAGTGAGTTGTGTGATATGCGTCTATTTTGGCCAGGTAACGAACTTTTTTCACTTTACGATATTTTGATTTACGCGTTGAATAATTGATTTCGATGTAATATATTTTTTTTTGCAGTAGCTTGTTTTATGCTTAATAATGTTACATACCGTTACTAGCGCTAATGCACAATATTTCGGAATTATATATTTTTTTATTGAAAAGCCATGGGGCTAAATTTAACAAAACATACGGGGCTAGTATTAACATGTCAATTCTTACCCCGCATGTGGGGTTGGTATTAACATTAATTACACTAGGTACTAAGCCTACGCTGTCCGTCCGTCTGTCTGTCCACCTGTCCTAACTTTAAAGAGCTGTATATCCACCAGAAAATCTGCCATACTCACCGACTCACCGGAAAAACAAGCACTAGAAAAAAACCACAAAACAAAGACGATGGAAAGAAAACAAAAGCAAGGTAAAGAAAATGATAAAGGAAAGGGTAGGTAAAGGTAAAATAGCTAAAAAAGGAAAAGATAAGGAAACATTACAAGTGGAAAAGGCAAAGAAAAGGATATTGGAAGAAAGTGTAGCGACCAAAACCGCTACAACATCCGCTGCCGCTTATGAGCAGTGAGACCTCACGAGAAATCACGCCACTACTACGTCACATCGTATGATCGCCGGCGCGCAGGCAAACCCCGCCTACTTTTACCTGAGGCTACCGTCCTTTTGTTTACATCGTGCTATGTCTACTAATATAAATACCCTGTTCTAGCTTTGTCAGTTCGATTTTTCGCTTTGCTTTCGGCTAGCTTACACTTCTCTGTAAAACTCACGCTGCTCGCTCTTTGTATGGAATATAGCTTCGTTAAGTAAATAAATAAGTTAAATTAGTGGCTTCTGCTTTGATTTCAATAAACAACTCCTGTGAGGTAAACTCACAACAAAGAAGAGGTTCAGTCAACACCATTCACCGGACCCCTTCATTGGTGACCCCGACAAGGAAAATGCAGAAGATGAATATTTCTGTATAATTTGTGGTGTCTCATACAATGAAAACACATTTGGTGCAGACTGGGTGCAATGCATCTCGTGCAAGCAGTGGGCTCAGTCCGGATGTATCAGAGGCAACACTGTTTCATAAGCTTGCCAAAATTGTGATTCAGATGATGAATAAAAATTAAACATATTGTGATTACATGAAAATGATTCCTAGTAGATTATATTGTTAAGATGTTGATTATATAATATAAAAAGGGTATTTATATTACCTTCAGTAATTTCATAATAAAAGGCTGTTAACTTAATAATAACGATACGAAGAGGTTTTGTTTCTATTCATTAATATAGCTGAAATATTGTTGTTTGACGGAGTGTTTCAACTTTTAAGCATTATGTTAATTATTATATTCCACTAAGTGAATATTGTGATTATTGAAAACTAACGTTTCCTTCAATAATATAACAGTAAAAGTAACTGTTCATAAAAAATGATTCAGATATTTGTTGAATTTTGTTATTATGTATGTATAGAGGTTTTGTTCGGGTTTCTTTCTCTATAAACATATATCGTTGTTGCAGGGACAAAGTGCTACATTGTTTAAGCCTAATGTTAATTGTATTGCTTAATAAAAAAATGTCATTGTAATTTTGAGTTTTTTTTATTTATAGAGGAAAATACTTACAATGTTAATTGTTGCCCCTTTTGTTAATACTTACCTCGGAAGTGTTAATTATAGCCCCGATCGCGGGGTAAGTATTAATTTCTGACTTTTCTGAGTACAATCGATTTTCTTAAAAAGGTATCCATTTCTTATCAAATTAAAACCAACGACATGGTTATTGAATAGTTTAGACATCATTTGATACAAAAATAATTTCAAAATGTTAAGGTGTCTTGAAGATACAACTGAAAATATAAATTTTGTTAAGTCGCACCCCGGTCTCCCCTAATGGTCATAATTTTACTATATTATTATGTAATGGTCATAATTTATCACAAGAATCTTAAAGCTGCTTACAGATTACGCTATAATATAATAGCATATAGTATATAGCTCATAGCACAACAATATCGCGCACCATACATTGTTATGGACACGTTCACACTAATATTATTGACAATGTATAGTGCGCGATATTGCCTATTATATACTCTATGCTACATGTTATAGCGTAGTCTGAAAGTAGCTTCACTCATTTGCGATTTGTATTTAATACAAAACCTTTTAAGTAAGACTTAAATAATTGGCATTGAAGTCTGTTTGCTAAAGTTGACATCATCGGTATGGCTCGCATACAAGTCATGCTCTATAAGGATTGGGTGGAAAAAAGAATAAATAATCATGTCCTTGTTTTCATCAAGTAACCTTGTGCTAAATTAACGGAAACTTGAGGACTTATAAATGGACCAATAAAAGTTCTTGTATAATTGTGGTTGTTGTTATTAAATTGCGTCTTGAATAATAGATCTTGATGACTATGCTGGGGGTCGGCTTTCAGTCAAACCGGATGTAGTTGATTACCAATATGGAGCATAGAGCGGTTGCCTGTAATATTGAAACCTTTAGTCTTTTGTCGTTACGAGCAAAGAAAACTCAATAATCTAACATCCAGTAAGATTTATAAATCAAAGCATAGAGCAATCGAAGCATAGAGTTATTAATAATTGGGTAGTGGAGATCAGTTTCTATGTGAAAAATATTTAAATTCAGCTGCGTTAGACTGGAAGTCGACCCTGAGCAAAATCATTCAATTGAGCAGCCATACTCAACAATTTTCATTTCTGGGTCACACAGTGCTTCCACTGCTAGAATATAACAGTAATAACCAACAGTAAAATAAAAGTTTACATTTGTTTAACAGTAATCTACATCAATGGGATTTTTGAAAATATAGTTTTCGTTAACATTGCCAGACATGAAATGGCAAGAGTAGTCTCAGCAGATTGTCAAGCGGTGTAGATAAATACCCGTAGTTAAATATTCTAATGTGCTGGGCAGGACCTGAATTTTTAGACTTTTTTGACTGGTTGTGGCTAAGTAGTAAACCAGTGACTCCAGACAAGTAACATACCTACTTTTAACGATCCTATGTACTCCTCGCGACTTTAATTCTGTAAACCTCTCACCGAGAAAACTCAGATAGAGTGAGCGCAAAGTGAGCTGTCAATTCATGTAATCAAGATGGAATGACAGCTCACTTGTCGTTCACTCCACCTAAGTGTTCACGGTGAGATGTCGACGAAATCGTCCTTCATCGATAGTCTTATCAAGCGCCGCAAATATCACTTGGTCCCTTACATTTTTGGTGATCTTGCACTACTGGACTTGGTTAGTGTGCAATCTCGTTTCAGGGTAAAAGAAGACTGGTTCTTTAAATTTCTGACAGGTCAGGAGAAAGCGGTTGAAGTCAAGGACCCCTCAACGATGACCTGCAGGACCCGATGATTCGAATCCAGACCATCAAGTTAAAGTCAGCACAGATGTGGAATAAAATATTAAAAAGTGGTTTTGTGTTATTTTTTTTATGGATGGGAAATCATTAATGACTCCTCCCACTTTAGGCGAAGCGGTAGGGAGAGTCAGACTATTACTGGCTAAAACACATCCGTGTTCCTCCTAGTGCCCTTTGCATTCCAGGGCCACGGTGACTCTTTCGAACAAATTCCGCAACCCTAGCAGGCACAGGCCCTAGCGGCCCTGTCTACTATGCTAACATCTGTTTGAGGCGCGCGTGGAACACAACACGCTGTCGACCCGGGCCTGGTTCTGATCGGACAGCAACCCGCCCAAAGCTCGCCGTCCGCAAGCCCGCACCTAAGGTGGCCGGGAATCGCCCTGCGACTCCCGACGCCCCGGGCGTCTTCTTCTGTTGCGGCGGCTGGGGCGTGAGGTTTCCTTCTCTCCGTATCTATAATCTCCCGACCGTATATCAATCACGATAGCCATTCTTTACGAAAATTAGCCAGAGATGTTATGCTTGGTACTGGCATAGTGTCACTCGACTTTGTTTGCCACATAAGAATATAGAATAGAATAGCTTTTTTTAGTTTGTAATTTGATTTCTTTTGTGTTTGTTTTTGGCGAAAGAAACGTATTTTCTTCCTTCTAAGATTATTGTAGTGGTAGGTGGTAGTAATGGGTGGTGGCGGAGTGGGAGAGGGAGAGAACCTCTCGTCCCGGCCGCCGTGGTAGACGCCGCGGGCGTCGGAGGCCACCACCCGGTGACCTCCAGCCACCGTAGGCGCGTGCCTGTGGACGGCGAGCTATGGGTGGCTCGCCGTCCGTCCGTCTTCAGATGACAGGCCGTGTCGACGGCGCGTTAGTGTTCCACGCGCGCCTCAAAGAGAGTCAGCACACAGAGGGGCCCGAAAGGGCCGACGCCTGCCGGAGTCGCGGGACTGTTCGAAAGAGATACCGTGGCTCCGGAACACAAAGGGCATTGAAGGAACATGGATGGGTTTTAGTCAGTAAAAGTCTGACACTCCCTCCCGCTACACCCAGAGCGGGAGGAGTCATTGGATGATTTCCCATCCCTAAAAAAAAAAAAAGCAAGGTGGTAGTAATGGGCCTCATTAGAACGTTAAAAGACACTCAAAGGGCAATGGAGAGGGCGATGCTTGGAGTTTCCTTACGTGATCGAATCAGGAATTATGATATCCGCAAGAGGACCAAGGTTACCGACCACAGCAATAATCTATGTTACCGACATAGCCCGAAGGATCGCCAAACTAAAGTGCCAGAGACATTGCTCGCAGAACGGATAGTCGATAGGGCCGAAAAGTTTTGGAGTGACGACCGCGTATCGGAAGACCCAACGTTGGAAGGCCTCCTACAAGGTAGACCGATGACCTGGTGAAGGTCGCGGGTAGCCAATGGATGCGAGACGCACAGGACCGGTTGTTGTGGTGATGCTTTGAGGAGGCCTGTGTTCAGCAGTGGAAGACTTCCGGCTGATATGGTACGCAAACTAGGAGCGTTCTCTGTTCCTTTACTTTCATAGTCCGATGGGTCCGACACGACTGGGGACAGATAAGGTGAAAACACGACTCAGGACAGATCAGGTGCAGGAATTTTCTTACTTTCTTTTCAAACAAGAGAAAACACGACTCAGGATAGATCAGGTCGTGCTTTCTTTTCAAACAACAAGCAACATAACAACAACAAAACAAGAATATGCTACTATTTCACATTCCTGTTCCAGGAACCTAACAAAAGATGCTAAAAAGCAAACGGCTTCATACCAATGGAATCACATTAAGAAAAAGTCCCTTTAACGCGAAGTTCTTGAGAATGTTCCTTCCCTTCTCAGTAAAACATTTTGAGCCACAAAAGCCAAGGTCACGATTATCATGCAAGTCTGGTGCGGGTCAATATCGGAGCGTGGTCAGAACTTTAATGAGTGATAGAAAAATACCTTTGGTTACATAAATGTACGAGAATCGCGAATTTAATTACTATTTTTGGCCATGGGGATGTTGTAAATAGGCTGGTTGGTAACAAGCCTATTGTATGTTAATTAAATTTTTGCTGCAATTGGTGCGGATTTTCACGGAATTTTAATTGTCAAACACAGTAATGAGTCTTTAGAGAAATTCGGGGGTCGATCGTAAGGGCCCAATTTCACTAGGGTCTGTTGGGTATTTAGGCGTATGGAGTTGTATACAGCAGGGCGATTCTGTATACATTTCGAAGTGAAAACTTAAGCTAAGTGAACGACAAGTGAGATGTCAAACCATACAAAAGTTCAAAAGTCATTTATTAAAATTAGGCAGAGAGCCAGCACTTTTTGAATGTCAAGTTTTACAAAAGACAGTCCCCCAAAACGCCCGCCCGTCACCACTTCTTAGTGTTTAAGCTCTGGAGAAGAAGTGGCCAACAAACTCCCCAGCAACACATCTGTCTGTTCGTTTTAGGAACTTGAATTTATAGAATAAGTAGTATGCAAAGACACATGACACAAAACAATAAATAAATATTGTTTACAAGAGGCCGCCCGCGACTTCGTCCGCGTATTAATTCTCGTGTAAATCCTGATCCCTCGAGGACTCCGGGATAAAAAGTAGCCTATGTGTTATTCTGCGTCTTCAGCTACCTACATACCAAATTTCATCGTAATCCGTTCAGTAGTATTTCCGTGAAAGAGTAACAAACATCCATACATACTCACAAACTTTCGCATTTATAATATTAGTAGGATTTTTTGTCTTGCAAATTTCTGTTACTGTACCCTGTCTTAGTGTAGTCATAGATATTCGGGTTGTTTCGGACGGCAGGAGCAAGTCCAATGCTCGCGCTGTCGTCCTGGGACAATCTCCCACGTAATTTGACGTACGGCCTTTTAATTCCTTGCACTGGTAACGTACGTCACTACGCACTCCTGAATGCGTAAACGTTTCGACGACGTCTCTCAGGTCCTCGGGAGACGGAGACGGAGAGCCGGGAGGCAATAAAAACAAATCTTCAAGGAGTATCTTGATCCGCAGGTTTCGGCTCCCTTTTTTCTTCCTGTTGTTGCCTCTTCGACGGCTGTGCTACGACTGCGGTTGAACCGAAATTCGACTCTGCTTATACACGGCCCGTTGTTACCTTACTGAGCACCGTGATTTTTGGACTCGATTCGCGAGTAATTTTTACTTTGAGCCGAAACCTTTGGAGCCTTTATTTATTGTTTTTCATGTGAAAACCCTTACAATACATATATATTTGGATTCCTTAAACCTTATTCTATAAGATGGAACTTATATCCACAAATTATATCAATATCCTTACATGACAAAAAGTTTCTAGAACAAAAAACTCTAATTTTACATCCTAACTATACATTTTTGGAAATTTCTCAAAAATTATAAGTTCTATCAACTTAATTCTTTCTGCAAAAGTAGTTTTGGGTCGAGACCTTTATTCTAATACTAATTTTAAAACGCTATCACTTAAAACAAAAATTCACATTTTCAACTTACGTATTTATATACAATGCAAAACCTTACCTCTAAATTTCCTTACAAACTATCAAAATTCGTTTATATTAGACTTTCATTAGACCTTAGTCTAAATAAATAAAACTTATAAACTAGTTAAAAAAGGTAATTAAAGCATAATCCCATCAGATAATTAGTCACATCATTCTGTACAAACAAAGTATAAAAATGAAAAATTAAATTCCCATTCAAACTGGAATCTTATTAAACCTATTTATTACTAAACAGATGCGTAAATATCCTCATGACACTAATTAGAAAGTAATAAAACCTAATCTACTTATAATCTTAATTAGTTTCGTTACATAACATTCAACATTTCTTGCTCAATACGGTCGCATCCACCACTACTTGCGCCTAGGGACGCGGACGGGGTCTTATCGCCGACACGGTTATTGCTCAATTAAATCGCAAAACTCAATATTAAATTCAATATCGTCACGCATCCTGTATACAAAGGGACGAGCGTCTTGCGAAACTATCTGTTCGTGTCTCCAGGCGGCAAGCGGACGGCACAGGCACGCCGCTTCTCGCTCTCCGCCACGTCGCCAGCAGATGTGAAAACGGTAAGGCGCGGCGCGGCGTATCGCATTAGATACAGTATGAGTCTTTTTAACCCAAAGGTAGGTTACTGGTAGAGAATGCATTGTTCCATTAATTCTGCCCATGTAACACTATTGTGCATAAAGTTTAAATAAATAAATAAATATACATTTAAACTGTTCAAACTTTAGTTCATATGGGTATTTAATCCATGGTTTTAATGAAAAACACGGAACACTTGTGAACCTCTGGAACACTGTCATAGATAAAAACAGGTTTAAATGGGGCGAGTCATCTGGGCTGCTGTACTCGCCGTAACGCATAAGGTGAATGCTCCAACCAGCCCGCGAAATTCAAATTTTCTTACGGTTTTTGCAATCTGCAGGCCAGTGCTAGGTTGTATGTTGATTAAAATATTATTCGCGGCTGTAAGACATATGTAGTTACAGAACTATAATCATCAAAATCATCAATACACGTTCAAATCGTTGCCAGCGAACGAACGAGAGAGCGAGCAAGCGAAACCTGTCCATCCTAATTATTACTCGATAAACTGAAAAACAACCGAAAGGACGTGCAATAAGTGTTATTTCCACTAAATAGCACCTTGTATTATAATACTTTGTGCCGTATCGTCCCTGTTTCTGTTTGCGCAGATATCGCGCCTGCACCGTATCTGCGCCGTATCGCCTTCTGTTTGCGTTGGGCCTAAGCCCGAAGTCCGTAGTTTCGGGCTTAGTTGCGAGTGTATTCTACTCCGTATACCTAACCACTGAGAATCAATGACAACACAATTTGACATTTACTGTAAAATCGTGTTGTCTTTCAATCTTAATTCGGGTTTGGGACCAATCATAAGTCCGTAGGTGATACGAGGTAGAATACGCCCGCAACCAAGCCCGAAACTACGGACTTCGGGCTTAGAGAGTAGCCCCCCTGGTGAATAAGGCCTTAGCGACCTCAGTTCGTGGATATCCATTACATACTGAGACTTCTCAATGCCTCAGATGGGCATTTGAAGATCTTTGAAAGTCGTAACGGATATTCACAAGCTAGTAGATCTGACCAAGCCTTGCTTCGAGGTTTCTTTATATATTGTGACTGGGTTGTGGAGGAGTTGTGGAATTTTTTCGTAAGAGTCAGCGCGGGCCTGGAACGCAAAGGGCAATAGGAGGAACACGGATGAGTTTAAGTCAGTAAGATTCTGACACTCCCTTCTGCTTCTCCCAAAGTAGGAGGAGTCATTTGATGATTTACTCTTAACCCGAAAATTACCGCCCACTCGAAGTGCGCACGCTTCAGCCAGTCTATCTGTCTATTAATATAAAAATGAATCAGTATTTCCCTTGGTCATTGGAGAAGGTTCATATGACAGAAAATAATGGGCTTGTGTCCTGAAAAAATATAATTAGTCCGTCATTTAGATTATTAAAAAATATTTGATTGATTATCAATACGTCACAACTTCGCATAATTTTTAGTGAACCGTGACGTCACGAGCCCCCACTCCCGAGTTTTGATGCGTTTTATCTTTGTCAATATTCATTGATTTACAAAAACAAAAAATACGTGTCCATTATTTTTCAATTCTCTAACTGACGGAATAAATAGTTTTGCAATTTGTGGATGATGGAATCTAGCCTATTGTAAAGTTGTCGGTTGACGATAGCGAAGCCGCGGGGGTAGCTAGTTTTATATAAAAAAAATACCTAATTATCCTCATAATTCGAAAAACGCTACGTGGAACCTAAACAAATTAAAATGAATATGAAATAGTCTGATGGTCCGAGTAAAAATAGTTATTACTAGCTGACCCACGCAACTTCGTCTGCGTCACATTTTCCATTAATGCTCGGCTCCTTTTAGTCTTAGCGTGATAATATGTAGCCTGTAGCATTCCTCGATAAATGGGCTATCTAATACTGAAAGTATTTTTCAAATCGGACCAGCAGTGTGATTCTGTAAGACTTCATTCTAAACTTCGAATCTGAATCCGCTGTGAGTTTCCTGATTGGCATTCTAAAACTCGATTGATAATTCGAATCTACACTAGCGCTACTCTTGCGAGCGTGTTTGCGAGTTGAACTAAATTGACCGCGAGATTTTGACAGATAAAGTATGAGATGACGTAAAAAGTGGCATTCTATAAGGTAATTCCCCCGTCACTTCGACGCTCACTTCGCTCTCGAACCCGATTCAAAGTGTCAAATTAAAAGCATCTATTTTACGAGTGAAAATAGAAGAAATCATTGTTAAATAGTGTTTAAGTATAGTTTTTAAGGTGAATAAGTGCCTACCTACTTAAGCGATAACGATGGCAAGAATGTTTTTGTTTAAATCTTTATTAGAAGAAGGTCATGCTTTGGATAAACTAGAAAAGCGTCGACAATCTACCAAAATTCGAACTTTATCTCTATTAACCCGAGATGACGACTATGTGAGCGTGTTTAGATTGTGATTATGCCAGGGTTTCTTTCCATAAACTCTACCAGAGTTTCAACCTGAGCCGACGATGGTTGAGAGGAACGTGTCTCATTTGGAATGAAACATTTTTGTTGGATTAGAAAACAAAATAAAACATTTCTTTAATTAAGTACTTAATTAAATTATTTTTGAACTTTACAACCCGAAATATAAACTTACTTCATGATTATTTCACAATTATTATCGGCACTGAACGATCAAAAACCAACAAAACGTAAACAAAAAAATACAACGCACTCATAATATACCACTCAAAATTAACATCAAATCAACTCAATAAAATATGAAAATAATGTCCACAGATTACTAATGATATTATCTGTCAGTCATTTTTTTTCGTAAGGTAAGCATAGATTATATTCACGTCACGAATTTAGAGTTTTCTGTTTGTTTTTACTTATTTGTTGCCTCAAATTCCTTAAAATAAGATCATAATAATTTAAACATCATAGTAGCTAAAATTCTGTGTCAAAAACTGGTAAAATAAAAAACCGATAAATCTCGACTTACATTTTGTTGAGTGTGGTAGTCACTAGTAGCTGTATTGGTCGCTTTGGAGCTCACTTCACTTCGCAAGTGCCTAGGTGATGCTTACAGAATGCAAAATCAAGGTCATTTTGAACCTTATGCGAAGTGAGAGCGAATAGCGACGTGAAATGCGAGTTGTTGTTTGAATTTTACAGAATCGACATGCAGTAGTTCCTGAGATTACCCCCTACAAACAAACTTACAAACTTAGAAAGTGTTGTGATTGAGTGTAGTGAAATTAGGGAAAAAGGGCAATTTAGTAGCAAATCAGTGAAAAGTGACCCTAAGCGACTAGCTCTATCTAGTGAGTGCTTACAAAAAAAGGGAGATAGAGGTTCTTCACCGATCTTTCGCGTGTTTTCTCTTCCTGATTTAAAAAGCGATTCTGTTTAATTTGTAATATTACCTTAATCTCATCTTTTAAGTTATCTAACCCTTCATAACTATATTAGCATTATGTGAACATTGTTTTCACCTTGTTATTATTAATTTCATTACCCATTTCACTTCCTCACCTTTTCTCCCTCGGGAGCATGTTCGGGTCAATCACCGAACAATTATAAACATGCCAGCGTAATTGCGACACCGCGCTCTATGCCTTGATTATTTTATGTATTACCTAAGTAAAACAGTCAGTACGCTTTCGGATAGCATATCGGGCGCGACTCAATCCCATCTCATTCACCTCATTAGTTTTAATCGTTATCCCATTTGTATTATTCGTATTACTGAAATGTAGTTATCTTTATTATCTTTAATCCTAGTTTATCTTAAACTCACCCCAACCCCGAAAATTGGTTAAAATGAAAATGTTACCTCTTTATAATATCAGTATAGATTACCATGTTGCAGGACTGTCTCACGATCACAACGTCCCATTTGAGTTGTGGAGAATCGGATGGGCTTGAACATCGCAACTTTCAATACAGCACGCTGCGCGACCTCGATTGACTTCAGAGTTGTTTTTGATGTCCCTCCCCAAGACGAAAGACAATATGTTAGGAGCGATTGACAAAGAGCATAGAGCGACGCCTATTGCAAAATCATAGAGCGACGCCTTATTGCAAAGCCATAGAGCGACGCCATCGAACGACGCCATTGAGCGACACCATAGAACGACGGCATAGAGCGGCGCCAAGGATCGACGTCATAGAGCGACACCCTAGAGTGACGGCTAATTCCAAAATCATAGATCGACGCCATATAGCGACGCCATAGAGTGACGCCTTATTGTAACACCATAGAGAAATGTCGTTGGGCGACGCCATAGAGAAACGCCATAGAGCGACGCCATAGAGCTACGCCCTAGAGCGACACCAAGGATGGACGTCATAAAGCGACGCCTTATAGCAGAATCTTAGAGCGGCGCCATACCGCGACGCCTTATTGCAAAGCCATAGAGCGACGCCATCGAACGACGCCATAGAGCGGCACCACGGATCGACGTCATAGAGCGACACCCTAGAGTGACGCCTAATTGCAAAATCATAGATCGACGTCATTAAGCGACGCCTTATTGCAACGCCAAAGGGCGACGCCATTAAATGACACCATTGAGCGGCGTCATAGAACGACGACATAGAGCGGCGCCACGGGTCGACGTCATAGAACGAAGCCTATTTGCAAAATCATAGATCGACGCCATTAAGTGACGCCTTATTGCAACACCAAAGGGCGATGCCATAGAACGAAGCCATTGAGAGGCGTCATAGAGCGTCGCCATAGAGCGACGCCTAATTTCAAAATCGTAGATCGACGCCACTAAGCGACGCCTTATTGCAACGCCAAAGGGCAAAGCCTTAGAGCGACGCCATAGAACGACGCCCTAGAGCGGCGCCACGGTTCCACGTTGTCGAGCGAGGCCATACAGCGACGCCATGGATCGACGTTATACAGCGACGCCTTATTGAAAAAGCATAGAGCGACGCCATTAAGCGACGCCTTAGTGCAACGGCATTCAGCAACGCCATAGAGCGACTCTTCTTGCAAAATCTTAGAGCAACGCCATAGGGCGACGCCATAGAGCGACGCCTTATTGCAACGCTATAGAGCAGCGATGCCATGGAGCGACGCCATAGAGTGAAGTCAAAGAGCGACGCCATTCAGCGGCGTCATAGAGCTACGCCATATAGCGATCTTTAAAGCGACGCCATAAAGAGACGCCTTATTGCAATGCCATAGAGCAACGACATTGAGCGGCGTCATAGAGCGACGCCATAGAGCGACGACAAGGGATGCCGTAATACCAGAGATACGCCTAATTGCAACGCCATAGAGCAACGCCGTAGGGCGACGCCATAGAGCGACGCCTTATTGCAACGCCATAGAGCGACGTCATTGAGCGATGCCATAGAGTGACGCCATAGAGTGACGTCAAAGAGCGACGCCATTCAGAGCCTCATAGAGCTACGCCATAGAGAGACACCTTATTGCAACGCCATAGAGCAACGCCATAGGGCGACGCCATTTAGCAACTCCTTAGAGCGACGCCATGGAGCGACGCCTTATTGCAACGCCATAGAGCGACGTCCTTGAGCGACACCATAGAGCGACGCCATAAAGCGACGCCAAAGAGCGACGCCATTGAGCGGCGTCATAGAGCGACGCCATAGAGCGACGCCATAGAGCGACGCCTTATTGAGATGCCATAGAGTGGCGCCAAAGCTAAATGCCATTGAACGAGAAATCTGGTAGAGAATGCATTGTTGCATTAAGTCCGCCCATGTAACACTGTTGTACATAAAGTTTAAATAAATAAATAAATAAATAAATAACGACGCCATTGAGCGGCGTCATAGAGCGACGCCTTATCGCAACGTCAAGGATGGACGTGATAGCGCGACGCCTTTTTGCAAAATCATAGGGCAACGCCTTATTGCAAAGCCATAGAGCAACGCCGTCGATCGATACCATAGAGCGACGCCATATGGTGACGGCTAATTGCAAAATCATAGATCGACGCCATTAAGCGGCGCCTTATTGCAACACCAAAGGGCGACGCCATAGAACGACGCCATTAAACGACGTCATTGAGCGGCGTCATAGAGCGTCGCCATAGAACGACGCCATAGAGTGACGCCACGGATAGACGTCATAGAGCGACGCCATAGAGTGACGTCATAGAGCGACACCATAGAGTGACGCCCTAGAGCGACGCCATAGAGTGACGCCCTAGAGCGACGCCTAATTGCAAAATCATAGAGCAACGCCATATAGCGACGCCATAGAGGGACGCCTTATTGCAACGCCATAGAGCAACACCATACGGCTACGCCATAGAGCGACGCCTTATTGCACGCCATAGAGCGACGTCCTTGAGCGACGCCATAGAGCGACGCCATAGAGCGACGCCAAAGAGCGATGCCATAGAGCGACGCCATAGAGCGACGCCAAAGAGCGACGCCTATGAGCGGCGTCATAGCGCGACGCCATAGAGCGACGCCTTAATGCGATGCCATAGAGTGGCGCCAAAGCTCGATGCCATTGAGCGGCGTCATAGAGCGACGCCTTATCGCAACGTCAAGGATGGACGTCATAGCGCGACGCCTTCTTTCAAAATCATAGAGCAACGCCTTATTGCAAAGCCATAGAGCGACGCCATAGAGCGGCGCCACAGATCGATATCATAGAGCGACGCCATAGAGCGACGCCCTAGAGCGACGCCTAATTGCAAAATCATAGAAAAACGCCATATAGCGACGCCATAGAGAGACGCCTTATAGCAACGCCATAGAGCAATGCCGTAGTGCGACGCCATAGAACGACGCCCTAGAGCTACGCCAAGGATGGACGTCATAGAGCGACCCCTTATAGCAAAATCCCAGAGCGACGCCATCGAACGACGCCATTGAGCGACGCCATAGAACGACGCCATAGAGCAGCGCCAAGGATCGACGTCATAGAGCGACGCCCTAGAGTGACGGCTAATTGCAAAATCATAGAACGACGCCATTAAACGACGTCATTGAGCGGCGTCATAGAACGACGCCATAGAGCGGCGCCACAGATCGATATAATAGAGCGACGCCATAGAGCGACGCCCTAGAGCGACGCCTAATTGCAAAATCATAGAAAAACGCCATATAGCGACGCCATAGAGAGACGCCTTATAGCAACGCCATAGAGCAATGCCATAGTGCGACGCCATAGAACGACGCCCTAGAGCTACGCCAAGGATGGACGTCATAGAGCGACCCCTTATAGCAAAATCCCAGAGCGACGCCATCGAACGACGCCATTGAGCGACGCCATAGAACGACGCCATAGAGCGGCGCCAAGGATCGACGTCATAGAGCGACGCCCTAGAGTGACGGCTAATTGCAAAATCATAGAACGACGCCATTAAACGACGTCATTGAGCGGCGTCATAGAGCGTCGCCATAGAACGACGCCATAGAGTGACGCCACGGATCGACGTCATAGAGCGACGCCATAGAGTGACGCCCTAGAGCGACGCCATAGAGTGACGCCCTAGAGCGACGCCATAGAGTGACGCCCTAGAGCGACGCCTAATTGCAAAATTATAGAGCAACGCCATATAGCGACGCCGTAGAGGGACGCCTTATTGCAACGCCATAGAGTAACACCATAGGGCGACGCCATAGAGCAACGCCATAGGGCGACGCCATAGAGTGACGCCATAGGGCGACGCCATAGAGTGACGTCATAGAGCGACGCCTTATTGCAAAATCTTAGAGCGACGCCATACCGCGACGCCTTACTGCAAAGCCATAGAGCGACGCAATCGAACGACGCCACAGAGCGACGCCATAGAACGACGTCACGGATCGAGGTCATAGTGCGACGCCCTAGAGCGACGCCTAATTTCAAAATCATAGATCGACGCCATTAAGCGACGCCTTATTGCAACACCAAAGGGCGACGCCAAAGAACGACGCCATTAAACGACGCCATTGAGCGGCGTCATAGAGCGTCGCCATAGAACGACGCCATAGAGTGGCGCCACGGATCGACGTCATTGAGCGACGCCATAAAGCGACGCGATAGAAAGACTCCATATTGCAACGCCATAGAGCAACGCCATTGGGCGACGCAATAGAGCGACGCCCTGGAGAAACGCCAAGGATGGACGTAATAGAGCGACTCCTTATAGCAAAATCATAGAGCAACGCCATATAGCGACGCGATAGAAAGACTCCTTATTGCAACGCCATAGAGCAACGCCATTGGGCGACGCAATAGAGCGACGCCCTGGAGAAACGCCAAGGATGGACGTAATAGAGCGACTCCTTATAGCAAAATCTTAGAGCGACGCCATTCCGCGACGCCTTATTGCAAAGCAATAGAGCGACGTCATCGAACGATGCCATTGAGTGACGCAATAGAACGACGCCATAGAGCGGCGCCACGTAGCGACATCATAGAGCGACGCCCTAGAGCAACGCCTAATTGCAACGCCAAAGGGCGACGCCATAGAGCGACGCCATTGAGCGACGCCATTGAGCGACCAAACAAACTAACAAACTCTTCTGCTTTATAATATTATATTAGTATAGATTGCATATACAAAATTTACGTTCAGTTACGTATCCTGATCTCTCTCTCGAATTAAGAATTATAATAATGAAGAGGGTACCTAATGCAGGGCACTGTATCATCTCTATCGGTTGAAATGCCGACCAGCCCAGGTATCTAATCTCCTGGTACAAACTAATCTTGAATCAAAATCAACAAAACCGACTATCGAACGGATGGTGGTGAATCAAGTGGATTCTTAATTTCGTCTAGCACAGTCCAAAAAGAAACACATTTTCTCCGATTTTTACTGACAATATTGCTGATTGTAGACCACTAAATAAAATCATTGAATAATCATAATAATAATATTATATTTCCCAGCTGACAGTCCTAACCCCTTTTTTAAGTAGGAAGGAATGGTTTTGTTCATTATAATTTAATATCGTGCTACTTACCTACCACCTGGTCTGACTGAGTAGCGGTACTTAATTTATAAAATTCATAAATTCTACGTAGTTTTTCAATACAATCTTCACTATTGAACTATTTCAATAACTGAGTTAGTTTTCGGAAATGCGATCATGCTCGTAATAATTGTAACAGCCTACGGAATAATTTCGTAGGTTTTTACTTTATTGGTGTCCTTGCAAGTATTTACTTGTATATGCGATTGTGATCCTTATTTGTAACATTCTCCGGAACAATTTCGTATGCAACTATTTTTACTTTAATGGTTTGTCTTTGCAAGTATTTATTTGTAAACGCGATTGTGCTCCTTATTATTAATAGGTCTGGGTTCAATTTCCCATGCAAGTATTTTTCTTCCAACAGGGCTTTTGGATGAAATAGAAGTAGAAAGTAGAAACTTGAATCGTCGTAAGAAGGTATTTATTTGAAAACGCAATTGTGTTCCTCATTCCTAGATAATTACGGGTCAATTTCCTATCCATATAGAAAATACTTGAAAGTATCCCGAGCCCTGGAAGCCCTGGTACTCGATTTTGCAAGTACGACACAAGTCTACTCTCTCCTCCCGATAATTCGAAAAAAAATCTAGTTAGACGTGAGGCATAAATATTGGATTAGGTATGTGGATTAGGTATTTTTCGATACTAGTCCGTACCTAATCCAAAGCGTCGAGGATTAGATAAGGTACGAAATATTCGTTCACAGTCTACGTAGAAGATATTCACCACAGAACAAATATAGTCTAATAGACGACATTTTAAGATTCTGCGCTGCACCACACTAACACATTGTGCAGCCGCTGCATCTTTTTAAGTATGAAGGGTAATTTTGATCACTATAGGTAATAGACGTTAAAAACAAAAGTATTCACGTTAACCATAAGTACCGTTTGCCCATAAAAAACCGGCCAAGTACGAGTCCAAGGGTCCCGTACCATAAACCTTTATTTTAATTATTTTTTGTTATAGTGGCAATAGAAATACACAATTTGTGAAAATTTCAACTGTCTACCTATTACGGTTCTTGAGATACAGCCCGCTGACAGACAGATGGAACCCTAAAAACGAAATATAATCCACCGTTCCGCAATACATCAGGAATGGAACGTCCATATTCCATGCCAAATATTTATTACCCGATCCACATACGATACGTAATATCGGTAACAGGCCAGCGCCTACATTGAATAAATATTCGGATTAGGTAAATGGATTAGGTATTTTTAAATACTAGGATTAGGTGGATTAGGTATCGTTTTTACCTAATCCGACCCATGTCTAAATCTAGTCATTCAAACCCATACTTCAATAGCTATACCACATTATTATATCTACAACGTATCTGAACTGACTTTAAACTCATAATTATTATGTTCGAACTTAGAAGCCTAGCGGAGAATCTTAACACCGCGATTAACAAAAACGCGTCATAAGTACAACGCCATCTATCGATCTACAACGTAACTGAACTGTCTTTATACTCATAAGTTCGAACCTTTTTACTTGCTCCGTGGTTCGAACTTAGAAATTTACACGTTACGATAAATAACGATATTATAATAAAATTTTCACTTTTTTATTGCTACATTTCAAGTTTAATTAAAAATTACTCAAAAATACATTGTTTCGGGGTCTTTTCACACATTTCTTATTACAAATTTTCTCAATAGATGGCAAGTATCTGAAGTCTCAATGAAAACAACCTACGAGTATTTTAGCGCTCGATGAAGTTTCTTCGTAAACTTTAAAATTCGACATCTTTTGATTTTGTGGGTCGATTTTGATGAAATAAACACTAAATGTTACTCCGGTTATCACTTTATATTTTGAAGTACCTAAACTTTGAATCCAATCAGTGGTTTATGCGTGATGCTCCTCCAAACGCACAGACAAACAGACAAATAGAAAAGAATTTCAAAAACTGCTTTTTTGTGTTCTATGTCATTTTTCTGACATTTCTATGTATTTTTTATGCGAAAATATTCAATGTACAGACACGGCAACTCTACGATTTTATTATATGTATAGAATAGATAGAAGAAGATATTCACAACCACGAAGGGATATAAGTCTGGTACACATCTGTTTATTTGAGCTTACCTACTCATAAGAAAATGCAGCCACAACATAACACCAAGGTCAATGACCCCAGTAATACGCGAAGAATTTTCACTCAAAAGTCCAATTTATATATAGCTTAGACGCGTAACTTGTGTTTATTAAAGTTTTGTATGAAGGAAAACTGCAAAATAGCATCTTAAATCGTTCTTCAAAATTCATTGCATACACTGATCTAAGAATAGCTTGTATCTTACCAGACTTTCGATTTCAGTTAGCTCTACACTGGCCAATGTTGGACGGAAAAATATTACCAATGTTGGCAGTAGGTTATATTCTCAAGATCTGAATATTAAACTGCTAGCTGAAGTGTTCAGTTAACATATTTACAAATAAATAAAACTTATAAGATAGTAGATACAAGTCAGTACAAAATATGTGTAAACTAGCTGACGCGTGCACACTTCGTTGAGCAGTATTTTTCGGGTTATTGGCACTCACTAATAACGTGGCTTTCTATTGGTAAAAGAATTTTCGAAATCGGTTCAGTAGATCCAGAGGTTGCCCTTGCAACCTGACAAGCTCAAGAAACCTCTATATAATATTAGTATAGTTAAACAAGCGGTATAAAAGGGGGTAGGGAACGCTGAACTAAATTTTGAGCAACCGACATTATGTTAACCTGGCTGAAAATATATCTATCTCACCTGATGCCTCTGCACATGTGAGCGTAAAGTAATAAATAAATAAAGGACAAGAGGAACACCTTAACTAATTGATTTCAAGTCGTCGAGGTGCTATGCAAATTGATCCATATTCTGGTATTATGAGTCACTTATTTAAGGAAAATGCTTTTCACGGCTACTAATGAAGGATATTTCCTGGTAAATTGGGTGGTGAACTGATGATCAATCAACACGCACAGTGTCTTTTTAGGGTTCCGTTGCCAAATGGCAGAAAACGGAACCCTTAGGTACAGATTCGTCATGTCTGTCTGTCTGTCCGTCCGTATGTCACAGCCACTTTTCTCCGAAACTATAAGAACTATGCTGTTGTAACTTGGTAAGTAGATGTATTCTGTGAACCGCATTATGATTCCCCATGCTTGGAACTGAAACTACTTTATTTTTTTCATCAAACCCATACCGTGTGGATTCGAAAATGATATTGAGGTTAATCCTAATTTATGAATCTTCTGCTAAAAAGGCCTGTTTAGGTCCCCTGGACTGTGACAGTGACATTTTATCTAAGTGACATTGCGGCTTAAAAGTCTCCCAGTGACCAGAGAGTCGTGGTAGGTTGCCCGGCCTGACATAGACAACATAAATGTTTCTGGTTTTGTTTAGTTTTTTAGTTGATGTTTTCTTTTAATTTTGTGTTTTTAGGTGGTAATTTATTTTGTTATTGTGTGTCGCTTCTGGCGGAGTAAATGCATTTTCTTTCTTTCTTTCTTTCTAGATGGTGGATCCGTCACTACTGTTTGTAGGCGTCTTCAACAGCAACGAAAGTGTTTAAAGTGCTTAACGTATGCAGATCAGGTTCGCAGCGGTTGCCAAGAGAGTGAGGAATCTTGTCACACAATTATGATACGCACGTTTTAGCGTGACATTCAATCGAAACTGTTATTGTAAAGGAGGTGACGAAAATACACCTTCGGTTCACGTTGAATGAAGTTATTTGCATGTAAGTGACTGATTTGTTGAATGAAGGCGAGAAGAGGGAATAAGGTCAAATTAGTTAGCAGAAAACTGTCTGCTTTAGAAACAAAAACGGATAACTACGAGTAAAACTTGCATACGAAGACTTTCTACCACAAATCTTTATTTTTATTATTTGTTGTATTTTTTTTTTAAAAAAAAAACGTTGCCCCACACTAGGAATTTCTCCTGTATCGTGGGTGCGTTTACAAACATACAAAGTCACATACATAAACAGCCAGACCCGGAACAACTAACTGTAGGCCATACAAATCTTTGTTCCCTACGGGAATCGAACCCACGACACGCGACGAAGCAGTCGATCGCTCAACCACTGCGCCAACCGTGCCGTCAAACGTGTTTAACGGCAATAGTCCATAGTTATAATACACAATGTGTGAAAACTGTCTACCTGTTACGGTTCTTGAGATATAGCCCGCTGACAGACGGACGGACGGACAGCAGAGGCTTAGTAATAGGGTTCCGTTGGTTACCCTTTGGGTACGGAACCCTTGGAATGACTGAACTTCTTAGGGTTATTTTAGGATTTATTATTTAAGATAAGGACAGGAGCTTATGACAAAGTTATCATAGCCGCACGGGTCGATCTTCAAGGTTAAACCAAACTTGACGAGGTTATTTTATAGATGCTACGATCTACCATGTAGCTACTACCATCTACCGACGCCCCTAGTTGCCTTGGAAATCAGTTTTGCGAAGGAATGCGAACCATTTGTCCCCAAGATGTATGTTTTTATAGATCTACTATCCCCACCACCTCTATTTGCTTAAAAGTATACTCCATATTGTAAGTAGAAGAAATCATTTTAAGTTGATGCAAACAACATTCCAATTTTTTATAGACGGCAGTAAAAAAAGGAGTGGAACTCACTGCCTGCGTCTGTATTTCCGAACGCTTACAAACCTAATCTGTTCAAAGTTAGAGTGATTAGGCTTCTTATGGGTAAGCTCGATCCATCGTAGACTTCGTCATCTCTGACATAGACTAGAGTCAAAAGCAAACCCATCACAAATTAAAAAAAACTGGCCAAGTGTTTGTCGGACTCGCACACGAAGGGTTCCGTACCATGAACATTAATTTTTATTATTTGTTGTTAAGGCGCGTCCCCGAGCAAAACGCAGCGCTAGCCTTTTTTTGTGCAGTTTTTGGAGCTATCTACTCTTTATCCAAAAGAAATATCAACTAATAAAACATACACTAAATTTCTACATAATCTTGGCTTCAAAATGGTAGATTTTATTTTTTATTACTAAGTATATTGTTTAAGTAATCTCCTCACAACGAAACCACAGAAATGAGAAAAAAATACTGAAAACATGCATCTTCTCGAAAACCAACGATTATTTTGATTTTGTACTTACACTAATGGATAGGCAATTTAATTATGAACATTTTGATAGAATTATTTTTTTCAAACGACCAAAATTAGATTTTATAACGATTTTATTCAACATTTTGAGCGTATTCGCTATTGTATCTCTTGCGCTGTTTTTGAGGGAAAAAATGCTCAAGGTTATTTGGTCAGGGTACGGCCTTAAGTATAGCGGAGGCTTAGTAATAGGCTCCCGTTTTTACCTTTTAGGTACGGAACCCTAAAAATAATAAAGGGTAAATTTTGTGAAAGATTATAAATGGCTAGAATAGAAGTGAATATGAATAATGTACTGAAGAAGAAGTAAGAACATGCTTTGTTGAAATTTTTGCTCCAAATAAACTGACATAATGGTAAAAAGATGATGATTGGATATTCTGTGACACATACCGATAAAATTAAGCCATAATAGGGAATATGCATAAAAAAAAATATTTATTATCTAAACACTTTATCTAAAAATATACAAAAATATATTACTAACAGTGGAAATAGAATCAAAATTGCTCGAAAAACAAACGAGATATAATTATTTTAAACAAATATATCTGAGGCCTTAGTATGAGTTTTTTCGACTCACGTTCGAACGCGTTCGATTGCGAGCGCGTTAGAATTTAGTATGGGAAATTAGGTTCTACGAGTGACCACCAGGTGGCACTATAACTAAATTCCCATACTAAATTCTAACGCGCTCGCAATCGAACGCGTTCGAACGCGAGTCGAAAAACTCACACTAAGGGTACTGTCCCTCTCGCGAAAACGCTGTTTTCTATGACAGATGTAGGTATAGACGTCACGTAATGTGACGTCAAATTCCATGTCGGACTTCTCGAACGTTATACTTCATCGCTGATGAAGATATTTAAAAAATATTTTCTAGAGTGTTTACTGGACCTTATAAGTAATTCATTTTATAAATAAAAAAATCGCGTGCATATTCCCTATTGATGATAGTCTAAAGTTTCACAAATTTCCTGTTTTTCCAAAACCATATCCAACCCATGGCCATTCGAATTTCCTTCCAAATTGTCCTTAAAATCTTGACCATCGCAATTTAAACACATGACTGTTGGTCATTGATATTCAGACAGGAGTACATTACCAAATGTATACGAGTGGTACCGCATGAATAATAATTGATATTCTTTACAGCTGATTCACTGAGATTTGAGATAGGCTTGATATAGACTAAGTGGTCGCGTTCTTGGGTTAAAATGAGGTCCTGAATTGATTTAAGTTGGTGATGTGTGGTTCGATTAATGCCATAAAATAGCCTGCTTTTTATTTTGTTACTAGATGCCAGCGGCTTCGCACACGTAATCCCTGGGGAACATACTCCCGGTATAAAAAGTAGGCTATGTGTTATTCCAGACTATAAACTACCTCTGTGCCAAATTCCATGAAGATTCTTTGAGGCGTTTTGAAGTGAAAGAGTAACAAACATCCACGGATCAATCTCCAAAACGGGCGTATTCGTGTGATCGCTCTGGTGCTTTTCAGATATTGATATTTAATGGTAATTATGTATCTCATTAAAAAGAATGATATTCAAATAGTACATTTTTACTATTGGCCTTAAATTTTCACAAATAGTTATGGAAATACTAAAGTTCAAAAAATTTCGCGACCAGAGCAATCATAATTGGTGCCAGAGCGATCATAAATGGTGAAATCAGTGAAGCAAAAAAATTAGTATTGAAAAAATATTATTTATTTAACCGTTTTCAGGCATATTCAGTGTACCTACGTGTAACAAGATTATAATTATGTAAGAGAAATGTATTATTTTAGAAAAAGTTCAAGGCAAATTATCAGTAAAACATAAAAAAATATTTTATGTAAAATAATTGCTAAAATAACAAATTAAGATAATTATAAACATCAACTTTTGGGTTAGTTTAATTTATTTGGTCTTAATTAAATTACTTCTAGGTAAATGAGACAACATTAAAAACCTTTTGAAATCAACCATTTATACATACAGTCTTGTATATAGTTATGAAATGACTCAGACTCATTAAATATTTGTTTTTAAAAAGTAATTTAAGAAAACTAACGTTGTTGTGCGTATAAATCTGTATCATTTTTTATCTTGGCCATTCTACGACGCTCAGCCAATTTCTTCCTCAGACGTTTTTCTTCAATAGATAATTTATTTCGAGGCATGATTTCAATCTGCAACAATAGTTGCCATTAAATTTTAGAGAAGAAAGGGTCACAGTAACAGTTGTGATTAGCTAAATGCCAATATAACCATATCATCAAGGTAAAATACGTCAAAATCTGTTTATGGGTTTAGGTTACCCAAAGTAAACCAGGAAAGGTTATAAATTAAAGGTTGTATGCATAGTTCATCGTTTTTCATTGTTACAGTCCGGTACTACTACTTAAAATACTATTTATATCGTACACTTAATGCAAAATATCATTGCTCTGGTCTTTTTGGACAGAGCAATCACAGCCATAGCGATCAGAAAAAGTCACAAAATCATAAATATAGCCGAATTTAAAAGCAGTAGAAAGTTGTGATTACGTCTCATAAAACACATCATAACGATCACTTAATTGACCTAACAAACACATTCACAAGCTTACTATTTAATTTAAATAACGTGCCATAGCAATCATAAAAATTGAGAACCAAATCCAGAGCAATCATAAACTTACCTTCGTAATGTTGGAGCGCAGGAACGAGGCACGCAAGTGTCCTCTTAGGCGGTTAGATCACTCCTGGCACTGCCCCGCGGGAGGGGAATTGAGTGTCTATAATGCGTAACTAGGGATGAGCGCGATGTTTTACCTCAGCGCAGAGCGATGAGACAAAATGCCCGGTCAAGATTTTAAATTCAAATTGTGGCATTATTGTTAATGTAACTAAATATATTTTATTACTATGAAAATTAACTATTTGTTACGTAATCTAAATAAGTTATTTCATAATCAAACTTCTCATTAAAAAGTTAAAGAATGTTTTTTCATTCAATCGGGAGTTGGGTCAACCCAGAGCGATCAGGATTTTAGGGTTTCAGATTTTTTTTTTAATATTTAAAATAAACTTATTTATCATATTAGCCTTGTATCACGTAGATTAGACACCGAACTGTATATAAAAAAATATTTTGAAAATATTTTTCGATTTTAAAATGGGTTTATCCAGCCCGACACGAAAAAAAAATGCCTCTGGAGATCGACCCCCACCCACTTAAACTTTCGCATTTATAATATTATAGTAGGATTAAATTAAGTTATTACATCATCCACAAATTGCAAAACTATTTAGTCAGTCAGTTATAGTATTGAAAAATAATGGACACGTGTATTTTTTTTTTGTAAATCAATGAATATTGACAAAGATAAAACGCATCAAAACTCGCGAGTGGGGGCTCGTGACGTCACGACTCAGTAAAAATTATGCGAAGGTATGACGTATTGAGAATTTTCGTCGTAACTTCGTCAATTTTGGTTCCCGTAACAAAAGAAAAAACACGGGTCAAATATTTTTTGAAAATCTAACTGACAGACTAATTAGATTTTTTCAAGACACAAGCCCATTATTGCTGCACTCGCGCTTGACCAAAATTTCAGCTGATGGATAGCGATGATGTAGTTGAAGATGGAGCACGCTTGCCTAGAAGTAAACTATTCACTCTTGACTTAAAGACCTAGAAAACAAAGTCTCCAGCAGAGAATTCCACTCCTTAGCTGAAAGTACAATTAAAGTATTCCCAAAGTAATTTCAGGATAAGGCTCGGTATAACGTTACTAAATCTGATTCGATCATAAAATAATAAATAAATGAATCTTTACTATATCTATACTATAATATTATAAAGCAGAAGAGTTTGTTTGTTTGTTTGGTTGAACGCGCTAATCTCAAGGACTACTGGTCCGATTTGAAAAATTCATTCAGTGTTTGATAGCCCATTTATCGAGGAAGGTAATATAATATCACGCTAAGACAAATAGGAGCGGAGCAGTAATGGAAAATGTGACGCAGACGAAGTTGCGCGGGTCAGCTAGTTACTAAATAAATTTAATTTGATTTGATCGGCCAGTGTGGCTGTTATTCCTTAACCTCGTCGTAAGCAACGATATCTAATTACCAAATATTGGTAAGTATTGACCACTTTATATCCTGAGGAGCTCGTGGATCTTCAAGGTTAAGCAACGCTTGCCGAGCTTGGTCTGTAGATGGCTGACCATCTTAACATACCGAGTTTCCTCGGTGCCTCAAAAAGCACTTTAAGCTGTTGGTCTCGGCTGTCATTGGAGATCTTTGGCAGTCGTTACGGATACTCGGAAGCCAGTAAACCTGACACCGGTCTTGCTAATGAGTACCCAGTTAGTGGGTTGTGGAGGTCTGGCAGCTCCACTTAAAATACTGGTAATCAGCTGAATCTGGTTTGACTGCAAGCCGACCCCAATATAGTTACGAAAAGGCTAGGCAGATGACTGACCACTCTTAATAAAAAATCATGAGAATGAGTAGGTACGTATCACACCAATATTTTAGCACCAACATTCGCCAAACATTTCAAAACACTGGCTGTATCGGACATGTGAACGAACCTTATTCTATTTACTATGCAGGGTACCCGCCAAATAGTACAATGGATTCACTTGGAACCCGGCCAGTGCACATTTTAATATTTTCTCTTAGCCAGCTTATATTAAATGAAAATTTAATAAATACGGCAAGGGAAGGATGTGAGCACTGCTTCTTGGTTTGAGGATGATGAATTGTTTGTGAAAAATGAATAAGATTTTTGAAATAGAGATGTGAAATGATTTTGTGTTTCTTTTAGTAGCGTCGAACAGTGTCTGTCGGTTCGGTAGGTATCGATTTAAGATGTTGAAATCACTTTAGATATATTACTGGGGTTCTTGACACATTATATACCTTTGTAAGTATTGATTACCATTGTATGGACTTTAGAAGAATCTTTCCCACACTAGAAATTTCTCTTGTATTGTGGGTGCGTTTACAAACATATTTCTGTCATACACAAACAGCTAGACCCGGAACAACTATCTGTAGGCCAACAAATATTTTTTCCATGCGGGAATCAAACCCGCGACACGCAGCGCAGCAGCCAATAGCTCAACCACTGCACTAACCATGTCACCAATGGTTGTATTGGCGACATGGTTAGTGCAGTGCAACAATGGTTGTATTGTTGTATGAAATGTTCGGCCACATCATGAGTTATGTCACGACATTTCGACAGTTCATAATCTCGTTAGGATTGTATAGATTTTTTGTATCGGTGATGTATTCGACGGATGTAAAAATATTATTTTTATAAGCTTACTCATTATTTTCTAATAGTTTTTGTTTAAGCTATAGAAATATCTTACTTTATAATAAAAACATGAAAACAACTAAACCTAACTATATAAAAATAAATACATATACAAAAACAAGATACGCTTAGGCGTCGAAGAATTCCTCCGCATCGCTGTCATCCGGAAACGTGCCCAGAAGACTGGCAGCATTGCCACGTTGAATGGCAATGCTAATTCTTTGAGCAAAGAACGAGCCAGCCCTCAGCAGTGCTATTCTGTAACAACATTTTCGTGTCTCGACAGCGGAATCCGAGGTGAGTTTCAAATTCGTATAAATGTAAGACCTTATGATGTGTGAAATAAAGTTCACTTTGTAAACTTAGTCACTCAGGTGAAGTCGATATCGAAAAGGTTATTTACAGAATACACTAGCTGGTCACGCAAAGTGTCGATTAGTCGACGAGATATTTCCATAAAAAGGAGACGCGCACTCGGACCCCATGACCCAAGCGTTTCGACCCCAAACGGCTCAAAACTGTAATTACCGATAAGGTTACAGTATTTGCGCCGCTTGAGGGCCTCAGCAGCCGCAGCGGCAGCGCCGGCACAGCCCACCGTACTTGGAACATGGCGCATGATGATGGCGCAAGGGTGTCGACACATGTTGTATCCCACACCAGAGGCCTACCCATCTACCACGGCACCAACGTCATACCATCTGGTCTCTTCCCATCGTCACGTATCTTTTCTAATAGTAATTGTGAAAGTATTATCATTTTTTCTTCAGTACAACAATTCATTCCTTATAGAACAATTAATTAATCGTTGTGTTAATTGATTTCAGATATTAATTCAATGTGTACAATGACTTTTAAACCAGTTGTCGTGTGTAAACGCTGACAACTGGTTTAAGAGAGTGCCTTGGATTTTCTTGCACGTTCTTCTCCATTGGATCTTCTCTTTGGAACGTGCAAATGCCGCGCTGGAAATAGGGTCGGTGAGTGTGTTTTGTTTCAGAACAACTTGCTGCTCTTGTCGCTAGCGCGGCAGAATTAGCTTCATCTATTTGACTGACAGACCTTGACAATTCAAAAGTGCCTGTAAACTGGTCTGTTTGAAATAAAGGATTTTGTATTTGTAGATAATAGTTTGACAGTGCTCTGCGCTTTGCTTCGCCTTATAAGTGCGCCGGCCGTTGTGCGAATAAACAGAAAAGTTCATCGATGTAACTTAGTAGTGTCCTTTTTAGTTGTATCTATACTTCTATACTAATATTATACAGCTGATAAGTTAGTTTGATTAGTTGAACGCCTCTGAATACTAAATAAAAAACCAGCCAAGTGCGAGTCGGACTCTCACACAATTCTTTCGCTGATGGTGGCGCGTGTGTTGGATCATTTGGTTCCCTTCAAAATGGTTGAGCTAGATGTGCTGATACACGCGTCAGTTCGTGAACGGGCGCCGTCAGTTGAGACATCTCTTACCTACCACTGGCTTTTTTTTTGAGTCTGTACTTTTTTAATTGTTTTATTTACTATCTTGTTCTTTGCATTCACATTTAGAAGCAATCAAAGATAATGTAACCATGATTTTTTGTATTACATCAATTGATTTAAAAGAGTGTCCGTGGAGTTTCTTGCACGTTCTTCTCCATAGAGATCTACGCTTTGGACCGTGCAAAATAGCTTCATCTTTTTTTTATTTCAGACCGACCGACCTTGACAATTCAAAAGTGCCTGTAAAGGGTCTAATTGAATTAAATGCTTGAGTTTGAGAGGGTTCCGTACCGAAAAAAAAAAACAATTTTCTTGTATGGGAGCTCCCTAAATTTTTTACATGATTTAATATTTAGTAATTGTTATAGCGGCAAAAGAAATAAACATTCTTTGAAAATTTCAAACTAACTAGGTACCTGTTGCGGTTCTTGATATACAGCCCGCTGAAAGACAGACGAACGGACGGTCGGACAGCGACCTTTGGGTACGGAACCTTAATAAGTGGCTCATGTTTTTATTTACTCTAAGAGTCACAGCGATTTCCCATATTTTTGCAAGCATGACCTGAATTTGAGGAACTCGTATTGTCCCATGGGCTTCCATAGCGGAGTGACAAGGATCACGTAAAATATGAAAAAAAAAATCATGCCATTAATAACATGCTTGCATGCTTCTCCAAACTTCACTTATACTAAGTTTCTGATGTACAGTAGCTGGCACATCAAGCTATCCAAAACTGTCAACCTGTTCCCCAATCAACCTTAAACCTAATGTAATGCTTAAGCGATAAAGTTGAATATCTATTAAAGAAATTTGACAGATTTTTGTAGCTGGAAGTGCTGGCCGTCTGTAGATACTTTATCGACCATTTATCTGTTCGTTAACGCTATTATTTTGTCGTTACGCCATTGGTTGGTGAGGAGAGGTTGGACATTATTTATTACAAGAAATCCTAAGCCTAAGTGTGTAATTATTTTGGTGAATAAAATAATTTTTATAATAAAACATATTTGTATTATTAGTGATTCTTCTTGGTCTATGTAATAGGGAATATGCATGCGATTTTTTTTATTTGCAAAACACAATGCTTATGAGCTCTAGTAAACATAATTTTATGAAATTATATTTTAAATACCTTCATCAGGGATGAAATTACAAAGCTTCAAAGATTACAATTAGAAAGAGAAGTCCGATATGAACTTTGACGTCAACGTCCATGCCTTTACAACTGCCATAGATAACAGTGTTTCCGCGAGAGGAACAATTCATCTGAGAGTGAGACTCGCACTTTGACGATTTTTAAAAAAAATATTTCTTATAGCGGCAATAAGAATCCAGACTGTGATATGTAGTTTGAAATTATCTACCTCTTACGGTTCCTGAGATACAGCCCGCTAACTGATGGACAGCGGAGGCTATAGGATTCCGTTGGTCGTCCTTTGGATACTAAACCCTAAAAAGCAAACGATTTCTCGCACATCTTTGTTGAAAAAACACTCTGAGACTGCATTTAAGTACAGTAAGTCCATACATAGTAATATCTTATACATTCCATCACATACAAACGGCAGTAATTACCTACACTGGAACAATATTACTTAACTATAAAAACTATGTCAAAACGCGACAGACTTCAAACAGACATACGGAACGTGTTCACAATAGCTAAGGGTTTTTTATAACGCCTGCAGAATGTCAAAACGTGTTGCGGTGTAGTATAAAATATGTATATGAACCTTTTAGAATATGATCTTCGGAATGTATAAAGTCTATTTATGATTGATGGGGTAAAATAGGTGAAGAAGTGGTTTGTTCAGACACTACATAAGTATTTAGTAAAAAACTTTATAAAAAAAATACAATCGACTTCCAAAAAAAAAACTCTACAAAGTAAAAAATAAGTTTAACTTCGGAAGTCGGTGTCAAAATACGAAGAAACTAACAAAAACACCGACTTCCGAAATTGAAGTTATTTTTTACTTTGTCGGGTTTTTTTATTATTCACTTTTTAGTGGTACCCCACACCTAACAACACCACAGCAAAATCGCAGAAAAGCAAAATACGCAATTTCGATTACTTGGATGGCATAAAACCATCATCCAAGTAAACGAATTCCAGCTATTTCGATTTAAAATTGAACCGATACCGAACCGTACGGTACCGATTTTCATAAAATTTAAATGGGACCAATCTGCAAGTATATCCTATCAGATAAAATTTTTCAAATCGGTTCATAACTGTCGGAGTCCTGAGGTAACAAACATAAAAAAAATACAACAGAATTGAGAACCTCCTCCTTTTTCGGAAGTCGGTTAAAAAGTAGTTTCTTGGGCCGACGAAAAAACAGCCGCTATATTCTGTCAACATCTCACCGTGTAGGTACACTCAGGTGGAGTGATCGACAAGTGAGCTGTCATTCAATCTTGTTTGTATGGTATAACAGCTCACTTCATTTCACCCATAGATATAATAAATCACCCAAGCCTTCACTTCGGCATGTTTACAGCCAGTCTATTCTATCGACATCTCACCGTGTTCACTTAGGTGGAGTGAATGACAAGTGAGCTGTCTCATTTCATCTTGTTTGTATGGTTTGACAGCTTACTTCAAGCAAGTCTTCACTTCGACATGTTTACAGAATCGCACTGCAGTTCTCTCGTAGTCACGTGAAGAGTCGACCAGCTTCTTGCTGATGACCGGAACAACTCGATGAACACTTAGAGCCCCTGGCCTAATGTTCTTCAAACGGCTTAAACATATAACTCTCAAATAAATAAATATAATATTTTCTTAAAAATAAATGCAATTTGGATAAATATATTTACATATTTTTATTCACATGGATGATCACACATATGGATGTTCATCACACACAGGCATACCTGGCCTGTGTGTCATGAACATCCATACAAACTTTCATCTACATTGAACCACGTTTTTTAAGGATGGGTTATCATCAAGTGACTCTTCCCGCTTTGGGCGGAGCAGAAGGGAGACTGTTAGACGTGTTCCTCCTAATGCCCTTTGACTTCCACAGCCGCGGTGACCCTTTCAAACAGCAGATGACAATAAAATTTGTCAGATTATTGTAGGAATAATACTATGATCCTATACCGCGTGTATCTGACATCGACGCACAAACGATTTTACATGGGTCCAGGGCATGATTCTAGACACCCTAGACTTAGAATTTTTCGTCGGCGTTTTTTCTCATTTTTTCATTTTTTCAAGGGTTTTTTTACTTTAGACTGCTCATAATCGTTATTCTGACCTAACCCAATGAGATTTTTAATATATATTAATAACTAGCTGTCCCCCGCGGCTTCGCTCCCGTCAACTGGTAACTTTTTTTTTTATAAACCACATAAAAACCTTCTCCTGATGATAACAAACACAACAAAAAAAGAATTGGCCAAATTGGTCCAGGCGTTGTTGAGTTATGCGCTTACCAACACATTTAGCGATTCATTTTTATATTATAGATTAATTAACTACTTTCACTAAAAAGAGCAATCTGAATAAAACCACAAATACTCTTGAAAAAAATGAAAAAATGAGAAAAGAACCGACGAAAAATTCCAACACTGGGGTGTCCAGAATCATGCCCTGGACCCATGGAAATCGTTTGTGCGTCGATGTCAGATACACGCGGTATTAATGATTCTACTAAAGTGACCTTTTTAGATCCGCTGTGCTTCCCTATTCAGGCAATGATTAATAAGTGGATGCAAGGGCCACACAGTAAAACACAAAAAAAACTTGGACAAAATGCTAATCAATTGATTGACTACACAATGATTATGCGTTTTTTTTTTAAATTAGATAAACAATAAGATTCCCATCGCGCGGAAACTATTAGCTGATCTTACTGATAAACGATTCTTGTCATCTGAATAGGTATGTACATAAGTAGGTATAATAATAGAAATCGTCGACGTCACCCAAAAAACTATTAAGTCCCACAAACCTCTATCGGAAAGGGAGGATCCTTCGACCAAATGGTATTGTTGTATCTGGTAGGCAACTACACGAAAATTTATATTCGGAATGTTCAAATCACATGGAAAACTCTGATGTCGTGATGCAGGTCTTTGTTAGTAGTACTGCTAGCGGAATATATGTCATATGTCGTTGACTTGTGGTTCTTTTCGTAGTAATGCAATGGGACTGTTTCAGACACGTCTGCCGAATGTGGAAAGGTTCATTGGTCTCAATGATTCACAACATCATCATCATCATTTCAGCCGAAAGACTGCTGGACATAGGCCTTCCCCAAGTGTCGCCACATTGACTGGTCCTGTGCGTCCCGCATCCAGCTTATTCCTGTGGCCTTCACCAGGTCATCGATTGACCTTGTGTCTACCGAGTCCTCCAACCCTGCGTCTACCGGTACGATGTCGCCACTACACAACTTTTGGACTCTCCGACCTTCTGTTCTGCGAGCAATGCCACTTAAGATTGCCACTTAGTACTCCTGCTGATATCTTGAGGCTGCAGGTGAAAACGTGAGTGACGCTTATAGACAGGATTGGTCCACAATTGCCCAAAGCCGGAGGGATGGAAAGAAGAAAGTGATATTAAGAGTTATTTCAATTTCCTTAGTGTGACTATTGCATGCCCTAAGGGCGGGACATAGCTGATCCACACTAAAGATATTGATTGATTGATTTTCTTTTTTAAGGTCCGAACAAAAAACGGAACCCTTATAGGATCACTCGGGTGTCTGTCTATCGGTCTGTCACAGCCAGTTTTTACCGGATCTACTGAACCGACTCTGGTCAAATTTGGTAACATATAGGCTAAGAACTCACGGAGCGATTTTCACAAAAAAATGCAAACAATATCTCTATATCTAAAGATAACAGAAAAAACCTACAAGAAGTCTGTAGTGTTAAAATAACATGTTAAAAAATCAAATTGGTTCGGAACCCTTTGCACGCGAGTCCGACTCGCTATTGGCCGGTTTTTTAAACAATTATATGTTCATAGGTATGGAGCTAAATAACAGCCGCACAGGTTGATCTTCAAGGTTAAGCAACGCTTGCCGAGGTTGGTTTGTGGATGGGTGACCATCTTAACATACCGAGTTTCCGCCGTGCCTCGGAAAGCACGTTAAGCCGTTGGTCCCGGCTGTGGTTTGGAAATCAGAAGCCAGAATATCTAGACCAGTCTTGCCAAGGAGTACCGCGTTACCCAGTTGATGGGTTGTGGAGGTCTGGTAGGGACCCGCTTCACGTAAAATACTGGTACTCAGCTGAATCAGGTTTGACTGGAAGCCGACCCCAATATAGCTGGGAAAAGGCTAGGCAGATGATGATGTTCACAATCATCACTTTTTATGCTAATAAATGTGTAATAGTCATTGGATAGATAAAGTGGACCGCCGTTTTAAGACTATTAATTGACACCGTGTATGTCAAAATTCAAAAGTCATTTATTCAAATTAGGCTGAGTGCCAGCAATTTTTGAACGTCAAGTTTTTACAAAAGACAGTCCCCCAAAACGCCCGCCCCAAAACCACTTCCTAGTGTTTTAGCTGTGGAGAAGAAGTGGCCAACAAACTCCCCAGCAACACATCTGTCTGTTACGTTTTAAGAACTTAATGTAAATATTTATTTATTTATTTTAAACTTATTTGTACACCGATAAAAATATTAAAGAAAACTACAAACTAAAACACATAATAATCTATACTAATATTATAAAGAGGTAAAATTTGTTTGTAAGTTTGTATGTTTGTAAGTTTGTATGTAGGGGGTAATCTCAGGAACTACTGGTCCGATTTGAATTCTTTCAGTATTAGATAGCCCATTTATCCGGGAAGGTTACAGGCTATATATCATCACGCTAAGACTAAAAGGAGCCGAGCATTAATGGAAAATGTGACGCAGACGAAGTTGCGTGGGTCAGCTAGTATAATATATTATGTACAATGCAACTCTTCCAGGCAACTACTATAATACTTAGTATGCAAATGAATTAAAACGCACAAAATATCACTTATTAGCTAGCACACTATGATACTAAAAAAAATACATACTCAAGCAATAGAAAGTTGTCTAGGTAAATAAGCCTCCAGGAATAACATTAATGTGCCTGCCTACTAGTTCAATGGTAGAACGATGGCACCGTAGCTCGAAATATATATTTTAATAATCATTTATCAAAAGCCCTGATCACCTTGCACCCCGCCAAACTGGCAACCCTAGCGAGCTAAGGTCGATATAGCGTGCGCATCGAATGCCAATGTGCGAACACTATTGTCTATAAAAGCGATGCGCGGGCGACGGTTGACAACGAAAGTCGACGAAAATGAAGGTGATCACACGTTCCTTTTTTAAATACTTAGTGTTTGTTTTTTTTTGTGTGTGTGTTTGTTTGTGATTGTGTACGGAATTTGGATTTTTCTTTTTTTGTGTTTTTTTTTTAAATTTTTTAGGGTTTTCGTGTTTGGGTCTGGATTTTATTAATTGGGTAGATATTTGTACTTTCCCGAAAAAAAATTTATTAAGTCCGTGAGATACCAATTCCAAAAAATATATTTTGTTTTTCACGTAAATAAAAAATTAAGACGAAATAGTGCGTTGAAAACTCACGTGAAGTCATATTTTTGTACACTTTTTATTAAAATGTGACGTCACTGGTCCTCACTTTTGATCTTTGCTGCGCTTTGTCTTTATAAATTTTATCGATAAATACGAAATGGTAAAAAGTACGTGTATATTCGTGTCTAAATAGAATTATTATTGTTCTATCTAGGAAAGTACTCAATTATTAATTCTTAACCATTTTTTTATTTGTTTATTTTTTAAATTGTAATTTACTTTATTTTGGTAAAACCTTGTTAGTTTCAAATTTGTAAGTATGATGGAGTTACTACTGATTAAAAAAATCAATAGTAACTCTTACACATAATTACTTAAAAAAAATATTCTTTCAATATGAAAGTTACACTTCCAATTTCATTTTACAAACACAAAAAAAAAATTAAAATCGTGAGTTATATTAACCACTTCTGCATTTTTTCTGATCAAAATTTTACGCAATGTGAAAAACCCTAGAAGCTTAGGTACCAACCGCCATATTGTATAATGTTGCAACTACATGAAGCCATGTATAGTAATAACTATAACGTAACGTAGTACCGCAGTAGTAATACATAAGTAGTATTACCAGAGGCGTACTTAGCGCCGTTTCAAAGATGCGAGGCCCCCTGATTACAAGGGCCCCAAAACACAGGTCCGCCAAGCTATATATTTACGTCACCTTCGTGGCGTTCAAGACACCTCTGAGCTAGTAGGGCCTATTTTATTTAAAAATAACAATAGGTACCCGTAAAGCACGGGGCCCCCCAAAATGTTTGATACAGGGCCCCTTTTAGACTAGCTATGCCACTGAGTTTTGCTCAAGTATAAAACACCGACAACCTCTCAGGACTAGTCAGGAAGTCTATGCGAAGCAAAAGAAAGCTCTTTCTTTTTCTTTTGCTTCGCACAGACTTCGGAACATTTACAGCATTCAATTTAAATATTTTTATTTTTGTATGAAAACCTGATGAACTAAAAAACTTTTTAAAAAAAAATACAACCGACTTGAAAAAAAAAACACTACAAAGTAAAAAATAACTTTAATTTGTGTGGTACCCCACACCTAACAACACCACTGCAAAATCGCAGAACAGCAAAATACGCAATTTCGATTACTTGGATGACATAAAACTATCATCTAAGTAGACGAATTCCAGCTATTTCGATTTAAAATCCAAAGTTCGTAACCGATTTTCATAAAATTTTAATGGGACCAATCTGCAAGTATATCCTTTCAGAGAAAACAAGAATTTTTCAAATCGGTTCATAATTGTCGGAGTTATGAGGTACATAACAAACATAAAAAAAAAATACAACCGAATTGAAAACCTCCGTCGGTTAAAAATATGATTGTTTACGAGTCATAGAACAATTGTTGATTATAATGTTATTAACATGGTCCTGAGAGGTTGTCGGTGTTTTACAAATAACCCTGTATAACACGTTAGATCGATGCGAGGTGTAAAGCTATGTGTGGGCGAGAGTTATTTATTTATTGCTAGCTGTCTCCCGTGTCTTCGCTCCCGTCAACTGCAACTTTCTTATGTTTTTCTTTCACAAGACCCTTCTACTGACAATAACAAACACAACAAACAAAGAATTAGCCAATCGGCCCAGCCGTTCACGCGTGATGCGATGACCGATGGGATTTGTTATATACTAGCTGTCCCCGCAGCTTTGCTCCCGTCAACTGGCTACCCTAACTACCCATTTTTTTGCTTTTAAACCTTCCCTGTATTCTGGGGAACTAAACAAAAAAGAATTATTCAAGTCGTTCCAGCAGTTATCGATATTTAGCGAGACTAACGAACAGGAATTCATTTTTATATATACAGATTTATGGATAAATAAAAATAATAATCCCTAGAGTATATAATATCAATAAACACGGTGCCATTTTAGTCGTCTGACAACGGCAGGCCACTTCTTCTATCCAATGACTAACTACACATTCAATTAAAATATTATGGACATTTAAATTAACTATTTAAAAATGTAAAATATTATTAATGAATAGTTAAAAGTACCCAAAGGTTGACTGGTAGAGAATGCATTGTTGCATTAAGTCCGCCCATGTAACACTGTTGTTGTACAATAGTTTTCGGGCTTCGCGAAATTTCTACGGGAATAGGGAAAAACAGTATTTGTGCTCATGAAGTTAGTAAATTCACAAAATAATTATTTGGCATTATTTATTATTATTTATATATGTATATAGTTTGTTCTTTAAATAAATATTTCCATTATTTAGTTAATGAAAAATGTTCTGTTTTAATAACCATTTTCCAAAGTAGATAGTTTTCTGTTTTGTGATTCAAGAAGTTAATTAACAATACTCAACTACATCGACCCACAAAATTAAAAGCAAGCTTACCAAGATATCCCGTTATTGTTTCAATTTTAATTCGCATCCTCTGCCCAAGGGTTGTGGCCAAGGGTTCGCCGATACCACAGAGTAACAAAACGTTTCGGCGGCGATGGCGTAGAGACGGCGTTGTCAAAACTTTTGTTCACCATAACAACTTATATAAACTAAGCGTGTCAATAAGAGCCAACGGATACGTATACTCACAAAAATTATCGATCCCTGACCAATCTATGTCTATGATGAAGTTTCCACCCCAACAATATGTCTAGCCTATCCCCAACTATATTAGGGTCGTCTTCCAGACTACCCATAACGACTGTCAAATATCTACAAATGACAGGTACTGGCAACGACTTGCTACATCTCCCAGGCCCGGACTTCACTAAAGCGAGGACGAGACGAGCGGGACGGCAAATTTCAAAAACACATCTCGTCTCCACTCGGCTTAAGTTGCGAGGCCACGAATATTATAAATTGTACTAATATTACATATTACACGAATATAACTCTGCCGTGTCTGCCAGTTCAGCGTTCGGAACTCTATGGTATATGGGAACCGTTATTAACCCTGGTTTAATCACTTTTGTAAGACTTAATACTGAACATAACATAATATTGTGAAGATTTTGACCGAGGGACTTTATTCAGGAATAGGATGTTTTAGGGATTATGTCAATATTAGTTTTAAGTAAGGAGATTAATTTTGGTTTATTTTGACTTAAAATTATAATGTCCAGCTTAGACAGTCCTTCTGCAAGGGTTTGATACAGAGAAATACCTACGAGGAGTGTGGAATTATTTTGGATACATTTATACTTACACAACTGGACAAAATGTTTTGTTTTCAGGATTCATGCATGTATTTCGTATGTTTGAAAGTTTCTTTATTCCACCATATCTTCTAAATGGCTCAACCAATTTCAATGTAATTGTGGTATCGTAAGAAAGTTAAACGGAACTTTTTATTGTAGTGTGCAATATTCCAGAGTGCTACCTGTCCTCCAACTGCAATAAAAAAGTCGTGTTTACGTTTTAAAGTTTTGGGCGAATGCTTGTTTTTAATTTTTTAATTAATTTTTAGACATGGCAGGTGTGTTTTAATTTTATTTAATTACACCAAATGTGCAATAACGATCATTTATTGACTTTCATAATATCAAAAACAGAAATAAAAACAAAAAGCTGTCTTGAATCGACTTCTATCGAGAAACTTTATTGTTCGGGTACGGGTCTACGATGGGATATTAGGGAAAGGTTAATGTACTTTATTGCAAGTTCATCTGGCGCCTACCATAATATTTTAAATGCGAAAATGAGTTTGTTTATTACACTTTTACGCCTAAATAGCTGAATCGACTGTGATGGGTTTTTTTAACAGACATTTTACATACGGGAAACCGTGTAAAATACTGATATTGTGTAAGATAAAAACGTTATGATGATTGACAATTATGTGTTGATAGATTATTATGTATTAGAAGAGGTATGTAGCGCTTGAGAGTTGGAAACATAAAAAAAGTTTATTTATTTATTTATTTAAACTTTATGTACAACAGTGTTACATGGGCGGACTTAATGCAACAATGCATTCTCTACCAGTCAACCTTTCCTTCCTACCCTTTCCTTATATTTACTTCCTACTGTGTGTCAAACAAATACATTTTTCGATTTTATTTTCATCAATTGCAGTAGAAATAGGTAGGTAGTATTTTTGAGATGAGTTAATATTCCTTTTTTTCTTCATATCTCAGGAGTTGTTGGCTGTGATATCGTTGCTAGTGAGTGGGGCCGTAGCGGAGCCCCCGGCGCCCTACGCGCCAAGCGGCTGGAGGCCTGACGGACCGGCCTTCGTGTTACCACAGAGAGGACAGGAACAGGTTAATATTAAATCTTTTTGTTCTAGTGATGAGTTTTTTTGTCACAAATGTAACCATTGTTGAGAATTGAGGCAAACAGCTTTTTCTCAGTACCCTTAAAATAAACCTTTGCCTATTGACACAGTCCAGTCTTTCGTTGTACACCGAGTTAACTTTGGTCCTTCGAGCCGGATCTCGCTGTCTAACCTACATTTGTAATCTACATTTGTTACATTTGTATGATTATGTCCGAGATCCTTACTTCTCGTTTTTAGTATCGGGGTGGAAATCCTCATGGATGTCTTCCCTCCTGTTCAGTCCTATTCCTGTTCAGACTCCTACTGACTTAAACCACCTCGTGTTCCCTCGCAAACTTGCACCGGGGGCCATGGGTGCTCTTATAGCTCCCGGTGCAAGTCTTCAATCTTAAGCAAACTTCAACGCAGCCCCCGACTTCTGCCAGCCCGCCTCTGCAGGCCATCTAGCTAAGTCTAGACATAGCGACTATTATTATATCATACATAGTATTATACCTTTGCCAATCTCGGAACCCTGGGGTCCTGGTTTGGCCAACACCAACAATATGAGGCCACGTTAGACATTTCAAACGGAACTGGGCCCCAGCCGACGACTTTCCCTGTGTGCCCTAAGAAAGTTCCCTAGGGAAAATCCTCGGTAGTGCAGGACTATTCCAGAATATGGAGACAAAAGATGAGAGGCTATGGATTTGAGTAGACCGACTTCTGGACACTATAAAAGATCTATTTGATCCTGCCGGACCACTTACAATATACACGGCTTAAAAATGGCAGGGGGTGACTTGCACACTCGGTAAATGTGCCCCCATAAACGGTGCCTAGCACAAAGATACGTAGCTCCAAGGGGGTAACATATCCTGAGGTGCTAGAAGAGTAGAGAGGTATACCACGTCTATCAGGACAATCCTCGAAGTACGGTAAAGATCCCTACATCTTACTGGATTACAACATCCTTCTTCAGAGCAAGTTTGCTCCTGCGGATCTTCACTCAGAATCAAGGCAAGAATGAGGTTTTACTATAATTATTATATTATTGATTTTATTCCCTTTTTTCAGCAACCATCACAATACCTGCCACCAGTACAGCCCCTGGATCCTCGCAACCCGAACTTGAACGTAGAATACGGCACTCCTCAAGAGGAGGATGTATCAGTCCAAGGTCTACCCCCTCAGAGGGAGGAAGTGCCATTATTCAACCGGTCACCGGTCAATGGAAGGCAAAACGTTGGACAAAACTTTAACTCGGATATCCAGAACTTGGATCAGGGATTGAAGCAGACACAGGTATTGTGTGCTTAAAATTATAAAAAACTAGCTGACCCGCGCAACTTCGTCTGCCTCACATTTTCCATTACTGCTCCGCTCCTATTTGTCTTAGCGTGATGATATATAGCCTATAACCTTCCTCGATAAATGGCTATCTAACACTGAAAGAATTTTTCAAATCGGACCAGTAGTTCCTGAGATTAGCGCGTTCAACCAAACAAACTCTTCTGCTTTATAATATTAGTATAGATAAGAATTTTATTTTTGTATGTTTGTACAGAATAGGTTCCGAAACTTCTCGACCAATATTAACCATTCTTTCACTGATATATAGTTAAATTAATAGGAATGTTCATAGGTTAAAATCAATTTTTGAAAAAATTCCAAACTCGCGCCAATGAAGTCGTGTGCAAAGTGCTAGTGTATGTAAATATGAATGTGAGTTCGTTAATTTGTTTGTTAAGCTTTCAATTGACAAGGAAATAATGATGAATTTTTAGCACTGAATTAGACATGGGAGACAGTTATAGGCTTTTTTGGAAAAAAAAAAATGCGTTAATAAACATTAAAATAAATATTATTTAAAAACAAGCACCCAGGAACAAATAAATGTAACATGAATGTCGTTGGAATAATAATAAGTTAGTCTATCCTATGACGTTTGTTATTATCACTGGTTAGCTGTATGAAAGTGCCTATATATTATTGTTTGAAATAAAGATATTTGAGAAAAATTACGTCAAAAATATTTAAACCAATTCAAACTTTCTAGAAAAAGCAAATATTCAGCATAACTAAACTGTAAACATCTATTACAATTGTACTAAAAAATGACATAGACATATTTATTTTCAGTACCAAGAACAGCAACAACGCTACCGCGAATTCGAAAGACAGAGACAAAGAGATGCTGAATTCAATGCTGCTAACAGGCTTCCTAAACCACAAATCCCAGCGCAGTTCGCTCCTAGGACTACTTCCACGACCACCACAACCGAAGCCCCAACAACTGAATCTTTCACTGAGCCATCAACCACAGAAAGCCTCAACGAAGGCGAAACCCTTGAATCTGCGAAGAAAGACACAAAAGTATCCGTTGAAGTAGCGAGACAGAAACTACAAGAATTCTCCGGAGAATTGTTCCTTAGTTCATTGGCCCAGCTTCAATTACAGCCCCAGTTTGTACCTCTCCAGCAATTTGGACAGCTCCGATCGCCTTTATATCTTCAACCTGTACAGTCTCAAAAGCAGGTAGCAGGTTTCGATGCTCAGACACACTTTGCTGCTCTTCCTTCAATTATAGCTCAGCAACAACTGCAGCAGCAGAAAGTTGAGCAAGGGTACCAGAACCCTGCTCTTTTTGTTGCTGAACAACCCCAAGCTCAATATCAGCCAGTCACTGCTTACCAACAGCCTCAATTCCAAGCTGAACCAGTTGCAGTTCAGGCCGCTCAAGCAGTACAGCCTCAGGGTTTCTACGGACAGCCAAACGCTGAACCCGTTCCACAATACCAACCTGTAAATGCTTTCCCGCAACAACAGTTGCAGCCAGTCTCTCAATTATCTGCTCAACCTGTTTTGTTGCAAGCCCAGGGTGCTAACCAATTGCCTGGTCAGTACCAGCCACAGCAGCCAGCTCCTTTCCAACCAAAAACTGTTCAGTTCCAGCCCCAACAACCTGATCAGTATGAACCCCAAACGGTTCAATTTCAGCCTCAGCCTCAACAACCGGGTCAGTACCAACCCCAGACAGTTCAGTTACAACCTCAGCCAGCGCAATTCCAACCACAACAAGGCCAATTTCAGCCTCAGCCAGCGCAATTCCAACCTCAACAGGGCCAATTTCAGCCTCAACCACCTCAGTTCCAGCCACAACCAGCCCAATTCCAACCACAACCTGGCCAATATCAACCTCAACAACCTAGTCAATTCCAGCCCCAATCTGAACAAGAAAGCCAAGATGTTGAAACAAACGTAAACACCTACCAACCTCAATTGTACCAACAACCAATGTTGGTCCCAGCAAATCAATACCAGCCCCAACCGGGCTACATCCAAGCCCAGCTCCTCAACTACCCAGGCCAAGAGATCCAGTACCAACAAGCCCAGTTATTCCAAGGTCAATTCCAGCAACAGAATCAGTTTCAGCCAGGCCAAGGCCCAAATGCTCTCCAGAGTGGCCTAGATACGAACCAGCAAGGTAATGATATCGAGGAACCTCAAGATCAAGAGGAGGAAAACCAGGATGAAGGTAGAACGGCTACAGCAGTCGCAACGGCCTTTGGAGCAAGGTTAGTTGAAGTTCCTTTAGAATATTAATGTAAGGATAAGAGATGGTGCAGATGTGCGATTGGCGTCAAGGTTTGCGTTTCTGTGTCGTGTTTTGTAGTTTTGATTTGTCGCAATCGAAGGTTGGCGTGTGTTGAATTGGTAATAAATTTGTTGGCATTTTGTGTAGTTGGATGATTGGTATTATAAATGATAGTTAATGTGACTAACATCAGATGGAAGGATTTGGAAATGGCTTTTTAATATTGCTTGGTCTTCTTAAAAACTACTTACGTCAGGAAAAGTTTTATTTTCAGCTATGTGGGGCTGTTTATTATTTGGAGACAAGGTTTTTACTTCTTCTATACACACACTATAGAGTGCCATTTAATTGGGTGGTTTTAGAGTATGTTAGTAATAAAAAAAGTAGAACATCCATTTTATTTTTCAATTATTTTTTTTAGGACCTTAGTATACTTATATTTTTTAATTCGATATTTCATTCAGGATAATCATTGCAACAATAAAAGTCGCAAAATCGCAACTCGACGCCATCATCTTAGCGATCACGTAGCAGCAGCAGCAAATGTAAATTTTCTCAACACAATAGAGACATTGCCCTATTTGAGGGGGAATATTGATGTATTTTAATGTATTATTACGTCCTGCACATAGATAATGAGTCTGTTTATATTGGGCTATTGGCACATTGTCTGTGGTAAAGTGCGGTGATCAAATCGCAGAGGTTTTGTTATGGTATTCATTAATTATTGTAATTAAAAAGAAGTTAATATTTTTTTGGAGTTTCATTACTTCAACGTTGAGTTTTTTGTGCGTAATTTCTGGCAGAATAAACATTATCTTTCTTTCTTTGTCAAAAGCCATTTTGATGTATTTAATGTACGTTGACATTGAATTGTATTTACCTACATGAAGTTTTTTTTTAATATATCGAGATCGGTGTGTCCATTGCCCAAAACGGTAGATCGTAATTTTGCCAATTACGAAAAAAAGGCCACTTGAGGAGAATCTTAATATTAACCACTCAACAATCTGCGAAATTTAATTTTCATCTTTATCGCTAACGCAATTGGTTCAAGGTTGATTGGGAAAATTTTAAAGTGACGGATAACATTATTTGTCTTTTTAAACCCAACGCGACAATTTTATGACCATTTGACGACTCATTTTTGATCGAGTTTTTTTAGACACTGATGCCAATTTGGATCAAACCTTATAAACCAGCCTGTTTGATCAAATAACTCGAACATGTATGGCCTGCAATAATACTAACTTGCTAAAACGTTCTTTTTTTTCGTTGTTTTAAGGACGCAACCACGAGTACAACCTCAATACGGTGCCCCCTACCCTGTGCCAAGAGTACAGGCCGCTCCTGGAGCCATCACTACCACTGAATCTCCTGTCGAGGTAATTATAATAATGTACCTAATTTGAAGATTCTGATCATAAGATCAGGAAAGGAAGTACACGCACAAGATGGCCAGAGTCTGCGTTTCCTGATAGCTACAACCTGGGAGCCTTTAAGTCAAGAGAGAATAGATAGGCAAGCGTGCCTATCAATAATAAAAAATAAGTCATTGCGAAATCTGAATCGAAAGCCATTTACTCAAACTTGGCTGAAAATCATCACTGTTTAAACATCAAAATCTACATGAAGATTTAGCCCACAAACGCCCGCCCGTCACTACTTCTTAGTGTTTTAGCTGATGAGAAGTGGCGAGTGAGAAAGCATATAGGTTGATCCACACATCTCCAGGCCGTGCTTGGGATTTGTACGAGCCGTGGAGCGACAGATCTCGGGTAGAGACTGAAATAAAAAAATTAAAATAAATCTGACATACATGAATTTTACATTTTTTATCAAATTTCTCGAAGATTGATAGTCTCGTGTTTGACCACTAGCTCATATGGTTAACAACGATGCACGCTAACCATGAAATACCCTATTCATTATGGACTCAAAAACCCCAGGTTGTAGCTATCTGGATTTCAGGAAACACAGTCTCCGGCAAGGAACCTCTCTCCTAACCTATGCTTACTAAGGAACCTATTCCCAAAGAACCATTGAGAACAATTAAGATTACAATCAACACTTTTGTTTTTGTTGAACCAGGAGGTGACGGATGACGCTCCCGTGGTAGCTCAAGCAGTGGCCATTGCTGACGGCAACAGGAGAAAGAACGCTAAGCTAAGGTCAGCCAAATAGGGTTGATTATAAAAAAAACGAATTAGTCCATCAGAAAGATTTCCAAAAAATATTAAACACGTTTTTTGTTTTCAGGAGTCGTCGAGTCCGTCCAGTCTTCACCCTGGACAGATCCGGACACTTAGTATTGGCGCAAGGACAGTAAACAATACGACTTGAAACAAATACAAAACTAATTAATATATTCTTCATTTCAACGTGACGTTAACGCTGCGTCAACGCAACGTACATTTTGAATTAGACACGTTAGCGCAGAGTTTAACAGCCGTCAATTATCACAAAACATGAAGGAGAGACCACTTCTATTTCTCAACGGAATTTTACTATCAAGCCTTAGTTTTTGCGTCAAAATGTCTCATTTTTTTAAACAATATATTAAAGTTTAGATCAAAACATCTCATGTTTTTCTAACAAATATTAAACGGCATAATTATTCGTAAACATATACTGTAGTGGGATTCTATAAACATGTCGAAGTGAAAACTCAGGCGAAGTGAACGACACGTGAGCTGTCGAACCATACAAACAAGATGGAATGACAGCTCACTTACCGTTCACTCCACCCAAGTGAACACGGTGAGTTGTTGCCGGAATAGACGGGCTGCAGTGTGATTCGAAGTGAAGGCTTAAGTGAAGTGATCTCTAAGTGAGCTGTTAAATCATGTTATCAATATGGAATGACAGTTCACTTCGTCATCACTTCACCCAAGCCTTCACTTCGACATGTTTACAGAATCGACCGGCTGAACAACATGGCCCGTTTGCACCAAAGTCTAAAAACATTGTCCTGCTTTTGTTATTCCTTTGAACAGACAGACTAGAGGATCGAACTATCCAATAACATTTTTTTAGTCCGGTCCCCTCCTATTATGTCAAACGGTGGTCGAAATGAGATTATAAGTATTGCTATCTCTTTCTTATAACAAAAATTTGAGCTGTTTGGAGAAAAGCCTTGTGAAATTCAGTAAGGCAGTTATTTATATATCCTTATTTTATATATAGATAGGTAACATTTAAAGTCACCAGAAAATTGCAGACTCCGTAAGCTTTATTAGGTTCTTATAATTTCTCAACATATTTTGTTAAAATCGTTTTGAATAGGTACAATGAATCCCATCCCAATTCAATAGTTTCCTATATCTCCGAGTCATATGAAAATAGTAGTTTCACGCAATATTTTACAATCTTACGGCGTTTGCAATTTGCCGATGAATTTACTTATCTCAGATAGTCTCATCAATCATCCTTTGAATCCTATGCAGTATTATCAATTTCAAGTGCTAAAGTGATTTTTAAATTCCGTTGAAAAAATATATTATAAACTGTTTATTTATGAGTAACAATAGTATTTTTTAAATTCAACAGTTAATAGAATTGCATTTTTTGCTTTATGATCATTTTGTTTCGGACTTATATTTACTTTTACAATGTAATATAACTTTCTGTTATTACGAGTTTTCAATGCGCTTGTTTGTTTCTTCAAATAAATATAGTTATTTATTTTATCCAGTTGTTTTTATAAACCCCTTGCCGAGACGAGAAGAGGAGAGTAAGGGGCTGCGCAAACATACACACTTTTTGTTGCTGACACGGCACACCATCACAGGAAACCGTAGTTGCTGTGTCCTATGACGTCTGCGCAGGGATTGTCTAATTTAATACTTGTTATCTAGATATCAAATATTCATTGCTAGTTTGTATACGACACAAGACACAAAAGTGTCTATGTTTGTACAGCCCTTTAAGGTTAATCTACGGTGAACAAGTTCGGTTGTTCCCATTTGTTCTATGTAACATGACGACATCAACCGCGTAACGTCAGCTTCGACACATTGTCGTCGAAGCTTTTGGATATTGGCTGTAACGACTATTATTATTTATTACCGCGGCTGCGCTTCCGTCAACTACCCCTTTTATTTTTTTGCTTTTAAACCTTCCCTGTATTCTGGCGAACTAAACAAAAACAGAATTACCGAAATCGGCTCAGCCGTTCTCGAGTTTTAGCGAGACTAACGAACAGCAATTCATTTTTATATTTATGAAGAAGAAAGATTACTTACTACTACGTCATGTTCATTAGAACAAATGGGACCTACACCGAGCGAGTTCATAATGTAATCTGTTCGCACCGATATTTTATTGATTATTATCGATAAATCATTGAAAACAATTCATAATTAAAAAAATACCACGTATTAAGTTTTCCAAAGAGCGATCGAGCGTAGAATGCTTCAAATCAAACGGACCGACCATAGATATAATATAATCAAGGGACCGACCAAATCTGCTACACAGTCATTCATACGATCCAAGACCGGCATCGCAGATTTTGGAGAACTTGGAGACAAATCAGCGGGACTAGGCCACATTAGGTATAGGATGCACGAGGAGAGATGGGCCAGGATTGCCGCGCAGTAGGTGCCGTAAGATAGACGTCACAACCAAGGTAGGCCTAAAACGCTGCCCGCGAGGGAACTGAATTTTTTCGAAAGAGTTACCGCGGCCCTGCAACGCATAGAGCATTATGAGCAACACGGATGGGTTTTGGTCAGTAAGAGTCTGACACTCCCTTCTACTCTGCCCAGAGCGAGAGGAGTCATTTGATGATTTCATGATTTCCCATATTATGTATAAAAAAAGGCCTAAAATGCTGTCGTGACGACTTGGGCTCATTCCTGATTCCAGTCTAGCTGGAGATGGCAACAGATAGAGTTAGCTGGAAAAATATGGAAGAGGTTATCAGTTGGACAACTTATTCTATTAAAAAAACCGGCCAAGTGCGAGTCGGATTCGCGCACCGAGGGTTCCGTACAAACCTGTAGGTATATTTTATAAGCAAAAGTTTACGATTTATGACGTACTAGCTACCCGCCCCGGCTTCGCACGGGTGCAATGGATGTTATTATACATATAAACCTTCCTCTTCAATCACTCTATCTATTTAAAAAAACCGCATCAAAATCCGTTGCGTAGTTTTAAAGATTTAAGCATACATAGGGATATAGGGACAGAGAAAGCGACTTTGTTTTATACTATGTAGTGATTAAAAAAACTACTCAATCTCGAACAAACCAATTTTCGGTGGAAGTTTAGATGGTAATGTACATCATATATTTTTTCAGTTTAATCATTCTCTTATTTTAGAAGTTACAGGGGGGACGGACACATTTTACCACTTTGGAAGTGTGCCTCGCGCAAACTATTCAGTTTAGAAAAAAATGATACTAGAAACCCCAATATCATTTTTGAAGACCTATCCTAAGGATTCAGTTTCTTGCCATTTGGCTACGGAACCCTAAAAAGAGAAGAAATAGTGCAATCAGAAGTTGTGTAACATCGGGTTGGGCCACCCTATATATTGGACTCTGCTTTCATTGTAACCTGATGTCGCTGACTACCGCTTTTTTAACATAGGCCTGAACACTAATCTATACAATGTTTTGCCGACGTTCGGGCTTCTGACTCCCTGTAACGGCTGTCAAAGATCTTCAAATAACAGTTGGGATCAGCAGCTTAACGGACTATCTAAAGCTCAAGCTGTACCAGCCATTTGGCCAGAATGAATGTTGCGGCGCTCGTACGCTAAAACTATTGATTCTACAAAAAAAGGTTTTTACATAAATTAAAGGAAATTTTCTCTACTTTAATTATATAGATATTTTTATAGTAAAATGAGTCAGAAAGGAGATATTGTCAAAAAACTGTTTTTTTGACGACATTTTTCCAATATGGCGGCGCGAGCGGCAAAGATACGAGGTGGCAAAGTTGAAATTCGTAAAGAGCACATCGAAATCTATAAAATCACCAATTTTCAAAACTCCCGGAAAACTTTCCAAGTAACCTCATTTTTTTGCACCAAATGATTGTACTAATAATTAAGAAATAAAACACGTAAATCACTCTCCGAAATAACTAAGGATTCAATAGTAGCATAATAACACCGTAAATACAAAATATAACAATGAAAAAAGTTGGAACACTCGAAATTACAAGCGTATTTTCCCTTAAAAATGCCGCAGGATATTCAATCAGGTGCTTGAATTTATATAAGCCACTACTTCTGGAAACCGCAGTGGTAGCTGTGGACACTGTTACTGTGTCAACCTTCCCCGCTTCCAAAGATGCGCTCTCCTTTGCAAGGTCCACTGCTGATTTCAAGATTAAAAAATTATCTTTCAAAAGTTCAGGTGGCTGCAAAACCTTTACCCCTTCTTCGTAAGATGGTATTGGTGCTTCTGCAGACAGCTTAAGCATCAGCTGATCTAAGACTTGTCTCTGCACCAAGTCACATTGCACGCACATATCTGCATCCCGTTTGAGGTGATCTTCCTTAACAAATATTTCTTTATGTAGCATTGTTGGAATAGGTCGATCGCAAGTTACCGCTGCTACTGTGGTCTCAACTCGTTGGATTTCTACTGTTTGTGCTTTAAATTCGGGCTGATTAAAGGTAGCTAATGATTCTCTTATTTCTTTTACTATCTTATCAGCTAGCGTCTCTTCCAATTTTTTCACGGCAAAATCTAATACTATAGTCAGTCGCTCCCACATCTCAGCCAAATCTGTAGGATATTTATTCCTAATGCTGTCAGGACACGATCTTCTTGCTTCCTCTACTTCTTTAAGTTTGGCTTTTATAGCGACGTCGTTTGGTAAACTGATATTAGTTTGAAGGTAAGTCATATTATTTAAGTCAACAGGCTTCCGTAGTACGGATGATTTCTGCGTATCAGTTGGATGATCATCAGTTATATTATTTGATGTTAATGGAAAGCTATTTGCCATATTGCTACTATCAGTAACCAAGACGTCATTCAAATCACAGCACAAGTTTACAGTAGAATCAACAGATGGTGTTTTAGTAGGATAAAATCCGAGACATTTAACCTTGTCTAAAATAGTAGTGTAGTTTGAAAATTTGTTTGCAAACTTGTCGTCGCTTGTAAAACTAGATTGTGCATTTTCAGTGGGTACTATTGATTCAGAGTTCAATGTTAATGTGCAACCAGAATGCATGCTCGATTTATTAAAATCAGAGCTTGTTTGAGCGATAACAAAATTATCATCTTCACTTTGTACTCCTAAAACAGATTTTACGTCTTCATTTTTATTGTTTTGTACTTCTTCATTCAAATTGCTCGGAGTCAAAGTCAAGTCACTGTAATCGATTTTATAGTTCGGTTCGTCACTAGATGGTGGTTTCGACGTAAGTTCAATTGCATTATTTTTTAGCAATGTTTCAGAGCCTGTTAAATTTTCTTTATGCATTAATGTCTCATTACTAGTAGTAGCAGTGCGATCAATGTTTGTTTTTGAGTCGTTAAATGCTACGGCTAAGGATACGTTGATAATTTCTGACTTATACGGTGACTGTTTATCTGAAGTCACGGTACTGATGGAATCAGCAGTTTTCAAGCTGCGAAAATCCTCATTTCTTGATGATTCTGAGTTTATTTGCACTAATGTATTCTGGCTTGTATAACTTATGAAGGACTTTTGTGTAATTGATGGCGATGAATTTATGGAGTCGTTGTCATATTCAAAGATGCCAACACCGTCGTTTGTTGAAATTCGATCGGAATCGGCCAGTAAGTTTTCCTTTGCTAGAACTTTTCTTAAGACCCGTGACCTCGAAACAACCTTGGATAGTACATTACAATATAGTTGATTCTGTATTTGTTCAGAGTTAGGCGTATTTGACTTCGTTTTTTCATAATACCTTTCTAGTCTTCTAGTGATACTATTTTTTGGTTTTTTGTATTTATAATGTGCGTTCTTAAAATTGATGACGCGTTTACTTTTCCTAGGTTTCTTACTGGTAAATCTGGTGCTGTCATTGTATCTTTTTGTATGTTTTGGTGCATTAAATAATATTTCAGGTTGTCCTCCGTCCACCGTCCTATTATCAAGTATAACAAAGCTGCTTATTTGATGAGATTTATTTTCAACCACATCTCCACATTGGTTGTCATCTGATATATCTATTTTGACTTCACTTAAAGTTGGTATGTCTCGGATGATTGGAAGTTGTTCAGCAGGAGAAATAATAAAAGTTTTTGCCGAATTGTTAGAGTCAGTAGGTGAGATACTTGGTGTACTGTTTTCACTTCTCTTGTTTGTAATTTGTTGTACTTTCTGCGGGTCATCAAGAGTCTCCTGAACAGCAAACGCAACTACATATGTGGGCATTCTTTTTGAGTATATTGTTGGTGATTTAGGTCTTTTTCCTTTTTTCATGTTTAGTTCTTTGATTGATTCCATTTTGATTTGAAATTACTGCTGGTTATCTGAAACAAAGACGCATTGAGGAATTTGTTGAAAAAAAACCAAACAGAATAATGCAAAAATTTCAATCCGCATTTATTAGACTAACTTTAAACCAGTTCAAAAGAAACAAATAGACAGCCAGTTATGTTATTTATTTATGACTCAAAAAAATATAAAGTTATTTAACAACGACTATATGTTAGAATCCTAAGTCGGAAAGTTTTAAATGAAGAATTGAAGTTTCGTTTCGTTGGACTGGAGGTTTTATTTCTAGATTTCTTCGTGCAACAATTACTTTTACGTCTGGATCCACTGCTTGATGAGAAACCTTAATTGAATCTCTTATAACATAAGCGTAAAACAGGCAGCCCAACAATAGGATAGGAATCCATAATAACACACAGTACACACAACCCTCGCCAAAACCCATTCCTCTGCGTTTTTTGTAGCATTTTTGCAATCTGAGCTCAACCGGATCGTCTTCTACGCTGACACACGATTTAGTTAAAGATGAGCCAAAACAAGCGGTTTCCTCATCTTCACCTAAATCACGTATGCATACTTTCTGTTCTGCATCATCTTGTGCACAAGCTACTGTAGAAGAATAATTATGGCTAGGAGTACATATCGGATCTGGCTCTAACGCTGGCATAGATACGAATTGTATCGATGTATAATTTGTATCTGATCCACAAATACACGGTGGTAGTTTAAGTCCCTCATGGTTGCCGTTTGCTTTCTTTATTGCCCTAGCAAACAATTTTTTGAGCTGTCTACAGCTTTTTTCACTACAAGATGATGGCGAAAGATTACGGTGTACACTGCAAACGCGACACTGAGGATTCTTTTGATCCCGAAACAAAGCGGGCAATTTTCTTTTTTTAGCCTGCTCGGAAGTTATTTCAAATAAAGATTTAGATTTCTGTAACGAGCGACATAACGCGTCGTCGGCGTCTCTGGTAAATTTACTACTTCTAATATCTGGATTGTCTCTTATGTTGGGAAGCTCGTCCAAGTCGTTAGCCCTTGATGTCATGTCAGTAACTCTTAGAATAGACTCACTATCAATAATGCGATATGACGTACTCTTTTTTGCAAGTCTATTGTAAAAATCAAACGTTTCTTTTCTTTTAGGCTCCTTGGTTACCTTTAATCCGGATAAAAGCGTTTGTTTTTCAGCTAGCTCCTTTGAATATTGTATAGCTTTGGACGGATTTCTTAAATTAATAACTGCCTCGACTTTTGAACTGGATGTATAGTTGCTCGGATTACGCGATATATTAGTTTCAGCATTTGATTTATTGGACTCTTTCTTGAGCTGTTCATTGACAAATCGTTCAGCTGCTGAAGCTAAATCTTTTATTACAGCCCGAAGCTCACTAATCTCTTGTACTATTTCTAATTCAGTCGTTAAGGTGCTTTGCTCGATTAATCTGTTATATTTCGATAATCCTTCTACTTTTTCGTTCGAGTTAACATTAAAAATAAATTTAGCTTGGCAGACCGAGCTATCAAGAAGAGGAATTATTTCAGGACAAAATTCACTTGAACAGTTTTCGTTTTCAGTTTTAGATTTCATTAGTTCGTCATCCATATGGACAGATGCATCTACTTTGGTTGATTGTATATTGTATAGTAATGTAGGATTAAACTTTATGTCATAAATACCCAATGTCTGGTTACTAACATCTGTGTACACGTCTTTAGTTTTACAGTCAGACTTTGGGTAGACATTTATTTGCACGTCTAATTTAATATTTTTGTTTTTGTATTCTTCAAAATATTGCATTATGTTTTGGCAGTGTTTTAAAAGTTCTGCTCCCTGAGATGTCTGACTATTAGCTTTCTGTATAAATTGCTTTTTGTGTTTACTCTGATATGCCACACGTTTTTTGAACTTGTTGACCTTACCCTTGTTCGAGGTCTTCTTAAGGCCATTTTTAATGTCTATAGGTGAAGTTTTTTGGACTGTCAAATTACAAATTTTGAGATTTGAACATTTAATTGTACGATCTATAAAATCCTTTGCAACACCAGCTTTGCTTTCATTTTCTTCAGGTAAGCAATTCTCTGTTTCTCTTTGCTTGACGTAAATATCTTTTGCTATTTCAGTGGACACTTCAGCGTTGCTTGTTATTACTTTGTTAGAGTTAATTTCAGTCATTGTGTAATTACTGTTTTTGGCATCATATTGAATATTTTTCTCAGGCATATTTGGTTCGTTGGCGTATAGACTTTTTAAAACACTCGGCATGGCTTCTAACTGGTCTTTACCAATATCAATGTTATTCATTGGTAAGTTTCCGTGATTTGTAGTACTAGACGTTTCTGTCGCACTTTTATAAAATGGTTTTGGAAAAAATACAATATGGCGCTTCTTCTTTATGGCGATTGTATCATTATTCATGGACTTTGTTAGAGATTTGGTTGAAATTGCTACTAAATCGAAACTTGATGAATCTATTAATTTGTTTGATCTGTTAATAGAAAGGACTATGTTTTTATGGTTGATTTTTTTCATTCTATACCATGAGCTATTTTGATCTTTCTTTTCTTTCAATCCCCTTTTGTGAAAACTTCTTGGTATGCTCAAGGTAGAGATTATTCTTAAATCTTTGTAATTGAAAGGCGCGATGTGTTCTGAAGACCTTTTGCGGCTCACACCACTTTCTGCTGCTGAAGATTCAACATTTGCGTAACGTGATTTGTGTTTGCAGTATTGACAAGTGAGGGATGCGGTTGCAATTTTTTTGTTTTTCACTTCTTGTTTGCCAGCCTCCTTATGTAAAATGTAAGTCGAACCAGAAGATGACGGCAGATTATTCCTCGTGTCTAACTTCTGAATCAAAGAATCTAGTACTGTATCTATTTTTTGTTTGGTATCCTTGTTTTGTATTAAATGTTTTTGTATCCATTGGTTGAGTAGATCTTTCAGATTATCTATCATGAGTGATGCTATATCAAGAGGTTGATTGCTTTTGTCCGTGTCATTATCGCCGCATCCACTTGTATCTGGGTATTCCTCTATGGTTTCACATTCAGTGTCGACTAGTGTGGAGTACCTAGACTTTCCCGATGTTGTTCCGAGTAAGCTATTCTTCTTATTTCTGTAATACCTCCGCAGAATACAAACGTCGGTTTCTACGCTCAAATCTCTTTTCACTTTCCCTTTATCTGTATAATAAGTTAGTTGATTGGTTTCTAAATTCTTCTTTATCTGCAATATTCCGCTTCTTGAATATAACTGTGATGCTCCTGAAATCGTTCTTGAATGCAGAAACATCGCTGGATTTGATTTTTTGAAAAGCACTTTGGTGTCGCCATCTTTATTTAGTTGGGTTCTCGATTCTGAGTTTTTTCCCATCTCAACAATCTTCTCTTCTCTTCTGTAAGCAAAAATGTTTGTATTCTATTCATCTTTATCATTTTCTTTGTCAAGTGTTGTGTTGGTAGTAAAAATTTCTTTCTCGATACACAATATTCTTCTGCCAAGATTCGGAACTATTAATGGGGGCAGTTGCAAGCTTAAATTACGTTCGTGTTAAAGTGTAATCACTGCGAATGCGCGAAAAATAATTAACCAGGAATCTATTCGTGCTAAATTGTAAGAAATAAACTCGACCCACTATGAGTTACAGATACTTTATTAAATTCAGAAGCCTGAAGTCACATTTAAACAGATATGATAATTACCAGAAATCATGTCATCATGAGTCTTTGCAATTCGATAGGTACAGGAGTACAATAAGTTCTATAATAGAAATCTTAACGAAAGGAGATAGATCGGACTATCGCCCAATAAGTCTCATGTCTAATATATATATGGTTTCTCAAAACTAACACTAAACCGCATCACCAAAACATTTGACGAACAACAAGAAAACCCAAAGAACTGCCTGTTCTTAAGGATGTGAAATCATCAAATGACTCCTCCCATTCTGGGCAGTGCAGAAGGGAGTGTCAGACTCTTACTGACTATAATCTTCCTAATGTCTTTTGCGTTCAGTCGCGGTGACTATTCAGACAAATTCCACAACCCTGGCAGGTGGCACTGGCCCTAGTGGGCCCCGTCTTCTTTGAGACTCATCGCGCCGTCGACCCGGGCCTGGTTCTAATAGCGCGTTCTATTAGAGCGACGGTGAACATTGGGTGGCTTGCCGTCCGCAGGCCTACGGTGACCGGGAATTGCCCTGCGACTCCGGACGCGAGAAAAGAGAACAGGCTGGATTTCGATCAGGATTCTCAACCACATTCATGTGGTAAAACAGCTTGTTGAAAAATTCCAAGAATACAAATATCCACTATAATGGCTTATTCTTTAATGTATGTTCTTATAGCAAAGCACGAATAAGGCTGGAAACGAAGGGAGAAACTTTCCGTATACCTAGAAGAGTGAGGCAGGGAGACCTACTATTTTCATCAGTGTTAAGAGGAAGTCATCAGGAAGATCGAAAGAGACACTATGGGAATTAACATCAATAGGATACCATTAATCACCTCAGAGTCCCTGATGACGTCATATCAAGTAACCTGGAAACCTTCAAACCATGCTCCAAGCTTTATCGCGTGATAAGAATACTTACATTCCTAAATATACCTGGACCAACTTATTGCATTCAACAACCAAGTAAACTCAGATATAGAGAGATAGGTATGCAATGCATGGAAAAGATATTGCTCTCAAGATGTACTAAAAGGTAAATATTACAATTAAGCAAAAAATATACATTACAACACTTGCCTATCAGCAATATGGGTGCCAGACCTAACACACATAAATAGAAACAAACATTGATTACTTGCCAAAGAGCCATAGATCGGAGTATTCTAGGTAACACAATAATAGCCCTAGGATCCTACGGAAATTGAGGAAATTGTAGGCAAAACAACACAAAAATAAAATTTGCACCTCCAAAGCAAACCACATTATGAGATAGAATAAATGGACAAAATATGTAACAAGTAGATCCCCAGATTCCAAACAAAGAGAAAAAGAGGATGACAAAGAAAACGTTGGTATAACGCTGACATCAAAAATGTTGCAGGTCCATTATGGCTCAGAACAACTTGAACAGAGTGGAAAGACCTAAAGAAAGTTTTCGTGTCGCAAGAACATTCTACATTAATAAATTAATGTTTAAAAGAGGAAAGATTTGTATTTTCTAACTCGCACGAACGAAGTCTCGGGCGAAGTGATAGTAACTAATATACAATTACTAAGATTGTTAAAATCAATTATTTAGCATAATAAAGCTGTGGTCACGATTAACACTGGTCAACAAAAAGCACTTTTTGTGTGCCACAAGAATGTTTTTAACTAATTATGTTAAGAGTATGTGTTAGTATCATGGAACTGAAATTAGAATTATTGAGACACAAATAGTTTTGCTGTAATATGATTTTGAAGTGGAGCTTTGAGGCGAAAACTAAAGTTTTCAGGTAGTTCTAATACAGGCACATTATCAGGTTAAAGGATTGATTGTGCAGCAGAAGGTACGTCAGTATACTCACTATCCCTTTATGCTCAAAAATCCCAAAATAAAGCTCACATTTTTTTTTACTGATCGTGCAGAATTACTTTTTGTGTTTTAAAAATAAATTCACCATGAACGAAAAGAAACTTGTTAGAATCTTTTGAACACTTTTTTCGCATTAAATAAGAATAAAATAACTTGAGTTATTTTATTTTTATTTTTTTTAACTTACTGAAAAAACAGCTACTTTATTGAAACATAAAAAATCTGAATGTTACTGGTAGTGGCTGTAACACAAAAACTAGACCTGATCAAAACAAAATAAATATGGTTTTGTAATAAGGGTAGGTAGGTAATTCAAAACTAGTGAGCACATTCCTTGTTGCAAAATCTTGTTGACTAGTGTTATTATTAATAACGTTTTATTGAAATCATGTTGGTAATAAAGGCTTATGACAAAAAGCGACGTAGGGAAGAAATCGGTGAAAAGCTAAGCGCCATACCTATGAGCGAACCCCGTAGAGCTCTTGTACATAACTTTATAATAATATGACCCATCGCAAACTATTGGTGGGCTTCACCGGGTTGTTTTGTTAAACAATGCGGTGTTGTGCAACCCGAATGATCAGCGGGGTTAAAAAAGCCAATTTAGTAGATTCATACTAGTATCAATCAATCTGTATCAAGTTTCATTTTCATCTTTATCGCTAGGTTGATCGGGAAAGTTTGACAGTTCCGGGTAATATGATGTGCTTACTGGATCTAATAAAGGGCCCTTTTAGAACTGCTGTTGTACCTATGCGCAGACCTGTAGTCAACTTTGAGACACCGACAATATTGACAAAAGACTTATCTACTAATAAAGAACTTGAAAATACTTACCAAATATTGGTTAACGTCAAGTCATTGTCCAAAAAAACTGTATAAAACGCAAGATTCAAGTTTATTTGTAAATTACATAGGATCACACATAAGAAAATTTTGCTTCATTGACATCTCTGGTGATATGAATTATTCTTCTTTTTGAAGTTAATGTCTTCGTTTAATTCAGATGATCTATAGTTTAAGTATAAACAAAGAGGATTTATTCTACGGATATTTTATTTTAGTTTTGGTATGATTTGGACCACAACGGAGTTATGCAAAATGAAACAGCAAAGAAGATCAACATACATTATGTAGGTTAATGTCTTAAATGGTATTTTGAGGAAAGTACCTCACACATTTGAGTGGACCTGTCCAGACATATGTTTTCATAATTTGACAAAATGTACTGATAAAAGATGCCTGGATACCAAGAAATTGGGGAACAAAGCGAAAATGTGTTCTTCTATGACTTTTTGTATAGAAAATGCTAGTTTTAAAATAATTTGTAACACATCTAAAAGGGATTCTCAACTTGAGAGCTATTGAGCTGTGAGAGAATTTTGCTGTCATTCGATTAAACTTGTAACTAATCCGCATATCCTCCTGGATGATCCTGATGAAGAATACTTAAAGTAAAAAAAATATCTTTTTCTATCTTTCTTCTTTTTTCTTTCTTTTTTCTTCTTTTCTTTTTTATTTGTTAGAATATGAAGTTGGACATCTTTTCTTTACATGATACTTTTTTTCAGTACCTTCCAGCGTAACCGGTGACCACGTACCGACAGACGCAAAGTTGGAAGGCCCAGTAGACCGATGAACTGGCTCGGGTCGGGTAGCCGATGGAAGCGAGACGCACCAGGACCGGTCGTTGTGTGATGCTTGGGAGAGGCTACTGTACCTTGCTACTGTACCTAGAGTAGTGGACGTCTTTCGGCTGATAGATGATGAACTTCTCTTCAAATCTACTTACATCCATTCAGCTGTTTGGATCTGATTGATTACAAAATCCAAACAGCTCATTTCTTTCTCATTTCCGATTTGATCGCGATTTCGTATTAAAGATGATAATGATGAATATTTGCAGTGTTTTCAGTACTCTTTTAGTAACAACTTTGAAATAACAATTCATTCATGCTGTATCCTGTACAAGTTAACTTGATACCTGCCTCGATAGATTTCGTATGACTTCGAGGTTTTTAAAATTGAACAATTCGATTTCGTTGAAAAAAATATATAAAACGTAATTCGAGCCAGGTGCCAAGTAAATTCGTACGGGTAGTAGATTTTTAATAGAGACCAACTGAAGATGGTCTGAACTAAGGTCTGGCTCAGCTGGAACTTGTTTTAGCAGTCTAGTTTGCAACCCCTGGCTGAATCAACAAAGCACTTACAATAAAACTTTTTTTTTGTTTGTATTCGTTTGCTCTTGACTCTTGTCTAGCTCAGAGATGACAGAGACAAAGTCTACGATGGAGCGAGCTTACCCAGCCGATATATTCTGTCAACATATCACCGTGAACACTTAGGTAGAGTGAACGACAAATGAGCTTTCAGTCCATCTTGTTTGTATGGTTTGACAGCTCACTTGTCGTTCACTTCGCTTAAGTTTTCACTTTGACATATCGCACTGCTGAGGCTGAGGAGGAAAGTTTTTTCGACTCACGTTCGAACGCGTTCGATTGCGAGCGCGTTAGAATTTAGTATGGGAATTTAGTTTTAGTGCCACCTGGTGGTCACTCGTAGAACCTAATTTCCCATACTACATTCTAACGCGCTCGCAATCCAACGCGTTCGAACGTGAGTCGAAGAAACTCACACTTAGGCCTCTGAAGTAGCCTGTTCACTCTAACTTTGAAAAGGTTAGGGTTGTAAGCGTTAGGAAACACTGACGCAGGCAGAGATTTCCACTCCTTTGCTGTGCGCATTATGATCACTTTAAAACATTGTCATCATACTGTAAGCGTAACCTAATATAGTTAAGAAAAGGCTACATTTACTCAACTAGATTGGGGTCGGCTTCCAGTCAAACAGGATTCAGCTGAATAATTAAGCTTTTAAATAAATTATGAAAAATTATTCCACCGATGATGTCCACTAATGAAAGCCAGGTATTCAGAAGGGTTCTTCCCGAGATATTAGTTAGAAACTTTATCTAATTCGATTTAACTTATATTAGAACGCGTCCCTTTGATCATCCGAAAATTGTAACTGACGAGTTTGGTCAAGAACAGAACTGGGTATCTGACATTGTTACAAGTGCTTTTATAACTTGATCGAGTATTTTCGGTCAAAGATTCCTTTAAAGTTCGAGTGGTATTTAATGGGGTTTAATTAAGTATCTCTTTAATTAAGCCCCATACAGAAATCTGTAGTAGACACTTAATTCTAAAATAGAGAAATCTTACGCAGTTACGCAGCCCCTCGCTCGTGCTGGTATCCTATTTACCCTAAATAGCTGTCGAACAAACTGGTTTGCGTTCCCCTATTCGCCGAATGGTAGGTACATATAATACTCTTTTATTAATATTGATATTTTTGTATGATCCAAATCAAAACTTAAATGGAATTTATTATGAAACTGTTATCTAATAATAATTAATAAAATGAAATGAATATATTATAATGAATTAATTCATGTATAATAATGATAATGAATTGAAATGAATTTCAAATGAAGCTAATCTTCTTTTATATAATTTTAATGTGGAACGTCAATGAAAGGCGGGGGTTAACGACAGACTGGTTTATTGCAAACTAAAACTAAGCTACCCACCACCATGACAATATAACATTGTAACTATGCAAGAACCGACAGAATGTCACACTTCTCCTCACCAAGTCTACAGACACATTTTAACATTGAACCTTAATAAACTAATGTACTAAATGTAAGAGAGTTCGTTTAGCACGATTGAGCGCTCGTAAGGCTCGTGCGGACGCACCCAGGGGTGGCGACGATCGCGACAGCTCGCGCCCTTGATTTGGCAACGACCGTTCAGGTTCATCTTGCGATTTACTCGCTTCCGGTGTCGTGACAATAGTTTCACTACCACCGCTGGATGCGTCTTCAAACATGTCACCTTCGGCTCCGCTATCGACGCTCGGTTTGTTCGTCTTACTCGGACTCATCTGTTCGGCAACTGCCACGCCACTCATTCGTGATAATGAGTACCTATTTTTACTGCTAGTTGAAATGATTTGGTCCGCATGTCTACGCCACTCAACACCGTTACCAATACCGACCTTATACGAGACAGGCCCAGTTTTTTTAATAACAGTGGCTTCAGTCCACTTATCCCCCCTCGCGGTATAATCGCGAGCCATCACTGCGTCTCCCACCTGGAATTCTCTATCCGACCCTTGGGCGTGGGCGACCTGTCGCTCTTGTTTGGCTTGAACTACGGCCGCCACGTCTGGCCGCAGTGCGTCCAATCGACTGCGCAGGCGCCTCCCCAGAAGCGCCACTGCCGGGGACACTCCCGTAGTGGCGTGGTCGCAGTTGCGGTATTGAAAAAGAAACCTACTAAGGGCAGCGTTTACATCCTGACCTTCGTATATAGCTCTCTTAATTGCTTTTTTAATTGTTTTTACCGCGTTTTCCGCCGCGCCATTACCCTGGGGCCGATAAGGAGCCGAAGTTGTATGTTTAATACAATTTTTTTTACAATATTCCTTAAATTCTAGTGAAGTGAATGGCGGGCCGTTGTCAGTCACGAGCTGTGACGGTAAACCAAAACGTGCGAGTATACTTCTAAAAACTTTAATCGTAGAAGCTGCATTCGTACTATGCATCGGTACGGCCTCTATCCACTTAGAATGCGCGTCCACCATTATTAGGTAACGCACGCCCCCGCAGTCTGCGAAGTCCGCGTGTACGCGCTGCCACGGGTGCAGTGGGAACTCCCAAGGGTGCAACTGCGCCCGCGGCGGCGCGTCCCGCACGTTACGGCACGCAGCGCACGACCTACATATTTCCTCAATGTCACGATCTAAAGTCGACCAGTAAATGTAATTCCGCGATAAACTTTTCATTTTGTTAATGCCTAAGTGCCCCTCATGAACTTCATTTAATATTTTCTTTTGAAGAACATCTGGTACCACTATCCTATACTTATAAATAACGCATCCTTGATCAACTACAAAATCGATTTTCCTCGCAAAAAATGGCTTTTCCAGATCACAGCTCGGATTTGACGGCCAACCGAAGAGAACACAACCTTTGATTTTACATAACAAAGGGTCTCGCTCAGTTTCCCTCGCAATATCTTTGAAACTGACAGGCAATGACTCCTCTATAAGATGTAAATAGTCTATAGTGTCAACAGAACGACCCTCCCGAGGTAACGGTAGCCGCGATAACGCATCAGCCGGGCCGTTGTCCACTGATCGCACAAATTCTATTGCAAAATCATAAGCTGCCAGGCGTGCAGCCCACCTCTGTAAGCGGCTAGCCGCTGTTTGCGGGATTCCCCCCTTGGCCCCAAATATATGAGTAAGCGGCTGATGATCGGTGCGTAGTGTGAAGCGCCTACCGAACAAATATTGGTGATGTTTCGTGATGCCGAACAAAATAGCCAGTGCTTCTTTGTCCAGCTGGCTGTAGTTGCGCTCGGGCGCACTGAGTGTGCGCGACACGCAGCTAACGGGCCGCTCGCTACCGTCCGCGTACTGGTGCGCAAGCACGGCCCCTAGTCCATACGCGCTGCTATCCACCGACAATACCAGCTCGCGCCCCTCCTCGTAATGCGCTAACACCAGTTCACTCAGGAGAGACCGCTTTGCTTCCAAAAAAGCTTTAGCGCATTTGGAGTCCCATTCCCAACCGCTATCTTTCTTTAAAAGGTTGTGTAATGGTTGCAATATGGTGCTCAAACGGGGAATAAATCGCCCGTAATAATTTAGCATCCCAAGAAAACTCTTTAGTTGTGTTACGTTATCTGGTTTGGGCGCACTGGAAATGGCCTCCAATTTTTCAGAATCCGGTCGTAATCCTTCCTTATTTATAATAAAGCCCAGATACTTTACACTTTCTTGTAAGAACTTACATTTACTAAGTTTTACAGTTAGTCCCATGCTACGTAACCTTTCGAGTACAGCTCTCAGGTTTTTTAAATGTTCTAGTCTATTTGACCCGGTCACACAAATGTCATCTAAAAATACAACGCACCCTGGCACCCCGCGCAGTGTCTCCTCCATAATCTTTTGAAATTTTTCCGGTATTACCGACAACCCGTACGGTGTACGTCGATACGCAAATGTACCCATATGTGTAGTTATTGCTGTATATGCTTGCGAATCATTCGATAAAATGCACTGTTCATACGCATGTTTCAAGTCGATTTTAGTAAATTTATCGCCCCCACTGAGATTCGCAAACAACTCCTCGATACGCGGCAATGGATAATAATCTCTTTTTAATTTTGGATTGATGGTTATCTTATAATCCCCACAAATGCGTATGTCCCCATTTTGTTTAATTACTGGGACTATTGGTGTCCCATAATCCGAGTAATCGACGCGGTAGATGGAGCCGTCGGCCACAAGACGCTCCAGCTCCCGTTCGACACGTGCGCGCAGTGCCAGCGGCATCGGTCTCGCTCGCACGTAAACTGGTTCCTTATCTAACAGCTGTAGTCGTATGGGCTGTTTGCAGGTACCTAACTTATCGGTAAACACTTCTGGGAATTCATTACATAATTTGTTTACGAATTCATCATCTACGATTTCATTGAGGTTTATTTGGAAGGACTTCGGATTAGCTAACTGCCGTTTTTTATAGTAGGTATTTTTTTTTGGGTAGAATGCACCTTTTCTATAGTAAATTTGAAAGTACCAAAACGCGCAAAACAATAGGGGCTGAAAAAAAAATTCGCCAAAACTTTCTTTCGGGATTGGTGGGATAGTGGGAGTATTAAGGGTGGGGAAGATTACGTGGCGACTCTATATAAGCTTTTAATCTAAATTAAGGTCAGGGGCATCTTCAAGGTCAAGGTCAAACTCGTAAAGGTCAAGGTCAAACACTTCAAGGTGAAAATATGCCTAAAATCGTAGAATATTGCCCTCTATCAAACTCCAACGTCAAGAATATACTCAAGGTCATACTCGAACCTCTCAAAAATGTTAATTTGAAAGAAAATGTCGACGGAGCCCCGCTGCGCGGGGCTCCTACTTCTGAGTGGTTTATAAAAAAATAACCTCGAAGGGGATGGCGGGGTCTATTCGCTCGCTTCGCTCGCTCACTCGTCCCCGCCATCCCCTTCTAACCTAACCTATCCGAGTCGGGGTGCCCCCAAGTCCAGAGCTCGCTCCGCTCGCTCTTGCACTCTCGAAGACGCAATCCTTGGTGTAGTACGCACAAGTGGCTCACTTGAGTCCAACACTTGCACAACACTTAGCACTTCGGGATCGCGAGATGACGTATCAGAAACCGGGGACTTCGGAGACGCCATGTCAATCGTTGAAACAAACGGGAGTACGATAGACGCTCTCGACTGAGAGTACAAACGATGAATGAATGACAACTGTCAAACATAAACGTCGCATACATCAAATATTTTGAAATTACGTTTCGTTACCCACAACCGCGATTTTTTTTATTTAATTAATTTTATTATTTGCTTTTTATTTGAAAACACAATACTTGCGCAACTATTTAAAAATAAAATAAAGTAAAAAACTATAATATTTAATAAAAAAAAACATTTAAATGTGTGGTCACTTAGTCTGACCGTAAAACGAAACGACCTTGGACCGATTTTTTAAGTTATCTGTGGCAAATTATGTCATTTTTTCGTAAATAGGTTAGAGAAAACTGAATTTTTAGGATTTTTTTTCTCTAAAACTGTGTGGTTGCGCGCTATAAAACTTTGTGATAGTGTTCTACAAGAAGAGTACTCTACCCAAAAAAATAATCAAGCTCCAAACCCACAGTTGCTAAAACGAAGTTGAGCCGTTTATTTGTGTGATTTTTAAAGCGCGCATCCATTCTCGCCCCAACAGAGGCCGCGCCCCACCGTTAATAACGTAAAGTCTTAAGGACTTCCCTTCAACTGCGCCTAGACTCACGTCCACCTCAATGTAACCGAGTGATTCGATTCGTGAACCTGAATAACCGCGTAAAATTAAATTATCTGGGTTAATCTTTTTATGTGAAAACCAACGTTGGTACATACTGTCACTTATTGCTGAAATACGACTACCCGTGTCCACTTCACATTCAATGTTCATATTATCAATTGTTAACTTAATAAAGTATGGTTTGTTACCTTGTGCTGCTACATTTAGGTTGAACATACCGTCGTCCGATTCGTCACTGACATAATTTTGCCGACCACCACTACCGCGCACTTGTTTACACACTGCTTTTAAGTGTCCTTTTTGGCCGCACTCATCACAACTATAATTTTTAAACCGACACCTCTCGGCTGCGTGCGCCTTGCCACAGCGCCTGCATGCTCTTGCGCGCCCGTCCGCGCCGCCGCTACCACCGCCACCGTTGCCGCTGCTACCGCTGCCGCTGCCACCACTCCCTGTTCCTGTAGCCGCTTTACCCGCGCTGCCGGATGGTCGCGATGATTGGCCGCGCTGGCCCGTTCGCCAGCCGCGTGCATTATGCAGGCTCTCGCCCGCCTCACCGCTTGCCGGCCTCGATGTCTCCGCCACCGCCGACGTTGTGCCACTTACTTCAGCGTGCTTCTCCGCTGCCTCTAGAGCCAACGCTAGTTCCACTGCCTCTTTATATTGTATCTTCTTTTCGGCGAAAATTCTGGATCGCATCACATCGTTCGTTAGGCCCGACACGAACTGATCTCGTAAATTCTCCTCCAGCGTCGAGCAAGACTTGCACTTCCCGAAATTGCAAGTAGACGCGAGGTGTTTCAACGCTTGCAGGTACTCTGTGAGGGACTCGCCGGCCCGCTGCCGGCGCAATCTGAACACGTGGCGCTCGGCAATCTCCGACCGTTGTGGTTCCAGGTGTTCCGTCACCAGTTGCACTAGTTCGTCATATGTCTTGTTTTCCGGAAAGCTCGGAGAACACAAATCACACATAAGTGCATACGTTTCTTCCCCTACAACCGTTATTAACATAGGCACCTTTAATTCATTGTCTATTTCATTTAGTTTTATGTACTGATTCACTCGGCGGATATACGCTGGCCATTGTTTTGAACTTAAATTAAACGATTCTATTTTTCCGATAGGCATAATGAATAATTAGGAATAAAAATCCCGTTCTCGTCGCCAATGGAACGTCAATGAAAGGCGGGGGTTAACGACAGACTGGTTTATTGCAAACTAAAACTAAGCTACCCACCACCATGACAATATAACATTGTAACTATGCAAGAACCGACAGAATGTCACATAATGTTTTTTTACTAAGTTATTTATTAGTTATTTATTGTGAGTGATGTATATTAATATATACATATATTTATTGGTGTGTATTAATGTACGATTATTCTAATAATGCTTTCTGGTGGCACTCATTACCAAATAATTATATTGTTAGTAATATGTGGATAATATAGCGGACTGCAATATTGTTGTTTACTATGCCTGTTTTTCATGTTAAATTTTGTATTGTATCTGTTTACTGTCCCCAAAATAAAATAAAATGACATCTGTTGTGAAATCGATAATTGATTTTGCATAATTGATGGTAGCTGATTTTAATATGAGAATCACGTCCAAAAGAATAGTAGTATTTTTTTGGAAAAAATATAATGTTACATTAGAGTATTAGACAATGTTCTTAATAATTTGATACTTATGTGAAATTTTTGAGTTTTCTTGGTTCAATATAGTTTAATAAATTATTAACACTATACTATTTAAAGACAGTGTAATGCCCTACATTTTCACGGCTATAGTACAGAAACCCTACTGAATTTTCGGGTTACGCGGGTGTTCAACGAGTGCGCGTTTTGTGCCCTCAAGGTTGCTGACATATGCCAGAAACATCGTTTAGTGTAGATACGACCTTTTTCTTATGACGACAGCAACAGGGTACATTCTACATCATCTGCCTAGCAATGGGAAATTGATTTTTTACTCGAACACTGTGCTCTTATGTACTGTGTATGAGGTCGGTGTAACTTTTGTTAATGCTTTTTATTTATTAAACCCTTTTAACAGAGAAATGTACAACAGAGCTCCGTCGACCTGCTGACGGAAAAGCTAACCCTAGACGGTCGACGTCACGGGGAGTTGACTATAGATAGTCATTCAGTAAAACAGTTCAGCTTTATAGATCAAACAGTATAATAGATTTGATTTATTTGATGAGCAAATTTAGTGTGCAATTTATTATTTATGGTGGTAACTTCAAATATTTGAATAGAAAAATAGGATTTACAGTTGTAGGATTAAATACTACCCCCGATAAATTACCGCCCAAAAATGCCACATACCACGTTCTGCGTCACAACAAACCAATAGTTAACGCCAGCTTTATTAAAAGGATCTCGAAGGTCCTCCATCGGTCTACAAACAATGTCTGAAGAAACTTTGATTGGAGGAGACATAATTACATTCAATGTTTTAAACTTCAACAATGCCTGCTTGATTATGATTTTGGCAAGTCTCACTTTGTTGGTCGAGATTGAAGAGAAATAATGGCGGAGTAAGATAAGATTTGAGTTTTGTTCGTGACTGTGACTCCTGGTTAACTAATAACAGCTTAATGGCTCGGCTACATGCTCCGCCTTGCTGCTGTCCAGGCCTGTACAGTCATGACTGTACAAAAAGACGTGATATCTGATACTGCGCGAAATTCCATCTTGTCGTTAGCACGCACGCGGTTACCTGCGCAACCTGTTTGTGCAGGCATGCTCTCAGGCAAGACGGAGCGTGTAGCCGAGCTATAAGTGCTCGTTTACAGATACGCGATGCGTTGGGCGTGCTACGCCGCGTGCCTAGCCGCGTTCGTCGCCGCGGGTGTCCCAGGTTTTACCGTGAACGGAGAGTTGCAGGAATAGCTGGTTGCTATGCTGCGTGCGCCGCTGCGTGCGATGCCGCCGGCCCCGCCTGTATTTCAAAGCAAACACGTGTAAAGTCGCTTCTCCATAAACGCTCTCATACAACGCCATGTTTGAATTTAATGCGGGCTGTGTCGCCGCACGCTACGCCGGACGCCCCGCGTCTCCATAAACGAGCACTTAGAGTTCTATCTTCAAGGTAAAGTATCACTTGCCAAGGTTGGTCCTTGGATGGGTGACCAAGACCATAGGCATTTCATACTGAGACACCTAAAAGCATCGGAAAGGACGTTAACAGTGGACTCTTGTTTTCATTTATAGATCTATGACAATCGTTCTGAGTCGTTAAAGCCAGATAATCTGATACTGGTCTTGCTGAAGGTTATCGAGTTACTGGGTTGTGGAAGGAATCATTCAGAGTTAAATACTGGTGTTCAATTGCAACAGTTTAGACTGGAAGCAGGATCCAACAATTAGTGAATATGCGTGAAAAAATAAATATTATCTATAGTTTAGACAACTAGCTGTCGCCCGCGACTACATACGCGTATATTCTGTTTTCCAGTTCTCTTAGGAATTTCGGGAAATGAGGAGCTCGTGGCTAAATAATAACAGACGCACGGGTCGATCTTTAAGGTTAAGCAACGCTTGCCAAGGTTGGTCTGTGGATGGGTGACCATCTTAACATATCGAGTTTCCTCCGTGCCTCGGAAAGCACGTTAAGCTGTTGGTCCCGGCTGTCATTTGGAGATATTTGGCAGTCGTTACGGATAGTCAGAAGCCAGAAAATCTAACACCAGTCTTGCCAAGGAGTACCGTGTTACCCAGTTATTGGGTTGTGGAGGTCTGGTAGGCAGCCGCTCCACGTAAAATCCTGGTATTCAGCTGAATCCGGTTTAACTGGAAGCCGACCCCAATATAGTTGAGAAAAGGCTAGGCAAATGATGTAGGAATTTCGGCAAATCCTCTGGTAAGTATTTAATTGTCTCTAAGTATTTCATTTTGCGAATAAAAAATCGCATGCGTATTCCCTATTCTTAATTCTTTATTGCGTACCATATTGTATATAGTTGGTAGAAAAAATAATTGTATTAGTCACAATTATGGACTCTGTTGGGGACAGCATAGATCAAGTAAGAGAGAGGAGGAAGAGCACTAGGTGTGGGCACAAATTTTTGGTTTAGTAGTTACTGCAGTGCGATGTGCGATTCTGTTCTGAACATGTCGAAGTGAACACTTAGGCGAAGTGAACGACAAGTGAGTGAGATGTCATGCCATCTCACTTGTCGTTCACTCCACCTAAGTGATCACGGTGAGATGTCAAAAGAATCGAACGGCTGTAAACATATCGAAGTAAACACATAGGCGGAGTGAACGACAAGTAAGCTGGCAAACCATACAAACAAGATGGCATGACATCTCACTTGTCGTACACTCCACCTAAGTGATCACGGTGAGATGTCAAAAGAATCGAACGGCTGTAAACATATCGAAGTGAACACTTAGGCGGAGTGAACGACAAGTGAGCTGTCATGCCATCTTGTTTGTATGGTTTGACAGCTCACTTATCGTTCACTCCTGTCCTCACGGTGACATGTTGACAGAATCGACCGGCTGTTTCATTAAGGCTTATTAATATGTTTAACTTACCACCAGATATAGTAACATTTAGCAGTCAAAAATAGTAAATGATCACCAAAATTAAACCCGCATTTTAATGTAAACTTATAACCAAAGTTATAACATCTTGCTATCCTATTTAAGCAAACCAACTCCAAAAAAATATTCTAACCCAAAAATAGTTAAAATGATACGCAAAAAAATACGTTATCCGATTAAACCAAATGATTCACCAAAAATAGAAGGGATCTGGCGCTCGGCGGCCGCTAACGCGGCACGCACGCTTCGCTCACTCGCCTTCGCGCGCTAATGGCGATGGTTCTAACCTAACCTAACCCACATGTTTCACCAGCCATACAGGGGATCTGACGCAGACACGTTACTATAGAATTTGAATATTATACTAACTGAATATTAATTTGCTCGCTAAGATTTAGTGATCATTTACTACATTTGGTGTTCGAATACAACTTGAAGTGCAGTCGTGACTAAACTAGCTAGTACTATTGTAATTCTACAATTTATTTTTCTGGTGTTAAGTATTTATTTTTGGTAAAAGAACTAAGGGTATTAAAGCATTTTATGGTGGTCATTATATTTATTCCCTTTCATTAATACACTAGCACTTCGCCCGTGAATTCGGTCGCGCGGGTTTAGTTGGTAGGTACTCCACGAACTTCACCTCCCCTCTACCCTCGGGTATCGGGTAACGTACGAGTTACTTATTAATAGACTAAACGTAGGGCAGTTCGCTTAAACCGCAACATTTTCCTTACTTACCTATAGTATTTTTATCCTCTTGGTAACTTTTAAATGAAAGAGCGATATCAATCATTTAAAGTGTAATTTACAGGATTAATAATAATAAAATAGTATAATGATACTAAAATTCTTCCGTTACTGCGTGAGTGACTGACAGACAACGCACAGCCGAAACTACTGTTCGTAGAAAGCTGAAATTTAGCGGAGAGTGTGCCCAGGAACTCCACGACCTCATCCCACCAGCCCCCTTCTGCCATCGGACATCCAGACGCACTGCAACTTGCCATCCCTACCTTGTTACTATTCGACCAACTCGCACTAAGTACTTCCAAGACGCAGGCAAAGGAGTGGAACTCTTTGCCTGCGTCTGTGTTTCCGAATGCTTACAATCCTTCTAAGCAATCCTTTTTTTTTTTTTTTAGGGATGAGAAATCATCCAATGACTCCTCCCGCTCTGGTTGTAGCGGGAGAGAGTGTCAGACTTTTACTGACTAAAACTCATCCATGTTCCTTCAATGCCCTTTGTGTTCCGGAGCCACGGTATCTCTTTCGAACAGTCCCGCGACTCCGGCAGGCGTCGGCCCTTTCGGGCCCCTCTGTGTGCTGACTCTCTTTGAGGCGCGCGTAGAACACTAACGCGCCGTCGACACGGCCTGTCATCTGAAGACGGACGGACGGCGAGCCACTCATAGCTCGCCGTCCACAGGCCCGCGCCTACGGTGGCCGGAGGTCACCGGGTGGTGGCCTCCGACGCCCGCGGCGTATGCTTACAACCCTAATCTTTTCAAAGTTAGAGTGAACAGGCTCCTTCTGGGTAAGCTCACTTCATCGTAGACTTTGTCTCTGTCATCTCTGACCAAGACTAGAGTCAAGAGCAAACCCATATCAAGTAAAAAGAAATGTAGGTTCCTTGAGGAGTGCAGGTGAGCACTAAGGCAGGATCTAAAGCTAGTAGAATAGAAATGTAGGTTCCTTGAGGAGTGCAGGTGAGCACTAAGGCAGGATCTAAAGCTAGTAGAAAAGAAATGTAGGTTCCTTGAGGAGTGCAGGTGAGCACTAAGGCAGGATCTAAAGCTAGTAGAAAAGAAATGTAGGTTCCTTGAGGAGTGCAGGTGAGCACTAAGGCAGGATCTAAAGCTAGTAGAATAGAAATGTAGGTTCCTTGAGGAGTGCAGGTGAGCACTAAGGCAGGATCTAAAGCTAGTAGAAAAGAAATGTAGGTTCCTTGAGGAGTGCAGGTGAGCACTAAGGCAGGATCTAAAGCTAGTAGAAAAGAAATGTAGGTTCCTTGAGGAGTGCAGGTGAGCACTAAGGCAGGATCTAAAGCTAGTAGAAAAGAAATGTAGGTTCCTTGAGGAGTGCAGGTGAGCACTAAGGCTGGATCTAAAGCTAGTAGAAAAGCTCGTGTAACGGTGTTTGTTATCGAACTCCTTCGAAACGGCTGACCCGATCTTATTTGGAAAAAATCGGCCAAGTGCAGTCGGGCTCGCGCACCGAGGGTTCCGTTCAAATCTGTAGGTATTATACTCGTATTATAAGCAAAAGTTGCGATTTACGATGTATGACGTATTAAAAAAAAACTACTTACTAGATCTCGTTCAAACCAATTTTTGCTGGTGGTTTACATGGTAATACATACATCATATATTTTTTTCAGTTTTATCCTTCTCTTATTTTAGAAGTTAAGGGGGGCCCACACACATTTTACCACTTTGGAAGTTTCTCTCGCGTAAACTGTTCAGTTTAGAAAAAAATTATATGAGAAACCTCAATATCATTTTCGAAGACCTATCCGTAGATACCGCACACGTATGGGTTTGATGAAAACTTTTTTTTGAGTTTCAGTTCTAAGTATGGGGACCCCCAAAATTTATTGTTTTTTTTCTATTTTTGTGGGAAAATTTTAATGCGGTTCACAGAATACATCTACTTACCAAGTTTCAACAGCATAGTTCTTATAGTTTCGGAGAAAAGTGGCTGTGACATATGGACGGACAGACAGACAGACAGACATGACGAATCTTTAAGGGTTCCGTTTTTGCCATTTGGCTACGGAACCCTGAAAACAACGTTTATCTAGTCAATATCAAATTAAAGCAATTTTTATTCAAAGAAAAAGTGTTGCTAATAAATTTTCGATGGTTGTAGGACACAACCATCGAAAATTTATTAGCAACACAACACAAGACTGCGATACATCTTTTCACGCTATTGGTCACCTTTTCTATATCTGAGGGTCCTCGTACGAGGCGATAAATCATAGTACGAATGTCAAATACAGTAATATCTCACCACCAACTGGCGGGCTTTCCGATAGGGAAGCAGAATGAGAGAAAAGGGCGATGTGGCAGTTTGGGGTATTGACTTTGTGAAACGTGGTGCCATATATCAGAGGGCTAATTCACGTAATTTTATGGCGCGCCGATTAAGTTTTAGTGCACTTGCAGTTAAATTAAAGTTTGAGTGATAAACGGTATTCTTGTAATCTTTGAACTGCTCGTAAGCTGCGCGTGAACTGCACGACAGCCAAACTCTACCAAACTTACTTATGGTGTGGCCAAATAATCGATTAGAATCGATTACATTTAAATTAATATGGCGTTATTGTAATATTAAAACTTAAACTTAAACTAATAAGCTGTTATTTTGAGACGTTAAACAAATAGTAGAAAACCGATCATGTTGCGTTCCGAAGCACGCACCAAAGACGCGCAACAGTAGAATCGAGCGCTCGCGTGATGCGAACTTGACGCGAACGTGTCTGACAGCGGTAGAGAATACGAAAAGCGTTGTTTTGATCGCAACTTAACTTCAACTGCACTGCAACAGCACTTATTCAGTTACGTGAATCGCCTACAGGTGAAGGAAAGGTGTTTAGAGGTATGTGGTACAGAGACTAAAGTCCTCTAAACCTCCATTGAAAAGGAAGGAACCTCCGACCGGACGGTTGTTGTGTCCGGTGTGGGCAACTGTCTGATAATTCTTATTCGGACTGTTGTAATCGCACAGTAAACTCTGCTACCGCGATGGAAGAATTTTTCGTAGTAGTTTGCTGCTTGTTGAATAGATGGCGTTGTGGTTCTTTTTGTTGCGATGTAGATTTGCTCTGTTGGGTTTTTCTTATGGCGGTATTGATGCCACTACGGGTGTATAGGTGAGATTAAGGACTCTATCTCACCGAGATATCCATGGCAGCGTAACCAGTCACGCTGCCGTATGTCTTGGGCTACGAAGCGAGAAACAGCAGAACAAAAAGCGGTTGATTCGGTTGCCGGCAACAAATTTGTTGCGCAGCCAAGCTGATATAATAGCCGGCACGCGTCGGGAGCACAGAAGAATGCAGCAGGGTGATCTCACCAATGTACGGTGGGCGAACAAAACTTGCAAAACCCAATAGTTGAGAAGCATTGACTGACGAACCAATAACGAAGCGTCAGAGCTGTTATCGTCAAGCCGACCAATAATCATACATTTTGTTGGTAGCGCGATCAGTAGCCGCAACTATGGAGTCCTAGTGAGACTGAGCCCACACGTCACAACTTATTAGAAAACAAAGTCCACCGCCACGCCTGTCTGTCTGTTCGCGATAAACTCAAAAACTCCTACACCAATTTTCATGCTGTTTTCACCAATGGATAGAGTGGTTCTCGAGGAAGGTTTTAGTATATAATTTGTCAAGCGGGGCAAAGCCGCGGGCATCAGCTAGTCTAAAATAAAAACAGCCACTCAGGTCAAACTTCGAGGTTAAACTACGCTTGCCAAGGGCATTCTGTGGATGGGTGACCATCTTTTTAACTCCGCTCAGAGCGGGAGGAGTCATTTGATGATACCCTTAAGAGGGCGCATTCCGTCCACTAGCGCCGCCAATTGTTTTTATTAATCGTAGTAAATTTAAGACACGTAGATAAAAAAACGCTCTGTAGTGTTTTAAAGAAATGTATTTATTATTTTTTGAGAGCTATGTTTTGTACTTTAGAACATAAATAGTTGCCAAAGTCGATATTTTTGCTAAAAGTGGCCACTTTTAGCAATAATTGCCGTTTTGGCTATTTAACCATGAGTTATGTATTAAAAATAGTTCTCAAAAAATAATAGATACATTTCTTCAGAACACTACAGAGCGGTTTTTTATCTACGTGTCTTAAATTTACCACAATTAATAAAAAACGATTGGCGGCGCTAGTGGACGGAATACACACCCTTAATATTAAATTGAAACTTGAACCTGGAATGTCATTTTCGAATAACAGTTGAAAACCAAACTAGAGAAAGATCTCATTCTCGTACCCTTTGCACTTTCAGAGCCCTCCGTTTTGTATGAGCCTATGAGCTAATAATTACATTCCTTCTGCGACGTAGGAAGAAGAGTTGTTGTACAACATTAGCCAGGAAATCTCATCCATTCTTCGTACATCTATGACCAATGTATAGTTGCCAAGAATACGGCAATGAGGACGCTGCGAAAATTCAATTTTATACTTCGCTTTTAAAGTGAAAAAACAAACATTCAAGTAAGTAGATACGATATGCAACGTACTATAATATAAAATGTTTATGAAGAAACAAAATTTATTTTAAAGTAGCTGATAAACGGTTATCAGCCACTTTAAAATACATTTTGTTTCTTGGTTGTTTTTTGTTTTTGGCGAAGCCACGGGGCTTCGCCCGTTTGACAAATTAAATACTTAAACCTTCCTCGAGAACCACTCTATCCATTGGTGAAAACAGCATGAAAATCGGTGCATGAGTTTTTGAGTTTATCGCGAACAGACAGACGGACAAACGCGGTGGAGGACTTTGTTTTATAATATGTAGTAATAGAATGGTCGAAGCCATTACACTATTATCTAATTTATCGTACTGAGTCATGCATTTTTCGTACAAAATTCAAACAATTTGATAGAATCATCTTCCATTCATCCGCAAACATATCAAGGCCTGAAGGTCTAAAAAGGCCACTTTAGCAGAATCAGAAAGCACATCACGCTAACCGTCACTGTCAAGTTTTCTCAATCAACCTTGAACCTAATGCGTTAGCGATAAAGATGAAAATGAAATTTGACAGATTGTTGTGTGATTAATATTATGATTCTGCTGAAGTGGCCTTTTCAGACTCGCTGAGTTAGAATATATTATTGTTTAATCAAGCTTGAGCAATTTGATTGAGGAACTATTACTAAGCTTGTCTTTAGAGTAATACAATCAGCCTTGGTTTTTCCACCTATGTTGGGGTCGGCTTCCAGTCAAACGGAATGCCGCTTATTAATACCAGTATTTTACACGTAGGTACTGACGAATATGATAGCCCGTAGTTTTGCACGGTGTAGTTGCTGCAGACGTGAAGGTGTCGCTCTTTAGAGCATTCTGTAACTCCTTCTACACATGCAGCTTGTGAGAGAGATATTCGCAAGTCTCGTATCCAATTCAAAAACGCGTTCAGAAAACTGTTGGGGTTGTCATGGCGCTTCAGAGCGTCAGGGACGCGTGTAGCGCGTGTAGATCCATCATCTGCCTAGCCTTTTCCCTACTATATTTGAGTCGGCTTCCAGTTAAACCGGACTCAGCTGAACGTATTTTACGTGGAGCGGCTGCCTACCAGACCTCCACAACCAATTAATTAGATAACACAGTACTCCTTGGCAAGACTGGTTGTTTTTACACAATAATGCGTAAGAGCGCAGCATCAATGGTGGCTTGCGCCATGGCTAGCCCTAACAGGGTTCTGAAAATTATCGCTGACAGAGTTGACTATTCGTATATGGTTTACTGGCAGCTGTCAGCTACATTTGTCACCGTATCATGTTGTTTACTAACAACTCTTTAAAGATTATGTGACTAAGGGCGGGTTGCATCAAACAGTTGGTTAACGTAATATACGTACGTCAAAAAGTTACGATTACGGACGATGTTTGACGTTCGTTAAATTAGAAGCGTTGTTTCAAAACATTCTGGTATAAATTCCTGCTCATCCCTATAGCTAAGTTATTGACACGGGTCCTACCTAAATAGCTTTTTTGCATTCCACCAATTATTTGTGTCATCAGAAGAACTGGTATTGAGGAATTCAAAAGAAATTTCACAATATTGTTCTATTTGACGCAACTAAAGTTACGTTAACCAGTGCTCAGACCATCTGTTAACGTAAACGTTTTATTTTACGTGCGTTAACGCTGAAATTTTGTGAAACAACCCATTTTTTCGATTTGACGATAGTTAGCACCATTTTTAACGTTTACGCGTGCGTTAAGTGTAGTTGAAACAACCCGCCCTAACCCTGTACGAGTCTTTGCTCGAAATGAAGTTTGAATTGAATAACACGATACTGATTACAGCCGGGACCAACGGACCAACGTACTTTCAGAGGCACGGAGCAATCTCGGTATAGGCACGGGTCGTGAGCACAGCACGATGATCTCGCCAATGTACGGTGGGCAAACGAAACTTGCAAGCGCAATAGTCGATGAGCATTGACTGACGAACTAATAACGCGAAGCGGCAGAGCTGCAGTGCGATTTTGTAAACATGTCGAAGTGAACTACATGTGAGAAGACTGTCCAACCTTGCAAGTTCACCTCGCTCGCCTAAGTGTTCACGCTGAATGAAGTGATCACTAAGTGAGCTGCCATTCCATCTTGATTACTTCGATTGACCGCTCACTTCGTGATCACTTCACCCAAGCCTTCACTTCAACATGTTTACAGAATCGACAGGCTGTTGTCGTCAAAACTACCGATGGCGAGTGTGCTAGGACTTGTGCCAGTTATAATATCAAATAGATGGTCGCCCAACCTCCGCAAGGTATTTTTTTTTCCTTTTTACTATTTATAGGCATACGTTTGACCGCTATCTCACCTGATGATGCGGTCTAAGGTGGAGCACGCTTGCCTAGAAGTAACCTATTCCCTCTTGACCTAAAGACTCCCAGGTTGTAGTTATCAGGAAACACAGACTCAAGCAGGGAATTCCACTCCTTAGCTGTATGCACAATTAATGTATTCCCAAAACATTTTGTGCGTATAGGTGGGATGTCCACTATGTACCGGTGGCACATCGCCGTACGCCTTGTGGTCCGATGGTGGAACGGGCTTGGCGGAATTAAATTATGCAATTCCGTCGCAGACTCCCCAAAATGTAACCGATTGAAAACCGACAGGCCAGCAACTCGGCGTCGATGCTCAAGACTTTGGAGCTTCGATTAGGTAATCTATGCCATTTAAAAACTTTAAAACCAAATAGGGAGCTATTTGCTACTTATATTATTCCAGTGAACCAAAATCTTTCTACTTAAATGAAAATCCCCCTAGTATTTCTGTTACAATAAAAGACATAAAATACCGTTTTTGTTCGTTCAGCAGCAGGTGGTTCTATAATAAATTAAAAACATAATTTTTATTGTGGCAACCCAAAAGTCCAGCGAGAAATAAATGGGAAAACTTTGCTCGGAGTTTCCTTTATATTATTTAATTTTAAATTGGTTACCGTTGGTTTAACTTAACTTTAGGATTTGGGTATAGAAGGTAGATTACCTGCAAAAACATGAAGCTAGTAGACACATACATTTTTCTCTAAGGATGAGAAATCATCAAATTAATCTTTACGCTCTGGGCGGAGCGGTAGGGGGTTTCAGATTCTCTCTGACGCACCCATGCGTGTTTCTTTTTTAGGGATCCGTTCAAAAATGGTAAAAAGCCTAGAAGTAACCTATTCACCTTTGACTTAAACTCCCAGGTTGTAGCAATCAGAAAACCGGCCAAGACCTGCCAGGGAATCCCACTCCTTAGCTGTACGCGCAATGAATGTGTTCCCAAAATGTCTTGTGCTTGTGCGTCCTCTTAATGGCCTTTGAGTTACATCCGTAACACTGTAACATCCGTATCACCATACGAAGTAGAAAAAGCCCGCAACTAAGTCTGAAACTACGTACTTCGGGCTTACAGAGTAGCCCAGACCATACTCCGTTAAGATTAACCACGGTGAGCGATGAGGTCGGGAGGATTATTATTGAGGTTCTTTTTTATTTGTGATGGGTTTGCCCTTGACTTTAGTCTAGTTCAGAGATGACAGAGACAGAGTCTAGTCACCCAGAAGGAGCCTGTTCACTCTAACTTTGAAGAGAAAGCCATTCGAAAGGTAGAGTTAGGTTTGAGCCTTTACCGTAGAAAAATAAATGATACTTAGGTACTCAAAAGCAGCTTTTTAGGTGATTTCACTGAACATAGCGCCCCGTCGACCCGGGTGAGGAGGCCAACTCTCTAAGCCCGAAGTCCAAAGTTTCGGCCTTAGTTATGTACTCCGTTACTTAGTTACATAACCACTACGAATGAATGATAACACGATTTGTCAGTTACTGTCCAATGGTTATGTCATTTATTGTTAGTTCGGGTTCTGGACTAATTTTAAGTCCGTCCGTAGGTGATACGGAGTAGACAAGGCCCGTAATTAAGGCCGAAACTAAGTACTTCGGGCTTAGAGAGTAGGCTCCCTAATCTTTATCGACTGGTTGAGACACCCATCAAGTTTTTATTTTTGTACAAACTTTGATTTCTTAGACGATATTTTAAATTATTGTTTTTTTTTATTTCTCTTTCTAAAAAAAAAACGTTGCCCCACACTAGGAATTTCCCCTGTAGGTCTCGGCGGTGCATTTACAAACATAAAAAGTCACATACACAAAAAGCCAGATCCGGAACAACTATCTGTAGGTCATATAAATATTTGTTCCGTGCGGGAATCGAACCCACGAAACGCGGCGCAGCAGTCGATCGCTCAACCACTGCGCTTACCGTGTCGTCAATTGTATACGCAGACTGCGATTTTCACCATACACACACTTTTTTATCATCAGTTGGTACTTTTGCAGCTTCTAGCTGCAATGTATGTTGATATATATGGACTGGGCGAGTTGGTACCTACTAGAGATCAGAGGGCCCAGTACGAATATTTTGACGAATAGTAAAGTTAACGTAAGTGAATTTTGAATGTGAAAAACTATAAGCCCATAGTATTTTGGTTTATTTTTATGGGACATACACAATTTATATCATTTAAAATTATGAATATAGTATCTAATACAAATAAATATTATGTACAAAACGAGTATTGTAGCTATGGTAAAATACGGAACGTTACTATACGTCCAAAATATTCGTGCTAGGGCCTCTGCAAAACTTAGGCTTTAAAATTGTGACTTGCGCTGAATAAATCATCGTACTACATCGGACAAAGACAGTAGGGACGCAGCCGCTCGTCGTCCGCAGTCTCGCGCAGTATCGTTTACTTTTTTTTCAGATAAAAATGTGTTTTCTTTGTACGTGCATAAATTATCTAATTAAAGATCAGTCAAATTAACGTTTTACCTCGGTATGAGAGATAATAAGCTAGCTATCTAAATGTCGTGTCAAAAGTCTCATAAAATCTCTTGTCTGCGTCGTAAGTTATTGAAGGTCACAAAAATCGGTTATTCACCATTATCTGGATTTCTTTAGTTCAATGACGTTAACACCTTCAATTAGAACGTGAAAGCCACGATTATTGTGACGAGCACTATTTGATGCGCTCAACCGTTTTTGAGATAGGGGGTGGAGAGCACACAGCGCTCAGCCATACTGTTATGTATGGTCAATCCTAAATCTCTGTGATTAACACCTTGTTTAAAGTTATGAAATCATTACCCAGACCACTGCAACTTTAGCAGCCAATCTTGAAACATAGGTAACTTCAGGCTGTAATTTTTTTTTATTTTTGAGAGTCGGCACACAGAGGGGCCCGAAAGGACCGACGCCTGCCGGAGTCGCGGGATTATTCGCAAGAGACACCGTGGCTCCGGAACACAAAGGGCAATGAAGGAACATGGATGGGTTTTAGTCAGTAGAAGTCTGACACTCCCTCCCGCTACACCCAGAGCGGGAGGAGTCATTGGATCCCTAAAAAAAAAGGCTGTAATTTTTTAAGTTAAGTTTCAAGTTATCTGAAACAATTACGTTCTGAGGCAGCTGCCGAAAAATGATTAATCTAGTGAACAACGTGCAGACGACAAAATAAATGAAAATCATTTACCGGAAATTTCGCTCCGTACTTCTGCCTTCCACACCTGTGAGGGGTAGCGATTATTGCCCGATTCCCACGGGATAGTTCGTTATCTGTGTACCCGAATATCCTAGCTAGAACATTGCACAATACATTTGGACACCGAAATGATGATTATTTCCCATGCTGAGTTGCGAATTGGGTATTCATTTTATAACGTGTCATTCTGCTGAATTTCTGTGTACGGGTAGATTACAGTGCAAATGTAGCGATAGCAAACTAAGCTTATTCTTCAATTTAACACTCACCTTCTGATTAAGGGCTATACTTGGAGTTTCCTCGCGTGATCGAATTAGGAATTAGGATATCAGCAGACAAACTAAGGGTACCGACCTAACTTGTGGGAGGCCTTCCAACGCTGCGTCTTCCCATACGCGCCACTCCAGTACCTTTCGACCTGCGGGCCTGCGGACGGCGAGCGTTTGGTAGGTTCGCTGTCCGATCAGACGACCAAATCAGTTGACCAGGCCCGGGTCAACGGCGCGTCGTGTTCCACGCGCGCTTCAAAGAGATGTCAGCATAGTAGACGGGGCCCGCTAGGGCCAGTGCCTGCCGGGTTTGCGGAATTTGTTCGGAAGAGTCACCGCGACCCTGGAACGCAATGGTCATTAGGAGGAACACGTATGAGTTTTAGTCAGTAAGAGTTTGTCACTCCCGTCTGCTTCGCCCAGAGTGGGAGGAGTCCTATGATAATTTTCCATCCATAGCAAAAGAAAAGAACCTTTTGTCCTCATTGACTATCAGTTCTGTCGCTAGTCATATCTTACACAGTTTATAATTTTAGTTTCTCCCTAAATATTCGCGGTTTATCGTAAGTCCGTAGGTGATATAGAGTAGAATACGTCCCCAACTAAGCCCGAAACTATGGACTTCGGACTTAGAGAGTAGCCCCCAGTTAAATTAGACCAAAACCACCACAAACCAATAAGAGGCGACACGGTTGGCGCAGTGGTTGAGCGATTGACTGCTGCGCAGCATGTCGCGGGTTCGATTCCCGCACGGACAAATATTTGTAAGACCTACATGTATTTGTTCTGAGTCTGGGTGTTTTTCTATCTATAATATGTATGTATTTACAAAAAAAGTGTATATAAGTAGTTTATCAGCCATATCGTTACCATAACACAAGCATTAGGTTGCTTAGCTTGGGACTATATGGCGTTGTGTGAAAATGTCCAAGGATATTATTATTATTATTCGTAAGAAGTTGGCAGTAGTATCGTCACAGCGCTAATTTTTGTTTGCATAAACTGTTCAAGTAGGTATAATCGTGTATTACCTATATTATGTAATAGTATTTTATTGTATGTAAAGTTTTTTTGTATTAATTTTACTAATAATCGTGTTTCTGGTTTCTCTTTATCTTTATATTGCACCTACCACTATTTTTCTCAGCATCACCCAAAGGTTGAATGGTAGAGAATGCCTATGGCATTCAGTCCGCCTCTGTACATTTGTGTGCGTAAAGTGTTAAATAAATAAATAAATAACGTACCACCGAAATACAAAATAACAAGCGAACCCGCTGGCAAACATACTCTAAATACTACCCCAAAACTTGTTCATAAAGTATCCAATTCTGGGTACATCAAAACCACCCCGGGGTGATTTTGAAACTATGGCAACATGGTCCAGTAATTAGGGGAGTTCCCCAGGGTAGTTTTATGAAGTACGGTTGTAGATTAAATGTATCGTTCGTTGGTGGATGCAGGTATTATATTACGGGTATGTTTGTGGAGATGTGAGTCGGTTTTGCGGTTTGCATGTGTATGATACTAGCGTCTGCCAGCGGGACCGCCTGCGTGAAAATGCGGAAAATGTGAAGGGAACATACTACCATTCAAAGTATAAAGTATACATACCAACAATACTATAATATATACTCAAATGAATAAACTAATACACGAATATACTTAAACAGTAGATCGATGTAAACAAATAAAGTGTAAAAAATTAGCGCTGTTACAAAAGTACTGCAAACTTTTCACGAATGTGCTCGCGAACCTTAACTTAGAAGGTTAATAGGTTTGATGTCATTCTGATTTCAAACAACATCCAGATCCGTTCAGCCATTCTAGCGTGATTCAGTACCTAACAAACATCCGTACATCCAAATTTTCACATTTATAACAGTAGTATTAAGATATGACTTTAGTTTAAATTGAAAGTTTAGTATCTCCAAAACTGTTTTCTCTGAAATTCTTGGTAATTCATGAACTGATTGCCAATCCTACTACTTATTATCAAGCAACGTTCATATTTCAGGTTTTTTTTTAAATATTACTTATCTCCAGAATCTTAAAACTATTCTTGGCAAAGCTTGAATTATAGTTAAACCTTGTTTTTTATTTGTTGTTATAGCGGCAACAGAAATACATCAGCTGTGAAAAATGTCAACGGTCTAACTATACGGTTCATGAGATACAGCCTGGCGACAGACGGACAGCGGAGTCTTAGTAATAGGGTCCCGTGTTACCCTTTGGGTACGGAACTCAAAAAATGAGGTCGTAGACAGAACGCTAAAACGAAGTTGAACGCAAGCGGGCGAACCCGCGTGGCAAAACTAGTAAAAAATAAACAATTTATCACACATCTCTATAGCATTATTTCTCTACACAAATGTTTTCATATTTATTGGCCTACTGGGGGTGCTTCCGGCATTTTCGCCGCATCGGGACGTGACCACCGATAGCCAATGCGGAACTGCACGGAACGAAACCGGAACGAAACCGGAACGGGTCGGAACCGGCTATGTTTGCCGGAAATGCTGATGTTTGCGGTTTTTGATTTTAGAACTATTTCTGTGGTTACTGTAGATAAATTCAGGGTTTAATGCCGTATGGAAGGTTGTCCGGTTTTGGTCGAATGAATGGTGGTTTTTCTGAATTTTAATTACCTGTGCGTTTTAAAGACCCACCCCTAGATAGGCATACGCCAGACACGTCCAGCCAAGTCCCATATAAGCTGAGCAGCCTTACTAATAAAGCGATCCGTCAAATTAATGACAAATATACGAGTACTGCGCTCTATAGCGCGTTGGTGCTAAACAGGTGACACTAACCGCCTCCGTGGTCTAGTGGTTATACCACCTGATTCAGACCCAGAGGTCCTGGGTTCGATTCTCAGCGGGGGCAAATTTTTTGCTCAGATTGGTTGGTGGTAGGACTTGTTCTAAGTCCGCCTGGCAAACTACCACCATCATATCTAAGGCTGTCGCCATAACAACAATGTTAACAGCATTGTTGTGTTCCGGCAGTTAGAGGTATGATAGCCAGTTCCTCTGTGTAAGAGGATTCCGGGTGAAACTCGCTTCCATCTTCGGCCTAATCCCGTTTCGCATAAAAAAAAAAAACGTGGTTCATATGTTGATCGGTTTCAGTTTTAGATTGATGCAAGTCTTGCTGGCTTACGCCACTTTGCCGTAAAGTTACTACTGTAAGAATGTACCTACTGTTTTGTTAGGGTAGGGAGGAGACGACCACGGAGGGTCTAAGAAGGCCACTTAAGTAGAATCAGTCAGCATTTCGAATTACCCGAAACTAACCCGTAACATGTTCCCAATCAAACTTTATCCTTATTTATTTAATTATTTAACACTTTCAGCACAAAAAGAGTACAGAGGCGGACTTAATGCCATAGGCATTCTCTACCAGTCAACCTTTGGGTAATGCAGAGAGTGTGTAGTGGTTGGTGCAATACGGAGAATTATTGAATGCGATTGATAATGATTATATATTATGGTTATTATTATTTATTATTTTTTATGATTATTTATATTTTTGCGATAATGATAAAAATGAAATTTAACAGATTTTTGTATATTTAATCTATAAGGATAATATTAATCATTTAACAAGCTTCTACTAAAGTGCCTGAAATTTTCTAATCATCTCTATGAAATTTTCTCGTTTCATACTTTTTAGAGGGCGGTTTTCCTATAGCCGGGTTAAATTATAATTGAGAACACCTAACTACTGTTTATATTGCACATCAGTGAGTAACATAAACATGCACTAATAAAAACACTCTATAAATAAGAATCTCAAAAAAATACAAAACATCTTTTGTATCATCCATTCTACAAAGAACTGTCACATGCCAAACTTTTGCGTCCTTATCGCCATACTTTATGCGGTGCAGGGAGATGAGGTGGGTCATAAAAAGCTGGTATTATTGTAATATATAATAATGACACTCAATATATCAATGTCAGAGGTGAAGAGACGATGATAATGGGAGTCTAGTTTTGAAAAATGTCTGTTTGCGAATGACGAGAGCAAATCTGGATAGGTGAATATTGGTGGGGTACAGTTTTTTGAAACTGAAGTGTAATTCTGAATGGAAACAACGATATACACTTTTTATATCATTGTATCTATAATTACACGTCGTCTACGTCCCAGGAAGGAGGGAAAGTACCTTCAAAACTGTGGACAGAAAAAATCACTGATTGAAGACTTCATCTTTATTTTACAGTACGAATATTCTAACTTTACCCATGCGAAGTTGGCTGTTAGTGACGACCGCGCAGGGTCCACCGCGTAGAAAAGTGTTACGTTCGTAGATTATGTTTTTTTTGGGTACGTGTTAAATTTGAATTTTGAAAAAATGCATGCAATAACAATAACACGATCACAAAGTAACACAACAAACACATACACTACAAGAAAACACAAAATATAAGTCAAACAGTAAGAAAAAACCAGAATAATTAATTAAAACAATAACAACGTTTAACACTTTTCGCACCAACAGTTGTATTGCATTGAGGAAGCGAGGCACAAGTATGCATCAAACGTATACGAGTGACTGAGACGGCATACGCGACGTACCCGCGCATGCGCTTTTCTATGTTTCTTGTCAAATTGACATCCTGCGCAATCGATTGCGACGTACTTCGCATGGGTAAACTTAGATTATTCGTACTGTAAAAACCAATACAAACTAGAATAAAGTAATTTAGAACAATCATCTGTCTGAACCGGGATTCAAACCCGTTAAATGTCAAAAAATAAATTACTTTAACGATCGATAGCTACATCGTAAATTATACATTTATTTCTTCTAAACAACATATAATCTACAAACATCTGTCTTAGGGTCCGCAGCTCCAGGACGTAAGTCGGAAAACTTTTGCATCTGCCAGGTGTCTTAGACGTTTGCGGAACTTTCTCCCCACTGCCACTAAAATTGCGCTTGCACAGTCCCTTCTGCTTTCTATTCTTGACTATGCTGATGTCAGTTATCTCGATCTCACTGAGGCACAACTCGATAAACTTGAGCGTCTTCAAAACATTTGCATAAGATTTATATTTGGCCTGCGCAAATATGATCACATCTCTGAATATCGCACAAAGCTCAAGTGGCTTCCCATTCGTCTTCGCCGGGATTCTTATATTTTATTTCTGCTCTACAGTATTCTGTTGAATCCTACAAACCCCTCTTACCTTAAAGAACGTTTTAAGTTCCTTCATGATACACATAATAGATATCTGAGGTCATCGGAAAGCTTGAGATTAGAGATGCCGATGCATTCCACCAGCTTCTACGACAAATCTTTTACGGTTCAAGCGGTGCGGCTATGGAATGCATTGCCCGAGTCAGTAAGACGTGCTCAATCTTTGTCCAGTTTTAAAACAATGGTCAAACATCACTACTTTTCTCTATGATCGTTTTTACTTGGGTTCTATGCATTTTGATTCATAATTTTAATTGTATTTATTTATCTATCATGTATTTATTCATTTAAGTCGTACACCTAAGACTACCTACAGTACTGTATTTCCTTTCTCTTTAGAATCCATCCAAAAGTTGTCTTGAAAAGATCGTTCTTAGCGATAAGGCCGCCCATTGTGTCACCCTATGTAATGTTTACTTAATTTATTTTTTCTGTTACTTACATGGTGTACATAATAAAGAGTATTCTATTCTATAATCTAAAATAAAAAGAAAAGCTTGAAAAGACATTGTAAAAAGTGGCCTATGAATCGACACGTAAGCAATTTATTGTCAGAAAAAAGGCTATTCATTATTCTAAATAAAGTTTTAAATTAAATAGTGTCCTTTATTTGATTAAAGACAAGCTTGTCGGAGCGCATGTTTGTGTGAGGGTGCCGTTTCGAGCGTTTGTAGGTAGTTTCCGTACTGACCATATTTATACTGTGACTAGGTATAGTATTTTTTAGCATAGGTAAATATTTATTTATAGGTAAATATGTCAAGGCTCAAAGTGATGTACTACGGAGATGCGACCTTGTACATTTAGAAACACAAATGAAAAATTAACGGCACGTTTGAATGAGCCTCTACTAAAGTCCTCTGAAGAGATTTTAAAATACTGGGAAATAAATAAAATTTGAATATCCTGCGCTCTATAAACTAGCTCGTGTCGTAGCAAGCCTACGACGTCTTCTGAAATAAGTTGATTGAATAACCATATTTATAATCTGGTTCCTAACCCAAACAAAACCCTTATGTTAAAAGGGTTTTCTTAATGAAGGGGTAACCCTTTCCGTGGCTTTCAAGTATAAAACCCATTCAATGAGTTAGCATAACGATTGCTTAACTCTTTCACTGGGTTTTAGGTATAAAACCCATTTAATGAGTTAGCATAACGATTGCTTAACTCTTTCACTGGGTTTTAAGTGTAAAACCCCTTCAATGAGTTAGCATTATGATGATGTAACCTTTTCACTGGGTTTCAAGGCTAAAACCCTTTCAAGGAGTTACATCTTGATAGTGTAACCTCATCAACGGCTTACCCCTTCGAAAGACTTAACTCATAAGTGGGGTTGTACGATCCCTGGTCAAAATACGAAGGAACTAACAAAAACACCGACTTCCGAAATTAAGTTATTTTTTACTTTGTAGTGTTTTTTTTATTTGGAAATCGGTTGTATTTTTAACCGACTTCCCAAAAAGGAGGAGTTTCTCAATTCGGTTGTATTTTTTTTTGTAAAAAGTTTTTGTTCGATTTATATTCCAAACTTTGTAAACGATTCTGATAAAATTTGAATGAGAGTGATCTGCAAGTATATCCTCTCAGTTAGAAGAATTTTTCAAATCGGTTCATGATTGACGGAGTTGTGAGGTAACAAACATAAGAAAAAAAAAAACAACCGGATTGAGAACCTCCTCCTTTTTGGGAAGTCGGTTAAAAATATACTAAGGGAACGTAGCCCCGTCATGAAAAGTATTCTATGTCTAGTATACCCATGGGTTCCGTACCATAATCCGAAAAAAATACACGTTTTTACTTGCTGCTTGCCTGCTTTAATTTTTAATTAAATTAAATTTGTATTTTGTGTTGTTATAGTGGCACTAGAAATATGAAGTCTGTGAAAATTTCAACTGACTAAGTACCTGGTTCTTGAGAAACAGCCTGCTGACAGACAGACGGACGAACGGATGGATGGATGGATGGACGGACGAACAGACGGACACAGGAGACTTAATAATAGGATGATGTTGGTTACCCCTTGGGAACGGAACCCTAAAAATACTTATCACTTCGGTCAAATTTATAATGATAGCAAAGATTAGGACTAACTATTGCTTGCGCCTTCGGTCTCGTGAGATTTGGATATCATACAGGTAACAGGATCAAAAGTATGTCTTAACATGGTTTACTCGTGTGTCAAATACCTATTATCAAAATCTGTTCAGTCGATGAGACGCGAAAAGATATCAAACAAACAAACAAACAGATAAACAGACAGAACACCGTAACAGAAGAAGACGCCCCCGGGAATCGAGAGTCGCAAGGCGATTCCCGGCCACCGCAGGTGCGGGCCTGTGGACATCGTGGCGACGAGTGTTGGGAGACTCGCCGTCCGATCATAGCCAGGCCCGAGTCGACGGCGCGCTCCGCTGTGTTGTCAGCATAGAAGACTTAGAGAGAAAGAGTCATACGAGAGAGCATTAAGAGGAACACGTATGGGTTTTAGTCAGTCAGACTCTATCTTCTGCTCTTCCCATCCTTAAAAAAAGGCATACCTATATGTGACGTGAATATGAAAGCAACTTTTGTTCACTGAAACAGCAGTTAGAACTGGTTTTCTTGTTTGGAATCTCACTAAAGGTACATAAAACATTGTTTGCAAATTAATGTAAACAGTAAGAAACAATGAAGACATACGTGGTGACCGTATATCTTAGGTCACAGATATATGTAAATAGCAAAAACTTACTTTTGCCAATGATAGTTCTTATCAGGCAGTATTCTCTACCTTCTTGAACCTAAGGCGCTCGGCAGATGGAGCAACTTTAATCTCCAAGTTGTGTTCAACTGCGCAGACATGACTAGCGTGTTTTGGTAGCCGATAACAGTTTTTGGCTGCTTCATTCGTTCGCTAATTGCCACAACTAGCTGTCTAAGTACAATATTCGTAAACCAACAAAATGATTACAAACATAAAATAATGTACACTTGCTGTTGCCTGCGACTTGGTTCCCGTAAGTCGGAAAGTAAAATATTGTCGCTTGGTAAGATCTCTAAGATAAGATAATTATATATTTGATGTTGCCGCTTCTCTATACATAATGTTATAGAAAGTTGCTAGGGTTGTTATCACTCGATAGAGGTACTTAAAGTTTGGCCATGGGAAGACCAACCGGAAGAGAAGTCTACCCCTGCAAAAGAGAGAGTAGAGTCTCCGTTATCCGCACCATGTTCGACTCCCATTATGTCCGTTGTGCGTATATGTCCTGGCTAAGTTAGTCAGCCTAGCTCCACCCAAATGCACAGAAGCCTCCAGGGTGCTTTATGGGTTTTTCGGAAAAAAAAAAATTTTTTAGGGATGGGAATTCATCAAATGACTTCTCCCGCTTTGGGCGGAGCGGGAGGGAGTGTCAGACTTTTACTAACTAAAACCCTTCATTGCCCTTTGTGTTCCGGAGCCGCGGTATCTCTTTCGAATAGTCCCGCAACTCCGGCAGGTGTAGGCACTTTCGGGCCCCTCTTTGTGCTGACTCTCTTTGAGGCGCGCGTGGAACACGAACGCGCCGTCGACACGGCCTGTCGTCATAAGATGGACGAACGGCGAGCTACTCATAGCTCACCGTCCACAGGCCCGCGCCTACGGTGGCCGGAGGTCACCAGGTGGCCTCCAACGCCCACGGCGTCTACCGCTGCGGCCGGGACGAGAGGTTCTCTCCCTCTCCCACTCCACCACCTCCTTCGCTAGCATGACTGCTTCGCAGAAGGAGGTGACGGCGTCCCATTCCGTCTTGCTCCGGACCATGGATTGGACCAGGGCCGGACGCGAGAGGTCGCCGCTGATCGCCGCTTCGAACGTCGGGAAGCCTCAGCCTTACTTTCAGGATGTCGTGGGTTCAGTTCCCAGAAAATTCGCATATAGATACTGAACAATATAATCTACATATATTATATATATATATACATATAATAAAATAGTAAATCGTAAGGTGTATGTTTCCAATTGGCGAGAAAACTACGAACCGATTTTGTTGAAATTTTGCATATACAATCCCGTTTAGTACGGTCAACATATAGGCTATATATTATCACGCTATGTACTATGGAGGATGAGCAGTAGTCAAAAAAGTGTGTTTTGAACGAGAAAGTGCACAAGGTTCGAGCCCCAGCAACAGATATTATTTTTGTTTTTACAGTATGATATTGACAAAATAATAATAAAAATAGGTTTTTGCGTACCTACTTAAAGTAACAATTGAATTTTTATCCGATATTTTTCCAAACCGCGCTGCGAGGAATTGTTAAAAAAACACGTTTTTAAAATAGGTGCCACAGACAGTCCAGTTTGCAGAAGTTGTTACGACCGAGAAATCAGTTGCCCACGACTATGGTTGCCAAAATGAACACTTTAAAAAAAAAAATTAATTAGAAGCAACTGAAGTTGCTCAGTCTGTGAAGCGCCTTAATGTGCTATTTATAAGGCGAGTAGCCGGCATTTGTACTAGTATCCGAAAACCCGTGTATTGAAAAAGACTTTGTTTTAAGTACAAAATGTTCAAAACGCAGGGTGTTTTGTGGTTGGTAGTGATGACCATTGGGTTGATACATGCCTGGGGTGAGTTGTTTTTCTCTCACAAAGTGAATGATTTTTCGCCTGTCCCTATTAACAATGTCGGATATGCAATTTTGCCATTTTCTTTTTATTTCACGAATCACTCTTAAAAAGTCCCTTCTTTAAAAAGCTGCAACAAAAAAACAAAAAGAACGTGTAGTTTTTAAAATAGCCACATTAACATTGTCAGATATGTCCCGATCGACAGTGAACAATGACGGATGTTAACTCGCGCCAATGTTTGCGGGGTGCGCGGGAGGCAGCGCGTGCGGTTGTGGCAGTACGGACCATGTTACACGGGCGAACGCATGCTGCATTATATTTTGTTACTAACGAAAATTAGTTATCGTTTTTGGTACTTAATATTAAGAATAATGTTTACTAAATAAATGAGACTATCACAACCCATTGACTGGGTTACACGGTACTCCTTGGCAAGACTGGTGTCTGATTTACTGACTTCTGACTATCCGTGACGACTGCCAAAGATCTAGAAATGACAGCCTGAACCAACGGCTTAACGTGCTTTCCGCGGTACGGAGGAGTCTCGGTATGTTAAGATGGTCACCCATCCACAGACAGACCAAAATGAATGACAGACAGATGAAAATGAATGTTTGTCGATTTTCAAGCTGTTTTCACCAATGGATAGAGGGGCTCTCGAGGAAGGCTTTAGTATAAAATTTGTACAGCGGGCGAAGCCGCAGGCTTCAGCTAGTTTGAAATAAAAGTTTTTGATTTGATTTCGTTTCAGACATCGCAGTAAGTCACGGAGATCTACTAGAATTTTATACTTGCGAAACCAAAGTAGACACCGTACGTATTCATTCACATAACCTCACAGCACTGACTTATGATGAAGTCCACGATATGGTGCTGTACGTCGACAAACAGAGTGGCAACGACTCAATTTGTGGTCATGACATATCCTCCACAGAAAACAAATGTTTCGTCGAAAGAAATGGCAGAAACATTCATGGTCTTTCCTTCGATCCCGCAACACAATTACTTTTCTTCACAGACACAAACGAAAGAACCATAAATTGGATTTCGTTAAAGCCCAGATATAAAAACAACGTCTTTGGAAATCTTTTAATCAAGATAGATCATGGGGTCCCCACTGATATTGCAGTCGATAGTTGTAGAGGGTACGTTTACAATTCATTGAATATCATTTGAGACTATTATTTTCTATCGTGGTATTTAGAAGATGTTTTCCTTTTACAGGTATGTTTATTGGATCAACACAAACCTGCAGCCTCCTACTATAGAGAGAGCTTGATTTAATGGTTCTGAGAGAGAAGTTATTATTAATATAAAGTCGTTTTCGGTCAACTCAACTTATCAATTGGAGCCACACAGTCTTACCATTGACCAACAGGGGCAAAAAATGTACTGGCTTGAACCTACAGATAGTTCAACTTATCGTCTTCAACAAACAGATTTGAATGGAAAGAATAAAACACTGTATTGTCACATTTATGGTATGAATTATCCATCATCCAATGCATTGACGGTTTCTAAAACATCTATCTTCTGTGTTGTCTGGGGCAATTACGAAATGTTTGTTGAGAAATTGGGAAAGAAAAAATTTATAAGAGCAGAAAAAAAGAGACTTAATTTTAACTTTAAAAATGAGATTGTCGGTATAGCTGCCAACTACAAAATAAATGAACGAATTCAGAACATTGATAACTGCGAAGCGCTAACGAGTCTCGAACTAAACAACTCTTATCTAACTTTTTGTGTTCACGGTGAGAAAGTTATTGGACAGTCTCTTTGCAAATGTCTACCTGGGTACATCGGAGACCGTTGTGATGTTTCAGCATGTGAGAATTATTGTTTCAAAGGCAACTGTGCCTTAAGTAATGAAGGTCTTCCTAATTGCAGGTACAACATATTATTATATTACTTGGAATGGTTACATGTTATTAGTTAATTAAATGATTACACTTTTTCATATTATCATTATTTCAGATGTGATGCCGGTTATTCCGGGGAAAGGTGCGAGGTCGAAGCGTGCCATGGCTTCTGTCAGAACAGCGGTGTATGTACCCTCAACGAGGAGGACGAACCTTCCTGTGAATGTGTCGGTGGATACCAGGGCCCAAGATGTGAAGCTATTCAAACTATCACGTTCACTTATACCAACACTCCTATTTATTTAGAAGATAAAAACCGAACACTGGCTGATTTGCTGGCAAAATGGCAAAAACCAGAAATAATTGGGTTCAATGATAAGTCTTAACGAAATTGTTTGAGTGGTGTCTCTTTACCTAATATCTTTTAAAAGAAAGCCTTGTGGCAAAAAACAACCGTTTTAGTAAAAGAATAGGAGACGTTAATAAAAAAAAAATACTTAAAATGAAAAACAAGCATTTGACCAAAAATTTTTTTGCAGTCGGAGGACCTGAAATGTTATAAAGTACCTACTATTCCCCGACTGCAATAAAAAAGTTTTATTGTAGTTGTTTTTCATGTTTTAGTTCATTTTTAGACATAGCGGGCGTGTTTTTCTTAAATATTTCTTTTTTATTTCATACCTTTTAGTGTACAAACGATATTTGATTGAAAGTAATGCGAAACTAAATCGTTTTTCGATTGATACAAAATTGATACTAAAATTTTTGAGGTGATGATGGTATTCTTTTTATAATATAGTTCGTAGATAAGCTAACGTAAATCTGAAACACCAGTTGCTAAACCTTCTAGCTATAACACGCGACTAAGTGCACATAAGCTTAGCCTTTAGCAAAAATGGTAGAGCCTAGATCTACGACGACTCTGAATAGAGATGTCCCTTACAGCTTGTGCAGTGTCATAGCCTGACACAATCTGGGTGGTAGCATACGCCACTCGACATTACCTTCACCATGTTACTTCAGCTTCCAACCAGTTCCTACCTCTCGTCGTGCACTCGCACATCATCATAGGATTTCCAGCGATGGTCATCTGCCACTGGGATTTCACTTGAACTATCGTTCATGACGGATTGTACCTATGTGAGCTGTAAACGGGTCGAATCGCCACTGCCGTGGTGTAAGCAGATAAGACTGTGCATCTAACTGAGGCGACTTGTGGATCTTATGGACCTTGCCTCTAGCATTGGTCGTATATCAGTTCCATGCGGGATGTTCCAAGGCACGGAGGAAACTCGGTATGTTAAGATGGTCACCCATCCACATACCAACCTTGGCAAGCGTTGCTTAACCTTGAGGATCGACCAGTGCAGCTTTTATTATATGGCCACGATACAATATCTAGCATTGCTTGAGTCCTGTTAGCATAACGAACTTGGAAGAATGTAAGCTACATAGGGGTTGGCCATGGAAAAATACCAACCGGATGAGAAATCTACCCCTGCAACACACAGAGTACAGTAGAGACTCCGTTATCCGCACCATGTTAAACTCCTATTCTGTCCATTTTTCGTAGGTGTCCTGGCTAAGTTAGCCAGCTTAGCTCCCCCCAAATGCACAGAAGTCTCCTGGGTACTTTATAGGTTTCACGGCGCGACCTCACCGTTCCGAGAATAGGGAATATGCATGAAAAAAGTATTTATGATCTGAATAGTTTATCTTAAAGTATTCGAAAATATAATACTAACTGTGAAATTAGAATCTAAATTGCTCGAAAAACGAACGAGATACAATTATTTTAAACAAATATATCTGTCCCTCTCGCGAAAACGGTGTTTTCTATGGCAGCTGTATAGTCGTCGTGTAATTTGACGTCACATTACGTATCGGACTTCTCTTTCTAACTGTAGTCTTTGAAGCTTTCTAACTTAATAAATGATGAAGGTATTTAAAAAATAATTTCATGATTGTTTACTAGAGCTAATAAGTATTTTATTTTGCAAATAAAAAAATTGCATGCATATTCCCTATTCCGTTCCGTTATGTTCCGAGATTTTGTTCAAGTCCGGAAACCTCGGCCTTACTTTCAGGATGACGTGAGCAACTGATTCCTCGGCTTCAAAGCAGCCTTTGCAAATCGGGCTGTCTGTGGCGCCGATGTTTGCTTCTCTTTCACGTCAGAACACCTGAAAGGATCTTCATGAAATTTAGCACAGATATTTTTATTTTTCGTCAGTCACGCGGGCGTAGCCGCGGGCGACTGCCAGTAATATCAATAAAAATAAAAACTGGACCACAAAACGTTACTAGCCGATCTCCCAATAACTCAATACCGCAGTATCCGAACTCAATAAAACCTGGCCTACAATGAACAATATAAACAACAATCACTCTTGCAGAGACATTACAATCAATAAACGTACTACGTGCGGCAAAGAATTATTGTCGCACGCACTTTCAACTGGATAAATTACGAGTTTATGTACGCTGCGTACGACCGTGTACACTGGGGCTTATGAATGAACCTACTAACATTAGCTCTAAAAATGTGAAGAACACAACATCGTCTAAAACCCAAAAAAAAGTAAACGCACGTGTGTGCATTTAGGTAGTCTTATGATTCTCGAGGAGCTCGTGGCTAAATAATAAAAGCCACACGATTCGATCATCAAGGTTAAGCAACGCTTGACGAGGTCTGTCTGTGGATGGGTGACCATCTTAACATACCGAGACTCCTCCGTACCGCGGAAAGCACGTTAAGCCGTTGGTTCAGGCTGTCATTTCTAGATCTTTGGCAGTCGTCACGGATATTCAGAAGTCAGTAAATCAGACACCAGTCTTGCCAAGGAGTACCGTGTAACCCAGTCAATGGGTTGTGAAAGTCTAGTAGGCAGCCGCTCCTCGTAAAATACCTACTGGTTTTCAGCTGAATCCGGTTTCACTGGGAGCCGACCCCTATCATTTTTTTTTTTTTAATATTGATAGGCGTACGTTTGACCGCTATTTCACCTGATGTTAAGCGATGATGCGGTCTATGGTGGAGCACGCTTGCCTAGAAGTAACCTATTCACTCTTGACTTAAAGACTCCCAGGTTGTAGCTATCAGGAAACACAGACTCAGGCTATCTATCTGACTAGCTTTTTCCAGTACCAGTATTTTACTTGTACTCAGCCAGCAGGGACGCCGTTGCAAGTGATGTGTGTGTGTGTGTGTTTGTCGGAGTGTCTGTGTTTGTTGATTCTTGGGTTATATCAGAGAATGTTTGCCTACATTACTATTTTATTATTAAACGAGTGTTGTTCTTTAATTAACTATATTTTCCGTCTACATTATTACTTATCCATACGAAAATCACGTATTTACATCGAACAAAATAATGAACAATCGTGTTCCCAGTTTACCCCAACTCAAAAATACATGTACGGTTTTACACTTTATTACAAACGAGGGTTAAAGGTCTCAAAATTCGGCTTCGTCATAATTAACTGCTAAACGCGCGTATACGCTGTTCTGACAGTTTATTTGTTGCTCAACAACACGTATGATTAATCATTTGTTACTTTTGTTAACCTTATTATGGAAAATCATGTTGGTTAACATTGTGTGAAGTTTTACTTAAGCTTTACATTTTGTTTTACAAATGATACGCACGCGTTTGACCACTACCTCAAGGTAAGCGATGATGTGATCGAGGATGAGGCACGTTTGCCTAGAAGTAACCTATTCACTCTTTACTTAAATACTCCCAAGTTGTAGCTATCAGGAAACACATACTCTGGCAGGGAATTCCACTCCTTAGTTGTATGCACTATGAACATGTTCCCAAAAGGTTTTGTGCATGTGATGGGATGTCCACCATGTACCGGTGGCGTATCGCCGTGCGTCTTGTGGTCCGATGGTTCACATTCCCCAAAATGCAACCGGTCGAAAACTGACACGGCTTCGATGCTCAAGACTTTGGAGCTTAATAAGCTTAAAAAACGTAATGTTACCGGAGACGTTTTTAATCTTGCCATAAGTACTTTTAGAGTTGCCAAGTCGCGTTACAGAGCATCGGTTGAAAAATCTAAGGGTAATTTACTCCGGAAAATTGTTGATAAACTTGATAAGGAGGGTCCGTGGTCTCCTTTGTATCACGAGTTTAAGGCTAAGAGATCGGTCGACCTTGCATACGTTCAGAACATTAAAGTAAATAATACACATACCACCGGCATTGAAGAAACAACTGATGTTCTGCTTGATTCTCTTATACCAGATGATTCATCAGTAAATGAAAATGAATACCATCAGCAGATCAGGGCGTGGGCCGCGGTACCACCTGAATCACCAGAGTCAGACCTTCCGTCCACTGACGAATTCATAAACGTTGTCAAGAGACTACCTCTCAACAAATCATCCGGTGAAGATAAAATATCTAATAGAATGATTATAGAAGCGTGTAAAACGTCGAGCGATGCGATTTTATCAGTATATAGCCGATGCATTGCAGAAGGTATTTTTCCTCGAATATGGCGACAAGGCTTTATACGCATTATTCCAAAGAGTGGCGACAAGCCCTCGGACGACCCTAAGTCATACCGGCCCATAACACTACTCCCATCTTTGGGAAAACTTTTAGAGCGACTGATTGTTCCGCGCTTGTTACCGAACGGACCTAAATTTCATAAAAATCAATACGGTTTTACTATTGGAAAATCCAATGTAGATGCGGCTCTATCTGTCCGTAAAATTGTCAACTCATCGGAACATAAATACGTGGTTGGAATCTTTCTCGACATTTCTGGCGCTTTTGATAACGCATGGTGGCCGATGTTACTACTTAAAATGAAAACCCGTGGTTGCTACAAAAACATCTATAATCTGATTTGTTCGTACTTTCTAAATGGCTCCGCGAAACTCAAACTTGGACATCATTCCATTACTAAGTCTCTAACCATGGGATGTCCTCAGGGCTCAGTTATCGGTCCATATATATGGAATTTCGGCTACGATGATTTCCTCGCGCTTCCGCTCCCGTACGGCTGTTCATTAACCGGTTACGCGGACGATGGCTTGCTGCTCATTCAGGCAAGTACTCGGGCTGGACTCGAGAACTTGGCTGACACATGCCTACGTTTAATATCTCAGTGGGGCGATCGAAACCGTCTGACCTTTGCACCGCATAAAACCTATCAACTTCTTTTAAAAGGAAACCTTAAATCCTGGCCTAGTATAAAATTTAATAACGTACCCGTTAAAAGGAAAGAATCCGTGTGCTACCTCGGTATGCTACTAGAAAGAAACTTTTCATTTATTGATCATATAAAAACAGTAGGAGAAAAAGCAAAAAAGAACTTCTACGCCTTGACGAGAATATCAAAGGCTACTTGGGGTCTATCATTTCAAACCCTAAAAACTATATATGGGGCTACTTACTTGGGTTGTATGTGCTACGGGGCACCTGTCTGGGCCGATAGGGCCACCATAGGGGCGGTACGACGTAAATTACTTCAAAACCAGCGTTTGGCTTTGATATTCTTATGCAAGGCGTATAGGACGGTTAGTACTGAAGCCTTACCGGTGCTGGCGGGTGTTCTCCCAGTCGATCTTGAGGTGCAGCGGCGTGCTGCAATGTACTTCTACGCTAGAAAGATCACGGACCCAGAGTTTTTACCGCAACGCGACCGTGCTAAGATCTCTAGATTATTAAAACCCCAGACTGACGTCTGGGAGGTACTTTTATGCGAATGGCAATGTAGGTGGGAAGATTCCATCAAGGGCCGACACCTCCACCAGTTTTTTCCATCCGTTCGTGAGCGGCTGGAGAAGACATGGCTGGAGGTGGATCACTGTGTTGCCCAATTTCTCACAGGTCATGGCAACTTTAAGAGTAAATTATTTTCCTTTAGGCTTGTGGCCTCACCTTTATGTCAATGCTCTACAGCTGACCTTGAATACGAACAATCCGCACATCACATCTTGTGGGAGTGTATTCTTTGGCAGACTGAACGTAATGTTATGTTAGATAGTATTCAGGTTAAATCTGGAGTAGTTTACTATACGGACCTTGTAGAAACCAGAATAAATTTCCGTGCGTTCAGGCGATTTTGCCATACCTATTACTGGAATCAAAAGTAGCTCACAATTTAGGACCCATTAGTTTAAATGTTAATATATAATCCGTGGTGCTTGGCAACTGGGCCTAACCCAGTTGTATATGTCCCTTGGTGTCTATTGGCCTAGCTCTAATCTGTCTCCTGCTTGATATGGAGGGAAGTGGAAATTATTTATAGTTTTCCTACTCCTCCGCTGTACTCTTCTGATTAATTTCGTTGCGGGATCCAAGACAGTTGAATCGTTTCTCCGGGACTCGTCGGGTTTCATTAACTCGGCGTTTTTCTGGTGGTCGCCACTATTGATTCTGGCTTTCAGGAGTTGCAGTGGTTGGGAATGTGTGGCGGGCTTGTCCCATAAAAAAAAAAAAAAAAAGACTTTGGAGCTTCGACTCGACGGGCCTATCATTACCGATGATCCTCTTGGCTAGTTTCTCAATTAGCTGGCATCTGACAGATCTGTCCCGTTGCTAACGTTGTCAAGGGGGTACCAAGGAGCTGCATTGTTTAACCTTTACTTTTAAGATTAAAATCGAAGTTATTTAAGGATTCACTCTACAAATCGTACGAGTGTACGAGTGTCTATAGAAAAGAAATCCGAAATTAAATTTAAAAAAAACACAAAAAAACCTCTTAGTACGGTTTAAATACTTCATGGAAGGTAATCAGTTTTTGAATAATAACAAAACTACAAGTTTTCTCTAGAAAGTATACGTTAAAATTTTCAAAATGTGTATTTGTTTTAATAATTCGAACGAAATACCTACCTAAATTAGCGCGCGGTCCGTCCATTCTAGCTAGAGCCACCTCGCTTTCCTATCCGCTTTAGTCCTCCTACTTTGGCCGTCGGACATTGAAATTTATGTGTCTTGCGCTAACATAATATGGTTTTCGTCACAAATACGGATTAGATAAAACGCCTAAACCAAACGCTCGGTGCGCTCTTATTGTATACGCGTATTCGCTCGAATCGATCCAGACTTTGGGATTACCAGAAACCGTTTACAGGAAAATCTAATAACTTGCTGTCCTTACTGATCCAGTAACTCGAGTGCTCATGCGTTATTTAAAGAACTTGCTAAACGCTTTGTTGACTTATCATGTGACCTAAGAGCTGGCTTTTACCTCGGACAGAGGATAAGAATTGCCATACAACGTGGCAATGCCGCCAGTCTTTTGGGCTCTTGTTCCAGTAGCGATGGGGACAAGGTTTTTGACGCCACGTTTCAGTTTGGAGTTTTTATTTTGATTTAAAAAATTACAGCTTTTATTTTGCGATAAGCTCACCACACTATTTCAGAATGAACAGTATCGACCACTACCAAACGATTCAACAATCTAATAACACTGTAATAGCAATTATTCATGATACTGTTATGTAAATGGTGAATTTTCAGCGCCATGATGTTCCCCATATTGCGTTCACCAAAACAAAATTCTAGATTGGTCTAACTATCACTGGCCGGATTCGGTTGTTACAAATGTTGGCCAAAAACCAACAAAAATTCGGACGCGCAGGGCATTCGAAAATATTTCGTCGAGCAGCAGTCGAAAAAACGTAATACGGACGTATGTATCTTCGTTGCGTTAGGTTCGACTCACATCGAGTACTTTTTTTGGGAGTCCATTTGAACTTCCCCGAAATGTCTATATTGTGAATGAATACTTCAAAGCAAGAGCAAACATCTTTTGGGCACGCTAATTACTTCATAGACATCATTTACTTTACAGCAGGCGTGAAAAAAAGCTGTCTAATTGTCCTAACTCATATTATAAATGCGAAAGTAACTCTGTGTCTGTCTGTCTGTCTCTTCTTCATGCATAAACCACTGGACCGAATTGGATGAAATTTTGTACAAAGATAGTTTGAGACCCGAGAAGGAATATAGGATAGTTTTTATTCCGAAAATCCAACAAGAACAGGAACTATGAGGGTAAATAGGATATACATATTCCGGGAGAATGCTCACTAGGGAATACGCGTTGAAGCCGCTGGCACAAGCTAATTTTATATTATGTTAGCACAACTCCATTGATTGTAACACCTTGCATGCATTGTTTTCTATAACAATTGTATGTTCACTCATGTTTGAGCAAATAAAGAAAGAATCATGGATTTACAGCTCACTTATGATCACTTCACCCAAGCCTTCACTTCGACATGTTTACAGAATCGCACTGCAGCCGGTCGATTCTGTCGACATCTCACCGTGGAGTGAACGAAAAGTGATCTGTCATTCAATCTTGTTTGTATGGTTTGACAGCTCGTTCGTCGTTGACTTCGCCTAAGTTTTCACTTCGATATGTTTACAGAATTGCACTGCAGTATTTTACTTGAAGTGATTTCCTATCTAACCTCCACCATATAATTAAACATGGTCACGATTGCAAGATTGTAAAAAGTGTAAACCAAATCTACAAATTGTTTCACAGTTTTTAGAAATCAAGAAGCGGCTTGATCATTGCTTGAGCCTTGAAGATCGAGCCATACGACTGATTTTATATTAGCCACAAATTCTTTGAGCCACTATTAATAACCAAATCAAACTTATATTTTCGCAATATCTGAAGGGTATTGGAAGGTGTCCTTATGTAACTTTATGTGTTTCCTGCATTATTTTTCTTCTTCTTGACTTCCACAATCTTTCCATACACTGCGCTAACACGCATTGACGTGAGAGAGCTATGGTAGGCGCCAGATAAACTTGTATTAAGTTGATTTTTGTACATTGATTTTATCTAATATCCCTTCATAGATACCTGCACAATAAATTATGAACCGTTTTTCATTACTAGAGAATTACGATAGAATTCGATCCACACCTCTGTGTGGTTCTTCATCAAAATAGCATTTCAGACACTGATTGTACTAATACAATACACAATCAGTGTCTGAAATACTCTATTATTTGTATATTGTATTGTATCGAAAAGATTCAATGTCAATAGTTTTTTTTTTTGTACACCTACCACAGTGTAGTCTTTTTAACCGACTTCCCAAAAAGGTTCGGTTTTTTTATGTTTGTTACCTCATAACTTCGACAATTATGAACCGAGTTAAAAAATTCTTGTTTAATCTGAAAGGATATACTTGCAGATTGGTCCCATTTAAATTTTATCAAAATCGGTTACGAACTTTGGATTTTAAAAATTGAAAAATAATAAACATTTTACAAAAAAATACAACCGACTACCAAAAAAAAAGTTTAAAATAACTTTAATTTCAGAAGTCGGTGTCAAAATACGAAGAAACTATCAAAAACTGCGACTTCCGAAATTAAGGTTATTTTTTACTTTGTATTTTATTTTTTTGGAAATCGGTTCTATTTTTTTGTAAAAAGTTTTTTTAACCCAAAGGTTGATGGTAGAGAATGCCTTGTTGCATTTTAAGTCCGCCCATGTACCAGTGTACAACTAAAGTGCATAAAGTTTAAATCAATAAGTAACGTAGTGTGAATGTGGGGACGGCCTACCCACATGTCTTTCCTTTGCTATTGGTTATTGGAGTTGCGCTGCACGATAACTTTAAACTGCGTACACTGTCAGTACAGCAGCGCGATTCTGAAAACATGTTGAAGTGAACATTTAGGCGAAGTGAACGACAAGTGAGCTGTCAAATCATACAAACAAGATGGCATGACAGCTCACTTGTCGTTCACTCCACGTAAGTGATCACGGTGAGATGTCAACAGAATCGACCGGCAGGTCCACTCAAATCTGTGTGATAATTTCCTATGTAAATGATTATATGAACTTTAAAACAAGACTTGACCTCTGAGTTTGTTTCGGTATTTCTTCTCAGAGTATTGAGCTAGGCTGGCAACATCTAGTTTAAAATTACCAAAAAGATTGACATCTTAACACATTCGCGCGCGGTGCTCACTTTTTCGAAACTTGTGATGGAGCACTGTTTTCCCCCATACATTTTTTTTGGCGTTTATAAACGTTCATTGGTACCTCTATTTATTTGAGTAATTAACTATGATTAGAACGACATTATACGTCGACGTATGGTGACGTTCCACTACATATAATCATTTTTAATTTTTTAAATTAAACACGACGTCTCGATACGTCGACGCGTAGTAACGTTCTGCCACATTTTATCGATAAAAACGTATTAAATTATACAAAACGTATGTGTACGTCAACGTATATATACGTTCTGTAACATTTTATATTTCCTAATATATTATACTACACGCAACGTCTTACTACGTCGACGTATGAATACGTTGTACCCCTTAACGTCTTTTTTTACCTATTATGTCTCGCGCAACTTCTGATTACGTCGACGTAAAGAAACGTCCCGCTTCATTTTATCTTACCTTACTTGACATATTATTCGCAACGTGTCATTACGTCGATGCATGGATACGTTTTGCTTCATTTTGTCTCATCTAATCTATTATATTACACGCAACGTTGACTGTAATACATTAAAACAAACACTGTCTTGCGTAGGTATGTATTTATTGTTAATGAAATAAAGAAAGAGATAAAAAAATACAAAGCAACTTCTCTTTTGTACTTACTTATATAACTAGTTATTTAAAAGTAATATCACAATTTTTGTAATATTAATCATATTTGTTTAAAACATGAAATAAAGTGTTTTATTTTGACTAAAACAACATAGGTAATTAAAAATATAAACCTTACTGAAACTAACACAACAAATGAAACAAAAAACTTTCTTCTATGGCCTACAAGTTACAAAAATCAGCCTTGTGATGCAATGTACGCGTGAAAAAATATGAGTATATGGGTCTTTAGGGTTTGGAATCTGGGGCGAGGGCGGCATCATGAGATGTGTATTACCGTCGGAGTTCTCAGGGTCTATATTCTGAGACGAGGGTGGCACCACGCGATATGGGTTGCATTCAGGATCCTCGGGGTCTGGATTCTGAGGCGAGGGCGGCACCTCGCGATGTGGGTTGCCTTCTGCGTCCTCAAGGTCTTGATTTGGAGGCGAGGTCGCGCCTCTCCACATTGAACATCTTCAGGGGCCACAAGATTCTCCGGCATCATAGACAAGAGTGGCGCTCCACGATGTTGGCTGCCTTCGCAGCTATTAGAGTTCATCCTGGGTGATAAGGACGGTGTGAGCAATAAAAAAAAGCTTGAATAGTCACCAATATTATTTATAAGGGTAGATGAATTAATAGAGATTGTGTCAGCATCTTCATCACCGGTAACTTTCCTTTTTTGTGTTGACTCTTAGCACTCGTGGAACTATTGCACTTTCGCTTATTTTTGTGGGTATTACAAATGCTTTCATCACTACTTGTATTACTTTCCTCTTGTTCTTCGCTATAGTTTTCATTTTCAGAGTAATCAGACCCGGTTTCATCGCTACTACAGTTCTCAGAGCTCCAATCTTGTTGGTATTTTTGGTCACCCGCTGGATCATAATCTTCATCAGAAACTGAACCATCAGTAGCATAGGAGTCCGGCGAAGTACCACCAGAGGAAGTTGGCTCAAATATTGTTTTTTTTTTTTGTTGTTTTGTGCTCTTTTTTCCATCTACAACAAATAAATGAAATTAATTAAAGTAAGTGTAATTATCAGTAAAAATATTTAAGCAACCTTATATACCTATATTTGACGGCATAAACTAGCATTGTTATCAAATCTACACACACATACGAAAATATTATATCGATCGGACAACAGGACGTAGGTCAAATGTAATTTACTAGATTTTATTACAGACACACACAGACAGATTGTCTTAGCGAGACCGAAATAGGTGAACTTAAATAAAATCTAGTAAAACTAACATTACTAGTCAAAAAACGTGTGAATCTTATATAAACAACATTTAGTACAATTACTGTTATGCCCGAAGAACATGGTTGTGATATACTCTATGGTTGTGATGGATCCTTGCTTGTATTTTCACTTTTCTTTCTTCTGGCTCGCTGTGTTTTGTTCATCTAAAACAATGGAATTTCTATAACTAGATCTAAAATAAAACTACTCTTGTTGCTCAAATATTAATATAATTATTGTATTCTATATAATACACACTCTATTATTCAAATCCAGTAAAAAATATGTGATTACTTACGATTTAAAAGTTTCGTAACTCGGGACGGGAGCTCACTTCACACACGTACACATGCGTCGGTGCACAGCCCGACTGACAGTATGGCGGCGCATACTCCAGTTGACGACTATGCACGTTCTGCGTTTGTGAGTAGGTGTCTTTGCATGTATGAGAAGCACCCACAAAACGCTTAAAATAACGATGCTGTGCGACACTACGAAATCAAGATTTTGATATGTTGTGGCACTGTGACGTCACTATAGGAGCATTACATGAGAAACTGACGTTTCCTTACGTACTGACTGATAGAGAAACATAAAATTTGACGTATCGATACGTTGTGCGACATCGTATCTAGATTTTTTTACGTATCCATACGTTCTGCACGCGAAAGTGTTAAATTGGTTTTGCTAAACATATTAAGGAAATAAACATCTTTTATCATTTAGCTTTATGTCTTTATGTTTGCTTTAGATATTAAGAAAGTCAATAAATGTATGTGGGTCAATGACCGTTATTGCATATTTATCTGGCGCCTACCATATCATTAATTGGCCAGATTACTTTCAGATCTCTGAGGATGCGGGATGCTACCCTCTTTCAGTTATCTTGACGGAGAGGAGGAACGTATCGCTCGCTTCCGACTTGTTGGGTTGGAAAGATAAGTTCTGTTAACATTCGATTGTTTCTTTTGTTATAGCTAATTAAGGCTGATTGGCCACTGAAGCAGAGATGAGAGGAGCGGAGAGATATTAACAAAAAACTTTTTACAAAAAAATACAACCGACTTCCAAATAAAAAAAAACACTGCAAAGTAAAAAATAACTTCAATTTCGGAAGTCGGTATTTTTGTTAGTTTCCTCGTACTTTCGACACCGACTTCCGAAATTAAAGTTATTTTTTTTAGTTAGGAAACCGATACTGCAGCGAATCAGGGATGTTTGCTGAAGCTCGCGATGACTGCTTCTATACTGGGATGCGGAAGCGGTGCGCATCCTGGTCAGTAGGGTGGGAGCAGCACTAATAGTATCCTGTCTATGGTAGCAAGCAGGCCAGATATTTATTATTATACGCTGCAGTTTCGCTTGTTTTCATTAAACTGGTTTTATTCACAACACCTAAGGAGTAAGGGCAGATTTCATCAATCTGAAACTGAACACGATCATCTTATGAACCTCTTTTACGAGCTGTCAGTGTCATTATTTTATATGGAATATTGACACTGACTACTCTTAACCGCAGTTTAGATGTTCTGATCGCGATTAGTTTCATTGGTGAAATCCACTCTAAGTTAAGGGTTATTATGAACCTCTTTTACGAGCTGTCAGTGTCATTATTTTATATGGAATATTGACACTGACTACTCTTAACCGCAGTTTAGATGTTCTAATCGCGATTAGTTTCATTGGTGAAATCCACTCTAAGTTAAGGGTTATTATGAACCTCTTTTACGAGCTGTCAGTGTCATTATTTTATATGGAATATTGACACTGACTACTCTTAACCGCAGTTTAGATGTTCTAATCGCGATTAGTTTCATTGGTGAAATCCACTCTAAGTTAAGGGTTATTATGAACCTCTTTTACGAGCTGTCAGTGTCATTATTTTATATGGAATATTGACACTGACTACTCTTAACCGCAGTTTAGATGTTCTGATCGCGATTAGTTTCATTGGTGAAATCAGCTCTGAGTTAAGCGTAGTCTTCGGTGTTAATATAGTTCATTGTATATGTACCTTATTTTGTTTTGCAATATTATACTTACACGGTGCCATTTTAGTCATCTTACAATGGCAGCCCATTTCATCTATCCAATGACTACTAAACATTCCTTAAAAAAACTGAACAAATGAATTACTGACCTACTTAAAATAATAATTACACATGATGTAGTTCCAGAGATCCAGGAGCGACCTCACTTCGAGCCTAGTGTTCCAAGGACAGCGTGTAATGGAATGGTGGTTTTGTTTTGATACGTACAAATTAATAATAGGATGTTTCATAATTTTAATGCATTATTTATTTTTATTGTACAGAGGTAGTTTATATTGGGTACATTAAGCGGGCTGCCTTTGTATGACCACTAAAATGTTTTTTGGGGTCAGTTTATACAAGGCTCTACCACTGTACGCGGACCGCGAATCGCAGCCATTAATATCAGCATAATATCACCACTTGTTAGTGTTAACGACAACACATTTGTCAACTGTTAAGGCGCTTGATACATGCATAGGATAGTCAACGTACTTAGGTAGATAGATGTTATATAAAACATTTCTATGCTGCAATTTTACTTAAAAAAATACACAAAAGTACATTTGAAAATGTCGAAATGACGTATGATTTTTTAAAACAGATACGGCTCTAACTATGTATGACGTCACTCGCATGTCACATCATTTTGAATTTGAAAACGACGTTCTGCGTGGCAATTATAGAAGAATACTGTCTGCCAATCGGCAAGGGCCTCCTCCAACCTTTTCCATTCGTGTCTTTCTTGTGCCACTCTGTCCCACATCACTCCTGCCACTTTTCTGATGTCGTCATCCCACCTTTTTTTGCCTTGGTCTATCTCTTTTCCTTTTTACTTCTCTACAATTGTTGGTGGTGGAAACAAACGAAGGCCTTCGTTTGTTTCCACCACCAACAATTGTTGATATTTAATAAAAGTCAAAAATAAGTAAAGTAAGTAGTAAAGTCTCGTAGGTGCGTAGGCTCTGATTAGTATTTTACTTCTTACTAAAACTATAAAAGAAGTTGTGTTTGAAAGTTTGTGAGGATGTATGTTTGTTACTCTTTAACGTCAGATCGCCTGAAGCGATCTTTATGAAATTAAGCACAGAGGTAGATTATAGTCTGGAATAGCACATTAGCTACTTTTTATTACGGGTGTATGTTCCCTAGGGATCACGCGGGCGAAGCCACTGGCAGAAGCTAGCTAAGTAGCTATATCATGCGTTGCAGAAATATACTGACCAATATTAGACGCTGACAAACCGAATAGAAACCGTTTAAAGAAGATTACTACCAGCTTACTGCCAGCTTCATTTCTCATTAGAAACAGAGGGGTAAGTGCAAAAGGCAATAAAAGCAAGCCTACTCGGTAATATACAGGGGACGTCATCTGTCGATCCGTTGGCGGCTGCTCGTAAAATATATACGAAGTAAATATAAGCTTGCCGCACTGCAAAATGGGGGTTACCGGATTTTCGCACGAAATAAATACTATACGTAGATTGTTTACGCTTGAATAACTTTGGTGCTGGCTTTTAATAAAAATTGATGTTTTTGAGGTGGTATAAGCTTGTGCTTGACTTTTTAGTTTTGAACATATATTTTTCAGGTAATATTTAGGGTTCCGTACCCAAAGGGTAACCAACGGAACACTATTACAACGCCTCCACTATTAGTCAGTCCATCCGTTTGTATGTCAGTGGGCCGTATCTCAAGAATCATAGGTAATAGGTAGACAGTTGAAATGTTCTATAACAACGAATCATAATCATTCTTCTCCATCAGAATCTACCTTTCCGAATGGTCAGTAGAGTCACTTTTTATATATAATTTAAATTAACGATGATGTTCAAAAGTGCCGTTTATTGGCCTAACTGAAATAAAATTTAATAAATAATGCCTTGGAAGGTGGGCAGGCCTTTGGTGTGGGATGCAACATGTGTTGAAACCCTTGCGCCATCCCATCTTCTTAGCACGGCGGGCTGTGCTGGGGCGGCTGCTGCAGGTGCGGAAAACCTCAAAAGGCGCAAATATAATAACCTTATTGGGAGTTATATATTTGAGCCTTTGGCGTTGAAACACTAGGCCCATGGGGTCCGAGTGCACATAGAGTCTTTCGGGACATCAGCAAACAACTTGTCGACGGTTCACGTGACCAGAGGGCTGGGCTTTTCTTCGGCCAAAGAATCAGCATTGCCATTCAACGTGGCAATGCTGCCAGTGTTCTGGGCACTTTTGCCGTTGACAGCGATGTGGATAATTTTTTTGATACCCAATGATTTATTTTGTTTTTTTTATGCGTTTGTAAATAATATAAATAATAAACTAAAATAAATTCTGACATTTTTGAATTTTCAAAAATTTATTACGGAAATCTTCGTGTGTGAGTCTGACTTGCAGTTGGCTGGTTTTTTTTTTAGTATTGCTTGCTGCGGTTCCAGGACTCCTTCTTTACCTGTAGTACTGTTGCAAAATTATTCAAAATCAGTTCAGCGATTTAAGCGTGAAAGCGTTACAAATAAACAGTCAAACTTATATAGTAGATACTTACTGATATAGTAGTCCGTATTTCAAATTTCATGATAAAAGAATTTCCCGGAACCTGAAAAAAAAAAATAGATGCATACCTAATAAAACACAAGTGATGCGATCGGTTGTTAAAAACTAATTCAAGATGCATAGGTAGGTACCTAATAAAACGCAAGTGATGCGATCGGTTGTTAAAAACTAATTCAATCAATTATTCATGGCTACAGCATTTGAAGTTCTCTCTAAATATCTATGTTTAACACAGCAGAACAGTAATTTTGTGATCATTTTCACTATCTACACACACGAGATCGGTCGTTGTGGCGACATTTGGGCGAGGCCTATGTCCAGCAGAAGAGCATTTTGACTTACATTATCATGAAGATGATGAATACGATCATGGTAAGATTACTTTTTCATTTTTAACTTCAACGAAGGCAAAATATTACTTCAAAACTGGCACAACACATCTAAAAATAAAAAATTTTACACGGACGAAAAAATAACAGTAAAATCGCTTTATTTTCTATTTCAGACTTGTCACAATTTCTTTTAGGACCTAAAACATAAAAGCGGTGTCAGAAAAAGGTATTGGAGCGTCAAAATATTTACTACAGGTACTGTTAGTGACTGGTTCACGATATTTCTTATATTTTACATACATTTACAATTTTTACGACGATCCTAAGTAATGGATTCACTTTGCATATCCGTTTCTTCCCACATGCGTATTAGTAAAGTGTTCTTTGTAAGGAAAAGTTGGTTGTAGATGTTGAAATAGTTAACATAAATACTTTTTAGTAAAGTGCCCAAACGAAACATTTAAATATTTCCATTTTGTATCTATGGCGCTTGTATGTTTTTACTTCATGAATCTGGGGGCTACTCTCTAAGCCCGATGTCCGTAGTTTCGGGCTTAGTTGCGGGCGTATTCAACTTCGTATTGATTACGGACTTACGATTAGTTCCAAACCCGGACTAAAAATGCAGCAGCAACGCCCGCAACTAAGCCCAAAACTACGGACATTTTTTTATTTTATTTTTTATACAAAACGGGGAAACTCTTGGCCCAAATCTCACCTGATGGAAAGTGATGATTAGGCCGAAGATGGAAGCGAGTTTCACCCGGAATCCTCTTACACAGAGGAACTGGCTAATTGGCTATCATACCTAACTGCCGGAACACAACAATGCTTTTAACATTGTTGTTATGGCGACAGACTTAGACATGATGTTGGTAGCTTGCCAGGCGGACTTAGAAGAAGTCCTACCACCAACCAAACCGAGCAAAAAAAATTTGCTCCCGCTGGGAATCGAACCCGCGACCTCAGGGTCTGAATCAGGTGGTATAACCGTCACCTGTTTAGCACCACTTCTGGGGCTTCGAGAGTAGCCCCCCTGTATTGGCATTGTAATATTTAATCGTGCAATAAACTAAATCGTGCAATCTCGTGTTGTGAAGTTCTACATAAGAGGTATTTTTTTAAGGTGTAATTTGTATTTTCATAAACACTTAATTAAAAAGTGTAACGGTCACCCGATTGCCAGCCATGCCAAAGCCATGCCATGCCGTGTCGTCTTGGTGCAGCCAAAGCCACAGCCACAGCCACAGCCTCAGCCATAGCCATGACAACCAAGTACGCCACGGCAGCCACAGCAAAGAGAAAGTCAATTGACTAGCACGTCACGTGCGCTTGTCAACTTAACGCGATGGGCGTTACCGAGCGGCGATCCCCTCTTCGATTTAGAGTGGGGGGTAAACTTATAAATAGGTCATGCAGCTCATTTGGTAGAATTATTCTGATCTAGAACCTAGCCTAAGCCGAAACTCTGTTTGATTATAATTTATTCAATAAATACCTACAGTCGAGAAAATTGTTTTTCGCTATCCTGTGTTTCACTCAGAAGCGAGATGAAGCGAAATCGCCGTGAACTTCATGGACGTGGGGTGCGTCCACACGGATGGGACCCCTCGAGCGACACCGAGCAAGATGAAGACGGCGATTCTACACCACCGCCCGCTAGAAAAATTCTGAAACACCTCCTGCAAAATGAGGTCGACAAGGCCGTCCGCGAACTGGATTCAGACATCGGTACATCCAAAAATCATCGTGCTGCGTCCCTCATTCCTGAATTCGATCCAGATGCCGAAGATTGCACAGTATCAGTATGGTTAAGAAAAATCGACCAACTCGGCGACATACATCGTTGGAGCGATGAGTTAAAGGCATTCCATCTGCAAGACAAACTACGGGGACAAGCTCGCAAATGGTACAACCGACTCGACGAGTATAATTACTCGTGGGACGAGTGGAAACAGATGCTGCTGCGTGCCTTTCCAAAACATCGGGACTACAGTGCATTGTTAGAAGAGATGATGCAAAGACGGAAGATGACTAATGAAACAATGACCAAGTACTATCAAGATAAAGTATCACTGTGCTTCCGTTGTAAGCTATCAGACAGCGCCAGTGTTTCGTGCATCATTCGAGGCCTACCCTCATCTTTGCAACCAAATGCACGTGCTTTCCAATGTGAACGCCCTGATGAACTATATGAAGCATTTCTCTGTGCCCTCGACGACTACCGCGGCCCCGCACCAGAAATTCGCCTATCGAGTAAGGATCCTCGCCCAATGCCTGCCGAAAAGAAGATTTTTACGGAGAATGATCCGTGCCCACGGTGTAAGAAGACGGGCCACATGTTGCGAAATTGTACGCTTCCCGATCAACGTGTGTGCTTTAAATGTGGTAAGCAAGGCCACATCGCTACCCGCTGCAATAATTCATCTGCAACCACTCTTCAAAAATCTACGTTTGATGTGAACAACAGCGTCAGGGACATTAAGATAATCCAAAACTACAATGACACCTACAAGAAAATAGCCAAGATCAACGGAGTCCACGTGAAGACCTACATCGATACCGGAAGCCAGGTGAACGTCATGACCAGTCGGATCTCCAAATTATTATCCCTCGACGTCATACCTACGAGTACGATCCTAAAAGGCTTTGCCGGCGGGTTAATTACTTCCCGTGGAGAAGTAAAATTTAATCTGAAAATAGACGGTATTCAAGTCACTTGCGATGCGTATCTGACAGACATCGAGATGGGTGACATTCATTTACTCATCGGTCAACCCGTCATCAATGCCAGCGACATTACACTCGTCGTAAGCAACGGAAAAGCCACACTGATTCGCGAATCTGACTCCATGCCAAAGGAAGATGTGGTTGAAGAGCTCCATAAGTTCAAGATTGTAACGACTATGCGAGAAACGTTGCCACCAGGAGCTTCCATCATCAAGGTCCTGATAGTGGGCAACCGCCAGAACAACGATATCTGTTCCGCTGCACGCCACTACGAGTTTCAAGGAGTTTCCTACTCCCTGCCCGCCACTCTCCTTCGAGGCGACAGCGGACACATCAAGGTCATCAACACCGGGGCTGAGGACATCGTGTGGGAGGCTGGCCAGGTCCTCACACGCGCCGAGAGCTGCGACACATCACCCACCATAAGTCAGGTTAGCCAAGCCAAGCCATATTTGCCTTTAAAGCCTTCTGATTTGCCTATTTCATGTGATTTGCCTAAATTAACTGTGCCGGAAAATATGCCTTTGGTTTTGTCTGTGGATAAAGATTAAAATCTGAGCATAGGTGGAGTTTTGTTAGACAACATAAGAATAGGCAATTTGAGTGAAATGGAACGTAAAGATTTAATCAAATTGCTAATTAGATTCAAACAAAGTTTCGCAGTCAGCACTAAAGATCTCGGCTGCACAAATTTAATTCAAATGCCAATTACTTTGACTACCGATAAGCCCGTTTATCGACAACCATATAGACTATCGCACTGTGAACAAGAAATAGTAAAATCTAAAGTATCTGAATTATTAGAAGCCGGTATTATTAAAGAATCAGAGTCCAACTATGCTTCTCCAGTGATATTGGTAAAAAAAAAGAACGGGGATAGCAGACTGTGCATAGATTATCGCGCACTTAACGCCATAACCGTTAAAGACAGATATCCGTTACCTAATATTGAAGATCATATTTCTAAGTTAGCCGGTAAAAAATATTTTACGTGCTTAGATATGTCTCATGGTTACCATCAATTGGCGCTAAAACCCGAAGATACTCATAAAAGTGCATTTATTTGTCAGGCCGGTCAATTTGAATATGTCCGTGTTCCATTCGGTTTAGCTAATTCTCCGTCAGTTTTCATGCGTTTAATAAACAAAATAGTAAACTCCATCTATTTTTCCCAAAATGGCGGTAGTAGCGTTTCATGCGAGATTTTAGCATTTCTAGATGACATATTGGTACCCTCAGTCGACGTTAAATCTGGTCTTGACATGTTAGAGGTTGTGTTAAATAAATTCGAAACCAAGAATCTGAAATTAAATATGAAAAAGTGTACGTTTTTAGAAACTCGAGTAACGTATTTAGGACATGATATTTCCGAAAGTGGTGTGCAACCGGCAGAGTCAAAATTAACCGCCGTGTCACAGTTTCCGGTGCCCAAAAATGTACACGAAGTTCGACAGTTTATCGGGTTATGTAGCTATTTCCGTAAGTTTATTCATAAATTTGCTCAAATTGCTCGTGCCTTAACAAATTTAACAAAGAAAAACGTTGCATGGGATTGGGGTAGTGAACAATCAGAGAGTTTTAACGAATTAAAAAAGTGTTTGTGCTCCAAACCGGTGTTAGCGATATATGATCCCAAGGTAGAAATAGAAATACATACGGACGCTTGTAAGTTAGGCATAGCGGGTATATTATTTCAAAAACAAATTGATGGTACTTTAAGACCGGTAATGTATTTTAGTCGTGTAACTTCTAAACAAGAAAGCGTATATCACAGCTACGAACTCGAAACACTAGCGGTTGTAGAATCTTTGAAAAAATTCCGTGTTTATGTAATTGGTAAACATGTAAAAATTGTTACGGATTGTACCGCGGTGCGTTCCACTTTGACAAAACGCGACATTATTCCGCGGATAGCCAGATGGTGGTTGATGATTCAAGATTACGATATAAGTGTAGAATACCGGCCGGGTGAGCGCATGAGACATGTCGATGCACTTAGTCGAAATCCTGTTGACGCGCTTAATGTTAATCGCCTAGAAGTGTCTGATTGGTTCTTTACAGTTCAGTATCAAGATGACAAAGTCGAAAACATAATTGATCGATTAAAATCTGGTTCAGCAGAGCGCGACTTAACAAAGGATTTCGTACTGATAGATGATAGGTTATACCGGAAAACTCTGTGCGGTAATCGTCTTGTAGTGCCGGGACCAGCTAGGTGGAAAATTGTTCAAATGCACCACGATGAAATAGGCCATGTAGGGTTCAAGCGCTGCATCGAGCTTATTAAAAATGACTACTGGTTTCCGAAAATGACGCGGTTTATTCGGAAATATGTTGCGGCGTGTTTACATTGCGCTTACGGAAAAGGGGAGCATGGAAAAAAGGAGGGTATGTTGCATCCTATTCCCAAACCAACTGAACCGTTCAGAACAGTACATGTAGATCACTTAGGACCGTTCTGTAAGACGAAAAAAGGCTATGGGTACATGCTAGTGATAACCGATTCATTTACAAAGTTTGTAATTGCGGAACCAACACGGACAGTAAACTCAATCGAGACGGTCAGGTTATTAAAACGAATTTTCGCTTTGTTTGGATACCCGGATAGAGTAGTGTCGGATCACGGAAAAGCCTTTACTAGTAGATATTTTAAGAAGTTTGCTACAGACAAACAGTTCAAGCATACTTTAACTGCTATAGCTTGTCCTCGAGCTAACGGCCAAGTTGAACGTACCAACAGAACCATTTTGAACGCGTTACGAGCTACCGACCCTAGTGAAGCCGCGAACAATTGGTCTAATAATTTACCTGACGTAATCTGGGGTATAAACAACACTTTAAACGACACAACCGGATATAAACCTTACGACTTGATGTTTTCACGGAGTAGTAGGCTATGTGATGTTTCTATTCCGGGGCGCGTAGTCGAATCGTCTCACGCGAAACGCACCAAGGCTAGGCAGCGCATTGAAAAAGCTAGCGCTAAAATGAAACACCATTTTGATAAGCGTCGTAAGCCATGTCACACATATAAGAAAGGTGATTTATGATACAAGAGCGACCCGGTACGAGTAAATTGGTCTTCAAAAACGAGTAGACAAATGTAAGCCCGAGACGAAGTCGAGGGTTTACCATAGTCACGAGTTTGTAAATACCAATTTCCGCTCGTGTGTCATACAACGTTTTTCGACACATATAAATAGACAATGAAACAAACTTTTTCACTATCTATTAAAAATTTGTGTTAATCGTTCAATAGCGTTCTCGCGATTTTGGCGGCAAGAGACCATTTTCTGCAATTGGCGCCTCATTCAACATATCAGGTGGAGTAGATTCCATATTTATATCTGATTCCTCGCTTGAACACATTATTCTAATTAATATTATGATTAAAAGTCGCAACTATCTTTGACTTTTCTAATTGAAAATGACACGAATTTGCAAATGGGGAAACATGTGCGTTTTTAAAATAAGAACGCGCTTCCGTTTGCATCTGCGTCTGCGTGAAACATTTTAGTAGAATTATATATATTGTAAATGTAAATTGTATTATATATTGTACCGGTCGGATTTTTTTGTCAAAATCATTTATTTATTTCCTAATTTTTTTTAATTGTCTCCTCTTGCCCTTCATATTGATACCCCATTCGATAGGTTAAAAAAAGTTGAAGTCATTAAAATGGCACCGAAGCTCAGATATCTTAATTTTTATATACCAATCCAGTATCATTCTCACTATTTAGACGAATCTAACGACACCTTTCAAGCTAAAATCTATCAAGCCACAGGGTTAGGCTACAGAGTGTGCCAAAGAAATATACATCATACATAAATACACTCGAAAAAAACATAAGTGTAACAGTCGGGTTATTAGAACTACATCTATTGTCTAATTTTTCTTCAATATTAAAGTGCGAAAAACCTTCTGAGCAAAAAGTTCTTCGCAAAAAAAACACTTCCGGAACGGTTCCGGAACGGACGCAGACGGAAGCGTTTTTTGCTGACGGATGCAGACGGATTGAATTCTTGTAATTAAATTGTTAATGGACATTAAAAAAAATACCGTAAAGAATACGCACGGCGCCATACATCGGAGCGTGCACTAAAGTAGGTACTTAGGTGAGAGTACCTACTTTACCGCACGCTCCATTGTATGGTCCGTAATTTTGAACTTTCGAACAATGTATACAGGCTTCGTAAATGCATTTTTTTAGCAAATGTGTCGAAAATTTCTTTATTGACGTAAAACGTCCGTATTCGGGTTACAAAAGTCTATATGTGTACCAAAATTCATCCGAATCGGTCCAGTAGATCCGGTGAAGAGTGGCTGTGACAGACGGACAGACAGACACCCGAGTGATCCTATAGTATAAGGGTTCCGTTTTTTGTTTGGAACCCTAATTAAAGGGGACTCCCATACAAGAAACTTTTTTTTCGGTTTGGTACGGAACCCTTCGTGTGCGAGTCCGACTCGCACTTGGCCGGTGTTTGAGGACCCGTAACTTTCATAATTATCATAAAGAAACATTTAATTTACGATAGGTATAGAATGGTGTAAGAAGATCATAACAACAACAAACTTCGCCGACGCAAACAAATGTTTGTTTCATAAACATTAATGTGTATATTTGTTTAATTAATAACATTTTCCTTAACTGTTTGATGATCATAATTAATTACAGAGACAAATAGTGCAGCCGGGAATATAACTGTGTTTTCGGAACAAATACTCGTGATTTTTATTTTTTTTATTGGGTTTTGGTGGACCCTTTTGTTACAGACGGTGTTGTAAAATTGGAAAACTCGTGGCTTAATTACAGTCGCACACTCGCACGGGTCGATTCTCAAGGTTAAGCAACGCTTGCCGAGGTCGGTTTTTAGATTGGTGACCATCTTTAAATACTGACTATCCTCCGTGTCTCGGAAAGCACGTTAGGCCAATGTTGGCCGGCTGTCATTTGTAGATCTTTGACTGAAGTTACGGATTGTCAGAAGCCAGAAACCAGGCCAAGAAGGACCGGGTTACCCAGTTACTGGGTTGTGGACAGATAGGCAGTCACTCCACGTAAAATACAGGTACTTTGCTGAATCCGGTTTGAATGGAAGCTGATTATGATTTTGTAAATATGAATGACTTTAAGGCACTTGTCTCCGGCGAGGAAACGGTAAGCTTTCGACTATTTGCTCGCTGAGGAAAGGGACAAAAGATATAGATCCCGTGTGAGTTCGTGAGCGGTTCTTGATTGTGGCAATAAGATTGTTCTATCACATGAAGCTTTTATAAAAAAAAAATATATTTTAGGCAATATACGGAGATAAATTTAACATTTAAAAATTATAAATTAATTGTCAGAAAAAAATAATCAAAATCAAAATTATTAGCAGGAATATTGACAGCCATATACAAAGAAATAATTAGCTTCATATATTGTTCTCAATATTCCATTGTCAGAATCATGTATACGGCTCATAAAGGAGGCCCTCGCTTTGCGTAATACAGTATAGAAATCATCTACTCTGCTCTCCGCAAACTCGCCGGACGCACTACACCGCCATGGTAACCCAAATATTTACCTATTGCGTTATTATATTACACACGTAAGGTGTTATATGCGCGTTGTGTGTGCTTGTACCATAGGTGGCTAGTGTACAGACAGCAAAGTGTATATAAACATGCTTGGCTTTTCGCCAAGAATATTCGCAGTAGGTATATTTTACTCCTCTACACACCCTTTCACGGATTACAGGCGTGATATTAAGTTAACAAAACCGCTATGATTGAAAACTTACCTCTGCGATTGAACTAACTTAAGTAATAGAAAGTTCATGAAACTGCTACGTCGCGTCGTGGTTAAAGTTGAACTTAACTTACACTTACGAAAGCAGTAAGGGTGCAGTTCCATTGCTTTTGCAAATTTGTTTTTAGGGTTCCGTATGCAAAGGTTAACTAAGGACAGAATCATAATATCAACAATTTTAATTTTTACTATTCACAAAACGTGTATTTTTATTTTCGCGATAACAACAAAAATACATTTTTGGTATCACGTAACCTAGAAGATGTGCTCGGAGAGCTTTTGTTTAATCATGAAATAAAAAACTTATTTAACATAAAACTAGCTGACCCACGCAACTTCGTCTGCTTCACATAATTACAAACCTCACGGAACCCGAGACCTTTCCAACGAATGCAAAACCGTGGAAATGGGTTCGTGCGTTCTGAAGTTATAGCGTCAGGAAGGAAAACCCGACTTATTTTTATATAATAGATTACAACCGACTTCCAAAAACAAAACACTACAAAGTCAGTTGTATTTTTTCGGAAAAAAGTTTTTTTTAAATGCAAAACGGGAAAACTCTTGGCCCAAATCTCACCTGATGGAAAGTGATGATTAGGCGAGTTTCACCCGGAATCCTCTTAGACAGAGGAACTGGCTATCATACTTCTAACTGTTTCTCCGAGCATCTTATGTTACGCAACAGTGGAAGTGCGCCCTTACTGCTTACGTTACGTAGTACTGTTCAGATTTAGAAGGTTCTCAGCATTAACTAAAGCTATCTATAAAGAAAACTGTTTTTGAATGTACTTGATTTATTTACTGCAGGAAGTTAAATCACCTAGGTAGCAAGTTACCACTTACCTAGTTGCAGGTTTAAAACCTGGCAGGTACAAATGTGACTCTTTCAATTTTATGTTTACCCCTTTTAGTACTTTTTGAAACAGATTTATGGCAAAAGAAAAGGAAAATATTTTTTTTCAAAAGTAACCGAGCTTGCTTATTTACTGCTCAGTCCCTCTCCGAGTGGGAGGAGACTTGCTGCAGATTTGTATTTGCAGCTCAACGACTGTACTGGTTTGGGTGAGAGTGATTCATGGGCGGACGACCCCGAGTCCACCGTCACTCCGGACCTTTCTATGGGGGCTGAAACAGGGCGTTGATCGCCCTCCACCGCGGCCGGTTCGGTACGGAGGAGTAGCCAAGGCCCCCCTCTCTCTCTTCGCAGCCTACTGTGAAATTACGGCTTCACAGAAAGAGATCACCGCATCCCAAGACTCGGCGCTCCCGACTGTCTAACGAGGGACGGCCGGCAGCGACAGGTCGGGTCCCACTTCGGATATGAAGGTGTAGCGGCATCAATGCCACCACAAGAAAAACCAACGAAACAAATCTGCATCGCAACAAAAAGAACTGTGACGCCATCTATCCAACTGGCGGCGAACTAAAATCCTAAATCGCGCAAGCACAGTTTACCATGCGATTTAAACATAATTATACATCGCCCGAAGTAGTATGCCCGATAATGGTCATACCATTATCGGGCAAAAGCCCCCCAGGCAAAACAACCACCTGGGTGGAGGATTCTCCCTTTTCAATGGGGGTTTGCGAGACTTTACCCTCTGTACCGCATATAACCTCCAAAAAGGCAAACGCTGCTCCTCCTCACACTCAACCAGTGTGTGCTGCGTCGTGTCCTCCCAACTGTACTAACCGAATCGTGGAAGTAAATCTCACGATCCTCGGTCCAAGTGTGAGAAGGAACACCGGGGTGGTTTATAGTCAGTAAGTGTCTCACAGACCCCTTCACCCGCCCCAAGTGATGGACATCCATAAGGACTTTCCATACCAGCAACAAAAAAAAAAAAGGGTAGCAGTGTGTGCAAACCGCCGTGCCTCAGAAAGTGACTTGAAACTTGTTGCTATTCCATCAATTCACACTAAGCGTTTCCAAGCGTCTTTCATAATGCGCACAGCAAAAAGTGGAACTCTCGCCCTACGTCTGTCTTTCCAAACGCTTACAACCCTGATCTTTTCAAAGTTAGATTGAACAAGCTACTTCTGGGTAAGCTCGCTCCATCGTAGACTTGACTCTGTCATCTCTGACCTAGACTACAGACAAGAGAAAAGTTTTAAGCTGTTGCTACAGAGAAAAGTTTTAAGCTGTTGGCCCTGCACCAGGTCTCTCCCAAGTTGCGTCGGATTGCCGTCCTATCGGACTTTGAAAGTGGAGGACTTTGGTGGGAGTGCATTTTTATTAGCGCACAAGTTGACATTGTGGACAAGTTCCATAATAATATCTCCAGCGCCGTTGGCTAATTTCCGATGAAATTGGCCGCCATGGCTAAAATCTGTCAAGAGGACTATTGTAGTGCGTTGCTGTGGTATAATCCTAAAATACACTCATCATTTTCCTGTCCTTATCCCACTTGCTATTTCGGGTCGCGCAACCCCTTTTTCTCGTCCATTCTGTCCTATCAGCCGTCATGCTTTCACTAACTACCTTTTCTTTCATATCGCTCCTCACACAATCCCCCCCGCTCTCCATCCATCCACATTTATTTTCATAATTCTTTTAGTTACATGCGTTTCCTCCCTCCTCTTCACATGACCATACTTACATGACAAGCGATTCTCTCTTAAGTGTTCCGTCCCTGGCGCAATTTTTTAACTACTTTTAATGTTTTAACTAACTCATTTTTCACTTTATCCATTCATCAAATCCTAAAATACACTAAAATCTAGAAATCATTAGCGTATAAAATGAGGCCAAAGCCTAAATCATCGCCTGTCATAAAAATAGTTCAATAGTTAACACAGCTCAATAAATAGTCAAAACTTGGCGCCAAGCCACAACATACCGAATTTAGTCAATAGTTTACGAAGCAAATGTTTGCCAAATATGCTTTCAATTAATGTTTTGGCAGTAATTCTAAACTATCGTTCTAGGGGACGCCAAATGCGATCCGACGGGAAATTTAGTATGTAACTAAACATTACAGTGACGTTGTTGGATGTAAAGCCTGCCAGACTATGTATATAGATACGGGGTTTCGTTTCCGCACTTAATACAGAGTGCCAATTCTACTATTTTTAACCGACTTCCCAAAAAGGAGGAGGTTATCAATTCGGTTGTATGTTTTTTTTTTTGTATGTTTGTTACCTCATAAATCCGACAATTATGAACCGATTTAAAAAATTCTTGTTTTATCTGAAAGGATATACTTGCAGATTGGTCCCATTTAAATTTTATGAAAATCGGTTACGATCTTTGGATTTTAAATCGAAATAGCTGGAATTCGTCTACTTATATGATAGTTTTATGTCATCCAAGTAATCGAAATTGCGTATTTTGCTTTTCTGCGATTTTGCAGTGGTGTTTTTAGGTGTGGGGTACCACTTAAAAGTGAAAAATAAAAAACTTTTTACAAAAAAAATACAACCGACTTCCAAAAAAAAAAATCACTACAAAGTAAAAAATAACTTTAATTTCGGAAGTCGGTGTCAAAATACAAAGAAACTAACAAAAACACTGACTTCCGAAATCAAAGTTATTTTTTACTTTGTAGTGTTTTTTTTTTTTGGAAGTCGGTTGTATTTTTTTTGTAAAAAGTTTTTTAACGTTCACATTTGAATGTCAGTTACAATCTCAATACCCAATACTTTTATTGCATTCCACATGTATTCTTAGGTCGTAGAACAACAATTTAGTTCATACACTGTCGAGCACAGACTCGAATCTGAATTTATTGGCCTTCTGATGTTGGAACACTGAGTGGGCCAAGGCGGCCATCATTCTAACCAGCCAAGTTCACTCCAGAAGCAGATCGGGCCCCTACTTATTCTCGGTATCTTCTGCCAGACACTGCCCCGAGCTATTGTTAGTCCTGAAAGCTAGAATCAATAGTGGCAATCGCCAAAAAAGCGCTGAATGTATGAAGTTCAACGACTCCACGAGAAACGATTCAACTGTCTTAGATCACGCAAAGAAATTAATTAGTAAAGAGTGGGGAGAGAAACAACATATTTATCACTGTCCTCAAAATCAACCCGAAAACAGAATCGAGCCAAACCGATTTTTTTTTTTTTTTTTTTGAGATGGGTTTGCTCATGACCAGAGATTGAGTCTTGGTCAGAGATGACAGAGACAAAGTCTACGATGGAGCGAACTTAACCAGAAGGAGCCTGTTTACTCTAACTTTTAAGAGATTAGGGTTGTGAGCGTTCGGAAACTTAGACACAGGCAGAGAGTTCCACTCCTTTGCTGTGGGCATTCTAAAAGACGTTTGGAAACGCTTAGTGCGAATTCGTGGAATAGCAACATGTCCGATGGTAGAAGGGGGCCGGTGGGATGACGCACTAAGATACGTTTAAAAGTGTGATGACCCTAGTTGCTATGCCCTCATCAACACAGCCATAGGACGTCCACTGCTGCACAAAGGCTTCCCCAAGGAGTTGCCACATTGACCGCATTTCGTATCAAGCGGACTCCTGCAACCATGCCTCACCGGATCAGCGGTACACCTTGTACGCGGCCTAACAACGCTTCGGCTTCTGGAACGCGGTCGTCACTACAGATTTTTTCTTTCCCGTCGAATATTTCTTCTGCGAGCAATGTGCTCATTGCTACTAAAGTTTTGTCGTATTAATTTTCTTTATTTGCCTAACATCCTTATTCAATACATTTTTAAGTATTTCTTAAAAACACCAGGTAAAAAAAAAATAAAAAAATAGTAGCCCACCAGTATTTGGAACAGGCTCGTGTAACAGGCTCGCAGGAGGACCTCGTGGCTAAATAGTAACAGCCACACAGGTCGATCTTCAAGGTTAAGCAACGCTTGCCGAGGTTGGTCTGTGAATGGGTGACCATCTTAACATATAGAGTTTCCTCGGAAAGCCCGTTAAGCTGTTAGTCTTGGCTGTCATTTGGAGATCTTTGACAGTCGTTACGGATAGTCAGAAGCCAGAAAATCTGACACCAGTCTTTCCAAGGAATACCGTGTTTCCCAGTTAATGGGTTATGAAGATCTGGTAGGCAGCCGCTCCACGTAAAATACTGGTATTCAGCTTAATCCGGTTTTACTGGAAGGTGACCCCAATATAGTTGGGAAAAGTAAGGCAGATGTTGATTGCCAGTATCTGGAACAGGCCGGCCCAAGCTACCGGGTGGTCAGGGCTCCAAATAGAGCAACCTTCTAACGATGCGAGCCGTGTCAAAGTACCGCTTTCTAAATCAAGCTCTTGATCCTGCTGCCTAACGAGAGCTTCCTGTGGTGAGTTCGATACTCGTGGCTATTTAGTCATTGGCTGACACGACACTATTAAAGTGTCCAAAATTGTGAAAAACTGGTTTTGACTATTATTTATTTACATAATTACTGCTTTTAAAAAGTATTTTAATGTAGGTTAGTTACAATTTTCTACACATTTCAACGTGTCTCCATGTAGAATAGTTTTAACAGCGTCCACAGCTCAGGTTTACGTTTATAGACAAAGTTAGAACGGCTTTATGTAGAGTCTAATGTAGATTCGTTTGAAATCGTAGAGACAGTTTAACATTCTATGCAGAGATTACTTTGGATAATTGCAAGTGCAATTAGGAAGAGCTTCTGAAATTAAAATTAAAGCTGATCCTATCGTTTGAGAATCTTGGTCGGCTTTTATATTCCATTTCGTTACATTCACATGGGCTTAAGGTCAAAAATGTATTCACTATCCATTACTTTACTGTTATTCAATAGTTTTTGTAGTAACGAATCAGCCAAGCCAACATTTTACATGAAAATGTTTTTGGTGGGATATGCATATGATGTAGTTAGGAAAAGGCTAGGCAGATGATCATTGCTTACTAATTATCAAGAAATATGTTTCACTTATAAAATACCTAACTAAACATTGCAGTACTTCATAGAAATTGGCGAAACACAAATCTTGAAATACCACCCGGATATACTTTTCCCGAGTCCTTTGAGTGTCATTTCCGTAGCGCCGGAATCGGAAATATGACTTCTATTCTGAAATAACTGAGTTTGTGCTGAAGGTTTGACTGTTTCCTGTCATTGCTGCCAACATTTAGCTAAAATATATTTCGGCCATGTAATAATAAGTTCGACTTATTATTTTTTAGTATTCGCTCACAAATCGACATGTCGATCAACTCCTTTCAAATAGTTTCTTTACATGAAAATACTTGACACGTGTATCAGTTTTTGCGGTTCACTATTCCTCCTGATATTAGAATGAGAACTTATTATATTGTACCCTTTGATTATATAATGTCTAGATGGAACGTCGTTATACAATCAAAACAAAAAATCGAGCTAAAAATTGCAAGCATTTGTGCGTGCGGCAGCGTGCAGCCGCGTGTTTATGCTGAGTGCGGCTATGTCTCTGTTCGCGCACTTATAAGCCAACTAATAGTTGATATTTTGAGGACACGTTTACGCGCAGTTGATGCTCTATCTAGACATTACTTAATAAAATAATAAAATGTACAGACGCCAGCAGAACAAGCTGCAACGATCTGTCAAATTTCTTTGTTAGATTTTCAACTTTATCGCTACAGAAATTGGATTAAAATTTGATTGGTAAAAATTGACATTGTATCAATCGAAGATTTTTATCATATTACTGACCAGTTTACAAAAACTTAGTCTAATGCACACTTGCTTTTCCAATTTACTTTTGACATTGGCAGAATAGTCGACATCGGCTCTACTTGCCATTAATAAAAAATAGAATAGAATAGACATTTTCGGATAGCATGATGTGCTGGCGACTTTACCTACATTTTCAAATAAATTATTTCAATTCGACTCAAATACGGTTCATAATCTACATATTGTTCGGATATTTACGAAGGGATATTAGGGAAAGATCAATGTACTTTATTACAAGTTTACCTGGCGCCTACCATAAACACAATGTCATATACAGGTTAAAGACCTGACATCCGGATAATCTAGAATCATTTACGTTATTTAAAACTCTATACTAATATTATAATATTAGTATAGAGTTTTAAATAACGTAAATGATTCTAGATTATAGCAGAAGAGTTTGTTTGTTTGTTTGGTTGAACGCGCTAATCTCAGGAACTACTGGTCCGATTTGAAATTCTTTCAGTGTTAGATAGCCCATTTATCGAGGAAGGCTATAGGCTATATATTATCACGCTAAGACCAAAAGGAGCGGAGCAGTAATGAAAAATGTTACGCAGACGACGTTGCACGGGTCAGCTAGTAATTCTATTACCTCTGAAGATCATTCTCAAAAATGCGGGTACTTCTGAGGTAGAATGTCGTTATCTACCCTCTTTTTCCTCTAAAATCTGTTCGTTTTTTGTACGAACATTGTATTCTTTATTTGTAATAGTCTCTTAAGTATTTATTATAAAATATAGGGGGGGAGTGCGCCGCTTGACATTATAAACCTATAAAGCGTAACACTTGGCCCGGTTTACAACTTTCTTAGTGTGGGCCAAGTTGCGAGTGGAGACTTAAGCTGTATAACTTTAAAGCTTTAAATAGATGTGAATATTCAGCCAGTCCATTCTATAAACATATCGAAGTGAAGGTTTGGGTGAAGTGATCACGAAGTGAGCTGTCATTCCATCTTGATTACTTGGATTGACAACTCACTTCACCCAAGTCTTCACTTCGACATGTTTACAGAATCGTACTGGTGTAAGAGAGTTCTGGGCACTTGATATATGTGTGACATGCACGCCTTACGCTAAAGGATAACAGGAAATTTCTATTGAACGTAAAGGAGACAAATAAAGTGTGATTTTTCAATTTATATACGAAAATTGCTCTATCTATGCCTCTTAACTTTATTACGAAAACTAACGTTTAGTACCTATGCCTCTCCATTACATCGCACCGAGGCAGCGGAGCAGAGAAACGGAGAAATTTTAAGCAATGGAATTGCATAAAGTCTGTCTCCGCACCACGTGAATCACTGACATTTTGACTTTTCCCATGTCTCGCTCCGCGCAAATGGAGAGCAAGGACATATTGTAGCGAAATAAAAATCCTGAGATCGCCAACGTACACGTAAATTTTTATTGAAAAGTAATATCAAAAACGTAAAAAAAATGAACGTACAAAATGTATAAAAAGACAACAGAAGGTAATTTAAAAAAAGATGGCGCTGAATGAATGTAAAAAAAGACAGAATTTAATTAAAAAAGAAAGGAAACCTAGGCACGGTCCTTGTCTTGTTTTCTATTTTGATGGTATATTATCCGTATCTGTATCGTATCAGCTTTGTGACACAGGTCACAAAGCTTAGTGATATAGACTAGGAAGAAGACATAAGCACTAGAAACTTAAAAATGTTGCAAATTGTCTATTTATTTAGTCTGCTGTCAACAGAGCACTAGTGAACTACAAATGACAACTGTTCATGAAAAAAAAAAACATATGGGTACAGTATACATAAATATATATCTTTCTTATGCAGTTTATGAAATATCTTTAAAATCGGTCTCATACTGGAGGAGGAAACAGGTGAGAGCCAGACCGGGAATGTTACAAAGTCTCTTCCCCCGCATTTCCTTTATTTTTGTACTTTTGATAGGCACGCTTTTAACCACTGTCTCACCAAAAAAAAAATACAAAATCCTTTATTTCAAATAGACCAGTTTACAGGCACTTTTGAATAGTCAAGGTATGTCAGTCAAATAGATGAAGCTAATTCTACCGCGCTAGCGACAAGAGTAGCAAGTTATTCTGCAACAAAACAAACTCACCGACCCTATCTCCAGCGCGGCAGTTGCACGTTCCAAAGAGTAGATCCTATGGAGAGGAACGTGCAAGAAACTCCATGGACACTCTTATAAACATTGCCTTTTTACAAAATCATGGTTAGATTATTTAATGAGTCTATACAATGCAAAGATAATCTTACAATCTTCAGCAGGTCCAACAATGTTTTCACATCTTCATCAAAGTTCGGGCATTTTAGTCGTTGTGGAGCGGACCAGCATTGAGCCAAGAATTTTTGTCGTCAATGTACTCCCCTAATTTATAATATGCTTGTTTGCATAGTGTGCGTTTTACACAGTTTTTAAATTTCGTCTCATTTAGTTCTAGTATATGTGGCGGTATTTTGTTATAAAACTTTAAACAGTATCCCATGAAAGATGTTGCTACTTTAGCTACTTTACTAATGTTAAGCGATGATGTGGTCTAAGATGGAGCACGCTTGCCTAGAAGTAACCTATTCACTCTTGACTTAAGGACTATCGGGAAACACAGACTCCTTTGCTGTACGCGCTATGAATGTATTCTCAAAACGTTTTGTGCGTGTGGGTGGGATGTCTACCATGTACCGGTGGCACATCGCCGTTCGTCTTGTGGTCCGATGATGGAACATGCTTGCCAAAATAAAATTATGCAATTCCGTCGCACATTCCCCAAAATCCAACCGATAGAAAACCGACAGGCTAGCAACTCGACGTCGATGCTCAAAGACTTTGGAGCTTCGACCCGACGAGATTATCATTACAGATGATCTTCTTGGATTGTTTCTCAATTAAATCAAAGGCATCAAGCTGGTATTTAGCAGATTTGTCTTCCAGATGAGAGCAAGTACTCCATACACGATCAAACTTGCGCTTGAAAGAGTTTGAGCAGCTGTTCCAGCGTGAAGAACCGTCTCATCTTTGCTAGGATCCCCAACTTTTTTGCAGCCACTTGAGCTTTTGCCTCTGTGAAAGGGCCGATATCGAGGGTAGATGTTAAAGTAACTCTAAGGAGGTCGAGTTGTTCGGATATTGGAACGGCTACACCCCAAAAAGATGGAGCTGGGAGGATTGGTTCTTTTTGGCGGAAAAAACACACGCTAGGGTCTTAACCTCTTATCACTTGTACCACACCAGAAACGTGCAAAAGCAGTCCAGATTATGTTCAAGATCGCTACTACTTAGGAAAAATAGTGGTTTTGTCACAAAAATAACCTGTTTATTCATTCATTCGGAGACTTACTGCTCGAGTTTCGGGAGAAATGGTCTCCGTTGCGGCTTGAATGCGGTAAATTTCGCTTAAGAAATGCTGAGATATTTTGTCGCATCGCTTTGAGTGTAACGTCGCATTTATTATTGTAAGTTGGTACGCTACATGATTTTATTTTTGGTAGGTTGGCTCCACGGAAGTTTCTGCTGTTTTTGAGGAAGATTTGCCCAGCTGTGGGACTGGGTAGGTAGTGTAATGTTTGTTTGAAAATAGGTCGTTGTGTAAGGGTTAGTCAGTTTAGCTTTTTCTTTATGTTCAAAGATTTGCTGTGTTCCAGACTTCCAGTATATGTACAGGCGCTAGTACATCAAGCTGCAACAATCTATCAAATTTCTTTAATAGATTTTCAACTTTATCGCTGAAGAATTAGGTTCAAGGTTGATTGGGATAATTTGTCAGTTTTTGACTTTTTTATGATTTTTTTTTTATGTTTGTTACCTCATAACTCCGACAATTGTGAACCGATTTGAAAAATTCTTGTTTTATCTGAAACTTGCAGATTGGTTAGTTGGAACTTTGGATTTTAAATCGAAATAGCTGGAATTCGTCTACTTAGATGATAGTTTTATGTCATCCAAGTAATCGAAATTGCGTATTTTGATTTACTGCGATTTTGCAGTGGTGTTGTTAGGTGTGGGGTACCACTAAAAAGTGAAAAATAAAAAACTTTTTACTAAAAAATACAACCGACTTCCAAATAAAAAAAAAACACTACAAAGTAAAAAATAACTTTAATTTCGGAAGTCGGTGTTTTTGTTAGTTTCTTCGTATTTTGACACCGACTTCCGAAATTAAAGTTGGATAGCTTTATGTGCTGGCGACTGTACAACGTGCAACAAAATAAACACAATAGCTGAAAAGAGGTCATTGTACTCACCATCATGAACAACTTTTTCTAAGGGACCAACCCGGAAATCTCGAGAAAAGTCAACTGTCCTATACATTTATGGGCGGAAAACTCGACAAAATGTACTGGACAGGTGATTTTTTACTCTGTGTTATAGGTATGGTCTCCTAGTAAAAGTTGTTTATAGTGTTAATAACCATCTGTCCTTATTTGTAAGTTAGGGGACATATGTCACGGAAAATTCCCATCTGTCCCCATTTGGGGACAGATTCTTAACCTACAAAATATTTCGGGGACAGATGAAACTTTTTATTCTCACGTGTCACTTATAAATTAAATTTATATTAAATATCGCAGCATATGCTGAGATAGGGACTTTTTTGGCCTCGCACAGATCAATTGAATGTTATAATTGTTAATTTCACTAATAATTATGTACGTATCGTTAGTTTTAATGTATTCTGCTTCTGTCTGTTTTGTGCGAGTCCCAAATAAACATTTTTCTTTCTTTCTTTATAAGTTTGGGGACAGATGACCCGAAAGTTCTCATTTGTCCCCATTTGGGGACACACGTTCGGGGACAGATGGGAATACTCCGTTAAGCACAATCATCCCTATTTTAGGAATTGCGTATATTCTTTTTTTTTTGGCTTGCACCTCTCGCAGTTCACCTCGCTAAGGGTGGATACTGCTCAACCAGGCTAGCCTGTGGTGCCCTCAAAAGAAATTAAGGCCAGGGCTATGAAACTTATAAACTACAACTCCGCTCACTGAGGGCACCCCCTGTGGAGTACGGACCTTGGCTCAGCGGCGTGGTTATGGGGAGGACAGCAAGAGACAGGCTGGGTTATATCGTTATTATTTAGGAGATTTAAAGCTAAAGGCTCAGCAGCGCGGGCTGACTTGTTAGGCAAAAGTCGGGGAGTAGAATTACTGGGGAAGTCGCGATGGGCCTCGACGGCGAGACCGGTAAAAGGGACATGGCGATCTGTGTACCTTTATGTCATTGTGTTTATTCTGTAACACGTAGTATATAATTATGTAGATACATAGTGTCCCGGTGATACCACAGATACCCCAGTCTTTTAACATTTTCTTTTAGGAACACATTGCTTTCAGATACTGTTTTATGGAAAAACAAATGATAGAAATAAAATAAAGCTATGACGATAAATTAGTTTAACGTTTTTACTTCTTTTTTTTTTTTAAATCCAGTAGGTAATACTCACGTCTTCGAGAGTTATTTTTCGAGTTTCATGCGAGTAATGCTTCTTTCATTAAAAAAAAAATTGTAAAAAAGTTTTTTATTTTTCACTCGTCGGTACTTGGACGACCTCTTCGTCTACGTAGAAATTGAAATAACCAAAGAAAAAATAAAAACTACAAAGCCAAACTGAAAAAAAAAAATTACGGGACTGAATGGCCAGTATGCCAACATCGAACTAAAAAAAAATCACACAAATCGGAAACCTCGGAGTAATCGGATTGAAAACCTTCTTCTTTCTTGGAAGTCGGTTAAAAATAATAATAAAAATATGAGGCCTTAAACCTTTTCTGCGTGTTAGGATATAAAGAAAGAAAGAAAGGATATATCATCTTTCTAATTTACTAAAATCTCGCGTCGGTGTTTGTTATAGAACTCCTCTGAAACGGCTTGACCGATTTTTATGTTTTTAATTTGTGTATACTCAATTGGTCTGAGAATATGTTGTAGGGTACGTTTTTTTTTTTGGCAAAACAATGTTTGCCGAGTCAGCTATCATAAAATAAAAAAATGTATAAAGAAAAAAAGCTGTAAATAACTTTATCTATCCCTCTTAAAATCGTAGTCGAAATCTCGGTGAGACCAATTTGTAATAGAGACGGTGCAGGTTAAGCTGGGTTGCGCCAAAAACTGCATTTAGTATGCCTTACAGCTTGCGTTTGTGCTCTGAGCGTGACTTTTGATCCCACGGCCAAGTCAAGAACGGCAAGCGATTGTTGTTTTTTTAATTGATACGAGAAGATGGAAAGAATATCCCTTATCACTACATATTATAAAACAAAGCCCTCCGTCGCATCTGTCTGTCTGTTCGCAATAAACTCAAAAACTGCTGCACCGATTTTCATGCTTTTTTCACCAATGGATAGTGGTTCTCGAGGAAGGTTTTAGTATATAATTTGTCAAGCAGGGGAAGCCGCGGGCATCAGCTAGTTTTACACTGAAAATAGTTACACAACTCTTTTACACAAATTAATAGGTACTTACCTTTCCTTACTTACCTAACTCACACGTCGCGGCTGTGTGTGAATCAAACGTAGGCCAAAACGTGGACGGGCTGTGCGCTGTCAGAAGCTGATAAATATCTTTGTATACATTTGCTATGTGTGGATCAACTTTACTTCTAGTTTTTGGTAGTCTGTAGATTGATGTTTCAGAATGGACTGTGTTTATTTGGAACTAAGCCGTTCAATAAGTGCTGGCGCTCAGTCTTTTTCAATAAATTACTTTTTTTTTGTATCTTATTTTTCATAAGCCTGTTTGCGCCAACCAGACTTTATTTTAATCTGGAGTTAGTCGCTAACACGAAGTTAAATAAACAATAATAAGTACTTTATAGACTGCGACACTAACTTAAAGTTAAATAACAAGTGACCCTTATGTTATTTGAAAACCCTTGACTTATTGGTTTGAAATCGCTAAAAAATAGACTGCCCCATATATTTATGCACTCGTAAGTCGAGACTCGAATGATGAAGTATTGCGTTTATTCTGTTACAAGTTGTATAAGCCCTTTCATTTAAAATGTCGAACGATGAACGGACAGACCGACCATTAAGTGATCCAACAAGGGTTCCGTTTTTAATTCAACCTACTACTACGACAGGATTATAACTTCGGCCAATATCGTACGATTCAACTTAATAGTCGCTACCGCGTATAACTTAGAAAAAGTACGTGCACAGTGTAGCTTTTCCCTTGAAAATCGAGAAAAATAAAAAATGGCGTCGCTCGACCCGCTCAAAAACACGTGATGCCAAACATCCTCTGAAAACTAGCAGACCTTGTTCGAAAGAAATGTTTTTACATGCACTTGCTTTTGAATAATGGAGTTGAGTTTTTTTTTTCATTTGATAGGCACGCGTTTGACCACTATCTCACCTGATGGTAAGCGTTGATGCGGTCTAAGATGGAGTACGCTTGCCTAGAAGTAACCTATTCACTCTTGACTTCCTCACGACTCCCAGGTTGTAGCTATCAGGAAACACAAGAAAAAAGTCTTCGTCAGAGAATTCCACTCCTTTGCTGCACGCACTATGAATGCGTTCCCAAATCGTTTTGTGTGTGTGGGTGGGATGTCCACCATGTACCGGTGGCGCATCGCCGTTCGTCTTGTGGTCCGATGATGGAACGGGCTTGGTGGAATTAAATATTATTCCGTCGCACATTCCCCAAAATGCAACAGGTACAAAACCGACAGGCTAGCAACTCGGCGTCGATGCTCAAGACTTTGGAGCTTTGACTCGACGAGCCTATCATTACCGATGATCCTCTTGGCTCGTTTCTCAATTGACACAAGGACATCAAGCTGGTATTTGGTGGATCCGTCCCAAAGATGAGATCAGTACTCCATACACAATCGAACTTGCGCTTATAAATATTCAAAAACCAACTAATAAAAGAAGAATTAAATAATCACCAATGTAACTACAGATCCGTTACTTCTATTCATAAGGACATCCAGACGCATTGCAAATTACCATCCCTACCTTGTTGCTCGTTCCAGCAATTTGTACTAAGCGTTTCCAAACGTCTTTTATAATGCGCACAGCAAAGGAGTGAAACTCTCAGTCTCCTTCTCTGTTTAATGAGTAAGTGACTGATAGACAACGCATGTACGAAGAAATTTTCATCTGTGCGGTGTCAATTTCTACCTAGTGCCTACGTTCAACTGACTTTGCAAATCGCATAACTCAAATATCTCACTAAGTTCATTCAGGCGCTCAATTTCGGTTCTAAGGGTCTAAAAAGGTCACTTTAGTAGAATCAGCCAGCAATGGAAGTGCCTCAGTGGTGTAGTGGCTTAAGCGCTTGCCTTGTGACCAGTGGTCGTGGGTTCGATTCCCACAAGAAGCATACTTAGTAAAGTTGTTTCTATTGCATTGCAGGTTTAAATCACCTGATTGTCTGATAAGAAGATGCTCCGGAAGGCACGTAAGCTAGTGGTCCTGGCCGCCAAATGGCGGTCGTTAAACCATGTTAGAGGCCCTTGAGGCGGTTAAGAAACTCTGACACTAGGGTGTGTGGAGTCGTTACTTACACCTTTGACCACCACAATTGAAACTATCAAATTTTCCAAATCAACCTTGAACCTAATCCCCTAGCGATAAAGATGAAAATGACTGATTGTTGAAATACGATTCTACTAAAGTGGCCCTTTTAGATCCGCTATAGTAATGAGTTCCAGGTTCCAATTCTAAATTTCAAATTTCGTTCGCATTCGCATGTCAGTCGCAATCTCTCAAAAAATGTATGGAAATTAGATTTGGGAATGAGATGCGAATGTGAAAGTTGCGAAATGCGAAAATATAAAAAAAACATACATCTAAGCGTTCAAAAAGTAGTATTGGCCCTCTGATATCTGTTTATATAGTGTACCTACAGCTAAACAAAGGTTAACCTAAAAAGCCAGCCCGGGAGCTAGTTCGCACCAAATTTTAATTACTTTCGATTCAAATCTATTGGCCAGTACCAGACTTGCACGATTTGCTACCTGATAGCCTGGGCCATTTCCGGGTCGTGATCGATTGCCCATAATTACGTGGGCCACAATCTAGGTAGGAAACTATTAATCAGTCACATGTACTGGGGTAGAATGGAGTGGATTTATTGCATGTAATGAGGCATGTGGAAGATTGGCGTTGTTATGATCGCTGTTGCAGTTGTAGTTTCTAGTAAGGAGGCTTGTTATATCAGTGTGTTACAGTCGTGAAGTAACGATATCACGGTGAGATGTCGACAGAATCGACCGACTGTTGACATCTCACCGTGATCACTTAGGTGTAGTGAATGACAAATGAGCTGTCATGCCATCTTGTTTGTATGGTTTGACAGCTCACTTGTCGTTCACTTCGCCTAAGTGTTCACTTCGATATGTTTACAGAATCGCACTGCAGAATCGACTGGCAGTAAATATGTCGAAGTGAAGGCTTGGGTGAAGCATGTTGATTACTTGGATTGAAATGAAAAAATAATCGTTTCTTTTTATTTCACAGATCACCACGTAAACTGATTATGTACCCTTAGAAATAATAACAGTATTTTTTTCATAATTATTAATTATAGGTATCTAAGGGATTTAACTTAAGTTGATTTTCTTTTTTCATAAGTCAGGACTTTATGAATGAAAAATGTCTTGTTATCATTTCGGGGTTGATTTTGTTTTCGAGGACCATTTCCTACTGTATGCATTAAAAATCCTCCTTTATGACGTCTTCTCGTGACATTCCTCAGCATCACTTAAGCATCAAATCAAACTGTCAGTCACCAGAGCAAGGATGCGAAATCATCAAATGACTTCTCCTGCTCTGGGCAGAGCAGAAGGTAATGTCAAACTCTTACTTACTAAAAAACATCCGTGTTCCTCCTAATGCCCTTTGCGTTCCAGGGCCGCGGTGACTCTTTGAAAAAATCCACAACCCTGAGCCAGGGCCTTGACCCACGCCAATAACAAAACAAAAATATCTACTAAAACCCTCGTTCCACTAACATCAGGCGGCTAGAAGCTACATTATGCTATGCTATTTACTATTCCATGCGACGATAGCCATCGCGAAACGTGGGTGGAGACTCTAAGTACTAAAATAAATAAAAATGTGGTGACATGAGTGGTTAGGGTTTCTAAGAAATATGGGTTGAATCTGTCCTTTTTTTGCATTAGTGGAAAAAAAGTGGGTAAAGTACTACCTACACTGATATCGAAAAATTCTGTATTATTTCTTCTAAAAGGAGCTGTTTTACTTTTTTTACTAGCTGGCCCGCGCAACTTCGTCTGCGTCGCATTATTCATTAATAAATGACTATTAAAAAAATAAGGGTTTGTGATAGAAGGGTAAAAATTTTAGGGTTGTGTGTATTTTTAATGCCACATTATATTTTTTTATTTTTTAATAAAAAAAAATGATAGGGGTGGACAACCCTTATCACTTAGGGGTATGAAAAATAGATAATAGCCGATTCTCAGACCTACTGAATATGCATATAAAATTTAGTAACAATCGGTAAAGCCATTTCGGAGGAGTAAGGTAACTAACATTGCGACACGAGATTTTATATGTAATAAGAAGATTAATGCAAGCCTCTTAATATATGTATTATTTGCCTTACCTATACAATAAACTTAACATTCCAAACTTACTTAATGTAACACTTTTTATAAACGGAACTCTTATAGGATCACTCGGGTGACTGTCTGTCCGTCTGTCACAGTTAGTTTTCTCCGGATCTACTTGGCCGATTCTGTTGAAATTTGGTATACATAATAGGGTATTACACCATTTTTTAAAAACTGTTTTAAATTAATCCTGAGATCGTAATGAACTAGTAGAAATTTTGTTAATTTTTTTTAAAACCGAAAATCGCCCTAAAATCTGTTTTTTATTTATGATTTTGAATTTTCGCGCGGAAACGCTAGCCGCCATGCTTTTTCATCTCGTGACGTCACTCGGTTAGTAAACAATACGACTGCGAAAGACCAAGTAATAAGATTCGTGAAAATAATGAGTTATCATTGGTGTCTTGTGCCTGAATGCAAAAATACAAGTGTAAAAACGCCACAAAAATTATGGATTCAAGTGCCAAGTGATGTAAAAATGAGAAATACTTGGTTGAAACTGGCAAGAAGAGATCCAAAGTCATTGTCCACAAAGACTAGACTGTATTTCTGTGAAGACTCGATTAGCCAGATTCGATTTCCTCCAATAGCATTCAACCGAAGTACACGACGGGGCTTCGGTTCGACGATGTAACCACATTAAAAATGCAACACTGTGCTTGCAGCCGCCTTCTGAAGATGGGCAATCGTGGCACTTGACACTAGTCACAGTCTCTTCTTGTTCGTTTACAACAAGTGTCACTGCATAGGGCTTGGTACGCACTTTATGTTCCGGGCATACCGTACACTTAACCACGCATGTATTTTGAACCCGCTTCAGCTGCACATAGCCTATTGCGTCGTCTCCGTAAGATTCCCTTCCCGACCTGATGACAAAATATAGGTTAGGTTGGAGTGTAACATGAAGGACCCGTTTTATTGTATTGTGTATTGTTATTGTACTTATTATTAGACAAAACTTGATACAATGGTTACTTACATTGCTGTTTTAACATTTCTCAACTCGGCAGAACAGAAATCGGGATTGGAGGCAAAAAATTTCGCCACCATTAAAGTATTAACCATTGGCAGATTTGTACTTTCTGCTTTCACAAAACCGTCTTCCATAGTGAAATAAAGGCTAGAAGTCTACAAACGTGTTAATAACTCGTAAATTTATCAAAATAACAGCGCACAACTTATTTTCAGTAGATTGTTTGCTATCGGAATGACGTCACGGCGGGATCCAATATGGCGAATGGCGTTTTAGACATTTGAAAAACAGATTAGAAAAGACGATTTTTAAAATGGAATTATAAAATTAAAATTGCAATTTTATGAATAAATATCGACGTTTCTTGTTTACTTTTTTCGAAATCTATTAAGAACAAACATTTTTATATTTTTCCTTACATAGTGTAAAATACCCTATTATGGACTTCTGTGACCCAAGTACGGACGCGTTACGCAAATAAATTTGTAGTAGGGGTGATCCTCCTTTTGGGGGTCAAACTAGAAAATGAAAAGTAGGTATCGTTTGATGAAAGAGCTTACTTTGAAGGTTTTAATTACATTTTTTTTCATAATTTTAAAATTAACCGTTTTGAAGTTACCAATATTGACCATTCCCCCGCTTATCGCCAAAACTACTAAGCCTACATTTTTGAAGTAATTGTAGATATTAGTTCTATACCTAAAAATTACAGAAAAATCTATCAGAGTTACATCTTATCATCTAAAATAATATGTTAAAAAAATTATAATAATTATAAAAAAAAAAATTCAGAATCTCAAAAGGCACTAAACAATAAGAATCTAAAATTAACAATGTAGATATAGCAATGTAAGATGCCTGTACTAGGATTAAATGCTGTATCACAGGCTGCAGTAGCTCTAACAAAATGCTATTATGTAGGACAGAGTTTTGTTTTGTTTAATATCAATAATTACATAATAGCAAAGTTATTTTAATTGACTTAAGTTCTAACTTACAACTAAGCACATAATTATTTCAATAAAGCATATGCATCAGCAGAATTACCAACTAGGTTGCAAACAAACATTCAAATTGAATTAGTACGGAACCCTTTGCACGCGAGTCCGACTCGCACTTGGCCAGTTTTTCACAACTGCTGTTGCTGCTGAGTATTTTTATTTGTCTGGGTATCACAGTACACCTTGACAAAATGTCTGAATTCTGACTGTCAAAAAAAAATATTACCGTGAGGTCGAGGTGTCTCAGTATACAATTCATAGTCTCAATCGTTGCTTACCCTTGAAAATTTTCTACAAAAATCGGCCAACCGCAAGTTGGATTTGCACGCGAACGATTTCGTACCATAAGCCGAAAAAATCAGGTTTCTTGTATGTGGCCACTTTTATTTTAATTTTTATTTCTTGTTATATGAAGTACACACTCTGTGAAAATTTCAATTGACAATTTTCTATTACAGTTCATGAGATAGGTACAGCCCACATACAGATAGACGGACTAACGGACGGATGGCAGAGGCTTAGTAATAGGGTTCCATTGTTACCCTAAAAAGAATAAGTATGCTCAAAAGAAACAAGTCAAAGTCCATCAGCCAAGTTATAATCATCCAAAACAAAAGCTTTTTCACAAACATAGGCACTACAGATCTTACCAAAAAACACTACAGTAGCAAGAGTCTTCAAAATTCTAAAGGCCACGTACCACAAAGTGAGCGAAGCGAGGCTAGTTTATGCGATAACAGCCATTAGAATTCCTCTCAACCGAGCTTGTATCTCAACAGCCCATTACGGTACGTGTGCTGAAAGTTAAACTGAAAGCGATGATATTGTTTCGGTTTTAGACACAAAAATATTAGATAAATGTTTGATCTTAGCTTCACTGACTTGTGTAATTTTTAGGTTCCCATCCGTCCTCCTAGCCGTCCGTCTGTCTGTCAGCGGCTGTGTCTCCAGAACCGTAATGGTAAACAATTTAAATTTTCACAGAGTGTGCATTTCTAATCCCGCTATTACAACAAAGAATAAAAGTTTAATTAAAAGTGAAAGGAAAGCCTCCTTTCACTTTTAATTAATACAGATTCCTTTGTGTGATTGTCCGACTCACACTTGTCCGGAATATTTAAGTTACCTACAGACATAATTAATGTTTAATAAAATTTTAGCATTCTATCAATGAAGAGTTATTTTAACCAGCTCAGAACTTCCAGATATTTACTCTATACACATACTTTTTTAACCAACTTCCCAAAAAGGAAGAGGTTCTCAATTCAGTTGTATTTTTTAATGTTTGTTAACTCATAACTCCGTCAGTTATGAACGAATTTATTTTTTTATCTGAAAGGCTTCTTCCTGATGGGTTACATTTCAATTTTTTCAAAAAACGTTTAGAAAGTTTGGATTTTAAATCGAAATTTACCTAGCTGGAATTCGTTTACTTGGATGATGGTTTTTTGTCAAAAGTCATTTATTTATTTATTTAGACTTTATGCACAATAGTGGTACATGGGCGGACTTAATCAAATTGGGCTGAGTGCCAGCACTTTTTGAACGTCAACGTTTATAAAACGATAGTCCCCCAAAAAACACCCGCCCACCAAGTAATCATTCAAGTAATCGAAATTGCGTATTATGCTTTCCTGTGATTTTGCAGTGATGTTGTTAGTTGTGGGGGGTACCACTAAGAATTGAAAAATAAAAATGTTATTACAAAGAAATACAACCCCAAAAAGTTTTTTTTACCTCTCCTTGTACTATTAGTTGATATAGATAGCTGATAATGTATTTATAACAAACACTATGTGGCAATGTTTAATCGTGAAGTGCTCATTAAAAATATCATAATATTAATAATATTTTTCTCTAATAGGAAATCAATTTCACGTCCCGTAGAGCACAAAGCCAATCGCTCAACCAACAATTCAACGAAATATTGCCGCAGTAACAAAGCAATAACATATTTTGACAGGAAGCAAATATGACCAAAATGGCGTCATTTCTAATGATAAAAAATACTCAAATATCGGAAAGTAGTCAGCTTATGCTGAAATACATAATAAATTGCCCTAAAATCTATCAAAAAGAGTAATGGTGTGCACCATTATAACAGAGGTTTTTGGCCCATTTTATAAGCGAACAAGGTGCATACAAAATTGACGAACTCCTGGATAAACTTTCGTCCTCTATGAGTTTTTGGTAGGATTCTGAAGCAGAAACGAGTGCTGGCGGTTTTCACCTTCTAGAATAGTCGAGGGCCAATTGTGTCTGTGTTTAAGGCTCCGCAGTTTAGCCGGTTCTTTGTAATATTCATCATCTGCCTAGCCTTTTCTCAACTATATTGGGGTCGGCTTCCAGTCAAACCGGATTCAGCTGAATAGCAGTATTTTACGTGGAGCGATTGCCTACCAGACCTCTACAACCCATTAACTGGGTAACGCGGTACTTCTTGTTAAGACTGGAGTCAGATAATATATTGGCTTCTGACAATCCGTAACGACTGCCAAAGATCTACAAATTACAGCCGGGACCAACAGCTTAACGTGCTTTCCGAGGCACGGAGGAAACTCGATATGTTAAGATGGTCACCCATCCGTAGACAAACCTCTGTGTGGCTGTTATTATTTAGCCACGAGCTCTTCCTTGAGCTTTGGAATATAAAACTAAGAAAATAATAAGTATTTGGTACATTACAAGCATAACGTGATAATTTTTAAATAGAATTTTGTAATTCCCTACACCCTTTTAATCGTATTACTCCTTGTGTAGTTATAGAAATCAGATAGGCAGACGCCATCTCAAGTACGGAAATTCAGCTACATCCGGGTGTATTAAAAACCGACCACCACATCGTTTTGACGGGATGGGCATGTGTCGAAGTAATACTCACAAAATAGTCGATACGTAAACTTATTTAAGTTTGTACTTTACAATATATCTAAATTCTTTTAAAGAATTCTTTTTATCTGTCTGTTATACCTTTTTCTACATTAATTTATTTCGATTTGACTTATTATACGTGTTACATTGGCGAAGACATATTTTTATTTCGCTACAATGTGGCTAAAGGATAGTTATAGTCAAAGAATAGATTTTTGGTCTTTCTACATTTTCAAGCCGAAATTATTTAAAAATCGTAAATCGCTTTACGCTCCCGCCTTGATCCAGTTCCACAGAAAAAAAGTTTTGGTGTTATCGGTGGCCCAGTAAATCAAAATATATTACAAGTTATATCGTCCACTATCGGAGCTTGGTCGAGAGTGAAACTATTTACTGTTTTTATTTATTTTGCACCGCCATGTTGGCTGTCGGGTGATATTGAAAAGGCCGGGGAAATAATGCCATAAAAATGCTTCAGTGGATTTGTGATTTTTTGTCATATAGTGATAGCAAATATCAATAAAGGTGCCTTTAGGTATTTACAATTCAAACGAAAAGGAGATATTACTCCTCTGGCGTGGAGACAACCTGTATCGGCAGCATTTTATAGTATATAATCTCATGTTCTAAGTATAGAGACTTTTGAAGACTGACGGAAGCAGGAGCTCGGAGAAGGGCTGAAATCTAGAGCGGCAACGTCTCACAAAGTTCCAAGAGCCCAGGAATCATGAAGAAGTAATATAAGAGCTGTAGATAGGAGCAGTAAGGACTCACAAATTATCAGGAGACCAGAATTTTGAATAAGTATTTCTGGGGCTGGAAGCATCATGAGATGTAAAGACTCGCAAACCACCACGGGATCAAAATCTTGGAATAGTATTTCCGGATGGTGCCGCTGGCAAGATAATATACAATTATTATTTTTTTATTTCACTGTAAACCCTATTCTAAAGATCACAGACGAAGTCGCGGGTAGAACTTGTATTAAATAACGTCCCTATTATATGAATTGATCGTGAGAACAAATCTGGCGTTATGTACTTGTAAAAAGATCTTATGTTAATGAACTTTTTTCATTCTCCTGTTTTTACGTTCTGCTAATGGGACGATTTGGGAATCTGACGATTTGCTAATAGGACGTTTTGATATGGAGGCGTCGAGGCAATCAGCGACGGCAACCTCTCGCTTCCAGCCCCGGTTCAATCCATGGTCCGAAGCGAGTAGGCATGGGAAGCAGTCACTTCCTTTTACGAAGTTATAATGCTAGCAAAGGAGGAGGCGGACTGCGTGACAGAGAGAGAAACCTCACGCCCCAGTCACCTCAACAGAAGAAGACGCCCGGGACGTCGAGAATCACAGGACGATTCCCAGCAACCGTAGGCCTGCGGACGGCGAGCGTTGGGTGGCTTGCCTTCCGATCAGAACTAGGCCTGTGTTGTTTTCCACACGAGCCTCAAAGAGATCTCAGCTTAGTAGACGAGGCCCGCTAGGGCCAGTGCCTGCCAGGGTTGCGAAATTTCTGCCAGAGAACCACGGCCCTGCAACGCAAACGGCATTAGGAGAAACATGGATGGTTTAGTCAGTAAGAGTCTAAAGCTGCTTTCAGACTACGCTATAATATAATAGCATATAGTATATAACTCATAGCACAACAATATCGCGCACCAGACATTGTTATGGACGCGTTCACACTGTACTGTAGGTACTATATATTATTGACAATGTATGGTGCGCGATATTGTTGTGCTATGAGCTATATACTCTATGCTATATATTATGGCGTAGTCTGAAAGCAGCTCAACACTCTCTTCCACTGCACCCCGAGCAGAAGGAGTCAGTTCATGATTGAGGATTAGTTAGGACTAGCTGACCCGCGCAACTTCGTCTGTGTCACATTTTCCATGAATGCTCAGCTCCTATTTATCTTAACGTGATGATGTATAACCTAAAGCCTTCCTCAATAAATGGGCTATCTACCACTGAAAGAATTTTTAAATCGGACCAGTAGTTCCTGAGATTAGCGTGTTCAACCAAACAAACAGACAAACATACAAACAAACTCTTCGGCTTTATAATATTAGTATAGATAATTATACAACCTTCAATTTAGATCAAGTTTAATATTTTATACTTACATATTTTCATATTTTTGTACTCATCATATTTTTGAGCAAAATATTCTTATCATTCCTAATGTTATAGTTAAGAGCATTTTAATGGAAAAGGCCGGAGAATAATTTTCAAAAATATTTATTGAATAGAAAAAAGCAAGATTATTTTAATATAATATATCGTATACATTTGTGAGTGAGATGTTATGAATGATTGTCATTTGTTACACCCAGTTTCTTGTAGGCAGAGAGCTGTACTAGAAAAATTTTACTCATGTTTTTTTTTCTTTCGATCTATTGGAAAACTTATAGGATTAAGAATACAGTGTGAAGCGGGATAAACGCAATATCTCTTAAGGGGTCATTGTACTTATAATTGTGCACAACTTTCACTATGGGACCAACTACTCAATCACGAAAACTACCCCATACTTTTACGTGCGCATAACTAGACTAGCTGGTTTCATAATAGTTTAAGTAGAAGTTTTTCATAATAATGAGTTGAATGACCCCCCTACGATGTATTGCGTTTATTTTGTTAATCGTTGTATAGGGGAGAGTATGATATCAATGGCCAGCTCAATGGGACCACCTTACACATATTTATATAATACCAACCGTCGTTACAAATATAGAAATCTTTCCTCTTTATCACTATATATTATAAAACAAAGTCGAAGGGGTTCCCTATTAGAACTATTAATATACTACTAAACGATATTCTTGTACAGTTGCCAGCATAATAGGCTATCCGAAACTGTCAAAATAAAATTTGAACTCAATCCCTTTAGCAATAAAGTTGAAAATCTAACAAAGAATTTTGACAGATGTCAAAATTCTGTCTGTACCTACCAATATTTGCCAACAATAGGGAATATGCATGCGATTTTTTTATTTGCAAAATAAAATACTTATTAGGTCTAGTACACAATCATGAAATTATTTTTTAAATAACTTAAGCATTTATGAAGTTATTAAGCTTCAAAGACTACAGTGAGAAAGAGAAGTCCGATACGAAATGTGACGTCAAATTACACGACGACTATACAGCTGCCATAGAAAACAGCGTTTTCGCGAGAGGGACAGATATATTTGTTTAAAATAATTGTATCTCGTTCGTTTTTAGAGCAATTTAGATACTAATTACACTGTTAGTATTATATTTTCCAATACTTTTAGATAAACTATTCAGATCATAAATACTTCTTTCATGCATACCTATTCCCTATTACAGCCAATCCGGATAGATATTACGTCTACACTACACCTTAGCAATTAAAATTAGTTAATCAAATCAAAGGTAAACACAAAAATAGATTGTTAACACGTAATACATTTAACAGGATGTCTCGTCTTCCGAAATTTAGTATCACAGCATTCGTGTTAACTTAAATTAACAATAGATTCGTTAATCCTCGGATTAAGTCGGAGTCGATCGTAAGTTTAAGTAAGCCGGTAAAATATTAGACCAAGGGGTTCTGTTTTTGTTTGGTAATTAAAAAATAAGGAAAGTATTGTTAATTTCAGACGGTTAAAATAAACACTTAAGCGCAATTACTTTGTGTTATCCGGGTGTTCAATGTTACCTTAGGACATTGAATCAACACTCGGCCTTCTGACGCGCGGCCCAGTTATAATAGGTACTGTTTGGTTGCATATTTTATATTTATGGCAACTGAGCCGGTTCCGACTATTCTGCCAGTGTAACGTGCACAGAGTACTTTGGTTATATATAGGAAGTAACGTGGTGACGGTAGCACAGAGAGGCAGTCCGTCAAACTTTTTCCGGTTTACTTCGTGGTAGGTGTTAGTATAGCTGAAACGAACACATGGTTTAGTAAAACATATAATCTAATTTACAAGCTCACTACAACACTACTAGTTTATACTATATACAGACTATTTACACACACGTTACGCACTAATTAAAATTTTAAGTCATTCGAGTTTATGAATGTGGCCAAAATGATGATTAGTTTAGGGGAGAAGTGGGAAAGGAGGGTATGAAATTTGGTTGGGAGGGGAATGTTAAGTTTGGAAATGACATTGCTCATCGCCCATACATCGTTCGCCTCAGAACCAACAGAGACGTGAATTTACTATCTGTGTTTTAAATAATGCATATGTTCGACTGAAACTGAATTAAAATCACGGACACTTGTGAGAATTGTAAAATATCCAAAATGATTTCGGATTTTGAGGTTATAAAACATACCAAACAATAGAAACATACCAAATGGACTAAGTTCCCAGAGCTGCCAGACTTTTTATCTCACCAAAAAATGTATAGAGTAGTGTTACTATGTTCTTCTAACATACGAAAGCGTGGTAAGTTAGGTCGACGGCCGATTCCCTGGTATCAGGTGCCAAATACAGTAGGTACATCAAAGTGTCAACTGTCATTTCATCGACTGTCAGTGTTAATAGTGTTCGTGTCATACAGCGCTTTAATCGCTTTACTCTTTTTGTAGGTAACTAAAAATCTTACAGCGCTGAGAGTGCTTTGTTTCATTTTAAAATAATGGCGCCGGGTTATAAAACCTAAGTGAGTTACTTTTTAAAATGGTTTCGTAATTAAAAAGTGTCCGTTCTATTCTAATCAGTAAAATGTAATTAAAAAAAAAAACTATTATATAGGTCAAAGGATTTATTATTTAGGGAGCAACAGAAGAAAATATGGTCTAAAGTACCATCCGCAAGGCCGCACTCGCACAGGGAATTATCCCGGACATGGATTTTGCTCAGGAACACAGGGCTACAACAATGTCCGAGTCGGAGTCTACAGAGGGACGAAACAGTTCTCTTCGACAATTTAGGATATTTAAAAAAACAAGGCCTACGCTGGATTTCAGGCTGTATGGCAGCGTAGTAGAGGCCCTTGGTTTTAGAAGTCGTCTTCCATGTTTCAATTCGTCTCGTTGTCAGTAAATAAATATGTCAGAAATAAATGTCAAACGTCATTAATCAATCAAAATGACAGCTTACCGCCATTACGGGTTTTTGTTGTGTGTTGCAATTTCAAGTGTAATTTGTTGTGCTTTGCCAGCAAACAAAGCTATTTTAAATAAATTGAACAGTTGAGAACTGTTTTAAATGTATTTCCCTATTTTTAAGATAGTGTGCAAGGACCTGGCCCAGGCTCCATACATTTTGGAACATCTCTTTTGTATAAAAAAATAGTACATTAGCTGCATATCATCACTAAACATTACAAAACCAAGTCCACCCCCGAGTCTGTCTGTCTGTCTGTTCGCGATAAACTCAAAAACTTCTGCACCAATTGACATGCTGTTTTCACCAGTGGATAGAGTGATTCTCGAGGAAGGTTTTAGTATATAATGTATAAAGTTTTTGCATACGTTGGTTAAATTAATAATGATATTTGCTGGAGGCGTCGGAAATAAATAAGCCGTCTAGAAGCTTTCAACAAAAATATCCACATGGGCGGGCATCAGCTAGTTTGAAATAAAGCAGATTTGAATTTTATATTCTTGTCTCATTACCTCTCACTGTGGCCAAGACACATTTAGCCATCTCTCTCGTGAGCCTGCGGGACTGGCAGTGAGTGTACCCTTCCCGAACCTGAAAATCCTGCCCCCATCCGTCTGTACCCTTAGTAGCATGGTACAGACGTCCTGAACTTTATCTATGTATTTATTTAACACTTACTAGATAAATGTTAAGTTAGGGGCTTAGAGGTCTTAGGGTCTTAGGTTCTAAGCGACTGTTAGGCTGTTAGGTCTGAGTAGATCCTATATCTTATCATATATTTTCATGTACAGTCACACCCTTAACATTACTGCGGCCTCACGTGACGTTTGTCAAGGTTGGTGTACACTGGGAATCGGACACAGGTAACTCTAGGTCAATCGTAGTTGCAAACTCGACATTTTCTAAGAAAAGTTGGCTTAAGGCGTTTATTTTAAGCCTTTGTGTTCTAACTGCGAGTTTTAATTTAATCGATCACGTTAAAATAAACGTACTACAGATTAATGAAAAAATAGAACCCTTGCATGATCACTCGCGTGTTATAGATGCACACACAGACAGACAGACGTGTGTGCCAGTCACAGTCAATTTGTTCCGAATCTTAGTGGACCGATTTGGTTGAAGTTCTAAATACCTATTAGAGGGTAAGCGGAACAGAAAGTAAAGTCCCGCAAACCTCCATTGAAAAGGGAGGATCCTCCAACTTGACGGTTTTTGTGCCCGGTGCGGGCTACTATCCGATAGTTGACATTCGGACTGTTGGATCTGTTCAAATCGCACGGTATACTCTGACACCGCGATGCAGAATTTTGTGGTAGTCGTTCGCTGTTTGTTGAATAGATGGCGTTGTGGTTCTTTTTGTTGCGATGATTGGGGGCCGAGTCACCCGCGTCCGTAGGAGAATACCCTTCAGCGAATCCCACCGCCTCCGTGGAGTAGTGGTTATACAACCTGATTCAGACCCAGAGGTCCCGGGTTCGATTCCCAGCGGGGTCAAATCTTTTGCTCGGTTTTGTTGGTGGTAGGACTTGTTCTAAGTCCGCCTGGCAATCTACCACTATCATGTCTAAGTCTGTCGCCATAAGATGTTAAAAGCATTGTTGTGTTCCGGCAGTTAGAGGTATGATAGCCAGTTCCTCTGTGTAAGAGGATTCCGGGTGAAACTCGCTTCCGTCTTCGGCCTAATCATCACTTTCCATCATGTGAGGTTTGGGCCAAGAGTAACCCGTTTTTTGTAAAAAAAAAAATGTAGATTTGCTTCGTTAGTTTTTGTTTTTTGTGGCGGCTAAGAAAGCTAATGCATCACTCCCCTCCGGAGACCAGAGGTCGATAGTGGATGACGTGTGCAAAGAAGTGACGTGACTGCTGGAGTCGACCAGCCGGTCTATTTTGTCGACATCTCACCGTGCTCACTTAGGTGGGGTGAACGACAAGTGAGCTGTCATTCCTCTTTGTATGTATGGTTTGACAGCGCACTTCGTGATCACTCCACCCAAACTTTAACAGTGAGAGGTTTACAGAATCGCACAACTGGAGAGGTTCATTATCACTTCTCACAAATGAAACTAATCTGTAAATTAATAAAATGCTATGCTCTTGGGGACTATAACGTTATAATTAAAAAAAGAAGCCAATGAGACTCAGTCATTTACTAAATAGGATCAGTGCTTCAAAGTACCCTTTACAAACTTAGCACAGAAGAAAACCATTTGACCTCTTTAGAATATTACTTTAGAAATCAAAACACCTCATTCGTATTTACCAAGTAACCGAGGCATAAAATATTAATATGGAAAACTGATTTAGTAGGTCACACAGTTATTAATTAAGTCGCATTCGTACGTAACATGAGGAACAGATGTGGTAAACTGGAGACCTTGTTCCATATTAGTTTCTTGGTTCACAAATGTTGTATAAAAAAATGTTAACTTGAAGATTTCGGATCACTTTCAAGATTCATGTTACAATATTGAAAGAAATGTAATGAACTATACATATGAACCGACCTTTGAAAAATAAAATCAAATTAAAAAAGAATTTTGAAAATTGGTGGATAAATCGGTGAACATACAGAACAGGTTCCTTCTGGGAAGCTCGCTCCATCGACAACTTTGTCAAACCCATCTGAAATAATAAAAACCCATCTGAAATAATAAAAAAACTTTTTGATAATTTGAAAGAAAAATCAAACGCGACTTCTGACTTCAAAAGTCGTGACGCTCATACGGCTGCCATAGAAAATGGCGTTTTCGCAAAAGAGATAACGCTGAAGAAAATGCATTCCTTTAAATTGCTATATCTCGTTAGTTTTTCGATTACTTTGGATTCTGTTTTCATTTTTAATAACTTATTTATTTATCGATAAATTAATTATATTTTTTATATTTTTTTCATGCACCTATTATGACTATTTAACAGCCAAAACTTGTACTTAGTGCAATATTAAGTTTAAGTTATGCTTCGGCTTTACTCGCTGCTTGGGACTAAAAATATTCTGGTTTCGTGTCAACCTCTTTAAGAAAAAAGGGTCGTGAAGCCCCAAATATTATGACAAAAATAATAAAAATAAATCCCTGTCTCCTGGCCTATATAACATTCTTAGCCAGGGCGGGGAAATGGGGTGTCAGAAATTAATGGAACCATCGATTTAACGAGTGTTGTAATTTTTCTCTCTGGCCAGCCATTTGTCTTATGACGAAATTATATTAAAAATATCCGCCAAGTCCTTCTTTAAAAGGGATTATTTTTAGTTTTATCTGTTTTGTGGAACACTGATTTTTGAATGAGGTTTTAATTCGAAGTTTTTTTTTATGAGGTGTAATGAGTACCACCATACATCGTTCGCCAGATATGTTGAAGTCCCATGTGAGGGGCTGCTCTAAAGTCATCATCGACCGGGAACTGTTCAAGATTCAGGCTACTGAGAATTCTAGATGTAGGTAAAATCAGCCTACAATGCTCGTGTATCCTGTTTGCGATAAACCCAATTATCAACCCATTTGTCATTTGTAAACCATAGACAGTCGTCACGGAAAGATAAAAACTTTTTTACAAAAAATATAAACGACTTCACCATATCGTCAAAATTATTTCACTAAGTCTTAAAAGCCCGGGAGCCAGAAATGGCGGCCATCATTGTAATACTGTCCAATTTCCAACAACAATACTCGAGAGGAATAAATTTATCCTACTCAAGCTACTCTGCATCGCTGATTAACCCTAATACCGGCCAGGAGCGGCTATATTACTGCGCTTATTGCCATATTTCAGGCAATATTTGCTGGCATTGTGGTTCCTTAAAAGAATAGCGACAGGAGATAGCGGAGCCGCCAGTAGCTTTTATATCACTCGTACACCGGCCGGCATGGTATGGCACGGTATTTATTTTTGGTTGCATTCTACCGGTCTATTTTGTTGACATCTTACCGTGATCACTTAGGTGGAGTGAACGATAAGTGAGCTGTCATGCTATCTTGTTTGTATGGTTTGACAGCTCACTCGTCGTTCACTTCGAAATGTTTACTGCAGTGCGATTCTGTAAACAAATAGAAGTGAAAACGGCTGGAACCGCGCAGTTGACCGGCCCCGCGGCTGACCGCGCGTTTCTAGTGGGCTAAGGCAGAGCTGGTTTTTACAGAATATATCATTAGCTGTACCTAGTTTCAAGCAATACCTCTTACCGGATTTTAAATCAAGACAAAACAAACTATGTCGTATTCTCTCTTGCCAAATTATTCATCTTTTCGAGTCGATGGTAAACTTCTTGGAATTTTTGGGCCCAGTAGGTATGTGGTTTGACATTCTTCGTATAACTACATAATTAGATCCGCACAAGTTGTAAGAGAATCATAGATTTTGTTTCATACTAGGAGAATGTTTACTAACACTGTGTTTCTTATTATAAAGTTCTAACCATCTTCTCATGTTACTTGAAGTAGTTTAAACATATTTTTTGGTTGTGTGTTTGGTATATTTGAACATAACTACTAATGATACAACCATGAAATATAATTTCATGTCAGTTTTGTAATATAAACTTAAACGTTGTAACGTTTCTATTGAGATTTCTTTGATTTACTGAACACGTTCAAGTAATTTAATTGAATGTAAAATCGGCAATGAAATTCATGCATTATTCGAAACTAGCTTATCCGTGTCGGAGTGCCCTAAGTTCCCGAACCCGCTCTGCTCGCTTTTCATTCAACGGTAAGGTAAGTTCAAGTCAGGTCAATTGTTAAATATACAAAAAAATAATTATTTAAAAAATGCATTACGTTAAATGTTAAAATACTATCCTAACGTTTGAGAAGATATTATTGTTTTATGGTTGACATATTTAAACCTTACATTATATTCAATGAAAATTATGTTAAGTGTTATTAGATGAAGTAATCGATAAAATGCAGCATTCGTTTTAAAGGTCGATAGAAGTGCAAATATTGTTATATTAGAATAGTTCATATCGGGATTGCTACCATGTACCTTTTTACTGTTGCAAGCGCCATGATCGTGGATCCGTGATCATGGCGCTTGCAACAGTGCCGAAATATCGGAAACTCGCAAATAAAAAGGTACATGGTAGCAATCCCGATAATGAACTATTCTAATGATAGTGACCATGAAAGTTTAAAACAATATATTGTTATATTAATTGAGCGGCACCCGTCTACTTCTTCCATATCTTCCATTCCTTTTCATTCACATCATTCCACACAGAATAAATACAGCTTTCTTAACTTCAGTCTCTGAATAAGAAATCAGGTCTACCTATTCCATTATTCCTAAGCCTATTGCCAACCCAAATAACCTTGGCCAGTGCATTCCAAAGTTTCGCTTGCAGTTTGCAACTCAGACCGCTCGCATTGCCCCAGGCGCTGCAATATAAGTTACTGGCACCAATACTAGAAGCTAGTTGGAGGCAATATGGCGGTGCTAGCGGTCGCAACAACTATATTGCATATTGCTGCACTGGGATTAGAATCGCAATTATTGCTGTAATTGTACTGTTATGGAGGTTTTTAGATTAGTTTTGTCTAGTATTTTTAATAGGGTGGATTATAGTAGGAAGTATTTGTAAATGGTTTTTAGAGTTTGGAACCTCTGCATAGAGAAACAGAACCTTATAGGATCACTCGGATGGCTGTCTGTCTGCCTGTTTGTCACTGCCAATTTTCTCTGAATATACTTGACCGAATAAGTTGTTTGATAGACATACTAACTTCTGTGACCCAAAAAAAGACGAATCAAACTTTTAGGGGACAAACTAGAAAAATTCAAAAAATAACGTAATCTTTGGATCTACTGTAGGCAGGTACAGTTTTTCAAAATTCTTTTACAAATAGAAAGCCACGTTATTTGTGAGTGTCGTAGGCTATATAAGGCCAGTCATACAATACATTTCAGGTCGCAGTATTTTGCACCTTCCTGATTTTTGGATGTTAGGTTTAGGGTTGACGCCACTAGTGTACAATTTTTGAACCTCGAAAGGCCTAGGATGCTAACTGCGTGGTTGCTCGGAAGACTTCAAAATTTTCGGTAATTTTTCAGACTTGGGCTTTTATCTTCTAAACGGTGAATTTGTACGTAAAAAGTTAATCATTAGACTTTTAACGTAGTACATACAATTTTCTACAATTTGATTGTAATGTTACTCTATAGATTTAATAGGACATAGATATTTTTTTCTAAAATATTTGAAATTGGAGTTTTAGTATTAAAGTCGGGGGTCGGCAATATCGTTAAAATTACCATATTTTTCAATCGACTTCCCAAAAAGATTCTCAATTTGGTTGTACCTATTTTTTTTTTCTTATGTTTGTTACCTCTTAACTCCGTCAATTATGAACCGATTTGAAAAATTCTCGTTTTATCTGAAGGGATATACTTGCAGATTGGTCCCATTTAATTTTATCAGAATCGGTTACGAAGTTTGGATTCGAGATGATTGGAGCTGGAATTCGTTTACTTGGATGATGGTTTTTTGTCATCCAAATAATCGAAATTGCGTATTTTGCTTTTCTGAGATTTTGCAGTGGTGTTGTTAAATGTGGGGTATCACTAAAAAGTGGAAAGTAAAACTTTTTACAAAAAAATACAACTGACTTCCAAGATACCGACATCCGACATCTTGAATTTCCGAAATTGAAGTTATTTTTTTACTTTGTAGTGTTTTTTTTTAATTGGGAAGTGTATTTTTTGCATAAAACAAACGCTTCAATGACTACACGCTAACGTATAAATTACTCATGTAAACTTTTCCGTCGTGAAATTATAGGTAATTCTTTGGTCGCACAGAGTAAATGTAGACAAAATTTTTTTGAATTCCCTCCCTGCTCACTGATATCCGCACGCGACATTGTAAGTACTTTCACGGGTAATTTTTTGATCGGGGTTTTAAAATATTCCCAAAAATGTACACAACCTAGCTTATCTACACCCTGCAATAAAAACAATTATCTCCTTTTTTAGGGTTCCGTACCCAAAGGGTGACCAACGGAACCCTATTATTAAGCAACAAATAATAAAAATTAAGGTTTATGGTACGGAACCCTTCGCGTAAGAGTCCGACAAGCACTTGGCCGGTTTTTTTACGTGTCTAGCATTAAAATTCCACACCCGATATAATGCTATATTTCAGCCTCAAAACATTCACAACGAAGACCATAAATATTGAATACTATGTAAGTATACTAAACACAGTATTTAGTGGCCAATAAATGGATATAAATGCTGAGTGTTAAATAAAGATCGTGCATTTTACACACTTTGTCTGACAGTAAGGTTAGACTGCAGAATAGTGCAGAAGGGTATCTCCATACAACAACCAAAAATGGACACACAAACATAATCTTTCATTTATTTATTTTACTACTGTTGAGGATTCTGGTTTAAATGCAGAGCTTTCAGTATAACAATACAAATGTGTCACCGTATCAGCGCTTTGTATCGATACAAACGAGCGTTTACAGCGTCACTAAATTATTATATACTAGTTGATGCCCGCGGCTTTGCCCGCTTGACAAATTACATACTAAAACCTTCATCGAGAACCACTCTACCTCTTGGTGAAAACAGCATGAAAATCGGTGAAGTAGGTTTTGAGTTTATCGCGAACATACAGACAGACAGAAGCGGCGGAGGACTTTGTTTTATAATTATGTAGTGGTGTAGTGATGTGCAAAGGTTTACTGTATGCGTCTGAATTTCGTTTAAAACGCATAGCGAAACGCCGTGTGCATACCCTAAATATGCATGCGTCATGTTTTCTGTCGTTGTTTGAAGCCTTTTGTTTATCTCTGCAGTCTGATGGTGTCTGTCGGTCAATTTCTGTGAAATCGAACAAGGTAACATGCCGTTAATTTTTCAATGTTTAAAGCATCATCAATCCTTTTTATGGGTTCGGTATGCGATCATTATTATTGTGGGGTGACCGAAATTTGATTTTTTTTCGGACAGTGAACGTTGAATGACCGGAATATCTTTTATTTAGCATCGAAAATAACGAATCGCTACAAGAACTGACCAATAGTCGTTAAACAATTATCGTTTTTGAGAACCGTCTATTACAATATTACCAATACCTTTAAATTTGTAAAATCATCGAATCTTTGTCGACGGAGCCATAGTCTTAAAAATGGTATCGAATAGAAAATCTTTTAGTCCGCTATTGGATTCTGTGGTGAGTGGTCGAGCTCTTTGATTCTTGTCTAACAAAGTGATTGAACTTTATCATATCAGAACATTTATGTTGTTGCTCGGAATCTGGATTGGGGCTAATTTGTTGTAACAAAATTAAATCTACCTTTTCACAAAATATATTAATCATCTAAATTAATATTTCAAATATTATGTAATATTGATTTTGAGATATCATTGTTTGAAGTAGGTCCTACTCCGAATACGAATTTTTTTCATTATTAGAAAAATACACTATCACGCTAAGTATCAGGCAGTGTTATAATTGAACGTACGGATTAACAATACGATTTTGTCGCACGAGTCTAGAGTGTCCTGATTGAAGTAACCATTTTCATCGCGCGACGAAAGCATATCTTTAAGTCGTACGATCATTAGCCAATAAGGACGACGCCTTATAGGCTGGTTTTTGTTTCGGAAAATGCACGGCTCCTGTGGGAAATGTCCATGAGTGTGAAGACGCCGGGAACGCCCAGCCTGAGGAATAGTATGTTCTATAAAAAGTACACAAATCATCTTCATCACCTGCCTAACCTTTTCCCGTCTATATAGGGATTGGCTTCAAGTCAAACCGGATTCAGCAGTATTTTACCTGTAGCGGCTGCCTACCAGACCTCCACAACCCATTAAAAGGGTAACACGGTATTTTTCGGCATGACTGTAGTCAGATTTACTAGCTTCTGACAATCCGTTACGATTGCCAAAGATCTATCAACAGCAACCGACAACATTGAACATCGGTTGTGGATCCACAATTGACAACCGCGACCAACGGCTTAAAGTGATTTTTGAGGCACGGAGGAAACTCCATATTTTAAGATGGTCACCCATCCACAGACCAACCTTGGCAAGCGTTGCTCATAAATACAAAGAAATTAACTATCATTATTACTGGAACAATAAATTAAACATACAGCCCGACCATTAAGCTTACAGGTTAGTTTACCAAAGGCTCTGTTGACACCGTTCGTTTTGAAGACATATGGCTATTTGGCCATTGTGCTCCGAGAGCTTTATTGAAAATCTTCTGAATAGCAGAATGTGAATTGAGTTTTAATACTATGAAGATTTGAATAGCTTTGTTTGTGAGATTTGTGTTAAAACGTATATAATTTAGAGTTATTACAAAATGTGGCGAAATGCCTGGCTATTTTATCTTAGCTTTTATAAATAAATATTGTCGGCGATAAGACCCCTTCTGCGTCCCTAGGCGCAAGTAGTGATGGACGCGACCGTATGAAATAAGGAAATTTGTAAGGAAAACTAATTAGAATCTTATTTGAATCAGATTAGATTAGTTTAACATTCTTTAATTAGTGTCATAGGGATATTTTCGCATCATAGGTTTAGTTAGAATATAGTTTAAATGCGAATTTAATGTTTTATCTTATGTTTTGTTTGTACAGAAAGGTTTAATTAATTATTTGATGAGATTATGTTTTAATTACTTTCTAATTAGTTTTATAAGTTTTATGTTTACATATTAGGTCCAATAAAACTCTAATACGAACGAATTTTGATAGTTTATAAGGATATTTAGATGTAAGGTTTTTGTATTGAACATAATTACGTAGTTTGAAAATGTGATTTTTTGTCTTAGGTGATAGCGTTTTGTAATTAGTGTTAAAATAAAGGTCTTGACCCAAACCACCTTGGCAAAAAGAATTAAGTTGATAGGACTTATAGTTTTCAAAATATTTCCTAAAATGTGTAGTGAAAATTTGTTAAGGTACAAAATTAGAAGTCTTAGTTCTAGAAACTTTTTGTATTGTAAGGATATCGAAATATTTTGTGTTCCATATTGTTAAGCAAGGTTTAAGGAATCTAAAAATATATATATTGTAAGGGTTTTTATATAAAACATAATAAATAAAGGCTCCAAAGGTTTCGGCTCATAGAGAAAATGACACACGAATCGACTTCAAAAATCACGGTTCTCTATAAGGTAACGACGGGCAGTATATAAACAGAGCCGAATCTCGGCTCAATCGCAGTCGCAGCACAGCCGTCGAAGAGGCAACACTACAAGAAGATAGGAGCCGAAACCTGCGGGTCAAGATTTCCTGTGAAGAGTTGTTTTATTGCCTCCCCGGCTCTTCGTCTCCGTCTCCCGAGGTCCCTTTAACAGTAGTCGAAAAACGTTACGCATTCAGGGGTGCGTGGTGACGTACGTAACCAGCGCAAGGTAGTACAAGGGGCGTACGTCAAATTACGTGGGAGATTGTCCCAGGACGACAGCGCGAGCATTGGACGTGTTCCTGCCGTCCGAAACAAATATATTAAGTGCAGATAACCATTATAATACAAATAAACAAACATACTTCTCATAGAGAGTCCATCTTTCTGAGATAAATATGTTTGACCGAAAAAATATAGGCCGCAATCTATATAAAAATTGAGGACACCTGCCATAGCTACATAAAACTAAGAGAATGTAGGTAGGTACTCTTTTTTAAGGATGGGAAATCATCAAACGACTACTCCCGCTCTGGGTCGAGCAGAAGGGAGTGTTAGAGTCTACTAAAACCCATTCGTATTTCTCCTAATGCCCATTGCGTTCCAGGGCCACAGTGACTCTTTCGAACAAATTCTTCAATTTTGAAAGAGACTACACGCTAAAGCTGCTTTCAGACTACGCTATAATATAATAGCATATAGTATAGAGCTGATAGCAAGGCAATATCGCGCACCATACATTGATAAGGACACGTTTACACTGTACTATACTATATATTATTGACAATGTATGGAGCGCGATATTGTTGTGCTATGAGCGCTATACATATTATATATTATAACGCTACGCGGGTCCAAAATGTAATTATATAGAAAAATGAGAAGGAGTTAATAGCAAATACGAGGCGATATTTTGATTTGCACATAAGTAAATACAAATAATTTTGTATAATCCATCACAGGCGAATGGTCTCTGAACAATTAGAAGTTTCTTACTTCAAAATTATTCCATCCTAGAAATAATTTTCAAAAGCATGGCCTCACTGTTTGAGAGGAACATTATTAAACATTAATTTGCAACTCTTTTCTTAAGTAGCTGCCTTGCAAGTTTTATTGATTTAAATTATACATTGCAGCCGCTCGTTAGCGTCAGGTATCATCAACCATTTGAGAAACAAAATGGCCAAATGATTTCTGACACCGTCCAGCGGCCATCTTTCTTTTTTATTTGAGTTGGGTTAGCTCTTGACTCTGGTCTAGAAGTAAAGTCGACGATGGAGCGAGCTTACCCAGAAGAAACCTGTTCACTCTATCCTTGAAGAGATTCGAGTTAGACGCAGGTTGAGAGCTCCACTCCTTTGGTGTGCGCATTAAAAAAAAAAAAAATACAAACATCCGAATTGAGAACCTCCTCCTTTTTGGAAAGTCGGTTAAAAATAGAAGCTTGGAAACTCTTAGTATGAATATCACTTGGGAAGGCATCGTACAAATTAAGTGTTTTAATAAATGTATGTCAATGGTCTGTTTTATGCAGTACCTGAGGCCTAAACCCCGTTTCTTAGCTAAACTAATATTATAAATAGGTATAATGGAATCATACATATTCTCATAAATAAATTGTAATATAACATCAAAATGTTTACTACCCCAACCGCTTGTGGCCCATGGCTAGTATTGGGCTCTTTATGTTCATAATGACCCATACTTAGGGGATTCCTTTTTGTTTGAATACTTGCTCAAAGCGTGTGAGGTGTTTAATTTTTTTTAACACTCAGTGCTCGCTTTAACTTTTTCTTGGTATCGATACTTTTTGGTTAGCCGGTTAGTTTATATGTAGGTGAACATATTATGTATATAACTACATAGCATCACTTTTTTGACGTTGGGAAATCATCTGATGACTCCATTTCCGCTCTGGGCGAAACAGAAGGGAGTGTCAGACTCTAACTGACTAAAACCCATCAGTATTCCTTGCCCTTTAATTAGCGCAACCCCGGTAGGTACTCGTCAGATCGACCTATGCGGCTGTTAGTCTAGTCGACAAGTTGAATATGGTACAAAATAGAGATACTGCTCTTAAATTATGTGCGATAGCTCATTGGATCCAGAATGACGCCTAGAAAAATGTGCCAAAAGCATATATTAGCACATAAAAATTGCAAAGGTTATAAACAATAAAAGATGAAAAAAAATTGCATTTCGTTTTTTGCCAAAATTTCATAAAATATTAATATTTAAGAAATTTTAAAAGTAGAGTCTGAAAGAGGAGGAAATTTCCAATAAAAAACTTTTAACTCCCGGAACTCTATCTCCATTTTTTATAACTTTAATTTAACGCTGAAAATAGGTCTGCGCGCGACATTTTTAGGTTGCACGCGTGACGTCAAAAGCGAGTACGGCACATTAATCAATTTATTTAGGGTATTGAATTTTTTTTTTAAATTTGAAAAAAATATGGTGTATTCTGAACACTATAAATAATTTATTCCCGTTGGAAATTTTACTTAAAGTTAATTTTTCAACAAGTTAAACAATTGTTAACAGTTAACAGAAATAACATAATAATTATGTTATTTCTTAGCCACTTAGTCTTTGACAATCGAAACCTATTTTAAGTAAAATAAAGAGGTAAAGTTTGTGAGTTTGTAGGAGGTAATCGCTGGATCTACTGAACCGATTTTGAAAATTCTTTTACTAATCTATACATAAAATCGTAGAGTTGCCGTGTCTGTACATTGAATATTTTCGCATAAAAAATACATAGAAATGTCAGAAAAATGACATAGAACACAAAAAAGCAGTTTTTGAAATTCTTTTCTGTTTGTCTGTGCGTCTGTATGTCTGTATGTCTGTGCGTTTGGAGGAGCATCACGCATAAACCACTGATTGGATTCAAAATTTAGGTACTTCGAAATATTAAGTGATAATCGGAGCAACATTTAGTGTTTATTTCATCAAAATCGACCCACAAAATCAAAAGATATCGAATTTTAAAGTTTACGAAGAAACTTCATCGAGCGCTAAAATAGGTTGTTTTCATTGAGACTTCAGATACTTGCAATGCCATCTATTGAGAAATTTTTTAATAAGAAATGTGTGAAAAGACCCCGAAACAATGTATTTTTGAGTTATTTTTTAATTAAACACATAATGTTTATATATGTTATTATATTATCATTATTTATCGTAACGTGTAAGCTTCTAAGTTTGAACTTATGAGTAGTTATGAGCATAAAGACAGTTCAGTTACGTTGTAGATCGATAGATGGCGTTGTACTTATGACGCGTTTTTCTGAATCGCGGTGTTAAGATTCTCCGCAGTAGCATAAGGTCAGCCCCATGTTTTATGTTGTTTAACTTGAAGACGTATAATGATGAAATTATTAGCTATGGAAGGAAGTATGGATTTGATTGAATTACTAGATTGTTTTTCGATTTACTGGTAGGAGAGGAGAGTCTCCTCCGGAGTCCGGAGTTACCTGTATCCATAAGTAAACTGTTTTACTAACAGAAGAGATGAATATTTGGTATTATGTTTCAATGTGGCTAAACTATATCAGCCGAACACGTCGATCTTCAAGGTTAAGCAACGCTTGCCGAGGTCGGTCTGTGAATGGGTGACCATTATAACAACCTAGCCTTTTCCTTACTATATTGGCTCGGCTTCCAGACAAACCGGATTCAGCTGAATACCGGTACTTTACGTGGCGCGGCTGCCTACCAGACCTCCACAACTCATTCAATGCAAGATTTCAGTCAGATTTTACTGGCTTTTGACTATCCGTAACGACTGCCAAAGATCTACAAATGACAGCCGGGACCAAAGGCTTAACGTGCTTTCTGAGGCACGAAGGAAACTCGGTATGTCAAGATGATCACCCACCCACAGACCAACCTTCGCAAGCGTTGCTTAACCTTGAAGATCGATGCGTTCGTCTGTTATAGTTTAGCCTTGAAGATCGGCCCGTGCGGCTTTAGCCACGAGCTCCTCTATAGTAAATCGATTCTATGAACCCAGTAAAACTTTTTTGATATTATAAAATCTTAAAACAAACTATATTTATCAGTGGTCTACGATCAGCAATATTGTCAGTAAAAATCGGAGAAAATGTGTTTCTTTTTGGACTGTTCTGGACGAAATTAAGAATCCACTTGATTCAGCACCATTCGTTCGATAGTTGGTTTTGTTGATTTTGATTCAAGATTAGTTTGTACCAGGAGATTAGGTACCTGGGCTGGTCGGCATTTCAACCGATAGAGATGATACAGTGCCCTGCATTAGGTACCCTCTTCATAATTATATTCTTAATTCGAGAGAGAGATCAGGATACGTAACTGAACGTAGATTTTGTATATTATGCAATCTATACTAATATTATAAAGCAGAAGAGTTTGTTTGTTTGGTTGAACGCGTTAATCTCAGGAACTACTGGTCCGATTTGAAAAAATCTTTCAGTGTTAGATAGCCCATTTATTGAGGAAGGTTATAGGCGTATATATATATATAATCACGCTGAGACAAATAGGAGCGGAGCAGTAATGGAAAATGTGACGCAGACGAAGTTGCGCGGGTCAGCTAGTAAAAAATAATCGTGGCTAGAAAAACAATTATTTTACTAAGAAACAAAAAATGAAAATGGCACGAGAGTCGAGACATTTTTTATTCCCGTTAGGTTTTATTATGAGCGCCCTTTTCAAAATGATGGGTCTAAAATAATACTACTAACAGCTTTCGATTCGCGAGCTAAGGAACACTGATTTAAAATCGTTTCCATGGAGTTTCTTGCACGTTCTCCTCCTCTGGAACGTACAACTGCCGCGCTGGAGATAGCGTTCTTTTTGCGGTAATATTATTTTCAAAACAATATCTTTCTTGTTTTTGTCACCGTACCATTCTGGTTTGTGTGTCAACGCCCTAATATCACGTCCTATTGGGTGTTGCAACGTTGCAGAGTTCCGTGGCAATATTGACAATATTCCACTGAGGGTGTCAGGCACGTTTGACCTTTTTTTGTTTATCTATTAATAGTCCTTGAAACAACAACACGGGGTAGTTTTACTTAGATTACCATTGTGAGCACAAAAAAGCACTACTTGATATCTTCCTGAAGAATTTGGAGATAGAGACGCAACATTTTGAAAGTTGATAGAAAAGGGTTCTCAATTAGTTGGGTATTTTGTTTTTTTTTTTTTTTTTTCTGTGATCTTTATTTAGTTCGATACGGCCGGCATACTGGGAACGTATCAAAATCCCGAAAGTTCATAATACCTATGATTGAAATAACGACGTCCAAAACACAGTAATTCAAAATACCGAAAGTTTTAAATGCCGGTAGTCGTTATATCGAAACACAAAATACCGATGTTCAAATGCATGCAATGCATGAAAGCACGAAATCCCGAATGGAAGAAATCCCGAATGGACAAAATACCGATGGATGAAATCCCAAAGAGCGGCGACTTCGTTCACGCGATTACTCATAGATGGCATCAAGAACCGAACTAGTTAGACGGGGTTTATTATTAAAAGAAAAATGGTTAGGTTAGGTTAGAACTGCGACCTCCTACGGAGCCAGAAATGAATAGATTATATAAAAAGTAATAATTTGGCAAATTAAATTATGCGGAAAATTGTTTGGGAAGTGATAATTTGTCAATTTCTTTTCGATGAAACATAGGTAATCTATTTTGCTCCTTTTTTGTCATTGTCTTAGAGATTTTAGGCTTTGGGATGTAATTTCGGGATTTCGAACTTCGGAATATGGATCTTCGGGATATTAAGCTTTCGGGCAAATGAACTTTCGGGATTTAAAACTTTCGACCAAACAATCATTCGGCGTTTCAATTATCAGGATTTCGTCAATCGGTATTTTAAGATTCGGTTTTTTAAATTTCGGGATTTTGAGACGTACCGCATACTTGCCCATAAAGTTTGGCTCAGTAGTTTTTATTTTATGAGCATTTTTGCTAATTTCAGCTTCTGTGCAGACGAGACGTCGCGTCGTGAAGTATTTACCACTTAAAAGTGTAAACGAAAAAACTATTAAAAAAAAACGACTTCCGAAATTCATGTATAGTGTTTTGTTTGGAAGTCGCTAAGATTTTTTTTGTAAAAAACTTTTTTTATTATTTATAGATACACGTTCGAGATTTATTTAATTTTAAATCCCATTGCTTAAAATTATTTTGGCATTATAACACTGACAAGGTGACCCGCGCAATTTCGTCTGGGTCACATTTTTTAACATAGCTCCTCTCCTTTTGGTCACAGCGTGATGTTATATAGCCAATATCCTTCCACATAGAGGAAAGAGGAGCTCATGGCTAAACAGCCGCACAGGTCGATCTACCAGGTTAAGCAGCGCTTGACAAGGTTGGTCTGTGGATGGGTGACAATCTTAACATACCGAGTATCCTCCGTGCCTCGGAAAGCACGTTAATTAAGCCGTTGGTCCCGGCTGTCATTTGTGGATTGTCAGAAGCCAGTAAATCTGATTCCAGTCGTGCCTAAAAGTACCGTGTTACCCAGTTAACGGGTTGTGGAGGTTAGGTAGGCAGCCGCTCTACGTAAAATACTGGTATTCAGCTAAATCCGGTTTGACTGGAAGCCGACCCCAGTACAATTGTGAAAAGGCTAGGCAGATGATGATCCTTCCACAAAAATGGGCTATCCAACACTAAAGTGTATTTTTTACACATGAGTCCAAATTGACAAGTGCAAAGGGCAAACTGACATAGATTATAATAGCAGTCAGTTTTGACATTTGCACTTGTCAATTTTAGCCTCAGGGATTAAAAAACAGCCTATATATTTTACTTGACTGGTCGATGTTGTGACTCCTGGCGAAGGCTTATGTCTAGCTTTGGACGTCTTTCGGAAGATTTGATGATGAACCCCTAAACAGATGTTGCGAAATAAAAGTTAAAGAAGCTGCGGGAATCACTTGTCTTATCGAATAACCGACTTATTAATAGCTATTAAAGTATGGGCGTGTTACAATTACCAAGCGCTCGCGTGTGAGTCACAGTTTGAGTTAATTGCGAGTACGATACAAATGTTTATTTGTAATTCTGAGAGGCTAAAAGCTTATAAATCAAAACATTGAGTTTGCATATCTTTGAGCCCCTACTATTAACGTATTCGAGCGAGTTTTAACATAAGAATCCTGAGTACTCGTTATGGCTCGGTAGAGCTCTTGGCTAAATCAAGTTAAGCAGCACTTGGTAAGGTCAGGCCGTGGATGGGTGGCTCCATTAAATACCGAGATTTCTCCGTGCCTCGCACAACGCGTTAAATCGTTGTCTCCGGCTGTCATTTAAAATCCTTAACAGTCGTTTCTAAGAGACCAAACCAGAAAATCTTTCAGCGTTCCTGCCAAGGGTTTCCCAGTTACTGGGTGGAACGGAACTGCATTCGGTTAGACAGAAAGCCGACTCCGACGTAGTTGTGAAGCAAATTAATGACCGCCGGGAACAACAGCTTACAAGCTTTTTGAGGCAAGTAAGAGCCCCGGTAAGGAGAGTCACCCATCCAAAAACCGATCTCAGTAAGCGTCGCTTAACCTCGAAGATCAAAAACGGCTATTATTATGACGACGAGCCCCTCCTGTCATATTAAGTCCTCAATCTCATTAAAACCTGGCCTCTGCTTTACTCTTGAACAATTTATTATGTTCATTTACATTTTTATCTCTGTGACTCAACCTAAATTGTTGTCAAATTAAAAACTGAATATCAAATTTATTTCCAATTAGCGGACCCACGCAACTTCGTCTGCGATACATTTTCCATTATTGCTCCGCTCCTACCTGTCTTAGCGTGATGATATATAGCCTATAGCCTTCCTCGATAAATGGGCTATCTAACCCTGAAATATTTTTTCAAATCGGACCAGTAGTTCCTGAGATTAGCGCGTTCAACCAAACAAACAAACAAACAAACAAACAAACAAACAAGCAAACAAGCAAACAAGCAAACAAGCAAACAAACAAACAAACAAACAAACTCTTCTGCTTTATAATATTAGTATAGATTAAATGAGATTGTTCGTAGTAATATGGTACACAGCATAATGTTATAGCCAGACTTCACTTGGATTCTTGTTTAAGTTGAATGTATGCTGAACCAGTCAAAGTAGAAAGATTTGGTCAGATAAAATGGCGTTGTTTGTCAGTCAGTCACTCACTCACTCACTGACGGAAGAATTTTTTATATTAGGATTGAGTAGGAACAGACAGAACGTCCATTAACTTTATTAAACTTGCTATCAAGTGCGTTCTCGATCATTAAAACCAGATGTAATGTTAATGGGAATAAACTTTGATTGACGTGGGTTCGAGTCCGGGGCGATGTATTTTTAAAAGATTTCACATTCGATTTAATTTGGTGTAATTGTGTATTGTGAAACGTTTTTAGGTTTTACAGATTTATGTGTATTGGGGAATTTCTATACTACTATTATAATCCTGTCATTTGCAGATCTTAGGCAGTCGTTACGGATTGTCAGAAGCCAGTAAATCTGACTAAAGTCTTACCAACAAGTACCGTGTTACCCAGTTAATGGGTTGTGGAGGTCTGGTAGGAGCCGCTTCACGTAAAATACTGGTATTCAGCTGAATCCGGTTTGACTGGAAGCCAACCCCAATAGTATAGTTGGGAAATGGCTAGGCAGATTGATTATTATAATGCTGAAGAGTTTGTTTGTTTTTTTGGTTGGACGTGCTAATTTATCGAGAAAGCCTGACTGAAAAGGTGCCGAGCATTAATGGAAAATGTGCAGACAAAGTGTGAAGAATTTGCGCGGGTTAGTAAGTAGGCCTCTTTATTTTATACTAGCTTATGCGCGCGGGTTGGTTCGCGTCAAAGTTACCTATAAGCGACTCCAGGAACCCATCTATCTCTGTACCGAAAGTCATCAAAATAGGTGCAGCGTGAAAGTATAACAACAAAGGCATAAATTCACTTTCGAAATTATAATATTACAAATGATTAACCGACTTCCAAAAAAGGAGGAGGTTCTTAATTCGGTGGGTATTTTTTTTAAACGTATGTACTCCGAGGTTTCTGATCCGATTTCTGTTATTCTTTTTTAGTTCGATGTAACATAATTGCCGTTTGGTTCCATAAAAAATTGATTTCGATTGACTCACTAGTTTTTTCGAAATTTGTTCGAAAGAGTCACCGCGGTCCTGGAACGCAAAGGGAATTAGGAGGAAAACTGATCATCAGCTGAGTATTGATTTTGCATGGAATGTCCGATTTTTTTTTTTTTTTTCATTTTTCGACTCATGTTACTTGGAGAAAGTTATTTAATTTCAAGGATACTCAGTCTGAAAAAAAATGGACGATGACTTAAAAATCAACGTCAGTACAGGTGAATTTTCAAAGTGAGCCTTCATGGCCAAATCAGAAAGTATGAGGAATATCGAAAAACAAGGAGTCTCGAAAAAAAACCTGTATTATTAAATTATACGCGTTCACCAAAAAAAAAAACACTGCATTTTTAGGGTTACTTACCCAAAGGGCAACGAACGGAACCCTAATACTAAGCCTCCGCTGTCCGTCCGTCTGTCTGTCAGCGGGTTATATCTCAAGAACCGTAATAGGTAGACAGTTGAAATTTTGCGTACGTATTTTAAATAAGTAACTTAAATATTATTCTTATCTTTCAGACATCGCTGTTAGTCATTGATATCTACTTGATTTTTATACTAACGAAACCAAAATAGACACCATACGCATTCATTCGCATAACATCGCAGCCCTGACTTTAGATGAAGTCCACAAGATGCTGCTATACGTCGACAGACAGAGGTGCAATGGCGCTGTATATGCTCATGATATGTCTTCTAAAATAAATAAATATTTCATAGAGAGAAAAGGTCTCTCTTTCGACATTCGCGGTCTCTCCTACGATTCTGCCACACAATTACTGTTCATCACTGACAAAAAAGAGAGAAGTATTAATTGGTTTTCATTAAAGCCGGTATCTAAATCAATGAACATGGGTAATTGCTTTTAACCAAGATGGATCACGGGATACCCACTGATATTGCCGTTGATAGTTGTAATTAATTTATTGTATTCCTTAACAATATCTCGAACGGCTTATGGTCATACAACTCGGAAAGAGCCCGTAAATATTCTTTGTATGAAACTGCCTAATGCAACTACGTATACTAAGCGGTGGGTGCGAGGTCACCCTGTAGTACCCGCGTACGGCTCGTCGTCCCCGCGCTTTACGTCTCTCTGGGCCCACTCAGTGGCACCCCACGACCTGCCAGCAGCACACAACTGGTGCCGAAAATGGGTGGTCGACAACCCGTAAGCGCGTCGTCACCTCGCTTTGGTTTCGAGCTTACGTTAAGTTGACGACTATTTGACGGCGAAGCGAAAAGTGATACGGTGACGATCCATTTCCGAGTTGATCAGAGACGACTTGAAAACTATGATCCACGTAGGTACTATCCTGCCGTCTGTACCAAAACACAGTGTCATGGCTATCTCTGCACTACCTCTGACAAAATCAGCCGGTAGAATCTGTAAACATGTCGGCGCGAAAGCTTGGGTGAAGTGATCACGAAGTGAGCTTACATTATTTATGACATATTGATTACTTGGATTGACAGCTAACTTTGTGATAATTTCACCCAAAATTTCACTTCGAGCTGTTTACAGCATTATCACACTGCTGCAGTGGTATTCTGTAACAACATTTTCGTGTCTCGACAGCGGAATCCGAGGTGAGTTTCAAATTCGTATAAATATAAGACCTTATGACGTGTGAAATAAAGTTCACTTTGTAAGCTTAGTCACTCAGGTGAAGTCGATATCGAAATGGTTATTTACAGAATAGACTAGCTGATCATGGAGCTTTGACGTTCAAAACGTCAAAGCACGTTATTCCGACAGAACACCATTTCGACGGACGTAACTTCGAATGTGGTTTTTGCGAAGTACGTAGAAGATACCCACCCAACCCAATATATATTTTCCAACCTACTATAAAACATAAAGTCTTATCAAATTACATAACCAAATAACCTTGACAGTTTTATAACAATTCTAAGCAAAAATAACTACAAAACAAGAAAATTATGAACTGAAAGCGCTTCCCCAAAAATGTTCCTCTAACTTCATTACAGACTTTCACATTTTCTAATTTTCAAAATAAACAGGGCCAGAGATAATAAGGAAAAGATAAAAGAAACCACATTATTACTGAAAACGAAATATAGTCGGGGAGTCGGGGACTGATGCGAAAAGATAAGGACAGATTTATAGCGAAAGATAAAAATATGCAGTCTATTTAGGAGTAAAGAACGTTGAATATTATTTTGTATGCAGCAACTGAGTGAAATCTACTAGAATTTTTCTTGGAAATTTTTCCTGATTTTTTTTTACTTACTATGATATTCTTGCATTAATATTTTAGGTGAATTGTTGGATTTCGAGACTTTTTTTTTTTATTTCTGCGCTGCTAAGAGGAAATGCGAGCGAAAAGATTTGAGTAGAAAGTTATAATTCGAGTTTTGGCTCTCACCTGTTTTCTCCTACAATATTGGGCAGATTATAAAGATATTTCATAAATAGAATAAAATGAGGTCTTTCCTTCAATTTGCCATGTGTAATAAATTTCCAGAATTTGATCCTTATAAGCTACACTTTCAAATGGTGTACATACAGGATAATGTTTTTTTTTTAATCAACTGGTTCAATTCCTCGGGTAGAAATAACAATTTTTCAAAAAATCCAATGACGCAGTTTTAATTTCGTCAAAACTGGGCTCGAGACTTCTTTCAGTGTTTTTCGATTATCCTCATAGTTTCGGATTTGGTCATGAAGAAATGAAACAGTATACATTTTTAAAGTGTGCAAAAAATTCATTCTGCCATTGCACAACAGGAAAACTGACTGTCAAACATATTTTCGCACAGCCCAAACTACAGGGGTTAGGAAAATGAAATTTTACACAAGGCTTCCTTTCATGAAGGGATTTTTGGAAATTTAACCTTTAAGGTATAAAGAGGGAAAAACGTTTGTACAAAATATGTGCAGAGTGTAGACGAAGTCGCGGGCGAAGTGCTGCTTAGAAATAAAAAAAAACTGTTTCAAACATCGAAAGTTTCATTCATTGTGCGTACAGCTTTTTTTTTTTTTTTTTTTTTAGGGATGGGAAATCATCCAATGACTCCTCCCGCTCTGGGTGTAGCGGGAGGGAGTGTCAGACTTCTACTGACTAAAACCCATCCATGTTCCTTCATTGCCCTTTGTGTTCCGGAGCCACGGTGTCTCTTGCGAATAATCCCGCGACTCCGGCAGGCGTCGGCCCTTTCGGGCCCCTCTGTGTGCTGACTCTCTTTGAGGCGCGCGTGGAACACTAACGCGCCGTCGACACGGCCTGTCGTCACTAGACGGACGGACGGCGAGCCACCCATAGCTCGCCGTCCACAGGCCCGCGCCTACGGTGGCCGGAGGTCACCAGGTGGTGTCCCCCGACGCCCGCGGCGTCTACCACGGCGGCCGGGACGAGAGGGTCTCCTCTCCCTCTCCGCCACCTCCTTCGCTAGCATATTGTGCGTACAGCTAAGGAGTGGAATTCCCTGCCTGAGACTGTGTTTCTTGATAGCTACAACCTGGAAGTCTTTAAGTCAAGAGTGAATAGGTTACTTCTAGGCAAGCGTGCTCCATCTTAGACCGCATCATCGCTTAACATCAGGTGAGATAGTGGTCAAACGTATGCCTCACAATAATAAAAAAAACAATTGAATTCCTTTGAATCAAAATTTTAAAAAGTATTCTAAAAATCTCATTGCAACTAGCTCCCAGACTATATAGAATAGAGAACACACCCCTTAATTTAAAATTTGGACTCCTTTGTTCGAAGATAGGGACCATATTAACACTTGGTTATTTTCACATAGCACGTTTATTATTAACTAGCTGACCCGCGCAACTTCGTTTGCGTCACATTTTCCATTACTGCTCCGCTCCTATTTGTCTTAGCGTGATGACATATATATAACCTTCCTCAATAAATGGGCTATCTAACACTGAAAGATTTTTTCAAATCGGACCAGTACTTCCTGAGATTACCCCCTACATACAAACTTACAAACATACAAACAAATGTTACCTCTTTATAATATTATTATATTATATACCAGCGGCTTCGCCCGCGTGATCCCTAGGGAACATGTTCCCGGGATTAAAAGTAGCTCATGTGCTATTCCAGACTATAATCTATCTTTGTTCTAAATTTCATTAAGATTCGTTAAGCCGTTTTGGCGTGATTGAGTAACAAACAACCAAACTTTCACATTTTCATTTTTTTTTTTTTTTCTATTGATTGTAGCGTGTTGAAAAGTATACTATAACCAGCTCATGAGTATGAAAAATGATTATACAAAGTTTCGTTAAAATCCGTCGAGTAGTTTTTGTTTCTATAACGGTTATACAGACAGACAGACAGACAGACAGACAGACAGACAGACAGACAGACAAAAAATTTACTGATTGCATTTTTGGCATCAGTATCGATCCCTAATCACCCCCTGATAGTTATTTTGGAAATATATTTCATGTACAGAATTGACCTCTCTACAGATTTATTATAAGTATAGATATATAGATAGATAGATAGATAGAAAACGTTTTCAGAACAAAAGTAATGTGCTTTCTACGTGGTTTGATAAAAGGGAATAATATGATGGTAATCTCCCTAGGGCGGTGGGTAAGTCTTTCATTCGGGTTGGAGACTTGAATTTGCATTTACTCACTTCCCGGTTGGAAACGTAAGTAAAATAAAAACCCGCCAAGTGCGAGTTGGACTCGCCCCACGAAGGTTTCCGTACTATTAACCTTAGTTTTTATTATTTGTTATTAAAGTGGCAATAAAAGACACAACTGTAAAAATTTCAACTGTCTATCTATTACGGTTCTTGAGATACAGCTCGCTGACAGACAGACAGACGGACGGACGGACAGCGGAGGCTTAGAAATAGGGTTCCGTACCCAAAGGGTAACCAACGGAACCCTACGGGGTTTTGGGTACGGAACCTTGAAAATACTAAGTAGCTAGTTTTTGATACAGTTAGTGAAACCAGTTAAATTATAAATGCTCACTTGTATCAACCCACGATTACTAACTCACGCGAGGAAATATATTAAAATCCGATCTTCAAGGATAAGCAACGTTTGCCAAGGTTCGTCTGTGGATGGGTGACCATCTTAACACAACAACATCCCTCCGCGCTTCGGAAAGCACGTTAATCCGTTGGTAGGGCAGGTTTGGTAGATGTTTGGCAGTCGTTATAGATTGTCAGACGCCAGTAAATCTTACTTCAGTCTTACCAAGAAGTATTGTACCGTGTTACCCAGTTAATGGGTTTAGGAGGTCTGGTAGGCAGCCGCTCCCCGTAAAATACTGGTATTCAGCTGAATCGGGTTTGACTGGGAGCCAGCAATATAGTTTGGAAAAGGCTAAGCAGATGATGAGGATCACAGAACACAGATAATAGGCGTATCTAGAGCTTTTCTCCAGGGGGGGGGGGGGGGGCTGGCCTCCAACCCAAGATGCGACACCCAGTAAGAAAATCGTTGCTCTTATTGTTAGTGTTAGCGTCGCATCTCAAGTTGGGGGCTGGAGAAAACCCCTTGATACGCCAATGATCTGCGAGTCCAAAACGGCCACTTCAGCAGAATCATACTAGAATCATAATATTAACCACACAACAATATGTCAATCTCATCTCATCTTTATCGCTACCGCATTAGGTTCAAGGTTAATTGGGATTTTTTTTGCAGTGACGGGTGGTGGGGTGTGTTGAGGTGCTTTCTGATTCTGCTAAAATGGCCATTTTAGGCCACCTGTGATTCTACTCGTGTCGGGTACCTTTAACTTATGACCACGGACTGCTGAAACACCCAGTTAAATATGAGTTTACCCTCAATTCCTTGAAAACGCGCCCTCGAAACTCAATCCACTCAGATTTCATTTCTTCAACAAACTTTTACGCTTTAAACTTGAAGTAAATCTAAGAAAATACTGGTATACATCGCAACGCGTATGTACGCCGTTAGGCGTCGAAGTCTTCGCGAAAAGTATCAAATAACATGGGTTCCAGTATCAGCCGTTGGTATTCCAATAAAATCTTTTCTGCCTTAGGCGCTTGTCTCACCGCCAGCGATCAGCGGGTAGCGAATAAAGCATAAAACTCGAAACGAGGTGACCACCGACTAGCGAGTAAAAATTTTCGATAGTTTTGACGCTCGGGGAGTGTTTTTGTGCGACGGGCTTTTACTCGCAATACTCGCTCCGGCCCGCACTATAGGTAGAAATTACAGCTGGTTGTTGAGTTCTGACTGCCAAACGAGTATCGCCGAGAGAGTGTCAGTGTGCGAGTACATCTTTAATAGCTCTGCAGAGGGCCTAGCACGAATATTTTTGACGTATAGTAACGTAACGTAAAATTTTACCATAGCTACAATAGGTACTCGTACATATAATATTTCTTTGATTTAGATACTATATTCACATTTTTAAATGATATAAATTGTGTATCTATACTAATATTATAAAGAGGTAACATTTGTTTGTAAGTTTGTAAGTTTGTATGTAGGGGGTAATCTCAGGAACTACTGGTCCGATTTGAAAAATTCTTTCAGTGTTAGATAGCCTATTTATCGAGGAAGGTTATAGGCTATATATCATCACGCTAAGACAAATAGGAGCGGAGCATTAATGGAAAATGTGACGCAAACGAAGTTGCGCGGGTCAGCTAGTTTCCCATAAAATTAAACACAAATACTATGGAGTTGTAGTTTCGTCATAATATTCGTGCTAGCCCCTCATGTCGCTGCGATCAATTAGAGATAAGAACCGCTCACCGGCAGTATGTAGGTATGTAACTATCACCTATTTCAATTGTACTTAACCGACTTCTTTTATGATCTTATAAATGCGAGTTCTTCTAACTCAACGGACAGATCGTCACCCTCCGCGCTAACTGTCATAACTAGCAATGGACATATTTTCCAGGGCAACAGTTTTTCGGTCGGACGCTACAGTCATGTTACCATAGTTGCGTTAGTTATGGCGTTATTAATGTGTTTACAACTTTTTTATATAGATTTTGGCTTACCCTATAAGTTAGTAGCTGCTCTACAACTGTAAGGTATCTATCTAGGTCTTTATTTATATTTATTTAAAGTAGATACGTCACTCTGTGAGAACTTTGTATTACAACTTGTGTCTGTTACGACGTGATTATTTCCTATAAAAATATAAATAAAACTATATTAATGTCAATTATATTTATTAAAAATAATAAAAAAAATCGCTTGAGGGCTTAAAAAGTTACAAGTTAAGTAAAGAAAGTTACAAAAAATATTATTTAACTTATAAGGCCATTTAGCTGTGCACTTTATGTATTAAACTATAATTATCGAATGAGATGAGTTGAGACTTAACCTTCTTTCAATTAAAATATTTTTTAAATAGTAAAGGCTTATTTATACCTGTACTTTAAATACTCGTAATTCTTATGCTTAATACTTGGTAAACATTCAGTAAATTCAGTTTGTATCTAACAACTAGGTCTTCGTTACTTTAATATCACAATCACAGTCTTTTCAAAAATAAAGTCTGTAATAATTGAACTTGCTTTATCTAGGATAAAAGCGATAGGATCTAGTAAAATCTACAGTAGTCAAAAGGTACATAAAATTGGAAGTTAGTGAGAAAGTGACGTCTAAAATGCCACGAGTCATTAAACTGAGCATGTACATGCTCAGTTTAATGACTGAATCGCCCCTGTTGTTAATGACAGCAAGTCATTATATTTTTCCATCGAAATTTTGGAGGGTGTTGGATTAAGAAGTCCTATTTCTTCTCTCAAGAAAACAGAGACCTGTCTCTTAAGGGAAAGAGAGCGTGGAATCCCTTCTCCGTGGCTAGACTTAAAAAAAAATATTTGGGTTCAGTTTTCTTTACAGAAAATTCCATCACTTCTGTCCAGTTCAAGCACCGGCCCTCATCGTCTTTTCGGAAAGAAAGCATTCTATGGTCGGCTGAAAGTTTCTTGAAATCGAGAAAGTTAGTGTAGGTATATGAGAACATTCACTAAGTTCAGTTTATTTTTATCGGGCAATCTAAAAATCGGCACAAAAACGTCTCCACTTTTTTTAGAGCATAGCTGATGGTGCTATTTACTGAGTCTCCTTCACTTTGCCCATGACATGGCACTGAGAAACGTAAAGTGATTTCCTGAATATTTGTGGCATTGTTTATGACATACAGTAAATATTTCATTTGCCACAATGGAATTTTTGATTTTTTTCAATATATTGCCTTTTGCGTCACTCTTCTTGAGAAAGGCAGACAATGATGTCGAAATTTCTGACGACCCTCTTTTACTTTCTCCCTCATGCCATGTATAACACGAACAGTCTCCAGAAGTCATATTATCATAAATTGTGAAATTGTACGCTGGAAGACGATTTTTACTTATGACTTGTAGAAGGTCAAATATAGCACATTGTATTGTGGTTGGATTCTGCTGTGATGCTATACATCTATTTCTTTCTGATCTTGGGGCCTTGTTGCTTTGGGGGCCGAGTCACCCGCGTCCGTAGGAGAATACCCTTCAGCGAATCCCTACACGTGGTCCCCGGGTGGTGCTAAGCAGGTGACATTAACCGCCTCCGTGGTCTAGTGGTTATACCACCTGATTCAGACCCATAGGTCCTGGGTTCGATTCCCAGCGGTGGCAAATTTTTTGCTCGGTTTGGTTGGTGGTAGGACTTCTTCTAAGTCCGCCAGGCAAGCTACCACCATCATGCCTAAGTCGGTCGCCATAACAACAATGTTAACAGCATTGTTGTGTTCCGGCAGTTAGAGGTATGACAGCCAGTTCTCTGTTTAAGAGGATTCCGGGTGAAACTCGCTTTCATCTTCGGCTTAATCATCACTTTCCATCAGGTGAGATTTGGGCCAAGAGTTTCCCCGTTTTATATAAAAAAAAAAAAAAAATCTGAACAAAGTCTTCTCCTGTTGGTGTATCCTAAATTTTTCGCAAATCTTAAATTTTTCTTCCTCAGAACCTTTTAAATAAATAGGTCATGCACAAACTACACTGATTCTTTTTTGGGTGGTAGAATGATATTGTTTTTGGTTTTAAAAACCCTTCTGTATGACGTTAACTCGTCACTCACTGCCCGCCCGCCCGCACCCCACCCCAGTGCCATCGCAGTGTGACTTATGCTATGGCAATAAGCTTCATTTTCGTAAAAAAAAGCTATGATCCTTTGATCTATACGACGTAAATAAAAAAAAGAAGTGTAAACATTATAGGTAAAAATTCTAGCTAAGTGCCCTATGTACATACATCAGTAATTTTGAATAGTGACGAAAAAAAATAAAATCTCACTAACTGTAATATGTTCATACGACACGTAGAGAGAATATTTTTGCCCTTCTTTTGCACTTACGCCAAACAAAATACTTGAATAACTTTTGAACGGTAAATGATACGGATACGACGATTAGAGAGAACTTTTTCGAAATAAAGTTATGAACACGTAGGTAATGTCAATGCAGATACGACAGTTTGTGAGATACGACAGTTAGCGGGGAGGGTGACGAGATGTGTTGCTGTGGAGTTTGTTGCGCCACTTCTTCTTCACAGCTACATAAAACAGTAGGAAGCGGTGACGGGTGGAAGTTTTTGGGGGACTGTCTATTTGTAAGTTTTGACGTTCAAAAAGTACTGGCACTCAGCCACAGTTAATATAGTAAGGTTAGTACTGTATTGAGTGTTATTTTTCTACAATGATCCCGATACCAACAAACCCAAACGATGATGGCTCTGTCGCTCAGCCATCCGTGACGCCGCCATATTATATAGGTATAAGGGCGAGGTCTCATAGTGTGACAGGAGGAGGTGAGTCGATCTGCAGTGCCTACTCGCGTATCAGCAACTCAGACGGTATAACCATGCCCTTACCCGTGTAAGGGTAATATTTAGCGCAAGGATTTATCTGCTGAATGCTTCACGCTCTGAGGTCGGTTAGGTATGTCTGAAAGACATTTTTGTGAAGTTGGCTGGGTATGTTTTGTATTGTTTCTGTTTTTTAGTTGGAAGAGGTTTTTCGGTGAAGTCGACGACCTTTTTACAAACTTTATAGTTTAGAATTAGTTCCCAGTTCTGGGAGACTGGAATTAGGAATATATATTTGTTTTGTGTGATTCTGCATTCCGATTTTGAAAACATGTCGAAGTGAAATCTTAGGCGAAGTGAACGAACCAGTGAGCTATCAAATCATACAAACAAGATGGAATGACAGCTCACTTTTCGGTCACTCCACCTAAGTTTACACGGTGAGATATCGAAAGAATAGACCAGCTGTAAACATGTCGAAGTGAAGACTGAGGTGAAGTGATTTTGAAGTGAGCTATCAATACGCGCAATAAAGATGGAACAACAGCTCAATTCGTGATCACTTAATCCAAGCCTTTCTTCGACATCTCTACAGAATCGACCGGCTGATATAAACTTTAATTTGTAGTATTTTACATAATATCGATCAGTGGCGTGCCGTAGGTTCTGAAGTGGTGCAAGCCAGCGGTAGTTAAAAAAATCATAAATCGTCGCTCGCCGACCCGCTGCACCGAGCTGTTTACGTACTGAATTCAGTGCTGGGGGGCTACTCTCTAAGCCCGAAGTCCGCTGTTTCGGGCTTAGTTGCGGGCGTATTCTGCTGCGTATTACCTAACAATAAGCCTATACCTAACAATTAATGTCAACACTGTTGGAAGTCGCTGTGAAATCGTGTTCTCATTCATTTTTGGTTCAGGTTTGGAACTAATCGTAAGTCCGTAATACGGAGTAGAATACGCCCGCAACTAAGCCCGAAACTACGGACATCGGGCTTAGAGGGTAACCCCCCTGTAGTGATTTAAATTGCTACATTTTTATTCCTTAAATCTATACTAATATTATAAAGAGGTAACATTTGTTTGTAAGTTTGTATGTAGGGGGTAATCTCAGGAACTACGGGTCCGATTTGAAAAATTCTTTCAGTGTTAGATAGCCCATTTATCGAGGAAGGTTATAGGCTATATATCATCACGCTAAGACAAAAAGGAGCGGAGCATTAATGGAAAATGTGACGCAAACGAAGTTGCGCGCGTCAGCTAGTCATTAATAACATCGAAATTTAACATAGTAAAAATAAATAATACACCATTCGCTCGCTAGGGTCGCTACAGTAGCTAGATTCAATATAATAATCTAGTCACCAACTAGATGGCACAAATAAAAATTGATTATTTTCTTTTCTAAGATTTATTTAGTAGGTACTCACAATATTTGAACAGGCTTCCTTAACTCTTAATTTTTATTTAATGAGAATTTAGACTCATCGTGACCTCGGAAAGGAAGTTCTTGCTGTGCTAAGAGGCACACAATATCAACTAACCTCTGGAAAACAGCGCGGTTGTGATCAAAACGCATATCGTATTTACAAATTTAAATTAAATAAAAATGTTAGGAAGAACATTTTCGGATTTCCAATTATCGGAGTTGAAAATTTAGGTGAACTTTGGCGCACCCGATTTATTGAACCTCCATTTATCTTTAATTTCCCGTACCTTCTGAGTTACCCCACCACAAATGGTGGAGGCACAGCGTAAATAACTACGCCGCGTAAATAACTACGTCGCGTACGTATTGATATTACTACATCCGGTATGTAATAAATCTACGCCGAGTAATAATAGAAAGCGTGTACAAGGCTTACATTGTAGGACCTGAAAAGAAGTTTTGCGTGTGTGCAAGGCGCGAGTGACATTGCACGAAAAAACCACATTTTTGTAACGATGAAGATGTGTTGATAATGGTCAGGCGCTAGTTATGTCGACGCCTGGAGTAAAAGCTAAGTGGTTTTTATAAATAGAGTGATATGATTGAATTGTTTTGACTTCGGATTCCATTTAAACCTGAGAGCCAATTCTACTGGACAAACCCAAACTCCATACAAACTTGGGCCTGGCGTTACAGGGCAGCAATTTGGCCATAAATTGGGGCATTTAGAAAAGTTTCACGAGCCCAATTTTCTTGTCTCCCAGACACGGGCAAATGGGTAGTCTCAGACAACTTTTACCTATATTTTAGGTTATAATTATTAAGTAGGTAACTAGCTTTTGCTCGCGAACGCACATGCACTGTGCTGCAGTTCGTTGTACATTCAAAGTTCCAGTTAGCTGAGGTTTTCAGAAAGATCACTTCTGATTTGTTTGTTAATATTGCATTATATTTTTAGTTTTTATGAATAAATCCAATTGATTAATCTGAGATTGCATTATATTAAAATTAAAAAACATAAATATTGGAGTAAGTAGTTTTAATCACCTTCTTCATCGTTGCATTGTCATAATACAATAACACAGAATCTAGAAATTGTGCAAGATTCAATTGACTACCCTGGTGCCATGCCCAACCAAGATACCATTATATGCTCATGGTGTGGGCACAGCAACCAACCGCTTTTTTTTGCCAACAATACAGGTGCGATTATATTGGACTACAGCATCCCTTCAGCTTCGAGAGCTGTCCTTTAATATATATGTTACGGGTAATGCTAGAAGGTGGAGTAAACCTAGGTTTACCCGGGTTGACTTAGTATTACCCAAGCTTCTTGGGTAAAGTTCGGATGATAAGTAAAATAAATTTTAATTCGGGGTTTACCCATGCTCGCCTAGGTCTACCCAACTCTGGCTGGGTAATGTTAAAAATTTGTCTAATTAATTAGTGAAATGAAAATCCAAGGGCATTTTAAACATTTATTATTTAAAAAACATACAAAGGCGAATGTAATCGCTTGAAGAGCATAAACATAATAGCTTTAATAGCCGAAACGCTGCCCGCCCACGTCAAACTTTTTGTAGGACTGATAATCGGACCCAATTTTTCTTTGCTGGTTAAAAACTACCGATTTTTTGTAGGAAGTGTGCTTTTACACTTTTGCAATCAGTATGTTCCACTTTTCACCAAAAAAAATCGTTCGGACGAGGGTGGGCCACTTTAGGCTTGTGATCGCTGCGGTAGAAGAATTCCTTAGTGGAGGCCGCAGATTGTCATGATCAACGGCAGAAGAAGAGATAGCGAGAAGGGATTTTTTAACATCGTCTCCAGAGACAGTTTTGAGACTAAAAGAAGGACAGTTTGGTAATGATAATTTTGAGAGCTCAAGCAAAGTAGCAGGTTTTACATTAGGTAGATAAAATTGCCTATTGAGAGCAGACAAGTCAATATCTGCACAGGTGTTAATAGAAGTTTTGCGGATACAAACTGACTTAAGAAACTTTCAGATATCGAAGGATTTGCGATCTACAAGATTCGTGAAAAGCATCTCGACACAGACGATTGCAGCTGTTACGCAGAGAATGATTCTGCTCCAAAGGTCTACGCCTATACCTACTCTTTGCCTTGTCCTTAGAAACGCTTCACAAAAAGTAACTGCGGTGGGGATGCACTTTTAGAGTACCCTGTTTTGTTATGTATTAAAAATTATTGTTAATTATTAAAAAGCGTTCTCGCGAATTTGGCGGCAAGAGATCATTTTCTGCAATTGGCGCCTCATTCAAGATATCAGGTGGAGTAGATTCCATATTTAAATCTGATTCCTCGCTTGAACACACATTCAAATTATTGTTAAAAGTCGCAACTATTTTGACGTCTGTAATTGAAAATAGCGCGAATTTGCAAATGGGGAAACGTGTGCGTTTTTAAAATAAGAACGCGCTTCCTTTTGCGTATGCGTCTGCGTGAAACATTTTAGTAGAATTATATAAATTGTAAATTGTATTATATATTGTACCAATCGGATTTTTATGACAAAATCATTTATTTAATAAGTTACATTTTTAAATTGTCTTCTTGAGCCCTTTATATTGATACCCCACTCGATAGGTTAAAATAAGCTGAAGTCATTAAAATGGCACTGAAGCTCAGATATTTTAATTTTTATATAACTATCCAGTATCATTCTCACTATTTAGACGAATCTAACGACACCTTTTAGGCTAAAATCTATCAAGACACAGGGTTAGGCTACAAGTGTGAGAAATATGACATCAAACATACACTCGAAAAAAACATAAGTGTAACAGTTGAGTAATTAGAACTACATCTATTGTCTCATTTTTTCTTCAATATTAAAGTGCGAAAAACCTTCTGAACAAAAAGTTCTTCGCAAAAAACACACGTATGGAACGCTTCCGGAACGGACGCAGACGGAAGCATTTTTGGCTGACGGATGCAAGCGGATTGAATTCTTAAAATTATATTGTTTATGGAAATTTAAAAAAATACCGTAAAGAATACGCACGGCGCCATACATCGGAGCGTGCGGTAAAGTAGGTACTTAGGTGAGAGTACCTACTTTACCGCACGCTCCAATGTATGGTCCGTAATTTTAAACTTTCGAACAATGTATACAGCCTTCGTAAATGCATTTTATGAGCAAATGTGTCGAAAATGTATTTTTTGACAATAAACAATAAGTCATTTGTATCCAAGAAGTGAAAACTCCATTTCCTGTCTAGTCTATGGTCGAGTACCAGTTAAGTTTTGGCACGAGTCTTTCAAACAAATTGAGGCGCCATTTTCAATGTTAATTATGTTTGTCCTAGTTTAAATCTCCTATCCTAGTTTATATTGTCTGCGAGTAATCAAAAGTTTCAATGAATATTATTTAATTTAGAGTATACTAAAAGCAGGTGCTGAATTGTTCGTGGTAACTTTGAGAATTGTTTTGTAACTGGTAATTTATTATCGAGATGTTCAAAATTAAGACAATTTAGTACCCAGGAATGGTTGTAATTAAATTATAATTTACAATTTCCAACTCCCTTGTAATCTAGTGGTCGTAAGTATCGCTGCTGTGAGTGTACACTGGGTTTGATTCTGATTCGATCGAAGTGTTTTTAATTGAATAGTGATGTTCTCACCGACTACCCTCTCGTTGTACAGTAGTGTCGTAAGCGCTACTGTTGAGCAAGAGGACCCAGGAACCCAGGACCTCTCGGGACCTCTAGCTAATATTATTATTTTTTGATTTCATAATCGGCCGTTTCGATTCCTTGCTAGAAATACCGATTTATCAAAAATTCAATGTATAGTTTTGGTTTTAATAAAAATCGGGTTCAACTTCTTTCAGTGTTTTGCGATATTCCTCTTTGTTTCGGATTTTGCCATTAAGTTGAAGGCACACTTAAAACATTTACCCTGTATATAGATCTGCAGTGCGATTCTGCCGATCGATTCTGTAAACATGTCGAAGTGAAGGATTGGGTGAAGTGATCACAAAGTGAGCTGTCAAACCATACAAACAAGATGAAATGACAGCTCACTTGTCGTTCACTGCACCTAAGTGAACACGGTGTGATGTTAACAGAATAGGTCAGCTGTAAACATGTCGAAGTGTAAATTTTGGCGAAGTGAACGACAAGTGAGCTGTCAAACCATACAAGTGAGCTGCCAAAGCGTACGCGGTAAGATGTCGACAGAAACGACCGGCAGTGATCACAGCCATAAACAGCGCTACCAACATTAACAAACTACGGCCAACAAAATACCGCGTAGGGTTACGATGCTAATTCTCTTAAAATAAACGTTACCAACTTTTAGCAACGAACTTTACGCGGCAGCGACAAGGTTTATGACGCTAAAATGCAACAGAAAATGCTTTAACCTGACCTTTGGCTGGTTAATGTCTTTTTCTTGTACAATAGAGTGTTAAAAGTTTTTGAAAGCGCCATCTAACGGTGAGGCATGTTGCGGAATTTTTTCGAAAGAGTCACCGCAGTCCTGAGACGCGATGGAGGAACACGGATGGGTTTTAGTCAGAGAGAGTCTGACTCCCTTCCGCTACGCCGGGGGCTTGTTAACGTTACCAACTAACAAAATAATAACCGTTACGTAACGTTAATTCCAATGTGATACCTAATTAACGTTACAAAAATATAACGTTATTTGATAACATTACCAGTAATTTAACGTTATTTAACACTAACGTAAAATACGATAATAACGTTAATTTTACCGTTAATTCTGTTACAACCCGGTCTAAACATAGGTATGACTCGTGCTGGGCGAGCGCAGCGTTGTGAAGGCTGAGTGGTAGGGGGCATCGTAATCCAGCGACGTACAGTACAGAGATATTGCGAATTTGTGGCCGCGCGTTGCCGTTCCGCGTAGGTAAACATTTTTGTGCGCTCATGGCCTCGTGCAACTCGCTTAGATGTATATAAGTAGTTTATCAGCCATTTCGTTACCATTAAGTTGCTTAGCTTGGGACTGTATATGGCGTTGTGTGAAATGTCCAAGGATATTATTATTATTTCATTTATTTATTTTCTTCTACATTTATAAAAAAATTTTTTTATTATTTATTATATACTTGTATTTGTATAAAACTAATTAAAAAAACATTTAAAAATATAAAAAATAGTAGCCCACCGGCATCGGGAACAGGGTCCAAGCTACCGGTGGTTAGGGCTCCCGAGAGAGGAACCGCCTCACAATACGCGCCGTATCCAGGAGTACTGCTTTCTGCTTTATTATTATTAGATCTTTAGATGCACTGTTGCCGCTATCGCCGCCGCGCCGCCGTGCCTCAGTCGTGTGTAATACCTACAGTGAGTTGGTTTGTGCGAGACGCTTACAAGATGGGACGTAAAAAACAAAATAATGTTTATAGATATTTGAATTGAAAGTATTTTATTTTTTTATCGTTTTTTATTTAAATTGACCTTGGAGTCCAAGATTGTGATTTTATATTATTTTAGTAATGGATGTTGATTAATTTTTTTTTTACTTTCTCTGGTCTCTGGAGACCCTGGCCTTTGGTAGGCGTACGAGGGGCCGAAACCAACTCGCAGAGGCCCCATTAGACATTTCAAATGTAATGGGGCACCAACCGGCGCTTATCCCTGTATTCCCAAGGACAATCCCCGGTTGGAGCAGTAATATTACAGAATATGGAAACAAAAGAAGAAACGCTATGGGTTTGGGTGGTTTAGTGGACTGATAATCGTTTATTATAGAAGAACTATTGGCTCCTGCCTGACCACTAACAATATACACGGCTTTTAAATGGCAGGGGGTGACTTGCACTCTCAATGAATGGGCCCCCGAAAACGGTCGCTAGCACAAAGTGACGTAGCGCCAAGGAGGCAACATAGCCAGAGGGCTAATTCACGTAATTTTATGACGCAACGATTATGTTTTAGTGCAGTTAAGTTTAAGTTTGAGTGATAAACGGTATTCTTTTAATCATTGAACTGCGCGTAAACTGCGCGTGAACTGCACGTCAACTGCACGACAGCAAACTTATTGACGGTGGAGAGAAAAAATATTACTCACTAAATAATAGAATAAAATCGATTAAATTTCAATCAATATGACGTTATTATAATATTAAAACTTAAACTTAAAGGTATAAGCTGTCATTTTGGGACGTCAAACAAATAGTAGAATACCGATCATATTGCGTTCCGAAGCACGCACCAAGGACGCGCAACAGTAGAATGCCGTTATTGCGCTCGCGTGACGCAAACTTGACGCGAGCGTGTCTGACAGCGGTAGAGAATACGAAAAGCGTTGTTTTGATCGAAACTTAACTTCAATTGCACTGCAACAGCACTTATTTAGTTACGTGAATTAGCCTACTGAAGTGCTAGAGGAGTGGAGAGGTATACCACGGCTATCAGGACAATCCCGGAAGTACGGTCAAGATCCCTACCAGCATCTTACTGGATTATACATCCTTCTCCCGAGCACGTGTGCTCTAGCGAATCTCCACTCAGACCGGCCAATTAAGGCAAGAAAGAGGTGGGAGCTTTGTTCCTCGTCAGTATTCACTCTGGCCAGCCAATAAAGGCAAGCCGTAGATGAGGAACAAGACTTCTCTCGGGATATAAGGTTCGTGGGTTCGCTACTGCCCAACAGTTCGCCACAAAACTGCCTTGAAGATTGTATCTCTCCTAGTCTGGCCCCTCACAATCGCACTGCAGAACAGATGGACGATGGGGCTGGAAGGTTCTAGAAAGGCGATCGTGTACTGGAAGATTCAGCGTTGGATAGCCTTCCACAAGGTGGACCGATGACCTCGTGAGGGTTGCAGGTAGCCAATGGATGCAAGACGCAGGGGACCAGTTGTTGTGACCACACTTGGGGGCCTATGTCTCCTATATTTATCAGTGGACGTCTTTCAGCTAATATGATGAATCGGATTTTGTGTCTGCTATTCAACATCCTTCACAACCCTAAAACGCCTTCCTACCTGCGAGAATGCTTCTCCTATTCCCGTCCTTCGAATGCGCCTTGCAGGTCACATCTTAAAAATCTCCTTAAATCCCCTCCCCACTCTACCGATTTTTACGCCTACTCATTCACTGTGCATGCGGTACTGTTATGGAATTCGCTACCGCCTGACATTAGGGATTGCCAAACTCTTGCTATTTTTAAAAGAAGATTGAAAGAACACTATCTTTCCTAGTTGCATATAAGTATATATTAATATCTATATTTTATTAGTACTATATCGCACCTCCGATAAAATAGGGTTACAACTCAAAAAACCTAGATTTTTAGAAAAGCGAAAACAAGGTCACGGATTTATTAATCAGTCTTTATTTTTGTAGTATTATTATTATGTGATACAAATCGTATATTTTTGAAAAGCTTACAAAACATCCGTTTCAATGGAATACGCTGTTTTTCAATTTTCCTGAAAAAAAGCCTGAAAATTTCCAGTTGTAACTGTATTTTAGATAACTATTTGAATTTCTTCAAACAAAAATACAATATGACAAATGTAACAATTCTTATTATAATAAAAATCAGGCAGTTATTTAAACTCTTTGTAACTTAATAAGTATTCATACAGCGGTAGAATTCGAAACAAAATCAACTTTAACAAAAACATTAATAATTCTAACAAAAAAAAAAACAATTCTAGCCATCGCAATTTCAATTAAGGTAGTCTTTAATAATGCTGCGCTTAAATAATATTTGTTAATGTATGAATATTAGTAGGAACTATAATCATCACAATAAAAATTAAAATCACAGATAAAGCCTAAGTTTCAGTCGTCTCTTATTAAGGGTGCATAATTATAAATATTCAATTACATAGAAATAGCATAGAAACGTGGTAGGTAAATGATTACTATTAATCAAACTCGTCAAATCAGCCTTCTTCCTGTCTGTTATTGAAAGCTGTCTGATTTAAGCAGGCTTGGCAGAACCTCAGGTTTCGCCAAATTTTACATTCCGAAAATCCTTCGTCTTCGTAAGCGTTCTTGAATAAAGAACACAAGGTGTTTTTTTCATGAATTTAACGACTCTGACGTCTTTCAATTTCATGTTACCCGTACCGAAGCGTAGTTCTGCATGTAACTTCTTCAGGGATTCATTATAAGATAACATATTCACCGAGTATGTGGTCCAGCTTTTTTGGCTGTTCTTGTAATTTGTGCATACTTATTGAGAAGGAACGTAAATTGGGGTCTTTCACCGAATCATCACTGTCCTCATTTGAAGTTGAACTGGAAGAGTCTGAGGAAGATGTACTTTCTGTATCTGAAGAAGAATCAGTTGAGTCATCAATTATAGGCTTCCGAATTTGCTTGGATTGCTTGGAGCTCTGGTCTCTTACTTCAATTGAACTTGTAGATGGTATTGCTTCAGTATTATTAGTGGCAGAATTACTTATTGTTATATCTGTAAATGCAAATTAAATCGTCATTAATAATGACGACTCAACTTCGAGCCAGCATTTATACAAAATAACTAAGCTATTATCTTTTAGAATAAAAAAATAACCTGGTAAAAGTAGGTAGGTATAGTAGGCATCTTAACTTTCAAGTTCGTTCCCCCAATCTTTTGATGATCATCGGCGGGTATTTCTTTTTTATCCCTTAGAGCTAAACGCAGAATTGCGTCATTCGGTTTAATTTTGACCCTAGATTCATAAAAAATATTCAAATCCAATAATCTGAAATTAGCTAAATTTGTTACAAAACAAGATTAAAAGTCGAAATATTCAGACAATACCTATAAAATTTTCGTCAAATACTGTTACAATGTGAAGTGTAACACAATATTTCAATTATTCGCATCTGAAATACTGATACAATACAAAATATTTCAGTTTATTACATAAATATTAAGCTGTTTTCATTCAATTCTTTAGCAATAAACTGTGATAATTCGACTTGTAACTGTTCATTAGACAAATTGATGTAAGCAACAAGATCTTACCTGTGGGTAACATTGTGATATTTTAATTTGTAACACTACTTGTCTCAACGAACGTATGTCCACCTATCATAAAACTAAAATTGTAACACTAATCGAGATCATTCTGGAGTCAAAAAGCTTTAGTCATGTAGCGTTACAACTCACACAATGTTTACGTGCAAAAGTTATAAATAGCTATCTCTTTTTACTCTACTCTCCTTTCGCAGGTGTGCTGGAAGAGATTTCTTTAAAAATAAGCATTACCTTTGTACCTATTTTTCTGTTTCCTTCTTCTCATGTTCTTATTAAATGTGTGTACATAAATGGTTAAATAAAAAAAAAAACAAATAAATAGAAGATGATGAAAATGACCCTAATTAATTTAGATAACGCAACATGTCTTCTCACGTAAGTAAAAGTCGTAATTTCGGTAGTCACTCCCTTTCTAGCTATAATCTTTCACACAGTCCATTCTTAGTATTTTTTGTCTTCTTCTAATCATTCAAAGTTCACCAAAAAAGGACACACATTAATGTCCCCAATTTTAATTGTAATAATCTGCATTTTTATTATTTCGCTCCAAGATTTTCCTGCTTCGAAGCCTCGCGTGTATTTACCCGTTCAAATACCGAAGCGAGAAAAATCAATTACCATTACCTTTTTATTGGTAAACTTTGCTTTAGAACACTGTTTCAGCGTTTGACCTGGGGTCATTGCAATTTTCGCTTACGGTTAATGTAAAGAATCCACTTTTCATCACATGTCACAATTCGATTCAATATTTCTTCATTTCTGTATCAATTCAACTAGGCAACACAACTTTCTACACGCGTTTCTTTCTGCAGATCAGTAAAATCATGAAGTACCCATTTTTCATATTTTTTATTTTATTGATTTGACGCAAATGAGTCAATATTTTTGATAAGATAACGTTAAACCATGCCGCTAATTCATGGGTAGTTTGACTCGGATCGGCTTCCAACATCTCTTTCAATTCATTGTTATTCACCGGTGTGGGTGGTCTTCCACGTGGTTCGTTCTTCAAATCAAAGTTTCCATTACGAAAGAGTTTAAACCAAAATCGCACGGTGCGTTCATTAGCAGTCCCTTCTCCAAACGCAACATTGATATTGCGAGCCGTTTCTGCCGCGTTAGTTCCGCGTCGGACTCGGAACTCGTATTCAAAAATTACTCGAATTTCTGAAGTATCCATCTTTCTTGTCTAAGCTGAATAAAAAAACAACTGAAAGTCGATAATAGATTGTCGACTTACAGTTGTGCACATTTTTTTAAAGAAAAACTTAATAGGTACCATGTGAAAAAAGTTTCACTGGTTTCAAGGTTCTATGTGAATGCGAAGTACCTATTACAATAAAACGGCAATTTCATACTTTAACTCTTATTACTATCAGAGGCGGCTCGTGACATTTATTTATAGGGGATCACAAAAAAATAAAAGTAAAACTAGAGCTTACCATTTAATACATAAAAGATGTAGTTTTCGTACCACATTTTTGAGTAAAAGCAATTTTAGGACGTGGTGGACTGGTGGCCCCTTAGCTGTAAGTTCGAGACGCATTTCAAGAGTCTTTTCACAATTTTTGTCAGACAAATTTGGCGCAAAATTATTTTTAATCCATAATTAAAAGAAAAACTGCGAAGAATCTACATTCTACCCTAAAGTAACTGACTCCGTCTCTTGAACGACTCTCTCTCCGCCTTGCACGATTTGGCAATGCCGCGCGTAAGCGGCGCTCCAGATTAGGCTAATTTCCCATACAAAATCTTCTGTTTCACGCGTCGGACTGTGTCGATGTTCTTCTTTCACACTCATTGAATACAGTGCTAGAAATCGTACTGACATAATTATCACTATTATTATATCGAAAATTGTAACTATGAAAACTACCCGTTATTGATCTCAAGCAACTGACAAAAGAAAATAAATTATTGGACAAAATAACTAAATCAGCTAACTGTAGGTACTACCAGCACGTCTCACACGTAAGAATCTGGCAACGTTTTGGTCGAGCGAGACGGCACGACGCAACGGCGTATAAGGTGGCTTTGCTTAGCTTTGGCGGCCCGCCGGCCCCGCCGATCGCCTCTCTGCCCCCACGCTTATTCCACCTCACAAGCTTAACCGTTACAAAATAACGATAAAATTAACGTTATAAAACAATTAACGGTAAAAAAGATTAACGATAAAATGTTTCGAAAATAACGTTAAATCGGTTAACGTTATTTTCAAATTAACGGTAACACTGTCAAATACAGGTAACGTTACGAAATTTTTACCGGTATTTAAAGCCCTGCTACGCCCAGAGCGGAAGGGGACATTACATGATTTCCCATCCTTACAAAAAAAACGGAGTGAGAAATGATAGGTATGCATTTGATAATGGGTTATTTTGTGAATACAGCTTTACTGTTTTCGGAAATTTTATTCGAAATGTCTTCTGGTTCTTCTTCTAGGACGCTAGATAAATGAAGGTGAAACTAATCGTTGATAACCATAAGGTTTAATGGTCAGGGCAGTATGGGTGATCATGAAACGACAAAAGAGCCTGGGAATAATGACATTCAGATTGGTACCGCTCACAGAATTGAAACGCAACATACACAACTTTTCCCGGGAAAAATTATCCTGTTGCTGTGGTAAACGCCTAAGAAGCAAAGCTGTGAGACTTGTCTTTTTATTAAGGCGCGGGACAAATACAAAAGGCGTCGGGCGGAGGCGAGGCGCGGCCGGGCGCGACGCCACGTCTTTGATATTTCATACAAAATGTATAGAAGAGGTGGGGCGCAAGACATACTGAGACGGCGGGGCGCGGGCGAGGCGTGGGCGTGGAGCGGGCGCCGCTTCCTCGCCCCCGGCGCACCACAAGAAGACGTCATGTTGCATGCATCCACTGAGTTCGCCCGCGCCACGTCTTTCCGACACCGTTTGCGCGCCTGTTCTGCACTGCACCGGCGCCGCGGCCGCACCTCGCCCGCGCCACGCCCGCGCCTCGCCCGCGCCTCGCCTGTTGTATTTGTCCCACGCCTAACCAAGAAAAGGCACTTTTTAAATTAAAACTTTGTGCAGAATAATTAAAGTCCTTAACAGCCGCACGGATCGATCTGCAAGGTTAAGCAACGCTTGCCAATGTTGGTCTATGGATGGGTGACCATCTTAACATATCGAGTTTCATCCGTGCCTCGGAAAGCACGTTAAGACGTTGGTCCTGGCTGTCATTTGTAGTCATTTGTAGATCTTTGGCAGTCGTTACGGATTGTCAGAAGCCAGTAAATCCGACTCCAGTCTTGCCAAGAAATAGGTACCGTGTTACTCAGTTAATGGGTTGTGGAGGTCTGGTAGGCCGCCGCTCCACGTAAAATACTGGTATTCAGCTGAATCCGGTTTGACTGGAAGCCGACCCTAATGTTTTTGGGAAAAGACTAAGCAGATGATGATGCTTTCTGACAATGACATGCTTCACGTGTTGATTCATAGGCCACTTTTTACAATATTTTGTTATTTTTTTTTTTTGTGGTGGGTTTCTTCTCCCTAATCTAGGTCAGAGATGACAGAGACAATGTCAACGATGGAGTGAGCTTACCCAGAAGGAGCCTGTTTAATATTCTTTAATGGTTTTCCTTTTATCTTAGACTAGCTTCTGCCAGCGGCTTTGCCTACGTGATCCCTAGGGAACATTATTATATTAGGTGATGATAGGAGAAATGGACGAAGGAATAGTAGGGTAATGTTATTTAGAAATTTGTGATATAGCTATCGACCGGTTTAATTATAAAATATTTTTTTTTCACATTTAGCGGTTCGTTTCCTGGTTCAGACACGGAACTTGAACTGGAGTGGAACTCTTTGCCTGCGTCTGTGTTTCCGAATGCTTAAAACCCTAATCTTTTCAAAGTTAGAGTGAACAGGCTACTTCTGGGTAAGCTCGCTCCATCGTAGACTTTGTCTCTGTCATCTGTGACCAAGACTAGAGTCAAGAGCAAACCCATATTTAAGTAAAAAAAAGATTATTCAAAATTCTTTCAATGCAGTTCGAATTGTTTTTAAAATATTAATTCAGTATTTTTTTCTGACTACAGTTTTTAAGGTTCTTTCCCTCCTTGAGTAAAAGTCCTGCAGTGCGATTCTGTAAACATGTCGAAGTGAAAACTACGGCTAAGTGAATGACAAGTGAGCTGTCAAACCATAAAAACAAGATGGAATGACTGTTCACTTGTCGTTTACTCCACCTAAGTGAACACAGTGAGATATCGACAGAGAAGACCGGCTGGAACAAAAACGAAGTGTAATTTTTGATAGATACAATTATATAAAGAGGGTATATCGTTGTATCCATTCACTTTCGGTATTACACTTCAGTGCCAAAAAACATACCCCACCAATATTCACCTATCCAGATTTATTCTCGTCGTTCGCGAACAAACATTTATCAAAACTAGACTCCCATTATCATCGTCTCTTCACCTCTGACATTGATAAATTGATTGTCACATTATGTATTATAATAATACCAACTTTACATGACCCACCTCATCTCCCTGCACCGCATAAAGTATGACTATATGGACGCAAAAGTTTGGCATGTGACAGTTCTTTGTAGAATGGTTAATTCAAAAGATATTTTGTATTTTTTTATAAAATATATTTTTGAGATTCTTATGGAGTGTCTGTTTAGTGCGGGTTTTTCACTGTTGTGCAATATAAACAGTAGGTGTTCTCAATTATAATTTAACCCAGCTGGAAAATCGCGCTCTATAAACTATGAAACGAGAAAATTTTCAAAGAGATGTTCAGAAGATTTGAGCGGGTCTGAAAAGGTCACTTTAGTAGAAACATATTAGGATCATAATATTGATCATACATCAATCTGTTAAATCTCATTTTCATCTTTATCGCTAAAGCATTGGGTTCAAGGTTGACTGGAAAATTTAACAGTTTCGCGTAGTTTCAAATGCTGACTGATTCTACTTAAGTGGCCTTCTTAGACTCGCCGTGGTCGTCTGCCCCCTACCCTAACATAACAAAACAGTGAGTACATGTTTTAAGTCTAGAACATTAAGTCAAAATACAAAGAAAGTAACAAAAACACCGACTTCCGAAATTAAAGTTATTTTTTACTTTGTAGTGTTTTTTTGGTTGGAAGTCGGTTGTATTATTTTCGTAAAAAGTTTTTTTTATAACACTACTTCTACTACCCTCTTTTTGAAGAAATTTAGTTCTTCACCATCATATCAACTTTACTGAAAGACTCCACATCTGGACATATTCCTCCCCGCGCGTGTCACCACAACGACGGGTCCTGTGCGTCTCGCATCCATCGGCTGCCCGCGACCCTCACCAGGTCATCGGTCCACCTTGTGGCACCTTCCGGTACGCAGTAACTTTATTCGTCAAAATTCTATTACAGCAACTTGTGAGTTATGACGATCACACGACGTATTCAAAATGGAGTTTCCTTTCGTTATTTCTGTTCCAATTCGCCCGGCATCTTCCCCTAATTCCGGGCCGGACACGATCGTTTATAATTCACAACAAGTCGAGTAAAAAGCTTACTCTTCAATTTCGGATGCCGGACGAGACCGGGTGTCCGGATTAGTGCCGGACGTGGGGTCGGCACGGCAGGGCAAAATGAGTATGAATGAAACGATGTCTTGGTCATGTAGAATAAAGACGGAAAGAAAGAAAACTATGTTTATTTAAGACACGCCACAGGACACATTATACAATACAATAAAAACGATCACTGGCCAGTTGTTAGTAAAAAATAATAACAAAAAATAGACCAAACAGACTCTTTTCTCAGCCTCAGCCACGGATACAGTCTCGGAACACATACTAAATAAAATATTGATAAAAAAATTAATACTATACAAATAAATATAGTCTGGTGATTTAACTTCTTTCTGCGGCCTACTCAAATGTTTAAAAAACCTTACTTTGGTATTGTTTGTCAGGTCGTTAAGCTCCTTAAAGTTCTAAGTTTGAGCTACACGATAACTGGCAAATGCTTGCACTGTCTAGACAGGTCCACTCAAATCTGTGTGGTACTTTCCTCAAAATACCACTTAAGACAGACATGGTTCTCATATGATTTAACCAGTACGATTGTATGGACTTTAAAAGAGACTTTGACCTCTGAGTTATTTCGGTGTTTTTTTTTCAGAGCAATCAGGTAGGAAACACAGTCCTCAAATAATTTAAAAATACCAAAATAGATTGACGTGTAAAAGCGTTATTTACAACCTACTTACAGAATAAATATCGTTTATCATTTATCAATAGTTTACATACCAATTTACGTATGTATTATGTGTGTACTTAAATAGAAAATAAGTCAAATAAAAATATATTGGTGCAATAAGTTATTAAATAACCCATTATCTTCGATGTCTTGGAATATGTAGGTACTAGACTGGGCCCTATATTCCAAGTAATGTTTTCAAACTCGACTAGACCTCGAATAAAATTATGTAATTGATAGTTTTAGCTGGCTATTTATGTTTAAATTTTGGAGTTACGGGAGACAATGTAATTGTTTTTCTTAGTTATTTTTTTTTTATTTTTAATATATTTGCCCGTACTTTATAATAACCAAACTATTATGTGATTTGTAGCACTGTACAGTTTGTGTTATTCATACCCCATGGTCAGACTCATAATACAAACTGGGCCACGGCTTCTGGTCTAAAATCTACATTGAGGGCGATACCGAATTACTTGCATAAGGCTCGTGAGACACGGTACAGGCGGCGCGATAGGATGTTGACGCTATCAATAGGATATATGTATAAAATTCTTGACTGAATGACTGACAGACATTAACGCACAGCCGAAACTGCTGGTTGTAGAAAGCTGACATTTGGCATGTAGGTTCCTTGAGTAATAAGGAGGAGCACTAAGAGAGGACTTGTGTGAACATAATTATGTACAACTTTCTGGTCCAATAATATTTTTATTAATATCTTGGTATGTGTTTTTTCTCCTTATTATTATTATTCCATTTATTTATTTATTTTGTACATATATTTTACATTTTTAAATATTTCTTTAAAACTAATAAAAAAACATTTAAAAATGTAAACAAATAGTAGCCCACCGGCATCTGGAACAGGGTCCAAGCTACCGGTGGTCATGGCTATTTCTTCTAGAAATTCCTACGGGAACGGGATATGCACGAACGAAGTCGCGGGCAAAAGCTAGTGAAACTATAGAAGATGAGTGTGGCTGCGTCACTGGTCGTGAGTATTGGTAAAACTTTTTAGGGCGTCGCAGAATGATTACAAAAGAGGTCGGCGTCGATATTTGTGGTTAAGCAAGGTTTGCGAGGTCAGTCTGAGGTACGGAGGAATCTCGGTAAGTAACGGACGGTCATCGATAACCCATCCATCGCCCGACTTTGGCAAGCCTTGCTTAACCTGGTAGATACACCCACGCGGGGTATTATTAGGACCCAAGATCAAAAGCACCAGCAGTAAAGTCTCTATGGTAGGCAACACGTAAATGTGCACTAAGCAAGGTTTGCGAGGTCATTCTGAGGTACGGAGGAATCTCGGTAAGTAACGGACAGTCATCGATAACCCATCCATCGGCCGACTTTGGCAAGCCTTGCTTAACCTAGTAGATACGCCCATGCGGGGTGATAGTAACGTCTCTATGGTAGGCACCACGTAAATGTGCAGTAACAGTCATTGACCCACAACACATTCATTTATTGACTTTCTTAATATTCAAAACTGAAATAAAGACATGAAGCTCTCCTGAATCGACTTCTATCGTGATCGTTTACATTCTCTTGTAATGAGAAACAGTTCATAATTTATTTCTTGGGTATCTATGAAGGGATATTAGGGAAACGTCAATGTACTTTATTACCATTAATAATTTAAATGACATTATCCGACGAGCTCTCGTCACCGTCGGCGTTCCAGCCGTATTAGAACCCAATGGCTTGGCACGTGACGATGGCAAAAGACCGGACGGCATGTCTTTGTTTCCTTGGAAGATTTGTAGGCCTTTAGTGTGGGACGCAATCTGTGTGGATACTCTTGCGCCATCCCATCTTCCTAGTTCATCGTGTTGTGCTGGCGCTGCCGCTGTGGCTGCGGAAAACCTCAAGCGACGTAAATATAGTAACCTTATTGGTAACTATATTTTCGAGCCGTTTGGGGTTGAAACCCTAGGGCCGTGGGGGTCTTGTGCTCACAGCCTTTTCAAAGAAATTTCGAAACGGCTGGTTGACACTTCCCGTGACCCAAGAGCTGGCTCTTATTTTGGGCAGAGGTTAAGCATTGCCATTCAACGTGGCAATGCTGACAGCGTGGCGGACGAATTTTTTGATGCTATACTTTAGTCTTTTGTTAGTTTATTATATTTGTTAATTTATTGAAAGTTAAGCAGATAAATATATTGACATCAATATCTAAGAAACAAATAAATACGTGCATGTCATTTGAAAATATAAAATGTTCTGTGTAACATAACTGGTGAACCCTCAAACTTTATTACTAGTTTATCTGCCATCTACCATACTAGATCAAGACCATAGAAGATTTATTTTTCCACCAATTTTTGTCTAAATGCGTTTAGCAGTCTGTGGTTGATTAACAAGCATCGACACTTTGACATTTGTAATATTGAAATGACATATACGTTCTTCCTAATCCCCATCGGATCTGCCTACGCCTAAATCACAAGAAGCATTCGAACACCAACCCGACAGTGTACTAGTAGGTACTGGTATCTAGCCTCTATCCCGGCCTTACACGTCAGTGCAATTATCTGATACAAGCCCCGTAGAGGCGCGATCACGCGGAATAATTCAGCTGTATACATTAGTGTGCACCACAGTGTATCGCCACAGTGGCTTTGACTTGCGTTTGTGTTACTGTGGTGTGTAAATTGTGAGCGTTTATTTGGTCGGAAGTGTAGGACTGTATGTTTTGAAGAGACTCTTCAAAGGACCTACAGTCCTAGGCTTAAAATAAAGACAGCCACATGGGTCGATCTTTATGATTTAGCAACGCCAGCCGAGGTTGGTTTGAAGGTAGGTGACCATTCATAACATGCCGAGACTACTCCGTGCCTAAAAAGCACGTTGAGCTTTTGGGCCCGGCTGTCACTGGAACACCTTTGTCAGTCGTTACGGGTAGTCAGAAGTCAGAAAAGCTAATACCAATTTTACCAAAGGTATCGTGTGAACCTATTACTAGAGTTGTGGAGGTCAGATGAGTAGCTCCATGTAAAATAGTGTTGCTTTGCTGCATCCAGTTGGACTGGGAGTTTGCTCCAAAATAGTTGGGAAAAGGCCGACAGTGTTTTTAGTCCCACTTAAGTGAAAAAAAAAATATATATTGAGTACAGCGGGTCCAAAAAAGGCCACTTTCTAATCAGCCAGCACATCAAGTTAATCGAAACTGTAAAATTTCTTCAAAAAAACCTTCCACCAGCTTTAGCTATCAAGATGAAATTGAAATTTGACAAATGATACAACGATCTGTCAAATTTCAATTTAATAGGCAATAGATACTAATTACGTATGATTTTACTAAAATGGCCTTTTTAGTTGTTGCTAATTTTAAAATTAGTTTAACACCACAAAAAAAATGAAAATTTAAATTCTAATGTCAAAAAAATGCAATAGTGTATATTGTCATTCACATTCAATCAGAGTGAACCGGCTCCTTCTGGGTAAGTTCGCTCCATTCGTTTTCATTTCTGACCTAGACTAGAGCAAACCCATCATATATAAAAAAAAACATTATTTGACTTTTACATTTTTTTCGAACAAACGTTCGAAAGGAAAATATAAAACACTAAAATAAGCACAAAAATTTTATGTTCTAAGGTTACTACCGTCATATTTCTCCTTGAATTTTGTTTTTTGTAGAGGTACTCCATTTTGCTGTTGAGTATTTCTTTTTATTAACCGACTTCCCAAAAAGGAGGAGGTTATCAATTCGGTTGTATGTTTTTTTTTATGTTTGTTACCCGTAACTCCGACAATTATGTCACTCCGCAATAACTGTGCCGTGGGATGGGATGGGATATCCGGTGACCTCTTGAAAAAGCTTGCAGCCGTGATTGTGCCTCCGTTAACATACATCTGTAACCTTGCTATTTCCACCGGTAAATTTCCTAACGTGTTAAAAAAAGCCGTAATTCACCCGATCTACAAGGGTGGGGACGGGAGCCGTGTTGATAACTACAGACCTATTTCTGTGCTAACTGCATTTTCCAAAATACTAGAGCGGGTAATGAACAGCAGACTTGTAAGTTACTTGGAAAAAAATAACCTTATCGCTCCAGCGCAATTTGGGTTTCGCTCAGGCAAATCCACTTCTGACGCGGTCCATGAGTTAACAGACTATGTAGTAAAAAACATGGATAGAGGGGATAAGGTTATGGCTATATTTCTGGATCTTGCCAAGGCTTTTGACACGGTTTCTGTCCCATTTCTTGTACGTAAGATGGAAAGCATGGGAATCCGGGGACTTCCACTGGAACTCTTTAAAGACTACCTGAGTGGGCGTACCCAGAGAGTAAAGATAGATGAGTTCATCAGTGACGAACAGTTAAACAACTACGGCACGCCCCAGGGTAGTGTGCTTGGACCTTCACTCTTCCTTATTTATATCAACGATCTGGGTACGCTCACTATCCCCAATGGAAAAATTATTAGCTTTGCCGATGACACTGCCCTCTTGTTCAGCGCGAGCTCGTGGGAGGATGTTTATGAGCATGCACAGCAATGCTTTAATTCGGTATCCAGCTGGTTACGCGACAATCTACTGACTCTCAATGCAACCAAGACCAAATACATAACGTTCTGCATGTTAAAAAAAAATACACTACAAAGTAAAAAATTACTTTAATTTCGGAAGTCGGTGTTTTTGTTAGTTTCTTCGTGTTTTGACACTGACTTCTGAAATTAAAGTTATTTTTTACTTTGTACCTACCTAGTGTATTTTTTTTGGAAGTCGGTTGTATTTTTTTGTAAAAAGTTTTTTATTTTTCACTTTGTTACGATGCCAAGATGCTGGCTCAGCACACTTGCAAACAAGCGCGAGGCATCAAATTCCATGAGTAGCGCTTCCCACAGTAGCGACGAGTCCCTGGGCTTTTTCCAACCTAACATCGGTGGGAACAGACACTCGCGCTCATCGCGTATAGTTTTACTACTTATATTCTACTTTTAATTTTGATAATTTTTAAGAACTTTCATGAACTTTTGTGAACATTTATTAAACTTTTTATTATATGAAACGGACTTTAATCTAAAAGTTTCCCGACACGCCCCACTCACGTATCTACTTTTTAGTGGTACCCCACACCTAACAACACCACTGCAAAATCGCAGAAAAGCAAAATACGCAATTTCCATTACTTGGATGACATAAAACTATCATCCAAGTAGACGAATTGAAGCTATTTCGATTTAAAATCGCCTCTGTACTCTTTTTGTGCTGAAAGTGTTAAATAAATAAATAAATAAATAAACAAATAAATAAATAAATAACAAATAAAGTTCGTAACCAATTTTCATAAAATTTAAATGGGCTCAATCTGCAAGTATATCCTTTCAGATACAGCAAGAATTTTTCAAATCGGTCCATAATTTTTTTTTATTTTTTTATTTAATATTTATATATATATTATATAATATATAACTTTATTTTCTCACCACAATATACATAATTAATTACATTCGATTCGACCGTGATACATAATTCAGGTAAGTAAATATTGTGGGAGACTGGTGCCTAAGCTAGGCTCGAAGCCTGTGTTTCAGGACACCAGGATCCCACCCCTTTACATTTTTTTTAATTATGTACTAAGCGCGATGACAATAAGTAGTACGATACGTGATAATTTATAGTTTGTTTAGAGATATTATAAGTATGCAAAACAAATGTTAGTAGGTGTTTAATATGGGTGAATGTGTAAGGGCGTATGGGTGTGTGAGTATGAGAGCGTGTGTTAAGTATGTGTGAGTGTGTGAGTATGTGCGTGTGTGTTTGTTCGTCTATGTTTTTATTATGTTTTCAGTATCAGTATAGTTTAAATTTAGTAGCCAGTCAGTAAGCCTCTTTTTGCATTCATTATTTGTGAGACTAAAGATATGTACCAGCTTGTTAGTCTTATTGTATAGGTAGCCTCCTAGATAGCAAAAGAAACGTTTTGCGAAAACAGTTTTGTAACGAAGTTGATGGCGCTCCACTGGGTCATATCGTCTTTTCCCCCTGTTCAGCGTTGGGTTATAAATCAGACAAGTGTGCTTTTTCAACAGAGTGTGCAGTATAAACAGTTGTCGTACTGTTAGGACTTGAATGTCTTTGTATAACTGTTCTGTGGGGTAGCGATAGGGTAGAAAAGACGACACTTTAAGTATACTCCTTTGCGCTCTTTCAATTTCTATAAGGGTGGTTTTTGGAGCTCCACCCCAAGAGGTGATACAGTAGCATATAATAGATCGTGCAAGAGCATAGTACACGGTTTTCATAATGCTTTTATCGACTACATGTCGTAGCGTTTTGAACACATACATTAGTAAAAAATAACTTTAATTTCAGAAGTCGGTGTCAAAACACGAAGAAACTAACAAAAACACCGACTTCCGAAATTAAAGTTATTTTTTACTTTGTAGTGTATTTTTTTTTTTGGAAGTCGGTTGTATTTTTTTGTAAAAAGTTTTTTTTGTTCTTTTGTTAAAATAAACCGGTCAAGTGCCAGTCGTATCATAAACCGAATAAACACATTTCTTGTAGGTATGTTATTTTTGAAGTCATAATTTTTTTAGTATTTGTTGTTATAGTGGCAATAAATATACTTTATCTTGGCCATCTTACCTAGCGACATCATTTCATTGGCCGACATACAAGCGAACGAATTCGCGGGTTACAGCTGAAATAAGCATATTTCAAAAAGTGTAACTAAAGAAGTTGTTAATAACGGGTAAAAGAACAATAGAATTGCCCTATAGAAAATTAGATTTTATAACGATTTTATTCAACATTCTTAGCGTATTCGCTATTGTATTTCTTGCGCTGTTATTGAGAGGAAAAATGCTCAAGGTTATTTGCTCAGGGTACGGCCTTAATAAGTATGGACGGTGCGTGCTCACTCATAATATTTTCTGAACGGCACTTGTCTCAACGCCGTACGCCGATCAGGCAGTAGCGAGTTAAGCTTGAAACTCGTTTTGAGTTGGCGAGCAGCGAGTGGCGAGTGAAAAGTTCCGATAGTTTTAACGCTCGGTCTTAAGCGAGTGCTTTTGTTCGACGGGCGATTACTCGCACCACTTGCTCCAGCCCGCACTATAGGTAGAAATAGGCCGCTAGATTCCATCATCCACAAATTGCAAAACTAATTATAGTCCGTCAGTTAGAGTATTGAAAAATAATCGACACGTATTTTTTGTTTTTGTAAATCAATGAATATTGACAAAGATAAAACGCATTAAAACTCGAGAGTGGAGGCTCGTGACGTCACGACTCACTAAAAATTATGCTAAGGTGTGACGTTTTGAGAATTTTAAAAGCGTCGCAACTTCGTCAATTTTGGTTGCCGTAACAAAAGAAAAAACACGGGTATAATATTTTTTGATAATCTAACTGACGGACTTATTAGATTTTTTCAGGACACAAGCCTATTACCGCTGGTTGGTGAGTTCTGACCACCAAGCGAACATCGCCAAGCGAATGCCGCTGAGTGAGTACCTAAAATCTTTGGTAGCTCTTGTCACTTCATCCAACTAGTGATAAGAGTCGGCTCACCGGCAGTGTGAACAGCCAGCTATTGATTATTAATGAATGTGTCTCGTTTATTCACACGAGATCTATATCTTTTGTCCCTTTCCTCAGCGAGTTAATAGTCGAGAGCTAATCGCTTCCTCACCGGCGGTGAGACAAGTTATACTTACCTACCTAAATGTTCTCGTAATCTGTATAGAAACGTTGTTATATATTACTAGCGGACCCACGCAACTTCGTCTGCGTCACGCTTTCCATTAATGCTCGGCTCCTTTTAATCTTGGCGTGATAATAATTATGTATGCCTCGATAAATGGGCTATCTAATACTGAAATAATTTTTCAAATCGGACCAGTAGTTCCTGAGATTACCCCCTACATACAAACTTACAAACAAATGTTACCTCTTTATAATATTAGTATAGATTTATAATATTAAGTATAGATATCCCTAGTCCGAAAACCTTAAAACTACAATACGACTCTATAATAATGTTTTACAAAACTCAATTTACTTTCGTCTTCCGCCCCCAAATAATCCAGTTTGGAATCGATGAAACACCCGCCTATCTGACACCCCCTAAATCTCTCGCCAGTCTATTTCAACGAGAAAGATAACTTAAAACCTAGGAACTGACGTACGATTGCTACGATTGAGGCTAAGAACTCACGGAGCGATTTTCACCCGCGACCGCCGCGGTGGTGGAACTGCGGTTTAATTTCTAAACTCACGAGATCGGTTATTTGCGCGGTTACGCAGCCGTCGCGGTTGCGATCATCGCCCGCAGACGTGGCGGGCGATGACCGCAAGACGGGCGGTTGCAAGACGAACGATCAGTTGAGATCCAGACCGCCATGGACCAAAGTAATTCGTAGTTCGATTTTAATATCCATTTTTTATGATGTTTGTTTAATTTAATTTTAAACATGCACAAACATGTCATTATGCCACAAGTCACTGATGCAAAATAGAATTGGATTTCTCATGATTTCTGTATCCATTGCCCCCCGCTGGCTACCGCGGTCGCCCGCCAACCGATCGCAGAGCGCGCGGGCGCCACCCGCCTAGGCTGCGGGTAACCGCAGCCAGCGCGATTCTACTAGTTGCCCGCCGGTGCAGCGGGAACCGCAAACAACCGCGCACACCGCGGGCGTAAATCGTGTCGTGAGTTGTGCTTTAATTTTTAACATATAGGGTAAAAGAGGGTAATGGGAGTCAGTTAAGCGAGAAATTAAATAAATTTTAATTTCAACACAAAATATTAATTGCAACCGCCTTTAAACATAATATACTTAATAATCTATCAATTGAGATCAATTTCAATCAATTTGACAATCAACTTTGAAAATTATTGAAGTCTAAAAAAAACGCGTTCGACTCCCATTGCACCGATATGAGGGTAATGGTGGTCACCCTGGGGGCAATCAGAGGCAATGAAAATCTAGCACATATCGCAGAAATAACCTTGAGCTGAGTCCCACCCAGTGTATTCCGAGTGAGCCCATAGCCGAAATGAGGTACATCTGAACCACATCCCATTGTTTCTTCCACTCTTTTTACTTGATTAGCGGTGCAACCATAAAAAATGTTTGCCATTTTCTTCACCAAGTTTGCTAGCTCGGCTTCTGCTTCAGGACTGAAAACAATGTATCGTCCTAGATGTGGTCCTAAAGTAGAACCTTTTTTTATCCTCTTTTGAAGGCTGGAAAATGGAATTCCCATTGTTTTAGCAACATTTCTTATAGAAGAACCGTTATTAATAAGCTTTAAAGCATTTTCCAGGTTATTAAAAGACCAGGAAGCCTTCTCAGTTGTCCTGGCTCATACTTTTGGCATCTTGAAAGAAATAAAAATAATTTTGATGCTTATTTTTACATTAAAATTACTTGTGGGTAGTAGTGATAATTTTTGGGAAATGGGAGACTCTCATTACCTACTTCTACACAAAATGAAAAAAAAAATGAAAATAAAACTGTAACATTTTAACACAATATGAACTGCACATTACAATTTTAAATATCTAACTAAGCACGTGTGAATCTCTTAATCGAATACTGCAAATTATTCGACACTTACCTTTTAATTTACATTGACGAAAAATTAGATCAGCGGAGCGTAAAAACAAAATATGGCCGTATCTCAGAAGCGTGGGCGCTAACTGGTGCGAGCCGTTCTATGCAACGCCGGGGGGCCAGGGCGGGGTAGAGGACATCGTTTTCGCGTCGCTCGCGCGTACTGTTTTTTGGATGTATGGGTGATTCCCATTACCCCCTGACTCTCATTACCCTGCTTTCTACAGAAGCTGCGGGCCCGCAACCGCGGCGGACGCTGGTGAAAATCGCTCCGTGAGTTCTTAGCCTGACTCAGATAATGCGGCGGCCATTTTTCATCCGATTTCAACCCCCAAAACCCCCCAACCTAAATACAGTTTTTTTATTGGAATCTAATTTCACCCCTCGGAGACAAGTAGGTATTTGGATTACCAGATCGCTAGACACAAGTCGATCGATCAATGCTTCTCTTGCTTCTGTGAGCATAAGTAATATAAACTTTCTTTTTTCCGGGAGGGATTTTATCCTCATCGTATGTTGAGCCTATGTTTTTTCAGGAATATTTTTTTCTTTTATTAAGTTTTTGGTGGACGAATCAGTGTTTTTTTTTTAGTTTTCACTGTTTATTAAATGTCAATTAGAGTGGTTTATGCTTAAATATTAGATGTTAAGTTATAGTTTTTATTTATTTAGTTATTTGTTTATTGATGTGCAGAAATAATCTGCCGATATAGAAATATCAGACAATAAAGTTGTCTATCGGAAATTACAACCCATACCAAGTAAAAAAAAAAAAAAAAACAAGCGATACGATCCTTCAAACAAAACCACTTAAATCAGAATAACTGATGAGTGAAGTATTAATGTGAAAATAAATATATAATTTTTTTTGTAGAACATCTGAAAATGTAATATTATTTACTTGAAATTTTGTAGCTACATAACCTTACTAAAATAAAACCAGGACCTATTCGCCCCCATTTTGTTCCATCTAGCGTGCAGTTCCCCAGAGGTACACTAGCAACGCATTCAGTTAGGCAGGTCACGGTGTCAAAACTGTGCAAACTCTAAAAGCTTTGGTTGCTTCACGAAATAAATACTGGAACGAAACACGAACTCGAAAACAGATTTTCATTTGATGTATGTTTGCGTCGCATTTCGGGGAAGCTCTTTAGTTTGCTCTTCTGATGTTGTATAAAATAAAAATACCTAAGTATGAAGGTAAACAGAAGCACGCTAGTAGTGTTCCTTTTGTGAAGTATCTGTAAACACGACCGATTTCGCATGTTCCTTTTAGGTACAAAACGTGACAGAGAACTATTTTTAACCGACTTCCCAAAAAGGAGGAGGTTATCAATTCGGTTGTATGTTTTTTTTTATGTTTGTTACCTCATAACTCCGACAATTATGAACCGATTTGTAAAATTCTTGTCTTATCTGAAAGGATATACTTGCAGATTGGTCCCATTAAAATTTTATGAAAATCGGTTACGAACTTTGGATTTTAAATCGAAATAGCTGGAATTCGTCTACTTAGATGATAGTTTTATGTCATCCAAGTAATCGAAATTGCGTATTTTGCTTTTCTGCGATTTTGCAGTGGTGTTGTTAGGTGTGGGGTACCACTAAAAAGTGAAAAATAAAAAACTTTTTACTAAAAACACAACCGACTTCCAAAAAAAAAAACACTACAAAGTAAAAAATAACTTTAATTTCGGAAGTCGGTGTCAAAATACGAAGAAACTAACAAAAACACCGACTTCCGAAATTAAAGTTATTTTTTACTTTGTAGTGTTTTTTTTTGGAAGTCGGTTGTATTTTTACAATTGAGTATCTAGTCCTATAGAAGATTTTACGTAAACATTAATACCTACTTACTTACCTATAATTGGTATTCAGGTCTAAACTGTGCACTAAAAGAATAATAGTTAAAACAGCTTACAATTTCAACCCACCGAAGGCACCGTTAATTCCAAACTCCCATTCTTCATTTATTATTTGGCCTAAATAAATAACATTTATATGCAACAAAACACCAAGTTTTGCACAAAACACGTTCAAACAAATGGTTGTTAGCATATGGAAACAAATTCCAAGTTTTCAATCCATAATAAAATGTAATGTAGCGAGTGCATAATGCATGAGGAAGTTTCACCCCGCGAGTTTCACCCCTACAATTCGAAGTTTAGGGTTGAAATTCAAACGGGTTGAAATCAGGAAGCCTGAAACATGTTAGCAAGTATGTTGATGCTTAGTTTTTAGTGGATATCAGATCAGAAAAGTAAAATGTTATTTTTGAGTTAGAACGGCAATATTGTAGGTATTGTTCTCGTATTTGGTTTCGTGCAAACTCTATATTTGTTATTGGAAAGATGTGTTTATTTTTTTTCTTTTTTGTTCGCTGTCGGGAATGCTGTCACGTACGAAAATAGTGGAATTCCGTGCAGTTTTGAATTGCTTAGACAGTGGGCTGCAGAATCGAAACGTTCATTTTTATCTGTCGTTGAGAGAAATGTTTTGTCTAGCCAAAATAAATATTTATTCGAGTATTGACAGCGTGCGTGCTTGTAATATAATATTATAAAGAGGTAACATTTGTTTGTAAGTTTGTATGTAGGGGGTAATCTCAGGAACTACTGGTCCGATTTGAAAAATTCTTTCAGTGTTAGATAGCCCATTTATCGAAGAAGGTTATAGGCTATATATCATCACGCTAAGACAAATAGGAGCGGAGCAATAATGGAAAATGTGACGCAGACGAAGTTCCGCGGGTCAGCTAGTAATTTTTATAAAGCAATATTCTCTCATAAAGATAGGTTAGGGTGCTAGGCTTTGTTAACCTCCTACAAGGCGGACCGGTGGCCTGATGTGGGCCGCGTCAGTACACAGGTAGATTTGGTGGCTCTTTTAGAAGGCCTATGTCCAGCAGTGGACCTCTTTAGGCTGAAATGGTGATAATGAATATTTTTCGAGGCTTTTTATCTTATTGGCTAATCTTTTCGCCACAGCATAAATATTCTCTCAGAACTTTTACCTTAAAAACGCAGAAGTATTGGAAAAATCCTCTGAAAGGAATTCTGAAAAAAGATGATATTTTCCGCTTGAAGTTCGAGCTAGTCCTACATCATAAGTTTCATAAATTATCAACATTTGTGTATGTTTGACAGAGTGATTGACATTTAAACAAACCCACCAGTAACCAAGTAATTTCACTTCAAGAGGAAAGTCTTTTTACATTATTTTAACAAGGACCGCTACGTCTTAGTCAACATCATAAAGATTTCTCTTAGGTTAGTAGGGACACGCCCTAAGGAAATCGAACCGTTCTAATATCCTGAGATCTGATAGTACTCTGCGAACGGGATAGCTGGATACAGTCTAGATTTAAATTTATACTTAGTTTGTGGTCTGATATTTATTGATGTGTAAATTAATGTAATTTCTTGGTTTCAAACCGGAATTCGTGATAAGGCCGCCCATTGTGTCACCCTATGTAATGTTTTCTTCATATAAATTTTTTCTGTAACTTATATGGTGTACATACTCGTATTTTTTAATACGAGTATGTACACCATATAAGTTACAAAAGTATTGTATTCTATTACCATCCAAAGAAAATTAAATATCGCTTTTAGCTATAATAGTGCCATTTCTAAAAAAAATTAAAACGTTGGCATTTTTGCCTCAGTGGCTAAAATTCCAATAAATTAAAAAATCATCCTGTATGATTTACTGGAGAGAATGCCTGCTGCAATAAATAAAAATGAACACATCACATTTCCAATAACCCGTCAAAATCGCATAAAACTTCTGAAATACTAATAAAACCTCACATTGTACGGACGATTTGAACGTTATTTATTTAGTTGAAATACAATTTCCAACGAATTCTTTCAAATAAAACGTTTCGAACGAGACTGTTAAAATTAAATTTCAAACTCACTTTTTGTTATTCTAGCTTTAGTTTCACGGTGTCATGGACCGTGATTGTAACTGGTAGGGTTGAGCTATTTTTGGGGGTGTAAATATTCATACTTTGTGTGGGGGTGGAAACACTTTCCTTTGGTATTTTAAGGTTGAATAATATTTTTGATTATGGTTCAAGTCTTTATAATACTAGATGACCGCGCAACTTCGTCTGCGTCACATTTTCCGCTCCTAAATAATATTGCAACGAAAAATTGAGATGTAAGCTACCCTATCTTTCAAGTTGGATCAAACTGCACACGGTGTGCAAATTTGATTAAAATCGGTTAAGTGGCTTAGGAGTCCATCGCGGACAAACAACGTGACACGTAATTTATATATATTAAGATTAAGATAAGATAAGAAGATGAATGTTGGGATATTTAATTTATTGGCTATTTTATTATATTTTTTTATTAACCTTTTGTGTCTCACTGCTGGACATAGGCTTCCTGGGGGAAGCCTTTCTGGTACTCTTTTCTTGCGCCACCCTAAACCTGCCTTCGCAATGTGCGTCCAGCTCATCTCATCACCGCTTTCTGGGCCGGTCTCATGCAGCGAAACCGTCCGTTCTTTGGTACCAATACCAATACATCATCTGCCTAGCCTTTTCCCAACTATATTGGGGTCGGCTTCCAGTCAAACCGGATTCAGCAGAATACCAGTATTTTACGTGGAGAGGCTGCCTATCAGACCTCCACAACCCATTAACACGTAACACGGTACTTCATTGCAAGACTGGAGTCAGATTAACTGTCTTCTGACTATCCGTAACGACTGCCAAAGATGTACAAATGACAGCCGGGACCAACGGCTTAACGTGCATTCCGAGGCACGGAGGAAACTCGGTATGTTAAGAAGGTCACCCATCCACAGACCAAGCTTGGCAAGCGTTGCTTAACCTTGAAGATCGACCCGTGCGGCTTGTATTATTTAGCCACGAGCTCCTCTTCTTTGGTACCAATTGCGTGGAGAATTTAGCCTAGCGGTTACCAATGCATGCGCCCGATGTGACCCAACCGGTCCCATTTCGGCAGGGCAGCTTTTTATTTTGTTTCTATTTTATATATATTGAGTAAATCCCGCCACTTTTGGCAAGGTAGCACAGGAACGTGGGGTTGGCGCAGGAAAAAAAGGATCAGCAGTTGGAAAAATAGGGCTTTTTTTTTAGGAATGGGAAATCATCCAATGACTCCTCCCTCTCTGGGTGTAGCGGGAGGGAGTGTCAGACTTCTACTGACTAAAACCCATCCATGTTCTTTCATTGCCCTTTGTGTTCCGGAGCCACGGTATCTCTTGCGAATAATCCCGCGACTCCGGCAGGCGTCGGCCCTTTCGGGCCCCTCTGTGTGCTGACTCTCTTTGAGGCGCGCGTGGATCACTAACGCGCCGTCGACACGGGCTGTCGTCACTCGACGGATGGACACCACAGGCCCGCGCCTACGGTGGCCGGGGGTCACCAGGTGGTGGCCCCCGACGCCCACGGCGTCCACCACGGCGGCCGGGACGAAAGGGTCTCCTCTCCCTCCCCGCCACGTCCTTCGCTAGCATGACTGCTTCGCAGAAGGAGGCAATGGCGTCCCATTCCATCTCGCTCCGGACCATGGCTTGGACCAGGGCCGGAAGCGAGAGGTCGCCGCCGATCGCCGCTTCGAGGACACGGCGGTACCCCACCCAAGCGGGGCATACCTGCACAGTGTGCTCCACCGTGTCCTCCGGACGATCCCCGCAGTGGTGACACCCGGGCGTTTCCTCCCGCCTGATTCATGTGCAGGAACCTCCCGAAACATCCATGTCCGGTGAGGACCTGCGTCAGGCGGAAGGTGAGGACGCCGTGGCGCCTCTCTAGCCACTCCTCAAAGAGGGGACTTCTGCACTGGTTTGCGACAGGCGTCGTCTCCATGACGCCATGAGATCGCGCCGAAGGTCTGTCCGCTGCGCGACAATTTGCCACGTCAGGGGAGTTTCCCCCCGGCGTAGTACCAAAACATGCAGGCGCGCGAGGACTATCGCCTCCAGATCCCATGGCGGTAATCCGGCATGGAGACCCGCCGCTTCGCGCGAGATCGTGCGGTACCCTCGGGTCATCCTAGATGATGATATTGATGTGGAATATGTACCATTGTACCTTCTAACTAGTTGGCCGGGCGAAGTTTTTACTGGGTAAGAAGTACAGCTTTTGTTACTACCGGATAGTCTTAAGTCGAGAAATTTTATAGAAGTCTTGCCAAGGTATCGGGTTACCTAGTAACTAGGTGGTGGAGACCACAAAGGCAGTCATAGTCAGCCAATTACCGTCCACTGTGGAACGTAAGCCTCATCTTGAGCAGTCCGTTTCCATCCGCTGCCCGCCACCCTTTTAAACTGATCGAACCATCGTGTCGTAGGGCGTCTCTCACTGCATTTGCCCATACGTGGTTGCCACTCTAACACATGTCTGCTCCATCAACCGTCTGTTCGTCTACAGACATGGCCGGCCCACTTCCACTTCAGCATGCTGATTCTACGCGCAATGTCGGTTACTTTAGCTCTCTGGCGAATGACTTCGTTGATAATTCTATCCACCAGAGAAACCCGGAGCTGTGTTCTCTCCATCACTCAGCTGTATCCAGCTAGCCCCAAATCTAACCCCAACATAACTGGCAAAAAGCTGGGCAGATTTATTGATCCTTTAGATAAATGCAAGAGAATGATATTTATGAATGCGTGTTATCAGGATTGGATATTTTAAAGTAAAAAGTAGGCAATTAACTTATTAATCAATTTCATTTCCAAAACTCACTTTATTGATTAATTGTAAGTGTGACGTAAATAATTAATCACGATATTAGCAACTCTAGGCGCTATGACAATATGTACATCGGACCGAAGTCTAGAATAGAATGCTCCGCCCGGCCTCGTTTTACGTCCGAGCACAAACATAAGACGAGTAGTGGGGGGGGATGGCGACATCGCCTGATCGTTTACATTAGTACGATGACGTAGCGCCGTCATAATTATGTATTTTTTAATTTAGTTAGGTTTGCTCTTGACTATAGACAAAGACAAAGTCTACGATGGAGTGAGCTTACCCAGAAGGAGCCTGTTGATTCTAACTTTTAAGAGATTAGGGTAAAGTAAAATAACTATTCCGTGGCAACCCCGACAGTGCCGTCCCGGCTCTGTAGTTTCTTATGTTTCATAAATGACACTTGCCGCGCGTATCCGCTTACATACCAGTACATTCAAGAAAATGTAGCTTATCCTTACTGCACACCGTACTGTAACAGTGGGAAGAAAATATTTTTTAAAGAACAGGAACGTCTTCCTTTTGATTTCAGTCGAAATAGTTTTTCCCGCCGCATCGTTTCGAGGTAGGTATTTGTTATAGGAAACGTTGATTGTCACAGTCCCTACTACTCCGCCCAGAGCGGGAGGAGTCATTTCATGATTTTTCATCCTTAAAAAAAGACTATTAGGTATCTATGTATCTGTTTGGCGATTTTATCTAGAACTCTGCAGCTGTTCTGGTGTGTTTAAGAAACAAAAGTCCGTCCATCCGACCAAATTTTCACATTTCTCATAGCTGTATTTTAAAACGAAACATTTTGAATTCGCTGTACGCAGACCCGCACCCAGGGTGGCCGGGATTCGCCCTGTGAATCCCGACGCCCGGGCGCCAGTTCTTCTGTTGCGGCGGCTGGGGCGTGAGGTTTTCCTCTCTCTCATGCGTTTGGTTTCCAGGAAAGGAGGTGACTGCTTTCCATGCCTCCTCGCTCCCGACCAAGGATTTAATCAGGGCAGAAGGCGAGAGGTTGCCGCCGCCGATCGCCCCAACTGTAGCGTGCCCACGTCACTGAAGACCTGGAGGCTTGTCCATAATTTCCGGAATCTGCATTTTGAGGGATTATCTTTTGTCAATATTTGCGTTGAAAAATGCTTACTCTAGGCCAACTAAAATCGGAAATAAATGACATCGATTTAAATTTTTATTGATTTGACGTTGAGTTTAGTTCGTTACCCAACGGTGTTATAATCCAAAAAGTTACGATTAAGAGAATTATTTATTCTTCAAATAAAAAATGTGCATGCTGTAACACTAAGTGCACTCTACATCCAACCTATTTATTATTATTAACTTTTCAACTTACTTTAAGTACTTGAAATGCTTCAACCAAGTAACTGTCTTCACGCATTTTATAATGAAGTAAGTAATTGTACAATTGTGATTTTCCTTGTGATAGTTTAAAAAGATTTGTAAAGTGAAGAATTCAGTTTTCTTACTGTGATATATTGTACCTTTGCTAAAAGTATACCTACCAGTAAAATCAAGCTTCCTCGTTTGTCCAGTGCTAAACAAACGAAGAGAATCGAACCCGGGATATCATGCTCTTGATGACGTCAGATGAGTAGGGTTCGAATCCCTTCTCGGATTAAGTGTACGTGGAAACTCTTGGCCCAAATCTCACCTGATGGAAAGTGATGATTAGGCCGAAGATGGAAGCGAGTTTCACCCGGAATCCTCTTACACAGAGGAACTGGCTATCATACCTCTAACTGCCGGAACACAACAATGCTGTTAACATCGTTGTCATTTGCTACTTGAAATATTCCACCCAGAATTTCTAATAGATATAATAGTTAGTTGCAAGGACGTATTTTTTTTTATCTTTAATATTGTTTAGATTATATTAGTGTTATATTTATTTTAGTAATATTTATGTATTGTATGTTATATTTAAAGTTTATTGTTTTATTTTTAACTTTTACACACGGTTAGAAACCGTGAAAGGAGAGACAAATAAAAGAGATGTAGAACATCTCTTTTATTTGTCTCTCCTTTCGCAGGTATGCTGGAAGAGATTTCTATAGAAATAAGCATCACCTTTGTACCCTATTTTTTTGTTTCCTTTTTTTATCTATTTGTGTGTGTAGGTACATAAATTGTTAAATAAATAAAATAATTAAATAGAAGCCCAGAATCTACTTCTACGCTTGAAGGCCAAAGGCCTCTTCTCTCACGGGTTATCCTGGTTATCCTATAGCTTATTTTCATTTAAATATCTTACAGGCCGACTGGCTGGCTGGCAGACTTACAAGTAACGTACAGCCGAAACTGAAGGCCATGGAAAGCTGAAATTTGGCATTTAGGTTCCTTGGAGAGTGTAAGGCAGCACTAAGAGATGATTTCCTGAAATTATGACGGAAACGGCAAAAAAGGGATATGCTGCTTATATACTTTTCATTACTCATGCTCGGAAAGTAGGCCTGAAGCTGCCTGAGAAACTGGTTGAAAGTATAACTTTGCAGCTCTAGGGAGACTCGTTTTCAACTGACAGCCGCCAAATCATTAAAAAACAAATATGAAAATGAAACGGCTGAATAGTTGGCCGGTCACAGAAAAAAAAACAAAATGGTCGGGAAAGCGGCAATCGGATCTTCATTTGTTTTTTCGAGCTTTGTTCGAATACTTTTGTATAGCAGAGATTTGTATTAACACCATGAGTTCATCAGATTCAGATTCGTGTTTTTATTTTTACTTTCCTTGTATTCGTTATGAAAAGCAGAGTGTTCACCTCGGTTGAAAGACTTTTATTTAGTTCCTCGAACTATTGACGCCGTTTCGGGACTAAATCAGTTGCTTTCACCCCTGGATAATAATGTACTATTCATACGCATTTCAAAAGAAGATGTTATTTTGATATTACGAACAGACACTTCAGTTTTATTTATTTGTATTGTTTGACATTCTAGCTCTCCACTGACAGAACTATTATAATATTGGCAGCTCTATGAAAATAACATGTTTTTTACGTAACTATATTATTCTCGACCTTTCAATAAAATGTGATATGAATTATTTTTCTGTGTGTTTATGACATGTACATTGGATTTCATTTATTTCACCTACACACTAGTTGCCTCATATATGTATATTTAGATTTTCAAACATAACAAACAGATGTGTTGCTAGGGAGTTCGTTATGCCACCACTTCTTCCCAGCTAAGGGACTACTCACATTTATTCAACGATTTTGATCACACTTATTCAGTTCTGCTTCTATCAGCCTCAAGAATGAGAAGGCGAGCAGTGGCAGATTATCTGTAGCACTCGCATGATAATAACATATTTGTCCGCATTTTATACTTGTTTGACGCAAAAGCTGAATAGATGCGGAAAGCTTAACGGATGCGTACGCGTCTCCATACAAAATCGTTGTTTAAGCTGAATAGAGCTGAATAAGTGTATTGTATTTATACCTACACCCTGAATTTTTAATGGTTAATTACCTGCAGCGAAATGATTTTTTCTTGGTTATACAATCGATTCTATGACCAGTGCGTGTTGCCAGTGATGACTTATTGCTCTGAAACGTGGTCGCTCCCAATGTGCTTCCATCAGAATGCTTAAAGTCACTCAAAGGGTAATGGAGAGCGCAATGTTTAGAGTTTCCTGGTGTCATCGAATCAGGAATGATTTACCGACATAGTCCGAAGGATCGCCAAACTAAAGTGGCAGTAGGCAGGGCACATTGCTCGCAGAACAGTCGATGGGACCGAAAAGTTCTGGAGTGGCGACCGGCCGCAACGTGGGAAGGCCTGCCACCAGGTGGACCGAAAACTTGGTGAAGGTCGCGGGTAGCTGATGGATGCGAAACGCCCAGGAGCGGTCGTTGTGGCGACAGCTGGTCTAGCAGTGGTCGTCTTTTGGCTGATATGATGATGATGACGATGATGAATACAAATGAATTATCTATACTATATAATATATATCGGTATTGTCATGAGTACGGGACGTCAACTGACTACGAAACGGAAGTGTGTGAAGATGGCGCGCTTCGACAGAGTCTAGTGTGACGTTCGCTACAGTTGAAGAGGGGGGTGACGGTTGACGTTCAACGGTGCAACACAACGCTCACTTCTCTTGGAGACTCCGGGCGGACAACAAGTACCTAGAAACTGTCACTCGTTTCGTGTTCAGTAATCCAAAATAATTATAGTCAGTTTTGTTAATTTGATTTGGCGTGAAATTATAACAGTGAGTTAATCTTTGAATTTATTTTAATTACTCCTACCTACATCTACCTCTGCTGAGATGTGTGACGAAGTAGGCTCTAGCTCCAATCGGCCTCTTGATCCGTCATTTATAATTTAATATTATAAAGCTGAAGAGTTTGTTTTTTGAACGCGCTAATCTCAGTAACTACTGATCCGATTTGAAATATTCTTTCAGTGTTAGATAGCCCATTTATCGAGGAAGGCTATAGGCTTTATATCATCACGCTAAAACAAAAAGGAGCGGAGCATTAATAGAAAATGTGACGCAGACGAAGTTGCGCGGTTCAGCTAGAATCTAATAAAGAAAATGGAAGATGCGTGTACCTACGTGCAATTAATGCCGTCTCTATCCCTACGCATTAGAGCTTATTTAGCTCTAAAATCTTTTGAATAGCTATTCACTTATCGGCAGCGTATGCGCTTTGAGTACTTACCAACCTAAGTCGCTAGTGAACTACTATAGTTTCTCAGGCTTTCGAGTTTATGAATATATAAAAAAATACTGTAATTATTATTCTGTAAGTTTAATGTTTCTTTTTCGATTGTACTACTGATGGCTAATCGTTCTGCCGCCGGAAAACAACCATTAAAATTTTAAGGTGCTTTACCAGATGGTTCAAGCAACAACAAGTACGGGGCATAAGCTACTGTAAAGGCCATCTAGTATTAAAGGTCACCTATTAATCTGTTACCCGTTTACAGTGACCGGTTCCTCAAATTTTCACCCAGCAGAAGTGAAGGAAACTACCAAAAAATACATAATAATCTATATATATAAAAGAAAGTCGTGTTGTTTACACTATTTATAAGTCAAGCACGGCTGAATCGATTTAGCGGAAAATTGGTGGGGAGGTAGCTTAGAACCAGGAGACGGACATATGATGTCATTTTTATCCCGGTTATCACACGGGAACGGGAACTATGCGGGTTGAACGGGAGCGAAGCCGCGGGGGACAGCTAGTTTTTAATAACGTTCCACAAAATGACATCATTTATTTCCTTATTTATTAAAGAAGCGTTTTAAAAAATTAAAACTAAGAAACGAGAGATAAAATAAAAAGTGTACAAGGCTTGAAACTGAGCTGTGCTTTAACGCGGAAGTTTTACATCGTCTGAGGGGCCCAGGGACCCACAGGGGCCCGGTGGTAGGGGCCCAAGGGGGCCTTATCTCCGCCTGAGGGCTTTACAGACTTGTGATGGTATAAGTTTGCACTACTTTTTGTCGTCTTGACGCGTTTCTTTATCAGAGGTTTAATGTTGTCATCCATCTTTGTTTTATTTGTTTTGACTTTCACACTGGAGGGTTTATTTATGAAGATTTGTTAAACATACGATACTGGGTTTGATTTCCGGGTAGGGTATAATTTTTGTAGATATTTTTTTAACCGACTTCCTAAAAAAGAGGAGGTTCTCAATTCGGTTGTATGTTTTTTATGTTTGTTACCTCATACATCCGACTATTATGAACCGATTTGAAAAAATCTTATTTTATCAGAAAGGATAATTATACTTGCAGATTGGTCCCATTTAAATTTTATCAAAATCGGTTACGAACTTTGGATTTTAAATCGGAATAGCTGGAATTCGTCTGCTGTCTGGATGATGGTTTTATGTCATCCAAATAATCGAAATTGCGTATTTTGCTTTTCTGCCATTTTGCAGTGGTGTTGTTAGGTGTAGCGTACCACTAAAAAGTGCAAAATAAAAAACTCTATACAAAAAAATTCAACCGACTTCCAATGATTTTTTTAATTTTGTTTGTAAAAAGTTTGTTTCTTTATAAAACTAGTAGTTTACTACAATTTTTCTTGTCCTCTAAGGCAAAATCGATGGACGCGTCAAGACGACACGATGGTCGATGGGGCCATAAAGTTCTGGAATCGAAGATGCAACGCACGAAGGCCTCCCACAAAACCTTGTGGGAGCTACCCGCGACCCTCACCGGGTTATGGGTCAACCGACCCATAACCTGGTGAGGGTCGCGGTTAGCTGATGGAAGCGAGACGCACAGGACCTGTTCTTGTGGTAACACTTAGAGAAGGCCTATCAGACATTGGACGTCCTTCGGCTGATATTATGAATTGTGAAAAAAAAAAAAAACATGGTAATGTATGAAGTGAATCGTTTCTCCGGGACTCGTCAGGCTTCATTAGCTCGGAGTTTTTCTGGTGGTCGCCACTGTTGATTCTGGCTTTCAGGAGTTGCTGTGGCGAGCTTGATATGATGATGATAATTTTGATTAAAGATTAAAGATAAGAAAAATTGTTTTTCTATTTTTATTTTTATTTTTTTCTTTGACATTTAATTAATATTGACATTTTTATATAAATTTGATTCGGTAATCGATTCTACGCCATACACAATATTTGCACGCCATAATATGTGGCAAATATGTCAGAACCTTTTCTTTCTTTGTTATCCTCCATGCACGTTTCTTTAGTCTTATATGTGTACACATGTTTGGGCAAATTATCTTATCTTATCTTAAAGTTGTTCCAGTCCAGTTCTCCAATACTAGGACTCAGCTGCAACCGGTTGGACTGGAATGTGAACTCTACATAGTTTGAAAACCGTGGACGACTTGATTTTTAATACACGTGGCGGTTTTATCTTAAACTAGCTTCTGTTAGCGGCTTCGCCTGCGTGATACCTAGGAAACATTCTCCCGGGATTTATACAGTATGACTTTGTAATATGCACATATGAAAATGAGGGAAACTATACCTAATTTTATCGAAGTATTAAAACAAAAATAAAAATATATTTTAAAAACATGTTTTTTTTTTTTAATGTTTGTTTACCTTTGTGACCCCAGTGATAACAAAACTGTAACTTTTCAACTAACTGATCTATTGCAATGAAACAAACTTCATAATGATCGGTAGTAATTAGCCAAGCTAAGGTCAAAAATAAAAATAGTGGAAAAAAACTACTCTGAACTGAAAATAAACTGTTTTTTTAGCAAGAGTCTGTTTTTTTTTTCAGCAATTTTTACAATAATCGAGTAGTAGGTATACCGAATAGAATAAATGCGTGTTTATAACTCAATCCCAACACATCCTATCAACTGTTAAAGAAAGGCCCAGCGTAACACATTGTTTAGCAGGAAGATAGCATTTTTTTATGAATTTTGATGGAATGTGCGCAGGTTGTATTCGTGAAATTTTATAAACTATCCTGAAAACAATAAATGGCGCGTTCAGAGTGGAAATGTTATGCAATTTTTACTATTGAATAGATAATAATGATGAAGAATAACCTAAATAAAATAAAATTAATAAACATAAAAAGCTAGATAATCGAGGCGTCTTTTTGTGAAATATTACGATTATTGTAAAAAAATATGAACAAAAAAACAGTAGATAAGAGTTACAAACATCCATCCATCCATCTATCTAGTCATCCTCACAAACTTTCGCATGCATAAGTTATAGTAGGAATAATATCACATACAATCACGTATCTGTTACCTATCTCTAGAACAGGAAACAACAAAGAGAATGCATACCAATAGCCTTTTTGGTAACATTCCCCACACTAAGTGGATGGAAACTGTTTGAAACGAATAAAAAGATAGTAATCGTATTGTTTCCTGCAATAGAAGCTTGGCTTAGGTGCGGATCCAAATGGGTATTTTGGTTTCGAAACGTGGAGTGATAACTGAATGGTATTTCTTTTCGTATTGTGTTGTTTGAGAACTTGTTTGGAAAAAAATACATTTATTTTTAGATAGCTTCAGGGACCGCAATAGGCTTGTGTCCTGAAAAAATCTAATTACTCCGTCAGTTAGATTTACAAAAATATTTGACCCGTATTTTTTATTTTGTTACGGGAACCAAAATTGACGAAGTTACGACGCTTTTAAAATTCTCAATACGTCACGCCCTGGCATAATTTCTTGCGGGTCGTGATGTCACGAGCCCCCACTCCCGAGTTTTGATGCGTTTTATCTTTGTCAATATTCATTGATTGACAAAAACTAAAAATACTTGTCCATTATTTTTCAATACTCTAACTGACGGACTAAATGGTTTTGCAATTTGTGGATGATGGAAACTAGACTATTATGGTAGGCGCCAGTTAAACTTGCAATAAAGTACTTTGACCTTACCCTAATATCATTTCGTAGATACCCGAACAATAAATTAAGAACCGTTTTTACTAGAGGACGATAGAAGTCGATTCACGGCAGCTTAATGTATTTCTGTTTTTGATGTAGTCAATATTATTAAGTCAATATTTGTAGTGGGTCAATGGCCGTTATTGCACATTTATTTGGCGCCTACCATAGTTTTAGGGACCGCAACTACGGACCTTTATATAACTAGCTTCTTCCCGCGACTTCGTCTGCGTAGACTTTAGAACTGGTGTGCAACTTAATTGCCTCATATTGTCATTCTTGTAATTGCATCTTCATGATTCTGGTATCCAGATAGTGAGTCCCAAAATTACTTCGACATGTTTGTGGTCCCCTGAAAGGTACTTGTGAATTTTTAGCGCTCACGATTCTGGTCGAAAAATATATCAATTGTCTGGTATTCTGGTATCTACTTGTAAATCTGTAGCGCTCATAATTCCAGCCTTGGCAATACTTTGACATGTTTTTGGTCTCCCCCGGTACTTTTAAATCATAACCTTTCACAATTCTAGGCCCGAAAATATTGCGACATGTTTCTGGTCTCCTGGTAATTGTAAATCTTTAGCTCTCATATTTCCAGCCCGGAAAAAACTTCGCCATGTTACTGTTCTCCTGTTACTTTTGAATCCCAACTGCTCACAATGTCAGCACCGAAAAAATTTCAACATGTTTCTGCTATCTTAGTTCTTGTGAATCTATAGCTTTCACCATTCCAGCCCAGAAAAATTCTTGCGCAAAATATTTTGAATAACTCCAGGTATTGTGAATCTTTGGCGCTCATATTTTTAGCCTCAAAATTACTTCAACATGTTTCTGTTCTCCTGGTATCTTTTAAATCCTAATTGTTCACCATTACAGGGGGGGGGGCTACTCTCTTAGCCCGAAGTCCGTAGTTTTGGGCTTAGTTTCGGGCGTATTGTAGTCCGTATCAACTAACCTCTAAGAATTAATGACAACGCGATTTGAAAGTTATTGTAAAATCGTCTTTCATTGTTAGTTCGGGTGCGGGACTAATCGTTAGTCCGTAGGTGATACGGAGTAGAATACGCTCGCAATTAAGCCCGAAACTACGGACTTCGGGCTTAGAGAGTAGCCCCCCAGAGTCAGAAATACTTCGATATATTTCTGGTTACCTGGGTGCCTTTGAATCCAAACCGTTTGCAATTAAAGCCCCGGAAATACTTTGATGTGTGTGGTCTCCTGGTACTTGTGAAACTTTAGCGCTCACAATACCATCCCCAAAACTATTTGGATATGTTTCTTCTCTCCTGGTACTTGTGAGTCTTAAAGTGTTCACAATTCCAGCACAGTAAAAACTTCGACATGTTTCTGTACTCCTGGTAAAAAAAAATCTTGCTCAAAAATACTTAAACATGTGTCTGGTCTCCTGGTACCTAAGCATCTTTAGCGCTCATATTTCCAGCCTCAGAAATACTCCAACATGTTTTTGTTATCCTGGTACTTTTGAATCACTTCAGTAAAAAAGAACTACCCTAAATACTTTGACAAGTTTCTGTTCTGCTGGTACTCGAGATTCTTTAGCACTCACAAATTCAGCCCCGAAAATACTTCGACATGTTTCTCTGCTCTCCTGTTACTTGTGAATCTTTAGCGCTCATATTTCCAGCTTCGAAAGTACTTGGACTGTTTTTTTTTATTAATATTAGGATTGTGGTGAGAAAAATCTCATCCCATCTCATCTCATCTCATCTCACCTCACCTCATCTCATCTTATCTCGTCTTATCTCAATTTCAAGAAAAACTGAACTACTCTTAAAGTCCTACTATCCAACTAATTACTTATTAGTACTTGTCTTCAAATCTTTAGCGCTCACAATTCCGGCACGGAAAATATCTCGAAATGCTTCTGCGTTCCTGGTACTTGTGAATCTATAGCATTTACAATTTCCAGCCCTAAAAAAACTCGTTCGTCATGTTTCTGGTACTTGTGAATGTGTAGCGCTCATAATTCCAGCAACTTAAAAACTTTCAGATATTTCTCTCCTGGTTTTTTAATCTATCTGTAGCGTTCGTAATTTTCTGGCGAAATACCTCGACATGTTTCTGCTCTCCTGGTACTTGTGAATCTAAAGCGCTCATATCAAGCCCCAAAAAAACTTCCGAAATGTTACTGCTCTCCTGATACTTGAGAATCTGTAGCGTTCGTAATTCCGGCCCCGGAATACCTCGATATGTTTCTGCTCTCCAAGTGAATCTGTAGCGCTCCGAATTCCAGTCCCGAAAATACTTCGAAAAGTTTCTGCTCTGATAATAAAAAAAAACTTGCCCAGAAATAATTTGACATGTTGCTGGTCTCCTGGTACTTGTGAATCTTTTAGCTTTCGTAATACAATTCTAGCTCGGTAAAAAATTTCGACATGTTTCTGTTCTCCTGGTACTTTTGAATCTGAAGTACTAAGGTAGCAGAAACTTTGTACTTCCACTTCTTCCTCTGTCTCCATTAAGTGATGTATGTTACCGGGATAAAAAGTAGCCTATGTGTTATTTCAGGATGTGACCTACATATGTGCCAAATTTCATCTAAATCCCTTCAGCCGTTTTTGCGTGATTGACGGACAAACATACAAACATGAACGCTTGCAATGAAAGCCAATCTATTTTCCAGTAAAAAAAAAAAACCTGACCAAAAATACTTTGACATATGTCTGCTCTCCTGGTACTCGAGAATCTTTGGCGCTCACAAATTCAGACCCGAAAATATTTCAACATGTTTATGCTCTCCTGGTACTTGTGAATCAGAAGTACTAAGGCAGCAGAAACGTCTGATTTCCACTTCCTCCTCCGCCGCCATTAAGCTATGCCTTTTATCGGGATAAAAAGTAGCCTATGTGTTATTCCAGGATGTGAACTATATGTGTGCCAAATTTCATTCAAATCCCATCAGCCATTCTTGCGTGATTGACGAACAAACATACAAACATACAAACATACAAACATACAAACTTTCACATTTATAATATTAGTAGGATTGTCTGTTTGTCCATACAAACAGACAATTAAAAAAAACAAAACAAAACAAAAAACTATTCCTATTAAACTTTTCCTATTTTTTTAAAATAGGAAAAGTTTTGTATGAACATATCACGGAAACTTTTCAGGAGGTCTTGAAACTGTCCATCATCACCATTTCGCCAGAAGTCGTTGGCCTTTTAGGGCATGACAGTTTCCACACGATTTATTTATTTATTTATTTAAACTTTTCGCACAAAAAAAAAAGTACAAAGGCGGACTTAATGCCTTAGGCATTCTCTACCAGTCAACCAAGGGTGGTGAAGAGATTAGATGGCAGGTGCTCTCTTTGAGAGGAACAATCATAAAAAATAATAATAATATAAGATGTCATAATGATAAATAGAATGGGTACGCAGTACATAAATAAGTTATAAACTTATAATACACTTACATACATATTTACTATAATATATACCTATACTATATACATACATATATTGTATATTATTATACAAAAACAAGAGAAAGAGGTGTTAAAATAACTCTGCGCTATTTATTTAGAAAATAGCTCTGCAATTTCCGCTTAAATGCAAACCGACTGGTGGTCGTCCTGATATCAAGAGGTAGCGAGTTCCAGAGAAGAATAGACTGAATATGAAAGGAAGAATGTACAAAGTCAGAAGTATGGGAAGGACATAGTAGGAGAAGATTGTTAGAAGAACGCAGATTCCTAGCGTGTGAAGAACATAAATATTGGAAGTGAGACAAAAGATAAGAAGGAGGAGTGGAAGAAATTGAGAAGGGAGAAAAGTGTGGTCAAAGCGCGCAAATTTCTCCTTTGGCGAATGGACATCCATTTGAGCTCAGCCCTATAGGTCGACACATGGTCATATTTCCTGAGGTTAAATATGAACCGGATACAGTTGTTGAGCAGTCTGTCGAGTTTATCGAGCAAAACCGCATTCAAGTCAAAGTAGCACACGTCACCATAGTCGATGATAGGGAAAATCAAAGTCTGCACAAGCATAGTCTTCGTCTTAGCGGGCAAGAAGTTCCTCAGACGATACAGGGTTCGCAGAGTACCGTTGACCCTTTGACTAACACTAGAGACCTGACGTTGCCAGCTAAGTGTCGAGTCAAGATGTAAACCGAGATATTTCACAGTAGGGGTAAGGGGTATGACGGTACCATTGAAAATAAGGGGAGGAAGAGAGCTAAGCGTCACCCTACACATCATGCGCGAGCTTCCAATTACAATAGCCTGACACTTTGAGGGGTTTACTGACACCCCAAAACTATCAGACCACTCTTGGATAGCATTTAAGTCTCGGTTTACATCCTCTATAGCGTCAGACAAACCTTCCACCCGCGTCGCTGTATACAATTGAAGATCATCGGCATAAAGATGATACGAACACTGAAGACAGTGAGTTATAAAATTAATGAAGATGGAGAATAACAATGGAGAAAGAATACCGCCTTGTGGAACCCCAGCATCCAGCTTACGCCAATTCGATGAGCTCTCATCAACGCGAACCGACTGCTGACGTCCCCGAAGATAAGAAGAGAACCATTCCAGAGCCTCGGACGAAACCATAAGATGAGAGAGCATGGAAAGGAGAATCTCGTGGCTGACGGCGTTAAAGGCGTTAGAGAAATCAATTAATACCAAAACGGTAACCTTGGTATTCTCCATCGCTTCTCTAACGTCACCAGTCACTTTAAGGAGAGCGGAGGCTGTACTATGCCCAGGTCTGAAGCCCGACTGAAAAGAGCTAACAAGGTTGTTCCGGTGAACAAACCCCGCAAACTGCTCGTGTACGCAGGCCTCAAGAACTTTAGACAGGAATGGGAGAATGGAGATAGGTCGAAAGTGACATGGTAGGGAGGGATTTGTTATTTTAGGGAGAGGGCGGACATAGGCCATGCGCCACAGAGATGGGAACTGTCTGGAATCAAGAGAAAAGTTAATGATATGGGTAATTGGAGGGAGAAGGATATCGAGGATCCAAACGACCATACCTCGACTGATGCCATCATGGCCCACAGCCTTGGATTTTATGGACATGATGATCTTTTTAATTTCGTCCAAGGTGACCGTAGAGAAGTGAAATGGTTCTATGTTGGGACTAGCTAGGCCGGTAATGAAATCAACCGTTTGGGACAACATTTGTGCATCCAAATGACTGGTGGTTGTGAAGTGACGGTTGATATCATCAAGGCCAATTGTATTAGGAAAATCCACATGACGTGGTCTACCGATACCAAGAGTACCAAGAAACTTCCAGATATCGGCAGGTGAAGAAGAAGATATGTTTTCGAGAATATGGCGGCGTTTAGCGTTACGTATCATCTGATTACACCGATTTCTAGCAGCTTTGAAAAAGTTCCTATTTTCCTCACTGCGATCCCTTTTAAATTTACGAAAGGCCCGATCCCTGCGCCTCATTGCCATCCGAACCCCTGTCGTCATCCAAGGAGCAGGAGAACGCCGTAGCTTGATCTTCTTAACAGGAGCATGTTTATCATATAGAGCAAGGACCGTCTGATCAAAAATACGCAGTTTCTCATCTACATCTGTCGCCGCTGCAAGGTGTTCCCAACTGAGGCCTGACGCGTCCTGACGAAGCTTCTCAACATCCATTTGTGCAAAACAACGCATGTGCAGAACTTTTGGGACAGGTTTAGGTGGTTTTAGGACATAGGAAAGGATGATGTTTTTCTTCACTGTTTTGAGAACTATTTTCAAGGATGGGAAATCATCAAATCAACTCCTCCCGCTCTGGAGCTCGAGCGCGAGCGAGCGAGTGTCAGACTCTAGTGACTAAAACCCATCCGTGTTCCTCCTAGTGTCCTTAGCGTTCCAGGGCCGCGACAAATTCCACAACACTGGGTTAGAGAGCTGCAGTGCTATTCTGTAAATAACTCTTTCGATATCGAGCTTCACCTGAGTGTTAGAGCTCAGTGAGCTTTATCACATACAATATAGACTCTTAAATTAATACTTATTTGATACTCACCTCGGATTCCGCTTATCTGCCTAGCCTTTTCCCAACTATATTGGGGTCGGCTTCCGTTCAAACCGGATTCAGCTGAATATCAGTATTTAACGTAGAGCGGCTTTAACCAGACCTCCACAACCCATTAACTGGATAACACGGCACTCCTTGGCAAGACGGAGTCGAGATTTTCTGGCTTCTGACTATCCGTAAAAACTACCAAAGATCTACATGACTGCCAAAGATCTACAGCCGGGACCAACGGCTTAACGTGCTTTCCGAGGCACGGAGGAAACTCGGTATGTTAAGATGGTCAACCATCCACAGATCAACCTTGGCAAGCGTTGCCTAACCTTAAAAATTGACCCGTGCGGCTGTTATTATTTAGCCACGAGCTCCTCCTCATCGGAATCCGCTTATGAGATACGAAAATATTTTTACAAAATAGCACTACAGTGGTGTTGAAATAACACAAAGTTCCTATAGCTCTTGGTTGAGTTTGAATATAGCTGGGTTATTCTGTCAACTTCTTACCGCGTGAGGTGGAGCCAGCATGAAGTGTATTGTCATTCCATCTTGTTTGTACGGATTGACAGCTCACTTCATTTTAACTTCATCTTAGTTGCACGGGGATCAATCATAGAATCGTACAACTTATATTACCAGTAGCTGATACCCGCTGCTTCGCCCGCTTGACAAATTATATATTAAAACCTTCATCGAGAACAACTCACATTGGTGAAAACAGCATGAAAATCGGTGCACTAGTTTTTGAGTTAACCGCGAAAAGATAGGCAGACGCGGCGGAGGACTTTGTTTTATAATGTGTAGTGATAACATAAGTACATTTTACATATCAACCCACTATTATCGACAATAGTGACACACTCTAGCACCGCTGCCAGTAATCCGCCCTCCCTTAGTTTTACAAATAACCCTTGACAATCTTATCTACATCTACCCTCCATCTCACCGAGGATCTTTGTCGCGACATTACTTCGATAGCGTGAAGTAATGTTTTTTGTGTCTTTCACTTTGTTGGCTGTTTAGGGGGATAAAGTTTAATGGTCTGGTGGGGGAGAACCTTTTTTTTGGTCTTTTTTATGTGGTCCAAAACCTTTGCACTTATTTATAACATCTAGTTTAAATACACAGGCACATTCAGAAAGAAAATCGTTCATTTCCTACATAATTAAAGTGAAAAAAAAAGCCCCTGAAAACAATGCAAATCCTGAATGGAAGAGGAGCTCGTGGCTAAATATATTAACAGCTTCAGAGGAAAATTTAAGGTAAAGCAACGCGTGCCAGGGTCGGTCTGTCGATGGGTGACAATATTGAGATACCTACATAATCTTGACGCCTTCCTCTTGGCGCAGTCGTGTAAAAAGACACAGCAGGGATTGATTGCATTGTGAAAGAGAGAAAAGAACCTAAGCAGAACAGATATCACTGACCCTTGACACGAAGTGTAAATGCAACAAGCATGATTCCGTACAACCACAGCCCACAAAAATGTACCGTTGACTTTTTTTTTCTAGTATTTTTTAGCCTGTAGAGTCACACAGCTGGGCCCTTTGCCAGCAGTCGGACTCTCCCCAACATCCTTCCAGACACTCTTCTCCTTCTCTCTTCCCTTGACTTTATCAGTGGTTTTACGCTAACACTAGCTTTTTCCAGCGTGAATTTCAGTGACTATCTCAAGGGAACGTATTCTCGAGATAAATTCGAGTATAATCTATCTCTGTGCGAAATTTCATTCAGATCCATACAGCCGTTCTGTCGACATTGAGTAACAAAATCCATCAATACTTTTGCATATATTTGTAAATAGTAGTAAGTACTTCTAGTAAGATATCTAGCTATCCACAGTGAAACCACGACACAGTGGTAGGTATGTAACCATTTGTCGGGCCGCCAGTGTGACCACACTACTTCCGACGGTCCCAAGTGGTCATTTACATATGGCCCTGTGCCTTGTGGTTGTTGGTGGCGAATAGGAATGGCTTGCAGTTTGTTCGAGACTACATAAAGGACAATTTAAAGTGAATTGAATGTAAACGTCATTTCACGAATGCTTTACTTTTTAGGAAGATCGTCAGTTGCAAACTGTAATAAAGCGTCGTAGAGCAAGAGCTCGCGAAGATCAGACTTACGGTAATTTATTAAACCTGAATATTTCTCTATGTATCTCCCCAACTCAGGTATGAACGATCCCCGACTATGAAGTCTGGATCATCGTAACTTTTGCTGTTTATGTAGGTTTGCCTATCTTGGACACAAGGTAACGTACTCTTCTCCGCAGAGGCTCAAATATGTCTGCATGGTGAGGACTGACGTCGAAAGTACTACGAAGACCAGGAAAACGCTGATGCGACATGTGCTTTGAAGAAATCACACCTTGTACCCCATCCAGCCAGCCAGTCTTGTACTTCCAGCTATGATACCGATATAGTATTAATTGAAAACGGCTCACTAAATGCGCTAAGGACGTAACAGAAATCCTTTGTCAACATATCCAAACCGCACTGACTATAGGTAATTGGTGAAGATGCCATTTACACGGACGATAATACTGGGGCCCATCGTTCTGGCGACGTAGATGCATATGAAAGAGGTAGGTATTTGTCGTTTGGATTGGTCTGCGTGGAACCCCGATCGAACCTTATCCATTAAGCTCCGACGAATGGAACCGACGTCTGGGATAAAAAGGCGAGTAGGATCCGTCCAACGTAGGGAACACATTCCACAGGACACCATCAAAAGCCTCGTGGGTTGCATGACAAAACGATTATCTATAAGCCGTAATCACTGCAAGGAGAGGTCATACTTGTCATTAAATTTTTATTATTTTATGTCGTTTTTTATTCATCATCATTGTCATATCAGCCGAATGACGATTACTACTGGCCATAGGCCACCCCCAAGCGTCACCACAACGACCGGTCCTGTGCGTCACGCATCCATCGGCTACCCGCGATCTTCACCAGGTCATGTCCACCTTGTGCGAGGCCTTCCTCAAGTGTCGCCACAACGACCGGTCCTGTGCGTCTCGCATCCATCGGCTACCCGCGACCTTCACCAGGTCATGTCCACCTTGTGCGAGGCCTTCCTCAAGTGTCGCCACAACGACCGGTCCTGTGCGTCTCGCTTCCATCGGCTACCCGCGACCTTCACCAGGTCATCGGTTCTATAAATTACCGTACGTCTGATCGTCGCGGGCTCTTAGTCCATCATTTCTCTACATTTTTGACAGATTGCTACTGGGATGAAAACTTTTCTTAAAAAAAATGTAAAAATGAATTAGCCCACTGGATGAAAAGAACAGAAACCCAACAAAAAATACTGTAGATTTGAATTAGCCCTCTGGATAAAAAAAAAAGAATCCCAAAAAAAAATTAGAATTGAATTAGCCCTCTGGATAAAAAGAACAGAATCCCAAAAAATATGTAGAATTGAATTAGCCCTCTGGATGAAAACAACAGAATCCCAACAAAAAAAATGTAGAATTCAATTAGCCCTCTGTATGAAAAGAACAGAATCCCAAAACAATTTTAGGTAGAATTGAATTAAGCATCTCGATGAAAAGAACAGAATCCAACAAAAAAAAAATAGAATTGAATTATCCTCTGAATGAAAAGAACTGAATCCCAATAAAAATGGTCGGATTGAGTTAGCCCTCTGCATGACAAAAACAGAATCCCATAAAATAAATATAACAGAATCCCAAAAACTCCATGCCAAACGATTTAAATGAAACTTCATCCGCAATAGGCTTGTGTCCTGAAAAAATCTAATTAGTCCGTCAGTTAGATTATCAAAAAATATTTGACCCGTGTTTTTTCTTTTGTTACGGGAACCAAAATTGACGAAGTTACGACGCTTTTAAAATTCTCAATACGTCACACCTTCGCATAATTTTTAGTGAGTCGTGACGTCACGAGCCCCCACTCCCGAGTTTTGATGCGTTTTATCTTTGTCAATATTCATTGATTTACAATAACAAAAAATACGTGTCCATTATTTTTCAATACCTTATCTGACGGCCTAAATAGTTTTGCAATTTGTGGAAGATGGAATACAGCCTATTATAAGATGCAAGGTGTCAATAACTTAGCAATAAACGCAAGTGGAGGCCTACACCCAATAATTTACAAAATCGACCCTCAAATTCACCTCATTATGTTGAACACCTCGACAATTAATTCGAATGGGCCTGTAATCTCAGCGAATGACTGTAAAATGGCCCCAAATGAGTATCAAAATTGTTGCTGACCAAAATTTAAACATTTCGGGCAATTATGTCTAAAATGCAATGCCCACGCTTCTAGGTAAATATTGTGGCGAAATAAGCATTCGGCTGAATACAAATGAACGGTTAAACTGCTTTTGTAAGGTTATCCGTAGATGGGTTAAGACGATTGATAATTAACTAATTAATGTGTAGTCTTACGTCCAGTTTCGTGATCGATATAGGTCGTAGCTTCACGTATGGTATTGGTTTTCTGCTGTATTTGGTTAGACTCATAGACTGGATTCAAAAATTCCATTCCCCATTCCAAACATACATACCTACTCGTAGTTGAGAAATGCTAAGCAAATTACTAAGAACTAACGGCGTGAACCCATCACACAGCAAAAGCTGTGGCAAACGACCTTAGATGTGTTTTTCGTTAACCCAGGCCAAGATAGTGTGCCTTTAAAATCAAGTAACTAAATGACTGAAATACCTTTCATGTAAAATCTTATCCAAACTATTTGTTGTCGGCTCATTACGTCTTCATACACAATGTGAAAATTTGAACTGTCTCCGTATTACGGTTCATGAGACGCTGACACACGGCCGGACTGCGGAGATTTAATAATCGTTCTTTATTATCCATCGGGTCCGTAACCCTAATAAATTGGCCCAAATCAACGCTACAGGCTTAACATTTTTACCGGTAAAAACGCAAAAAGTTATAAAAAATATAGCACAATTATTTTTGATCGGTGACGGCTAAAACATTGTATAAAATGTGAAATAAATTGAGATAGTTTCAGAATAAACGCATAACAATTTTGCGAATGGCGTTAATATTATATCGCATCGGATTTCGGGCAGTTTTTCGATGTTTTTTATTTTAAGTGTTATTATTTTTATGCAGTGCGAATTGGTCTTAAATTACGCACTTTAGTTGGGTATCCCAAATTTATGACAGCTCGTTATTCTGGGTAAACGATTGAAGTTATTTTTGCAGCGATGATGTAGTAAAAAGCTTACCTACCTATAACCGTCACCGGAAAATTACAGAATCCGTATGATTGTATTAAATCTTTATTAGATTACGATTTCTCAATGTGTTATGAAAAATTATTTTTGTGTATAATAAATCCCACCCGAATTCAAAAGTTTACAATATGACGTGGCTTATTAACAAAAACATATTTTACAATTTCACGCGATATTTTACAATTCAACGACGTTTGCAATTTTCCAGTGACTTATGTCACTGGAAATTGCAAACGTCGCCATATGCTGTTTTCATATTTCACCTCTTTAGGTAAAAAAAAAGCATCGCTACACTCTTTAGTGTAGCGATGCTTATTTTTTATTACAATGGCAGTCCACCTCGACTCTAACGAATGCAAATTATATACTTAGAATAAAAAATCTTCTTCGATTATTATCGTTCTTTCGATTTGTGTGTTTCGTTGCGTAGTTTTAAAGATTTTTGCGGAGAAACAGACAGAAGTAGACAGCGTCTCTGTTTTCTACTATTCAGAGAAGAAGCTGGCTATTTTAACTTTCTGATTGCCGTAAATCAGCCTGTCTGGATAAGGGAGTAAGCAGCGGAATACTCAATTTTCTTTTTTGAATCGGGGGTCATCAAATGACTCCTTCCGCCCCGAGTGAAGCGGAAGGGAGCATCAGTCTCTTACTGAGTTAAACCCATCCGTGTTCCTCCTATGCCCTTTGCGTTCCAGGGCCGCGGTGACTCTTTCGAACAAATTCCGTAACATAGTTTACCCCTATGAGTATAACGAGAAACTTGAAAAGGAATCATTGTTGTTATTTCTATGAACAAAGTTGATGATTATGAAGTAACAAGTAGCGTAGCGTAATGTCTGTTTTTTAATCCCAGAGACTAAGAGCGGATTTCACCAATAAAATTAATCGCGATCAGTACATTTTAACTGCGTTCAAGAGCACAGCTCGTAAACGTAGATTATATTGAGTGATCGTGTTCAGTTTCATTGATGAAATCCGCCCTAAATTGATAAGTGCAAATGTTAAAATTGACATGTCAGTTTGCCATTTGCAGTTTTCAATTTAGTCTCAGACCGTAGTAGTGTAGTTATGTGATTCCGCTTGTAAATAAAACCAATAAATGTATCAAATTTACGGCTGCAAGGATCCTGGACATCATGACGCAGGGAATGTGAATTTCATGAGTTCATCTCATATTAAAGCTTTTTAAATAAAAATGCTGTATCATCAGCTGAATAACAACTATCTTCTTCTAATGTATAAAATTCTCGTGTCACGGTGTTTGTTAAAGAACTCCTCCGAAACGGTTTGACCGATTTTTATTATTTTTTAACCGACTTCCCAAAAAGGAGGAGGTTCTCAATTCGGTTGTATTTCTTATATTTTTTTTTATGTTTGTTACCTTATAACTCCGACAATTATGAGCCGATTTGAAAAATTCTTGTTTTATCTTAAAGGATATACCTACTTGCAGATTGGTCCCATTCATTTTAAATCGAAATAGCTGGAATTCGTCTACTTGGATGATGCTGTTATGTCACCCAAGTAATCGAAATTGCGTATTTTGCTTTTCTGCGATTTTGCAGTGGTGTTGTTAGGTGTGGGGTACCACTAAAAACTGAATAATAAAAAACTTTTTACAAAAAAATACAACCGACTTCCAAAAAAAAACACTACAAAGTAAAAAATAACTTTAATTTCGGAAGTCGGTGTCAAAATACGAAGAAACTAACAAAAACACCAACTTCCGAAATTAAAGTTAATTTTTACTTTGTAGTGTTTTTTTTTTGGAAGTCGGTTGTATTTTTTTGTAAAAAGTTTTTTTTTGTGTATACTCAGAAGGTCTGAGAATATATCGAAGGGTACTTAGTTTTTTTTTCTTTGCCAAAACAACGTTTGCCGAGCGAGTCTGTTAGTTATAATATATAATTTGAATTTCAGAATTTTATAGCAACTTTGAAGTAAATATTCAAATGCAAATATTGAAAGAATAATTATTTATACACGCAATCTCATTTCTGTCACCGGTGAAGCGTTGTAAGCATATTTACAAATATTGATTCAAAACGAGCCGCAGTCAAAATGTTTGGATAGTCAAGCTCCCATGTCTTCTATGGGTACTACAAATAATGGTGTCTGTAGATTCGATGGGATGATTTGGTCCAGTAGTTTTGCTGTGGCAATGTTACATGCTTCACTTATGAGTTTTTAAGTTGCTTTTTTTACTTTTTATAGGCACGCGTTTGACCACTATCTCACCCGATGGTAAGCGATGATGCGGTCTAAGATGGAGCACAGTTTGCCTAGTATTAACTTATTCACTTTTGACTTAAAGACTCCCAGTTTGTGGCTATCAGGAAAAACAGACTCCGGCAGGGAATTCCACTCCTTTGCTGTACGCACTATGAATGACTTACCAAAACGGTTTTGTGCGTGTGGGTGGGATGTCCACCTTGTAACGGTGGCGCATCGCCGTTCGTCTTGTGGTCCAATGATGGAACGGGCTTGGCGGAATTAAATTATGCAATTCCGTCGCACATTCCCCAAAATGCAACCGATAGAAAACCGACAGGCCAGCAATTCAGCGTCGATGCTCAAGACTTTGGAGCCTAGACTCGACGAGCCTATCAATACCGATGATCCTCTTGGCTTATTTCTCAATTGCAAGGGCATCATGCTGGTATTTGGCAGATCCGTCCCAAAAATGAGAGCAGTACTCCATACACGATCGAACTTGCGCATGATCGAGTTTGAGAAGCTGTTCCGGCGTGAAGTACCGTCTCACCTTTGCTAGAATCCCCAACTTTTTTGCAGCCACTTGAGCTGTTGCCTCTATGAAAAGGCCGAAATTGAGGGTAGAATTTAACCCTAAGAAGCTCAAGTTGATTGGATAAAGGAACGGCTACACCTCGGACTGGAATATCCGAATGGACGAAGAAAATCCATTCTGAAGCTCTATTCAAGTGACAGTGGTAGCGATTGACAAAACGACAAAAATGTATGGGACTTACAAACGCTGTTGAAATTTTACGTGATCAATCCTAATATGCCGCGTGTATCTGACATCGACGCACAAACGATTTCCATGGGTCCAGGGCATGATTCTGGACATCCTAGACTTAGAATTTTTCGTCGGCTTTTTCTCATTTTTTTCAAGGGTTTTTTACTTTAGACTGCTCATAATCGTTATTCTGACCTAACCCAGTGAGATTTTTCATAAAAAATAATCAATTAACTACTTTCACTAAAAAGAGCAATCTGAATAAAACCACAAATAGATATCAGCTCAGCTAAGCTGATACCTACTTGTGGTACTCTTGAAAAAAATTAATGAAAAAATGAGAAAATAACCGACGAATAATTCCAGGATGTCCAGAATCATGCCCTGGACCCATGGAAATCGTTTGTGCGTCGATGTCAGATACACGCGGTATAAAACTAGCTTCTGCGCGCATATCCCGTTCCTGTGGGAATTTCAGAAAATTCTCTCTGAATGCTCCTCTGTACTTCCCAACAAACCTGCCAAATTTTAACTATCTACGACCAGTAATTCGGATGTACGTTGTCCGTCAATCAATCGCTAATTCATTAGCACTGCCGAAATAGCTGGTTTGGTTAGGACTTCCTGAAATTCCTACGGGAACGAGAAAGAACGCAATTTGCGCGTACGAAGTCGCGGACAAAAGCTAGTCCCCTTATAAATAATTATGCAATTTAGCATTGCGGCGGTCGCATTCGCTAATAGGATGGGACTATGTCGAGCGGCTCGTAAAATTCAATTAATATTGGCCTGACGTTGTTAGTCTGATTTTAAAAATATCGAACCATATAATCTAAGTATACTAATATTATAAAGCAGAAGAGTTTGTTTGGTTTGTTTGTTTGGTTGGTTGGTTGAACGCGCTAATCTCAGGAACTACCGGCGGAACTATTACAGATTAATGCAGCAGGCTGCATTCATGTTCTGTAAATTTTCTATAGAAAATTTGAATTAGGAACGATTACTGGTAGATAATTTCTAGGCCTCTGAGCATTTTCTGGTTAGTTTTTTTTTTAAGGATGCGGCTTCTTTGTGGTTCATTACTTGAAAGATAAAAAACCCGTATTTCTTAAAAAAACTTTGGTTTTTTAAATATTTCTCAAAACAAGACAACCTTTGGTCAAACATCAATAGCATGGATAACATTCGGGAAACAAAAACACCAACAATTATTATAAATTCACATTTATTATTTCCAAAGGAATTTTACATCACAAAAAATCGAAACAAAAACCACTTAAAAATGTTTTTACAAAATGCTAGTAAACATTATTAGATACTGAAAATAATTATTAAATGCTCAAAGCAAACGGTACAGTCGTTCTTTCATTATTGTTTTGAAAAGATCGAATAAAAACAAAATACAAAAATGAACATACCCGATTACATAACATTTATCTTTCATTTATTTTTGTTTAAATAAATAAAATCCAAAATAACTCAAACTTCTATGGTAACTAAAATAGTATAAATACCGACTGTACCTTTTAATATCTATAAAATCTAAGTCATGGTACTACATTTTACAGATAAAATAATATGCTAATATAATTTCTAGCCTGCAGAAAATTTTGGTCTGTTTCAAACTCAAGTAAATTAAATGTAAAATTATTTTAATTTGTAAATCAAATATTAATATCAGTACTCAGTTCACGAGCTTTTAATGCTTCTTTTTATATTTTGCAAACTTTCCGTTTATATAAAAAGATGTTATCTTTTTTAATTAACAGTTGAGTTATTGGCGATGGAGAAAAACTGCTTCTATTCTATTAGGATTTAATTACATATTTTCTTTCTTACTTTAATGCAATTTTACTAGATAATGTTTTCTTTAGAGAAATCATATGTTCAAAAGGATTTGTTGAAAAAATATTAATTAGTAATACAGTTTTAAATTTAAGTTTAGGCCAAATCGGAACACTTTCAATATGAATTAAAATTTTAATACAATTAAAAAACGTGTTGCGCCGACCCCAAATAACATGGGATAAGGGCAGTAAGATGATGATTATTTTCTATCGTGAACTGAGATATCATTCATTCATGCAACTGTTATCACATTAAGTATCCATATTTATAATATTTTATATAATTTACATTTAAACAACATCGCTTTTCCCTCCACGAGTAAGCTTTCAATATTCCGAAATATTCTTAAAACAACAATCCGAAGACATTAACAGTCAATACGATTAACATTTTCACTTTTCAAGCGTCGATAATATCCTTCTTTTCGTATATCTTTCGGAAAAAACATCTTTCCTTATTCTTTATCTTTCCTTCAAAAACACAAAATTAAATAATAATTATCATTCATAACATAAAAGCTCGATTTTGTGACAATAATTATTATTTTAGATACATGTTATTAACTATTTAACTAGTATGGCAACTTTTCGTATAACATACTTATAATATTTACACTATTTACATTCACAACGTACTTAAACTATATTTGTTTTAGCTAGTCTCCTATTAAACAATCATAATACTTAAATGAAAAAAAAAATACAAATCTGTGATCTGGCAAACTGATAGTTAAGATAAAACTTAATTTGCGCGTTATTAAAAATTAGATCTTAATAATTAATTACAATATTGTAATCGAATAATTCTTTTATCTAAACGTGTGTATCTTCTACACAAATTCAGTCTTATACATCTTAATGAAGATGCAAAACTATTTTACAATATAGGTATTTTTCGTTCTATCAAATTGACATTTATTGTTCATTCTAATAATAATAATTAGTAGGTAATAGAATAATCTATTTTCAAATTATTGTGTCATAAATGTCAAAATCAATTAATTGGCAATATATTATTTGGCAAATATATTGATTGCGTCAAATAAAACAAGTCAAACATGACGAAATAATTCAATTTAGTGAAACAAAAATCACACTTTATGTAAAAAAGGAAGTTAAAAAAATCACAACGGACGGGTCCAAAGTTCCAAACCGATTTTCACCAATTTTTATCACATTAAATGTACACTTTACACATTTTTTTAAATCACTTACACTAAGGCCTTTTTTCTCGGCCAATGACCTGTCAATGTACACTTGCGGCCTTTACCTAGTCCACTTTTTGTGTCACTTTGTCACTGGTTATAATACTACAAGTGTTTTGTCCCTTTTTTAATATTTTTTGTCTCAGTCACACTCTTTAGTAACTTTAGCATGTTCTAGAGATGTGTCGGTGGATTTTGTCACGCATTTTGGCTCACTCGGCATTTGGGTTGGAGAGTTTCCTGTAAAAAGAAAAAAAAAAAGATTAAATCAGCAACAAAAACATTAGAAGTAAAAACTAAAAACGTTTTTTTTTTCTTTGTTGTTAATATGTTATCAAATCAATCTGCTAAACCTTTGCCCAAAAATCCGCCCCTAAGACGACCCACTGACCCAACTATGTTAGGGTCGGTTCCAGTCTAACCATAATATACTGGAACCATTTCTAATTTCAGCTAAATACCAGTATTGTAGATGGAGCGACTGGGTAATAGTTCTACTGAGACTTTTTGCTACTGACTACCCGTACCGACTATTAAAGATGTTCAAATGACAGCCGGGACCAGCGACTGTGAACGGGTTAACGTGCTTTCCGAGGCACCGAGTAAACTCGTTATGAAACGTATCTTTTCGGACGGTCACCCATTTATTTTTCATTTCCTACGCAAGATAGGTAAGGATAGTGTGATCGCTATTCTGACAAATAAAGTATAAGTAGTTAATTGTATGTTTGCCCGTTAAAAAACCATGTAGGTACCTAAAAATCAAAGTTTACTTGTTAACCAAAATAGGTATAACTCATCTATCTATATCTATACATATAATAAAACTGTAGAAAAGTGGTTTTTGTACATGAAAAAAAAATCCAAAAAAAATAGCTAGGGTGAAGAACAACCAATAGAACCCATTTCCAGCATTTTTAGAATTTGTGTCTGTTTGTCTGTTTATTTGTTCGGGCATCACGTAAAATCTGCGAAAGCAATGTAGATAACTTTTACACACAAGGATTGAGCGTAACTTTGAGTAACATTTAGTTTTTGTTTCATTACAATCGGTTCAGTCTATCAAAAGATATTTGAATTTAAAGTTTTTCAGAAGTAAAATTAAGGTTATGTGCACTTAGTCTCATTATTACTTCACGAAACTTTTATACATAACAATAAACTGTGCGTAAATTGTAGTAATATTAAGTTTTTTGTTTTATCGTAATCAGTTCATACCTAATAATAAAAAATGTGAAAATAAAATTATAATTATTATAGTCTTTCCGAAGTAAAATATTGAAATAGCGCCATCTATCAAACTTATACTGGACTATACCTAGAGATCAATCTCTAGGTATAGTTTGCACGCAGTTGACTGCGTGCAGTATTCGAGAGATGGCGTTGGCGTGTAACGTCAATTTTCTGAATGATGTTCCTTGAAAGAATGACCATCGCCCATGTCTGCATTTGAGTCAAGTTGATTTATCTATTTTTCATCTATGCTAATCTATACTAATATTATAAAGTAGAAGAGTTTGTTTGTTTGTGTGATTGAACGCCCTAATGTCAGGAACTACTGGTCCGATTTGATCAATTCTTTCAGTGTTATATAGCCCATTTATCGAGGAAGGTTATAGGCTATAATATATTATCACGCTAAGACAAACAGGAGCGGAGCAATAATAGAAAATGTGACGCAGACGAAGTTGCGCGGGTCAGCTAGTGATGAAATAAATATTCTAGAAAGTGGTGACAGCCGTGCGATTTGAGAGCCTTTACGTAAATTTTGACGGCCAAAAAGTGCAGATTCTCAGCTAAATTTGAATTTTATTTGGACGGTAGTGTATTCCTGGGTGAAAACAGTGTTTTCCTTCGAAACCATTATTTTACATAGAAACCTACCCAATGAGAAAACATTTATCTTTCATGAGCCTGAATATAATTATGCGATTACATCAGATGTTTGAACACTGAACAGTTCTGTTTACTGGCTATAATTAATGTGAACCACAGAACAATTATGGGGAACAAAAACATTTGAGTGCCGGACAAAATGGATACTCTAATAATAAATACCTCTTTTAAAAGCTTTATTTGTGTACGATTTTGGGGTTATTTATAAGAGTAACTTTGGATTTGATCATTTCGTATTTATAAGTCGCGTTCGCATCGCTATCGCAAAATTGACGCTTGTATCATGATACTGCGAATTTTTACGTTTTTTAGGTGCGAGAATTGGCCATCAGATGTTATTCGCGGGACAAGGTTTTTTCACTGTTGTAAATAATCGAGTAACTTTCAAATCGAAGCATAATTATATTAAGGAAATGAATAAAACGATATTAATTAAAAAACATTAACGCAATTATTGCATTTACCTATAACTTCTTTTTCTTGCTGAGAGTACTTGTCATTTATGTTTTTTTTTGACGTAGTTTTAAACATCCAGGAGCGAACGCAGTCCGAACCTTGTGTTCCACGGACAGCTCGGAATGGAAGGGCAACATTGTTTTATACGTAAACATTGATACATGGTGTTTTGCCTATCATATTAATGTTTTTTTTTAATAATTGCGCCTGTAGGTAGTTATGTCGGGTAAATTAACAGGGTCGCCTTTGTAAGTTGACTGAAATGGCACCTTGTATAGAGAGAAGAAAATTATGCGATTCAATTTAAAATCTGAAGTTGCTTGCAGAAAATGCAGATTATATTTTAAAAGAATACAATACAGGTTAAGCTGACATCGTTTCAGCATTTAGAATATGATATTGCATTCAGAAGTAGTATGGCCCTTGCGCAGCTAAATCATGCAAATTGAGATCAGATATCTATTTGTTGAGTTTTACAATTTTATATAAAATATACTGGAGAGGAAAAATTATGTGAAAGCATTTCTTAAACAGGATTTTAGAAGCTTGAACATGGAAATCTGATTTAGGAGTTGGGATAAGAACTTGATAAGATTTTATTAAGTCGGCTTATTGTAATCCAATGGACATTTTGAATAAAAATCTGTCCTTTTACTTAGTATAAAGTTAACAACAGAAATAGCTAACAGTAGTAAATTATTTATACGTCATTAATAAATAGTAAAATAACAAAACTGTAGATACGGTTTTACTTTAGAAATATACTTGCTTTTGCTCGCGACTTCGTACGTGCGTGTCCCGTTTTTCCATTCCCGTAGGAATTTCAGGAAATCCTTTAGTGCCCCTACACCCCCCAAGGAACCTGTATGCCAAATGTCAGCTTTCTACGATCAGTAGTTTCGGCTGTGCGTTGTCAGTCAGTAACTCAGTCAGTAAAGATCACTTTAATGAACTATCAGAAGTAAAGATCACTTTAATGAACTATCAGCAGTGCGATTCTGTAGACATGTCGAAGTGAACACTTAGGCGAAGTGAACGACAAGTAGGTAAGTACCTAAGCTGTCAAACCATACAAACAAGATGGCATGACCGCTCACTTGTCGTTCACTCCACCTAAGTGATCACGGTGAGATGTCAACAGAATTGACCGGCTGAACTAAAAGGTGTATGGTACAAAATCATACAAAACGAGCCACCTCATATCCCCTGGTTTGATAGCAATACCATAAGCCGAGGTACTGTTGTAACTGCTCATCGGGTTCGTTCGGGACACATGCCATTAAGAGCCTTTGCGTACCTTATGAAAAAAGTAAGTTCACCCAATTGCGAGGTTTGTGGTAAAAGAGAAGATGTACAACATCTCTTGATGGAATGCGTCAAGAACGAATCTGAAAGAAATGAAGTTAGAAATAGGTTAGATTTAGGCATGTTTTATAGTTTTTTATCTCGACCTTTGTCCCGAGAAGCTAAATTGATTTACTCATTAGTTAATATTTAAAATTTTTGTATAGCTTAGCTTTTTTGTTTGTAATGCAAGATAAGTTTATGATGGGGCTGACAAAAGTCACTTAAAATAAAGATTAAAAAAAAAAACTCAGTAACGGAAGAATTTTATATATTAGGATAGGATTTAATAATCTTATTTGAATGACAAGTGAATTGCTGGGTTAGGGCGGTGCCGTTGCAATGCCGGTATAGTGTGCTATACAATATGTGTCCGGCATAATATTTCTGGAGGTACAACAACAACGCTTGGTTGCAAAAAAAAAAAAAATCTTTTACCATGTAACAAATTTAGAAATATGAAAAAAGATTCCAACGAATTAAGAATCTCCTCCTTTTTTGAAGTCGGTTAAAACGAAACAGATGTTTGTTTCATTCAAAAAACTCGATAAAATGTATGGTATCAGCAGTGCGATTCTATAAACATGTCGAAGTGAACACTTAGGCGAAGTGAACGACAAGTGAGCTGTCAAACCATACAAACAAGATGGCATGACAGCTCACTTGTCGATCACTCCACCTATAAGTGATCACGGTGAGATGTCAACAGAATCGACCGGCTGATGTCGCGATTTCGGGGTTTGTCTTACTGTTATTGTATGCTCTAAAAGGCGTTCATATTAGCCTGCATCATACAGAAACACTTAGGTGAAGCCAGACGAGCGTAATTTTGTGAGTTGTGAGTCGCGTAAAATGAGTCGGCGGATTTCGGTTTCATACTACAGTCCAACTCATTTTTCGTCGCGGTGTAGTACAAACAGGAATTTAGTATGAAACCGGATGCAGGGTAAATTCCGCCGACTCATTTTACGCGACTCACAAGTCACAAAATTACGCTCGTCTGGCTACATCCTAAGTGTTTCTGGCTTTACCTTAAGATTAAGAAAGCTCAAAAACCGGGCATTAGTAGTAATATTTCCAAGGAAATCTACCTTCCTTCTCCCTTATTAAGTCCGACTTTGATTAAGTTTTCCGTCTACGGCATAATTTATGCTAGGCCGAGCTACTCCGAGCCGAAACACGAATAATCCTCGAGCCTTTTCCACCTCGCTTGACCTTATTCAAGTATACTTACTTCATTAAATCTTTTAGAACGATTTTTCAACGCTTCGCAGAAAAAAGACCTTGAGAGAATATTTTGTACTAGTGTTTACTTTACGAGGTTTGTTACTAAGGGGCCTTTTCCGGTCATGCTTTAAAATTTCGAGTGACACCCCGCGTTATTACACTTTTGACAAACAAGTGACGTCACCAGCTCTTACCCACAGAACTTTGAGTCGCTTTAATCGCGAAACTTTGTAAATTATCATTGATTCGAAGAGGCGAAACATACTTACATGCAAAATCATCATTTGCCTAGCCTTTTCCCAACTTTATTGGGGTCGGCTTCCAGTCAAACCGGATTCAGCTGAAAACCAGTATTTTACGAGGAGCGGCTGCCTACCAGACCTCCACAACCCATTAAATGGGTAACACGGTTCTCCTTGGCAAGACTGGGTCAGATTTTCTGACTTCTGACTATCCGTAACGACTGCCAAAGATCTCCAAATGACAGCCGAGACCAATGGCTTAACGTGCTTTCCGAGGCACGGAGGAAACTCGGTATGTTAAGATGGTCACCCATCCACAGAACAACCTCGGCAAGCGTTGCTTAACCTTGAAGATCGACGTGCGGCTGTTATTATTTAGCCACAAGCTCCTCCATACATGCAAAATATTTTTTTTAAATGTATCTGACGGACCGAAATGAAGTTAATATTTTTCTATCCAGGAAAGTTATACTTACTTGTTGCTTAGGGTTTAAGTTTTAGAGGAAAACATTGCTTAAAAACTTACCATTTATTCTAGTAGGTTTTAAGTGCGGTAACGTGTTAGTAGTTCTGTCCAGCACACTTTTGCTGTAGTAGACGCTATTATTCTCCGGGTTGAATCTCACTGGCGGCGAGTTGGAGCAACTTCTTGAGTCCATCGCCAGAGATCTGGGCTCTAAGTGGTACCTGGGCTCTAACTCTGGCATCTGAGTGAGGTTCAGTGGGTTTCTGTTGGGGTTGCTGTAGAGAGATGGGGGTGGTGGTGTAGCATATAGCTCTGGAGGGAGCAGCTGTTCTGCTGGTAGCTGAAATATAAAAGTTGTGTTAGTTAAGAAGGAACTACATATGGAGTTTCTGTTTGTTCCTTAATGAAGTATTTTTCTCCATTTTTATACCTCAACCATTGGTAATGAACAAATAGAGTCCTTTTAATATTTTATATTAATGTACCTTTAAAAGTGTAATTTAATGATCTAAGGAACTAAATTAACTGACTGACTTAGATAATTAAATTACACTTTTATTACGCAGTTTAATTTATTTTGTCTTTGTGTTTAAAAATAAAAGCATGATGGATTCCAAGTGAGTTAAATTTTCGGGTATAATAAGCAAGGTATAGTAAGAACATTTGAATGAGAAATAACAATTTGTTTCCCATTCTTCAAATTACATAGCAATTTATCGTTTAACAGATTAACAAACTTCATCATTTGGCCGTTTTATTAGCGAAATGACATTAGTGATTCACGGAATTTAAGTTTAAAATCAATTTTCTAAACAATCATAGGGACTACTCATACTTATTAAATTCTGTTCAGCTTATGTCCATAGATAACAACGATTTTGTATGGTCAGGTTTCCGCATCTATTCAGTTTTCGCAGCAAACAAGTATAAAATGAGGATAAATGTGTTATTATCATGCGAGTGCTACAGATAGAGATCAGCGCTGTTACTACTAATAATAATAATCCTACTAATATTATAAATGTGAAAGTTTGTATGTTTGTATGTTTGTTCGTCAATCACGCAAAAATGGCTGATGAGATTTGAATGAAATTTGGCACACATATAGTTCATATCCTGGAATAACACATAGGCTACTTTTTATCCCGATAAAAGGCATAGCTTGATGGCGGCGGAAGAGGAAGTGGAAATCAGACGTTTCTGCTGCCTTAGTACTTCAGATTCACAAGTACCAGGAGAGCATAATCATGTCGAAATATTTTCTGGTCCGAATTTGTGAGCGCCAAAGATTCTCGAGTACCAGGAGAGCAGACATAATATATGTCGAAGTATTTCTGGTCAGGTTTTTTTTTGCTGGAAAATAGATTGGCTTTCATTGCAAGCTTTCATGTTTGTATGTTTGGATTTTTGTCCGTCAATCATTCAAAAACGGCTGAAGGGATTTAGATGTAATTTGGCACGTATGTAGGTCACATCCTGAAATAACACATACGCTACTTTTTATCCCGGTAACATACATGACTTAATGGAGACAGAGGAAGCAGTGGAAGTACAAAGTTTCTGCTACCTTAGTACTTCAGATTCAAAAGTACCAGGAGAACAGAAACATGTCAAAATATTTTACCGGTCTAGAATTGTATTAAGAGTGCTAAAAGATTAAGTACCAGGAGACCAGCAACATGTCAAATTATTTTTGGGCAAGTTTTTTTTTATTAGCAGAGCAGAAACTTTTCGAAGTATTTTGGGACTGGAATTGCGAGCGTCGTCTCAGTCTCAGTCTACAGATTCACCAGGAGAGCAGAAACATATCGAGGTATTCCGGGGCCGGAATTCCGAGCGCTACAGATTCACAAGTACCAGGAGAGCAGTAACATTTCAGAAGTTTTTTTGGGGCTTGATATGAGCGCTTTAGATTCACAAGTACCAGGAGATCAGAAATATGTCGAAGCAACGCTATACATTCACAAGTACCAGGAGGGCAGAAACATGTTGAAGTATTTCGCCAGAAAATTACGAGTGCTACAGATAGATTAAAATACCAGGAGAGAAATATCTGAAAGTTTTTAAGTTGCAGGAATTATGAGCGCAATACATTCCATTATATACATTGTACCAGAAACATGACGAAAGAAAAAAAAAAGATTTTTCAGGGCTGGAAATTGTAAATGCTATAGATTCACAAGTACCAGGAACGCAAAAACATTTCGAGATATTTTCGGTGCCGGAATTGTGAGCACTAAAGATTTACAAGTACTAATAAGTAATTAGTAGGATAGTAGGACTTTAAGAGTAGTCCAGTTTTTCTTGAAATTGAGATAAGACGAGATGAGATGAGATGAGATGAGATGAGATGAGTGAGTGCCAAAGATTCTCGAGTACCAGCACAGCAGAAACATGTCAAAGTACTTAGGGTAGTTTTTTTTTACTGGAAAATAGATTGCAAGCGATTCAAAAGTACCAACCAGGATAACAACATGTTGGAGTATTTCTGAGGCTGGAAATATGAGCGCTAAAGATGCTTATGTACCAGGAGACCAGACACATGTTTAAGTATTTTTGAGCAAGATTTTTTTTACCAGGAGTACAGAAACATGTCGAAGTTTTTACTGTGCTGAAATTGTGAACACAATAAGACTCACAAGTACCAGGAGAGAAGAAACATAATTATCCAAATAGTTTTGGGGCTGGTATTGTGAGCGCTAAAGTTTCACAAGTATCAAGAGACCACACACATCAAAGTATTTCCGGGGCTTTAATTGCATGCGGTTTGGATTCAAAGGCACAGGTAACCAGAAACATATCGAAGTATTTCTGACTCTGTAATGGTGAACAATTAGGATTTAAAAGATACCAGGAGAACAGAAACATGTTGAAGTAATATTGAGGCTAAAAATATGAGCGCCAAAGATTCACAATACCTGGAGTTATTCAAAATATTTTGCGCAAGAATTTTTCTGGGCTGGAATGGTGAAAGCTATAGATTCACAAGTACTAAGATAGCAGACACATGTTGAAATTTTTTCGGTGCTGAAATTGTGAGCAGTTAGGATTCAAAAGTAACAGGAGAATAGGAACATGGCGAAGTTTTTTCCGGGCTGGAAATATGAGAGCTAAAGATTTACAATTACCAGGAGACCAGAAACATGTCGCAATATTTTCGGGCCTAGAATTGTGAGAGGTTAGGATTTAAAAGTGCCGGGTGAAACCAAAAACATGTCAAAGTATTGCCAAGGCTAGAATTATCAGTACTACAGATTTACAAGTAGATACCAGAATACCAGACAATTGATTTACTTTTCGACCAGAATCGTGAGCGCGAAAAATTCACAAGTTCCTTCCAGGGGACCACAAACATGTCGAAGTAATTATAGGACTCACTATCTGGATATCAGAATCATGAAGATGCAATTACAAGAATGACAATATGAGGCAACTAAGTTGCACACCAGTTCTAAAGTCTACGCAGACGAAGTCGCGGGAAGAAGCTAGTAATATAATAATATCCTTGGACATTTCACACAACGCCGTATAGTCCCAAGCTAAGCAACCTAATGCTTGTGTTATGGTAACTAGATGGCTGATAAACTACTTATATACATTTTTTTTTTTGTAAATACATACATATTATAGATAGAAAAACACCCAGACTCGGAACAAATATTGGTAGGTCGTACAAATATTTGTTCCGTGCGGGAATCGAACCCGCGACATGCTGCGCAGCAGTCAATCGCTCAACCACTGCGCCAACCGTGTCGTCGAACTGTTACTACTAGTTTACTTACCACGCTTTACGCGGCTGATAGAAGCAGAACTGTATAAGTGTGACCAAAATTATTCAGCGAAACACAAATGGAGCTGAATAAGTGCGAGTAGCCCCTTATTCCGTGACTTATTTTCTGTTTAAAAGATAATCAATACTCACCAAACCACTAGTATTCAACGGCAAAGCATTCTTATACTTCAACCAATCTTCATACACCTTGTCGTACGGCTGTCTATGACATTCATTGGGCCCAACATTCGGCATATGCAAGCTACTCATTGGCCCCAAACTCTGTATGCTGGGACCAAGGTTTGGCATTTGCAATGTTGGTGCGTAAGGCCTGCGGTATTCCATCGGTCGAACTTGTATGTATTGGTTGCAAGGATCGATATTGTGGTCGTAAAATCTGTCACAGTTGGTCGACATGTCGTATTTGTCCGTAGTCTTCGATATTAGCGGTCGTATGGAACTGTAGTCGGTCGTAGAAGATTTATTTGAGCAGCTGTCGCTTATTTTTCCGTCTAGTGGTATAATATCTGGATTTTTATCTGTAAAGAGGAGATAATAAATTCTTTTTAGTGCTCGTTCCTTTGTTTTTTATGTGAATTCTGTTAGAGCGAGTGTTTTTGATGTTTCGTTGGTTTGGGTCTGTAATTACAGAATGTTTAAGGGTTGTAAAGTTTTTGAAGAAAATTATTGCGTTGATCTATACTAATATTATAAAGAGGAAACATTTGTTTGTAAGTTTGTATGTAGGGGGTAATCTCAGGAACTGCTGGTCCGATTTGAAAAATTTTTTCAGTATTAGATAGCCCATGTATCGAGAAAGGATATAGGCTACATATCATCACGCTAAGACTAAAAGGAGCCGAGCATTAATGGAAAATGTGACGCAGACGAAGTTGTCAGTTAGTTTTTTTATAATTTCGTTATTCTTACAATACAGTAACCTTAGTAAAGATATCTTTAACATTATATTCAGTGCGAATACCTTATATTAAATGTTTAACGGTTTTCAAAACCTTTCTACGAGCACTTCTGTCAAGTGGAAAATTCCTGCAGTTCGAAGATTGCTATACGATTTTTTGCGAACAAACGATTTCGAAAATGTGTAGTATTTCGTGAAAATGTATTATGCTTCGTCGATATTCGAATCCCATTTGAGATAAATCGAATATTTCGGATCGTCCCTTTCAACGGCTTGAATTTCTTGGAAAAAATCCGTCAAAGCCTTTAACAACCGGTGTTCTCTTCAGCACTTGATATTTTCGTGAAATATTTTATTTTAAAATTGTATTTATAGTGCGACGTTTATTATAACAAAAACTATTCGGTTCAATAACACATTGTACAATAATTAGACAATATTGCGATAAGATGAAGTTCCTTTGAGTAGTAGCGTAAAATACGATCAATGACATTGCTTCACATTTTGACTGTTCAACAACATTCATTGCGTAGTCGCATTTTCAATCAGACGAATTTTTAAAACAAATGCAGCAATAGTTTAGAAATTGAATTAAAAATCCTTAAGTTAATGACAGCCTTTTTTGATTTAAGGGATGTTTTAAATATCGCTTTTAGACGTCTTTTAGCGATAGGTATTGTATTTTTCCGTCCCATCACATTTGCATAATTATAAGTACCTACTCGTACGTTTTATTATTTGTTTATATATAACTAGCTGACTTGTCCCCACTTCGTTAAGCGGTATTTTCGGGTTAATCTATAACTACTACTAGTAACTTTTACACTTCTTTTTTTGTTTGACTCTCATTTCGCAGGTGTGCTGGAAGAGATTTCAATAGAATTAAGCATCACCTTTGTACCTATTTTCTGTTTCCTTTCTCGTGTACTAATAAATGGTTTCTAAAGTTGTATTTCTCTATTATTTAGTCCTCCTACGCACTAGCGGTTCGTTTGAGCCGTCAGCCACGGCCAGCCGCTCTTGAAGTTTTGTGCCCGTTAAGTGGGTACAACGACAAGCGGTTGCATATTCAACTGGAAAAGCGGCTGGCCGCTGAAACAACTGCTACGCGGTTCTACCGCTAGTACTTAGGAGGACTATTGATTGCTGTAATTAAAGAACTATACATTTTTAGAAAACGAGTTTCGCAATTGGAGTGACAATTTGTCCATAAAGAAAACAGTATTCTCTTCTAAGATTATTCTAAAAGAAGTTTTTCCAGTCCTAAAATTCAAAATTCAACGCTCTATTTCACCCTGAACAAAGGACCAAAACCTTAAGCCTTCTAAACCGAACCAAAAGACCAGAATACTATTCAAATTACACACAATTCTGAGGGTATTTCAATTAAATATTCAGCACAGTATCAGTGGGTGGCCAGGTTTAGTAGGTAATTCATTTGTCTAGCTTTTGCCCGTTTGCTCTCAAGTGGGCTTAAGATACGGTCAGGACGGCTTATGGTTTAGTCTTAGAGTACAGGTATATACGTCTTAGCCTAGGTATCTGAATTATATTACCAAAGAACTTACTACTACTGCTAGTTATAGACTATTCTTAAGAATTATTATTTAATTTAATTATTATTTGTGGTAAAAAAAACTTTTTACAAATTGAATCAAGTTAATTGAAAATTAATACTGTGTAATTAAACCACATACAACTTTCAGTAAAACCGCATAATAAGTTAAATTTTAAACTACAACAAATTTCGATTAAACTACATAAAAAGTTCAATTACACCACACAAAAACGTCAAAGGTTCGTCACCATGTACATGGTGAACGTAAGTTCTTTGGCAATATTTCAGAGGGTGCAAGTACTCAAGTACCTTTTAAGTGTGTAACTAAATTTTATAGAGTTTTGCTATCAACAATGTACTAAATTGCAGTTTTTTCTCATTGTTCTCCCGTTCATAAAACTTCTTCTTGAGTACTTACACCCCCAGAAATATTGTTGATATATTAGAAGTGTTTTGTACATCATCCCAATTGCAGCACTGCTTTTTTCACAATCGAAAGCAACTCCAGAACCAAAAAGTATTCATTCTGAATTTTTTGCACGCGAGTACGATTTGCACTTGAACAGTTTTATATGCGTGGGAGTTGTTATGTTAATATAATTGTGAATTGTTAACAGACCTCTTGAAAGAGTTGTTATTAGAGAATCTGTGTGTTTGAGGCTTTTGGGAAGGTCAACTTTTTTTCCCAAAGTTTGGTTTGATTACTGTTTACACCTCACTTTAGGTGTCGCTAAGTAAACGGGTATCTGCTTATTTGGCAAGACGGTAACCTGCTTGAGATTGTAACGTGTGGGTAACCGAATTTATGTACCTACTTACCTAAACTATCAACACTTTCCGATTCTTTGGTTCCAGTTAGTGGTATATTGGAAGTCTCATCTTGCTGTCTCTTGTCCTTTTCATGTTTTCCTATGAACAAAAATAAAATATTAAATATTATGAATAAATAAAACAAACGAAAGGGTTGGATTTTCAGATTTTCTTGGAAACGTTATGAATTTACAGTAACATCTTTCGGTTTTAAATATTAGACGTTTACAGCTTCGTATTTAAAAAGTTAGTTTTAAAACGAAAATGTTTATTTGTTTTAAATTGTTGATTTAATTTGAAATGCTTTCGCAGAAAAAAAATACTGCCAGTTATAATCGGATAAGAGTCCTATTACATTTTTTACGGAAATTCATGATTTTTGACGCTGTAATTATCAGCAGCAGTAAGATATTTTAATAATTTGATCATGAATAACGATAGTGCCAGTCTCTTTCTTGTAAGTTAGAGTTACACATTTTCATTTTTCTTTTCGTGTAATTTACTATAAATATTTTACGAACTCAGTTTGCAAGAAAAAATGTCGGCGATGGAACTTTGACGGTCTAATTCACATTGTTACAATCAATTCTTTTAAAAGCTAAAATTACTAAAAGGTAAGTTGAATGTTTTACTTGTTTATTGGAGTTCTAGAATTTCTTTAAATTCCTTGAATTTTCACGGAAAAAAACCTAAAGAAAGCCTAATTTAAGCCAGAAATGTCTTGATTCAGCGTCCATTATATTCCAAATAAAAACAATTTTATCAAATAAATTAATATGATATAAAATTTCAATCTACAATGAATACCTTTCATTCGTTTTCGTTTGTCAATATAATAAAACAAAATTACAATAAATAAAATAAAAGTACTATATATTCTGCGTCAATTCAGCGCGCGCGCTCCTCAGTCTCGCGCGAGTGCCCAAATAAACTATAATCCTATTCAGACTAGTAAGTATCAAAATTGTTTCGCGGACTATAGATGTACTCCCAACGCAGACCAACCTAACTTCGTCTATTGCAAACGAGCATTTACGATTCGTAATAGGACTCTTAAAAGACTGTTGTTAAGAATTATTTGTGGCTAAAAAAAAAACTTTTCACAAATTGAATTACAAGTTAATTGAAAATTAATACTGTGTCATTAAACCACTTACAAATTTCAGTTATACCGCATATTAAGTTCAATAACATTACAACAAATTTCGATTAAACTACTTACATACAAAGTTCAATTACACCACACAAAAAAGTCACAAGGTTCAATTAGCCCACGTAAAAAGTTTAATTAGCCCACGTAAAAAGTTCAATTAATCCACATCCAAGTTCAATTAAACTACACCCATACTCACTCTCTCTCTTATTGCAGTACTTGCAGCAGAAGATGACGGCTGACACCGCTGTCATGGTGGCAATCACTGCCACTGCTCCCAGGACTATTATCAGGACTGTTGTCAGTTCCACCTTGACGGGGACTTGCGCTGTGGGGAGAACTGTGGCTTTTATTTTTCTTATCGAACATAGGAAGGGCTCTACTGATCTGAGGCTTTAGACAAAGTGCCATTCTATTAGCGATTTCGATTGGCGAAATGCCAAAATTTTCGATAGCGTTTATCAATCCCATACATTTGTGACGTTTTGACAATAGCCTTCGCCTCACTACCGCTGACAAAATGTCACTTGTATGGATGGAGCCTATGGTACGGTATATACATAAACTAATAAGGGAGCCTGTCCATTACAGCGGAGCGAGGAGAAATTTGTATAAAATCTCCGCATCACTGACATTTTGACTGACATGATTAGTTAATATTTCTCTTTATACTCCGCTCCGCTGCCTCACTTCGCGCAATGAGACGAGCTCTTTTAATGTTGATAAAACTGGTCAAACTTTATCATTATTTAACCGAGAAACTGCAATGAACAATGCCAATGTGTGTCAAACGATGTTTTTCAACACAGCTAAATAACAAGACTTAACAACAATATTCGATCATGTTTTGCCAGCTAGTAAATAACTTAAAACATATGAAAAACCATATTCATAATATGAAATCATACCTGTATGCCTTTGTGGGTATTTCAACAAACTGGAAGTTAATGTCAACGCTTCGCTAAAGCCCTTTCTGTTGAAGGCTCTCACTGACACCGCCAAGGCATTGCTTGCTGATAGACCCGCTACTTCAAACTCAGGGTCATCACTGCTCACATTGCGGAGAAGTAGGCCTGTTGCCATGTCGAAGATCTAAGTGGAAGAATGAGAGACATATTATTTAAGAATCGAGAATAGATGAAAAAAGCAGTTGTTAAAGTTAAACTAACACAAAATTATTGGTCAGGACGACTAAAAAGTTTGGCTAGACAATTAGCATTTTAAATATATATGATACGGTCAATCAGCTCTAATTTTAAACAAAAAATTAAAACACTGCAACCGCAGTAAGTGTTTAAACTATTTATCTATCTGCTAACCATTTCTGATACGACGAAAACCACGGTTATTTTTAAAACACTGAAAAATTATCTGCCGGAGTCCGTGTTTCCTGGTAACAACAATCTGAGGGTCTTAGGTCAAGAGTAAATATGTTACCCATAATGGGCTCCATCATCGACTACATCGTCACTCACCATCAGGTGAGATAGTGGTCAAACGCTAGTCATAAGCAATGAAAAAAAGTTGACGAATCTTAAAATCTACTTGGGGCGCAGCAAGCCCGCGACAAATTCCCAACCACTGCAACTCCTGAAAGCCAGAGTCAACAGAAGAGTACGGCGGGGGAGTAGGAAAAATTAAATATAATTTCCACTTCCCTCCTTATCAAGCAGGAGACAGATTAGAGCTAGGTCAAAAGGCACCAAGGGACATGTACAACTGGGTTAAGCCCAGTTGCCAAGCACTACGGATTATATATTCTTGGGGCGCAGCAGTTAAATGTCTCGCAGCCTTACTAATCAATCCTTATTATAATTATAAAAATCTTCCGTTGCTAAGTGAGTGACTGAAAGACATCGCACAGTCGAAACTACTGGTAGTAGAAAGTTATGGCATGTAGCTTAATTGAGGAGAGAATTAAGAGAGATATTCCCAAAATGTGTATGGGAACGGAAAAAAACAGGATACGCACGTACTAAATCGCGAGTAAAACTAGTATTTTATAACAGCAAGAGTTATTTTTGTAAAGTCGTTCACAAACGAGACAAGAAACAGATGAGTAAAGAAGCCCAAAAAAAATCCATGATGACGGAAACGCTACATAAAAGGACCTCAAAAACCCTATGTTATTTTATTCCCCAGACAAATGTAATACATGTCTGTTAACAAAGAATTTAATGTCGTCCAGGATTTATTTATATCGTATTAAGTGACAGTAACAAGACATATTGAAGCCTATTGATATCTTTTAACATAATTTATGAAGCCAGCAAGATACACTATTTCTTTTACTTGTTATGATTTATTTGTGTTTCTTTTGTTTTATTTATAAGGATTTTTGTGAGAACATGACCTGTTGAACGATTGATGTTTTAGTTTTTCATTTATACTAAATATTAAAAAGCTGACTACGGCGGTCACCAACTAGGTTTTCGATTAGCTGTTTCGGCCGCAGACTATTTTCCGAATTCGGTAAACCATCAACATAAACGAATACGGTCGGTAATTCTGTAATCGATTTAATGTAAATAGTCTAATGGGGTAAAAAACTGCTCATTTCTCACACTAGATGTCGCTACTGTTGAGTGTTCCCTGTCAACTGTCATTATACGTAAAGTGGTTGTAAACAAGTGTAATATTTTTGTTATATTTTCTGAATATGACAGTTTGTGCTGCTATTGATTGCAAAAATACAGGGATACATTTATTTCCTAAAGATGCCAAAAGAAGAAAACTGTGGGAAAACGCTGTTAGGAGAAAAAATTGGAAGCCTACAAAATGGTCGAAAATTTGCTTTTTTGCCAGCTGTGGAAGCTTTTCTCTTTTTTAACTCTTCTTTTAACTTAACTACATTCCAAGTCGCGTACATTTTAGCAATTTAATTCATAAACAAACTAAGACAAACAAGTCGCATACAAACAATATGGCGGTTGGTTAGGAACACTCAACAGTGTCGCCACCTACATTATGTTTGTAGTTTTTAACCCCATTCATTGAATCAATTCGTTTAAACCAAATTCGGTTCCCGCATTCGGTGGCAGACTTATTGTAAACGCGCCATAAAAGACAGATTTTGGTGAGCATAAATATTTAGTAATTAGGTATTTTCAAATTCAACCAATATTATTAAAGACATCGACATCAAAGTTCATTGATTCTTTGACGCAATTGAAGAAGCTATCGTTTTTTAAGAATTATATATTGCCCAAGGAAAATGAAAATATATGCAAGTACAAAAGAAAAATATTTTTCTAAAATACGAAAACAAATTACTGTTTTGTTGAAACTTCAGCTAAATAATAGAATCTCAAGACATTTCAAGAAAAAAGAAAATGATTGTTCGAATTTGAAGAAACGATTACAAGTTTGGAGAGGTTTCGAAAACAAAGGCTGACGAAGGTTGAACATTATTTCCCTATTAAAAGTTATATAACAAATTACAATCGAAAAATCTCTTGTAATATACGTTTAAAATTTATTGTTTGTCCAGGGCGGAAGTTACGGCGTAGTCACCTATCGCCTCCCGGCCGAATTCGGTCGTTAAGTCCTAAGGCTGTCCGTACACAGCCAATCCCGAACACGAAACACGGATCTCGGATTATTGATTTTGATCGTGGGTCGCGTTCGAGATTGACTGTGTACGTGCGGCCTTAGGACATAACGACCGAATCCGATACCCGATCTGTAACTCATCATCTGCCTAGCCTTTTCCCAACTACATTGGGGTCGGCTTCCAGTCAAACCGGATTCAGCTGAATACCAGTATCAAACGTTGAGCGGCTGCCTAACAGATCTCCACAACCCATTAACTGGGTAACACGGTATTTCTTGGTAGGACTGGAGTCAGATTTACTGGCTTCTGACAATCTGAAACAACTGCCAAAAATCTACAAATGACAGCCGGGACCAACGGCTTAACGTGCTTTCAGAGGCACGGAGGAAACTCGGTATGTTAAGATGGTCACCCATCCACAGACCAACCTTGGCCAGCGTTGCTTAACCTTGGAGATCGACCCGTGCGACTGTTGTTATTTAGATATATAAAGGTTTCCCGTCCTGGAGGTTGTGTTAATTTATTATAGAAAGGTAATCAGACACGGCCGGGTAGAGATTAGACGCAGGACCGACGGCTTTACGTGCTTTCTAAAACAAGGGGTGTCGCAATACCATCTTTTAAACTCCGGGTTACTGAGAAATACTGAAAAAATCCTAGTAAAAAGCCCTCTCATCTGTATAGCCTTTTCCTATCTATATTGAGATCGGGTTAAACCAGAGTGCCAATTCTGATATTTTTTACATTATATTAAGTTTAAGTTTATTATTATTATAAGTACATAACAAAAATACGACAAAACAGTACATAGCATATGGAAACAGTGGGTTGTACTACCAATTCTAAAATTAATTGTCATGTGTCCGGGCTCCTAAACTAGGTACGCAGACCTGTATCTTACGAGTCGGAGATTTTGCGGCTTCAATCTACATATTATATAATACAACCGTGACTTTCTGTTTGTTTACAATTTTTTTTTACATTCGCAACGCATTCGCAAACTGTCAAAAATTTATGTAAATTAAGGCTTTTTTGACAGTTTGCAATTGTCAATGACTTCTTTTTAAAGTTGAAAAGCGTTGTAGCGAAAATTGTTTAAAAATTAGTAGAATTGGCCCACATATCAGTCAAACCACTCACAAAGTCCGAATTCCGTAGTTTCGGCCGTAGTAGTAAGCATTTTCTACTTCGTATCACCTATGGACTAACGATTAGTCCCGAACCCGACCTAAGACAAAATACAAAATCCTTGATTTCAAATAGACCAGTTACAGGCACTTTTGAATAGTCAAGGTCTGTCAGTCAAATAGATGAAGCTAATCCTGGCGTGCTAGCGACATGAGCAGCAAGTTGTTTTGCAGCAAAACACACTCACCGACCCTATTTTCAGCGCGGTAGTTGCACGTTTCAAAGAGAAACTCCAAGAATTAATATGACAGCACGATTTGACAAAACTGTCAAATCATGTTGCAATTTATTCATAGTGGTTAGGTGATACGGAGCCCCTAGATACAGCTGAATTCCAGATTTTTACGTGAAAGCAGCCTCCTACCAGACCGCCTCAACCTTTTAACTGGGTTAAACGATTCTATGTATTGACAGGACTGGTGTCAGAATCTCTGGCTAATAGATAACCACAATGAAACATTTCGCACGACCGGGGAATTAAACCCTCGGCTCGGCAGTCTCGTTTTCGACCACGAGACAGGTGTTCAGTGAGGCTATCCGCTGCATATAATATACTAGGTAGCTGACCCGTGCAACGTCGTCAGCGTAACATTTTTCATTTCTGCTCCGCTCCTATTGGTCTTAGTGTGATGATATAAAGCCTATAGCCTTCCTCGATAAATGGGCTATCTAACACTGAAAGAATTTTTCAAATCGGAGTAGTTCCTGAGATTAGCGCGTTCAACCAAACAAACAAACAAACAAACTCTTCTGCTTTATAATATTAGTATAGATTATGTTGGTAAATGTATCCAGGCACAATTTCGTGTATAATTGTAAATAATTAGAATGTATTACCTATCTGCAAACTAGCATATATATTAGCAGCCTACGTTAATCTGCAAACTGAATAATTCGCTTATGACGAATATTTCAAAGTAATTTGTTGAAACTCGTAATTTAGCTGGAATCCAAACAATATAAAATAATTATTTACTCTGTGTGTGGACCAACTAACGTGAAACGAAACGACCGCTTGCAAGTTGTATTACGCAAGTTGACTTGTTGATCGTTTGAGTTGAAAACTTGCAGCAAGTTTGACTGAATATTCACGCAGCTCCATTTCAGTTTAGTACGTCAACTTGCACTGTGGCCTCAGTCAAGATTGATAATTGGAACTTATTCGGGCCACCCACGTTCCAATAACTCCATCAAAAAGCCATGAATGTGTTGGAAAATTTATCAAAAACTAGCTGATCCGCGTCCACTTCGTTGGGCAGCATATTCGGGTTTATCTATAGCCTATGACACTCACCAATAACGTGGCTTACTATTGGTAATACAATTTTAAAAATCGGTTCAGTAGATTCAGAGACAAACCCCCCCCCCACCCCCCAACAACCCCCTACAACCTCACAAACTTTAACTGTTGCTGTTCTGTTGTTGTTGCTGTTCTTTTCGATAGTAGATACTATCATTCTATACAGGACAGTTACAGGAACCTCTTAATAGAAAACTTGTAGCAACAGAAACTGTCAAAAAAGCCTTAGGTACTTTTCATACATTTTTGACAGATCGCGATTGAGACGCGAATGATCGCATTCGCATCTCGAATGTGAAAATTTGTAGAATTGGCCCTCAGGTGACGGGCGATTTCGATTCTAACCATTTATACGTATAACTCTTATCCCTTTTTGGCCATCTGCTACATCCGCTTAGACTGAAAGCCGACCTCAATATAGTTGGAAAAAGTCAAGATTTTCTTACCTCCAATAAGAATGATTGGTGGATTCCTCCATCATGTCCCGGCGTGCAGTTCAGAGTCAAAGAGTCGTATGTCACGTTGGTGATCTCACACGCCTTGGGGGTGGATGGTTTGTCTGTTTGGAAGAAAGAAGCATTACAATATGAAAAGTATTATTTTTATTTGAAGTTGTATAGAAACAAATACAACGAGATCTACGAGGAAAATGCAAAAATACGCATATTCTTTATGGCGTACAAAAGCAGAGAGCAAAGAAAAAAACAAAAGGGTAGTGCTTTTTAATGCTAATAGACAAAATTTTGCGTTCTCGATTCCTCATTAATTCCTCATAAACTCATTTTCACATTTTCATTATTGAGTTAGGATTTTTAACTAACATGGACCCACAGCACACATTTCACGGACCCCTCTGGGGCATATAGACCTCAGATTATGAAACTCTGCTAGTGTTTTATTGATTTATGTCGATCTTTTTTTTATTGATGGGAAGGCATCAAATGACTCCTCCTGCTCTGGGCGGAGCAGGATGGAGTATCTCTCTCCCTGATTAACTCTCTTACTGACTAAAACCCATGCGTGTTCCTCCGAATGCCCTTTGCGTTCCAGGGTCGCGGTAACTCTTTCGAACAAATTCCGCAACCCTGACATTTCCGAAATCCTGGCAGGGTTTTATGTCGACCTACGACCTAATAATTTACACTCCACATGTAGGCACTAGAAATGTCTACTACAGGAGAAGCGTCATATTTTATGCGAATAAGCTTCGGAAATTGGTCGTAGTTTGGTCCGTCTAGCGTTAAACGACCTGTGGCCTTTGTATAACGCTGACTTTGGATTTGGGGGTTTTATTGGCTCTTCGTTTTGTCTAGGTCTTTGTTATGTGATAGGCCCTTTAGTGTGCGTTTCCACCAAAGATGTGCGAGGATACGAGGGATGTATTTGTTAAGAACCAATAGAATCGCTACGCTGAGCGAGGCTATGTAAATGGAGCGAATTTATTGGTTCTGAACAAACGCATCCTCGCACATTACTGGCGGAAACGCACCCTTATGATCTTTAGACAGTGAGATATGTATTTGTTGATTTTCATGACAACTACCTAAATGATTTTTTTCAGCAGTTAGATTGATTACCTATAGTTGATAAATTAAACGGCATTAATTTAAAAGGCTGATAAAATCAATGATAGCTATCAGTGGGCCAATTCTACTCATTTCTAAACAACTTTCACATTCGCATGTCAATCAAAAACTGTCAAAAAAGCCTTAATTTTCATACATTTTTGACAGATTACGATTCACATGCGAATGCGATGCGCATGTGTAAAATTTGTAGAATAGGGAATATGCACGCGATTTTTTTAATTAATAAAATGAATTACTTATAAACTCCAGTAAACACCCAAGAAAATATTTTTTAAATATCTTCATCAGCGATGAAGTTATAACGCTTCAAAGATACTTTTAGAACGAGAAGACCGACATGGAATTTGACGTCACATTCCGTGACGTCTATACATCTGCCATAGAAAACAGCGTTTTCGCGAGAGGGACAGATATATTTGTTTAAAATAATTATATCTAGTTTGTTTTTCGAGAAATATTGATTCTATTTCCACTGTTAGTAATATATTTTTGTATACTTTTAGATAAACTGTTTAGATAATAAATATTTTTTTTATGCATATTCCCTATTGGCTCTCTGAGATTTAAGGCACGTCCCCGTGCAAAACGCAGCGCTAGCCGTTTTTGTGCAGTTTTTTGGAGCTATACTCGCCAAAAGAAATATCAACTTATAAAAAATACATTAAATTTCTACATAATGTTGGCTTCAAAATGGTAGATTTTTATTTTTTATTACTAAGTATAATCTTTAATTAATCTCCTCACAGCGAAACTACAGAAATGAGAAAAAAAATACTGAAAACATGCATCTTCTCGAAAACTAACGATTATTTTGATTTTGTACTTACACTAATGGATAGGCAATTTAATTATGGGCATTTTGGTGGAAATAATTTTTTCAAACGATTAAAATTAGATTTTATAACGATTTTATTCAACATTCTGAGCGTATTCGCTACTGTATCTCTTGTGCTGATATTGAGGGAAAAAATGCTCAAGGTTATTTGGTCAGGGTAAGGCCTCAATCACCTTTTTAGGAACCGGGACTTTAATGAGCTCTTGGCCTGTTTAAGGTTATTTTGGCGTATTGATATCAAACTACTCACCAGCTGGAAGTATATGGAAGAGGCACGGCTTCGTCTGTCGCCCCACGGAGTTTGTTCCCGAACACTGCACCCAGCCGTAGTCTGAAGAAGTATTCACCATGTAAATGTATGTACCTGAATAAAATATCTTAGATTACTAAAAGCAAGCGTAAATTCATCGGGCACATTATTATATTGTACAAAACGAATGGTGACTGAGTGCGTTTCTTCAAATATAATGTTTTAAGGCTAATATGCAAAGATTTTGACCGCAATAACTTGGGGACCATGTTAGCCCGTTTTTGAATAGATCATTAAACTTTCTAAGATTTTAATTTCATTCACCTCGCAAACAATAATTACTAATTGTAAGAAATCTTCTCCACTCTGAATCATACATTTTGAAGTTTTTTTTTCATCGTGAGAAAGGTCATGAAAAAATAAATCTGAAAGCGCGTGCTTAATTATCAATTACAGGGAATTGCAAGGGATACAATATCACGAGGTCGACCCCAAAAATTTGGTGGTTGGTTAGGAGCAAGTTGGTCTGAAAAATTCGCTACGAGCTACCTTTGCAAAGAGAAAGGCGAACATTGTAGGCTTACCTGGCAAATTAGGTACAGTAGTCATCGGTGATGTGGTGAGCTCATGTTTACTATGAGCTGAGCTGTTGAACCACCAGTGGTACGACATTGGCTCCTGTGGACAAAAAAACAAAGATTAAAATTGCATGACAACTTCTTAAACATTAGGTCTTTTGTACATCTGTCATTATCATCATGATAACAGCCGGAAGACGCCCACTGCTGGACTAAGCTTCCCCTAAGAGTCGCCACATTGACTGGTGCACCTTCACAACCCAGAGACACACAGACAGACAGTGGAATATTATACCTTATGGTAATATAGAGGTCAAGCGAAACAGAGAGTGAAGATTTATTTATTTATTTATTTGGGACAAACAAACAGTAACACATTATATCTGCGCAAATAATATAAACAAAGATATTACAAATGTGAAACTAACACCGTTATCCACAGCATATACAATTCATATGACTATACTAATGAACAATCTATGCGAGTAAGAAACAACAATTAAGTATCGGAATCCTTAAGTTTATTTAACAAAGCAGAACGAAATATATTTGCTGACACTGAGAATAAATCTAATTCTGCAGTTTCTGAACTAAAGTCATTACAGTTTTTGCACAAGCGACGTAGAGGCGCCCGCAGACCAGCATTGGTGCGACAATGGGACACAGCAAAAAGAGGACGTGCGCGCACCTCTCGTCTAATAACAGTTCTTGGGACACAGTAGCATATTTTAGTAGTAATCTCGGAGCAGTTATACCCGCAAACCTCCATAGAAAAGAGAGGATCCTACCACCGGACGATTGTTGTGTCGGGTGGGCAACTACACGATAGTTTACATTCGGACTATTGAATAAAGTTCAAATCACACGGAAAACTCTGATAAAGCGATACACGATTTAGTTAATAGGTCACTGCTGGTAGCATAGATGGCGTTGCGGTTGTTTTTTGTTGACGTACAAATTTCGCTTTGTTTTTTTTTTTCAGTTTTTACCCTCAGCCGCAACATTGCAACATTTTCGGGCTTCCAACAAAGCGAAACGCATCGAATAATTTTTGTAACACGGAAATCCAAGCCATTCATCATTAATCTCATAATTAATACACAATGGGCTATTGTGTACTCAACACATTGATTCAACACCTAATATTAATTGGTTTCCGAACGGAGCCAATGTTCCATTTCGGTCGAGTTATTACAATCCTTTGCAACGAGACGCCATTTTGATTATCTCAATTTGGAATTAACTTTTAATAAAATAAAAAAGGGCAAAATCTACAACATTATTTTTAGTAATTGTTTGAAGTACCTATTGGTTTACAATATTCATCAGGAATGATGATGACACATTATTTTGGATATGAGTGAATCACACAATTTGTTTGTTTATTTTCACACTAGCTGACCCGTGCCCACTTCGTTGGGCGGTAAACATTTTAACTTGTGATGAAATTATGAGTGTGGTTCGGTTAGTACTGACTGCTATGATTTATTTCCTGACGGCCAAAAGGAGGGTTTTGTTTTTATTGCATAATAATATGTATGTAGCTAGGCTAGCGAGCCGCTGCGAGCGCTCAGCGTTAGACTCCCTGTCCCTTGTTGCAGAGACATGCTGCTTTAAGTCACTGAGACGCTGTGCACGTTCAGCGCTAGATTCCCGAGCACGGACCTGCGATGTTCTCCAGCTTTGGTTAGCAAGCCGCTGTGAACGCTCGGAGCTAGATTTCTCAGCGCGTGCTTGCGAAATATTTTCTCTATTCCTCGAGAGGCTCTTCCGTACGGCGTACTCGAGCTGCTCTTGTCTCATGTCTGGGATGTCTGACGGGAAAGTTGTGATATCCTTTTAGGCATGATAAACAATCGCTGAAACTGTCCGATATCCCAAAAACAGAAATATCACAGCTTCGAACTCGAACAATGAGAACGAAGTAATATTGTAGTTGTGTTTTGAGAAACCGAGCAACCAAAACAATTTTAACAATTTTCCAACTACGTACAACTCACCTACCAAACGACAAAAGTTAAATAATAACTGGAGAGGGTCATTAATCCGCGGAAAATCTTAACACCACGATTCAGAAAAATGACGTAATTGCACAAAGCCGTCTATGGGTAAATGGATGAAACGTCCGTACAAAGCATGGTCTAATGCGGTTCGTGAATGGACGGCGCGGGCGGCGTTTTGCGATTTAGTAATTTTATATTATCTTCGAAACTATTCAACCAATTGACATACTGTTTGGGGCAAATATCTCTATGATGTTCTTGTGATTATAATAACATTTTTTTCGATAAGGTTTAATATTTTGTTGTTTAAAAAATCGTCCAAAGATAAGTACGTCGAAAAATACTTTTTTTAATACATAAAAGCTACTATATCTGCTAAAACATAAAAGATAGAAATATGGTGCCGCGGACTTTTTTGTAGAACTATTCTAGGCGGACCAGGTTGCCATACATTGTTTTCAATTATATACAACTGTTAAGGCAGCGCACGCAAATAACGCTGTTGTAAGATCTATTTTTTCCGCCTGGATAGACAAAAATTGAGATAGTTCGACTAATATGCATGATATCTTTATAATTTATAGCCTATAGCACTCACGAATAATGTAGCTTTCTACCAGTGAAACAATTTTTCAAATAGGACCAGTAATTCCTGAGATTACCCCCTACATACAAACTTACAAACAAATGTTACCTCTTTATAATATTAGTATAGATTAGTATAGATAATGCCATGATTATAAAGAACAACAGTTGTGATTTAAAATAATAATGAACAATTAAAAAATATTTAGCTTTCTTTTTCTAATTTTCCAATACAGTGCAATTAACGTTATTGGGTTTATATTATTATACTTTACAATGGCAAGGCTTAAGAGCTATATGTGACGCCGGTCCTGCTTAAAGCCAGTGATGATGAGTCTGTATAGATATACTAGCTTCTGCCAGCGGCTTCACCCGCCTACGTGTTATTCCAGAATATAATCTACCTCTGTGCCAAATTTCATGAAGATCTTTTCAGGCGTTCTGACGTGAAAGAGTAACAAATATACATCCATAAATCCTCACAAACTTTCGAATTTATAATATTTGTTCCTACTAAATGCGAAAGTTGAAGAAAGTAGAAAGTTTTGCATTCTCCTGTCAGGTATTATGTCTGGGGGGCAACTACCAATAAATCACACAAATAATTTTATTGCGCAATGTACAATTGGTGCGGTCAATTTTTGTAGAAGTTCTTTTTCGGTATTATGCTGTTAAAGATCCCGAATACAAAAAAAAATCACGAAGTGTAAACCGACTTTTCCTGCCAACTGTACCTTTTTACATTATCGATGCACGTTGACATATATATACGTATTACCGAACTGATTTGACGCAATGAGAGCAGTCACGTCTCGTTTAAAATGGCGGAAATGTCATTAATAATCATTAAATGTTTTGTGTTTCTTTCGTAATGAGTTTTAAAGAGCGACTGTTTCGTGTGTTTTATTGACGTCAATATAATTAATAATAGGAAATGATGGTTAAGTGCTTGTTGACTCCCCGTGCTTACGAAAACAGACAGCGCAGAACTGAATCAGTCCAGTAAATTTAGAGCAAATCGGTTGTGACAAGCGGAAACACAGACAAATATAGGTAGGTACACTAATATTTTAAATAGGAAACATTTGTTTTTGTTTGTTTGTACCGAATAGGCTCCGAAACTACTGCACCGATTTCTTTTTACCATTTTTTTACTAATAGGCAGCCAACTTATTAGGAAGTAACATATACTATAATTTATTTTAGAGAAAAATAGAGATCCCTTTGAAACTTGCAATACTAAAACCGCGCGAACTTAGTCTTGGGCAAAGTGCTAATGAGCGATATAAGGGTTCCTTTGTTGTTTAGGACGAATAAAACCAAAACTAAAAAGTTTTCCCATTCTCTAGTCGCAGGTCTGCTGGAAGTAATTTCTTGTGAAATAAGCAGTACCTTTGTGCTCTTTTCACTATATAAATTTTCTTTTTTTTTTAAGTTTCTCGTACATAAATAAATAAATAAGTTGATATTCTTTAAAAAAAATGTTTTTAGTTTACATTAGAAAAACAGGAAAGTCCATTTGGATTTGGAGAGTATTCTATTCTATTTGGGTTTTTATACTATGGAGCTCACAGATAACATTTGAATCTAAAACTAGAAGTTTAAAAGTCGTATATGACTTCGCAAACTCCACTCTACATGCGAATAGGGATTCTGAAAATCCTTAAGACTTTCTGAAGTTAGATTTCTTTTCAATTTACACTGCTGTGGTTTTTGAATGCACTTATTTCTTCAAACATAATGTAAAAAAAATAAAAGTTTGTGTAGTATCGTACCCGGTAAAAAGCCATAAAATTTATATTTAAACGCTCGCATAGACTGGTGCGACGCGACAATACGTTTATAAGGAAATTATTATTTATTCTTTTTATTTATATTTTAACCGTAACACAATTATTATTTACCATGAAAACGCTCTGTCACTACGCCTGCCTAAAAAAGCCTTACTGCTACATACAAATACGTAGAAATATCAAGAACCTGTCCATTACAGCGGAGCGAGGCAGCGAAGCGGAGACGGAGAAATTTTAACCAATAGAATTACATAAAATCTCCATACCACGTGAGTCACTGACATATTGACTGACGACGTGATAGGTTAATATTTCTCCGTTTCTCCGCTCCACTGCCTCGCTTCGCGCAAATAGACAGGCACCCTGAAACCACTATATACTGCTACAATTTTAAATTCCTGTTCCCATTTTTTAGTATCTTTAATACCCATCACAGGTAGGCTGTAAAAATCTCCGTACGCGAAAAAATATAGTTCATTAAACCTGTCATATTTTCCCCTGTACCGACAGGAGAAAAAATAAACAAAACAGAATCTGGGGTAAAAATATACGGCGGAACAGAATCTGGGGTAAAATATACTGCGATGCAGGTAATATAGCTCACTGATGAAGTATTATGTTATTCATGAGGTTACTCTCTTTGGGATAGAGCTCGGATGTGTTGTTTTGATATGCTTCCGATATGAACGAATTTATTTAGAGACTACTGTTGCGCGGCTTTGTATGCAAAAATCATCTCAATGGATTGGATTATCAGGATAAAAAGTATAAAGATATTGTCGATCTGTGTAGACATATCCTACATAGTGCCTTTAAGTCATCTTATAATAGCGGCCCACTTAATTTACCCGACGTAAACTACCTCTAGACGTGATTGTTTTTAAACATTTTTTTTTTTTAAATAAAGATAATAAACTTAGGGGAAGTGAACGACAAGTGAGCTGTCAAACTATACAAACAAGATGGAATGACAGTTCACTTATCGTTCACTCCACCTAAGTGTGGTCACGGTGAGATGTCGACAGAACAGACTGGTAGGTCGATACACTTATGATTTATTTGACTGAAAAGCTCGGGAATCGAAAAAACAATTTAACAAAAAAAAAATACTGCAAAAAAAAAACCATCAAAACATCCGACCTTATGGCCATAAGTTATAGAATTTTATATGCATGAGTTTCGAAAAGTTTAAATATTGTTACAGCATTTTAACTAACATACCGACCATATTTTTTACGCAAAATTGAAAATAACAGTATTTTAAAAGCTTCAATATGGATAAAATTTGATGAAGCCTGGTCTCGTTATTTGTATGTTGTTTTGAATAAAGTTTTATGACAAAACAGTATTTGAGTGGTTGAGTTTAAAGATTAAAATCATTTGGCGGGAGCTTTCGAAACGATGCCCCGAGGCTAGACTGATCTCTGAAATTCTGGCTTCTGGCTAACTATAGCGATTTTTAGGGCAAGCCCTTCACACATTCCCAACCACTGCAACTCCTAAAACCCATTACAAGTCCCGGAGAAATGATACAACTGTCTTGGATCTCACAGACAATTTTTTTTTTACTGTTTTTAGGCGGCACGACAGACGAAGACTCTCGACATGTTAAGAAGGTTACCCATCCAAGACTAGTGTCGTTTGACAATAAACAGCCCCACACTGTTATTATTTACCCACGAGCTCTTCAAAATGGCGAAAAATTCATTATCCGTACCAAAAAATATCATCAAAAAAAGAACCTTGGAAGGCTTTCCTACATATTAAATTATTCTTTTTTCAATTATCCCCAACCGGGTTCCAATCGTCACCAGGATACAAAATGAAATGTCAAAGAATCCTTTTCTGTATCTACCGGAATATTAAAAATACATAATGGAAAGATACCAGAAGCCTTTGTAACCGACTTCAAAAAAAAGGAGGTCCTCGTCGAAATCTTTTTTTTTAAATGTAAGATTTCATAATTTGATTTTTCGCATAGCGTTGTGTTCCTAACAAATTAGGTCCGTGTCTGGTAGACAGATCAAGACCATGGACGGAACCAAGATTGGGACAAACATACATGCCGCTTGGCAAATGAGAAACGGCAAAAAGAAACACCAAATTGGTCTTATGAAACACAGACCAAGACGAAGATGGAGGGATGGGCTTGACGCCGACCGAAAAGACTGGTCTGCGATCATCATCATATCAGTCAATTGCCGTCCACTGCTGAACGTAATCCTCCCCCAAAGAGCGTCAATCATCCCAGTCCTGAGCAGTCCGCATCCATCCACTGCCAGCCACCTTCTTAAAATCATCGGCACATCACGCCACAGGGCGTCCCACACTACGTTTGCCCACACGCGGTCTCCTCTCGAACACACGTCTGCTCCACCGTCCGACTGTCTGTCTACAGACATGGCCAGTCCACTTCCACTTCAGCATGCTGATGCTACGCGCAATGTTAATTACTTTAGTTCTCTTCTCTTTAGTAGACTTCAGCCCCAGAAGAACCCCCGAACCTTGAATTTGTGGACCGAGCTTATGGTGAGTATCCACGTTTAGGCTCCATAAGTCATTACGAGTAGGACGCACTGGTTATAGACACTGGTCTTAAGGGATTGTGGAATCGACGATTCAAAGATATCACCTGCAATAGCAGAAGACAAAAAAGAGAGAAGACTTTTTCATGTAAAGAAAATCTCTCTCTTTATCTTAGGTCAGATAGATTATGGACGAATAAAAAATCTATACACTAGGGATTTTTTTTTTGCTGTAATGCAAAGTTGCAAAGCTGCGATATTAAATATTGAACAGCGACAAGATTACTTGCAAACCTAACCTAACTTTATTGCCAAAAACGTGCCATTTTTTTATAAAAGATGATTCTTAAATTTAATAAAACGCTGACTAACCCATTAATTGAAGATTTAGGTAACCATTAGTGACGCTTCGATAATATGCTCACAGAGTGAAAAAATCAGTAGCTCAACCATTTTTTATACAGATTATAATCGGGAAAGCGTCGCTACTTCTACTAGTCCTTTGCTTCTCGTAGCCAACAGACTTTTTGCACTCGTATGACCAACAGCTCGCCTGATGGTAAGCGATCGACGGTAAGAGATGATGCGATCGGAGAAGGAGCACACCTGCCTAGAGTTACCTATTCTTTTTTTTTTGTACAAAACGGGGAAACTCTTGGCCCAAATCTCACCTGATGGAAAGTGATGATTAGGCCGAAGATGGAAGCGAGTTTCACCCGGAATCCTCTTACACAGAGGAACTGGCTATCATAACTCTAACTGCCGAAACACAACAATGCTGTTAACATAGTTGTTATGGCGACAGACTTAGACATGATGGTGGTAGCTTGCCAGGCGGACTTAGAACAAGTCCTACCACCTACCAAACCGAGCAAAAAATTTGCCCCAGCTGGGAATCGAACCCGGGATATCTCGGTCTGAATCAGGTGGTATAACCACTAGACCACGGAGGTGGTTAGTGTCACCTGTTTAGCACCAACCGGGGACCACGTGTAGGGATTCGCTGAAGGGTATTCTCCTACGGACGCGGGTGACTCGGCCCCCAACTCACTATTCACTCTTGACTTAAAGACTCCTAGGTTGTATATCTTTTTGGGAGCATCATGAGGCACGAGTGGCGATACACTCAGTGCATTTAATCCCTATGAGACATTTGTCTCAAGTCACAGCATTGAAGGCAGTCAATTAAATGTTGATAAAAATGGGTGGAAAAAAGTTTTAGCTATTCAAAAACAGAATAAGAAAAAGCCCCATGAAAAAACGAAATGATGGGTGCAATGACCCCTGAGTATTGCATAATATATAACATATTATACATACTGTATACAAATAAAAAGTGCACGAACCTGCAGGTTCTCATAAAGGAACTACGTACATTATGTCATATGTAAATCAATTCATATTCACACACGCGCTTAAAATTAATTTGTCCTACTGCAAATTCGTGCTCTATGACACCTATCGAAGAATATTCTATCAAGTCTCAACTTCCAAGGTCACGAATTCGCGTCTTAACTTATATAAAGCCATTGTAACCTTAAATAATGACCTTGAGGTGACCTTGAATCGAACTTCCCTCTTCTAATATCTTTTGTGGCTATAATCTTCGGAAATTATTTTCTGGGACGAGTTCATAATAAAGTATTTTTGGATGGAATTTCATGGAACGGTATTAGAGGAAAAATTATGAGAGGAAATAAGTATTTTAATGATGTTGGGACGTTGTTTGAGTATCTAAATTAAAGTTATTTGAGCGAGGAAAGGATTTCAGCTGGTTAGGGCCACTTTGGTAGTACCTACCCATAATAACTTTATCATAGAGCCAAGTATTTTATGCATGAGTTAGTTCACATGGTACCCACTTTAGGCATCTGCCTATTTACAAGTACAATCGATTCCGTTATTGAAGCCACGTGGGCTTTTTAAGGATGGGAAATCATTGAAAGACTACTCCCACTCTGGGTAGATCAGAAAGGAGTGTCAGACTCCTACTGACTAAAACCCATCAGTGTTCCTCTTAATGCCCTATGCGTTCGAGGGCCATGGTGACTCTTTCGAATAAATTCCGCAACCCTGGCAAGCACTGGCGGTCTTGTAACCTTTTTCGACAGACCATTGACATATTTCAATCTTTAGAGCAAGTTCTTAGCACCTCCTGGTCTATTCTGTTAAAATTTCTTCGTGCAAAACTTGCGGAGGAGGCTTGAAGTCAACTCTCTTTTGAATAGTCAAGGTCTGTCAGTCAAATAGATGAAGCTAATTCTGCCGCGCCAGCGACAAGATCATCAAGTTGTTCTGCATCAAAATACACTCACCGACCCTAACTCCAGCGCGGCAGTTGCACGTTGCAAATCGTAGATCCCAATGAGATGAACGTGCAAGAAACTCCATGGACAAATTGGATGTATAGACCTTCACCTTAGACCTTGAACTTCAGGATCACTTAACCTAACTTAGCTATATTGTATATTTTTTTTACTTGAGCTGGATTTGCTCTTGACTCTAATCTAGGTCGGAGATGACAGAAACAAAATCTACGATGGAGCGAGCTTACCCAGAAGAAGAAACACAGACGCAGGCAGAGAGGTCCACTTCGTTGCTGTGCGCATTATGAAACGCTTGCAAAAGCTTAGTGCGAGTTGGTGGAATGGCAACAAGGTAGATGATGCCAAGCTGTGTAGCTTGGCATTCACCAGTACTTCGCCAAAGAGCCTCTCAGCTCTGCGTTCCACCGAGTCAAGCGCAGTAAGCTGATACTTAGTTGAGCCATCTCAAAGGTGGCTGAAATACTCCACGCAGGATCGGATTTGTGCTTTATATAGAGTTAAAAGCTGCCCAGGCTTTAAGTATTGCTTCCCCCTATTTAGGAAACCCAGCTTTTTGACTTTTGAGTGACGTATGAGGGCCGTCTGTCAGTGCAGTAAACATGTTACCAGGTCGACTCTGACATCCGTTTCCCATGATCTAGCTCATGGCAAGAATACCAGCAGAAGACTCTTCAAAACGTTGATGCATCCTCAGTGCACTGCATGGAAAAATAAATGATTTCTAATAATGTTCTTACCTTAGGATTAGCATCCAGGTCACAGTCGATGTCAATGACCTCTCCTCTTGCCGCTCTCACCACGATGGGGGCTGATGACTTGCAGGTTGGAACAACTGTACAGAACAAAAACTGGTGAAATCTCTACATAGTATAATAACCAGCACGAGTCGTTAGCACACTCTCCATTGGTCAGTTTGATGACGACAGCTCTGACTCTTCACGTTATTGGTTCCTCAGTCAATGCTCATCCAATCGACTTTTGCGCTTGCAAGTTTCGTTCACCCAATGTACATTGGTGAATTCACCTTGCTACATTCATCTGTGTCCAGGACTCATGCCGGGTACTACATTCCATAAAAAATTACATGTAAAAAATGCCATGTCTCGCAACACAGTTCTAAAAATTCACATAGTTTTGAGACAATGTCGATTTTTTTTTTTGTTTTTTTTTTTTTTTTCATGCGAGCTTATATCTAACTACTCATACAAAAATACCTAAAATACTCGTAGGTAACTAAGAACAACATTTTATGACCATATCAGCCGAAAGACGTCCATGCTGGACATAGGCTAGCCTCAAGTGTCGCCACAACAACCAATCCTGTACGTCTTGCATCCATCGGCTACCCACGAACCTCACCAGGTCATCGGTCCAACTTGTGGGAGGGAGGCGTTCCAACACTGCGTTTGCCGGTACGCGGTCGGCACTCCAGAACTTTCGATCCTTCGGGCTATGTCGGACTTTGTTTCTCATCTTGATTTCATCATTCCTGATTCGATCACGCAAGGAAAATCCAAGCATATACGAGTACTTTTCGCGTCATGTAAAAAGAACGCTGGCGGTCAAGCTGCGCATTAGGCGATTTATCGATCTATTTGGTGGTATGAGGTGGGGCGCGGGGCGCGCCGTGTGATCGCCGGTGCGCTATTGGTTCGTCAGTCGACCTTTGTTTCCCGCTCCGTGTCCACGTCACGTTCGTTCTCAAAATTTCATCGCGCACAAAATTCGTCTTTAATTCAATTTAATGATATTCCATCATATATAATTTTTCAATTTACCTACCAATAACCAACATACGACGCCGCGAGCGAAAGTCTAGTTCAAAAATAAAACAATAGGCCTAGTACTTTCGTGCGCGAGTATTTTACTTTCACTTTCTTTTTTTCACTTTCATGCAGCGTTCCTTTTATGTGACGCGACCTGTACTTTACTATCCTACTCTTAATTAACAATGAATTATCTAAGCTTAGTCTACTTACACTTGACATCTAGCACAAGGTTATCCGAGGATCCTTCTCCCAGGGAGTTTCTAGCTGAGCAGACGTAAGCACCAGCTGCCTTCCGTGACACCCGCTGTAAGACCAGGCTCTGGTTGGCTAGAAGAACTCCAGGACCTGGTTTTACTATAACACCCTGGAGAAAGAAGAATAAAGGGTTATTTAAGGTAGATATGCATTTAACATTCCCCCTCTTTATTAGGGGTCGACTTAACTTTCGGTGATTAGCAGAAGATATTTTAAAGTTCCTATATAATATTAGCTGAACCATGCCCACTTCGCTGTACCAGGCAGTATTTTTCGGCTAAATATAAGGCCAATGGCACACATAAACTCGTAATTGATTAGGCCTAGCACTTGCACGTTTTCATAAATTAGTAATACGACTCGGGGTCGGCGCGCAGTTACCACGCGGTCCACTCGCTTTAAGCGCACGGGCAGCGGGTCGATGTTGTATGGTAGCGGCAAGCGCGATTGCCCGCCATTGGCTTTTTCAAATTAACATTATGAAATGCATATACGGCTCACGATTTAATGCTCTAATTTGAATGACAAGTCAGTTGCTGGGTTGGAGCGGTGCCGGTGCGGTGCCGGTATAGTGTGCCATGACCTTAAGTCATCTATATCTATTTTTTTGTAAAATACTCACGTTATGCGTAAAATACACATGGTTGTGCCACGGGTTTGCTCGCACTCTGCAATCCAGGTACACGTCTGAGCCCTCCACCACTTTGCTGGCGTCCAGATTAGCACCTAACTCCAGTTTTGCGACCGGTAGATCTGTTGTTAAATGAAACAAAATATTAACAAGGTATTGGGACTGGTTAGAGATGGACTAGTCCCAGTACTAGAAATAGGCGAGTCTTTTTACTGATAATGGCACAGTGTGGGCAAAAAAAATATTTAAGAAATGCTATGGTTGATCGGGAATATTTTCTATAGTATGATTGGTTGCTTGAAATGATCATTTCTGGGGTGAAATGATCTTTATAACTTACGTTGTATCTCCATCTTCCACCCATCCTCATGGGTAGAATGCGGCAGACTTGGCTGCACAGCTCTGCAGGACAGCACTCTTCCAGCGTCCTCTATAGTTGGCACGAAGGTCAGGATGCTGCTGGTGATGTTACCGTCCGTTGAGGTCTGATGAAAAAGAGGTTGTGTTTTAATACGACAGAAAGAAATAAGTTCGAATGATTTAAATTCGAATAGGAACTGTTACTGCAAAATGTTTTACAAAAAATACCTACACACTCGAAGTCGGTAGTATTTTTTTGCAAAAGTTTTTTTTATTTTTCACTTTTTAGTGGTACCCCACACCTAACAACATCACTGCAAAATACGCAATTTCGTTTACTTGGATGACAAAAAACTATCGTCCAAGTAAACGAATTCCAGCTATTTCGAATTGAAATCCAAACTTCTTAACTGATTTTGATAAAATTAAAAAGGAACCAATTGACAGGTATATCCTTTCAGATAAAACAAGAATTTTTCAAATCAGTTCATAAATGACAGAGTTATGAGAACAAACAAAAAAAAAAAAAACAACCGAATTGAGAACCTCCTCCTTTTTAGGAAAAGCGAATTATCATTGTTATGAATCGTACGTTCATAATTCTTTTGTTTTACTTTATTTGTATAAAGGGGCTTACATACGCATAGCGTATGTCAGTCCCATCGAGGGTCCAATTCTAAGTAATGACTAAAAAAGGTGTTGGTATTAAATTGATACACGATTTTTCATTCGATTATTTTTGAGGTGACGACGCGTACGCAGTCCCCTCTACCAAAAATTACGCATTCCTCATACCATTTTCCCCTCCAGATAGGAAATAACATTTTTTTTTTTACTCTTGAAAGGCACGCATTTGAACACTATCTCACCTAATGGTTCCGTTCCGTTGGAACCCTAATTATGTTTACAGAATAAATTGCTACTACCGTTAGTTAATTTTATTAGTAATCGCAGTCTATTAACACCAGCCCTGTGGCTCTGTCTCGCACACGAGTCCCAGCATTATGCTGAGAGATGGCCCTTTGCGCGGATTTGACGCATATCTCCCCAATTTTCCATGTATTTACTAGCCGCAAATAGACTCTTTTTCTTTCTTCTTTCTAAATGCCACAAATCCTGCTTGGTGTGACTTCAGCCAATCACGGTGCAACATCTTAATTCCATACAAACTTGAAAGCTTTACCTCACAGTTCCACCCGATTCCTTTGTCAGATCTCTCACAACACGATGTGACAGTTACCGTCAAATCGTGTTGTCATCCATTCTAAGTTCGGGTTACGGAATAATCGTAAGTCCTTAGGTGATAAGGAGTAGAATAAAGCAAGCAAGCCTGAAACTATGGACTTCGGGCTTAGAATGTAGCCCCTAAGAAACAAAGAAAATGTTCAGTATTACTTTCAAACAAACTTCAGGTTAGTGTTATCACACTTAGGCTGGATTTTTCCATTATCGGAGGAATAATTTTGAATTTTTGACAGTTCTTCCGTACAAAAACTGTCAAACGTTAAATTTATTCCACGAATAAGATTTATCTGGCGTTGGACAAATCAGCCCTAAAGGAATAATATAACAAAAAATAGAATGACACATAATATTCAAAATAATAGAAAACAGTTACACAATTGCAGTGAGCGTTCCGAAATTAATTAGTAAGTACATGGCTAGTCCGTGTGTTTTGCCGATTTCAAAGATCCCAACGCTATCTGCAGATCAGAGAAGAGAGAGAGAGAGATCAGTGTAGGCAATATATTTATCCCATACGAGCTTTCACCCGCGACTTCGTGCGCGCATATTCCTGTCTTTTCCCGTTTACGTAGGATTTTTTTGGAAATCCTTTCTCAGTGCGCCCCTACGAAGTGCAAGGATACATGTCAAATTTCAGCTTAATACGACCGGTCGTTTTGGCTGTTTTGATTGATCAGTCAGTTAGTTTCTGCTTTTATATATACGTCGCTGGAAAGTGGCAGACTCTGTAAGATTTTTATAAATCTTGATTTGATTATAATTTCAACGAAATATTTTGAAAAAATCGTTTTGTATATAATAAATTCAAAAGTTTGCAATACATCTGTGGCTTATTTAGAAAAAATAAATTTCAATTTTACGCGATATTTTACAATCTTACGGCGTTTGCCATTTTCCGATGACATATTTTATGAGAATCATTTACTTCAGAAAAGAGATCTTTTAAAAACACAAACTCATAAATCCCTTATCAAGATATGTAAACTGCAAAGATCGATGCGTAATCCAAGCAAATGATGCATAAAACAAAAAAGGAATCGTCAACGGACTTTTCATTCAATCGATTTAAATCAACTCATTACCGATACTGGGTAGGGCTTTTAAGGTTCACCTCATCCAATCAAAAAGGTGCAGCAATCAGTCTGCCTCGCCTTTTGCGGACTGTGTAAAGGATCGCTTACATTCCAATCGGATGCAACTGGATAGCCCTCGGATAGAATGGTGTCAGATTTTCTGGTTTTGCCGCCTGTCAAACATCAAAAACAACTGCCACCACACATCCAAGATGTTGCTTAACCTTGTAGATCGAACCGTTCAGCATCACTCACCTGATGGTAAGCAATGATGTGATCGAAGATGGAGCAGGCCTGCCTACAAGTATATTGTTCACTCTTGACTTAAAGACACCCAGGATGTAGCTATCAGGAAACACAGACTCTGGCAGGGAATTCCACTCCTTAGCTATACCTACGCACAAATAATATGTTCCCAAAACGTTTTGTGCGTGTGGGTGGGAAGCCGGCTTTTTAAGGTTCCTTAGCCAAATGGAAAAAAACGGAACCCTTATGGAATTGTCATGTCTGTCTGTCTGTCTGTCACAGCCACTTTTTTCCGAAACTATAAGAACTATGCTGTTGAAACTTGGTAAGTAGATGTATTCTGTGAACCACATTAAGATTTTCACACAAAAATAGAAAAAATAAACAATAAATTTTGGAGGTTTTAATTTTTTTTTTCATCAAACCTATACGTGTCGGGGTCTCTATGAATGGTCTTCAAAATTGATATTGAGGTCTCAATAATATTTTTTTCTAAACTGAATAGTTTGCGCGAGAGACACAAAGTGGTAAAATGTGTGTCTAATAGGTATTAGAGAATGATAAAACTAAAAAAAATATATGATGTACATTACCATGTAAACTTCCACCGAAAATTGGTTTGATCGCGATCTAGTAAACAGTTTTTTTTAATACGTCATAAATCGTAAACCGCAACTTTTGCTTATAAAATATCGGCTCGGTGCGCGAGTCCGACTCACACTTGGCCGCTGGTTGGCCACAATGCTCTTTTATTACCAAGAAAAAAGGCCAAGCCAGAACCACACCCTTCCTTGAACTAAAAAAAGAAACTTGGGGAACTGTTAACCCTACTATTCAATCAATCGCCTCGAATCAAACCATTACCGATTTTCAATTCCGTCCTAAAGGTTTCAATATACAACTCCTGGTTTAATGACAGCCGACCATTGTGCTGTCCATGTCAATCTAGATCGTCGCAATGCTAGGGAATTAGGGTCGTTGACTTGACGGCATCGCGATCGTAGTGACATCTATTAGTGACTCGGGTATAAATCAGTTTTGTGTGTTAGTAGTTCCAGTTTGGAATAAGAGATGGCGTTACATGTTTCATATGGCGACTATCGATACGGATTTTAGATTGAATTTTCTGTAGGTATTTCATTTGTTTTCTATTAGTAGCCAGTTTAGTAACTATGAGGTACTAGTCTGGTAAAACGTAAAGCCCCGGCTGTCATTTGTAGATCTCAGACAGTCGTTACAGATTGTAAGAAGCAAAAAAAATAATTACACCAGTCTTGCCTAGAACTACCGTGTTTCCCAGTTACTGAGTCGTGGAGGTCAGGTAGGCATTCGTCTACGTAAAATACTGGAATCAGCTGAATCCGTTATAGTTGAGAAAAGACCAGGCAGATGATGAGGTACCAGTCTGTGGTTTAGTTGGCATTTACATTGGTTCAAACATATCTATATATCTATATCTTATATTATAAAATAAATCCCTATTTCCCTTGGTCACGGGTGAACGGCTAGGTCGAATCCGCTAATTCTTTTTTGTTGTTTTTGTAACTGTCAGGACAAGGTTCATAGGAAAGAAAAAAAATATGAAAGCCGCGGGGAATAGCTAGTTTGAAAATAATTATCGAACTTTAAGAGGTTTATTAAAATTAAATTCCTACCAACGTTTTCTTAAAAGACTTTTGGAACTATTGTGTTGAATAAATAATTCATAAGAACTACCCTTTCTTACTTAAGATTATTTCTCAAAATTAAGGATACTTGGTGATACCTACTCTTAGTAGGAATTAATACTAAGTTAAAATTAAACCGTCTTACGAACAGCTTTTGCAATAGAAATCTCGGAGATGAGATTAAACCGATCTTTTAATTCGGAACCGAAACCTATTGTTCCTGTTTAACCACTTTAATTAAGCTACACTTACTTTACTCAAGATACTTTACTTGTTTTAGTTTCAAAAGAAAGGAAACAAAGCAAAGGGAACGAAAGAAATCGGATCAGCATACTGGGAACGAAACATTGTTGTTTGGAGTCGTTTTCGTAGTGCTGCACCGAATTGTAAATTAAGTTTCGGCTTCCGGCTTTTATTTCGTCCGTGGAAACGCCGAAACCTAATTAGAAGCGAGCTTGCATTCTAACTGAATTAACGTTCACAAAAATAAGCTAATAGAAGTAAATTGTTCACTTGACGTAGACCGTATATTTTTTATTGATCACTGTAGGGTTTAGTGACTTTATATTAAATTAATAATTACTTTTATCCAAAAACTGAATTAGAGCAGGTAATATTCGATAGACTGAGAATGGAACGTTTTTGGTTGAATTACTCCCGGATTCAAAATATCCACGCGTCATTAATCAAACACAAGTCTTCACAAGAAACTGATTCAATTAATCACAAAGGTAGTAGTCACAAACGCGCGTTTGACAATTTATGCAGTTTTGTATTCTTTGATTGTTTCAGCTGAATCGATACCTTATTAGTCATTTATATTGTTCTTCCAGTTCACTTTGGACATTGGCAAAATGGTCGACACCTGCTTTTCTTGCCATAAACAAGAATAGAACTCAATTTGACATAGCGCTAATTTTCAGTGTAGAAACTAGACTTTAGCAACATGTGCTATCCTCACACAATTACTTATTCAGCCCCAAATTAGAAGAGAAGATATGTCAACTCCCGCCATGAATTTCATAAGACCAAAGTTTCGTCCTGTGCTCAAGTTTCGGCCGAAACTATAACCTAATTTGGGTATCAGCACTAGTTCGTATTTATCGTTCGCATAGCCATCTGGCGTGTAATGCGATGCAATGCAAACAGTCTCGCTTGGTGAAGTTTGCTGGACTAATGTTGCGATAAGCTTATCATGTAAATGTCCTGGGCATTGGTTGCTGAGTAGGGTTGTTAACCTCGATCCAGGCTATGGTTTTAGTAGGTTTATTGAGGACCCAAATCCATTATGAAGAAATTAATGGGTCAACCGGTTTTTGCCGAAATTCAACTTGTGGTTGGTAGTGCCTACACGCTTATAAAGGACCCAAGGACTATGAGGAAATAGGTCGAACGGTTTTTGAAGAAGTGAATTGCGACGGGTAAATAGAAATATTAAGACTACAATACTAGAATTTTATTTATGTTTGGACAACTGTAGCATGTCTAACACATGCCGTGTTTATTGATAGATTGATTCCCATGTACACCTATTTAAATTAGTGGTAATATCTGCCTGTTTTTATTTTAAATGTTGAAAGAATATTGCCACAATGGTAGGCAAAATATCTGCCACCAGCAGTCACCACACTCCCATCATAAGACAGCCCCTGTAGAAATTAACAATATATAATATATATACTACTCACAGTTTCTCTAACAGTCTTCAGCCTGGTGCCTCCCTTCCACCAGGAGATGGTCGGCTTGGGCCTGGCTCCAACGGCTTGGCAGACCAGCTCGGTGCTCTGACCCGCCACTAGAGGTCGCTTGCCGCCTTGGAGACGCACCCATAGTGGTCGTACTGTGGAAAAACATTAGGATGTCAACATTAATTTAATTTGAAGACCATTTAATTAAAATTAAAAAGAGTACATTAGCTCTGGAGTGGCATTAATGCACGTTGGAATTACAAAAAGTCCAAGATAGAAGTAGAATAAGCCCGCAACTAAGACCACCAGACACAATCGTCAGGTCGGAGGATGCTTTTCAATATTGTTTTTTGGGACTTAACACCCTGTTCCGCATATTGATAAAGAAGTGAATGTTGCTAATACCAAGATTCTTAAAAAAAAACAGATCTTAGAAATAAAATCAGTTGACCTATATTGCATGTTTAACCGATACCACACAATTCCTGTGATGCTACGCCACCACACTGCAACCAAACATATTTACTTCATATAGGTTAAAAATGGAAAAAGACACTCTCAAAATGTCATAAAGCAACAATAAAAAGTTGAAAAGAAAGTCTCGCAGTAATCAACCCTTATAACACAACTCATTAACTATCATTATCACTTCCCACCTCAGAAACCATTGATTAATAACACCCAAATAAGGCAAGATTACTACATGACAGCAAAAATTAATTTTAATGGCATTTTTCAATTATTCAATTAAAATTGATTCCATTATTCCGTTCTTCCGCGCGTCGGAATTGAATTTACTTATGCATATCAAATATCAATCAATCAAGTTGGAATTAAGAATTGAATAGGGGTAGACCAGGTGGTGGCCAGATGGTTAAATTGAGGGACCTAGCAATTCGTTTTACTTGGAGTTGGTTTTTTTGTTACCAGTTGTGATGTTATATTGTGGATAAAAAAAAAAAACATTAAAAAAAATACACATTGAATATACTTGGCTGGATATCGGTGACATTTATATGACCCAATTCAGAGTTCTTTAATTTTTATTTATTCTTTAGGTACTAATCTTCTATATTAAAAACTAGTTTTTAGGTGCAACGTATCAAAAAAATAATTTACGTAAGCAGCAAATTAATAAAAAAAGTATCTAAGCCCAACTTTTTGTGGCCGACTGTTTAATAAATTAATTGTGGGCAACAACAATAGCCCACTTGTGGGGAAACAAAGGGCTAATTTAACTGCAATTCTAAAGAATCCGATCCCTTTTTTTATTTAGACCACTTAAGACAATTAAGCCGAGTTTTTTGTTGGTCTAACCCTTTTTAGGGTACTGCAAGGTTGTGTCGTAAAACCTTTTTATAATGTGGGTACCAAAAAGCAACGTTTATACAGGGTTATTTTTCAATTACCAAAAATACTAGGTAACCCAAAAAAGAAAAGAAATAGCGAGAACAGCATAAATGTACAGAACAGCTCTTTTTTTTTATTGAGTAAATCGATTCGTCGATTGATGTTTTTTTTTCTGGTGAGGCTTAAATTTTGTTTTGTCAAATAAAGAGATACTTTAAATTAATTTCCCCACAATTTTACTTCCGCCTGGTACAACAATAATAGGCTAGATTCCATCATCCACAAATAGCAAAACTATTTAGTCCGTCAGTTTGAGTATTGAAAAATAATGGACACATATTTTTTGTTTTTGTAAATCAATGAATATTGACAAAGATAAACCGCATCAAAACTCGGGAGTGGGGGCTCGTGACGTCACGACTCACTAAAAACTATGCGAAGGTGTGACGTACCTATTGAGAATTTTAAAAGCGTCGTAACTTCGTCAATTTTGGTCCCCGTAACAAAAGAAAAAACACGGGTCAAATATTTTTTGATCATCTAACTGACGGACTAATTAGATTTTTTCAGGACACAACCCTATTGTACCTGATACAAAAAAGCTCATTCCGTAAAACTAATATTGAACTGGGGTTCTTTGAGTCAAACCAAGTAGGTTATTTAGATAAACGTGCCCAGGTGGTATCGTAAACCACGTTGTCACTTTCCATCGGGTGAGGTGATAAACGAGAGTCTATCAATAATATTTTTAAAAAGTTGGTGAAAGAGCGGAGAACGAATATGCTGAATTCTTCTGCTTCTTTTCGAATCGATGGTGACCCTTAAATATTTTATGCCTAGTAAGTGGCCACGTTTATAGCAGCGTCATTGTGGTATTCATCTGAGGGCTAATTCACGTAATGTTATGACGCACCGATTAAGTTTTAGTGCAGTTGCAATTAAGTTTAAGTTCGAGTGATAAACGGTATTCTTGTAATCTTTGAACTGCGCGTAAACTGCGCGTGAACTGCACGTCAATTGCACGAAAACCAAACTACCAAACTTACTGACGGTACAGAGAAAAAGTATTATTCACTAAATAATCGACTAGAAACGAATAAATTTCAATGATATACATATATAGACGTTATTATAATATTAAAAATTAAACTTAAGCTTATAAGCTGTCATTTTGGGACGTCAAACAAATAGTAGAATACCGATCACGTTGCGTTCCGAAACACACACCAAAGACGCGCAACAGTAGAATGCCATTATTGCGCTCGCGTGACGTGCACTTGACGCGAACGTGTCTGACAGCGGTAGAGAATACGAAAAGCATTGTTTTGATCGAAACGTAACTTAAACTGCACTGCAACAGCACTTATTTAGTTACGTGAATTAGCCTACAGGCCCTCAATGGTGCAAGTGTAACACACTCACACCCACACTTAGTGTCAAGCGGATCAGTGAAATCCATTCTGCCAAGTTGTATTTTTGCAGCGGCCTACTTGTGCGCTGGTATTAATGAAATGCTCATTATTATTAGAAGTATAACTTATTACAGACTCAAAAATCACAGTTTTCCTCATTTCAATCACGATCTACGCCTACTGAGTGTTAAGCCTAAAAAAAACAAGATCAAAATGTGTGATTTAAATTCCAGGCGTATCCGACATAAATGCATTAATTACGCAACGCCTGTGAAGGATTAAGCAATTTTGCATGCAGTTAATAAATCGATAGCTTTTTAAGCTACGGATCCCACCGTACAAAAAATTAAATTAAAAATGTGACTTGCTGCAAAATAACTTGAACTTTAAGACGCAGACTTTAAAGTTGAATTTTGTTTGTGATTAATTCTGATAAGCTATTCCAAAAATGACGAAATTTATATGAGTATGAACTTTAGAGTTTTTGATATAGGGTTTAAAATACAATACAAGTTTATAAATAAATTCAGATGCAAAAAATCTAAGTTATAGTGTGAGAATATTTTGAAGTGAGTGCGAAATGTTGAGGTTATTGTTTTTAAAGTACCGTGATACGATTAAATTCAATTTCCTTAGGTGTTTTTATTAAGTGAACAAACCGTTGTTTCTTTTGTTTTATTAAAGTTTTTGTTTGAAGTTGTGAATAAGTGTTGGAGAATGCTGATTAAAATCTCGAGTAGTTTATTTAAAAGAGGTCCGTTTCCAGCTGTGAACTTTTAAAAGGAAGTTGGTTCAGTGATTCATGTTGGATAGAAAAGAGTTAACGTTTGTGAGCCTTAGAGCAGATGAGGCATAGGAATACTTATAGTCGTGTCGATAATTCCAAATTAAATATGTTTTGACCAGACAAGAAAACACCATAGACTTCTTATAGGTTTTCCTCTAATCTATAAGTAAAAAACTATTTCCATTGAAATTCTTCCTTTTTCCTTTCTTTTTTTTTAAAAAAAGGCTTTAAAAATTCGCAGATAAAAATACGGAATATTCATAATTAATTTGTTCTCGTTACGTGACTTTGAGTCACAAAAGTTATGTTTATCGAATTGGCCGCATTAGACAGACATACAAACACACGAGTGAGCTTCAAGCATGGAGTGTAATCTGTAAAAATAAAAAAATGGTCCAAATTCGTAGCCAATAGCAGCAGCAGCAGCAGGTGACGTGTCCCGGCCTCACTACTGGTTTCTATTTATTTCTATGAAATAAATTTCGTAGCCAATGCTGCAGACAGACGGTCGATGGAGCATACATGTGTTAGAGTGGTCACCGCGTATATCGTATGGGCAAACGTAGTATGCATGGGACACCTTACGGTACGATGGACCGATGATTTAAAGAAGGTGGCTGGCAGCGTATGGATGCGGACTGCTCAAGAGCGGAATGGTTGGCGTTCATTAGGGGGGGGGGGGGGGGCTTACGTTCAGCAGTGGACGGCAATTGGCTGAAATGATGACCTGTCATAGCTGGCGACAAATTCAAAGAAACCACTAGTGATGCGGCCACATCGCCTGCTGCTGCTGCCTTTTTTTTTTTTTTTTTTTTTTTTTTTTTAGGGATGGGAAATCATCCAATGACTCCTCCCGCTCTGGGTGTAGCGGGAGGGAGTGTCAGACTTCTACTGACTAAAACCCATCCATGTTCCTTCATTGCCCTTTGTGTTCCGGAGCCACGGTGTCTCTTGCGAATAATCCCGCGACTCCGGCAGGCTGCTGCTGCTGCCTGGAATTGGCTACGAACTTGTACCTTAATATCATATTTTATTCTTCCTTCGCTGATTCTGCCCATTCACCTTTCATGGTACAGTAGTATAAGCTTACACTTTGAACCCGAACTGGTGTTGCGTAATACGGAGTCATAATTGAGTAAGAGGCCAACTTACTGGCTTTTCGCCACTGTCATACGCCCATATTGTAGATGTACAAGTATCTACATTATAGGAATGTTTTTTGTAAATTCTTATTCGCGTCTTAAAATAAGTGACTACGCAAATTTAAACGTATCAATAAACTCTAAGCAAACATAAATACATTATCATTTAAATGTAATATGGCTACCTGAAGGACGTTTTTATTCTGTGGAACAGGATCCGGCACCATTTTCTATAATAGATCGCTGTTTATGTTATCTTAAATTTTGTGGAAATATGGAGAAATTATGTAAATATTTTATATGAGAAAAGTCTGTGTAATATACTTTTATTAACCATATAAAATTGGTAAGCATTAATACACCTACTTAATTTCTAGGCGTATTTGTAGGGTTTTCTACTTCCAAAAAAAAAAAAAAACGGAGCCGGAGATCTGTCTGTCAAGCCTTCACCTTATCTCAAGTACACTTGTTGATATTCAGTTAAAATTATTTTTTAAAAAGGAGAAATTAGAAAGTCATTTTGACCTAGAAATTCTAATGTTTTACTTAAACGTTCATGAATTACAATTGTATCAATTAAGAACAATAGGCAATTTATTTCAACACACAAAATAAACAAAAACACTCTTAAGTAACACAAGAAAAACACATCCAAAATTGCCTGTTAAACTTGCGAAAGAAAATAAACAATATACACTTTGATCAACCGAAAGTTTTTTACAAACGAGTCGGCCATTTTCCCCTTTGATCAACCATTCCTTAATTTAAACAACAACGCGTTTCTCTAACTTTGTACTCATCACTTGGACCTATCACAACTAACTTTAAACAGTTGTAAATTGACTATAAAACGGCTGTTAAACGTCAAAGGTAGAATGATTAGCATCTCAAAGTTGATCTGTCAAAATAATTAAAGATGGCGTCTTCCGGGGTGAAACAAGTGAAGTTACAAGCTGTCAAAGTTAGATCAAGTTGCACCATATTTTATTGGTTTACTTTCAATTAAGTATAGGATTTTGTTTGTTTTGCTGTCATATAAGTATGCTTAGACGCGGAGTGGAGAAGCGGAGAAATTTTAACCAATGGAATATCATAAAATCTCTGTAATAGGTGAGTCATTGACATTTTGACTGACATGATTGGTTAAAAATTTTCCGTTAGTCCGCTCCGCTGCCCCGCTCCGTTGAAATGAACAGGCACCCTAAAAGCTGGTAGCAATACATTGCCCGTATAAGTTTTAATGTTTTTGGAGAAGTACTTTTAAGTGTACTATTTTCAAGTAAATGTGATTAAAATGCTGTGTTTCTATTCTGGTAATTATTACTACCACTGTGTCAAAGACCGTCTTTTCAACTCTATCACTGAATGCTACATTGTTAAAGTGTTTTTTACGCTTGATAAAAACCACAATATGCTATTATGGTAAATGCAGCAGTAATAAAAACCGGCCAAGTGCTTATCGAGCCACGCGCAGGGTAGGGTTCCGTAGTTGCACGTCACAGTTGTTACATTTTATAGGTTAGTCGACAATTTTAGTTGAATATACTTTGTTGGCGCGATTAAAAATTATGTCGGTCCTTATTTTTCGACTTTTGAATAATCCCCGGGGCACTTTGTCATATGATTATATGAATTTAAATATGACATAAGTTATTATTTTTTTTTTTTTTGTTAAGATTCAGAGGTCGCTACCATTTGGCAAAGTTTTTTATAAAAAGCGTTGAAAGATGGCTTAAATGATGATTTCATTAACGTTTATATCACTTTTTAGGTGTAAGTGAATCTTGCTTGGACAATAGTTCCTTATCTCCTCCTCCCCTCGACACGTCCTCTGTACAATCAACGTAAAATCCATCAGCACATCAGTTAAGTATTGCGTTTGTTTTTTTTTACTTCAAAAATATTTAAAAAAAAAGTATTCATGAATCTGCGACTTTGGCGGCTGCGAATTCGAAGTTATAAATTTGGCGTAAAATTTTATGAGTAAAAGAATCCTACAAATCCAACAAATAAACAATTTTGAGCTTTTATTTAAAATTCAAACCTTGGTAGAGACCCCTAAAAGTGTGTTAAAAAAAAGAAAAAAAAGAAATGGTTTCTTTTGTTATAATTATAATCAAAATATGTGGTGCCCCGCGAAATTAAAGAAATAACATTTTTTTCTTAGGAATCAGGACCACCCTAATGTATAGCCATACCAAATTCCCACTTTCTAGTGCTAAGCGTATTTGCGCTAAACCGGGACAGATAGAGAGACAGATGGACATGATGAATGGTGGTTCCTTGTTGACTACGGAATCCTAAATGGAGTTTGGGGTAGGCCTATGTCTAGCAGTGGAAATCTGTCAACTAAAATGACGATGACTAACGATTATATAGTCAGCGATGTTCGTTTATTGGGCTAACTGCTCAGGGAAGCTTGACGACATTCTTGAACCTGTTTTTTTCCACACGTCTGCTGATTTATTACCAGGCCTAGACGAATTTAGGTCGTATTGTAGGATAAAAATAAAATAACAAGCAAAGGGTTCCTTCTATGCCCGGGTGAGAAGAAATAGGTCGGAAAATATGAGGCTAGGAGATAAAAAAAGGCTTGCGTAGGCGTAGACTATGACAGTAATAATGCTAAAGTAGGCCAAACGGGTGCCTCTTTTAAATACAGTTTGTCTATCTGTCTGACCATCTGTCACAGACTGTTTTCTCCGAATCCGAATCTACTGGGCCGATTCAGTTGAAATTAGTGGACGTGAAACGTAAAAAAGGTTTTATTTTATATGGGGTCGCTTTGGGGAAGGGGCGGAAACAGAAAACAGTGTTTTAAACTGTGTGACATATTCAGTGAAAGAGCTTGTTGAGGTGTCTTTCATATTTTTTTAATTATGTTTTAAGAAAATAGATAAAAATTGATCTTCTACAACTTTCCTCTGAAAACACCATGCCTTAAATTTAAAAAAAAAGTTCATCTAATTTTTCAATTTATTTACTTACCTAAACCGAAACGCTTTTGCAGTTTCAACTGTTAGCTAATACTATCGAGCGGCATTTATAACAGCCATAAAAAAGTTAAAAGTTTGCATTGCATTATCATGAAATATTAAAAGCATTGATTAAACAAATACCGATAATATCACCCTCGGACATTGATAAACACCGGATGCAAATACTCAACAAGACATCTGTAAGTCTTCAATCACTAATTATTACTAAAATTAACTAAGAACACAGGATAATAAGTCACTTTACTTAACTAATTATGTGTTATTAATTAATTTCTTTATAAGGCGCCTTGCATTGTAATTGGCAATTAAGAAAAGAAACGTGATTACGAGAATAAAATGCGATATTCTGCCAGCGGCTTTGACCGTTTGTTAAGGCGCAGATACCCCTCAGTAGCTGATTTTAAAATTAAAATCACGTCTAAACGGCTACCCTTCTTTTATATATGTACACTAGCTGACCCGCACAACTACGTCTGCGTCACATTTTCTATTACTGCTCCGCTCCTTTTAGTCTTAGCGTGATGATATGTAGCATATATCCTTCCTCGATATATGGGCTATCTAATACTGAAAGAAAGTTTCAAATCGGACCAGTAGTTCCTGAGATTACCCCCTACATACAAACTTACAAATTACAAACAAATTTTAGGTACCTCTTTATAATATTAGTATAGATTTAGATAGATAGAAGGGTAGAGTTATTTTCTACATATTGAATAATGCTTTCCTACCCTTCGGGTAATGCATAATGCTTTATGTTATGTGTTACGTTATGTTATCATATGTTATGTTATATACACACCCACGTGACGCTAATTATGTTTGATCTAGCTTTTGCCGCCCGCGACTTCGTATGCGCTTATCTATATTTTCCCGTTCCCGTAGGAATTTCGGAAAATCATCTCTTAGTGCTCCCTTACATTCTCACTTAAGCGCGTCGTCTGTCAGTCACCACTAACGGATGATTTTTATGCATTAGGTTTTTTTTAAATCTTCCTTTATTGTCACGATTTTGGATACTTTGCCACGAAAAATCTAATTACTATGCCATTTTGAAATTTAAAGGTAAGTATAGTAACACTATTACCTTTTTACTTTAAGTGCAGAAAACTATAAACAATTATACCTCTTCTGTTCTCAAAAAAATGACTGCTAAAAAAACACACTGCAAAAATTTTCAACACCAATTTCACACCGACGAAAGCTCACCATGACTCGATAAAAAAACAACACGACCGCCGCATCCATACAACTCCCATCCGTGTCGGTACAGTCGCTAGCAAAAGTATATCATGCTGTCAATTAGACTCCTTTAGATTATCATCGGCGGAGTTATGTATGGCATGATTATATCGTTCGGCTTTTTTCGGGGATTTCCGTGATTTACGACAGGTCACGATTTTGGCGGCAATATGGCGTTTTAAAAGGTTTCCAGAAGGGATTCTGATTGGATTTTTGCTGTGTTATTTGGTGTTGAAATATGTGAGTTTTGTGAGGAATGTTTGTTTATTTTTATTTTGAAAGTGAATTGGGATTTCGACTATGTAATTTGCGGGCCATGGCCGCATAATTTGCTTATGAGTGGTCGTCTTTCCCTTTTTGTGTTATTGTGGCAACGTATATATTTATTTTTAACGATCTGTTAATTAAAAAATAAGATCTGTATTTTCTTTACCTATGTTAACAAATAAATAAATACAAATACAGATAACTTAAAAATGAATGTTTTTAAAGGAATTTCTTGACTATGTTTATGATATCTAGCATTTAGCCGTGAAATGCAATAAGGTTTGGGCATAGTTTTATTTTTAACCCATGACCAAAAAAAGAAGGGTGTTATAAGTTTTACCTCTATATATGTATGTGTGTCTGTCTGTGTATCTATATGTCTGCCTGTGGCACCGTAACTCTTCAACGGGTGAACCGATTTGGATGCGGTTTTTTTATTTGAAAGCAGGTTATCTAGCGGTGGTTATTAGATAAGTTTTCGAAATCCAAAATAATGGCCCAAAGAATCGTACCTATATTAAAGTAAGAGGATCAATACGTACAATTTTTTTTAGTTTCTTAGGTTTTGGTTTTGGGGGGCCGAGTCACCCGCGTCCGTAGGAGAATACCCTTCAGCGAATCCCTACACGTGGTCCCCGGGTGGTGCTAAACAGGCGACACTAACCGCCTCCGTGGTCTAGTGGTTATACCACCTGATTCAGACCCAGAGGTCCCGGGTTCGATTCCCAGCGGGGGCAAAATTTTTTGCTCGGTTTGGTTGGTGGTAGGACTTGTTCTAAGTCCGCCTGGCAAGCTACCACCATCATGTCTAAGTCTGTCGCCATAACAGCAATGTTAACAGCATTGTTGTGTTCCGGCAGTTAGAGGTATGATAGCCAGTTCCTCTGTGTAAGAGGATTCCGGGTGAAACTAGCTTCCATCTTCGGCCTAATCATCACTTTCCATCAGGTGAGATTTGGGCCAAGAGTTTCTCCGTTTTGTATAAAAAAAAAAAACTTTTTTCGGGGGTTTTTTAACTTTTTTTAAATTATCTTTATTATGTATTATTAAATCACGTTTTTTTATGGATGTATGCAGAAACCATGGAACACTTAATGATTTTCTTAACACCAATCAGTCCCAATAACCATAATTGTCATGATCTTACAAACAACATCAACCAAATATCTTCTCAAACACACATCGATCCCTGACTCAGCAATACCCTAAAACACTGCCCCAACTTTCACCTTTACATAACAAACGAAACTTCAAACATCAATATTAATCTAAACTTAAACTAATCCGAGAAACCACTTTTGTGCTCACATGTACAAATCAATATAATAACATGTTGTATAAATATCGACAAGATAATCCCATCTCGTTAGAGAGAAATGGAAGATTTTGTTGCAGGAGTATAAAAGAGATAGCAACAAATACAGGATGTTTCAGAAGCGCGTAGTCATGTTTAAGGGTGGTGTTCTATATCTGATATACAGTAAAAAACAATAATTAAATTAAAATAATATTGACTTTTTCAAAAACCGAAACTAGAACACTACGGATAAATTAAAAAAAAAAACACTTTTCAAGGTGCAAAGGGTGGCATCGAATCTGTATGTATTGTATTAGGTACTGGTGTTTTCTTTTGTAATATAATAACAAATATTTTTTATTTGTCATGGGTTTGCCTTTGACTCTAGTCTAGTTCAGACATGACAAAGTCTACGATGGAGCGAGCTCACCCAGAAGAATAAACATTTTTGGCGCAACCGTGAGGAACGCTCTTGTCTTTTTTGTTTTACTATCATTTTTATTTAATGTGTTGCTGTTGTTGATGCTTACGTATGTACGACTGTGAAATTTCTTTTTATTTTTCTTTCTATCTTTTCACCAACAGCATCATACTTCTTATAGTCGTTTTTATCGTTCCTATATATTTTTTTACTATTGATAGGCATGCGTTTGACCACTATCTCACCTGATGGTAAGTGATGGTGTGGTCGAAGATGGAGCACGCTTGTCTAGAAGTAACCTATTCATTGTAGATTTAAAAAAAAAAAACAATATTTTCTTTTTTGCAGATCTATTTGCCATACAAATGTAACGATGCCTTTCTGAAACATCCTGTAGATATGGTACGTGCAAGTCATGGACAAATATGTATAATCTGTATCAGTAATGATGCGTCAATCAGAGGGATGCAGGGTAATGTTACATCGTGATATGGGAACTGAATGTGTGAGAGAAAAAGAAATACCTACTAATGCGTTGAACCAAGGAGGTTTTTAAGGAGCTTATAGAGAAAGTTTATGGCTAACAAGATTGGCGGCCTGATTGATGGTAAGTGGTCTCTGATTCTTATGGGTACCTATCCTAATTCTTCCGTTACTGACTGATTGACTGAGTGACTGAGTGACTGACAGACAACGCACAGCCGAAACTACTGTTCGTAGAAAGCTGACATTTGTCGTGTGGGTCTCCTTGTGGTGTAAAGGAGCAGTAAGAGAAAATTTCCCGAAATTCCTACGGGAACGAGATACAGCGGGATGTGTGCGCGAACGAAGTCGCGTGCTGAAGCTAGATTGCAATATTAGAGGTATCGTAGGTATAGAATAGATGTGCCAGGGTGACGGTATTAGTTTGAAAAAGTCCGGCTCTGGAACGCAAAGGGTATCATGGGACAAGCTCGCCACACATTCGCAACCACTGCAACTCCTGAAAGCCAAAATTAACAGTGGCGACCACCAGATAAACGCCGAGCTACTGAAGCCCGACGAGTCCCGGAGAAACGATTGAACTGTCTTGGATCCCGCAACGAAATTAATCAGAGAAGTACAGCGAAGGAGTAGGAAAAAAAAAATAAAGCGAAGGGTATTATTAGGAAGAACACGGATGGGTTTTAGTCAGTAAGTCTGTCATTAACTTCCGCTCCGCCCAGAACGGAGGCGACCTTTGATAATACCCATTCTTAAAAATATTGGTAATATAAAGCTAGAATGTTTCATAAGCTAACACAAAGCTCAAAAAAGCACAATAAGTTTTGTTTGTGTGCAGATATGATGCATTAATCACTTTTTTTATTCGAGATGAATTTGTTCTTGACTCTAAATTAGATCATAAGTTACAGAGACAAAGTCGACAATTGAGTGAGCTTACCCAGAAGAAGCCTGTTCACTGTAACTTTAAAGAAATAAGGGTATTTTTAACCGACTTCCCAAAAAGGAGGAGGTTATCAATTCGGTTGTATGTTTTTTTTTTTTTTTTTTTTTATGTTTGTTACCTCATAACTCCGACAATTATGAACCGATTTGAAAAATTCTTGTTTTATCTGAAAGGATATACTTGCAGATTGGTCCCATTTAAATCATATCAAAATCGGTTACGAACTTTGGATTTTAAATCGAAATACCTGGAATTTGACTATTTAGATGACTCTTTGATAATCGAAATTGCGTATTTTGCTTTTCTGCGATTTTGCAGTGGTGTTGTTAGGTGTGGGGCACCACTAAAAAGTGAAAAATAAAAAAAAAACTTTTTACAAAAAAATACAACCGACTTCCAAAAAAAAACACTGCAAAGTAAAAAATAACTTTAATTTCGGAAGTCGGTGTCAAAATACGAAGAAAGTAACAAAAACACCGACTTCCGAAATTAAAGTTATTTTTTACTTTGCAGTGTTTTTTTTTGGAAGTCGGTTGTATTTTTTTGTAAAAAGTTTTTTTTTTTCTATAGAGTAAGTTTTGGATGCAGAATCAGTAAAAAAAGCAGTTTAACTATAAAATGCAGTTATCATTCAGAAAGCCAATTCTAATTTTAATACCACTTTCGCATTCGCATGTCAATCATAAACTGTCAAAAAAGCTCAATTTGCGATTTGAGATGCGAATGTGAAAATTAGTAGAACTGACACTCAGGTCTAGGTGATTAACCGTTCGTTATGTATAACGCGTGTTGTTTCAATATATTAGCACTAGCTGACCCGCGCAACTTCGTCTGCGTCACATTTTCCATGAATGCTCGGCTCCTTTTAGTCTTAGCGTGATGATTTATGTAGCCTATAACCTTCCTCGATAAATGGGCTATCTAATACTGAAATCATTTTTCAAATCGGACCAGTGGTTCCTGAGATTACCCCCTACATACAAACTTACAAACAAATGTTACCTCTTTATAATATTAGTATAGACTAGCTTCTGCCAGCGGCTTCGTCCGCTTGATCCCTAGGGAACATATTCCCGGGATGAAAAGTAGCTTATGTGCTATTCCAGACTATTATCTATCTTTGTTCTAAATTTCATTAAGATCCGTTAAGCCGTTCTGGCGTGATTGAGTAACAAACAACCAAACTTTCACATTTATAATATTACTCGTTTGGTGTAAAGCGAAATTATGATCCAATCTTCCCCTCGACATTATAATTATTAAAGGATATTGCAAACTGTCGTAAGCCGTTTTCCGAAGCTACTCGCTAGCCTCTAGGCGCCAAGCTAGCCGCCTGCCTGTGCGTTCGCGACCACAAAAATAATCCTTATAGCATGATTCAGTATTCACGCGCGATGGCTTATTATTAGCGTTTTTCATGTATAACTTTGGTGTTTCTATACCGATTTCTATGATTCTTTTTTTATGGAATAGTTAATAATGTTAACTTTTATTAATGTTAATTAGGGACGACTGAAAGTTTTTTAACGTAAGAGTAGACAAATACAATCAGAAAGCTTCGAACTGCTAAGCTATCGGGAGTTACACGTGTTATTGTTCGTCAATCATAAAAGATAGACATATGCTGTCGTTGGATATTTTTTATATAATTTTATGGAGAACATTTCCGTCATACATGATTTCTGTGTAGCTTTCACCATTAAGGTTGCAAACGCGACGGAAGCTTAAAAATGGAGTAACTTCTCCCGTTTTCCCAACATTTCCCTTCACTGCTCTGCTCCTATTGATTGTAGCGTGATGAAAAGTATACTATAACCTGCTCAGGAGTATGAATAATAATTGAACCAAGTTTCATTAAAATCCGTCGAGTAGTTTTTGTTTCTATAACGGTTATACAGACAGACAGACAGACAAACAGACAGACAAAAATTGTACTGATTGCATTTTTGGCATCAGTATCGATCCCTAATCACCCCCTGATAGTTATTTTGGAAATATATTTCATGTACAGAATTGACCTCTCTACAGATTTATTATAAGTATAGATAGATAGAAGAATAGATGAAGGTCTGTCAGTTGACAGTTTTTTAGATAGATTGTACTTGATACAAAATTTTATAATTGACTAATACATTTCATTAAACTAGGCTGAAAATCAGCACTTTTTGAACGTTAAAATTTACCCAAATCGCCCCGCCCGCCACCACTTTCTAGTGTGGCGCAACAAACTCCCCAACAACACATCTGTCTGTTAAGTTTGAAGATGCCCGGAGAAAATAACCCCTCCAAGAATTCTACTTGATTCATTTAGCAAATTCGGTCAACAAGTTACCTTACTTTAAATTACTTCGATACTGATTAATCTAAAAATTCTTATACCTCTCACTTAAAACTAAATACTTAACAAAACTGAAACTATACTCCAATAATAAGAAACTGCTCCGAGTACCTAAGTTCAAGTTAAGTTTAATTAATGTCTAATAAGCGCCCGTCTACTTAACTAAAGTTAGAGTTAAGTTACCTTACGTTGATTCAACGTTTCTTAAGACTTTGTCTTGAGATTAAACTTGGGATAGTGATGTGCTTAGCGCTGATGTTGCAGTTTTCAAGTTTTGTGTACTTGCTTTAAGTTGAGTTTAAGTTAGGATTTTGTATGTTTACGAGTATCTGTGGGTGAAACGGGGTGGATTGAAAGCTGGTTACAATACGCTTTTATATGGTGAAAAAAAAAAACATCGCAAAAATTATCATGGAATTAAGAGGGTGAAAATATGGCAATATTTACCTATTATAAAGGTATTTTAATTAAATTAAACAAAAAAATAAATAAAACTAGTCAAATGGGTGTTCGTAGTCAAAATGAATTATGACGTTCAAAAGTGCCCTTTAATGGCTTAAGTACCTACTTGAAATAAACATTTTGACTTTGACTTTGAATATTTTCAATAAAATATGGTTGGGAATAAAACGACTTTGTAAGAATATGTTAATTATGGTTTAAGTTCTTGTCTATGATAGGTTAGTTTCCACCATCAATAAATTATTGTTAATCTATTTAGTCCGTCATTCAGAGTATTTTAAAATAATGGACACGTATTTTTTGTTTTGTAAATCAATAATTGTTGACAAAGGTAAAACGCATCAAAACTCAGAAGTCGAGGCTTGAGTCGTCAGAACGGACTAAAAATTATATACCACGGCGTGACTTATTGAGAATTTTAAAAGCGTCGTATTTTCCGACAGTTTGGTTTACGTAACAAAATAAAAAAGGGGTCAAATATTTTTGAAATATAACTGACGGACCAATTAGATTTTGGACAAGCTTATTATTCTTGAGTTGTAGGTTCAAATCCACCCAAGTCCAAATGTGCTTTTTTCTATAAATACATCTTTCTTGATACACCTTGGATGCCACCAACATTGTTAAAGGAAATTGTGAGGTAACCAGGTCTTATATTATTAGCCATACTGCCAACCTGTATTCAGCAATGCTCTTGCCTTCTCTTTATGTGAGATCTTTTAGTGGGATAAAATCAGCCTGGTATAGTAGCCGGCATGAGTTGAGAGCACAGATGAATGCAGTGGGGTGATCTCGTCAATGTACGGTGGGCGAACGAAACTTGCAAGGCGATGAACATTGACTGACGAAAATGGCGAAACTAACAATTTTTTTTTTTTTTGTCTCTTGGTACGAGGAAAAATTACTATCACTGATACATTTTTTTATAGTTTACCTTCCATTTTATTAGTACGTTATACATATTAATATAGAAAGAGTTAAAGTATTGAATATCTTAAGTTAAATATACTAGTAATAATATATAGTAGGGGAGAGGTGTGTCAATAGTAACAGCGAGGCAATTGTAACATATGTTGTTTCACGACACCTATTGACGAATAGCGGTAGCTCTTGGTGGCAATCGAAGCTTTATTTGGTGCTGTTTTACCGACCAAACTTACTGCTAAAACAGTTCGCGCATGTGCTCTCAATACATGACAGTTTGAGATACAGCAAATTTAGTAAAAATTTTGTCCAGCACAGTTTCTGTTATTAAAATTAAATAAACCAGTTTTACAATATTGCAGTGGTGATTTTCGGACAAGTTAACATCTAATCTAGATACGAGCAGGTGTGGGTTGTTCAAATTTATCATAGATTTTTGTTAAATAAGTCTTCTTTGCAAAATGGCGGTAGTGGTGCAAAAGTAACAAAACAAGGAGAGGCAATTGTAACATGTTACTTTTGACTTTGTGTTGGTTGGTGGCAAAGACAGTTAATGAGAAAAAGATGTCAAAATTAAGAAATTTAGAATCTAAGCCAACAGGGAAGAAATTGATTAGAAAATGGGCACACTCCAGTTATGCAAACAATGATCCATATTTTGTGTGTTTAAACTGTTTGTCGGAATGACTGTTATTGACTTTATTATTGTTTTATAAGAATTTTAGGTTTTTTAAGTGTTTAGAGTGTACTGCTGACAAGATTTTGTTAGATTTATGCTTTTATAGTTGACAATTTCTGTATGTTACAATTGACTCTCTCAATGCAGCAATTGTAACACTTTTCGCTGATCTCATTAAGTGCCATTTCTTAGAGTTGTATCGTATTTTTTGTTATATTCTATATTTTATTTTATAAATATATAACTCAACTATATTGAGACCAAAAATTATTGCGCTGTGATTTTTTATTAAAATAATATGAAGGATTGATTTTTTTTTGTTACTATTGACACACCTCTCCCCTACGTATTTGTCAAGAAAAAAACATGAAAAGATTCTCGTTTTTTTTATATTTTTCGTTTTGACGGAAAAAAAAACATGAAATGTATTCAGGCCAATCTTCTTCAAACTTTCGAATTTAACATTGAAAAAACAACGGATTCGGAAAGAAACGGGATTTTTTCCTGCTTTTATCAACTACTGACGAACCAATAACGTGAAGCGTCAGAGCTGTCGTCGTCAAACCGACCAATGGAGAGTGTGCTCAGCTCGTGCCGGTTATTATATTAGTACTAGCTCCTTTCTTTAACAACATGTACAGAGAAGCGTAATCATCTAAATGTTTTTCATAACGAAAAATTATTGGGGCTGGTCGGCATTTTGAACAGAAGAGGCGAAACAGCCAGCGCCTTGCATAACACTCTTCCAAGTTCCTAATGCTAAGAGGAGTCAAGCAATGCTAGATATTGACTGTTCGTAGGTATATGTTATCTTAGAGATCTTACCTAACCACAACATATTACTTCCCGACATACCTACACGCGAACGAAGTCGCGGGCAACAACTAGTATTAGTATAATTTATTAAAAGTACTTACGATTGACATCAATGGATATGTTTTCTGACACTGGAGCTATGAGCGGATCAGTGACAGCCTGTGAACAAAATATAGCAGTGTTAATATAAACTTAGTGGTAAGGGTGCCTGTCCATTACAGCAGAGAGAGGCAGAGGAGCGGAGAAATGGAGAAATTTTAATCTATTGCATAAAATCTCCGTACCACGTGAGTCACTGAAATTTTTACTGATCATCATCTGACTAGCGTTTTCTCAACTATATTGGGGTCGTCTTCCAGTCTAACCGGATTCAGCTGAATACCAGTATTGACATTTTGACTGATATGGATTGGTTAATATTTCTCCGTTCCAATGCCTTGCTCCGCGCAAATGGACAGACACCCTAATAACTGATTCGCAACGACCTTTATAAAACTTAAAGTTTAGTTTTAATTACTTTTGACAGAAACAAGACGATGAAATTAATTTAATAGCGAGTCTGCGATTAAATTAATAGAAAACTGACGGATTGACAGGCTTTATTACTGTAATCTTATCTTCTGCAATCTTTTCTCAAATTGTATCTGATATTAATATCACTCAGATCGAATAATATCGCGGTATTTCGCTTCTGAGAAGATTAGCTTCTGTCAGCGGCTCCGCCCACGTGATCCCTAGGGAACAGATTCCTGGGATAAAAGTAGCCTATGTGCTATTCCAGACCTTAATCTGTCTCTGTTCCAAATTTCATCCAGATCCGTTCTCCCGTTCCGGCGTGAAAGAGTAATAAACAAAAATCCATCCATCTATCCTCACAAATTTAGCATTTATAATATAAGTAGGAAGTAGGATTTGGCACATCGTATTTATTGTTTTTTATTCAGTTAGATACATTGATATAAAAAAAAAGAATTTTGAAAATCGGTCCTCAATTGGCGGAGAAATCGGTGAACATACATATAAAAAATACAAACAGCCAAACATAGAACCTGTTTCTTTTTGAAGAAGTTGGTTAAAACTGTAATTTATGTATTTATGTATTATTTATGTCTATGGTTAGATTGGCAAAAATATTGAACACGTATGTTTTCGTTCGTCACGTAAACAAAAAATGAAGACATACGACGGTCATCTCCTCGTAAAATATGTACTACTTTTTACTTGGAAGCGAAGTGACCAGTTCAGGGAGGCCTGAACTTTAATGCATAATATTTTTATTGATTGCCATCATCATCATCTGCCTAGCTTTTTCCCAACTATATTGAGGTCGGCTTCCAGTCAAACCGAATTCAGCTGAATACCAGTATTTTACATGGAGCGGCTGCCTACCAGCCAACACAACAACACCAACAACCTAGTGCCAGAGTTTCTAAACGCCTCAAAGGCCTCTGACATGGTTTATTTGACAACCGCCATTTGACGGTCGGGACCACTGGCTTATACGTTTCTTCCGAAGCACGGCATCATGTCCTAGCCAAACGTGAACACAACTTTACAAAGTATGCTTTCCCGTGGGAATCGAACCCACGACCAACGTGTCACAAATCAAACGCTTAAACCACTCGATCACGGAGGCAGTATTGCATTTAGTGATGCACTAAGCGGAATTATTTGTTGATAACCCGTGAAACACCCCTATTTATGTCATGATTTCACTTTAAATTCGTTCTTTTTAGGGTTCCGTAGCCAAATGGCAAAAACGGAACCCTTATAGATTCGTCATGTCTGTCTGTCTGTCTGTCCGTCCGTCCGTCACAGCCACTTTTCTCCGAAACCTTAAGAGCTATGCTGTTGAAATTTGGTTAGTAGATGTATTTCGTGAACCGCATAAAGATTTTCACACACATACATAGAACTGAAACTCAAAAATAATTTTTTCATCGCACCCATACGTGTGGGGTATCTATGGATCTTCAAAAACGATATTGAGCTTTCTAAGATTTTTTTCTTAACTGAATATTTTGCGCGACAGACACTTCCAAAGTGATAAAATGTGTCCCCCCCCCCCCTTAACTTCTAAAATAAGAGAATGATAAAACTAAAAAAAAATATATGATGTACATAACCATGTAAACTACCAGCGAAAATTGGTTTGAACGAGATCTAGTAAGTAGTTTTTTTTTAATACGTCATAAATCGTAAATCGCAACTTCTGCTTACGGAACCCTCAGTGCGCGAGTACGACTCGCACTTGGCCGGTTTTTTTTGGGCCTTACCATCACATGAATCCGTTCTTTTTTTTTGACAATCGTTGATGCTTATGGAATTTCTGTGTCTACAGTTTCTTACCTGACACGTGACATCAGTGCCGTAATCAGACCTCTGCACCCTGAAGGAGACGGTGGCTCTCGCCTCAGAGTTGGCGAGGAGTGCGTGTGACTTCCACCAGGATACCCGGGCGGTTGGCCGACCTGGACAGAGAGTAAAAGCATTAGGGTAAGTATTCATGCTCAGATGCTATCGACGCTACCTATTGCTAAACTAAAACTGACTTGACAGTTGTTGACTAATACCGTTAAGCTGCGTTACCACCAGAGCTGTGCGAGGATGCGGAGCGAGGATTTGTTTTTTTACACGACTGCCTAAAAAAGGAGTGTTATGTTTTCAGTGTTCATGTAGGTACATATGTATGTATTTTATTTTAAAATTATTTTTTTTTAAATTTATTTGGAAGAACCAACAAGTACACATTATAATAAAAAAAAAACAGAATATAAGGAATTATACAAATGTGCAATCAACAACGTTCTCCACATATACACAAATAGACAAAGACAATGTTGAAATAGCAAAATTCGAATAGGGTAGAATATTACATGAAATAAAAAACACATGAGTATGTTTGTGAGTTTCTTTATTCCACCATAATAGGTACTCTGTAACATTTCTTTAAATATCCCACAACTGCAATAAAAAAGCTGTTGTTGTCGCTGTGGCAGGCGTGTTTTTTATTTTTTCTATTTTTTTTTAAGAAGCCTTGCGCAGAACGAGGCTAGGCAAATGGAGTGTTTCTATTGGTTCATAACAAACCCATCCGTCGCTACGCAAACTCGCACATCTCGATGTGAACGTGGCCTAATTGCTGAACTTGTGAGCAATTGACTAAAATATTTTCTCTCTTTACAACATTCAACGAAACTCGTTGATATTAAATAATTTCCTAAAAAAAAAATTCAATGCGAGACACGAATTCTCTAGGCATCTTAAGCCAGTCGCCTAATTCTTTAAAATCTTTCATCAGACACAAAAGAATGCTTCTGACACTTTCTTTAAAACATTCTCATACAAACCTTTTTTCTGAAGTAAAACGAAAAGTAAGTTAACAAACTCGCAACCTTTTAACTAGACGTTACGAAAAAACTGAAAATTATTTCCACGAGCAGGTATCAAATAATTTTCCTCAAGGTAAAAAATCCCCAAAAGCACACCATTTCCTATTACCCTCTAAGTTAGCAAAAAGCTATTCACGTCCAAAAAAGTTTTCAAAAAACCGGCCATTTTGGACCCACTTATTTACTGCTGGGCTACAAAAGGCCAGACATTTAATTGTATACTTTACATTGTGAGCGGTGAATGGCTTTACTGAATAAAAAATCGTGTAAAACAATGGAGGTTGTGTACCCCCCTGTACCCATGTCAAGCAAGGGTGCGGGATGTGGTACAAGTTAGGAGAGGAAGCGGGTATTTTTTCTAGATATGATCATCAAACTCGAAATCTAGTCATTTATTCAGATTAGGCTTACTGCCAACCCTTGCTGAACGTCAATCTATACTAATATTATAAAGCAGAAGAGTTTGTTTGCTTGTTTGTTTGGTTGAACGCGCTAATCTCAGGAACTACTGGTCCGATTTGAAAAATTCATTCAGTGTTAGATAGCCCATTTATCGAGGAAGGCTATAGGCTATATATCATCACGCTAAGACAAATGGGAGCGGAGCAGTAATGGAAAATATGACGCAGACGAAGCTGCGCGGGTCAACTAGTGTTTACATAAAGATATTCCTGCACAACAGCCGCCCGTCACCACTTCCTAGTGATTCAGCTGGTACGAAAAGGTGGTGCAACAAATTCCCCAGCAACATAAGTGCGTGTTAAACTGGAAAAATTTCTCATGAATATATTTTTACCCGACTGAGCCAGAAGGCGGGTTATGTTTTTTTTTTTGTAATTGATTTAAGATCTGTCGAACATGTATTTGTCTTACATACTTACATATCAATTGGTCGTCATGTTCAATGCCATTCCAGCCATGCCATAAATATGTAGGTATATTAACTATTTATAACAGAGTTGCTGCTCTGAAGGGCAGTGGTTTTCATTAGCGTTTAGCTTTATAACTGAAACTAACATATAAATTAAGTTGAATGATAATTTTAGATTATGCACCGAAGGCATAAAACAGTGTCTTATGCCACGGGCGTCAAATACATAATATTATTAATTTCATTAAGTATAACCCGCAATAATTACTTTAGTTTGAGTTTGCTTAAAATAAAATATGAAGTTTTCAGGTGGTGTGAAAAAAACATTCTATAGAAATCTATCAATGTTATAAGGAGGTAAAATTTGTGAGTTTGTGAGGTTGTAGGGGGTAATCTCAGAAGCTACTGAACCGATTCTGAAAATTCTTTTATCATAGAAAGCCTGGTTATTTATGAGTTTCATAGGCTATATTTTAACCCGAAAAATACCGCCCAACGAAGTGGGCACAGGACAACAAGTTAACAATAATTTCCCGGTATGATCTTCCAATAATTATCATGCAATCGCCCGCCATCGCCTATCTCCAACACCACAACTAAATCGTGTGCGTGAATCGGACATTTTTCGTGAAAATGGAACACCCTCTGGTGACGGCTGATACAGGTTCCTGCAGTCTTGTGTCGGCGCCACACTTTGTAGGAGCTGTGTTAACATTTGTACGAAACGAAGTAAAAATAATAAATTGTAAAATGCGAACGTTCCATTAATCCGTAGATCTACGACAGTCGGATTACGAGAACGAGTAGGTACTCGGAATCCCGTTCGACAATCAGTCTTACCAAAAGATAAGGTTTTCGCCAGTAACTGGGTTGTGACGATCACATTACTAGCTAGGTATTTTTTTTAAGGATAGGAAATCATCAAATGACTCCTTCTGCTCTGGGCGGAGCAGAAGAGAGTGTCAGACTTTACTGACTAAAACCCATCCTTGTTTCTCCTAGTGCCCTTTGTGTTTCAGGGCCGCGGTGACTCTTTCGAACTATTTCCGCAACTCTGGCAGGCACTGACCCTAGCGGGCCTCGTCTACCTACTATGCTGGCATCTCCTTGAGGCGCGAGTGGAACTTAACGCGCCGCCGACCCGGCTTAATACTTCGCTAGCATTACTATTTCGCAGAATGAGGTGACCGCTTCCGAAGGATTGCACCAGGGCCGGACGGTAACTACCTAGGCTAGGTCTTAGATTAATCGTTGATATTTAGCTGCGCGAAGTAGGCCGGCCATGCCTGTAGACGGACAGACGGTCAACGGAGCAGACATGTGTTAGCATGGAGACCACGTATGGAAAAACGTTATGTGGAAAGATGGATTGATGACTTCAAGAAGGTGGCTAGCAGCGGATGGATGCAGACTGCATCTAGACAGGGATGGTTGGCGCTCTTTGGGTGAGGCTAACGTCTACAGCGGGACGGCGGCGCTGATATGATGATTCAACTGCATCTGGTTAGAATGTAATCGGGGATAAACAAGGGCATACAATGATAAGAAGAAAGAAAGAATGATGCTGATTACGTTAATTGGTTGGTTGGGCCCAGAGTAGAACCATTGGTTCCACTTGACGTCACTGATATAAATCGTAATGACACAAAAATAAAGTAAAAATCAATTGCGTCAGGTGGAACCAATGGTTCCACCACCGCCCGTATCTAACAGGGTGCCTTTGCAATCTGATATAAAGATATGCGTGTGCGTGTGTGTGTGTGTATGTGTACGTTTCCACGCCCTCTTCGCTCAACCGATTTTAATGAATTTATTTTGCTGCAGAGATATATTAGAACCCTGGCTATTTTTTTGCAAAAATCTATATTAACAAGAGCGTAGCCGCAGAAAAAATATATAGAAAATGCTGTTCTGTAAATCCTTATTGACGGAGGCGAAAACTCTGTACCCAAGTCAACAACTATATATTCCCAGAAAAAAGGCCAACATTCTTAAGACAACCTTTTTTATCAGATTGCTGTTTTTTCTTGTAAACCACTGTCAGTTGGAGTTGTTAGCAAATGTGTGGGACGGGGCTTACATCAACATGTTTCTGATGGCACGCGTGATTCGGAAGGCGAGAAATTGAAATAGAAAATGTGAAATGGTATTATTTGTAGATGGCAGTGTTTCGGATAGGGGCTGGTTATGAAATAAAAAATTTAGTTCGGACCTTGATCCATATGATGTTCGTAATACACACTATAAAATATTTTAATTCAAATATTTGTTGCGCTCACCTGACGCACCGGGCACATGCACATGTGTATGTACCCAATGCGCCATGATGGCGCAACACGGCTTATCACTAATGACCGTCAGAATGTCGTTGACGCTCCCACGGACCCTGCGCATCATGGATGCCGTCCTTTTCCGAAGAATGGTGGCTAAGCCAGTGCGTGCTTCGGAAAACATTCCTGATGCACTGCAGTAACGTGGGAGTCCCAACAACACCCTGAAGGCATTATTATACTGAATTCTTAAGACGACGTTGTATCAGTACCTATTTCTAAAGTCTTTTAAACGGAAAGACATGTATAGTATCCAACGCGTGTCACACTACGCAATAACTGAAGAGTGGAACTCATTATTATGAACCATTTTTATTGAGACCAACACTGAAATCGCATCGCATCGCATTGAGTAACAATTTTCAAATAAGTTTTAATTCATGAAGTAAAATACCGTATTTTGTAAAGTATTTCATTGTGACTAAAATCTTGTTTGACAGTAATATAATTTAAAGAATTAACAAAGCTAAGAAAAAACAAAAATCTTCTTCTTTTTTCATGTCGATTAACTCCGACCCTGGAACTAAAAAGGCCACTTTAGAAGGATCAGAAAGCACATCACGCAACCCGTCACTGTCAAATTTTCCCAATCAACCTTCAACCTAATGCGTTAGCGATAAAGATGAAAACTAAATTTGACAGATTGTTGTGTGATTAATATTATGATCCTAATATAATTCTGCCTTTTTAGAACCGCAGTATTGAGCAACCTGTATTCGGAGCTGTGTTCCGGAGCCACGGTGTCTCTTGCGAATAATCCCGCGACTCCGGCAGGCGTCGGCCCTTTCGGGCCCCTCTGTGTGCTGACTCTCTTTGAGGCGCGCGTGGAACACTAACGCGCCGTCAAAACGGCCTGTCGTCACTAGACGGACGGACGGCAAGCCACCCATAGCTCGCCGTCCACAGGCCCGCGCCTACGGTGGCCGGAGGTCACCAGGTGGTGGCCCCCGACGCCCGCGGCGTCCACCACGTCCGCACTGACACTGCGTTTGGGATGGGTAAAGAATGCCCCATTTCGCCAGATTATTGTCAAACGGAACACTTTACACCAGAGCACCACAAGGGTGTCGTGAAGGGTTTCCTTCCCTAACATAAAACATGCACAACGAAGACTAGCTAATGACATTGTCAACTTCTTCAACCTGTCCATACCCGTATTACTGTCATGCATAAATAGAAAATGCTCCCTTACAGCGCATTTCATACGTCAGCGCCACTTTCAGGGTTGTCTAAAACACGTTGCATGTTCTCATTGCCTTGGATTTACAGTGATTCTCAACATCCTACTAATCCTACTTCCTACTTAATATTACAAATGCGAAAGTTTGTAAGGATGGATGGATGTTTGTAACTCTTGCATCATCCATCGTAATCGCCTTAGAACGTCTGAAAAGATCTTCATTAAATTTGGCAAAGATGTAGAATATAGTCTTTAATAACACATACATAGGATATTCTTTTTCCTCAACCATGCGGGCGGAGCTGCGGGAGATAGCTGGTATTATCATATCTGCAACCCCAATTTTTTTATCCGACTGCACCAGGAGGAGGGTAAGTATGTTGTGTGTAGTATTCGAGTGAAAGTATGTTTCTTTGGCACGGTCTATAGCCTAAACGGCTTGATGCATTTTAGTTTAAGAGGTGTCGTTAGATTCTTCTCTGTCTTGATTGTGAAAGTGACTTTTATACGTTAAGTTTTAAATTTTTGGGCGAATGCTTGTTTTTCATTTTTTAGTTCATTTTTGGACATAGAAGGCGTGTTCTTAAACTATTTTTTTTTCCTGTTAGGTTATAGTGCCGAACCGAATATGTGTCTGAATAAGTACAAGTGCCTAACTTGATTTGTTCGACGTTCATTCGAGTCACTGCTGCCTCAGTAGACGTTTTGTTGACGCCAGGACTGCGAATCGACTTTCAAAACTGGTTTCGATCCTATTTTCTTCTTTTCGCATTTTATGTATGTAGGTATGTGTAGAAATATTTACTGTTCAATGATTTTATTTATTCATTCGTAATTCTACTTTTGTTTTGAAGAGTATTTTCTACTGTCAGCCCAATTTTTTTATAATACCAAGAACATTTAATTGTTGGTCCTTACGCTTTTATGCGCCCCTAATTCTTGAGAACTGGGCTCACCCCAAAGGTTGAGATCCTTTGCCTTTGAATAAACTGTTGTTCAAAACACACCCCAGACATGTTAAGCGTGTAATGCGTTATTTAGGAGGGGGAGAAGTTGAGGTAAAAAATAATAAAGGTTGTAATAAGGGATGAAATAGGGGATGGACTGAGTTTGTAAGACTAGCTTGCGCCCGTGACTTCGTTCTGCCTTATATCCTTTTTTTTACGTTCACGTACGAATTTCGGGAAATCCTCTCTTAGTGCCCACTAGGAAGTGTAAGGAAGCTACATAAGGCTTTTACGATTTCAACACTAAGCGTTTCCAAACGTCTTTTATAATGCGCACAGCAAAGGAGTGGAACTCTTTGCCTGAGTCTGTGTTCCCGAACGCCTACAATCCTAATCTCTTCAAAGTTAGAGTGAACAGACTCCTTGCGGGTAAGCTCGCTCCATCGTAGACTTTGTCTTTGTCATCTCAGACTAAAGGCAAGAGCAAACCCATCTCAAATAATTAAAAAAACAGCGTTTTTTGTTAACTGTACTTTACTTAATTTTTCTTGTAGTCCCAAAGTACCACTCCAAAATAATTAAGGTGTGTCTGGGACCGCGGTTCCAGTCCTAAAATCTCGACACATAATTTTATAGGAGGATATGCATTTTCTCACTCGATAAAATGTCTTTATGTATTGTTTGTGTTGCTTGTTGTTTTGTTGTTTTAATGTGTTGTTGTGTTTTGTTTGTGTTGTGTTTTTGTTTTTTGTTTTGTTTTTGTGTTTGTTGTTTTTCTTTGGTGGTAACAAGTTTTATATTAACAAAGAATATTTGATTTGTTTTTTGTGATATCGAAACATAAAGTTTATTTGTAACAATAATCTGCGATTTAAATTTATTCAAAGTATTCTGCGTATTGATTTATTCTCTGTAATGATGATATGAGAAAAAAATATGTGAAACGAAATTCTATGAAATTGTCTTTATAAAACAACGTACCTACAACCGTAAAATAAACAAATTAAAAAAAATAAAAATCCTGAAAACTAACATAGTGCGAGTCGGACTCGCACACAAGGGCCGCACGGTAAACCAAAAAAGAGAGCGAATTAAATGACCATAAATATAGAGGGAGCCCCTTCAATTTATTTTTATTTGCTGTGATAGCAGCAATAGAAATAACCAATCCTTGAAAATTTTAACTTCTTCATCGTGTAGGCAGTAAGGTCTAACGACTCCATACACCATAGTGACAGAGTTTCTAAACCGCCTCAAGGGTCTCTGACATGGTTTAACGACCGCGATTTGGCGGCCGGAATCATCTTATACGTGCCTACCGGAGGCCGGAATCATCTTTTTATCAGACAATCAGGTGATTCAATCCTGCAATGTCTTAGCCAAACTGGAAAAAACTTTATAAAGTATGCTTCCCGTGGGAATCGAACCCACGACCACCGGATCACAAGGCAAGCACCTAAACCACTCGACCATGGAGGCAGTTGAAAATTTTACCTATCTACCCTATTATGTTTCTTGAGATATTGCCCGCTGACTGAAAGATAGATGGACGGACGGACGGATGAACGTACAGGCTTAGTAATAAGGTCCTGTTGGTTACCCTTTGAGTACGGAACCCTAAGAAAAACTTCATTACTTACCTCCAACAGCGATACACGTCAGGTTGACTTCAGTTCCTTCGTCGTAGGGACCGAGGACACCTCCTCGGACCTCATTACCCTCGTGATTCAGAATTATCAGCCGATCTGGAGGTACTGAAAAACAAAACACGTTTAAAATATAAACGATTAGGAACCAAATATCGGGCTTGTTATGTGTACCACTTTTTGTCTAAGTACAATGTAGTAAGCCCTTTCTATCATTGATTTGATATATACAGGGAAATTGAAAAAATACCCGAAACCTCTTAGGCAGTGAAAGTACACATGATTATAAGCAACTTTTGTTTTGGTAAAACTCCGAAATCTCGAAAAAAATATCAGCTGTTTCATACAAAATGCAGTATTTAGCCAATGAAAATGTATGAAACAGCTGATATTTTTTTCGAGATTTCGGAGTTTTACCAAAACAAAAGTTGCTTATAATCATGTGTACTTTCACTGCCTAAGAGGTTTCGGGTATTTTTTCAATTTCCCTGTATATATCTTTGAATTCTCTGCCTGCGTCTGTGTTTCCGAACGCTTACAACCCTAATCTCTTCGAAGTTAGAGTAAACAGGCTCCTTCTGGGTAAGCTCGCTCCATCGTAGACTTTGTCTCTGTCATTTCTGACCAAGACTAAGGTCAAGAGCAAACCCATCTCAAATAAAATAAAATAAATATATAAATTAAGTACGTTGACTAGGTATATATTTTTTGACAGTTAAAATAACTGTCGGACTAATCTTAAATATAAAAATCTCCGGTCACGGTGTTTGTTATAGAACTCCGAAACGGCGTGACCAATTTTTATGAAAATTTTTGTTTATACTTAGTAGTTCTGAGAATATGTACCTAGAGTATTTTTTTTTTATTTGGCAAAGCATCGTTCGCTCGGTCAGATAGTAAACTTACGAAACGTCACTGTTGCTTCGATCGGTAAGCTCCCTATGCACTAGCGGTAAAACCACATAGCGATTCGTTTGAAGGGCAAGTTTGAAACAACCAGAAGCCAGCGCAGTCTGAGCCTTTTGTTCTAAAGACAGCACGGAATGGAACGGTGACTTTGTTTTGATACGTTAACATTATTAACAGAGTGTTTCATAATTCTAATGCATTATTTACTTTTACCTACCTATTATCTTAATGAATTATTAAAAAAAAAAACACGCTTTGAGGTGGTTTACGTTGGGTACATGAAGTGGCCCGCCTTTGTAAGAAAAATAAATTGGCACCATGTATTTATTAAATACTTACTTAGCACGGTCAGATTTAGCCTCGTGTTCTTGGTTGGTGACTTGATGAAATCCACTCGACATCTGTACTGGCCACTGTCTTCAGGCCTGAAAAAAAAAGGTTTCATTAGTTTTTATGATCCTAAGCACAGCATTAGATAAGAGGTTTTATGAACACCATTTTCACGGGTATTTTTAACCGACTTCCCAAAAAGGAGGAGGTTATCAATTCGGTTGTATGTTTTTTTTTTTTTTTATGTTTGTTACCTCATAACTCCGACAATTATGAACCGATTTGAAAAATGTTTGTTTTATCTGAAAGAATATACTTGCAGATTGGTCCCATTTAAATCATATCAAAATCGGTTACGAACTTTGGATTTTAAATCGAAATAGCTGGAATTTGACTATTTAGATGATTCTTTGATAATCGAAATTGCGTATTTTGCTTTTCTGTAATTTTGCAGTGGTGTTGTTAGGTGTGGGACACCACTAAAAAGTGAAAAATAAAAAACTTTTTACAAAAAAATACAACCGACTTCCAAAAAAAAACACTACAAAGTAAAAAATAACTTTAATTTCGGAAGTCGGTGTCAAAATACGTAGAAAGTAACAAAAACACCGACTTCCGAAATTAAAGTTATTTTTTACTTTGTAGTGTTTTTTTTTTGGAAGTCGGTTGTATTTTTTATAGGTTACACAGGTTTTGTTCGCTTCGCACTAGCCATCAAAAGCCAACCGTCAGAAGCAAGAAGTATTGGAAATAAAATCACCAACCAACTTCTTAAAATATAAGGAACATTTACCACATAGACGTAAACTGCATTGCTCGAATTCAGTAATTGGGTAATACAATGCCCCTTGGCAAGACAGGAGTCAAATTTCTTGCATTGGCCAAGAAAACTAACTAAACGATAACTGTACCGCAATAAAAAGAAACGCACCGCCATCTATGCCGCCAGCAGCGAACTACTAAACGAAAACCTGCATCGCATTTCAGAGTTTTTCTTTTTGAAAATGTACAGTAGATCGAATATCAACGATCGGGCAGATCCTCCCTTTTTTATGGAATGATTTACTTTACGTACTCTTCCGCATCCCTCTTCAACATCAAACAACCTGAAACGACTGTCAAAGATCATATACATAGCTTTGTGAGGTACGGGGAAATCTCGGTATGAGAAGAAGTGACCCATCCACAGACCGACCTCGGTAAACGTTGTTTTACGTGCGACTGTTCTTATTCAGTCACAATCATACTTAGGAGGTATGCGGAATAGAGAGTAAAGTCCCGGAAACCTCCATTGAAAAGGGAGGATCCTTCGACCGGAAGGTTGTTGTGTCCGGTATGGGCAACTGCCCAATAGTTGATATTCGGGCTGAAGTAAATGTTCAATACGCACGGTAAACTTTGATTGCGCGATGCAGGATTTTAGTTCGCTGCTAGTTGGATAGATGTCGTCGCGATGCTATTTCATAGATTTTCTTGTTGCGGCATTGATGCCGCTACAAAACATACGTGCAATCAAATAATAGTAAATTAAAATGTCAAATCTATACTAATATTATAAAGAGGTAACATTTGTTTGTAAGTTTGTATGTAGGAGGTAATCTCAGGAACTACTAGTCCGATTTCAAAAATTCTTTCAGTATTAGATAGCCCATTTATCGAGGAAGGCTACAGGCTACATATCATCACGCTAAGACTAAAAGGAACCGAGCATGAATGGAAAATGTGACGCAGACGAAGTTGCGTGGGTCAGCTAGTATGTCATAAAGATATCGTTAGTGGAGGTCCGTTTAATGTACCCCTCTGATATCTTCTGGTGCGCCAGATGTATTTTAGTATCGGTCAACCGTGGGCTATTGTGATGAACTTCGAATGCCTGAGTTGAATATTTGATTTAATAACTACATGTGTGTAAATTCAAATAAGGGATATCGCGTTTGAATTCGCCGCTAGAGGCGATAGTGTAGCGTCAAGTCTACGAAATGTCAAATTCCACTGTTGGTTGGCTATTGACACGAGTTTATTGACTTATTTGTTTTGAATTTGGTGTTTTTTTTTTAATAAAACAGCCTGACTATGGCAGATCTTCTAGGGAAGCGTGTTTCATCTAAGACTGCATCATCGCTTACCATCAGGTGAGATAGTGATGAAACGCGCCGTTTAAACGTAAAAAAAGATTTTTAAATTTGATAGATTTTGATAGAGGTGCGAATGCAAACGTACCTTAGAAATTAACTCTATTTACTTTATAGCTATCTCATGTTCGACTTTTTCAATTTATTTATTTAATAATTTACGCACACATATACAGAGGCGGACTTAATTAGGTACTTTGTGTTTTACAATTACGATTTATGTTCGAATTTTGGCATTTTTTAATCATTTTTTTCCATATTTTTATTCAAGTTATGTTTAGACAGACATGAAATGTAATGGCAATATAGTCATGTAATATAATTGAATGTAACCTTACTTACGATCCTACAATGCTCTAGTTACAAACTTAAATTAACATTGTATCACAAAATGTATAAGCTGTGCACCCCTATAAATGATAGGGTCACAATAGTACTAGCTAATTTAAGGAATTTTTAATGTAAGAATGTCTCTGTGACTTTGTTGTTGGAGTGCCATAATAAATAATTAAATAAATAAATAAATTTTGCTTCATGAATTATCCAAATCATCAAGTCAAGATTCTTTGATGTTCCTTTAGGGCAGATTGGCAGCAATCCTATTTTTTTATTTTTTTTTTATAAACAATGGCACGATCATCAAAAAAGGTTCGCCACCCCCGGTCTAATATTACGAAGCCTCTGCTGTGCAGTGATGAACGAGGATGCGTAGCAAGGGATGCGTAGTTAGTAGCAGTAACCACAAGTTTTTGACATTGACTGTCGCTATTACAACTTGAAAATGAACGCTTTTGGGTTCGACACCCAAATGGTAAAACGGGACCCTATTACTAAGACTCCGCTGTCCGTCCGTCTGTCACCAAGCTGTATATCATGAACCGTGATAGTTAGACAGTGCAAATTTTCACAGATGATATATTTCTGTTGCCGCTATAACAACGAATACTAAAAACAGAATAAAATAAATATTTAAAGAGGCTGCCATACAACAAACGTGACATTTTAGTCGTTTTTATATTTAGCAGTACGGAGCCCTTCGTGCTCGAGTCCGCCTCGCACTTGGCCGATTTTAAAGTACAAGCAAAGCTCTTCCAATTATTATTTTTCATAAATAGCAAAACAGTATTCTTTCAACAAAAATAGTGACAAGTAATCGATAAACTATAAAAGCAGAGACCGATTGCGTCTACAATAACGCTGTCATCGTATAGATATCTCATATCGATACTGTATATTTTCTAAACCATTTTGAAGCGATAAATTGACGAAACTAATCTGAACGTCGAGCAATATATGGAATTGGGAGAATATTGCTCCGAGCAATATGGATTTTCATCCATACGCAAAAGCTACGATAAACTATAAAAATATGTGGCAATTGCAGTACTTCTTATTATTTTATTGCTACAAAAAATTTTAAGTGGCATGTCAGAGTTTTATAACATCTAAGGTTATATTCTCACATTGGGTTCGTGACGCTAGTCGTACTAAATTGCAAAGTGCTTAAATTATGATTATATTTTACATGATGCCCTGATTAAAGAACTCCAAAAATATCTAGGCTTGCTCCAGATTTTATAGGGTCTCAATGCAAAAAGTTTTCTTTTTTCCCGAACAGTAGATGTCTGTCCTATGTCTGTCTATTTCCCTCTCTCCTCTATCCTACTGCTGGGCAAAGGCCTCCCTCTCCCCTTTCCACACAACTCTGTCATTTGCTATATCGTATCAATTCTTCCGGTAGGAGTCGAGCTCATCCCGCCATGTTCACCTTAGTCCGCTCCCTTTGAGGCAAACGTGGAACGCAACGCGCCGTCGACCCAGGCCTGGGGGCCAACTCTCTAAGCCCAAAAAACCGTAGTTTCGGCCATAGTAACTGGCGTTTTCTATTCCGTATCACCTGACGACTAAGACTGAATGACAACACGATTTGTCAGTCACTGTGAAATCGTGTTGTCATTCATTCTTAGTTCGGTTTCGGGACTAATCGTAAGTCCGTAGGTGATATGGAGTGGAAACGCCCGCAACTAAAGCCAAAACTACGGACTTCGGGCTTAGACAGTAGGTCTCTGGTCCTTATAGGACGGCAAGCCACCCATCGCTCACCGTCCATGGTGTAAGTACTGCCGGTCGATTCTGTTAACATGTCGAAGTGAAAACTTAGGCGAAGTGAACTGTCATGCCGTCTTGTTTGTATGGTTTGACAGTTTACTTGTCGTTCACATCGCCTTTGTGTTCACTTCGACATGTTTACAGAATCGCACTGCTGTTTATATTCTATACACCACCTTACCTACCTAACTAATATATTTAATAAACGCAAATCAATGTCATCATCATCTGCCTAGCCTTTTCCCAACTATATTGGGTCGGCTTCCAGTCAAACCGGATTCAGCTGAATACCAGTATTTTACGTGGAGCGGCTGCCTGCCAGACCTCCACATCCCATAAACTGGGTAACACGGTACTCCTTGGCAAGACTGGCGTCAGATTTTCTGGCTTCTGACTATCCGTAACGACTGCCAAAGATCTCCAAATGACAACCAGGACCAACAGCTTAACGTGCTTTCCAAGGCAGGGAGGGAACTCGGTATGTTAAGATGGTCACCCATCCACAGACCAACCTCGGCAAGCGTTGCTTAACTTTGAAGATCGACCTGTGCGGCTGATATTATTTAGCCACGAGCAACAACGCAAATCAATGTGTACCTACTTGTTTGCATCAAGTTTCTACAGCTCTCAATCGTGTATTAAACCAAATATTGTAAACCACATTATACCACACTATCTACAGGTTCAGAAAACCCCACTATCAGAGAAGCTACTTTAACAAAAAAATGGCCAGTGCTTCCCAACCTATCCGCCAATACATTTTCCTGTAGCCAACTCGGCGGGTGGCTAATATATCGCCGCTGCTTTAGCCCCGTGGCTAATATATCTCACCTGCTTAGCCCCCGAGGAGAACGCCAGCGTAATCAGCGATATTAGGCGATGCATTTGTCTGTAGTGGGAACAAATTGGCTTCTCTTTTATCAGCACAAAGGATATGGGAATAGTTTACGGTGAAGAAAGTGTATTGGAAAATCGTAACTTAGTGAGTTTGTTTGTAACACTTCCTCGACAAAATCGCTGAACCGGTTTTGATTTATTTTGAAACTACTCGACAGTTGGTATTCGGACTGTTATTTAAGTCCAAATCGCACGGTTCAGAATTTTGCAGTAGTGGTTGGCTGCTAGTTGGATAGATGGCGTTGTGGTTATTTTTGTTACGATGTAGATTTTTGTACGATGATTTTTCTAGTGACAGCATTGATGCCGCTACAAATTGCAACCTGGACGCGGCAGAGACACACACTTTTCTAAACAATCTTCTATACATCTATACACGTAAATAAAATTAGAGTGTCTGTTTGTAATATAATATAAAATAGCCGTTTTTTACTACATGTATATGAATACGGTACATACACCAAAACCAACTTTTTTCAATTTTTGTCTGTCTGTCTGTTTGTTCCGGCTAATCTCTGAAATGGCTGGATCGATTTTGACGGGACTTTTATTGGCAGGTAGCTGATGTAATAAGGAGTAGGTAACTTAAGCTACGTTTATTTAAAAAAAATAAAGAATCGACTGTTAGGCGGAACGAAGTTAGACTTGTATAGGTCAGCTAGTATCTATAAATATAAAATTCTGAGTGAATGACTGACAGAAAACGCACAACCAAATCTACAGGTCGTAGAAAGCTTCACGTAGTGTCCATGGAGAGTTTAGGGTAACTCTAAGAGATGATTTTTCAAAATTCCTACGGGAACTGACATTTTTTATTAATATTTGTAAATGTTATTTATTGACATGCCAGATTGATTTTATTTGCTTTTTTTTTGTTAATTTTGTACGCCATCTACTGGCAAAACATAGTGCAAATATTTTAACTCCATATCGTCTGTAACTATACCTATGTTTTACAAATAAATGTTTGATTGATTGATTGATTGGAACGGGAAAAACCGAGATATGCGCGTACGAAGTCGCGCGCAAAAGCTAGTTAATAATAAAACATGTTATTCATTATCATGACGCATGACTTGGCTTGAAACATCCAAGAGTGAGCGCAGTCCGATCTTTGTGTTCCAAGGACGACGCGGAATGGAACGGCGACATTGTTTTAATACGTAAACATTACACAACAGCCTGTTAATGCCCGTAAGGCCCTATTGGGACAAAGTTGTATTGTCTTACCATTGTTCTTTTAATTTGGGTATTTCATCATTCTAATGCATTTTTTTTTTATTGTAGGTACCTACTGTTATCTTAATATTTTTTTTTTAAGTATCGCGCCTGGAGTTTATTTATGTCGGGTATTAAGTGGGCCGCCTTTGTAAGATGACTCAAATGGCAACGTGTATTTCTACCGTTTGAGTATATTGCACAGTACGACGATACTGATTATTAGATTTTCCGGCTCCTGATAAGGACTAATAAATTAAGAATAATACTTAATTAATCATTGGTATCAAAATTTTCCCAGAAATGTAGAAATAACTAAACTATCCCATCAAATTCGTTAAGCAACAAACAGAAATGGCTCACATTTCACAAACACATACTAATTAATACCTTCCAAAATGTAATCCTTACCAATCACTAATTTCCTCGAATCAATCATTTTGTAATTTTCCACGCACTTAATCGTTAACAACATGGAAGTATGTTTACACAAAATGGCGTACATTTTCACCCTGTATGGGTTCCGTACTAATCGAATCGGAATTTGATATTTTGTGTAAGATTTACGGTGTTTGAAACTTGGATTAATTGATTTGGTATCGGGTAACAGGTTAAACGTCGAGATAGTCTTTCCTCATTATTGTTTATTTATAGTAAAGCGCGTGTACGTTTGAAGGTTGCTGTCTTTGTTTCTTGATTAAATTAACATGATGGTCGATGGTTAAATTACCTTGAAGCCTCGGGGTCGAAATTGTGAGTTAAATATTGACAAAGCAAGAATCAAAGACTAAATGATTGTTTGGAGCACTCACAGGAAATACTGAAACTCCAAACAAATATAGGTGTGTACTTAATAATACATTGCAAGCCAAAATAACACGTTTGTATAAGGAGTTTGAATCGGTTTGTGTAGGTTTGCAAGCGCTTGTATCCAACCCCGACTGACGCTTTCTAATAATTTAATTGTGCTTTCATGCAGTGCTTTATTTTGTGGCGTTGCATCTGGTGGATGCCAAGCTTCATAGCTTAGCTCATTGCCGCAAGGCTGCCTGCTTTTTATTTTGGGACAAGCCCGCCACACATTCCCAACCACTGCAACTCCTGAAAGCCAGAATCGACAGTGGCGACCACCAGAAAAACGCCGAGTTAGTGAAACCCGACGAGTCCCGGAGAAACGATTCAGCTGTCTTGGATCCCGCAACGAAATTAATCAGAAGAGTACAGCCGAGGAGTAGGAAAAATAAATATAATTTCCACTTCCCTCCATATCAAGCAGGAGACAGATTAGAGCTAGGCCAATAGGCACCAAGGGACATATACAACTGGGTTAAGCCCAGTTGCCAAGCACCTCAGATTATATATAAACATTTAAACTAACTCCTAAATTGTGAGCTACTTTTGATTCCAGTAATAGGCTGCCTGCTTGTCGTTCCTAATCTGTTTGTAATTCGGTAAGTGTGCCTAAAAACTCCGTGGAGTTTGGAGGCTCAAAGGTCGTGACCTCATCCCACCGGCCCTCTTCTACCATCGGACATGTAGACGCACTGAAAGTTTCCATCCCTATCTTAAAACTTCTGCACAGCAAAGGATTGAAAATGTCTGCCTATGTCTGTGTTTCCCAACGCTTCAAAACCTTAGGGCGGATTTCATCAATGAAACTGAACGAGATCAACATATGAACCAAGTTTATAAGCTGTCAGTGTCATTATTTTCTATGGAATATTGACACTGACAATGTTAATGTTAAAAACAAGTACAACACAAGTAAGGGTTAGAGAAAATAAAATAGTTCAACCACAGATAACAAATTAGTATGGTAAGAGAACATCTAAGTATCTGGTACATAAAGTGTTTAACAAAATAGAAGGGAACTCGTAAAAATTAGTAAAGGATCACTTAAGTCAAAATGAAAAACATTATACAGAATTGCGAACAGAACTAATAAAATAGATAATTTAAACCATAGCGATTTAATAATAATGTAAGTGGATAGTATGTGCATAAGGTGGTTTACTGTTACGTAAAAGAGCGTCTCTCGCCATCAAACGTAAAAGTTTGGCGAGTTTTGATTTAAGTAACACCTCTGTATTAAATTATATTTTTTTTTTAAACTTCTCTTGAATCCAGTTTAGATATAAACGATCAGGGTCCTTGGTGAAATCCGCTCAATTTCTTCAAAGTAAGAGTAAACAGGCTCCTTCTGGGTAAGCTCGCTCCATTGTAGACATTGTCTCTGTCATTTCTGACCTACACTAGAGTCAAGAGCAAACCCATTTCATGTAAAAAATGTTTTATTTATTTATATAATATGTTTGCCTATAGTTTTCGCAAGCATTAACTATGTTATACACCTATTAAATAGAATATACGAGTGTCCATTTTAATATTAAAACATTTTTCATGAACCCAAAACCAAGCTTAGCTCTAAGTGGTAATATTATAGTAAAACATAACACTAGTCTACACTTTCTAGGCTAACAGGTCATTAGTCGGTGGCCATATTGCGCCGTTGTGTTCTAGCCTTAATTAATACCATGTTTCGGGCTATAAAGCTCGGTACATACGAGCGGAGTTATGTCCAACTGGGTTTTAGTTTATCTTCGCGCTTTATAGTCTGTGCAATCTAGGTTTCGTAATGGAGGGATCATAGTTTTAGTTTTAGATGGGATGGTAAATGTTTTAAAATGTAGAGAAATAGCTGTGCTTTGAACGAAAAAAATTAACGTATTCGTTCGTATTTCACAATAATTCTAATGGAAATGAGATTTTACGTGTCACCAGCAAGCTTATTCACTGTTCGCACGCCATCGTGAACGGTTAAAAACTCGCACTAGGCCCTCTAAAGATCATAGAAAAAAATACACTACTGCCCAAATTTTGGGCCATCTGCATTTATTTACAACTAGCTGACCCGTGCCCACTTCGTTGGGCGGTAAACATTTTAACTTCTGATGAAATGATGAGTGTGGTTCGGTTAGTACTGAGTGCTATGATTTATTTCCTGACTGCCAAAAGGAGGGTTTTGTTTTTATTGCATATGTGTGTAGCGAGGCTAGCGAGCCGCTGCGAGCGCTCAGCGCTAGACTCCCTATCCCTTGTTGCAGAGACATGCTGCTTTAAATCACTGAGACGCTGTGCACGTTCAGCGCTAGATTCCCGAGCACGGACCTGCGATGTTCTCCAGCTTTGGTTAGCAAGCCGCTGTGAACGCTCGGAGCTAGATTTCCCAGCGCGTGCTTGCGAAATATTTTCTCTATTCCTCGAGACGCGCAGATGATTATCAAGAGCAGACTCTGCCGTACGGCGTACTCGAGCTGCTCTTGTCTCATGTCTGGGATGTCTGACGGGAAAGTTGAGATTTCCTTTTAGGCATGATAAACAATCGCTGAAACTGTCCGATATCCCAAAAACAGAAATATCACAGCAGGCTGCGAACTCGAAGAATGAGAACGAAGTAATATTGTAATTGTGTTTTGAGAAACCGAGCAACCAAAACAATAGACCAACAACATTCAACCAACATTCAACCAACTACGTACAACTCACCTACCAAACGGCAAAAGTTAAATAATAACTGGAGAGGGTCATTAATCCGCGGAAAATCTTAACACCACGATTCAGAAAAATGACGTAATTGCACAACGCCGTCTATGGGTTCGTCGTAAACGTCCGTACAAAGCATGTTCTAATGCGGTTCGTGAATGGACGGCGCGGGCGGCGTTTTGCGATTTAGTAATTTTATATTATCTTCGAAACTATTCAACCAATTGACATACTGTTTGATGTTCTTGTGATCATAATAACATTTTTTTCGATAAGGTTTAATATTTTGTTGTTTAAAACATCGTCCAAAGATTAGTACGTCGAAAAATACTTTTTTTAATACATAAAAGCTACTATATCTGCTAAAACATAAAAGATAGAAATATGGTGCCGCGGACTTTTTTGTAGAACTATTCTAGGCGGACCAGGTTGCCATACATTGTTTTCAATTATATACAACTGTTAAGGCAGCGCACGCAAATAACTCTGTTGTAAGAGCTATTTTTTTCCGCCTGGATAGACAAAAATTGAGATAGTTTGGCTAATATGCATGATATCTTTATAATTTATAGCCTATAGCATTCCTCAATAAATGGGCTATCTAACACTGAAAGAATTTTTCAAATCGGAGCAGTAATTCCTGAGATTACCCCCTACATACAAACTTACCAACTTACAAACTTACAAACAATTTTACCTCTTTATAATATTAGTATAGATATAGATTTTATCACAATAAGTACCTACCTGTTTCTGGGTGGCCAAATACATTTCAGCGGAAGTGTTTGTTACAACTACGTTTTCGATTACTTGGATAGTTTCTACCGCATAGAACATAGAATGCTGTAGTTACTCCTTACCTTAACTTGGTGAGCACCAGTACTGCAGGTCTGGTGTCGCTTCTGAAGGTAGCTCTGACTCCCAAAGTGGAATCTGCCCAGTGTGACGTCACGCCTTCTCGAGTGTCCAATCTGCAAACAAATTGATATATATGTATATAATTATTAATATATGTTTTATATAAAATTTTGAGGAATTCGTGGCTAAATAATAACGGCCGCATAGGTCGATCTTCAAGGTTAAGCAACGCTTGCTAGAAGGCACGTTAAGCTGTTGGTCCCGGCTGTCATTTGGAGATCTTTGGCAGTCGTTAAGGATAGTCAGAAGGTCAGAAGTCGCTCCATGTAAAATACTGGTATTCAGCTGAATCCGGTATGACTAGAAGCCGACCCCAGTTTAGTTGAGAAAAGGCTAGGCAGCTATGATGATAATATATAAAATTTTATATCAGACTTAGTCCATATTATATCATGTGTTATATTTATCTAGTTAATCTACAAATGGGTATAGGTACCTAGTACAAAAGGATGAAAAGAAAAGAGAAATGGGTGAGAAATAGACAACTTCTGTAGTATATAGTTACATCTCTTTCAGTTCTTTGTCTCGGCACAGGTAACTCAACTGTTTTGCCTCTGGAATTGCCGGTAAGTATCATTAATGGTGGTGACGTCACTGGAAAATGGCAAACGCCGTTAGATTGTAAAATCCCGTGAAATTAGACAAAGATGTATGGGATACATTATATTAAAAACGATTTTTTCATAATATATCATTTTTTTTTTGACGCCGGCCTCTCGCAGCTACAAACTCTAGAAAGCTGTAGCTACTTAACCGGACTTGCTCATAATATGTCGAAAAGTATAATCTAATCAAGATTTTTTACAATCTTACGGAGTCTGCCAGTATCCGGTGACAGTGAAACTATCAGAGGGTCAATTCTACTTTTAACGCAACGTTTGCATTAGCATTGCGTTCGTAATCTGTTACAATTTGGAGAATTTAAAGGTGTTGTTGGCTAATTTTGGGGGCCGAGTCACCCGCGTCCGTAGGAGAATACCCTTCAGCGAATCCCTACACGTGGTCCCCGGGTGGTGCTAAACAGGTGACACTAACCGCCTTCGTAGTCTAGTGGTTATACCACCTGATGGCGCTACCACCATCTTGTCTAAGTCTGTCGCCATAACAACAATGTTGACAGCATTGTTGTGTTCCGGCAGTTAGAGGTATGATAGCCAGTTCCTCTGTGTAAGCTAGGATTTCGGGTAAAGCTCGCTTCCATCTTCAGCCTAATCATTACTTTCCATCAGGTGAGATTTGGGCCAAGAGTTTCACTGTTTTGTATGAAAAATAAAAAAATAATAAAAAATTAAGACTGAGATGCGAATTCGCATCTCAGTCTTAATTTTTTATTATTTTTGAAATGTGAAAGGTCTCGTTAAGTACGTTAAGATGTGCGATATCAAAACTTTTAGTAATGATAAGTCGAATTCACTTGAATGCAGATTGATTTAAGTATTTTATTGCCTACTAGCTGACCCACGCAACTTCGTTTGCGTCACATTTTCCATTAATGCTCGGCTCTTTTTAGTCTTAGCGTGATGATATGTAGCCTATAGCCTTCCTCGATAAATGGGCTATCTAACACTGAAAGAATTTTTCAAATCGGACCTGTAATTCCTGAGATTACCCCCTACATACAAACTTACAAACAAATGTTACCTCTTTATAATATTAGTATAGAAAAGTCATAGCCAAAGTTTTCGAAAACTTCATAATAGAAATATGAAGCCGCAAAATCTTGAGAACTTATATTAAAACTAATAACGCACTAGTAGAAAAGATTTCAAACACTTATAGAGCAATATAAGTTTTAATAAACCTGTAGAAGATCACTTTCAAACGTTATTACATTGTGGCGTTCTATTCGCAATATTAATCGGTGATTCTTGGGTAGATATTAAATGTCTCAAAACTTTTGTTACGTCACGACATAACTGCACTATAATATAATAAAGCTAAAGAACTTGTTTGTTTGAACGAGCTTATCTCTGAAACTACGACTCAGATTAAGAAATTACATTTGTACATGGCACTTGTCTCACCGCTGGTGATCAGCGAGAAGCGAGTCGAGTCATCATCTGCCTAGCCTTTTCCCAACTATATTGGGGTCAGCTTCCAGTCAAACTGCATTCAGCTGAATACCAGTGTTTTACGTGGAGCGGCTGCCTACCAGACCTCCACAACCCATTAACTGGGTAACACGGTACTCCTTGGCAAGACTGGTGTCAGATTTTCTGGTTTCTGACTATCCGTAACGACTGCCAAAGATCTCCAAATGACAGCCGGGACCAACAGCTTAACATTCTTTCCGAGGCAGGGAGGAAACTCGGTATGTTAAGCTGGTCACCCATCCACAGAACAAGCTCGGCAAGCGTTGCTTAACCTTGAAGATCGACCAGTGTGGCTGTTATTATTTAGCCACGAGCTCCTAGTTAAATAAAAAAAATAAGTAAAAAGGCAAAATTATAGAATTTCAATACGATATTTAAAAAAAAAAGCAATTGCCAATTTCATCAATTTATCGTCCATAAGCCAACAAGATTTACAACAACGTACAAACATTTTACTAACCGAAACTCATAACGTGCTACTCAATAACATTAAAAAAAACGCGTTGAATAACGGCTAATAAAATAGTTATTTAACGATTCTGTTTATCGTTTCGGCTATCGGTATAGTGTCGGGCACAAAGAGGCCGACTCGTCTCCGGTTAGTTTTATAAGCATGGAGATGCCCGTATCATAATTATGATAATGTTTGTAGAGGAATAGGGTTAGTATACGCTATGCCATGACGTAAGATTGTAAATGCAATAGTAACTCTGTTTTTCTGTTTGTTACCTCTAAGTCTAGGACTGTCTAAATTAATAATAAATACTTTTATTCCGGGACTAAGTTTCCTTGGGATAATTTTCGACTTTCAGGCGAGCAAAACCGGCAAAGTAAATTAAAATTTAAAAAATACAGCAAAGATCGGGGCTTAGCAATTTTAATGTTTAGTTTAAATTTAGATTAGAATTTCAAACATTTTTATAGTAATACGGTAGGTAGGTGAAGATTTAATAAACGTGGTTTCGTAATAGAATTTCTCCAGCACCGTGCTTGACCCGAAGCAACTGGGCAATGAAAACATTCTTAAGAAGAATAAAACAATGTATCTAACCATTGCGGGTATTGCTGTCCGCATATTTATGTGTAAAAGAAACAGTGTAATGTTTACCGTCACTGAAAAATAAACATCTATGAATACAACCCACACATAGTGCAAAACTCAGTTTAACAGGAAAATAATATCTACGTAAAACGAGTTTTGGAGGTATCAAGCAACTCGTTTTTCGTAGACATTATTTTCTTACCTGTCTTCACTAATTACACAAAATTGTCCTCATTTACTCTGAACATTTTTTTTAATGAGCACTTCAAGCATCATTAAAATCCACCAAAAATGTATTCACTTATTTCGGTTAGGGAAAAAGATCGTTACGTACTTACATTTAAAATACGAAACTGCTTAAATACTGTCTTGTGACGTATACTAGGGATGTTTTTATCAACCTATCGTAATTTTGAACAGTCAGCCTACTTTAAACTATCAATAAAATAAAAGAAAATAGTCGAATTATATATTATTAAAAGCATTTCAGTTACTAAAGTATGGCTCTTATAAATTTCAACAGTTCATTAAATAAATTAATAGTTTTTGTTATTTATTCTAAAATACGATATTGTTTGTAGTTTATGTTTAATAACGTCAGGGTTTGGTATTTTTGAATGAGAAATGAAAAGATGCCAGTTTTTTTTTATTTACATAAAATTATAAAAATAAATAACACATAACCACTTTCTTTAAGTTATTGCTCACATTTTGTGTTTTTTTTTTTAAACACGTAGGGTCTTTTTTATTTATACTTTTATACTTATCTATAGTATATTCTATTTATATATTATATATCTATACTAATATTATAAAGAGGTAACATTTGTTTGTATGTAGGGGGTAATCTCAGGAACTACTGGTCCGATTTGAAAAATTATTTCAGTATTTGACAGCCCATGTATCGAGGAAGGCTACATATCATCACGCTAAGACTAAAAGGAGCCGAGCATTCATGGAAAGTGTGACGCAGACGAAGTTGCGTGGGTCAGCTAGTATATTATAAACCCGCCCAACGAAGTGGCACGGGTCAGCCAGTTTTATACAAACCTGCAATAATCAATCTACCTGGCCTTTTCTCAACTATGTAGGGGTCGTCTAACTCACAAACAAAAACAGTTAAGTACCAGTATTTTACATAAATCATCTGCCTATTCTCCACAACCCGGTCTTTTTTCAACGATGGGAAATCATCAAATGACTCCTCCCGCTCCGTGTAGGGAGCACTAAGAGTGGATTTCCCGAAATTCCTACGGGAACGGGAAAAAGCGGGATATACGCGGACGAAGTCGTGGGCGAAAACTAGAATAAGTATTATAAATTAGATACTTAAAATTGTTTTCTTTCCAACGAAAAGTTTGCCTCGGTTCTCTAAGTATTTTTCCTCGACTAAATTCTTCCTGAAACTGTTTTCACTCAAACTCTTCCGTAACAACCTAAATGCAATTAATATCGTCCAGCTTGGCATTTTCTTTTAAAGATTTTTCAGGAAATAGTGAGTTTCAACGTGGTTTGATTTTTACTGTTCATTTTGTGTGTATGAATGGCAATAGTTTTGGAATCATTGACAGATGATATTTTTAACTGACTTCAAAAAAGAAGAAAGTTCTCAATTCGAATTATTTCTATATATTTTTTTTTTTGTATGTATGTTACGCGATCATTGACTATTAACAGTAAAATACTTTCGATACCGAAGCCTAATTTTGGCAAAACTAAAGCCAAAACCAATACAAAATAACTAAAGAGTTATTGAAAACACGTCACCCTTTCAAAACACACATTAATCTAACATAAAATAAAGTAAAACATTTTTCTAAGCATTTCTCACGAAAAAAACAATAAACAGAACACAAGTAGCGCCGCGGCATAAACTAGTACACATTAATCCTTATAATCTGTCAATTTGAATCCCTTGTCTACGGTGTCAACCGTTTCCTGCCGGCTGTCATAGAGATGTTTATGTTTTTTTTTTTTGACAATCGAAGGCTTAGTCGTGATCAAGTGATTTGGGTTTGAATGACGTCGGCATTTTAGGGTTAACGAACGTAGGGATAATTGGTTGAATCGTGGTTGGTATGTGGTGTAATGTCGGACATAGATTTAAATGGGAAGGTTCAATAAGTTTGAGTGTTGTAATTGAGTGTTAAATGCGGTAAAATATTGGTTGAAAAAACTAGCAACTTATTTAAATCTCAACAACTTCGGTATATACGTATATTCGGTATATACAACGTATGTATATAGATTTGTAGAGCAGTCTCTACAAATCTATAATTATATCTGTTGAGTCCTTCGAAGGTTGTCTGTTAGATATTATTCGTTGCTAATATTAAAGCTTTATCTAGTAAATGGACCCCCTCAGAAGGCTTGAAGTTACTCAAAGGGCAATGGAGATTGCAATACTTGGAGTTTCCTTTCGTAATTGAATCGGGAATGATAATATTCGCAAGAGAACTAAAGTTACCAACAAAGCCCGAAGGATTGTCAAACTGAAGTGGCAGTGGGCAGGGCTCATCGCTCGCAGAACAGATGGTCGATGGGGCCGAAAAGTTCTGGAGTGGTGACCGCGTACCGGAAGAAGTAGCGTTGGAAGGCCTCCACAAGGTGTACCGATGACCTGGTGAGGGTCGAGGGTAGCGATAGATGCGAGACGTACAGCACCAGTTGTTGAGGCGACACTTGGGCAGGTCTATGTCCAGCAGTAGAAGTATTTCGGCTGATATGATGTTGATCACAATTATAGCTTAAACCTCTGAAATAAGGACTTTTTTTGGGACAAGCCCGCCACACATTCCCAACCACTGCAACTCCTGAAAGCCAGAATCAACAGTGGCGACCACCAGAGAAACGCCGAGCTAATGAAACCCGACGAGTCCCGTAAAAACGATTCAGCTGTCGTGGATCCCGCAACGAAATTAATCAGAAGAGTACAGCGGAGGAGTAGGAAAAAATAAATATAATTTCCACTTCACATAAGGATGTTCAGTAAATTATTGGAGAAGTCTTGTTTGGCAATCACGGTACGTGAGACTGGTGTGAAATACCGGTACCGATTAATGAAGATAACTACCCAAACAGCCAGAAAAAAACTTCTAAACTTCAGAAACTTCACCCACATACATTTCTACCCACCATTCCCGACAAACAGTGTGATACTACCCTACGTTACGCAACAATTTCTTGGCAACGTACGCCAAACAAGCTAACAAAAAATCTCTTTTGTTTTGTTATAATGTACCAACTTCTGATCGTATTCCCAGAATTTTCAATTCGTTTTTATGTGGTCTCTCAGTTCTGTTTATGATGCGTACAGAGTTGTTTCATGGGGTTTCAGGAAGTGAAATAATGGTCTAAGTTTTAGCTTTGTTTTGAACTAGCTGAAGTCTGTGGTTTTGCTTGCATTCTTCGGAAAACTACGTCATTTTTGTACTGTTTTTATGGACAGGCCCGAGTTTAATCACCACCTCATCTGAACTACGACAAGAAGAAGATCTGATGATAAGCTACGATATGGTCGACGATAAAACAAGCTTAATAAAACCGAGAAGTGACCTATTCACTCTTCAGTTAATGACCTCCAGGTCGGAATCACAGTCTACGGCAGAAAATTCCACTCTTTAGCGCTTTATCTATACTAATATTAAAAAGAGGTAAAATTTGTTTGTATGTAGGGGGTAATCTCAGGAACTACTGGTCCGATTTGAAAAATTATTTAAGTGTTAGATAGCCCATTTATCGAGGAATGCTATAGGCTATATATCATCACGCTAAGACAAATAGGAGCGGATCAATAATGGAAAATGTGGCGCAGACGTAGTTGCGCGGGTCAGCTAGTATGCACGATAAAAGTATTCCGGATTCGTTTCATCCAGTTAATAAACATTATATGTTTTAATCCAGGATACGGTCTACCTGCGTACTAAATGTCATTCAATTCAATCCATCCCTTAATGCGTAATTGCAAAACATACATACATATTAAGTAAACTTGTAGAGTCCATTTTCATGTACCTTATCTTCCTCAGAAAGCTTATGGCTATCTCCAGTCCGATATTTCAGTATAATCCTGGGAGGATTTTGTAGATTCACACACAGAGGGTCTGAAATTAATCCTAACCTTATCTAGACGTCTTAGTCTATGGCTGATCCGAGAATCAATACGAGACTGTCTGTTAGAGTCTTGTCTCTAGGTATTGTCGCTGGTTGGTATTTAGTTTAGTTTAGCTTGATTTCGACTGTTATGGTTAGTTAAGGGAAAACGTTGGAAGCACATAGACATAATGCGAATACCAAGCTTAATTAAATTCAGCCAAGTAAATTCATAGTTTGTCTTAGAACATGTATTTATCTAATTAGGTAGTATTAAACAAAGTCGCTGACTGCATCTAATTTCTCTGCTAAGTTTTGGTCACTAGCTTTCAGAAAAGTATCAGTTTCACTAAATATTAGAAAACAAAGTCCTCCGCCGCGTATGTCTGTCTGTTCGCGATAAACTCAAAAACTATTGCACCGAGTTTTCACCAATGTACAGAGTTTTTCGAGGAAGGTTTTTGTCAAGCGGGCGAAGCTGCGTGCATCAGTTAGTAGTATATAGAGAAGATTTCTTACAATTAGCAATTATTGATCGTGAGGTAGAAAACTTCCAATGAATCTAATTAAGAAATCCAGAGTTCAAAATCGTATCATTTTAACTGTATAACATTACATTTGAGAACGCACTCAATTTATAAACCAACTGCCCTGTACAATTAAGTGACAAGCAAGATCATGAGTGGACTAGGGATGCACACTTTCAAAGAAATATCACCAATTCACACTAAGCTTTTCCAAGCGTATTTCATAATGCGCATAGCAAAGGAGTGGAACTCTCTGCCTGCGTCTGTGTTTCCGAACGCTTACAATCCTAATCTTTTCAAAGTTAGAGTGAACAGGCTAATTCTGAGTAAGTTGGCTCCATCGTAGACCTTGCCATCTCTGACCTAGACTATTATTCAAGAGCAAAACCATGTCAAATAAAAAAAATAATTTGTATGAACTATAATTTTATCACCAAAATCTTATGATCTAGAGATCCCCAAGGTTAAGCAACGCTTGCCGATATTGGTCTGTGGATGTGGATGGGACCATCTTAACATACCGAGACTCCTCCATGCCTCGGAGAGTACGTTTAGTCGTTGGTCTCGCCATGTCATTTGTAGAACTTTGGGAGTTGGTAGTCGGAAGCCAGAAAATCTGACACCAGTCTTGCCAAAGAATACCATGTTACCCACTTGTTGGGTAGTGGAGATCTGGTAGGCAGCCGCTCCACGTGAAATACTGATATTTAGCATAATCCGGTTTGACTCGAATCCACCCCAACAAAAGCTATGCAGGTGTTTTTTTTTTTTTTTAGGGATGGGAAATCATCCAATGACTCCTCCCGCTCTGGGTGTAGAGGGAGGGAGTGTCAGACTTCTACTGACTAAAACCCATCCATGTTCCTTCATTGCCCTTTGTGTTCCGGAGCCACGGTGTCTCTTGCGAATAATCCCGCGACTCCGGCAGGCGTCAGCCCTTTCCGGCCCCTCTGTGTGCTGACTCTCTTTGAGGCGCGCGTGGAACACTAACGCGCCGTCGACACGGCCTGTCGTCACTAGACGGACGGACGGCGAGCCACCCATAGCTCGCCGTCCACAGGCCCGCGCCTACGGTGGCCGGGACGAGAGGTTCTCCTCTCCCTCTCCGCCACCTCCTTCGCTAGCATGACTGCTTCGCAGAAGGAGGCAACGGCGTCCCATTCCGCCTCGCTCCGGACTATGGCATGGACCAGGGTCGGACGCGAGAGGTCGCCGCCGATAGGCAGATGATGAATCTAATAAAAACTAGAACATTAACAACAAAGACATTACTACAGATTAAAACTCTGTACATCTCATAAGACTAAAAGATAAAAGCGTTATTATAAACAAGTTGGACCAGCAAATAACTCACGATGAAGCTCAAAGATCCAGCTACTAAAACTAACAATGTCTTTGAAACAGAGGAAAACTGTTTCCAATGCGATATTTTAGTTCCCTAGTCTAGTTCTAAACTTATTGGAAGACAAACAATATTATAGTTTATGTGGAGCATTTGGTTTGGTACAAAATATCTCTTTGTTGACTTTAATGGCTGAAGATTTTGTATCTAAAGAAGAAATCAACAGAACGGATATGAACTAGCAAATCAGACCGTATAACATACTGTCTAATTTGCAACTAAACTAAATACAATAGTAAAATTTCATCGTAAGCATATTTTAAGCAGTAGATACACTGCTGGACATAGGCCTCCCCAAGAGTCTCCACATCAACCGGTCCTGTGCTTCTCGCATTCAGCGATTTGCAGCGACCTTCACCAAGTCATATGTCCACCTTGTGGCATACTGCCGGAGTTGCGGGACTAATCGAAAGAGATACCGCGGCCCCGGAACACAAAGGGCAGTGAAGGAACATGGATGGGTTATAGTCAGTAAAAGTCTGACACTCCCTTCTGCTTCGCCCAGAGCGGGAGAAGTCATTTGATGATTTCCGATCCATAAAAAAAGGCCTTGCAACTATGTCTTCTGGCACGCGGTCGGCAATCCAGAAACTTTCAACCCTATAGACTATATCTTCTATGCCACTTAAGTATGGATATTCTTCTGGCTAAGTAATGGTTTAGCTGAAAATCAGCGTCAGACAACTACTTGTTATGTGGCATTTTGCTGAACTAGGCCTTTTTGGTTAAGCTGAGAAGTATACAATGTTATTGTATTTAAAATTAAGTTTTCCTTTTTTTTCCTGCATTGTGAATGCGCCAAATAAACATGTTTCTATCTTTCAACATCTTACAATGGAAACGAGCGCCATCTTTAAACGAACTAATGCTTCAGTAAGCGTGTAACGTTGCGGCGTTTTGATGCACGATTCAGGTTAATACGTATTTAACAGTATTAGATCACATACCATAGCGCAGGGATCACGCATCGGACCAATCGTATCGATATGTAGGTGTAAATTCATTAGAAATATTTGTAACATATAACTTGTATGATCGTGCAGTTCAAAGTATTTACAAGATTCTGAGAGACTATTCATCTGATGTATGTAGATTTGTAGAAGATATTAGCTCAGTCAGAAAATCATTCATTAAATGCCTCCGTGGTAGAGTGATTGAGGCGCTTGCATTGAGACCCGGTAGTCGTGGGTTCGATTCCCACGTGAAGCATACTTTGTAAAGTTGTTTCCAGTTTGGCTATCACATTGCAGAGTTGAATCACCTGATTGTCTGATAAAAATCTGTTTCCGTGCTTCGGAAGGCACGTATAAGCCAGTGGTCCCGGCCGCTAAATGGCGGTGGTAAAAAAAATGTCAGAGGACCTTGAGGTGGTTTAGAAACTCTGACACTAGGGTGTGTGCGGTCGTTAGACCTTACTGCCCACATAATAAGTTAGAAAATATTTGAGCACAAAAACTAAAAGCAATCCATATGAACCACTGTAAACGGACAAATGGTCGATGGAGCAGACATGTTTAAGAGTGAAGAACGCGTATGGGCAAAAGTAGTGTGGGACGCCTTGCGGCACGATGGATCGATGATTTAAAGAAGGTGGCTGTCAGCGGATGGATGCGGACTGCTCAAGACCCAAATGGTTGGCGCTCTTTGATCCCGAGGCTTACGCTCAACAGTGGACGGCAATAGGCTAGATTCCATCATCCACAAATTGCAAAACTATTTAGTCCGTCAGTTAGAGTATTGAAAAATAATGGACACGTATTTTTTGTTTTTGTAAATCAATGAATGTGGACAAAGATAAAACGCATCAAAACTCGTGAGTGGGGGCTCGTGACGTCATGACCCGCTAAAAATTATGCCAGGGCGTGACGTATTAACGTCGTCAATTTTGGTTCCCGTAACAAAAGAAAAAACACGGGTCAAATATTTTTTGATAATCTAACTGACGGACTAATTAGATTTTTTCAGGACACAAGCCTATTGGCTGAAATGATGATGATAATAAACCAATTAATTTAATCACTGTTTTTTAATACTTCATGTACAGACGCCAGCACATTGAGCTACAACAATCTGTTAAATTTCTTTGTTAGATTTTCAGCTTTATTGCTGAATAGCTTGAGTTCAAATTTGATTGTGAAAATTTGACAGTTTATTTATTATTATTTCTGGCCAACCAACAATTGTATACATATACTGGAACATTACAGTCTAAAAAAAATATTAATCTAAGGTTAGTATTACAATTTCTTAAAGGTTAGCACCGCATGCCCCATTAATGATGTGTACAAATCAGTAAAATTTAAATTAAAAAAGAAATGTCAAAGTTTAAACCCAAAATAAAAACTAAAACTACAATCAAAATTACAGCAATAAATTAGTAATAAAAAATATTAAATTATTAATTAACAATCAGAGTAATAATCAAATCAAATTTCATAACAAAAACACCACAAAAATCAAATTCAGAAAACAAAACCAAATTCACGATAGAAACATGGTCAAAAAAATAAATAATAATAATTCGGATAGCCTAATAAATTATGCTGGCGACTGTACCTACACAAAAGTACAAACGACGTAATGTCTTGGATATTTTCTATTTGCCAACCTTTGGCTCTTGAAAAGCAGACAAACTCAAAACCTAGATAAACATCTTTTTTTTTTAACTTGTGATGGATTTGCTCTTGACTCTAGTCTTAGTTAGAGATGTCAGAGACAAAGTCTGCGATGGAGCAAGATTACCCAGAAGGAGCGTATCGATAGATACCCCAGAAAGAATAACACCAAAAATATCGATACAATTCCAGTGTCGATCTATGTCGGTATCTATCCTTGTAACAGCATCAGATGACGTATCATAAGCTGATCACACGGGCGGGTGACTCTGAGGAATGGGTGTAGTACCTATGTCTATTCTTAGTGTCTTTACGTGTTTAACGGTTTATGGTCAACTCCTGAGTTTAATGTCAGAGGTATGAACTATTAAATATTTTAAATTTGAAAATGATTTAGTGACTGATATAGATATAGTTGATGATAAACGCATTGGATGATATATATGGTTGGCGCCAGATAAACTTGCAATAATGTACGAAGAAACCCGAACAATAAATTAATATTAGATTATTGATTGGATTTTAGATTATTTTAGAGTTATGTTTTGTACTTTAGAACATAAATAGTTGCCAAAGTCGATATTTTTTCTAAAAGTGGCCACTTTTAGCAATAATTGCCGTTTTGGCTATTTAGCCATGAGTTATGTATTAAAAATAGCTCCCAAAAAATAATAGATACATTTCTTCAGAACACTACAGAGCGGTTTTTTATCTACGTGTCTTAAATTTACCACAATTAATAAAAAACGATTGGCGGCGCTAGTGGACGGAATACACTCTTAATCACGACGACCGGATTCAGATAAATTGCCACACGGTAGGCCCTTATAGGCTAGACTGATATAGAATTTTACGCTTCTGACTACTCGCAACGGCTAACAAAGACCTCCAAATCACAGCCGGGACCACTGCTTACCGTGTTTTCCGAGGCACGGAGGAATTTTAGTATGTTAAAATGGTTCTCCATCCAGGGATCAACCTTGGCAAGCGTTGCTTCAACTCGAACTAAGCCAATGGGTGCGAGACACACACAGCTATTGTGGCGACACTTGGGGGAGGTCTAAGAGTGGACGTCTTTTAGCTCATATAATGATGAAGCACTTATTCCCTTAAAATCAGCAAAATTAATTACTGCAAACTAATCTGGGATACAAATCAAATAGCATCTAATGCAAATATCAATATCTAGATAACCGATATTACGATACAAAATACGGCTCACAACGCTTGACAGAGCATGCCACACAAACTAATACGTATAATCTACGCTCAGTAACTCTATACGCGTATTACGGGGCTACCAATCAGTATCAGGGATGTCACTAGTAATTGGTATTCATCTTGTCGTCACACATTAGCAGTTCTCGTTACTTGGGGGTAAGTGGAAAGATAGGGGCAGAAAATCAACTCGGAGGCATCCATGTGATAAAGAGTAAGGCTATAACGACGCGTAAACGCACTCGCGTCTGAGCCACGCAAGCGCAGCGATTATGCGGCGACAATATGACATCCACCCTGCGCTCCATTAATAAAATCATAGAAGTCGCGAAAAAAACAGCCAGGCTGAAGTGGGAGTGGGCTGGCCACGTCGCATGAATGAACCTGGAGAGATGGGCAAAGATCGTCTCTCACTGGACGCCTGAAGAAGGATATCATCACCGTGGTCGATCGCGGCGAAGGTTGTGTGACGATCTCATTATGTTTGCGGTACAAACTTGGCTAAAGATCACCCAAGACAGAGAGATTTGGAAGGATGAAGGGTAGGCCTTTGCCCAGCAGTGAGACACAAGAGCGAGCTAACAAAAAAAAACTGACATCAGCCAACGCCTGACGTTAATGCAGCAGAGGTGCTAGACGAAGTGCTATTCTATCAGCGAATGTGAATGTCAAAATGCAAAAGTAGAGGCATGCGACGTGATGCTAGAAATACATAGAAACCAGTAGAGACGCAGCGGGCGAGATGACCATGCTGTACCTTTATCAATGATTGATTTCGTGTCATTTCGATTGAATTTGGCAATCGCCTTCCCCACGCTACCACTGACAGAATGTCACTTGTCGCCACGTAAACGCACTCACATCTAGAGCTTCTTATGCCGCGTAAACGCACACACATCTAGAGCTTCTTATGCCGCGTAAACGCAACTATATCTAGAGCTTCTTATTCCGCGTAAACGCACACACATCTAGAGCTTTTTACGCTGCGTAAAAGCACACACATCTACAGCTTCTTACGCTGCGTAAACGCAATCACATCTAGTGCTTCTTACGCTGCATAAACGCAATCACATCTAAAGCTACTACGCCGCGTAAGCGCTCTCACATTTAGCACCCCTCTTTTAAAAGAAGTCGGTTGAAAACAATGTTTCAATGGACAGTTTAGTATATCAGGTAAGTGTCCAAAATAAAAGATTCATGGCAGTCGAAATGAAAAAGACTCTCTTCAAGCGTTTACCGACTTCAAAGAAGGAGCAGGTTCTTTATTAGTATGTTTAAACTTTTTTTCGAGGTTTCTATTTATTGTTAATTAAGATATTAACGGTGCCATAAGATTGAAATGGCAAGACACCTCTTGGAATAGCATCTCTCATTCAGACTTTATCTTGTAAAAATGTCCCCTAGCATAATATTATTTGATCTTCTGTGTGTTTTTTTATAGTGAGATCTGTGTACTCCGTGAAGGCAAGGCATGCTTCTAATTTGGATGTTTATTTAGTCATCGCCATATAGGTAACGCTATAGGATTAATTAACACGGTATCTAGTTTTTAGTATCTTAGTTTGTTTACTTAAAGGGAGTAAGAAGACCTTGTAGTTGAAATTTTAGTCCTTAGGTAAACTTGTCAAGAGCATTTCCCAAATCGGTTTCGGAGATCCAGAGATTACCCCCTACAACCTCACAAAGTTAACCTCTTTATAATAAAAGCATAGAAGTATAGATTTAGATAGAATGGAATGGAAGATAAATAAAATTTATTGTTACACCATAAAAAAACCAGGCCTAGTGCGATTTGGACTCGCACACGGAGGGGTCCGTACCATATACCTCAGTTGTATTATTAAAGCGGTAATAAATATACACAATCTGTGACAATTGCGACTGTCTACCTATTACGGTTCTTGAGATACAGCCCGCTGACAGATAGACGGACGGACGGACAGCAGAGCTTAGTTAAATGGTTCCGTTGGTTACTCTTTGGGTACGGAACCCTAATAAACAATAAAATCCACTCAAGCCTAAAAAAACCTACTCAATTTTAAAATATGATTATACGCACAATTACTATCAAAAGCTGTTATATCATAATAATCCTCACCAAAAGTATTTAAAAGATAATAAAACATCATTATACAAAATAATTTATGAACAGCAGCAATGGAGCTGGGGAACTTGGCTGTCCTGTTCAAAAACTCATGGATGGTATCATCTGCCTAGCCTTTTCCCAACTACGAGTATATGGGGGTCGGCTTCCAGTCAAACTGGACTCAGGTGAATACCAGCATTTTACGAGGAGCATCTGCCGGAACTGCCTACCTGAACCCCACAAGCCCAAACCTGGGTCACACGGTACTTCCAGGCAAGACTGGTAATGTCTGGATTCTGACGAGCTTTTGATATTCATTGACACAGAAATTTTGCAGTAAAGCTTCCTTAGAATAAGATTATTAATGTACTTATATTAATAAAGCTTTGAGTTTGTTTGGTTGAACGTGCTAATCTCAGGAACTACTGGCTGATAAATAAATTGTAGTGTTGAATAGCTTGTTTATAGATTTTGAAATGTTTTTTTGTTATTTCGCAAAATTACCATGAAAAGCTGTCATGATAATAATCCTCTCCAAAAGTATTTAAAAGATAACAAAACGTCATTTTCATACTAAATACTTCATCAACAGCACAAGTACCTGCCACCTGTATCAGTAACACAAACCATATTGATTTCAATCACGAGTGGAGCCGGGGTACTTGGCTGTCATGTTAAATTGTTTATATACAGGATGTTTCATAAGTGCGTGGATATTTCAGGGATACGTTTTTTTATTTTATTTTTTGAGATGGGTTTGCTCTTGACTCTAGTCTTGGTCAGAGATGACAGAAACAAAGTCTACGATGGAGCGAGCTTACCCAGAAGTAGCCTGTTCACTCTAACTTTGAAAAAAATAGGGTTGTAAGCGTTGCGAATCACAGACGCAGCCAGAGAGTTGTGTCTATATATCCATTTATTTTGTATAAAAAAAACGAATCCTTATTTCCCTCGGTCATCGCATCACGCGTGAAATTCTGGGCCGATTTCGTAAAAAAAAAAATGTGTTTGTCAGGAGAAGGATTTATGAAAGAAAAAAATAAGAAAGTAGCAAGAACGAAAGCCAAGCCGCGGAGGACAGCTAGTCTGATATAAAGTTAAGCAAAAATTGCAAAAATTAAAAAAATATCGACTTCAAATCCAGCGCAATTAACGACTGAAAAGTTCAAAAATTTTATGCGACCGAGTTCTTCGAAAAAAAATACCAAAATTTTAATTTTTGCCAACTGTTCTTTACTGTGTATCAAATATAAACACAATATTCTTTCATTAAATTACACCAGTTTTAGGCATTTTTGAATTGTCAAGGTCTGTCAGTCAAATAAATGAAGCTAATTCTGCCGCGCTAGCGACAAGAGCAGCAAGTTGTTCTGCAGCAAAGAAACTCTCACGGACTCTATCTCCAGGGCGGCAGTTGCACGTTCCAATAAAGTAGGTCCTATGTTAAAGAACGTGCAAGAAGCTCCGATCAGATACAGAACGTCACCCTGAAATATGCCCACACACTTCTGAAACACCCTGTATATACACAGGTTGAAGTGCTCTTGGTATGATTAGTTAATTATTAATTGTTTATTGACGATGCGATATGGAGGTTAAAAGCTTTAGGCTCGGGAGAGGCTTATAGGATTGTGATGATGATATTTCGGGGTTTTAAATGTTCTTAAGATACAATTCCGATCTTGGCGACCGCGACTCACAGTGGCTTTGTATGAATTAGGTACTATAGAACACTCACGGCCCACGGCTGCACGCGACCGACAAGACCCGTACCGTAAGTGTTCTAAGCAGTGGGTCGCAGTCGCACGTCATCGTCGTATGTTGCGGCCGCGCGTCGCGGTTTCCAAGATCGGTATTTTACCTTTACTATCACTGATTTGCTTTTTCTTTATAAATGTGAGATTTTATTAAGATAGTCAGTGAACTACGGACTTGCTACTACAAAATGTCTGCCTTAGGAGTATATGCCTGATCCATTTGGTATCGTTTGAAATAATCGCTATCTCCTGTATTATTTTTCTAAACAAGGTTATAAGAACGCAATAAGTTAATGTTGTTGAATGGTTTCATTTCAAGGTGCCTAAAGTATTATTTTTTCTCTTTAAGACCTGGAGTCCGGAAATACAGGGCTGCCCTAGTTTAGGCTCTAGTCCACTCCATTTATTTTAATGACTGTACTGTGTTTTTTTATTTAGTGTGGAAATAAATGAATTTTTACTTACTTTACTTACTTTTCATGTCTTTTTTACAAAGGGGTAAGCAGAAGATACAGAACGCCAGCTACTACGATTCTTATACATATTATATTCCTTTGCTTTGAATTCACGTCGAAATACCATTGCGATGGCAAACATATTGTCAGGTGTCTTAGACAGAGTGCCAATTCTATTAATTTTCCGTTCGCATTCACATGTCAGTCGCAGCAATCTGTCAAAAATGTATGGGAAGGGATTTTTGACAGATGCGCGGACGTTTCATAAAAGTAATTAGAATTGGCCCTCAGATTGCGACTCAGATGCTAAGATGCGTTTTTTTTTTTTAATAATGGAAATTGCCACCTTCGGACTCTCCAACCGACTAAGTTGTTTTTTTTGAGAAAAATCTGTTTCAACCAAACTAAACATAAAATAACAATAAAATACTCACGTATAAATAGGCGACTCATGTCCCTGCTTGTACCAGATGACGAGCCCCATGCGATCGTCGGGCAGCGCTGGTGTGACGTCACACGGCAGCTCCACACCGCCCCCTGTTGGCGCGTGCAGGGACTCGATTGATGCTGCAACAAGAGAGAAGACCGGATTAGATATTTTGGAAGGTTAAAATTCCAAAAAAAAGGATGTTTCATATCATTAGAAGGTAATACACAATAATTGTGTTTGTCATAATTACAATGCATTATTTATTTTATATTGTACCTATATCTTAATGAATTATTTAAAAAAGTAAGGGGTCTAAGGGTAGTTTATGTTGGGTACAAGTACCCGCCGCCTTTGTAGAGACGACTAAAATGGCACCGTGTATAATATACTTATAATAGCTAATCTCCTAAAAAAAAAACACATTGATCATCACAAGTGGATCTTTTATTTCTGAATTACGATCGAGCAGAAAAAATAAATTATTGTTTTTTTTTTTTTTTTTTAGTACGTCGTTTTTTATTGTTTTATCTTTATACATTATCCTGTAGCATGTTGTTTTCAATAAATAATGACCAAGACGTTTTGATTCAACGAACGGCGATAAGTATGGGGTAAAAATAAACACCGATATCGATATAAAGAGATACCGCGAGATTACAGTAGCGCATGACAGCCCAATTCGGAACAAAGTGGTGGAAGCCTCCCCAAAGATGGCTGCTTGCAGCAAGATGGCCGAACGCCTTCTGTCAATAATAACTTATTTACCTTAACTACCGAATTACAGCAACTACCAATCATTTAACGCGTAATTTTTTATCGTTTTCAGATGCTACGATATAAAATTATAGTAATCATTTTATCGAATTTCCCCCAAGCTGTATTACAGATGAATGTGCAGTAATCACAGTGTTATTCTACTGTTATTTTATCGTGTTAAAATTGCGATCCATGAAGAATTATTGGGGTAAAATGATACAGCAGTGAGCAAGGCGCATTACTTTAATGATTGCTTTCGGGCACAATTGGATGTCCGAGCTTCGAAATATGCTTAACTGAGGACGCGGTAACAAAGTGCGTTATGTGTTTTTGTTTTTGTAGCCTGTAGCGTTTATGCTAAGTAGAATAATAAGTTGGTCCTATATTAAAAGGTGTGTCTAAAACTTGTAAAAGTATGGCCTGGTTGTATGGCGTTTTTGTAGCGCTTCAGGTATGCTTGCGGCAGCGCATACAGACCATTTCTTTGCGATCATGCGCGAAAGATCAGCATCCCTGTTGCATAGTGTGCGTGGCAGCAGTAACAGTCTCTATGCGTTGTTGCCAGCAAAACTGAGGGGCATCTGATGGAACAGTTGTGTGGGAGACATTTCAGACATTTGTTCCTGTCAGATGTGCCCAGAAGATTTTGTTAGGTACTTAGGATTTAAATAAAATAGTTAATAACATAGTTTATAAGTCACCACTAACACATGTATGGGTATTTTGCCTGAAATAAAGATTTATTTATTTTAATTATAAAAATTTAACGAAAAAGTATGTGGATCATATCAGTTGTCACGGGCATGTCACACCGGGCAATTAGAAACATGTTTATTGGCTATAAGCATTATACTTAGGGGTAGAGAGAAACAAAAGAAAAGATTGATGGATTGTTTGAAAGATATTATGAGGAGACAATTGAGATAATTAACGCCTAATAGCGATGTATAGCATGTAATTGTGCAGTAACTGTCATTGACCCCTATTCATTTATTTACTTTCTTAATATAAAAACCAAAGAAATACGGGTCGAATTAATAACCACTTTTTTAAGTTAATTAAAAAGAGAAAAGTAGGAGGATAAGCCTTTCGCTGTCTCTAAAGTGAAGGACATTTATGTATTTCCACACAATCAAAACAAATGACAATAAAACAACGCTTTGCTATTATTAAACCAAAAGGTGTTTTTTTTTTATATTTTTTATTTAAATCTCTATATTTAATTTACAATCGGAGCAAATTTATCCTAGATACATTTTTATTAAAAGCTTCAACGTATTGGATTTATTTCTGTTCAAAAAACGATACATATTAATTGATATAAACCCATCCCACTCCAGGTTCGACTGATTTATGTGTATTTTCAAATTAAAATCTGACATAAACTAAATTTTAAATAGGTCATCAATGTACTGTAATCACAATGCCTGTATTCTTCGAAGAGCTACTTTATAGTTCACTTCTCACATACCTATCTCCTCAGTCTGTGCTTAGAAAAAAATCTCATCTCTCTGTTAATCTGACAATTTAACAAGTACAAATAAAAGTAATCTAATATTAATTAGAGCAGATTATTTGTACCGAATAAGGGCTTCGACACACTGATTCAATCACGTGCCTATGAGCGTGTTTAATCAGATTAAGTTTGTTGATTTGTATGGATTCAAATATGTGATACCTGCCGCCTTTGCCGTATGATTTTGGGCAAAGGCAATATTAGGCAGAACTGCGTGACCATGATCACTCCAGCAAAAGTGTTGTACTAAGAAGAAGAAGATGAATATTAGGTACAATTTTTTATTTAATTTAAGTTTTATTATTTGCTATTATAGCGACAAGTCGCTTTTCAAGCATGATGCAGTTTGATTAGAGATCAGCGGATTTAAAAAGGCCACTTTAGCAGAATGATATAAGAACCAAAATATTAACCACACAACAATCTGTAAAATTTCGTTTTCATCTTTATCACTAACGCATTAGGTTCAAGGTTGACTGGGAAGATTTGACAGTGACGGGTAGGCGTGATTTGTTTTTTTTTTTACTTGGTATGGGTTTGCTCTTGACTCTAGTCGTCAGAGATGACAGAGACAAAGTCTACGATGGAGCGAGCTTACCCAGAAGTAGCCTGTTCACTCTAACTTTGAAAAGATTAGGGTTGTAAGCATTCGGAAACACAGACGCAGGCAAAGAGTTCCACTCCTTTGCTGTGCGCATTATGAAAGACGCTTGGAAGCGCTTAATGCGAGTTGGTGGAATAGCAACAAGGTAGGGATGGCAAGTTGCAGTGCGTCTGGATGTCCGATGGTAGAAGGGGGCTGGTGGGATGAGGTCGGGGAGTTCCTGGGCACACTCTCCGAAGTACAATCTGTAGAAGACCGACAAGCAGGCAACCTTGCGGTGATTTTGCGGTGTTTTCTGATTCAGCTAAAGTCGTTTTTTTAGACCCTCAGATTCCACCAACTGCATCAGATTACTTGAAAGCGACTTGTTTGGAAGTTTCTAGTCGTTTTAGCGGTAGGGTTTCTTGACAGTCTTTTTTTCAGTATGCTGATAACAAGTTTTACTGCCCCGGGAGCGCCTGATATATTGTTATATTCACTGAGCCAATAGTTTTAGTGTTCATTTGTTATTACAAAAACATAACTGATCTGCGACCACCCTTATACCCGCGGGTACTCCCCACGATCATCTCAGTGGAATATAAGTATGACCACAAAATAAAGCAACAGAAGTTCGAATCTACTCAACTCGCGACATTATGATATTCCACCAGACCATATTTCTATATTTGTGGAAGCTAGCTATTAATCATCATCACCAATTCAGCTGGAAAACGCCCACCGCTGGACATAGACCTCCCCCAAGAATCCAGCCGATACTTTTTTTGGAGACTTGTGAAAATGCTGTTGCGCATGTCAATCTTATGACTCATCTTTAAGATCTTTTAACAATCATTGTCGCTAGCAGAATTTTGCTTTTATCATAATAACCCTGGTATACATAGACACGCGCTCAAACAAATGCCGATCGCACTAGCGCGCGAGTTGCGAGTGCGCTTGCACTAGCTGTACGTGAAGCGTGTGTCTATGTGTGCGTGCGTATTCGTACGTGCGGTGATCTCACACAAATGCCGGTCGCGAGTGCGCTTGCACTCGCTGTACGTGAAGCGTATCTATGTGTGCGTGCGTGTTCGTACGTGCAGCGATCTTAAACAAATGCCGGTCGGTCGCGAGTGCAGTTGCACTTACAGTAAGTGTAACTTGTCTATGTGTGCGTGCGTGCTCCGTACGTGCGGCGATCGGCACAAATCACACAAGTACCGGTCGTGAGTGTGCTTGCACTCGCTGTGTGTGAGGTTTGTTTATGTGTCCGTGCGTGTTCTTACGTGCGGCGATTTCAAACAAATTCCGGTCGTGAATGCGCTTGCACTTGTCATAGGTGCAGCGTATGCGTGCATTATTACCACTTGCACTCATCCGACCTTCTGCATCAACCTCCTCCGTGTCTGAATATAACCGAGATGAAAATCAATTTGCATGCTAATCACTCCGGCTCATCTTTACGCAGCCTCCCGTATCGGATTAATGCATGCTCATCTTACTAGTTATTAATATAAGTGGGATTATTATCATGTCTGTATTTGAAATTGTACGTTTCGATTGATTGAATATTGGATTTGTTGATAACAAGATTAGTAAGATTATAGAAAGGAAAAAGAAATATGGTTTTTGCTATCTAATTTGAGAATGAAGAAGCCGATATAATCTTTAAACTCATTTAAATTTAATGTCGTCTACCGTTTGGCGCTGTAGTTTTTATTCTATGAGCATTTTTACTTACTTGGATGATGTATTTTAAGGTACCTTACCACAGTATTTTCTTACTATTAAATCTTTTCTCAACTAAAAACAGTTTTTCAGTACCTAATTAGACAGATTTTGGCACCGTCAGCAAAGAAACGCTGAACAAAAAACTTGTCAAGTCCGCTACAAAAAATGTAGCCGCTTGAAAAAGGTCTGGCATATTTATTCACTAGACGCTACATGGCAACTTTTATTAAAGCCCATCTGGCATTCCGCCAAAACTATGGCAATGTAGCAGATTGCATGTGACGTCATTTCCTGTTAAAACTACCCTCGTGAAATTAAATCGAATTGGTTTTAACGAAGTTTTTAAACTGGTTAACAGGTTAAAGTGAAATATTCACCTTGTAGGGTTTTTTTTAGGTTAATTAAGGCCATAGGTCAGGGAAAAGTGAAGCACCAAATATTAGAGCATTTTCCTGTACCTTTATTTTTTTAGTTAAAGAGTTTTCCTGTAACGTAGGAGCTTTTTCAGTCGTATTTTTGTGACAAAATTTTAGTTAGGCTACTGTTGACTTATAGCTTGATATCCTGTAAGTAGGTACGACGCTTTTACAAACTATTTTGAGATCATAAAAACTAAATCATACTAATATTATACATGTGAATGTAAGTTTGTTTGTTACGCTTTCACGCGAAATCCACTTAACCGATCAACATGAAACTTTATACACATATGCTTAGAGGTATTAGAAGTAACATAGGATACTTTTTATTAAAAAAAATGTTTTACTCGCGAACGAAGTCGCGGGGAGCAGTTAGTATTATAATACTGTGAAAAGGGTTGCAGTATTTAGGTAACTAGGTTGTTCCCGCAACTATTCTCGACTGCCTTCTATCCTATAGAGGAAAAAATCAATATAAAAAAGCCCGGTTAAAAACAATCAATTTCACCTATTTATACTATTCGCCAGCGCGAAAGTGCGTTATAACGCCAAGGAAATATTCTGCCTGGATGAAAGTGTCTTTTCAGGATATGATCTACCCGTGAGCCAAGATTCTTTCAAATCCGTTCAGCTGTTAAGAGGTGATGAGGTAACAAATAATATAAATAACAGGCAGTAAGTCCAACCGATACAGTTATTTTCACATTTATAATATCAGTAGGTACCTATAGATATGGGTTTTACGAGTAGATAGTTGGGCTGGGTTCAACTGTCCTTCATCATAACATTTAAGTAATGAAGTCACAGCCTTTTCATTTAAAGTGAATGCTCCAACCAGCCCGCGAAATTCAAATTTTCTTACGTTTTTTGCAATTTGCAGGCCAGTGCTAGGTTGTATGTTGATTAAAATATTAGACATATGTAGTTACAGAATTATAATCATCAAAATCATTAATACAACGCTCTAAGTTCATAAAGCTGTAGGAATTACTTTTTCTGTTTTTTTTTTGGATCCTACGCCTTTATGAACTTGGAAGGTTGTGTTGGTGATTTTGATGATTATAATTATTCTGTAACTACATATGTCTTACAGCCGCGAATAATATTTTAATCAACATACTCGTACAACCTAGCACAGGACTGCAAATTGCAAAAAACGCAAGAAATTTTGAATTTCGCGGGCTGGTTGGAGCATTCCTCTTAAGTAACACTTCGCACGCGACTTCGGTCGCGCGGGTTTAGTATTGCAATTTAGTTTTAATTCGAAGGGATCTCTATGTCTTCGTATTTATGTCCAAGGATATTTATTTATTTTTTGGAATGGGTTCAGTAGATCCAGAAACCTCTTATCAGAAATCAAATACCTACATTAGTACAGATTTTGCAATTGGCAACACCAGATTGAAATTTTATGGCTACCATATTGCTAGAATAATAATTAGCCGTTGTATATTGATCCCACGATCTCACGATTGTTGACCAGTACCTACCTAATCCACGATCCAGCAATAATCGTAAAATCCGATCGTGTGTTACACATGTCAACAATTTGCGTAGAACAACGCGTTGTGAAAGCCTCATCAAGGATCAAAGTCTAATTTATAAAAATAAAATTACAAAAAAATACAACCGACTTCCAAAAAAAAAACTAGCTATCACGGTCTATGAGATACAGCCTGGTGACAGACAGACACACTGACAGACTGTGGAGGCTTAGTAATAGGGTCCCGTTTTTACCTTTTAGGTGCGGAACCCTAAAAACACTACGAAGTATGAATTAACTTTAATTTCGAAAGTGGATGTTTTTGGTCGTTTCTTCGTATATTAACACCGACTTCCAAAATTGAATCGAATGCACACAAACAATAATTCACATAAAGCAATAATTTTTCAAATCGGTTCATAAAATAAATTCTCTGCCGGAGTTTGCGTTTTCTGAAGTAAAACCTGTTTAAGTCAAGACTGAATAGTTTATATCTAGGCAAGCGCGCTCCTTCTTCATTCAGATCTTTTCTCTCATTCTATTCCCATACCCAGGGCCGGCCTTAATCGTCCAAGCGCCGAGATTTCAATTTAACTAAAATAACTTACCTATATAGAAAAACTCTACACCCAACCCCGATAGTAGAAAGTTTTGGTTTTCGTTTGGTGAGCTATAATAATTTAAGTTTAGCAAAACTGCGTTTGACACTTGCATCAACGGTGTTTTTTGCAGACAAGCAACCATAGAAATATAAAAAACAGTTTGTTATAAATCTATGCAAGCAACGATATCTAGGGATATAATTCTTGAACATTGTGCTTTTCGATAAAGTTTAAAGTTTCGATAGGTGTTGCCTGAATGTCTCCGAGATTGTGTTGCCAACCTAAAATAATTACACAGCAAATCACCATCAATGTCTGCGTTTTTATTTATATCGTAAGAAATAGGTACTCAATTTACGCACAGCGCCCTTTATGGCCAGGCGCCCTCCCGTTGCCGGCGCCCTAGACGACCGCCCACGTCACCCGGTCCTAAAGCCGCTTCTGTCCATTCCAATGAGTTAGTGGACGAAAAAAATAGTAGCAATATTATCTCGGCGAAAATCAAGGTCAATCAAACACTTTACAAAAACAATTGCTGTTACGGATTTTGGCTGGTAGCCACTGGCTTTCTCTGTAACCTTTTTTTTCTAAAAATGCCGCCAAAGCAGCCGGCAATGTTTTGGGCAAGTCAAAACTAACTACAAAGAAAATAACTCTTACTCTAAAAAATCTTAGACCTAGTTATCTTGCTTTAAACTTGATGCGCAGACACCAAGTTTCACTCAAATTGGTTTATTCATTTATAGCAAGAATAAAGACTTGCCAGTTTATATCACATACCATAAGGTGCAAACACTTTTAGCTACAGCAGCGTTTTCCCGTCGTTCTGAAAGCGATGTCATTTTATATAATAATGGCTCAATCAGCGGTACCAACCTCAAGGCTGTGTCACCAGGAAGTTACCTTGGCTCCTTACTAACTGTGGCAAGGGTTGGTTATTATTTTTGTCGGTAAAAATCGTGATTCAGTCAATATCGACGTGGAATTGACATTTTGCATGATACACCCAAAAATAACTTTCAAGGTTTTGTTTTTGTTTTTTAAGGATGGAAAATCGTAAAATAACTCCTGCCGCACTGACGAAGCAGAAGGGAGTAACGTGTCGAACTTTTCGTTCCAGGAGGGCTACTCTCTAAGCCCGTAGTCCGTAGTTGCGGGCGTATTCTGCTCCGTATCACCTAGCTACTGAGAATTAATTACTACACGATTACGTCGAATACGATTTGACAGTTACTGTCATTCATTCTTAGTTCGGGTTCGGGACTAATCGCAAGTCCGTAGGGTGATACGGAGTAGAATACGCCCGCAACTAAGCCCGAAACTACGGACTTCGGGTTCAGAGAGTAGCCCTCCAGAGCCGCTTTGACTCTTTCGAATAAATTCGTATTCAATTAGTCCTACTACATAATGTTAGATTTAAACTTGAAATTCTGTATGCCGAGAGTTTGTTTACCAATCACGACTCAACGGCTGGACTATTGATGAAAATTCCCACACGTTTTGCCATGATGAATACGGACAATATTTTTATTTTTACATGGTCGAGGCAAAAATCTTGTACCTAAATATAATTTTCTTTAAGATAAAACAAATACGGTTTAACAAAGTTAATTTTATTGGTACTCTCTCAGCAACCCGTATCACTTGAAACCTATTTCATGACGGTGCATTAAAAGATTTGGTTCTCCGCCTTTGAGATTCCGCCATTAAACGGCCGACATTGTGTAATGCTCACAGTTAAAACAAAAAAATATATAATTCTGTAAACACAATATTTTAAAGCGCATTTCAACCAAGCACAATTTTATTCTTATATGCAAATTAAGCAGCACTCATTTAATTGCACCGGACACCTATTTAAATGTAATACGAACTGAACATAAATAAAATATATCTGTTGATCACAATTCCATATGTTAATGTGTGAACAATTACGGATTCCTACCACGAAAACCAATTTGCTGGTCGGTTGAAAAAAATAAACGAAAAAATATATATTTAATTGTTGCCTACCCCTCTCATAGATTGAATATCAATAAGGTAACACATTGAGGTTACGCGACGACGGATTTTGAGTTCAATTTTTGAGTGATGATATTTTTTTGGAAGATTATTTTTATACTTTTAATAGGCACTCGTTTGACCTCTATCTCACCTGATGGTACGCAATGATGCTGTCTTAGATGGAGCACGCTTCCCTAGAAGTAACTTCACTCTTGATTTAAAGACTCCCAGGTTGTAGCTATCAGGAAATTACTCCGGCAGTGAATACACTCCTTTGCTGTACGCACTATGAATGTGTTCCCAAAACGTTTTCTGCCTGTGGGTGGAATGTCCACTAAGGACTATTCAGATCAAACGTAAAAAGCTGGTGTCTTATTTAGTTTTTGAAGTAATTTTTGGGTGATACAACGATGAGAAAAATCTTTTTTCATATTCATAAATATTATCACTAATTAACACAATATTATTCAGTGTAATGTCTAATAACAATTACAGTGGTTTACCGCTAATTGTTCGAACACGCTTCGCAGAATTTAGCAGGTGTTAAATAATTACCGTAGCAACAGAGTATCAATTAACTCTGTAGGTAACTAATTACTTGATTTATGCCTGTACCGTGAGATGTTAATTAGTTCATATCTTTTATTATGATTTTGTGAATATAGATAATGACATTATGATGATTTTTCTTGACGACTATTAAGAAAAAATGAGAATTCGAACTAGCACAAGACAAACATCTCACAACAACATACCTGCGTACAATGCGTTTCAAATATAAACTGCAAAATAATATCCTACGCAGATGACACAACTCTCACTTTCAAGGGGGATTCTTGGCAGGAAGTATATTCCTTAGCTCAATCAGGTCTGAATACGGTTTGCCATTGGCTCGCTGCAAACTCACTCACACTCAACGCTGATAAAACAAAATACATTCCTTTTGCAATCAGGACCGCATAAACCTTCTTTCAAGATAAGCCTCCCATATATCTTCATCAGTGTTCATTTCCTCCTGTGAATCAATGTAGTTGCCCAACTATACAGCCGACACAAGCGATTCGTTATTTGGGTGTAACTGATAAAAGATTGTCCTTTGATGAACATATTCACAACTTATCTACAAGAGTACGGAAACTTACTTATATTTTTAAACAGCTTAGACAGGTAGCAAATGGTAAAATACTCAAAATGGTATATTTGGCCCTTGTACAATCTATATTATCATATTGTATAACAACTTGGGGAGGTGCCGGTAAAACTAAAATGTTGGAAATAGAGAGAGCCCAAAGGTTAATTCTGAAAGTTGGGCTTTCAAAACCACGACTCTTCCCCACTGCCGAATTGTACCAGGAAGCTGAGGTTTTAACTGTTAGACAAATTTACATCCTTTCTACAATTCTGCGCCAACATTCCGATTCATCTTCCTTCAATCTTTCCAAATTAAAAACGAAGAGGCAATATGCCATTTGTAGCACCATTAAGTCTAAAACAGGTTTTGCCCAAAAATCTTACTCTTTCCGAGGACCGGTACTCTACAATAAATTAAATAAAGAATTAGGCATTTTTAAATACAACAAATCTAAATGTAAACTAATATTAACTAACTGGCTACTAAAATTGAATTACACAAAAACAGAGGAACTACTAGTCATAAAAACGTAATTAAGTATTAAATAATGTAAATACCAATACCATATTTTTTCCAACCATTCATCTAGTTAAACGTAACACACTCACATATTTTTTACCTTCACAACACTACTTACACAAACACACACACACACACACACACACACACACACACCCACACACTCCCCACCAAGCACAATATACACATCCATATCCCTCACCCATATCCAACATTCAGCTTTAACTCCACTTCATACAATTTTTAGATTTTATTTTTATTTTTTAATTTAATTTTATTTCTTACTTCCAACAGATTGTTTCATGAAACTTAAAATTCTTAATGGAACTTAGGTTATTCGTAAATATTATTGTCTGTACAGTAATATTGATGTTTTGATAATATCTTTGCCTGTAGAGGGGAGTCCCTGGTGTCCTGAAATACAAGCCACGGCTTAGTTTAGGCACCAGTCTCCCACAAATCAACATTGTTAGTTATCATAACTTAAATTATTTCCATATGTACTAATTTACAAATGTTATTTGTGGAAGAAAATAAACGTTTATATTATTATATTATAAAAAATAAGAATAGGAACGTCAATGACCTCTATCTGTCAAATGTCTCTTGAAAAGTACGGGTTTGCATAGAAAACTTAGTAACATATCAATAACGGTTTATTTTACTTACTTAGTTTAAATAAGTCTTAAATCAAATTTAAATAAAAACGTTCTATAGCAGTAAATTAGCTATTTAAAATGTGTAATTATTTAAGTTATTTTAAACCATACAATTCACTTATTTCACTCAACATTTGAAAAAAATACATCTTGCTTTGCTCACGCTACCTAATTTGTTTGAATTGACAGCTATGACGTCACAATATGGCGCTAAGTCGATCCTATTCTTATTTGAATCGCATTGTACTCACTATCATGAGCCTGAAGGCTGTAGCCAGACCTATCACACTCAAAACACCTATACGATATGTTTCAAAATCCCAGATCAAGTGCCAATACTTTATGAGGATATAGATAGTAGCTTGCGTCTATTATTATAAGTTTGTGGTTCATCAACATTAATGAAGGATAATGGTTTTTGATGTATGCGTTGCCAAGTCAATATTGTAAAGAAAAAGGAAAAGTGCGAGTTAGACTCGCGTGCAAAGCGAATCTTATTATTTTAACAGGTTCACTATCCGCAAAGCAGACACAGGTATAGTTAAACAATCAGCGAAGACCACATGTGGTTCCAGAGGCTGTGAACCGGTTAATATGTTACTTTAAAAACCAAAACTTTAAAGATTTTATAAAGGACAATTTTCGTTTTTATAACATTAAAATTCAATTAAAAATAAATTCTCTTTAATATTGTAAGATCAAAGTAGGGTGCAGTACGCAGGCACAGTTTGTCTTTCTTTCTTTATAAAAAGAGCAACATAATTAAAACATACTGTAGTAAAAAGAAACAAAGTTACTTCCTAGCGTGAAGACGGATAGCGACAGTTTTTGTGTTGTAGTTTTTCCTTGCGAATTAAAACGTTTTTTTTTTAATCTTTTGTTGGCCAGTATTTATCAACTACCGTAACATAGAAAGAAAGCAGAAGATTATGCGTAAAAAATGATAAGACAGGCAGGAGTATCTTTCTGTACACTAATAAGCTAAATTCGCAGTGAAATCGTAAAAAATTACAATGACGAAAGAATTAAAAACTGGCCAAGGGCGAGTCGGACTCGCGCACGAAGGGTTCCGTACCATTATCTATAAAAACGGTAAAAAATCAAGTTTGTTGTATGGGAGCCCCCTTAAATATTAATTTTATTCTGTTTTTTTAGTTTTTATTGTTATAGCGGCAACAGAAAATACATCATCTGTGAAAATTTCAACTGTCTAGCTATCGCGGTTCTTGAGATAAAGCCTGGTGACAGACAGACAGACAGCGAGGTCTTAGTAATAGGGTCCCGTTTTTACCCTTTGGGTATCGGACTACCGGTTATGGAACCGTAAAAAACACCTCTTTTCAAAAAGAAAGGCAAGAGCTGAAGCGTATTATGGTGGTTCTAATAATCACCACACTTGGTCAAGATTGACGGCCTTATACTAGTACATTTATTTGACTAGCTTCTGCCAGCGGCTTCGCCAGCGTAATCCCTAGAGAACATACTCTCGAGATAAAAAGAAGCCTATGTGCTATTCCAGACTATAATCTATCTCTGTTCAAAATTTCATCCAGATCTGTTCAGCCGTTCAGACGTGAAAGAGTAACAAACATCCATCCATGCATCTTAATAAAATAAAAAAAAACTAGCTGTCCCCTGCGGCTTCACTCCCATCAACTGGTAACTGTCTTATTTTTATTTTTATAATTAAAACCTTCTGATTCTCCTTCTTCCTGATAATTACAAACAACAAAAAAAAATACCGAAATCGGTTCAGCTGTTCTCTAGATTTGCGCTTAGCAACCCATTCAGCGATTCATTTTTATATTATAGATGATTGCCTAAATCAAAGATTTAGTAATCGAATGTAAGTGACGTCACGACATCTCCCGAAGCGTAACCCCAACATGTTGATCTCGATAATAGTGATGTATTCGATCTTATTCTTGATAACAATGCGTTTTATTTTATTTAACTTTTAATTTAAATCTCTTCGCTTGTTACTTCTCCTTATTTATTACTTCCCCTGGTCACCCGCGGCTAGATTGTATTCAGTTAAATTGTAAGGGTGAGATTATATTGTTAGGAATAATATATAGTTAATCGTTACTTCATTATACTGTTAAAGTGTGTACTAAATGTTTTGAATATACCTACGAGAATGGGGGCCAATTTATCATCATGATTTTATCGTCATAATAATTTGAAATAGACAGATGAATTATCACATTGATATTCATTAATGTTTAGGACTATTTACTTATTTGATAATAATTTATAGCACTATTTTAGTGGGGTCAACTTTAATTGTGGACAAGGTATATTACCCACTTAGGCTAGGCGCACACTGGTGACTTTTGTCACCGTGACAGAATATATCTCTCTGTGACACAAGTCACCAGTGAGCGCATAGGCTTAAATTAACCAATGTGGGAGAAATGAAGATATTTTTTTTGTTATTTTTTATAGGTAGAACTGTCATAGCCACCCTTATTGCGGAACAAATCATCGCAACATGTAGGATAATTATGTCACCGGAAAGTGGCAAACTTAATTAGATTATGAAATAACTTGAGAGTTTATTTAAACTCTCGATAAATGGTCAACTGAACATTTGGAATGCTTTTTTGCGTTTCAATAACTGATAGTTTACAACTTCTCGATTTCATTCCGAGAAATTGTGATCTGACATAAAATGGCGACCAATCAGAGCACAAGTCTATCCATTTTATTTCAGTTCACAATTTCTCGGAATGAAATCGAGAAGTTGTAAACTTGTAAATTAAGATGAGAAATTATAAATTATCAAATTTTTAAGATTGTAGTCTGGAATAACACATAGGCTATATATCCCGGGGGTATGTTCCGAAGCCGTAGGCAGAAGGTAGTAATTTATAAATTTTAAGAAAAATCCTAAATCTCAGCATTTCCAAGCGTCTTTCATAATGCGCACAGCAAAGGAGTGGAACTCTTTGCCTGCGTCTGTGTTTCCGAATGCTTACAACCCTAATCTTTTCAAAGTTAGAGTGAACAGGCTACTTCTGGGTAAGCTCGCTCCATCGTAGACTTTGTCTCAGTCATCTCTGACCAAGACTAGAGTCAACAACAAACCCATCTCAAATAAAAAATAAAATATCTGCCATAAGTTCTAAGTTATTACGATAATCGATCGATAAAACAACGATCGATAGAAACCGAGCACCAAGGTTTTTTATCGATCGACGATCTGTCCGTCAATACTATTCATCATAACGCCATTGGTTGATTAGTGGTTAGCGGAAGGATAAAAGCATAAACTACCTAGAAACCGAATTCAATTAATGAAGACAATGCGTCAATCCTTTAAAGGTATCTAAATGTTTCCACCAAAAATTCTAAATTCGAACACCTCAAAAATAACGCACTCAGAAGTGCCAACAATATGTTCACGCTATCAACAATGGGGCGTAAACTTGAACGTAATTTTCAACGGTTCCACAATAATAGCTGGCAGGCAAAATCTTTTTATTTTGGCTTATTTTTTTTTTTCAAACACCCAAGTCGTTCGGTGTAGTAGAGATTTTTTTTTAAAGATTTAACACGAATGGATGAGTTATGGTCGCAGAGCGTAGTATTGTGTTAATATTGAGCGTAGTTTTTATGTTGCTAACAATGTAAACAAGGGTTCGTACTTTATGAGAATTTGCAATTGAGCCTGTCAAATAAAATCCATTGCAAAAGCAATCTTTTACTTATGTACGAGTATTTTCCTGTTACAGTTTTACAGAACTATTAACAATGCGTTTGGTTATGATCAAGTTAAAGTGAAACAGCCTACGAGCCAGTTTGTCAGCACCCTTGTGACACAGCCTTTAAATAGAAAATCGTATTGTACTCTTTTATCATATACGAATTTCGTGTCACGGTGTTTGTTATCGAACTCCTCCAAAACGCCATGTTTTTATGTTTTTTTTTTGTGTATATTTGGTAGGTCTGAGCATAGGTGGTAGGGTATTTTTTATATGGCAAAACAACGAATCAAGTAATCTACACTAATATTATAAAACTGAAGAGTTTGTTTGTTTGGCTGAACGCGCTAATCTCAAGTGCTGCTGGTTCGAATTGAAAGTATTTGATTCGAATTGAGAGTGAAGTTATAGATTGTATAACATCACGCTACGACCAATAAGAGTGGACCATTAATGAAAACTGTGACGCAGACGAGATTGCGCGGGTCAGATAGTCTCCTACGCTTTAACAATATTTAATTCAAGTGTTGTTATTTTGGCATGTTTAAATATAGAACTTTTGCAGATGTGCAATAATTTTCAATTGCGCCAATTTTAAGTGGGGCTGCATTTTGAAGTACTACAAAGTGGCTGACTAATGTTTAAATGTGGTTCAGTTTCACAATTTTAATGCAGTGAACAATTTAGATACCTAAATAATTTAGACTATAACAAAGGACCACTTTCTAGAATAGTATCAATAATGATTGTGACATATCGTCAAAAACACCATATCTGGCAAGGGGGTCGATATTAAAAAAAAGCTTCATGCTTTAATTAAAACTATCAAGTACGGCGTCGAATTCATAACCTAAAAAACTTCATAAAGGAAGATATCTGGTCGCAAGGTGTGACGTTTCGTGGAAGGTCGTGAGACAATGCGTGTGCATTAGTTTTACAATGTGATATATGAACCGACTCATTCATAAAAAGTCGCACCATATGAGTATTTCAAATACATACTTATACGCAGATTCTAAATTCATATTCAGGTAAGCGTGCTCCATTTCCGACCGTATCATCGCTTACCATCACGTGAGATAGTGGTCAAACGTGTACCTATCAATAGTAAAAAAATAGTCTAGAAATATTGAATAAAAAATCTGCTAATAGGTAGATATTAATGTAATCATGTAGTTAACTTGAGGCTGTATGTATTTTATTTTAAAATAATATGTACTTTTTAAATTATCTGTGGGCTCTGTTGTCTCAAGCAAATTTATATTGTTTCAATGAAAAACTGATTTAATCAAATGTCAAACTTATGTACTATATAATATATATGTATAAGAGTCTCATAAAAAATTGCATAAGACTTCCATTCAACATATTAATGACCCCGAACAACTTCCCGCTTACACTTCCTACACCCCATTCAGTAACAAAACACCATAAAACAAAGACATACAAATCTACGGCCCCAAATCCCCCCACCCGGATCTAATTCCCCCCCAAAACGGATATAAACGGGCTCATGACATTCATCAAATGTATTGTGTGCCAAACTAAGGGGTATTGTTTGAGCCCCTTCCATATGGACTGAGTCTGTGTTCTCGACGATATTTTGTGCATATGTGCCTATTCCGAGTTAAGCGTTGTGGAAGGAATGCTTTTGTAGTTCAATTTTACGATCTTACGGTCTATTTTGTAGGGATGGGGGTGTTAATTAGAAGTTGCGTGTCGATATCGATAAAAATTCTATATTTTTATTTAAATTATTTTGGCGCGAGGTTACTGCCTATTTAAAGCTTTGACACATCACTTTGATGTTGTGAAAATAACGTTAAAGGCAGTTTCTGTACAGTCATCTTCATTGTCTTTTAATACACAGAAGTTCTACGAAAACATGTTAATTACACATTGTTTTTGTCAATAGAATTCTATTAACAACAATCTTTCGGAATAAGTTAATAATCGCAACTTCATTGAGCTATGTAAGGCGCAAGCAAGTCATTTGGGTTTTATTGAAAAAATTATAAGTTATTTTGTGCTATATTATTATGTATTGTTTCGAGTTCGTATAAGACTTTGGAATTTCACAGGCATTGCCAGTTATTATAAAATGTGAGGTATTATTAATTAATGGCTGTATTACTTAATAATAAATAATACATGAACTAAATTTTAGGCTTAATGGTAGGTATACTAATATAAGGTATTAATTTAGGCATTACCTAACTTTTAACGAACACGAAAGCTTTCAACTTATAATTGGATAGTTTTAAAATTTCATAGAGGAAAATGTAGTCTATTATGACTTTAATTATAATACAATTAGTATTTTCCAAGACTAGAAATACATTTTATAAACTAAAATAAACATATTGTAAAAAAAAACATTTCATCCACGCCTTTTGAAAACTCCACAAAATAAGTTTACAATGAAAGAAAGAAAAATCTCAAGCCTTATGTCACATCAATTACATCGACAAAAATATCGATGATCACCCTTAGCCCACCACTAATAACTACAAACGACCCACGCCAGGTGTTCTCAATCTCTGGTCCAGATTCCTTCTCGACAAAGAGGCCGTAGTCCTCGTATAATCTAGCGATCGTTCCTCGAAACTGAGATAATCGACTACGTAAAATCGATCCATTATTCGATTATTTTGTGGAATAATAATGAGGTGCCATTGACGCCTGCCGCTCAACAAAAAAAAGAAAAAAGAACATGGCCGCACGTCAAAGACGTTTTGTGCGTTCCCGCGCATTTGTTGTTGATGCTTTTTTTCTGGGATTTTGTTAGAAATATGTCTTGATTGTGTCCCAGATATTCCAATGGGTTTATTAAGTTAAATTTTTCGATGGTCAGGAATGTTTGTGTGTCCTTATTTCACAGTTGTTGTGATGTTTCGGGAAGATATTTATGTGACAGCAGTTTGAATTAAACGGTTTCATTTTTAACAGCTGACCATAGACATATATATTACTCCTTTTGAAATCATTGCAGCTGACATTTTTATTATGTTTTTGTGTAAATGTTTTTTTTATAGCGCCATCATTGTTTTGGAGAGAAATGTGAGAATTAATAATATTTATATGTGATTCACTATTTTATATCTTCTCTGCTGAGTCGGACACGCGCATGAAGTGTTCCGTATCATTGTATTTCTATTATTTGTTGTTAAAGCGGCAATAGAAATACACACACTGTGAAAATTTCAACTTTCTATCTATTACGGTTACTGAGATACATTCCATTGACAGACGGACAGATGGACGGACAGCGGAGGCTTAGTCTAAAAAAAACATCCCAACCGCAAAAACGACTAAAAATGCCAAACAACACACTTTTCATGCAGTGTGATACAGTATGTGGCATTAATTTCAGTTCAAAAATATATTTGATCACCCTCTTAAAACGGACCAATTCAAGTAAAAGAATTCTTAATTGAGTCGGAGCTCACTATCAAACATATCTAGATAACAACTTCTCTCAATTTAATCAAACATTAGCACTAACATTGCACCCTACTATACTACTAATGACTGAATTAATAGCTAATTAATATGACAGAAGCAGCACAGACGGGTTGGATTGTAGCCGACAATTACGGTTATCAAGATATACACTGAAAACATATGTCAGTGACAATTGACATTGACACAATATGTCGGAATTGTGTTACAAATATGAGCGCAGATCTTGCATGATTGAGCATCAGAGTAAATTTCTCGCTAGCCCAGTAGTGTGTTATAAATGACTATTCTTTTATTAATGAAAAATCATGCGTTTGACCTGAGGGCTGATTCGCGTAATTTTATGACGAGCCGATTAAGTTTAAGTGCAGATGCAGTTAAGTTCAAATTTGAGTGATAAACGGTATTCTTGTAATCTTTGAACTGCGCGTAAGCTACACGACAGCCAAACTCTGCCAAACTTACTTATGGTGGAGAGAAAAAATATTAGGTACTCACTAAATAATCGAATAGAATCGATAACATTTCAATGAAAATGACGTTATTATGGTATGAAAACTTAAACTTAACATATAAGCTGTCATTTTGAGACGTCAAACAAATAGTAGAATACCGATCATGTTGCGTTCCGAAGCACGCACCAAAGACGCGCAACAGTAGAATGCCGTTATTGCGCTCGCGTAACGCGAACTTGACGCGAGCGTGTCTGACAGCGGTAGAGAATACGAAAAGCGTTGTTTTGATCGAAACTTAACTTCAACTGCAGTCAGCCCACTGATGGTAATCGATGAAAGCTTGCCTAGAGGTAACCTATTCACTCTTGATTTAAAGACCACCCGGTTGTAGTTATCACGAAATAGACATAATATGGTTTTAAGGTGGATCCAAACGTACCACGAAGACCGTGAAATAACATCAAAACCTGTTACACTTACCCACCAGTCATCCAGTTTTTATATCATTCAACATCACTTTGATCCAACTTTCAATACAATTCTTGTTCGAACTGGTTTGACGTGTTCCTAACGAGTGGGACCACCCTATAGGCACCTATATTGTGGTGCGATTGAGGGTTTGGTATCGAAGGGACCACCTTGTCGTGATAATAATTACCTCTAGAAGATAAACTTGTCAACACTAGTTTTGAATTTCATTTGTTTTGCTATCATATCGAACTCTTACCGCCAACTTATTAATATTGTTAGTGACATGTTTTTGAAAAACTCGTTTTGTATCTTAAAACTATATACTTAGGTAATTTTTAAAGTGTGCGTTCATGCCTAAATCCAAAACCATGAGGAATATTGGAAAACATTAAAAGGAGTCTCGAGCCCTATTTTGATGAAAACCTTAAACTGCATCATTGGATTTTTGAAAAATCGTTGTTTTTTTTTTTTACACAAAACGGGGAAACTCTTGGCCCAAATCTCACCTGATGGAAAGTGATGATTAGGCCGAAGATGGAAGCGAGTTTCACCCGGAATCCTCTTACACAGAGGAACTGGCTATCATACCTCTAACTGCCGGAAAACAACAATGCTGTTAACATTGTTGTTATGGCGACAGACTTAGACATGATGGTAGTAGCTTGCCAGGCGGACTTATAACAAGTCCTACCACCAACCAAACCGAGCAAAAATTTGCCCCCGCTGGGAATCGAACCCGGGACCTCTGGGTCTGAATCAGGTGGTATAACCACTAGACCACGGAGGCGATTAGTGTCACCTGTTTAGCACCACCCGGGGACCACGTGTAGGGATTCGCTGAAGGGTATTCTCCTACGGACGCGGGTGACTCGGTCCCCAAAGTCCGGTCCGGTTGTTCCTACTCAGGAATCGAAACTTTTGATAAACAAAAATAAATTATTACACCATCCCAAAGAGTAGCCAATAAGGATCAAATATTGGGAATTAATAATATATGGCAAACTAAAGGAAAGAGCTCATTCCGACAAAAGTCCACATCAAATATTACTGGATAGGAGTAAAAGCCAAATGATTTAATACGGGGAGTAAAAGAAATATTCAAAGCGTACCAAGGGTTACAACCCGACTTACTTAGGGTCGGGTAAATCAAATCAACAGGACCTGATGAGTGGTCTAAGTCACAAAATGATGAACAGTAAATAGACGAGAGTTTTTTTATTTTTTTATGTCACAAAAAAACATTACAGCCGTGTAATATTTCAACCCAAAAAGGCACAATCAAGTAATCACTACATATTGTAAAACAAAGTCTGTCTGTTCGCGATAAACTCAAAAACTGCTGCACCGATTTTCATGCTGATCTCACCAATGTATAGAGTGGTTCTCGAGAAAGGTTTTGGTATATAATTTGTCAAGCGGGCGAAGCAGCAGGCATCAGCTAGTTCCCAATAAGATAATTATTTGCGCCGTTTGAGTTTTTTTGCACCTACAGCTGACCTACTATAACGTGTTCAAGCGATCATGCCTAAACTGTGGGAGACAGAGCTATACAACTCGCATAACACTATCCCTTTTTCTGAGCTTAATCATGATTGCAATGGCACGTCATAGTAGGGCCCCAGCAACTGCATCTGCATAGCTCACCATGTCAAGAAGGAATAATACAAGATAATCGACACTGTTGCGTCCCACCCCAAAGGCCCAGTCACTTGTAACACTTTCATTGCCTCCTCTATTTTCATGAAATTTTTGTGGGTGCCGCATGCAACTCCCAAAAAACACTATTTATATACGAGTATGTGTCGTCAGCACTTTCAAACAACTGTACCTTAATTTTCGAGACGTACATTTTGTAAGTGTCGAAAATTTAGGCAATTCTTGAGTTATGTCCTTTACAAGACATTGGTTGGATTGGATCACAAACGAGAGTTATGTATAAAAGTAGCTGACAGTGAAAACGTTGTTATGCCATTTAAAAGAAAAAAAAGTCACCTTCGAACTATTCTCAGACCTACCAGATATACACAAACAAAAAATCATAATAGTCGGTCAAGCCGTTATATATAAGATTATCTTTCAATGATACAGTTAATTTTCTCTCAAACCATAATATCTCTCATTGATGAGCAAGTGTGCGATTCTACTCTCCCAATAAAAATATACACGTGCAAGCATAAAACCAATATCTTAGCCAAAATCTGGCAGAGAAGCCAGATCAAATAATATTACTAGACTCAAAATAACGCTGTCTCAAAACTTTCACAATTTCATCTTCTCGTTGGCAAACTGCCGCTGAGTTTTATGTATTTTATTCAGCGATTGGAATAATTATTTCAAGATAGCTGAGCTTTAAACTAATAAAGTAAAGATTTGAAGAAAGAGTAATGGAATAAAGGAAACTTTTTCAAAGTCTTCAACATTATAAAGTTAAGGTGTTTATATTATTGGAATGGTTGATCAATTTGATCGTAAAGAACCACTACGAGGGTAACAGAATTTTTCGAAAGAAAAAGCACGGATGGGTTTTAGTCAGTAAGAGTCTGACACTCCCTTCCGCTCCTCACAGAGCAGGAAGAGTCATTTGATCATTTCCCAACTCAAATAAAATTAAAATATAAGTATAAGGTTAAAAGTAGAGACAGGCCTCACTTTAGTTTTTGATTTCCTGAAGATGAGCGAAGTGAAGTGATGCTTGTCAACCCATTTCTCAAAATTGAATCTGTTGTTTCCGAGCTAAGGTCGAACGTCCATACTTACACATAACAAAGGATAAACTTAACATGCTTATTTTTCCCTAGCTGGGTAAGAGTACTATCCTTCGTAGATTAAGTACCTACTCAACTTATTTGTTTCCAAGATATTATAGTAAGAAAATGAAGTAGAGGAAAAGGTGGTAATGTGGCCCCTACAGATATCTTGGCCCCCTTAAATATTTTTAACTTAGAATAACGCCATCTAGTATATTGTGCGTGAAATACGTAGCTCTTTTGACAGCTATCGAATATAACCAACAAAATCCATGAGATGGTGTTATGTGCGTTTGTTTAATTAAACAAGTCCCTACACGCACCGGTCAAACTTTTGAAACCGCTCTGCATTTTATTAATTTTTTCTGGAAAAACTAAGTTTTACGTCTGGTGATTTGAACATTGCGTTTGATAAACGTTTTTCTACTGGATTTTAAAGGTAATTATACAAAAACTTTAGATAATATGTATTTTCGCATGTTTACAAATTCTATAATAGTTGTAATTTGACCCCCTCACAGTGTTCTTATTATGATCCCCGGGGGCCATATAAAATGTTTGATTGATGCATCAAACTTGCATTTTTTAAATTTTGTTTTTAGATGCCTCGAGTCAGCCTGCTCTCTCCATCTTCGAAAAAAAGGAAAACGTGGGATCCTGATCAAATGAAGAAGGCAATCGAAGCTGTAAGGACAAAGGTCATGGGCTATAAAAAGGCTGTAAAAACGTTTTCTGTACCAAGATCCACATTGAAACGATTGGTGAAGGACTCTCAAGAATCTTTAGAGTTACTGGTGCATAAACCGCTTGGTAGAAAACCCGTGCTTCCACTTCACCTGGAAAAGAGGTTAGAGGAGTATCTTTTGTATATGGAATCTATATACTACGGACTTACTATAATGGATGTATTTATAAATTATTCTAGCGAGAGGCCTGGAGAAGAGTGGATTCAGTGCTTGAGTTGCAATTTATGGGCCCATACAGCCTGTGCAGGCCCTGACGGCGAATATTATATTTGTGATTTTTGCCGTTAATGTTTAATTAAAATTCAATATGTTTAATATGGCCCCCCGGGTGCCAAATAACCCTCACCTAATGTCATATGGTCAAATTTGTCATTTTTAAAAATAAATCGATTTTTGATAATTCTGTGGTTATTTTATTTATTCTACAGACAGGTATGCATAGAGGAATAGGTAAGGAACACTGTAAAGTACTTACTTGATTTATAAGAGTAGTATTTTTGACATTAGGTCTCAAAAACAAAGTAGGGGGCCACATTACCACCTTTTCCTCTAACCTTATACATAACTAGTTTTTCCTGAGATTATTACGCGTTTTTACCCAGTACCGTAGGATTTTCGGGCAAAAACTCTCTCTTTGTAGTCTGCTACACTCCCCAAGGAACCTACCTATATGCCAAATTTCAGTTTTCTACGACCAGTAGTTTCGACTACACGTTGTCTGACGGTCACTCGCTCAATAAAAATCAGGATTACTTTTTCACCGCTGTTAACTTACAACTTGGACCATGCAACTACTCGCTGGCAATCAAGTAGCAATCCCAAATTTCGGAATCTTAATTAAATTACCCACGAAGGCGTCACAAATTACTGTAAGTGGCATAAATTAGGTTATTTGTTTACTCATTAACTATTTACAAATAAACTCAAGCCTTTTCTCATTCTGGTAGAGAGCCAAGTAGATAGACACAGAACCCCAAGAGCTTACAGCTTTGCTTTTTTAGGCTCCGTATCTTAAGGGTAACTAACCAACGGAGCCTATTACTAAGCTGACCGTCCGTGCGCCCATCCATCTATCCGTCCATCTTTCCGTCCGTCCATCCGTCAATCCGTCCGTCCGTCAATCCGTCCGTCCGTTCGTCCATCTGTCTGTGACGGGCGGTATCTCAAGAACCGAAATATGTAGACAGTTGAAATTTTCACAGACTGTCCATTTCTATCTGTTAAAACAAAACAGAATAAAAATTAAGGCGTCAATAAATTATTCTTATTCAATACTCAATACTCAATCATTTATTGCATTCCATATGTATTACAAAGATGGTTTAAAATGGTTAAAGAACAAATATGGAGAGTTAAGTTAGTAAAGATAGGAGAGAGGAAGAGTGCTTAGCAGTATGTCAAGGTATGAAATAGTGTCAAAAATTAATACAAATGTTAAATTGGATGTATAATTGTAAAAACATGTATTTAATTATTTGGTCTGTGTTTATTTGTATAGTATATGTATTGAATAGGAATAGTAAATAAGAATTTTTGTAAAAATGGTTTGAATTATTTTTATTATACTTAAATTTTGTTAATAATTATAATGTTTGGTGAATAAGTTTCTTGGTATAGTATATTTATTGAATAGGTTCTTAAGGTTTATGGTACAGTGTGCGAGTCCGACTTGCACTTGGCCGGTTTTTGTTGTTTCTTGGCTCAAGATAGGATAGAAATACCCTGAAGCGGATTGAGCGGAAAACTATTACGTTGAGACCTTTTCATATTATGCTCACAATGATTTCCTTCACTTCAACTTTAGAACACATAATTTTATTGTGAATTGAAAACGTCACATTGGTACTTTGTAAATTGGTGCTGTGTAAATGGCGAAGCTACTCTCTAAGCCCTAAGTCCGTAGTTTCGAGTTTATATGTGGGAGTATTCTACTCAGTATTACCTCGCCACTAAGAATTAATGACAGTGTGAGTGTGAGTCAGTGATGTATAAAACTATAGATACGTTGTCCGCACTCTAAAATGACAACATGAAATGAAGCCAATTGGCCACATCGCGCTTAGTTACGCACCAACCTGTCGCGCGACACTACGTTTGTTTTGATGTCAATTTGACTATTACTTATCCTGTGACGTAACTGAAGGTGTATATTTATCTCCCTCTAGCAACAGGCATCCCGCCGTACGGTGACATATTTTCTTTCCCTTTCTTTATGCGTATTAGTACAGTACTTTTAAGATTTTTGAACGTCTGAAAATCTAATTAATTATGAGTTTTTTAATAAATAAAAATCATTGCATAAAAATTGAACATGGTCAAGTAAATCGTAAAGATAGAAACGCGATTTAGAATGATTGGCTCGATACTTTTTTTTATCAAACATGACACTAAATTACAATTTTAAACGTGTAGGTACTGCTAAGAGATTTCATCACGAATATATATAAAAATTATATCAATAGCTAGAGCTTTATATTTTGAAGTAAATGTTGAAACCATATTGTATAATTTCTTTATCAGTTTTCGCCAAGAAGAAAAAACAATCAAAATTCAGGCATTATTTCGCTCGCCGGACAGTCGCTGTTGTTCGTCAAAGCACACAGTACTGCAACCTCGCCTTAAGTGAAGGAAATCATTGTGAGTAGGTACTTAATATGATAATGTGTCAACGTAATAGTCTTCCGTTTAATTCGCTTCAGGGTTTCCCTAAATTCAACGAAAAAATGCCCGAGACAGCGACAAGTAGTGCGCTCTGGTGGGAACTTTCCTCCAAGACCATAAGAAACACATTGTGTTTAGGCAGTTCTTCGCAAAAGCTGAGCAGAGTGGTGGTAAAATTACGTAAGTCATTTGCCAAAAAATAGACCCATAATAGAAATGTAATGAAGACATATCCACAATCCACATACCGCCACACAAAGATAATATCCTCAATTCAGCCTTCACTTGTCTCAACCCCCCTTCGTGTACCCAAACCAACAAACATATAGATGCACATAGGTAGTCGGAAGTAGCGAAGCGACCTCATTTTGCGGAAGTCGGTAAACAATCCTAATAATCTATTAAAAGTCGTTAAGGAACGGAGGAAAACGGCTGAATTTTGGAGAATACAGAATCTGAAGGAATTTCATTAAACGTCTATGCACACAAAATAGATAGATACAGAAGTAGCATATTAGAAGTAGAGATAGACACGCTTTGAGTACAGCGAGTGTAAGCGCACTCGCGACCGGCATTTTGTTTGAGATCGCCGCACTTACGAACACGCACGCACATATCGACACGATTCACGCACAGCGTGTGCAAGCGCGCCCGCGACCGTCATTTGTTTGAGATCGCCGCACGTACGAACACGCATACACATACAACGTGTGCAAGCGCACTCGCGACCGTCATTTGTTTGAGATCGCCGCACGTACGAACACGCACGCACACATAGACACACAGCGTGTGCAAGCGCGCCCGCGACCGTCATTTGTTTGAGATCGCCGCACGTACGAACACGCACGCACACATATACACACAGCGTGTGCAAGCGCGCCCGCGACCGTCATTTGTTTGAGATCGCCGCACGTACGAACACGCATACACATACAACGTGTGCAAGCGCACTCGCGACCGTCATTTGTTTGAGATCGCCGCACGTACGAACACGCACGCACACATAGACACACAGCGTGTGCAAGTGCGCCCGCGACCGTCATTTGTTTGAGATCGCCGCACGTACGAACACGCATACACATACAACGTGTGCAAGCGCACTCGCGACCGTCATTTGTTTGAGATCGCCGCACGTACGAACACGCACGCACACATAGACACACAGCGTGTGCAAGCGCACCCGCGATCGTCATTTGTTTGAGATCGCCGCACATACGAACACGCTCGCACACGTCGCACACATAGACACACCTCACACACAGCGAGTGCAAGCGCACTCGCGACCGTCATTTTATGAGATCACTGCATGAACGCGTCCACGCTATCGGAACTGACATTCTGTCATTTTCTGTTCTATGTCCCAAGTTTGCTAGGATTTCTTAATGGTTGTTTGAACAAGACTCGTATGCAAATATCTTCTTATGATCAATAAGAGGCGTCGTTTGAAGATATGGTGACGTTATGGGAGAATTATGGTCGATTCTGGCGTAATGGTGGACTGTTAAATGTGTAAGGATGTATCCTGTGCCGGTGAAGATATTGAATACAGTAACATGAGTTTTTAACGGTTATTTTACTCAAATGTTTCACTTATCGTTTCGCTGCATGATAGTCCCGCTGTGATTATTAAGGGAGTGAGTATGCGAGTATTTAGGTTGGCTGGTAGAGAATGCCACATAGCATTGCTGTATATAAAGGTCAAATAAATTAATTTTCTCATAGAGAAATATTTATTCAGCATGGTGATGGAACATAATGCTTCCATGCAAAAATATAGGTAGTAGACTTTTTACTTCCAGACAAATGTGCATCGTGTCTTGTCTTGTAGGTACCATCAGGTGAGATTGAAATAGAGAAGCTAGTTTTAGTCTGATGATTACCTACAGTACCAAATAATAATAACGACTATCCTAATACATAAAATTCTTCCGTTATTGAGTAAGTGAATGACAAACAACGCAAAGCCGAAACTACTGGTCGTAGAAAGCTGAATTTTGACTTTTAGCTTCCCTACACTCCGCAGGGTAGGTAGTACTAAGAGAGGATTTCCCAAAACTCCTACGGGGACGAGAAAAAACGAAATATACACATATTACGTCGCGTCGCGGTATATAAGTCGTGGGCAGAAGCTAGTATCAAACTAAAATGTTAGAAACGACATGCCCCAAAACTTGCTTTCTGAACAATGGCAAAGTTAACACAAGCAAACTAATAATCAGAGGGGCCCGAAAGGGCCGACGCCTGCCGGAGTCGCGGGATTATTCGCAAGAGACACCGTGGCTCCGGAACACAAAAGGCAATGAAGGAACATGGATGGGTTTTAGTCAGCAGAAGTCTGACACTCCCTCCCGCTACACCCAGAGCGGGAGGAGTCATTGGATGATTTCCCATCCCTAAAAAAACAAAAAAAGCAAACAAATAATGTAAACGGACGAAAAAATCTTGAGCATCGACGCCGAGTTGCTAGCCTGTCGGTTTTCTACCGGTTGCGTTTCGTAGTGTGCAACGGAATTGCATAATTTAATTCCGCCAAGCCCGTACCATCATCGGACCACAAGACGAACGGTGATGTGCCACCGGTACATGGTGGACATCCCACCCACATGCACAAAACGTTTTGGAAACACATTAATAGTGCGTACAGCTAAGGGGTGGAATTCTCTGCCGGAGTCTGTCTCCTGGTAGCTACAACCTAGGAGTCTTTAATTCAAGAGTGAATAGGTTACTTCTAGGTGAATGTGCTCCATCTTCAACTATAACATCGCTTACCATCAGGTGAGATAGTGCTCAAACGCGTTCCTATCAATAGCAAAAAATAACTGACTCTGATTGATTGCTAAAACAACAATTCTTCCTATATGCTATAGTTGGATTAAGTAGGTTAATTAATAAAGCAGAATAGGCCAAGTATCACCATTGAAAAGATGACAATCTTCAACCTTATCTCAGATTACAGCATCAAGCTACAATCGCCGACATAACACTATCTGATAACGAACACGGATCCCCTTAATCCGTGTTATTCTAACCGGGTTCTAGTTAATGACGTCATAAGACTGGCTTTAGTTGATATTTAAAACCAATGTTAGTACTTCGTGAGTCATCTGGTTTAAGATGTTAGTTGATACTTACTTTGATATCTAGGTTATGAAAAACATATATTGGAAGTAAGTAGGCAAATTACATGGAATCATAGACGATTGTGTGAGTTTTCAGTGCGTAAATGCCAGAGTTAAGTTATATTTAAATATAGAGGTTTTTCGTTAGTGTTACCAGACGACGCTTATATCATTTCGATATATAATAACGTTAAAAAATCCGCAACCCGTAAACCGTGGCTGTAGGTACTTCCCTACCTACAGCCACGGTTGCGGAATATCATCGAAAGAGTCACCGCGGGCCTGGAACGCAAAGGGCAGTATAAGGAACACGGATAGGTTTTAGTGAGTAAGAGTCTGACACTCCCTCTTGCTCCGATCAGAACGGGAGGAGTCATTTGATGATTTCCCTACCTACGTTGAAAACGCATCGATAAAAAGAAGAAAGAGATATGCTCAAATTTTGCAGGAAATCTAAAAGCAAATACGTAACTACTATATCTTGAAAGATGCTAATAGATACATTTCAAATTACCTTTCTACACTCCAGTTCGGAAAGTATTATGCAATACATAATGTTCACTATGTATTAAACGACATTTCAAGTTTACAACGCTCAAAATATTTAAAGGTATTTAAGGTTTAGTGCCATTTTCCGTCTGTTTACTCACAATTTCTAGTTTTTTTTTATTTATTCTTGGCCAACTCTAATTCGGGATGAGGACCTGGTGATCCGTCACACAGGGTATTCTAGTATGGACTCCAGTCCCTGACAAAGGATCATTTAAAATGTTTATTACCTTTGTTAAGAGTGAAATAAAGAGATTTGTATTTGAATTAGTAAAATGTATATTTGAGAATAATAAATTTATTCCTACTCTTTATTGCACACAAAACATACAGACACAAATGTAATACGATGAGCTTATGTACAAAGGCGACATTAACCCAGAATTGGGTTCTCCTACAGCAACCTCAGTGCCATACAGAGATTTACAAATTAGGATACTATATCCCACTGCACAACAAAAATTTCCGCAATTACCTAGAATCCTACTAATATAGGTATTGTTTTAAACTTTCATGTCGCTTGCAACAGTGCCGAAATATCGGAAACTCGCAAATAAAAAGGTGCCTAGTAGCAATCCCGTTATTAACTATTCTAATCCTACTAATATCCTACCTTCTATTAATATTACCTATACATGCGAAAGTTTGTGAGGATAAATGGATAGATGGATGGATGTTTGTTACTGTTTCACATCAGAACGCCTAAAAGGATCTACATGAATTTTGGCACAGAGGTAGATTATAGTCTGGAATAAAACACAGGCTACTTTTTATACCGGGAGTATGTTCCCTAGGGATCACGCAGGCGAAGCTGGCAGAAGCTAGTTATTCAGTACTTTTGCATTAACAATTAAATAATAAGCAGATTACAATATTTTGATACTGAACAACCCTACTATGCACTGGACAAACATTTATAAAAACAAAGGTACAATGGGCGATCTTATCGCACAGGGAAATCTATTACAGACAAAATATTATATCTATGCTACAAAATCTATAATATTATAAAGCAGAAGAGTATGTTTGTTTGTTTGTTTGCTTGGTTCAACGCGCTAATCTCAGGAACTATTGGTCCGATTTGAAAATTCTTTCAGTGTTAGATAGCCCATTTATCGAGGAAGGCTATAGGCTATATATCATCACGCTAAGACCAATAGGAGCGGAGCAATAATGAAAATTATTATGCAGACGACGTTGCACGGGTCAGTTAGTAATTAAATAAAACAAACAAGTAGAAGAACCCCATCTTCCCTTGTTTTTAAATAGGGTGGGTATTGCAAAACAAAGCCCAAAGTATAATCCACAGCATCTATCACCCCAACAATGAAATTATAAACACCAGTCCCCAACAGAACAGTCACCGACAAAAACCGAAAACTTCAACCGAAAACTCGTAATTCCATGACTTATGTCCTACAAAACACCGTAAAACTAATGAAGAAATACCGTTAAAACATTTAACTAAATATTTTCGTGTAAATAATGGTCGGTTTCGTATATTTACGACAATGGCATCCATGGGGGATCCTTTGGGAACGATAAAACGCTACTTGGACGACTGAGAAAGGATTTTTTCACCGTTTACCGCCTCTAGGGATGATCCTTGTACGGTTTTTGTGAGGATTACGGTTTTTATTTAATACGGTTTACGTGTTAGTGAGATTGTTTCTGGAAGCTGTTTTGTTTTTTTTTTTACTTTATACCTAGTACTTAAGTACTTTAGTAAAACCCGATTAAAGTTGAAAAAGACATGACTTGCTTGACATGATTTATAATTCACTAGCTGATGCCCGCGGCTTCGTCCACTTGACAAATTATATACTAAAACCTTCCTCGAGAACCACTCTATCCATTGGTTAAAACAGCACGAAAATCGGTGCAGCAGTTTTTGAGTTTTTCGCGAACAGACAGGCAGACGCGGCAGAGGACTTTGTTTTATAATAGGTAGTCATTTAAAGTTTTGCCAACGGCTTGATCCTACAGTTAATCCTACAAGAACACTGCAAATTTCCAAGAACGCAGCGATGCACCTGCCATGTCATCTCTTCATCCCTCTTGGTTGATTTATTAGCTATTGCATGCCTAAAGCATTTAATCCGCAAGTCCGTAGGTGATAAGGAGTAGAATACGCCCGCAACTAAGCCCGAAACTACGGATTTTGGGCTTAGAGAGTAGCCCCGCTGATCTTAGAGAGATAACATCCAACAAAAAAAAAAATATGTCATTCGTTTAGAAATTCGATAACATATATTATGTTTATTACAAAAGTGAAAAATGGTACTATCAGATTAAGGGCCAGTGTCACCGGTTACGGATAAAGTGTCGGTTAGTTATCTGATGGATAACTAACCGACACTTATAATACTATTAAAATTTATAATACTCAAACACTTAATAAATCTGCCAGATATCGCTATCCGACACCTGTGAAACCAAAAAATTTAGTTCATCTGCCAGATAAGTTCCTAATAGGCTAACCGACACTTTATCCGTAATCGGTGAAACTGGCCCTAACTCTCCGTAAGGGCCGGAACGAAGTAACCTATTTGACGCCACCTACAGGTGACCCAATTCGGATATTTATAAAAAAGTGACATGAGGTCGTCGGGTAAAGCTCAGCACCGTGACTTGACTATCGGTAACGTTTCGTTCATATGAAGTTACCTTTATTAAAAGTTAACCTTTTTACTCAAATATTAACGTTCAAGGGTTTATAGCCAGTCATGTTGGCACATTCTACACTACCTACTTAGTGGCAAATATAATTGATTATGTTAAAAAACAACAAAACTCCTCATATTTTATGTGTTTTATTTAAACCAACGCACCGACAGTACAGGAGAAAACCCTAGTGTGGGTAGCCCTACACTTTTCTCCTGATTCGAGCGCGCGTTTACAAACATACAAACTCACATACACAAACAGCCTGACCCGGTATAACTATCGGTAAGCCAAATTTTTGTTTCGCGCGGCAATCGAACCAGCTGAAAGCTGAGGCTGACTGTCCATGTACAGTCGCCAGCACATCAAGTGACCCGAAACTGTCAAAATTTCCCAATCAACCTTGAACCTTAAAGCTTAAACGATAAAGTTGAAAAACTATTGAAGAAATTTGACAGATTGTTGTAGCTTGATGTGCTGGCGTCTGTACGAATGCCGCCAAGTATTGTCCCTCAAAATGACTCAAGCGGACTTTGAATTGGACCTCACCCCAACTCATAACACTACTACCAAAAATAGTTTCTTACGAAAAAAATCTTGACGCTGCCTAGCACGCTGTAAACAGCTGCTTTTCTTCCCTCTAAAATAATTAAGCGCATAAATATTCTCATTTCGCGTCATAACGTAAAACAGGTCTTACGTCACGCCATGTTAAATCCATTTAAAACGCTCTAAAAACTTTGAAGCCGAGAGGAACATGCTTCGAAGATAATTTAGGTCATAGCTACGTCGGAACACGGAGTATTTAGGAATGGAGTGCATATCACACTTGCATAATCAACCAATAATGTTCCCATTGCTGGGAAGGTAGGAATACTCTCTATGGCTGAAATTTCTATTATGTTTCTACATTTGGGAATCAAGCGTCCTTTCTGTGAGAGGAACGTATAAACTTATGGGTTATATTCAGAATGTGATCATGGAAAATTATCCTACATCTTGTGGTAATCTGTGCTAAATTTCTTAATTTGTCCCGGATTGTCATTACCAGACGTATCAGAACGATGAGGTTTTCAACAAGTTTAATTATGGTGCGTTCATGTAAATCTATGAGAATTGTTAAAATGTGAAACAATTTCAGTTTTCTAATTTATTTTGCTTGCAATGCAGACACACATCGAATTTATTTAGTAAATAGGACATTAATTCTGCTATTGCAACGATTTATTATGTTTTCAACTCTAGAGCCAAGCATTGAAACTGTCTAAGTTGCTTCATACAGTTGTTACACTCAGAATTGGCAGTAACATTCTTGCTGAGACTGAGTAATAACCAAAACCAGTGAAACGGGAATTTATCAATCCAGTCCAGTCTTTACCCAACTATGTAATCTATGGTTTCAAACCAGATTCTGCTGAATACAAACTTTTCAACCGGAGGGACAACCAATATCAACTCAACAATAGCTGGGGCCCGAGTCTGCTATTTTTATAAATTTGTCATTCCAACACGATCCCATTGTCATGCCATTGTCGTTTTGCTAAAAGTTCGTAATCTGCTAAATTCATAATCGCACGGTCACTGGCACGTCAGTGGCCGGTCACTGGGACGTCAATGGTCTCGTAATAGAATTGCGGCAGGAATTCCGTATTGCCATTATTATAAAACCGAGCTAAATTTGAGCATTTATTCATGCCAGATTTTATTTATATTTAGTTTTAAATATTCTTTATTAGTGTTATAAGCAATCTGAAGTAGTGAGAAGTTCGTAAATACTAAATCTGTCATTATTTACGAGATTACCATTCATATGGCTTTCTTTCAATGGTGTGTCAGTGGTTGATCATTGGAATGTCATAATGACGCCATTATGATGCCATTATGTTAGTAGATTACCAAACTTGTCAAAATCAACCATTTTGAAATCAGTGATCGACCATTCTGACACTATTGTAATAGCAGACTCGGGCCCCTGGTCACACTAGACCGCCAGGTAAGAATACGAAGCGGTATTTGATATACTTTTACTAACGGAAGCTGACATAGTTACCTACTTACTTTTTTCTACGCTACTAAATCATCAAGTAGTGCGAAGTTGAGTATCAGACTTTTACTGACTAAAACCCATCCATGTTCCTTCTAATGCCCTTTGCGTTCTAGGGCCGCGATTACTCTTTCGAATAAGCACCCTTTGATTTCACAACCTTTTAGGAGGCCTACTTATTTAGTTAGTTCTCCATTTTTTCTACTCCATGTTTCAAGCTATTATATTCCTTCGAGTATAAGCTGGATAACGTTCGCTGTTGTTCGTTTACTGTTTTATACTGATTCTGTAGAAACTTGGCAGTAAAAGCAAATGGAACATATAATACATTTTTGATAGCGAAGCAATGAACAAGAACAAACCTAACTCTTTACGTGAGTCTTTTTATACGCTACAATTTCTTACTAGATCGTAGCTGCTCTAATGTCATGACTTTATCAATATGTATAAAATTCTTCCATTACTGAGTGATTGAGCTCGTGGCTAAATAATAACAGCCACACAGGTCGATCTTCAAGGTTAAGCAACGCTTGCCGTGGTCGGTCTGTGGATGGGTGACCATCTTAACATACCGATTTCCTCTGCGCCTCGGAAAGCACGTTAAGCCGTTGGTCCCGGCTGTCATTTGGAGATCTTTGGCAGTCGTTACGGATAGTCAGAAGCCAGTTAATCTGACACCAGTCTTGCCATGAAGTACCGTGTTACCCAGTTAATGGGTTGTGGAGATCTGGTAGGCAGCCACTCCACGTAAAATACTGGTAAGTATTCAGCTGAATCCGGTTTTACTGGATGCCGACCCCAATATAATTGGGAAAAGGCTTGGCATGACTGAGTGATTGAGCGACTGACAGAAAACGCACAGCTGAAACATTTGATCATAGGAAGCTGAAATTTGCCATGTAGGTTACTTTGGGAATGTAGGGGAGCACTAAGAGAAGATTCCTACGGGAACGGGAAAAACAGGATATGTCCAAAGATGTACCTATGTACAAAGCTACGAGCTAGTTGAGTATAAAATATCACTTTGATGGTCTGGTTCAAATTTTCTTTGGCCTTCGCCTACACATATCAAATCCTAAGGGGAAAGACATATTCGGCGAATTTCTCCCGCAGTGCTGTTACAAACACAAATCCCTCATATAGGCACTGAACAAATGCCCGTGAGCCTAACAAATATTTGTTTGGTGCGAATTGGCGCAGAAGCCAATCAATTCACTACTGTGAAACTTGTGCAATGAAAAAACATTTCATAGTTTTGGGGACTTGAAGAGACTTAAAAGTTTCGATACTACTACTACCTATCAAACATACTATTACATTAGATGGAAAAAAAAAACTCTACTAAGTAAAAATTACTCTAATTTCGGAAGTCGGTTATTATGTTGTGTTTTTTTTATTATTTGGAAGTCGGTTGTATTTTTTTTGTAAAATATAAGACACGCAAGTCGCTTTTATAATGTATCTTACGAGGTTATGTGGGAAAAGCTGCTATTTCATTTTTATTTATTTATTTATTTATAGAATAGAATAGAATAGAATACTCTTCTTCTTATATTTATAATGGCTGGCTGGCTGGCTGGCTGGCTTGGCGGCAACTGTCACACCCCCCACTTAGGCCTCGTGGTAGGATGTGACTTCATGGCGATAGTGATTGGCTCGCCGGCTGTCACTACAGTGACAGCCAGTGACATCTTTGGGGCAGGCGTTACAAAAAAGTTTTTTATTTTTCACTTTTAAATGGTTGGAAATTTTACTAATTTTTAAACAACTTTCGCATTGTATGAAAATTAAGGTTTTTTTTGACAGTTTGCGTTTTACATGCGAATGCGAAAGTTGTTAAAAAATTAGCAGAATTTGCCCTCAGATCTCTCTCGGGTTTTTAACCGGCTTCTTCTAAAAAACAACGGAGGAGGTCCTCAATTCGGCAACTATTTTTTTTTGTTTTGTGAACGTACATCGATTACTCCGAGATCCGATTTGTGTGATTTTTTTTGAGTTTGATTTTTAGATGATACTCGCCATTTGGTCCCGTTAAAGTTTAATTCAGTTTGGCTCAGTAGTTTTTATTTTATGAGCATTGCTTTTTTCAATTTCTGCGTAGGTAGACGTAGACGTCGTCCACTTACGAGTGAAAGATAAAAAGCGTTTATTACAAAAAATATAAAAAATGATGAAACAAAACCATAAAGGTTTTGTATCTTCGTTTTTTAACACCGAATTTCGAAATTAAGGTTATTTATACTTTGTAATGTTTTTTTTTGGAATGTCCTTTTTACTTGATAGGCACACATTTGACCACTATCTCCCCTTTTTTTTTTTTTTTTTTTTTAGGGATGGGAAATCATCCAATGACTCCTCCCGCTCTGGGTGTAGCGGGAGGGAGTGTCAGACTTCTACTGACTAAAACCCATCCATGTTCCTTCATTGCCTTTTGTGTTCCGGAGCCACGGTGTCTCTTGCGAATAATCCCGCGACTCCGGCAGGCGTCGGCCCTTTCGGGCCCCTCTGTGTGCTGACTCTCTTTGAGGCGCGCGTGGAACACTAACGCGCCATCGACACGGCCTGTCGTCACTAGACGGACGGACGGCGAGCCACCCATAGCTCGCCGTCCACAGGCCCGCGCCTACGGTGGCCGGAGGTCACCAGGTGGTGTCCCCCGACGCCCGCGGCGTCTTCCACGGCGGCCGGGACGAGAGGGTCTCCTCTCCCGCTCCGCCACCTCCTTCGCTAGCATGACTGCTTCGCAGAAGGAGGCAACGGCGTCCCATTCCGTCTCGCTCCGGACCATGGCTTGGACCAGGGCCGGACGCGAGAGGTTGCCGCCGATCGCCGTTTCGAGGACACGGCGGTGCGCCGCCCAAGCGGGGCACACCTGCACAGTGTGCTCCACCGTGTCCTCCGGTCGATCCTCGCAGTGGTGACACCCGGGCGTTTCCTCCCGCCCGATTCGGTGCAGGAACCTCCCGAAACATCCATGTCCGGTGAGGACCTGCGTCAGGCGGAAGGTGAGGACGCCGTGGCGCCTCTCTAGCCACTCCTCAAAGAGGGGACTTATCGCCACTATCGTGGCGTGCCCTGCACTGGGTTGCGACAGTCGTCGTCTCCATGACGCCATGAGATCGCGCCGGAGGTCAGTCCGCTGCGCGACAATTTGCCGCGTCAGCGGAGTTTCCCCCCGGCGTAGTACCTCCACGCGCCAATCATGTAGGCGCGCGAGGACTATCGCCTCCAGATCCCATGGCGGCAATCCGGCAAGGAGACACACCGCTTCGCGCGAGATCGTGCGGTACCCTCGGGCCATCCTTAGGGCCATCACCTTTTGGGGCGCGTTCAGATAGTTGGCAGCACGCTGCCGCAAGGAACGCGCCCACACCGGGGCCCCGTAGAGGGCCATGGACCGCACGACCCCCGCGTAGAACCACTATCTCCCCTGACCCACTACACCATATGGTAAGCAATTCTTGATTTCAAGACTCCCACGTTGAAGCTATCAGGAACCACTAACTCCGACAGGGAATTCTATTCCTTACGCACAATTAAATGTGTTCCCCAAACGGTTTGTGCGTATCGGAGGCATGTCCACCATGTACCGCTGGCGCATCGCCGTACGTCTTGTGGTCCGATGATGGAATCGGCTCAAAAAAAGTCAGGGTTTTGCTCAAGAAAATTCAATCTGTAGGACTATTACTAATTCACTTGAGACTTAAAACCTCTTATAGATTCTCTTTTCAGTATAACAAAGTTATCATTCAATCAATTTATTCCATCGCAGAACACTACCACAAAGGACTTTCTGAATAAGGTCATGCTGTAACCAAATTCCCAATATCGGGACTGGTGGGGCAACGGGAATAGGATACGGCAGCCCCTAATCTTTTGAAACCTAATATCGTTATCTGGGAGCTATGTGGCTTAATAAAGTTTGACCTTTGTTGGTAAAGTATTGACTAAAAGCTTTTGAACAATTTGATTTGAGAGAGTTTCTTTAGTCAACATTCTACGTGAAAACCCTGATTTAAAACTATATTTTATTTTATTTATTTATCTTTTAAGTCAGGCATTAGCACCCATAACATTAAAAATTCAAAACTTAAACTAAAAAACCTTAACTTACTAATAAAACAAAACTTAAACTACCTACTTACTACATAAAACACATCAAGCCAAAGCAAACGCACTCCCCCGTAAAATCAGTGAGTACATTTACTTTGGCTCCCTCAGTACATGCACCGTAAGAAACACAGCTCTTATTATGGCATTCTTGCTTGACTCGACACGCGCAAGGAACGACGCCCTGAGCTTCCCCATAAGCGCATAGAAGTCGGTAACTCTGTTCTCAGCAAACATCTCAGTCGCACTACACCGCCAGGGCAGGTTGAGCATGACCCGAAACGCGTTATTGTATTGTACACGAAGAGTGTTGTATGCACTCTTCGTATACTTGTACCAAAGTTGGCTGGTGTAGAACGACTGACAGTAAGCCTGGAACAGAGTTATTTTTACTTGCTTCGAGCAATGGAAAAAGCGTCTGTTTAGCATATTGCTTCTACATGCAATGCTACGTCTTTGCCTCTCTAGATCATCGTCATCTTTTAGGTTTTCCGTTATAATATGTCCGAGATACTTAAATTGTCTAACTATTTTTAATTCTGAGCCACACAAAGTAATTGGCAAGACCTTATCAGGGCCATTGCCGTGTTTGAAAATCATTACTTCTGTCTTTTTAGTATTATAGGTTAGTTGGTGTCGAGCTGCGTAATTCTCACAAAGAGAAATGAGTTTTCTGAGGCCATTGACCGAGGGGCTGAGCAGAACCATGTCATCTGCATAACTGAGGTTATTTAAACATTCACCGCCAATATGGCATCCGACTCTGGTTCTGCTCAGTTCCTCAATCAAGTCGTTGACATACAGGTTAAACAGCACCGGGGACGTCAGGCCACCCTGTCTGACGCCACTCGTCAACCTATACGACTCCGATAAGGCGTTATCCCATCTGACTTGATTACTTTGGTTGTTATACGACGACGATTTGTGACGACACGGTTGGCGCAGTGGTTGAGCGATTGACTGCTGCGCAGCATGTCGCGGGTTCGATTCCCGCACGGAACAAATATTTGTACGACCTACAAGTATTTGTTCCGAGTCTGGGTGTTTTTCTATCTATTATATGTATGTATTTACAAAAAAAAATGTATATAAGTAGTTTATCAGCCATCTCGTTACCATAACACAAGCATTAAGTTGCTTAGCTTGGGACTATATGGCGTTGTGTGAAATGTCCAAGGAAGGATATTATACCAATATTCAAATAGGTCCACTATTTTATTCGGCACATGCGTTTGTCTCAACTTGTTCCAGAGTATATTATAATTAATTGTATCAAAAGCTCGGCTGAGGTCTAAAAAACATGCATATACTGTTGTATTTCTAGTTATGTATTTATGGATGGTATTTTTTAGAGCAAAGATAGCTAGGTCAGTGGACAAGCCCCGACGAAATCCAAACTGTGCATTATTAAGCGGAATGTTCTTTTCATTTAAATGTTTCATAATCAGGTTTTCGAAAATTTTTGATATTATGGTTGCGAGTGATATTGGGCGGTAATTAGACGGACTGGATACATCACCGGTTCTGTTTTTTACGATGGGTACAACGGTGGTTTTCATAAAGTCATGAGGTAAGTAACTGTGGTCAATACAAGAATTAAACAAGAAAGCAATTTTATCAAATAACACTGCAGGTGCAAACAAAACATGTTCGACACTGAGCCCATCGTGACCCGGGGACTTGCCGCGTTTCATACCTCTAACACACTGAAAGACATCCTCAGCTGTGACGTGTAACTCGGTCAGTTGAGCGGGCGGCGCCACCTCCGCCGCGCTCGCGGCCGGCGGCGACGCGCGCGGCGGCGGCGGCGCAGTCCCTGCGGCACCATGGGCCGAGCGCGACAGCGACACATTCGAACAGCTGACAGTAGTGGTCAGAGGTGGTGGTATACCTACCCATAGAGAACATCATCTGCCTAGCCTTTCCCCAACTGTATTGGGGTCGGCTTCCAGTCAAACCAAATTTAGCTGAATACCAGTATTTTACGTAGAGCGGCTGCCTACCTGACCTCCACAACCCATTAACTGGGTAACACCGTACTTCTTGGCAAGACTGGAATCAGATTTACTGGCTTCTGACTATCCGTGACGACTGGCAAAGATCCACAAATGACAGCCGGGACCATCGGCTTAAAGTGTTTTCCGAAGCACGGAGGAAACTCGGTATGATAAGATGGTCACCCATCCACAGACCAACCTTGGCAAGCGTTGCTTAACCTGGTAGATCGACCTGTGCGGCTGTTCATGTTTAGCCACGAGCTCCTCTATACCCATAGAGAACATTTGTGCGATAATATCTACTTACGTGAAACAGAAATAACGCAAGACCAGAAACCGCCTGATCCAACCATCGCCCTATTACTACCGGATTACCAGATGTACTGCGGGTTACCATCCGCACTTGGTCGATATCCCAACTAGTCGTACATCTCATAAATCTCCTCCACATTAATTATGCGCACAGCCAAAAGTGTGGAACTCTCTACCAGCCTCTATCTAACCTTCCACATATAACCCTTTTGCCTTCAAAGCAAGAGTGAACAGTATCTTCTGGGCACACATGCTCCATTATATACCTCATCCATCGCTTAATCGATCATTATTTTTTATTATGATTGTAACCTGTTGTATTTGCCTTGTGATTGTGAATAAATAAAATAAATATAGAGTAGAATAAAAAAAATGTACTGAACATCGGTGGCTTGATTCCTTCTCCGTCCAATTAGCTGTATTCATTCAGGATTTGATTGCGAAAACTTGTAACGTAAATAATTATTTATCCCAAATTCGAAGACTAAAATCATAGTCACATGAATCGCATCACCCTGTATAAAGTACGGACAGCAACTATTGTTCAATCTATAAAATCGTCAGTAATTGGATACCTTGTTATTTTAAACAACTAGTAGTAAAACTGATCGGTAGATGGATTGGTCGGAACAATTTGTACTGATGACAGAAAAAAGAAAAATGTGTTCAGCGGTTCTAAAGGCCACTTTAGCAGAATCAGCCAGCACATCAAGTTACCCGAAACTGTTCAATTTTCCCAATCAACCTTGAACCTAATACAATTGAGATAAAATTGAAAATTAAATGAGACAGATTATTGTATGATCAATCTGGCTCATCCCCGCGGCTTCGCCTGCTTGTCAAATTATTATATACTGAAACCTTCATCGAGAACCACTCTATCTATATGTGAAAACAGCATGAAAATCGGTGCTGTGGTTTTTGAGTTTATCACGAACAGCCGAGTGATAGTGATAGTGATTATGAACCCAATATAATTCTACTAAAGTGGCCTTTTAAGAACCACAGCGTTCCTAATCGATCATGTTAACGTTGACGTTCAAAAATCCTAAGAAAAATATGTCATCAGACGGTGCTTATTCAGTACTATCACTTCGCCTGTGACTTCATTCACGCTGCAATTTTCTTAAGATCCCTATGTTTTCTAGTAATAAGCCTGTGTTGCTTAGAGTTAATTAATTAAATGTTGCTACAATATCCCTATACCATATTATGTAGTGTGTCTTATTGTTTGGTACTTACGCTCTTTATAAACTTCCTAGATAAATTAATACATAGCTGCATAGCCATAACTTGATTCCTAGATTCTTTTTAACTTGTATTTTCTAAGTTTTTCTGCAAATTAGCTATCTTCAATGCTTTGTTTACATTTCTTGTTTTATGACATTGTCATTTAGACAGTCCTAGTTTTCTTTTTATTTGTATTCTGAAATTAGCTAGGAGTTTTAGGTCGCATATGAAATTGTTATCAGACATTCTTAAAGTCCATTTTTTCTTTTCCATCAAATTCTAGAAACTCATATCAAATTCAAAATAAAAGCGAGCCTTCATTTTAGAGCCGTCTTAAAGAAATGGTCAGTCTACGTTTGGAGCTGAGATAAGCAACAACTCGGAAAAAGTCCTTAAGAGTGACTGAGAGGACAGTTTGCCTCCTGAGAACCAAAGAAGTCGCCCTCCCTCCTATATTGAGAGTAGACTTAGAGGAGGACGTTTCCAAGTTTACCTCCTCGAACCTAATAAGTCGGCCTCTCTCCTTGCCGCCTTTAAAGGACACCTTGATGCCTGGGCTGAACGAGCCTGGGAGGAAGACGTTACTCGGCCCATCCTCTCCAGCCCATTGAAGAGTGACGACCCTCCAGTCCTCCGGTTCTTCAACGGACCCTGCTGGTCCTCCGGTTCTTCAACGGACCCTCCAGTCCTCCGGATCTTCAACGAAGATTTCATTTCCATCTCACGTCCACTCATCCTTTTCTTTCATCATCCGTTCTTAAGTTTGTAATCATTAAATCTTTATACTATTTATTTGTCCTTTTCCCTTTTAGTACGCATTCCCCTCCTAGGTAGGTGAGTGCTATAGGTGACCTCACATTTTACAGGCTCCCCCTGTAAAATGTAACGTTACAATTAGGCAGACTAGGCGGGTTGTTAGTGTTTGATAATATAGTTGGAACCACTAAGTCGAAAGTTCTCTTTCCATGTAAAGAATTAACTAGTTATTTAAGATTCGTCACTAAGTCGATTTTTCACAAAACCAAACGTTAAAGAAACACTATCAATTTTCTCTAAATGCTTCTTATTAAAAATACAATCAAACAAGAACAATTTTTAATGTCATTAACTATATTTGAGTTTTTTCTGCTAACGCTCCCGGGTCTCTGTTAATAATAATTATTTTTGTTTAATAAACATCTTTATTGAAATACCCCAGACTTACGTATTACGATTAACTGTATTTTGAGTTTTTTAAATTTTTTTTCATGACCTGATTACCATCCGTTTTGCCAATTTTATTAATTGTATTTTCTAGGTAATTTACAAAGAAGAAAAATGCTATTTGTTCGTTTGCAATGTTTTTTATTAAAATAGAATTATATCTGTAGTGTTCTTCTTTGAAGTAGAGATTTTTTCTGAGTTCTTTATCAAAGCAAGAAATTAATTTTACGCTAGTCTTCATGTAAAAATGTATTTTTTTAGTTTCATTACAAGTTGTCGATAATAATAACTGTAGCTTGATTTGACAACTTAATGGTTTTCAGAGTTGCATTATTTCCAGCTGGATGCTATATCAAAATAAAAATAAATATTATAATACTGTTCTTGTCTTCACACCAACTTAGCGAGGCAAAATATTTTCTTCCATCCTCATATCAGTACCCATTTTTTGTGGACACACTCATGTTCAAATGCCGAAAGATTGTAAAATATCGCGTGAAATTGTAAACCATTTTTCTAAGTAAGGCACGGATAGATTGAAAACTATTGAATTTGGATGGAATATATTTAATACAAAATATTTCGAGAAATTATAAACTAATCAAGATTTATTACAATCGAACGGAGTCTGCCACTTTCCGGTGACAGATACACTCTGAGAAGGCGGAGAGTTATATCGGACTCCTTCCCCTACTCTCCTAGCCAACAATACTCATATTCCAAACTTTCTTCACATAAAACATTTTCCATCAATAACAACTAGATATCACATGATCATAAAATACATATGTCGTGGATAAAGAAATCATTTAATAATTAGTTGCTGATTTGAGTATTGTAGTAGTGGGTAGTGGTAAACGCCGTGATGTCAGTTGACAGTTGTAATGGCGGCACGTGGACAGAGACGTATAAATTGGAGAGTTGGGACTTTGCCGGGACCTTTTGGGCTCGAGACACCGACTAGGACACTCGTCCAGAACGAAACTGTCGGTTTACCTATTTTAATTAAATTAAACAGACTTCTTTAATAATGTTATAAATGCGAGTTCTTCTAACTCAAAAGACAGATGTGTTGCTATGGAGTTTGTTGGCCACGTCTTCTCCATAGCTAAAACACTAGGATGTGGTAACGGGTGGGCGTTTTGGGGGACTGTCTATTTGTACTAGCACTCAGCCACAGTTAATAAAGAGAGCTTAGTACTGCATTCAGTGTTTTATTCTACAATGATCCTGATACCACCGAACCCAAACGATGATGGCGCTATCGCTCAGCTGTCGCTGACGCCTACACATACAATAAACACATGACAAACATAAAAACAAAAGATACAACATAAACAAACAAACAAAAACTCTGTGTTTGTCTATCAAGCCAATAACAGTAAATTAAGCCGGACTAGTGTGACAACGATTTTAACAGGACCCGAGACTGTCCTGGCGCCAAAGTAATTGCGATCAAACCGTGCCATAGAGCATAGAGTTGCTGTGGCGGCAGCGACTAGAGAACCATAGTTAGAATATACATTATTGTACACCAAAAAAAGTTACACAACTCTTTCACCATCATGCTCACTGCTGGACATAGGCCTCGCTCAAACGTTGCTACAACTCTTTACCCAAACTTAAACCTATGCGTATTATTGCGAGTCATAGAGAATTCATCTATACTAATATATAAAGAGATACAGTTTGTGAGGTTGTAGGGGGTAATCTCTGGGTCCACTGCACCGATTTTGAAAATTATTTTACCAATAGAAAGCCACGTTATTTGTGAGTTTCATTAAGTCGAAAAATACCGCTCTACGAAGTGAGCGCGGGTCCGCTAGTTTTGAATAATAACACTCGTGCCCGCGAAAATCTTTGGCTACAATAGCCCTAATTAGAAATAGGGCTGTCTCCTGCATATAAAAATAATCATTAAAGTTCGCAGTTACATTTTATAAAAATATATAGGATCCCAAATCTGTTTGGCAACATTGCTGCAACCTCTTGGCGCAGCCGTGGAGCTCGCATGGTTTTTATGTTGTTTATATCGTCATTTTTAGGGTTCCGTACACAAAAGGTAACCAACGGAATCCTATTACTAAGCCTCCGCTGTCTGTCCATCCGTCCGTCTGTCTCTGAGCGGGTTGTATCTCAAGAACCGTAAAAGGTAGAACAGTTGGAATTTTCACAGATTGTTTATTGCAATTGCCACTATAACAACAAATAATAAAAAATAATGTTAATGGTACGGAACCCTTCGTGTGTGAGTCCAACTCTCACTTGGCCAGATTTTTTTTTAATTTCTTTCTTTTTTTCTCAAGCATGTGTCCGTTGAGGCGTCTTGAAGCTCTGTGATCCACACAGTATTTATAGATACCAATAAAGATTGTAGATAACAGTAATGATTTCGATAGCAATTATTATTTATTGCTATTTCGATTGCTATTTGCCACTTGTTTATATGATGTTTATTGCGATTCAAAGGACTTGTATAGAATTTTCCATGTATGGGCTATTATAAATTGATGGTCGTCGTTAAATTCAGAGCCTTCATCTTACTAGACACCCACCCGCGGATCCGCCCGCTTAGTAAGTACATCCCCCTTTATAAATTGCTAGCACTTCGCCCGCCACTTCGTGCACGTTTAGTATTGCAATTTTTAAAGAGATCTTTATAAAAAAGTACATACTTACATATATGCTTATGATACCTATGTTACTTTATGATAATTCAACCTTCTATTGGTGAAAGAATGGTTAAAATCGGTCCAGTAGTCTCGGATCCTATTGGGTACAAACAAACAAAAAATCATTTAATTTAATAATATAACGCGCAGTATAGGGTTAACATGAACACCGTGCGCGGTCGCTCGGTTAGCCCGCGATCGGACGACTACCGCGCATGCGCGGCATCCCGCGCCGCCTGCGGCGGCCCCCCGCGTTGCCGCGCCAGTCGCGCGCACGCTTCGACGAATGCATGCCACGTAATTCTTATCTCCCGGCTCCCGCGTCTCTCGCTTGCTCCCGCCAAAAGTCTTGTTTAGTTGTAATCGATACCTATATTCTAAGTGGAACTATCATTGTGTGTCAATCTTTGTTCAAGCTATTAAACTATCCTAGTGTCAAGTCCGTCTTTCCATTTACCACGCCACCACATCTTGTTATAGTGACGCCCAACTCGCGGCCATGTTTTAGTAACAGTGTCGTACGAACCCCAATACCTAACTATTTTGATAAGTGTGAGCTGGACTAAAGACATTATTATGCCACGAATGACACGGACACGAGCGACCCGAGCGGCAATCGACCGCGTGGCGGAGGAGCAAAGTAGCGACGAGTACTCCGATGATTACGGCAACTCGGTGGTGGAGTCGCGCGCCCGCGCCGGCGCCGCTCACACCCACGCACGCGACCCAAACAACACTGATGAGGAGACGCGCGCCCAGGGGGGCGCCGCCCTCGACCACACGTTCACTGGGGCCCATACTGGAGCGCCCGCCGCAACGTTCACCGGGGCCCACACTGGAGCGCCCGCCGCAACGTTCACCGGGGCCCACACTGGAGCGCCCGCCGCAACGTTCACCGGGGCCCACACCGGAGCGCCCGCCGCAACGTTCATCGGGGCTCACGTTGGAGCACCCGCCGCAACATTCAGCGGGGACCGCATCGAAGTTCCCGCCAAAAACGCGGTCGAAGGGACGCGCGCCCTTGGGGGCGCCGCCCTCGACCACACGCTCAGCGGGGCCCATACTGGAGCACCCGCCGCAGCGTTCAGCACCGAACGACTTCTGTCGACGATGATGGAGTCATTCGCCAGGATGCAGGCGGAGACGAACCGTACCCTCGCAGAAACCCTACGAACTCTACAAGGGGACCAGTGGAACCCAGTCGCGTCGACGCCGGCGGCTTCGCCCGAGGCGAACGCGGCGCGCGCGATGTCCGGCGGTAACTTTTCCAAGTGCACCGCGAGGTTCGACGGGCAATCACGTGACCCCGAGGTGTTGGAGGCCTTCATCGACGCAGTGGAGGTGTACAAGGAGTGCGCCGACGTGACCGACGAGCACGCGCTACGCGGCCTCTCCATGTTGCTGACCGGCGACGCGGCGCTGTGGTGGCGCGGCGCGCGGGCCTGCGCCGCCTCGTGGACGGACGCGCTCGCGCGCCTGCGCGCCGCCTACGGCGTGCAAAAGCCTGCGTACCGGATTCTCCGTGAGGTATATGCGTGTGAACATAACTGTGAACGCGCCGAAGTTTTCATTAATAAGGTACGATCTTTATTAGTTACGTTACCCTATGTTGTGCCCAGTGTGATGATCGTAGATATTGTGTACGGTTTATTGCATCGTCGCATACGCAAACGTTTGTCGCGAGAAAATATTAGCGATATTGATAATTTGTTAGAGAAAGCGAGACTCGTGGAAGATTCGATTATCGAATTTAAAAACTCAATCGTTTCCGAGAATATCCCAAATGTACCTACGGTGTCCGACTGCGGTACTATGAGTCCGAGCGCAACCTCAGGTTCCAAACTCACCTCTAACTCGAACGAAAACTATAAACCTAATCGCGTTCGATGTTCATATTGCAAAGCATTCGGTCACGGGGCTAACGAATGTCGTAAAGCTGTCAAAGTCGATAGTGACAATAAACGGTATAAGGATAACCCGATGCGTTGTTATGGATGCGGCCAACTAGGGGTAGTTAGGTCAAAATGTGAAAATTGTTGCGAGAAACCCGGGCCCGCCAAACCATCCGATTTCAATGTCGTAGATGGAAACTACTTCGACACGTTGACGTCAACTCCGTTGGTAACAGTAGGTATAGCAGGTAAGGAAGGAGTAGCGTTGTTAGATACAGGGGCCACGCATAGCGTTGCTAGCCCATTATTACATTCGTTATTAGCCGATAACGGCGTACAATTTACAGAGACGGAACATTGTATCGGGCTCGCCGACGGTTCACGTCATAGTAAGATGGTGAAGATTGCTACCGTGCCTGTCACTTTAGGTAGTCGTACAGTCGACACCGAGTTCATGGTGTTTCCTGGTGATGACACCAGAACTCTTTTAGGCCGCAACTTTATTGCTAACGCGGGTATCGTTTTAGACATAGCCCAGGAGTCATGGTGTTTTGCAGATAGTCCAGGAGACCAGTTCCCGTTTGTGCAATCGTATGTATTGAACGGAGCGGCCGTAATGCAGGCAGACGTCTGCGATGTATCGCTACGTCAAGACGAAGGTACGAGCTTATCGGTGGAGCACAGGGCCACACTCAACGAGTTCTTGCGAGACAGAGTCACTCAGTTCGCTTCCGCTGGACCTCCTACAGACTTCGCCGTTCACAGAATAAAGGTGAGTGAGACACTGGAACCTCTGGCCTCCCCCCCCTACGGACTATCCCCGCCTAAAAGAGAGGCACTCGAGCAGGAGTACAATCTAAAAATAGAATACACGCCAGGTAAGGCGAATGTGGTAGCAGACACTCTGTCGCGCCCGGCGTGCGTCGAAGACGCCGATTGCGACCTTTTTTGCGCTGTGGCTGACATGCCTTCTTGTAGTTTGAAAGACCTGAGCGAGAACCAAATGAAGGACCCGGAGGTAAGTAAGATCGTCGAGGCTCTGGAATCCGACGATCCCTCCAGGGGGAGACCATGGGCCGGCAAAGGGTACGTGCTTGCCGAAGGCATACTTTGTCGCTATTGCCCCGAAAATGAAGAGCACGACGATGCCAGTCAGGTCGTCCCGGAGCACGAGCGTGCCAAAGTCTTGGCTGAATACCATGATGCACCCACCGCAGGTCACATGGGCGCGGAACGTACGCTACAACGCTTGGTTGGTAAATATTACGTAGGTGACATCACTACGTTTCAAAAAAGGATTTCATCGGTACTTTTAGACGCACGCGACGTCTACGAGAGTGCCCAGGCAGCACATAAAAAGCATGCCGACGAACATCGTCGGCCGGCGCCTGATTACCAGGTTGGTGATCTGGTACTACTAAAAATCCAAGGAGCCAATGACACCGGCAGAGGGCAATCGGCTAAGTTTATCCCCCGCCGAGATGGACCGTATAAAATCCAAGCCGTGATTGGTTCTACTACGTACATTCTCGAGCGCCTCCGCGACGGTACGGTGCTGGGTAAGTACCACGCTTCTGTACTGACTCCCTTCGTTGATCCCATCCAAGCTCCGGTACAGGAGAAACGCAAGAGAGGGAGGCCTCGTAATAGACGCTAACCCAAACGCGTGGGCGTTCGTTCGGGTTAGAGGGGGAGACTATAACGCGCAGTATAGGGTTAACATGAACACCGTGCGCGGTCGCTCGGTTAGCCCGCGATCGGACGACTACCGCGCATGCGCGGCATCCCGCGCCGCCTGCGGCGGCCCCCCGCGTTGCCGCGCCAGTCGCGCGCACGCTTCGACGAATGCATGCCACGTAATTCTTATCTCCCGGCTCCCGCGTCTCTCGCTTGCTCCCGCCAAAAGTCTTGTTTAGTTGTAATCGATACCTATATTCTAAGTGGAACTATCATTGTGTGTCAATCTTTGTTCAAGCTATTAAACTATCCTAGTGTCAAGTCCGTCTTTCCATTTACCACGCCACCACACCTTGTTATAATAATTATTTAATTATTTAATAATAAATAAATTAATTAATTTAATAACTTAATTTTATAATATTAGTATAAATAGCCCAGTAGCTTCTGCTATCAGCTTCGCAAGGTATCATCCCAAGGTAAAATATAAAGGTAATAAATAGATAGGCAGACAGTTACTTTCACATTTTTAATACGAGTAGGTATGGATGAGTTATTCTGGTGTATCTTATGCTAATACTATAAAGCTGAAGAGTTTGTTTGGTTGAAAAACGGTTCGAATTGAAAAAATATTTTAGTGTTAGATTGCCTATTTATCGAGACAGGCTAAAGGCTACACAATACCGTCACGCCAAACTGGGAAATAACTTTACAAAGTATGCTTCCCGTGGGAATCGCATCCACGACCACCGGGTCACAAGACAAGCGCTTAAACCCATCGACCACGGAAGCAGTTTGAAACTACAATTGACATTTTTCGATTGAACGCCGACGATTGATTGATGATTGACTGATATTTCCAAACCCCAATCACTAGACAGCACCAAAATATCAAATTTCAAAGTAGTAACTAATATAATATAAAAAAAACCGGCCAAATCCGAGTCGGAATCGCACACGAAGGGTTCCGTACCCGTAACCTTGATTTGTATTATTTGTTGTTATAGCGGCAACAGAAAAATACACGCTCTGTGAAAATTTCAACATTTCTACCTATTACAGTACTTAAGATACAGCCCGCTGACGAACGGGCGTACAGCTGCTGATGGTTCTGTTGATTTTCCTTTGGGTACGGAACCCTAAAAAGTAGCCCTTATAACACTCGCAATTTTACAAACGTGCAAAATCGTACGTGATCGTCAGAACATATCACACTAGTGCTAGCTAATGAGGATGCTATAGAACTTCATAATCTCCTAGTACGCAGTAATCCTGGATATGCAAAAGTTAGTTCGTTCCACTTCCATAACTCGAAAGTTCTACATCCTACGTGATAGTTCTATAAAATTAAACTTAGGGCTTTTTCAGTTCTGAAAGATCATACTGGCTGAGGAAATTGAGAATTTTAGTTCGATGAAGTTGAGAGAGAAATCTATTTTAATATTGTTTAAGTTATAAATAACTTGATTTTGCCTGCGGCTCGGTCGCGTATTGATTTTAAACAACAGCTCCGCAATCTTTTTCAAAAAATGTGTCACAGGTCTGGCTCCGAACACGTCCCGTAGGACTCTGCGGTGTTCAAAGGCAAGCTTTTCTGCACAAATTCGATGTTTATTAAAAAATATATTAGATAAACCAAAAATCTAACCGCATTCGGCCCTCCGAAATACGATTACTTTTCAATTCTTACAATTTTCAAATTGTTTTGTGCCGTAATAAGGAAATGAGATTGAAAATGGTTTTTTGAAATTGACCCTTTTTCAATATTTTTTTTGATCGGGGTAATGATATTATTTCGTGTTTTCACTTTCACTTGCCACTAGAACAAGAATGTATCTCTCTCACAAACATTTTTTTCCGGCCTTAAATTCAATATTTTGACCATTTCCAATTGATTCTCAAACAGCCAAAATTCGGATAATAGGCCGTTAAGTAGCTTATAACTGTTTCTAGAGGTATATCCTGCCAGAGTTGCGCCATTTGTTCGAAAGAGTCACCGCGGCCCTGGAACGCAAAGGGCATTAGGAGGAACACGGATGTGTTTAAGTCAGTAAGAGTCTGATACTCCTTTCTACTCCGCTCAGAGCATGAGGAGTTATTTGATGATTTCCCATCCTTTAAAAAAACGGATCTAATTACAAATCTGGTACAAAATTCATCAAAATCCGTTCGGCAATTAAGACGTGAAGACGTAAAAAAACACTCATTTTCGCATTCATGATATTAAGTTAGGGCTTGTGCAACGAATAACGGTAGTATTTGATATTCTCTTCTTTTTTTTTGCGCATAACATTTGGCTCATAAAACTAATTCTTGCCACTACTTTGATCTTCCACTAGTAAATACTGTCACTAATGCCGCCAGCTTTAAATGATGTTCTGATGATCTAAATGACGTTTATTACCGCGCAAAAGGGGTCAAGTGTTTTACCCCTCGACACTAAATCACTTTTTCGAATACCTTGGGGAAATCTAAAACCTAGAAAGGGTACTTCCGCAGGAAATATAAAACATTAAAAAACCAGACGTCTGTATCATAAGACATCAAGATTTTTTATCACCCTATAACTCAAACCCATCTTATTACACATCGCGTGAATACAGTTTCGTCGCAAATAGAGTATAATTAAATTTTAATGTACAAAAGGGGGTGAGGTTTCATCCCTTTCGTTCCTAATTTAGGCGTGTACCCGCGGTTTGTGTGTTAAGGGGTGAAATTCTATGGGACAGAAAATCAGGACTGTACTTTGTTTTGAATTTGAGTTGAATAAGGGTAGTTAGAGGGTTGAAAATTTTGTGTAAAAGAAAAATTGGATGGCGACAAAGTAATTGCTAAATTAATATTCTGCATGCACATGATTCATTTTGTTGAAAGAAAGAATGATTTTTATTCGAGACTCGCACAAAAAAGACAAAAGAAAAAGATATTAAAACTCACTGTACCTAATAATTAATTATTGAACATTAATTTAGTCTGTGCGAGGCCCAAAAGGTCCCTACCTCAGCATATGCTGCAATATTTAGAAAATAAATAACACTGCCCTGGTTCAATGATAGGGCCTGTGATGCCACGGACGCACTAACGTAACACAATACATACTAAACGTTGTTTTAAAACATAACCTATTTTTTACAGCACGACATAACTTACATCACGCATGTATTCTCAAAGGATTAGGCAGAGGCGTACACATGGATAGTAATGCCTGCAGTTAGCCAGTTAATTTCATTTTATTTTATTTATTTGGCTCACCAACAATTTATATGTATATGTCACAGGAAATTTGGCTCTCCAACAATTGAATACACATATATGTATATGTCACCGGAAAATGTTTAAATCCGTAAGATTGTAAAATACTGCGTGAAATTGTAAACTTTTTTTCTAAATAAGACACGGGTGTATTGGAAACTATTGATGGGATTTTTGGATGGGATATACTATGTATTTACAAAACGATTTTTTCATAATATTTCGAGGAATTCATCCAATGAAGATTTATTAAAAACTTACGGTGTCTGCCACATTCCGGAGACATATACGAGGATAAGAAATACATCACACAAACTTATAGACTAATCAACTAGTGTAACAATTCTTTACAGTTAATTAAAAGTCTCATTGAGTAAGGGCAAAAAGTTCTGACCCAGAAACAGACCAGTAGCTTGTGTAATCATTCAATCGAAAATCTCTTTATAAAGAAATTGAAAGATAAAGAGACAACATTTTTTCTCTCCAATTATAACAATTCATTCGAGAATTACTTTAATTTGAAGCTGCCTTCATGCCCCACCAACTTAGCTCTGAGCTTTAGCTCCGTAAGCACTGAAGCGAATGAATGTATTTAGTAGATCTTTTGCTATTAGTAAGAAAGCACCAGTAGCTTTAAAATGATTTAAATTTGTGTAATTGTTTCTTGTTAAATGTAATGGCTGAGCCTTGAGATACGATTGAGTTAGTGATTACTGAAATTCGTCTATTAAGGTGAATGCTCCAACCAGCCCGCGAAATTCAAATTTTCTTACGTTTTTTTGCAATTTGCAGGCCAGTGCTAGGTTGTATGTTGATTAAAATATTATTCGCGGCTGTAAGACACATGTAGATACAGAAAAACAATCATCAAAATCATCAATACAACGCTCTAAGTTAGTAAGTGGCCCAGTAGGGCCAAAAAAAAATTAAAGAGTTAACCATCGACTTGAAAAGAAGAAGCCGTTTGATTTTGAAACATTAGGCCGAGTTATGAACCTCATGGACCTATGGTAGACCCCAGATAAATGTGCAATAAGGGTCACTGACCCACATACATTTATTGACTTTTTTATATCTAAAACATCAAGACATAATTTATAGCTGTCCTGAATCGACTTCTATCGTGTTCCTTTATTTTTACTTGTAATTAAAAACGGTTATTAATTGATTAGTGTCTACAAAGGGATATTAGGAAAAGGTCAATGTACCTAGTGAAAGTTTATCTGGCGCCTAACGTAGTGAAGATCTGGAGAGCTTTTCTTAATTTTTTTTGGATTATGGTTTTGGATTAATCACCTTTAGTTGGTACCTGATGCCTATTAATAATGGCAAAATAACCTCATTATAATTTATAATTTAAAATAGACCTTATATTAATCCACGTATCCAAGTATTCATTGGTCTGGAAGTGCTCATGTCCAAACACCGTTGATTCCTCTCGACGGGAATCCAATAAGTCCAGAGTAATTTGTTCTGCGGTCATCGTATGATGTTTCGCAAATAAAATAATATAAGAAGGGTATTCATTTCTATCTCATAAAGGGGGATGTCGATTCGTGTTAGGATCTAGGTGGTGCGACTAGTTTTGTTGAGTTATTTTTATTTGGAGGTGATATGCTTAAGGCGCGTCCCCGTGCAAAACGCAGCGCTAGCCGTTTTTTGTGCAGCAATATTCTCTTTATCAAAAAGAAATATCGACTTATAAAAAATACACTAAATTTCTACATAATCTTGGCTTCAAAATGGTAGTTTTTTATTTTTTTCTTATTACTAAGTAAAATGTTTAATTAATCTCCTCACAACGAAACTACAGAAATGAGAAATAATTATTGAAAACATGCAACTTCTCGAAAACCAACGATTATTTTGATTTTGTACTTACACTAATGGATAAGCAATTTAATTATCAATATTTTAGTTTTAGTTAGTTAAGAGTTTTTTTTTTTTAATTTAATTTAATTGTATATACATCTAGTCTGAAATAAATACATTAAAATACAATATTTTGGTAAAAATATATTTTTCAAACGACAAAAAATTGATTTTATAACGATTTTATTCAACACTCTGAGCGTATTCGCTATTGTATCTCTTGCGCTGGTATTGAGGGGACAAATGCTCAAGGTTATTTGATCAGAGTACGGCCTTAAGTTAAACTTAATTCAGAGTCATAGTCATTTGAAAGTGGGTTTATATTAAAACTAGCTTTTACCTGTGACTTCGCTTCTTGGAATTTCGGAAAATGCTCACTTAGTGCTGAGTAGGAGTGTTGAGAAACTACATGGCAAATTTTAGCTTTCTACGACCAATAGTTTCGGCTGTCAGTCAGTCTTTCAGTAACGGAAGAAGCCTTTTGAAAATATCAATGCTTCATGTGTCTTGAATCTGAAATATCAAGAGTTATACACAGTCTAATGGGCTAGATTCCATCAACCACAAATTGCAAAACTATTTAGTCAGTTAGAGTATTGAAAAATAATGGACACATATTTTTTGATTTAATGAATATTGACAAAGATAAAGCAACTAAAAACTCGGGAGTGAGGGCTCGTGACGTCACGACTCACTAAAAATTATGCGAAAGTGTGACGTATTGAGAATTTTAAAATCGTCGTAACTTTATAAATTTTGGTTCCCGTAACAAAAGAAAAAACACGGGTCAAATATTTTTTTATAATCTAACTGACGGACTAATTAGATTTTTTCAGGACACAAGCCTATTCGGGTTTACTACGCTAGTCTTTATAATCATCATCATCATTTCAGCTGAAAGACTTCAAGTGCTGGACATAAGCCTCCCCCAAGTGCCGCTACAACAAGCGGCCCAGTGCGTCTCGCATCCATCGGTTACCCGCGACCCCCTCCCATTTTTTATATTTTTTTTAGGATGTGAAATCATCAAATTTCTCCTCCCACTTTGGGTGGAGCAGAAAGGAGTGTCAAACTCTTACTGACTAAAACCCATCCATGTTCCTCCTACTGCCCTTTGGGTTCCAGGGCCGTGGTGACTCTTACGAACAAATTCCGCAACCCTACCCGACGCTATTCTTAGTAGAAGGAGTTTTGGGATTCATGAAATCATACATTTCGTAACACTTTCTACCAAGTTTTTAAGAAGTCTTTTTAATTCTGACTTGGCCTTGTCAGCTATCAATCTCATTTTTTGGACGAGAAATCATCAAATGACTCCTTCCGGTCTGGGTGAAGCGGAATTGAGTCTCAGGCTCTTGCTGACAGGTCTCAGGCTAATGCCCTTTGCGTTCGAGGGCTGCGTAACTCTTTCGCACAGATTTCGCATCTCCAATCCCATGATTCATCATTTCAAATAAACACTGGAATTGTGAAATTGTAAAATATTTTTTCTTAATAAGCCTCGGAAATATTGGAACTTATTGTATACAGAACGATTTTTTCGTAGTGTATCGAAAAAGTATAATCCCTACTAATAATTAAAAAAAATTGAATGTAAGTTTGGTTTTTACGCTTTCACGCAAAAACTACTAAACCGATCATCATGAAACTTTGTACACATATCTTTGGTGGTATTAGAAGCAACAAAGGATATTTTTATTAAAAAAAAAAAATACACGCGAACGAAGTCGCGGGCAACAGCTAGTCTTAGGTATGTAGATTTATTACAATCTTACGATGTCTGCAATTTTCCGGTGACGTACACATTTGGATTTAATACCAAAAGCATTCTCTACCATCCGTCCTTATAGTTCACTAGCTGACCCGTGCCCACTTCGTTGGGCGGTAAACATTTTAACTTGTGATGAAATTATGAGTGTGGTTCGGTTAGTACTGACTGCTATGATTTATTTCCTGACGGCCAAAAGGAGGGTTTTGGTTTTATTGCATAATAATATGTATGTAGCTAGGCTAGCCAGCCGCTGCGAGCGCTCAGCGTTAGACTCCCTGTCCCTTGTTGCAGAGACATGCTGCTTTAAATCACTGAGACGCTGTGCACGTTCAGCGCTAGATTCCCGAGCACGGACCTGCGATGTTCTCCAGCTTCGGTTAGCAAGCCGCTGTGAACGCTCGGAGCTAGATTTCCCAGCGCGTGCTTGTGAAATATTTTCTCTATTCCTCGAGAGGCTCTTCCGTACGGCGTACTCGAGCTGCTCTTGTCTCATGTCTGGGATGTCTGACGGGAAATTTGTGATATCCTTTTAGGCATCATAAACAATCGCTGAAACTGTCCGATATCCCAAAAACAGAAATATCACAGCTTCGAACTCGAAGAATGAGAACGAAGTAATATTGTAATTGTGTTTTGAGAAACCGAGCAACCAAAACAATTTTAAAGACCAACAACATTCAACCAACTACGTACAACTCACCTACCAAACGACAAAAGTTAAATAATAACTGGAGAGGGTCATTAATCCGCGGAAAATCTTAACACCACGATTCAGAAAAATGACGTAATTGCACAACGCCGTCTATGGGTAAATGGATAAAACGTCCGTACAAAGCATGTTCTAATGAGTTTCGTGAATGGACGGCGCGGGCGGCGTTTTGCGATTTAGTAATTTTATATTATCTTCGAAACTATTCAACCAATTGACATACTGTTTCGGGCAAATCGTATCTCTATGATGTTTTTGTGATCATAATAACATTTTTTTCGATAAGGTTTAATATTTTGTTGTTTAAAAAATCGTCCAAAGATAAGTACGTCGAAAAATACTTTTTTTAACACATAAAAGCTACTATATCTGCTAAAATATAAAAAATAGAAATATGGTTCCGCGGACTTTTTTGTAGAACAATTCTAGGCGGACCAAGTTGCCATACATTGTTTTCAATTATATACAACTGTTAAGGCAGCGCACGCAAATAACTCTGTTGTAAGAGCTATTTTTTTCCGCCTGGATAGACAAAAATTGAGATAGTTCGACTAATATGCATGATATCTTTATAATTTATAGCCTATAGCACTCACGAATAATGTAGCTTTCTACCAGTGAAACAATTTTTCAAATCGGACCAGTAGTTCCTGAGATTACCCCCTACATACAAACTTACAAACTTACAAACAAATTTTACCTCTTTATAATATTAGTATAGAAAGATTTATCCACAAGACAAGTCTTCCTCCTCATTTTCGCGACAATGTTTAACTGCGAGCTACCCCATCTGTGTTTTACGGCCCCAATATTTTACACCATGACACGAATCCATGTATCTTGGCTGGGAGGCATTGGTATTCCGCGCTCGGGCATCCAAGGACAACATTTTTAAAGGACGTCTACGTGTCTTGACGCTTAAGAGGCACTAAAGGCGTATTTTTATTAAATTTTTACTTAGTAGCCTGTTTTATGTTTAGCCTTTGATGAGGTATTGATCTTGTTTATGTTTTTTTTGCTAACTTCGTAAAGTTGAAGTTGTACCATTCCTGAGTGTGATAGATTTTTTATCCTATCTCTATTCTCTATCTGTGATAGAAACTGTTACATGTTACCTTCTTTTTTTTATCGGTTACATTTTGGGGAGTGTAAGACGGAATTGCATAATTTAATTCCGCCAAGCCCGTTCAACCATCGGACCACAAGACGTACGGCGATGCGCCACCGGTACATGGTGGACATCCCACCTATACGCACAAAACGTTTTGGGAATACATTCATTGTGCGTACAGCTAAGGAGTGGAATTCCCTGCCGGATTCTGTGTTTCCTGATAGCTACAACCTGGGAGTCTTTAAGTCAAGAGTGAATAGGTTAATTCTAGGCAAGCGTGGTCTGCCTTAGACCGCATCATCGCTTAACATCAGGTGAGATAGTGGTCAAACGTATGCCTGTCAATAGCAGTAGTTATGACAACAATAATTTATTAAACAGTTATTTTTACTGTCATCAAAAGTTTTCTGCTTCGAAAAAAAAAAACATTCAAATTCGATTTGACAACGAGAGAACGTGTAAAACGGCCTGGATTGTAAAAAAGATACATTGGGTCAGCTTCCAGGCTAAGGTGATGCAGCAGTATACCAGAATTTTATATGAAGGGTCTGTCTGTATTGCCTCCACTAGGTAAAACGACACCTCTTGACAAGACTAGTGACAGATTTTCTGGCTTTTGACTACCCTTGTCAGATTTTCTGGCTTCTGACTACCATTGACGATAGTCAATGTCCAACGGCTAAACGCATTTTTCGGGGCACGGAGGCAACTCAATATTTTATGGATACCCGGTGGCAAGTGTTGTTGTATTACTTTTAGTTGAATTTAAAATTGTGTGTTCTACAGGGTTATTTGTACTAAAATATACTTTTGCTTCGCATAGACTTCGTAACATTAAAGAATATTATAGTATTACTTTGAGTGTTCAATTTAATTATATTTTATTTTTGTATGAAAACCTGATGAACTAAAATATGATGATTTTTTAAAAATCATAGAACAAAAGTTGTTGATTATGATGTTAGTAAATTGGTCCTAAGAGGTTGTCGGTGTTTTAAAAAAAACCCTGTATATAAAACAATGTCAGGGTGTGATTAAGTTTTGACATTGCAGAGGTTATTAGTCAAAAGTCTGGACTAATGAAAGACATGCCTTTCAATAGTCCAGACTATTACTTACATTAGTCAAATATAGGTTCAAGCCTTTGGGTAACGTTCAAACAAAGAGTTCAAGACCGATTTCTAAAAACATGTCAGCTGAGAAATATATTTAATATCCTCCGATATTAATCATTACAAATAACGTCCCTACATCTCTATAAGACCCTTACTTAGCAAAATGTCAAAACAACTTTATTGCAATAGTGATTAAAATTAAAATCACCACAAAATAGCCAGCTACAAACTACCCAAAATTCAATTATAGCCAATAATTTATCCGGTCGCCTGAATAAATTTATCCAACATGTCAATTTAATACCAAGTAATAAATTATCGGCACGGACACTAATATTAAAGTCCGCAGTAATCCGGACGTGTGGTCACCGTAGTTGTGACATCACAATATTGGAACTTCATTATATTATTATGACAATGTTAATTATCAGTTGATAGTCAAATAAGGTTTTTGAATGATTATTATGGATAGGTTTTGTTTTTGATAGAAATGTTAGTGCGTTTTGTGACTCAAAATGTTTTTGTTTAATTTTATAATACTTTTTATCTACTGTAGTTTTTAAACCGCTTTTTGCATAAATTTATATGAGTTTGCATAGTTATAATACTTCCAATTTAAAGTCAAACTCAACACTCATTAAATACAGTTGTCATCACTTTTCATAACATTAAATTCAAAATAACTAAACTGTAATCAAGTAACTTCCATACAGTAACTAAGCCGAGAAAGTTTGTAACTTTATCGCAGTTAAAACTCATAACAGTTTAGTTATTGCGAGACATAACTTTTTACCATTTCCGCTAAGTACGCTAGCAATCATGGTTTTGTATATAAAACTAGCTTTTGCTGGCGACTTTGTACACGCATATCTCGTTTTTTTCCGTTCCCGTAGGAATTTCAGAGAATCCTCTCTTACTACAGACTCTCCTTATACACACCATAAGATAAGATAAGATAAGATAAGATATATTTATTTGTCAAAAACGCCAAAGTAAGAAACCTACGTGCCAAATTTCAGTTTTCTACAATCAGTAGTTTCAGCTGTGCGTTGTCTGTCAGTCACTCAGTAATGGAAGAATTATATATATTAGAATTAGGATTGCGAGACATAACTTTTTACCATTAGTACGCTAACAATCATGGCTCTATATCTACTAAACTTTGTTAGTTTCCATGTTTCTGTTAATGGGGGAGGGAAATACAGCTGATTTATCAAACCCGCCACAAATGACTGGTGATAATGTCTAATAACAGACCACATATATCATCGCGACGTAGGGGGGTAGCAGAAACAAATAAAAGTACCCCAAACGGCTATTATTGAGGGTATTAATGAAATACCGGGGAGACCCTAATCTTGAAGTATTGTTCGCATTCTTCATACACATGAGCTATAATGACAGTTGCGGGAATGTCCTTAATATTGTGGAAATGGCCGTGGTCACCCTACAGTTTTATTTGTTGTTTTTTTTTATTTTTTTGGCATTGTAAGGCCTCTCACAAGACCTTCTTGACATTCTTCTTACGCGCCGTCTTGAACCTGGCCTGACTGCCTTTCAATCAAAGTTGAGCTGAGATGATACTGCAAATTGAACTTGAACGCTTATGTTGTGTGAGAATTGGCCTTTCAGATACTGACAAGAAGCATATGCTAGCTATCTTTCTATGATCAGAAGGCCGAACCCCATTTATCCATTGACCCATAGCTTGGTTCAAGCAATTTTTTCTGACGAGTCACTATCGTAAAAAGCTAACAGCTTTTACAACTATAGTCACTCGTCTTTTACAACTATAATCACTTACACTTTTACAACTATAGTCTTTTACACTTTTACAACTATAGTCACTTTGTAACTATAGGCACTCGTCAGTACTACGTACGTACGTAGTAGTATTTTTTTAAATAATTTTAAACAATCTTACATCTTTGAAGTCGGCAAAAATAATTTACGTTCGAGAAATTAGTTATATATATTATTCTTTTTTTCGGCGGTAGGTGTAAAAAAAGTTAACACGTAATTTTGTAAATCTGTTTTAATTAAAAATATTAATAAGTATTTTTACTTGCTTTCGAGTACAGTATTTGCTATTTAAAATACTAAATAAGCAGCACTTACATTGGTGAAACATTCCATGTAACACAAGCACTTAAACTGCACCACCTGCCAGCTTATCACTAGTACTACGTTGTCACTACAAGTTCTGTACACTTCACCATGGCTTCGCAACTTGATGACATCCAATCGGCCCAGAAGAACCTCGAGGAGTGCTTCCATAGAAAGATGGGTGAGCTTGAGGCACAGATCCAAAGTGCTGGACCCGCAAAGGACACCGTGGCAAAGATTGCTGAAGAGTTCCGGTCATTTCGTGAGCTTATGTTCGGCGTGCTGGGACTTCTTAGGAAGCAGATCACTGAGTGCTCTCGAGTGGTTGATGGACTGGAGACACGATCTCGGCGGAAAGCTCTAATATTCACCGGGTTTGTTGAAGCGGACAAAGAGGATTGCAAGGCTCTTGTGTTAGACATTCTAAAGAACAAACTGGCGCTACCTGATGTTACTGCTTCTTCCATCAAAGTGTGTCACAGACTTGGAACGTCAAGCAAAGGACCAACAACTAGCAGACCTATATTGGTGAGGTTCTCCAATTTTGACCTGAAATCCACTGTTTGGAGGGCAAAGTCTGCTTTGAAGGGTTCCACGGTTGCAGTCAAGGAGTTCTTGACCAGGTCTAGGCAGACAGTATTCAGCAGGGCGCGCCTGCACTTTGGGATCTCAGCATGCTGGACTCAGGACGGGATTATTGTGATCAGATGCCCCGATGGAACACGACATAAGATTTGTTCTTTAGAGGAACTCAATCCCTTGTTGATTAAGTACCCTAAGAAGACAGGAGAATCATCTGCTCGTACTGGAGGCAAGCCTGATAGTGGTACGCGTAAAAACTAAGTGTTTGCAGCATATAAATTATTGTGTTTGTGGTTCTCCAACTTATCAGTATTTTTTTTTTCTTTTGTGGTTGGGACGTCAGTTAACGTAATCATTATTGACCGTTCAGTGCTACCTGTTTAATTTTTCATATTTTCACCTCAAAACTACATAAAATCTCATTCTGTTGTTACTTTTGTTAGATGTTTGTGTTAGCAAAATAATATTGTTACGTCATTAGCTGTCACTGTCACGCTGTCACTTGTCAATCTTGAATGTGCCAAAATTTTGACGTTCCATTTTCCGTGTTCCACGTTTGTGTTGTATTTCTCAAGTTGCGTTTCGTTTTTGCTCATGTAAATTTGCCATGTTTTCGTTTTGTTCCTGATTGCAAATATTTTTTTGTGTTTATGAGTGATGCTGTTCCCTCTCTCAAATTTATATTTTTTTTTTTTTTTTTTAGTTTTATATTGCTACTACTATTGTACAGTGATGCATTGATCTTTTGGCGCTTGTATACCTTTGACGTTTTTTGCTAACAAGTCGCTATAGTTCCGATTTTGGGCACGCGTCAAAGGATCCATGTACATTTATACTGGTGCTGCTGGTGGGTGGTGCATGGATAGTGGTGTTGCACCTAAAGCGAAAACGATTTTCGCTATAGTTTATTTGATTATTTAGCAATTATTATTTATTTATATTATTTTATTTTATTATTTTTATTTTATGTTATCTGATGATGATTCCTTTTACTCTGCCATTGATTCATCTAGCTCATCCGCTAATGCAAGTTTTAGCTCGTTGACTGACACCCTTGGTGACTTTGTGCGTCGGAGCTTCAGCCAACAAAAAAGTCATTTGTTTAATGTCTGCCATATAAATGCGCAAAGTGTCCCAAGTCACCACAGTGAGCTGTTGGACACATTTACCGACGCCAATGCCCATGCTGTTCTGGTTTCGGAGAGTTGGCTTAAACCTCATCTTCTATCCACCACCTACTCTCTCCCAGGTTTCACTCTTATCCGCAATGATAGAACTGGAAAGGGAGGGGGTGGTGTAGCTATCTATCTTCGTAGCGATTTCCCTTTCAAAATCATTGCCTCATCACCCTCGCAATACATTGCTTCCGCCGAGTACCTCTTTTTGGAGGTATATGTCAAAGGCGTCAAGACCCTTCTTGGTGTGGTTTATTGTCCACCCGCCGTGGACTATTTTTCCAATCTGGAATTGGCACTGGAGTCCGTAGGGTCGGAGTACGCACATTGTGTCATCATGGGTGACTTTAACACTGACCTTGCTCACCACAACCCTCGATCCCGTAAACTCCTTGACATCATTGAGTCAGTTAGTCTCCATACACTGTCACTGAAACCAACTCATTTTAATATCTCAGGTGATGACACGTGGCTTGATTTAATCCTTACATCCTCTCCCTCCCTTGTTTTCTCTCATGGTCAGTGTCCTGCTCCTGGTTTTTCCCATCATGACCTTTTTTTTCCTTTCCTATGTCCTAAAACCACCTAAACCTGTCCCAAAAGTTCTGCACATGCGTTGTTTTGCACAAATGGATGTTGAGAAGCTTCGTCAGGACGCGTCAGGCCTCAGTTGGGAACACCTTGCAGCGGCGACAGATGTAGATGAGAAACTGCGTATTTTTGATCAGACGGTCCTTGCTCTATATGATAAACATGCTCCTGTTAAGAAGATCAAGCTACGGCGTCCTCCTGCTCCTTGGATGACGACAGGGGTTCGGATGGCAATGAGGCGCAGGGATCGGGCCTTTCGTAAATTTAAAAGGGATCGCAGTGAGGAAAATAGGAACTTTTTCAAAGCTGCTAGAAATCGGTGTAATCAGATGATACGTAACGCTAAACGCCGCCATATTCTCGAAAACATATCTTCTTCTTCACCTGCCGATATCTGGAAGTTTCTTGGTACTCTTGGTATCGGTAGACCACGTCATGTGGATTTTCCTAATACAATTGGCCTTGATGATATCAACCGTCACTTCACAACCACCAGTCATTTGGATGCACAAATGTTGTCCCAAACGGTTGATTTCATTACCGGCCTAGCTAGTCCCAACATAGAACCATTTCACTTCTCTACGGTCACCTTGGACGAAATTAAAAAGATCATCATGTCCATAAAATCCAAGGCTGTGGGCCATGATGGCATCAGTCGAGGTATGGTCGTTTGGATCCTCGATATCCTTCTCCCTCCAATTACCCATATCATTAACTTTTCTCTTGATTCCAGACAGTTCCCATCTCTGTGGCGCATGGCCTATGTCCGCCCTCTCCCTAAAATAACAAATCCCTCCCTACCATGTCACTTTCGACCTATCTCCATTCTCCCATTCCTGTCTAAAGTTCTTGAGGCCTGCGTACACAAGCAGTTTGCGGGGTTTGTTCACCGGAACAACCTTGTTAGCTCTTTTCAGTCGTGCTTCAGACCTGGGCATAGTACAGCCTCCGCTCTCCTTAAAGTGACTGGTGACGTTAGAGAAGCGATGGAGAATACCAAGGTTACCGTTTTGGTATTAATTGATTTCTCTAACGCCTTTAACGCCGTCAGCCACGAGATTCTCCTTTCCATGCTCTCTCATCTTATGGTTTCGTCCGAGGCTCTGGAATGGTTCTCTTCTTATCTTCGGGGACGTCAGCAGTCGGTTCGCGTTGATGAGAGCTCATCGAATTGGCGTAAGCTGGATGCTGGGGTTCCACAAGGCGGTATTCTTTCTCCATTGTTATTCTCCATCTTCATTAATTTTATAACTCACTGTCTTCAGTGTTCGTATCATCTTTATGCCGATGATCTTCAATTGTATACAGCGACGCGGGTGGAAGGTTTGTCTGACGCTATAGAGGATGTAAACCGAGACTTAAATGCTATCCAAGAGTGGTCTGATAGTTTTGGGGTGTCAGTAAACCCCTCAAAGTGTCAGGCTATTGTAATTGGAAGCTCGCGCATGATGTGTAGGGTGACGCTTAGCTCTCTTCCTCCCCTTATTTTCAATGGTACCGTCATACCCCTTACCCCTACTGTGAAAGATCTCGGTTTACATCTTGACTCGACACTTAGCTGGCAACGTCAGGTCTCTAGTGTTAGTCAAAGGGTCAACGGTACTCTGCGAACCCTGTATCGTCTGAGGAACTTCTTGCCCGCTAAGACGAAGACTATGCTTGTGCAGACTTTGATTTTCCCTATCATCGACTATGGTGACGTGTGCTACTTTGACTTGAATGCGGTTTTGCTCGATAAACTCGACAGACTGCTCAACAACTGTATCCGGTTCATATTTAACCTCAGGAAATATGACCATGTGTCGACCTATAGGGCTGAGCTCAAATGGATGTCCATTCGCCAAAGGAGAAATTTGCGCGCTTTGACCACACTTTTCTCCCTTCTCAATTCTTCCACTCCTCCTTCTTATCTGTTGTCTCACTTCCAATATTTATGTTCTTCACACGCTAGGAATCTGCGTTCTTCTAACAATCTTCTCCTACTATGTCCTTCCCATACTTCTGACTTTGTACATTCTTCCTTTCATATTCAGTCTATTCTTCTCTGGAACTCGCTACCTCTTGATATCAGGACGACCACCAGTCGGTTTGCATTTAAGCGGAAATTGCAGAGCTATTTTCTAAATAAATAGCGCAAAGTTATTTTAACACCTCTTTCTCTTGTTTTTGTATAATAATATACAATATATGTATGTATATAGTATAGGTATATATTATAGTAAATATGTATGTAAGTGTATTATAAGTTTATAACTTATTTATGTACTGCGTACCCATTCTATTTATCATTATGACATCTTATATTATTATTATTTTTTATGATTGTTCCTCTCAAAGAGAGCACCTGCCATCTAATCTCTTCACCACCCTTGGTTGACTGGTAGAGAATGCCTAAGGCATTAAGTCCGCCTTTGTACTTTTTTTTTGTGCGAAAAGTTTAAATAAATAAATAAAATAAATAAATTAATTGACCGCCGTTTGATTAATGAAATTGAACTTATGTAAGTTCAATCTGCAATTTTTGTCGTAAGACGATTTATAAAACCGTGTTTAAAAGCACCCAAAGAAATAAAAACATAATAGTGCCCTAATTGATATACAAGATAAACCAGAGACTACCCAAAATCAAATAATATTTTACCTGTCTAAAAGCCACTAAACGCCACCAAAATGTAACCCTCAAATGGTCAACAGAAACCACACAGCCACTAACTCACAATCCACTTGCCGCCATCAAACGCTGATTTTAACCCACAATTGCCACACATCAACATGTGATGCCGTACCTCATATTGCCACCAGTGGAGATAGGTGGCAAACTGGCAATTATTTGGCACACTGCCACCTGACTGATTATTGAACGGACAGAACGATTCAATTGTTCTGCTAGCTGTACCGGCTACGACTCGTATGACGCCAATTGATTGTATGGTGTGCAGAGAAAGTCAGAATTTATATTGAAGAGAAAACTAATGATAAAAATAAAATACTTTGGAACAATATCAGCCTTGTATTTTCTGTAGGTCAATGTGCTTCTTACACATTCCTATTTATTTTTTGCCGCAACCATAGAAAACGATTATGTTAGGTGGGTCCTGACTGCGTGCTGTTTCTGTGAATTTCTTAATGAGATCCCCATAGCACCTTGTCGAGCATAATGTTTAAAACTAGGAAACCACATGTTATGCAGTTTCCGAGACAAAATTAGGAGGCAACTACCAATGAGAGACCAGAGTGTCAATTCTACTAATTTTCACATTCGCATCGTATTCGCATCTCAATTGCAATCTGTCAAAAATGTATGAAAAATAAGGCTATTTTGACAGTTTGCGATTGACATGCGAATGCGAAAGTTGTTTAAAAAAATAGTAGAATTAGCCCTAAGACATATTTTTGGGGAGTATGCGGTACATAACAGAGAGTAAAGTCCCGCAAATCCCCATTGCAAAAGGAGGATCCTCCGCCCAGGAGGTTGTTGTGCCTGGGGGGCTACTGCCCGATAGTTCATATTCGGGTGGATGTATATGTTCAAATCGCATGGTAAACTCTGCTTGCGCGATTTAGGATTTTTTAGTTCGCCGCCAGTTGGATAGATGGCGTCGCGGTTCTTTTTGTTGCGATGCATATTTGTTTCGTTGATTTTTCTTGTGGCGGCATTGATGCCGCTACATGTTATTATTACTTAGTTCATGATTTTCTGACAATGCTTCACCATCATCAGTAATCCCAGCCGAAGGCCGTCCTCTGCTGAACACAGGTGGCCCTATTTGTCGAAACACCGGCCGTTCCTCAGCTTCTTTTAAGGATAATTTTGTTTCCTTTGGCAACTAAGGCGATTTCGACTATTCTGCCAGTGTCATATGCAGACGGCAGCAGGCTTAAAATGATTGCATTCCAGATTCTACCAGCGGCTTCGCTCGCGTTATCCCTAGGGAACATACTCCCGGGATAAAAAGTAGCCTATATCCTTTTCAGGCTCTAGACTATCTCTGTACCAATTTTCATTCGGATCAGTAGTTTAGGCGTGATTGCGTAACACACAGACAGACCGAGTTACTTCCGCATTTATAATATTAGTATGGACTTATCAAATGTCAAAAAATATTGTTAATTTTTCTGCCAACCTTACCTCTCCCTCGGTCTGCTCAGCCAATTTACGCTGATTGATCGTGACATTTCTCTTTAATTATAACAACGCGTAATAGCTACGGCCCTGATGCACTTCACCGACTTTACGGGTGGGAAGTAATGGGTTTAAAAGATGAGAGAGAGAGGAGATACTGTACGTCTATTCTGTCAATATTTTACCGTGTTTCGGTGAAGTGAACTGTTATACCATCTCGTTGGTATGGATTGTTCACTTCAATTTAGCTTAGGTACACGGAGCGACGTTTACCGAATAGGCTTGTTTACTGAAAAAATCTAATTAGTCCGTCAGTTAGATTATCAAAAAATATTTGACCCGTATTTTTTCTTTTGTTACGGGAACCAAAATTGACGAAGTTACGACGCTTTTAAAATTCTCAATACGTCACTCTCCGGCATAATTTTCAGCGGGTAGTAACGTCATGAGCCCCCAATCCCGAGTTTTGATGCGTTTTATCTTCGTCAATATTGATTGATTTACAAAAACAAATAATACGTGTCCATTATTTTTCAATAGGTACTCTAACTGACGGAATAAGTAGTTTTGCAATTTGTGGATGATGGAAACTAGCCTATTGCAACGCTGACTGCCTAATCTATACACATAAAAGGCAAACCTGACTTACTAAATTATATATCAAACGCACAGCCGAAACTACTGGTCGTAGAAAGCTTAAATTTGTCATGTAGCTTTCTAACACTCCGTAGTGGTGCATTAAGAGAGGGTTTCCCGCAATTTCTACGGGAACGGGAAGAAACGGGATATGCGCGTACGAAATAGCAGGCGAAAGCTATAAACATCGTGTCTGTTACTAACTCATTACTAGCAACTTATGGACTGCTATGTCTGCAATAGAGATTTTTTTTTTGTTTACCTAGTACTATTGCTTTCGTTACGGATAGACAGAGGGCTAATTCACGTAATGTTATGACGCGCCGATTAAGCTTTAGTGCAGTTGCAATTAAGTTTAAGTTCGAGTGATAAACGGTATTCTTGAAATCTTTGAACTGCGCGTAAATTGCGCGTGAACTGCACGTCAACTGCACGACAACTAAACTACCAAACTTACTGACGGTGGAGAGAAAAAATATTATTCACTAAATAATCAATTAGAAATTAATAAATTTCAATGAATAAGGCGTTATTATAATATTAAAAATTAAACTTAAGCTTATTAGCTGTCATTTTGGGACGTCAAACAAATAGTAGAATACCGATCATGTTGCATTCCGAAGCACGCACAAAAGACGCGCAACAGTAGAATGCCGTTATTGCGCTCGCGTGACGCAAACTTGACGCGAGCGTGTCTGACAGCGGTAGAGAATACGAATAGGTAGCGTTCTTTTGATCGAAACTTAACTTCAACTGCACTGCAACAGCACTTATTTAGTTACGTGAATTAGCCTACAAAAGTCATGCGTACCGGAAGACGCAACGTTGGAAGGCCTCCCACAAGATGTACCGATGACCTGGTGAAGGTCGCGGGTAGCCGATGGATGTGAGACGCACAGCACCGGTCGTTGTGGCGACGTTTAGGGGAAGCCAATGCCCAGCAGTGGACTTTTGGCTGATATTAAGAGAAAAAAGTCAGAATTTGTGACACTAGACAATAGTGTCAAGGGTTCCGTGCTAGCTGGTGCCCAGGTTTTGGAGGTTAGACAGGCAGGCACACGCCATGTAAACTTGTACTCAGCTGTACCCGGTTAGACTGGAATCTGACCCGATTGTCGTTGAAAAAAGACTAGGCAGATTGATTAATTAGTTGGGTTCGATGGCAGGACTTCCACACACTATACAATACTAAAGATCATATTGTGAGCCTTTTTTTTTTAATCTTTATTTTTTTTTTGGGGTTTCGTCCAATATGGATATGTCATGCCAACCACATCATACCTTATAACAATGTAGATTCATATTAATATAACTAATACTTAAGAAAAGCTTACATTGAAGTACCTTACTATAGTCTACGACTAATATTAACCTACATAATTTTTGCTGCTAAATATGAGTCTTGTAAGGAAGCATACAAGCATGTAAAGAAAGTCGCTAGCTATGCAATCGCAAAGAGATCGCGACATATTCGCGAAGCTATCGCTGATTCTGTATCGTTAAATTGCGATACCGTATGGACGATGACGCGATACAATATCGATACCGTCATGCCAGGTAGCATCGATCAGTCCCGTATCATTTTAGTCGCGCGTTTGCATCGATGCCACTGTTAAATGAACGACAACTCACGTACTAAAACAAATATATATTTATTTTTTTTATTTTTTTTATTATGAAATGGGCTCATGGTCACGCACAGGTCGATGTTCAAGGCTAAGCAACGCTTGCCGAGGTTGGTCTGCGGATGGGTGACCATCTCAACATGCCGAGTTTCCTCCGTGCCTCTGAAAGCCAGTAAATCTGACACCAGTCTTGCCAAGGAGTATCGTGTTACCCAGTTAATGGGTTGTGGACGTCTGGTAGACAGTCGCTCCACGTAAAATACTGGTAGCTGAATCCGGTTTGAGTGGAAGCCGACCCCAATATAGTTGGGAAAAGGCTACAGGTGATTTATACACCAGCACAACACTAGCTTCTGCCCGTGAATTCGGATTAATTCAAACAGTTGTATAATCCCAAGGGAACAGTAATCCACTACTAGATTCTCCCAGCGGTTTAGCGTATGTGGGAAACTATCCCAAGGGAACATAATAGGATAAAAAGTATTCCATGTATTTCCTATAATCCTATTTCAAGTATGGTCTACCAGTGTGTCCTACGTTTCAACCAAATCTTTTTAGACATAAAAATGAGGATGTAATATGTAACCAACAAACAGACTAACAGACAGTGATGAAGTGTGAATAGTGTCGGTTGACTTCAAGACCCCTCAAACACAAAAACGAGGATCGTATCCATACAACCTCTAACGAAAGCAAACCATGAATGAAAAAACCCTCCCACTCTCAAAAATTAACATTTATCTCCCGGCTGTCCCCTCTATTTTCAAAGAAATTAATTAAAATGACTAATTTGTTTTTGGAAATTTCGCCTGTTGTCCTACTTTAATTGCTTTTACAATTTATTCGTGATAACTTGTTGGTATTCCTTCGTTCTGCAGTAATTATTTATGAGAGGCACTCTTTGTGATAGCGGGATTATAATTTAGAAGATTATTGTTGAATGAATAGGAACGAATTTAGGGTTGTAATTAGAATTTTTCGAGAAAACATATCTATGGGTAGGTGCAATTATGTATGTGGGTACTTTGCGTATTGGATAGATTCAAAATATTTTGTTAGACATGCTTGACAAATAACATACTAAAACCTTCCTCGAGAACCACTCTACTCTCTCCATTGGTGAAAACAGCATGAAAATAGGTACCGTAATTTTTGAGTTTATCGCGAACAGACAGATAGACAGACAAAAGCAACGGAGGACGACTTTGTTTTATAATAATATGTAGTGAAGGTCAGTAGGTACTTGATAATTATAATTGTTTACCACTTGTTCTAAATTATTTTCATTCCATCCGTAGCTATTTTTGAAAGCTGCCGAGCAACGATGTTTATATTTAAGACTTCTACAGACAGGCACATTGCGACAACGATGCGGTTATGTCTTTTTTTTTTGAGATTGGTTTGCTCTGACTCTAGTGTAGGTTAGAGATGACAGAGACAAAGTCTACGATGGAGCGAGCCATAGAAATAAAAAAAAAAACAGATTATATCTATGGAACGGGCTTGCCCAGAAGGATAAGCCATCTTTACAGGCATTTTCGAATAATTTCTATGAAAACGGTTGTCGCATATCCTACACGGTAGTAGCCGTTACATTAGGATTATAATTAATACGTGACCATGGAGTTAAACTCTCGTAGGTACATTAACTTCACATAACCCAATATCAAAGTTAAGTAATTCATTTCAGTAACTTTCGGTACCCTTAATTAGTTAACTAACTGAACCATATATAGTTGGTTCAACTTTGGCTGAACTGATTTTTAATACATAGTAGGAAGTGTGGAATTAAATTGTGACTCGGATTTTTTATTTATAACGCACCCTCCGTTAAATCAATATCCTAATAAATAAAATTATTTTGTTACTAAGTGAGTGAGTGATAGCCGAAACTACTGGTCGTTGGAAGTTGAAAAGATATTGCTTTTTAACCGACTTCCCAAAACGGAGGAGGTTCTCAATTCGGTTGTTTTTTTTTTTTCTTATATTTTTTACCTCATAACCCCGTCAATTATGAACCGATTTCAAAAATTCATGTTTTATCTGAAAGGACATACTTGCAGATTGGTCCCATTTAAATTTTATCAGAATCGGTTATGAAGTTTGGATTTTAAATCAAAATAGCTGGAATTCGTTTACTTGGATGATGGTTTTTTGTCATCCAAGTTATCGAAATGGCGTATTTTTTTTTTTAATGCGAAACGGGGAAACTCTTGGCCCAAATCTCACCTGATGGAAAGTGATGATTAGGCCGAAGATGGAAGCGAGTTTCACCCGGAATCCTCTTACACAGAGGAACTGGCTATCATACCTCTAACTGCCGGAACACAACAATGCTGTTAACATTGTTGTTATGGCGACAGACTTAGACATGATGGTGGTAGCTTGCCAGGCGGACTTAGAACAAGTCCTACCACCAACCAAACCGAGAAAAAAATTTGCCCCCGCTGGGAATCGAACCCGGGACCTCTGGGTCTGAATCAGCGTATTTTGCTTTTCTGAGATTTTGCAGTAGTTATGTTAGGAGTAAAACTACCACTACCACTAAAAAGTGAATAATACTACATAGGTTCCTTGGAGATTGTAATGAAGCACTAAGAGACGATTTCCCGAAGTTCGATCCAGTAGGAATTATCTTCCTCTGAAAAAACGGGATATGCGCGTACAAAGTCGCGGACAAAATCTAGTATTATGTAAAATTCATCGGTTACTAACTAACGCATTGGCTTATAAATACCTATATTATTTTTCCTAATCCTCCGCTGTACTCTTCTGATTAATTTCGTTGCGGGATCCAAGACAGTTGAATCGTTTCTCCGGGACTCGTCGGGTTTCATTAACTCGGCGTTTTTCTGTTGATTCTGGTTTTCAGGAGTTGCAGTGGTTGGGAATGTGTGGCGGACTTGTCCCAAAAAAAAAAAAACAAATAACGTATTGGCTGACAGACAACGCATAGCCGAAAGTGCAGGTCGTAGCAAGCTGAAATTTGGCATTTTCCTTGAGAGTTAAGGAGAGTACTTAGAGAGAATTTCTCGTAATTCCTAGGGGACGGGAGAAAATAGAACATGCGCGTACGAAGTCGCGAACAAAGGCTGTTTCTTTAAATTTTGGCTCACACTCGCATTTACTTATAGAGTGGGACAGTTTCTATTGCCAACGAATTTATATGTATAAGCAAACTAGCTGACCCGCGCAACTTCGTCTACGTCACATTTTACACTAATGCTCCGCTCCTATTTGTTTTAGCGTGATGATTTAAACCTATATCCTTAAATCCTTAAATGGGCTATCTAACACTGAAAGAATTTTTCAAATCGGACTAGAAGTTCCTGAGATTAGCTCGTTCAAGCAAGCAAACAAACAAACAAACAAAAAACTCTTCAGCTTTATCATAGTATAGACGAGCTGACCCGGCGAACTTCGTTCCGCCTAACAGTCGATTCTATAATTGTTTTAAAATCGCCTAAGTTACTCCTTATTACATCAGCTACCTGCCAATAAAAGTCCCGTAAAAATCGGTCCAGCTTTTTCAGAGATTAGCCGGAACAAATAGACAGACAGACCGACAAAAATTGTAAAAATTGTTATTCATATACATGTAGTAAAAAACGGTTATTTCAATATTACAAACAGACACTCCAATTTTATTTATGTGTAGGTATAGACAATTTCGTCATCAGTTAGTCCAATATCATGACAGCAGTAAACAAATCGGATGAATAGATAATTGGTCCATCAAACATGGAATGATATTGATGATAATATTTGTTTATTCATTGTTTTCGCTGAACAGATGGGCGATACAATTAATTAATGACCGCAAACAGCATGATCTAATTACAGAAGATAATTATTTTTTGTGTTCAATTACAGATGTGTTACGTGGTTAACCAGTGTTGTTGTGTCGTTAATTTGATTTAATTTTATTCTTGTTTGTAAATAATTAGTTAGTTAGGATTTCGGACATATAGTGTTTACCTCACTGATAATTTAAACGTTTATTTACGTAGAGGATTTAGTTGCTCTGCAATTAAATTTAAAGCATTAGCATACACCAGAAGGCCAATTCTACTAATTTATAAACAACTTTCGCATTCGCATGTCAATCGCAAACTGTCAAAAAAGCCTTAATCTTCATAATTTTTTGACAGATTGCAATTGAGATGCGAATGTGATTAGAAGAATTGACACTCAGGTCCCAGTTCGGGATTATTCGCAAGAGACACCGTGGCTCTGGAACACAAAGGGCAATGAAGGAACATGGATGGGTTTTAGTCAGTAGAAGTCTGACACCCCCTCCCGCTACACCCAGAGCGGGAGGAGTCATTGGATGATTTCCCATACCTATAAAAAAAAGGCCCCATCTCTAGCTCTTTATTGTGCATGTCCCGTTTTTTCCCAATCCCGTAGGAAATTAAAAAAATACCTATCTTAGTGCTTTTGACACTCTCCCAGGAACCTATATGTCAAATTTCAGATTTCTACGACCAATATTTTCGGCTGTCAGTCACTCGATCAGTAACGGAAGAATCCTTATCTATACTAATATTATAAAGAGGTAACTTTTGTTTGTAAGTTTGTATGTAGGGGGTAATCTAAAGAACTACTGGTCCGATTTGGAAAATTATTTCAGTATTAGATAGTTCATTTATCGAGGAAGGATATAGGCTACATATCATCACGCTAAGACTAAAAGGAGCCGAGCATTCATGGAAAATGTGACGCAGACGAAGTTGCGTGGGTCAGCTAGTCTATACTAATATTATAAAGGGGTAACATTTATTTGTAAGTTTGTATGTAGGGGGTAATCTCAGGAACTACTGGTCCGATTTGAAAAATTCTTTCAGTGTTAGATAGCCCATTTATCGAGGAAGGCTATAGGCTATATATCATCACGCTTAGACTAAAAGGAGCCGAGCGTTCATGGAAAATGTGACGCAGACGAAGTTGCATGGGTCAGCTAGTATTATATAAAATTCTTCCGTTACCGAGTGACTGACAGACTACGCACAGCCGAAACTACTGGTCGTAGGAAGCTGACATTCGGCATGTAGGTTCCATAGGGAGTGTAGGCGAGCACTAAGAGAGAACCTCCCGAAATTCTTACAGGAACGGGAAAAAACGGGATATACGCGTACAAAGTCGCGGGCAAAAACTAGTTTTATATATATTAAGATTTCCGTGTTTTGTCCTATTACAAATGTTCATTCTAGGTATTATCATAGATATTATTTAATAACAGTTTCAATAGGGAAAATTTTCTTATTAGCTAGGAAGTTATTCGGTTGCCATGGAAACCTTTGAAAATATTAAGTTCAGTTAGCAAGCTCGATCGACCGTGACTTTAATTGGTGTTCAGAAACTTTCTGATATATTGACATTTAGTTTCGTAGTTTCGTGGGCTCTCGAACTTCGGGGCCCTAGTTTTTGAAAAATATTTTCTGGGTAGACCTTGCAATTCTTGTTAAAATTTGTATTAGGTTTTGGAGTACAATAAAGTTTATTCTATTTATGCTATTAATTATTATTTACCTACGCCTCTTAATTGCCCCACGGTAAATGGTCATCATCATCATTTCAGCCAGCTACATTTGCCCATACGCAGTCTCCACCCTAACACATGTCTGGTCCATCGACCGTCTGTCCGTTTACAGGCGTAACACAACATCTACAAGTAAACGGTGACAATACCGTCATAAACGCATCGAATGGTAAACTTCAGATTCCAATATTTTAAACGCAACAGCAGGTATATTTTATGAAATCAATCGTCGCTAATCCGGGGCTACCATTCATATCCAAAGCTACACAAAGTTACAGGTGTGGGGTACAAAATTACCCCATCATAAACAACAAACAAATAAAATTGTCCCCCACACGACATTGTAAATAACTCAATCAGCCCTAACTTCGGAGTTATAACAAACAGCTTTTTATTATTCTGTCGCAGCGTTACGTGCGTTTTTATTGTCGCGTTACGACAATCGCAGTGCAATACATCAGCGGCGTTTACGGGGACATCGCTCATTTTATGGCCACACACTGAAATGTACAGTTTGGTGCACCGTTGTTGAATAATAATAATAATAATAATAATAATAAAGCCTTTATTTCCTTAACTAACAAAACATAACTATAAAAACAAATTAAGGGATAAAATTTACAAATTTAGTTAAGGCCCCTTGCGGGTACAGGCCTCCTCCAACAACTTCCAGGTTTTCCTATTCTTTGTTTTGTCCATCCAGTCGCTTCCAGCTTGATTTTTAATCTCGTCGACCCAGCGTTCCTTGGGGCGTCCTCTGGTCCTCTTACCTTTTGGCCCTGGCCATTTTGTGACTAATTGTGTCCATCTTCCGTCTGTAAATCTTCCCACGTGACCAGCCCACATCCACTTTAGTCGTTTCACATGTTGGACTGCGTCTATCACATCTGTTTTTTCTCTTATTTTTTTTGATTGAATTTTATCTTTTAGCCTTATACTCAGGATACTCCTTTCCATAGCACGTTGGGTCTTTTCTATTTTGTCTCTCGCATATTTGTTGAATATCCAGGTTTGGGATCCATAAGACATACATGGTAGTAGACATCCATCCATAACTTTCTTTTTCAGTTTCAAGGGTAGTTTAGATTTCATAATTTCTTTCAAACTCCAAAACTTGTTCCAGGTCATATTTATTCTTCTTTCTATCTCCTCTTTATTTCTAGAATTATGAAATGAAATTAATTTACCCAGGTAAATGTAACTCTCTACATATTCTATCATTTGTGTGTTTTTTATTAGTATAGGCGTTTGTGCAGCGTTTGTCATTACTTTTGTTTTGGATATATTTAGTTGTAATCCTATGCTATTGCTTATTTCACAAAGGTCTGATATCATTTCTTGCAGTTGATTTGCAAAGTTTGAGAATAGCACGATATCATCAGCGAATCTGAGATTACTGAGGTTTTTCCCATATATGTTAATACCTTTATGTTCCCAGTGTAAGTCTTTCATTATGTTTTGTAGTACAGATATAAAGATAGTAGGTGATAACGGGTCTCCCTGTTTCACGCCTCTACATATGTCGATCTTCGGCCCCAGTCTGTCAAGTTTTACACGGCTAACACTCTTGCTATATATGTCTTTTAAGATGTTTATGTAAGTTTTTGATATTTCTTGGTTATCTAGTGCTTGCCATAGACTGTCATGGGATATCGAGTCGAAAGCTTTTTTATAATCGATAAAAGCTAAGTAGAGGGGTTGCTGGTGTTCTTGATGCTTTTCTATTATTTGATCTAAAGTATGTATGTGGTCGATAGTGCAAAAACCTTTTCGAAATCCTGCCTGCTCTATGGGTTGGTGCAGCTCTATCTCAGGCTCTATTCTCTTATTCAAGCAGGCTGCGAAGAGCTTATACATAGTAGGTAATAGACTAATTGGTCGGTAATTACCCATATCTGAGGGATCTCCCTTTTTGTAAAGAAGTATAATCCTTGATTCCGTCCATTGCACAGGTACTCTTTGCTCTACTAGAATTTTATTAAATAGAGTCGTAAGGGGACTGGCTAATAAAAATTTTCCTATTTTGACTGCTTCATTTGGTATGTTGTCATGTCCCGGACATTTTTCTTCTTTGAGCCTGTCTATTTGCTGAATTATTTCTTGATCATCGAAAGGTTTTACCGATGCTAGAGTAGTTGTAGTTATCGTTTGATCAATTATGTTTTGTTTGTCACAGTGTTGTTTGCTATAAAGATCTTTGTAGTAGTCTGAAGCAATTACGACAATATCAGTTCTTGTTTGCATATGATGTTGAGTTGTTTTTGATTTTAGCTTAGGAATCCATGTTTTGCCGGTACTTAGTTGTTTGTACGCCCTTTTTTGGCTACCAGATTTCAATAAATTTTTCTCAATGATTTCCATTCTATAGTTTTCGTAGTCCTTTTTTAATTTCTTGTTTGTGGTCTTGTATAGGTTTGAAAGTTCTTCTCTCTCTGTCTTCGATTTTGGTTTTTTATTTTGTAATTCTATTCGTCTTTTTATCATATCTTTTGTTTCTTTTGATATGATTTCCTTTTTTTCTTGTCTTGAACTTATGTTTTGCATACTTTTTACTATTGTTGACTCTATTTTAGTGTAGTAAGACTCTACGTCGTCATTTTCACTACAAGACATTGTTTGTTGGTTGTTTTTTAATGAATATAAGATTTTTTTTGTAATTTCTTCACCAGTAATTTTTGTGGGGTGGTTGTGGAACTTTGCTCTACTTTTCTTTTGTTTTTCTAAGTTAAATGTTCCACGTATTAATTTATGATCGCTCGGGAATAGATGGTTGTGTAATGTTTCGATGTTCGAGAATTTTTCAGGTTTGTTGCTGAGAATGAAGTCAATTTGATTTTTGATTTTTCCATTTGGACTGGTCCAAGTCCACAGGGTCTTGTTACTTTTCTTGAATAATGTATTTATTACGGTAAATTTGTTTTCTAGTGCATATTGTATAAATGTTGTTGAATAATAGGATTAAAATGTTTTTTGCTTCTTCAACTTTTTTTTGTGATTTAAATTTTATTAATGGAAATAAAATATTCAGTAAAAGTATTTTGGCAGTGAGTCCGATTTTTTTTGTGTTTGATATTTTTGAAGAATTTGCTTTAAAAACCCTGTCGGTGGCAATTTTGAGTAGTAAACTGAAAAAGTAAAATGATAACTGTAAAATTCACTGTGACTGTTAAATATACGGGAAAATATTTTTTTAAAGCTGTGATATTTTCTTACAAAGAACTTTTCTGATCTATAATGTTTCATTTTATTTTAACTAATGTTAGCAAAATTACCTATAATTCTTTGTTTATATTTTGCACAAAACACTTTTAAATTCATAGTTTTTGTAATGTTACTAGATTATAACAAAACCACTAGAGCTGTAATGCATTAAAATTTAATTAAAAATTCAACACTTTTGCTGGCGACTGCACACAATAACAGTCATAAGAACAATTTACAGGGTTTGTGTGTATTCGTTTCGGGTATTGCCCGGTTATTGTCAGAGTGAACCTCGGGCAGAGTAAGAATTTATTAGATGGGGTTTACAACGCGGAGGGATTAGGGAAGTTTTTCGGAAAAAAGTTATTTTCGACTTAAGGGGAACAAAAGACCGCAAGCGTGTTTGAATTATTTGACATCATTATTACGAATCGTTTTTTTTTTTATAGCATTTGGTTTTTAAAGACTTTTGGGGATCGTCATCATCATAATTCATATTTGCCGAAATACGTCCAGTGCTGGACAAAGGCCTCCCTAAGTGTCGCCACAACAAACGGTCTAGAGCGTCTCGCATCCATCAGCTACTCTCGACACTCACCAACTAGGTAGCCTATTCTGTAAATAACCATTTCGATGTCGAACTTCACCTGAGTGGCAAAGCTCACAAAGTGAGCTTATAACATACAACATAAAGGTCTTATATTTATACGAATTTGATAGTCACGTCGGATTCCGCTGTCAAAACACGAAAATGCTACAGAATAGAACTACAGCCTGTCGATTCTGTCGACATCTCACCGTGGTCACTTAGGTGGAGTGAACGACAAGTGAGATGTCAAACCATACAAATAAGATGGAATCAACCGGCTTGTCTTCGATTTTGAGGATGTTTTTAAAAATAATAAGTCGAAAAATTATTTTATATTTTTCTTATTTCTAAGTTTTACAGTACTTTCATGTATCTGCCTAGCTTTTTTTTTGTTGATCACGGCCATATTTTTTACATCTTGGACAGTCGTTATGGGTAGTCAAAAGTCAGAATATCTGACACTAGCCTTGGCAGGAGGTCCTATCTTCGTACCAAGGTACGGGGCTGTGGAAGTTAGACAGGCAATCGCTCAAAGTAAAATAGTTACTACTACTTACGGTTAGACTTGTCATGGTGTCGGAGTATGTTCGAAAGAGTCACCGCAGTCAATTAGTAGGAACACGAATGGGTTTTAGTCAGCAAGAGTCTGACGCTCCGCTCTACCTAGAGCGGTTGGAGTCATTTGATGATTTCACATCCTTAAAAAAACAAAATTATATTAGGCCGCGGACACAACCTCAGCGGCGGTGGCGGCGGCGCGTGCAGTTCCATATAAATCTATACATTTGACGTCAAATACATAGATTTATATGGAACTGCCCACGCCGCCGCCAAACCTTGGCCGCTGAGTTCGTGTCCGTGGCCTTGAACTGGAAGCTAGCTCTAATATACTTGGGAAAAGGCTATGCATTTAATGAATTAACAGGTTAATATGCAGATTTCCTTTTAAGGCCGTAAACTCGTTCGTTCTTTGCCTAAAGAATGAGCCGTTCAACGTGAGAATGCTGCCAGTCCGGGCAGGAGTAGGACTTTGACGCCTAAGTGCATATACTTTGTTTTTATTCATAATAATTGTACTTATTAAGTTATACTTTATATCAATAGTCAGCTAAACTTTTTTAAATGTGCGTTATTTGAATTTAATCATATTCATATTTCGTATTTATTTATTTGCGGTAAGGTACAAAAGATGTTAAAAATAAACTTTTAGTTAAGAAACCGTTGTAGACCCTGTTAGGGTATAGTAAAAGGTATTGTTATAATAAAACTACGTAAGTACGTATAAACTATTATTTTTATTTGTTATTATTTTTATTTTTTGCAGAAATTGCTCCAGCATAATAATATCACCAGATTTGATAGACCCTACCTTCGTATAAACAAATAATACATACCTATAAATCATTTTCACATGACAAATAAACAAACAAACAGAGCCTAGTTCAATAGCATCAAGGGTGACAATAACACAAATAATCCTAGGACATGATTGATTCAATCAATCAATCAAATCAGGCTACAGACTGAATCGCTGAGTGGAAAGGATAAGCCTAATTTATTATTTATGTGCGGCAGAATATAAAAGCGAAATAAATGAAATAGGATTTCTGAAAATAAATATAATTTAGTATTTTTTTTTTTAGTTTTGATAGACACGCGTTTAACCACTGTCTCACCTGATTGTAAGCAATGATATCACCACGTGACACTGGCAGAATAGTCGGAACCGGCTCAATTTTTTTTTTTTTAATCTTTTTTTTTTTAAATTTAGAGCTCAGTTGCCATAAATATAAAAAAAAGCAATGATATGTTCGAAGATGGAGTACGCTTGCCAAGAAGTAACTTATTCACACTTGAATGACATACTTTCAGGTTGTAGTTATCAGGAAACACAGACTCCGGCAGGGAATTCATAGTTATTAGGCTATCACTATTTATGTGTACTTTGTGAAATAAAGTTAGGGTAGTTTTTCAAACTAAATATCTTTTTGTGGCTATTTCCCACGGCGTCACTCGTGTGAAAATCGATGATTATCTCATGGGAAATTACTAGTGGGACAGAAAGTATTCTATATTATATATGCTAAAGGCCGTCTACCCGTGTTCCAAAGTTCATCTAAACGATAAATTGTCACATTATTGACAGGCTAACCTGACTAAAACTTTATCTGATGGAAAGCAATGAACTTTTTTACTATGAAATACTCTTGCCGAGAAGCAAACTTTTCACTCTTCACTCAAAAACTGCCAAAACAAAAAAGTTTAAAATATAAGGAATTTGATACGTGACATTTGTTTCATAAACACATACATTTTAGACATTAGGCCATCAATATTATATTTCCAGGCTAAGACAAAATGAGTAGAAGTAAATATAACAAAACAAAAATAACTTTCCTCTTTCCAGGGAAGATTGTAAGATAATAACAAATCATCCGCATAGCAACCATGTGGGTACTCGGGTATGGGTAGTAGACTACCCACTATCACATCAATATCAATTTCAAGCGACAAATAGATAAACAAATCGGTTCTGATTGGTTGCCCGCAGCTATTGAGTGTAGGGTGACTGTGAAGGAGTTGGTCTCAAGACACTATTGTGGTATCAATCAAAATTATTGATCGACGTCTCTGTCCAGATAACGCTGGCTAGCGCTGACCACAGCTGTTGCTCTTTCTGTTTATCGTAATGCCTATAAGTCCTAACAATATAAAGTAACAAATAGCTAGCTGTACTTCGATGGTGAACTTGGTCCAGCACATCCAGCTTTTCAATTCCTTTAAACGCAGTAATTTTAGTTAGGTATTTTGTTAAGAATATTTTTTCGTTTCTCATAATTCCATACACATTTCTAAGTTTCACTGTTCAGAATCGGCTTAATTGTTTTAATTATCTATTGACCAATCATTTATACTGTGTCAGCATACTTTTTTTGTATGTTCATGGATATATTTTATGTGGTACCTACAAATATGTATTTCAAGGTCTAGTCCGCTAATTTCATTGCACCATGGTCACCGCAATACTCAGTATTGCAGATTAAATCGAACAAACAAACTGAAATGAGATTTATTTGTGTGTGTAACGCTGATTTTGTGTTTCATCACGATCTGTACTATTGCTATATTGATTTTAATTGGCCGAGTAGTTTCTTAATTGATAGATCCTTCCATTGATAAGAATTGGTACTAAGATAAGACAAATACGCGTAGGTGACAATGAATCACTCACAATGGGCCTCATCACTCTCTGCCTGCGTCTGTGTTTTCGAACGCTTATAACCCTAATCTCTTCAAAGTTAAGAGTGAACAAGCTCCTTCTGGGTAAGCTCGCTCCATCGTAGACTTAGTCTCTGTCAACTCCGACCAAGACTAGAAGTCAAAGGCAAACCACTCACAAAAAAAAGAAATGCGACTGACATGAGAATGCGAAGGCTGCTTAAAAATTAATTAATATAATTAATTAAATTAATATAATAAAAACTTCCTCAAGAGCCACTGTATTCATTGGTGAAAACAGCATTAAAATTGGTGCAGTAGTTTTTGAGTTTATCGCGTACAGACAGACAGACAAACGCGGCGGAGGGCTTTGTTTTATAATATGTAGTGATATCAATTAAGGCTTTTTCGCAATAAGCACATGTTACATTTTTAATAAGGATTTTTCCAGTTTCTTCTTCCAAGTAATTCCATGACCAGTGTCAAGGACCACGGAGAGTCATGTCAAATATTTTTTTAGAAAGTTTTTTTTACAACGCGAGACGTTAATAATTTCCTAAAAATATACAAACCGTCACTATAATTAAGACAGTTGTTATCGACCATTATAAAATGTCGCTTTGCCTGTGCTTTAAAATCAGCAACCTCACAATAACTTACTGCATTAAATATTCTCACCTCCCGGGACTTAAAGCAATAAAACCTATCGATACATCACACCTCTAAAGCCGAACAGCTCTATTACAACAACAAAGTGACAAAATAAAATCGATTCGATCGTATCGCGGTAATATTTCAAAATCGAATCGAATTCCTTTAAATTGGACTCGATTACAGGTAGTAATTTGAATAAATAAGGGTTGGTTAGGGCGTGGCTGTAAATTCTTGTCTCATTTAATAATTCTTGTTATCGAGTAACTATTGGTATCGATTTCGAAGAGTTTTGTTAGTGATTAGCTTGGATATAGTGCTCTTAGGGACTGAAGTAATTCTGAAAGATTTTAGGGTGCAGTTTTACTTTTGTCTGAATCAATAACGGCCTGCGTGTTTACCCTGTATAGCGCCACAGAAACATACAAACGTACGTACAACTCTGACTGATAAACACAGCACCTACCCTCCTTTGCGTTGCGCAGTCGGGTAAAAATTAATGTTAAGAACTCTTTTGTAAGGGGTAAACATTTTTAATATATAGTATTTTTATTCCGTGCATAATTTAGTTGTAAAAACCTTTCAAATAATATATATAAGCATAAGTTTTAATTTAGAGATACTCTGAAATAATGAATTAGCGCAGATTTTCTATCTAAATATATACATGCATAAGTTTTAATTTAGAGATACTCTGAAATAATGAATTAGCGCAGATTTTCTATCTAAATATATATAAGCATAAGTTTTAATTTAGAGATACTCTGAAATAATGAATTAGCGCAGATTTTCTATCTAAAACAATGGTCCTACAATTCTCAAACCCAAAACCAGCAAAATAAAAAAACCCTTAAACGACCACTTTACATATTCTTTTTTTTATTCAAAACGGGGAAGCTCTTGGCCCAAATCTCACCTGATGGAAAGTGATGATTAGGCCGAAGATGGAAGCGAGTTTCACCCGGAATCCTCTAACATAGAGGAACTGGCTATCATACCTCTAATTGCCAGAACACAACAATGCTGTTAACATTGTTGTTATGGCGACAGACTTAGACATGATGGTGGTAGCTTGCCAGGCGGACTTAGAAGTCCTACCGCCAACCAAAACCGAGCAAAAAATTTGCCCCCGCTGGGAATCGAACCCGGGACCTCTGGGTCTGAATTGGGTGGTATAACCACTAGACCACGGAAGCGGTTAGTATCACCTGTTTAGCACCACCCGGGGACCACGTGTAGGGATTTGCTGAAGGGTATTCTCCTACGGACGCGGGTGACTCGGCCCCCAAGATATTCCACAAAAACCATTCGACTACCGATAGAGAACCCCTATTAAGTCCGAACCATGCCGTTTTATGTTATAATTCCCCCATAAACTTACGCGGACAGGACTATCATGGTAAGAGGCCCAACGAAGCGATTCTATTGGCCACTATAAAGGTGGGTTTACACGGGCAATTAAAATGGATCAATTATAAGAAACTAGCTGACCCGTGCAACGTCGTCTGCGTCACATTTTTCATTAGTGCTCCGCTGCTTAGCGTGATGATATATAGCATATAGCTTTCCTCGATAAATGGGCTATCTAACACTGAAATATTTTTTCAAATCGAACTAGTAGTTATTGAGATTAGCGCGTTGAAGCAAACAAACAAACAAACTCTTCAGCTTTATATTATTAGTATAGATACTGGCCGATTGTGATGTGATAAAATATCAAGTAATTTACGCAACGGCGACAAGCGTCAATTTGGAGAAATGTTATGCAATAAAAATAGTTATTTGTTGATATGAAGACTCTAAAGAAGTAGGTAATACTTTAATTCACTAGTATGAAACGTAGGTACATGTACGAGAAAAAAAAACAAAACTCAGAGACAGCAATGAGTCAATTAAGAACAATACTGTAGAAAAAGACGTCACATTTTATTGAAATTGCTGCTTATTGCTCCACTTCCACATGTAGGTATTGCCGAGCAATAATTACTCAAAACATTGCCCGTGTGAAGGCACCTTTACAAGATGGCGGTCGATAACGCCTTCTGATTTTATGGGATACGATCATGGGGTTTCAAGACATGGGTTTATGGGTTTATTTGTGATTTTCTATGGTATTGTTTTATGGTGTTTTGTAGGTTTATGAGGCTTTGTAATTTTGATGATGTAGGTACGAATTTGAGGCATACTGTCGCCTGATACCATCAATTTTGAAACAAAGCTATATTTTTTTATAAAATGAACAATTAATCTGAAGTTTCCCCAAAACAGCATAATTAAAATTTTCTGGATAGCTAACTGTAAATAAGCGACAAAAATACATGGGAAAGCCCTCAAAGAGAGGTAACTTGTATCTATACTAATATTATAAAGCAGAAGAGTTTGTTTGTTTGTTTGTTTGGTTGAACGCGCTAATCTCAGGAACTACTGATCCGATTTGAAAAATTCTTTCAGTGTTAGATAGCCCATTTGTCGAGGAAGGCTATAGGCTATATATCATCAGACCAATAGGAGCGGAGCAGTAATGAAAAACGTTACGCAGACGACGTTGCACGGGTCAGCTAGTCTAAAATAATTTATTTGAACGCCCTTTGCCCTCTCCTCGCTTTTGAGGTCATGCTTTATGCAAAATGGTAATCATAAGCTCGTCGAGTCGAAGCTCAAAAGTCTTGAGCATCGACACCGAGTTGCTAGCCTGACGGTTTTCTACCGGTTGTATCTTGGGGAATGTGCGACGGCATTGCATAATTTAATTCCGCCAAGCTCGTTCCATAATCGGACCACAAGACGAACGGCGATGCGCCACCGGTACATGGTGGACATCCCACCTACACACACAAAACGTTTTGGGAGTACATTCATAGTGCGTACAGCAAAGGAGCGGAATTCCCTGCCGGAGTCTGTGTTTCCTGATAGCCACAATCTGGGAGTCTTAAGTCAAGAGTGAATAGGTTACTGCTAGGCAAGCGTGCTCCATCTTAGACAGCATCATCGTTTACAATCAGGTGAGATAGTGGTCAAACGCGTGCCTATCAAAAGTAAAAAAAAAAAAAAAATGTTAAGGAAAAATACTTTATACAATATTGATTACACATATCTGTTTTATATATCGGCCAAGTGCGAGTAGGACTCACCCACGATGGGAAGCCGTATGTTACACCTTTTTTATTATTTGTCGATATAGCGGCAAAAGTAATTCACAATCCATGAAAATTTCAACTGTCTACCTATTACGGTTTTTGAGATACAGCCCGCTGACTGACGGACAGACGGACGAACGAAAGGACGGATGGACGGACATGTGAACAGCAGAGGCTTAGGAATAGGGTTCCGTTGGTTACCCTTTGGGTATATAACCCTAAAAATTAACACGCGTATTACAGGATGTTTGTAATTTAATAACAAAATAAATTGTGTAAATTGTAAATAAATGTAAGATTTGTTATTGGACCGAATCTCTTGGACTTTTCAAACAGAGGAGAGAGATGAAATTGAACATTAATATAATTAAATTAAAACTTTTGTTCCAGACAAAGTTTGAGCTTTGTTAATAGGGTCGACTGCCAGCGTTTGATTAAATACAGGCTGTTGGTTTTAAAGTTTAATATTTCAATAAATTATTTGCTCTGATTTTTATTCAGATTGATTATTATCTGATACAAAAACACTTAACGCATTACACCTAAAAACACTGTAAAATTTGTAAACTAAATTATATTATTTCAAAGATTAAAACACTTGTAACTCAATTAATTATCTACTTAGTAAAAGTAAATTTTGTAGCTAAAAATTTTTTGTACTTAGAAATTATTTTATATTTTGTAGTGTTTTGTTTGGAATTCGGTTATATTTTTTTGTAAAATAAGTTCTTTCACTATTATTTGTGAAACTTGAACGAGTTCTACATCTACGCAGACATTGAATAAGCAAAAATGCTCATAAAATAAAAACTACTGAGCCAAACCGAATCAAATTTGTTTGTATGTCTATTGTAATTTTATGTGTATTTACTTAGATTATAATTCATTGTTTTAGTTAAGTTAGTACCTTAAGTATGTTTTAAGATTCCCCTCTGCTTTTTGACACACTGTGTCTACATTTCTTATTAAATTCTTCTGTCGCAGGTCTGCTCATTACTCTGCACAAAATTTTCTTTTTAAGTATATTGTGTGTACATAAATAAATAAATAAATTTTTACAGGACCAAACGGCAATTATGCGTCGCACTACTACTACTACTACTACTACTAAATAATCACAGAAATCGGATCAAAAACCTCGGAGTAATCGATGTACATACATAAAAAATACCCAACGTAAATTGAGAACCTCCTCCTTTTATGGAAATCGGTTTAAAACAGAGAGTCCAGCTCAGCAACTACTAAATAGTTACACAAAAGAAACTACAACAAATATAAAACAACCTGTACCAACGTCACGAAGCATAAAATTAATTTCAAAGCTAGACATAGTGATAATTAAATGAAGAAAATTTTATATGATTCGGACGAGTCCATTATAGTTTACAAAGACTTCATCTCAGAAATATTTGTTTGAGACAGACCCTTATAATTTTATTAAATTAAGTAGTTCATGTTTTAGTAGCTAGTTGTAGTATCTTTGTAAGAATCTCTTTGTCTTTTTAATAATATAAAATCTGGTCACGAAATACTAGTAAGATTTTGCAATCATGAAGATAATTTCATTGAAACACACTGTATGTGTCACGTAGGGAATACTCAATACTCATATTTTTAACTGCTTAACTTTTTAAAAACAAATTCTTCAGCTTTATAATACCTGACTCGTGGCCATTTCGCTGTGCGGTATTTTTCGGGTTAATATTATAGCCTATGACACTCAAAAATAACGTGCTTCCTGTGTGCAAAAGAATTTTCAAATGGGTTCAGTAGATCCAGAGGTTACCCCACACAACCTCACAAACTCGCAAATACACAAACTCATAAACTTTACCTCTTTATAATATTACTAGCTTTTTCCCGCGACTTCGTTCGCGTACATCCCGTTTTTTCCCGAACCCGTGAGGAATTTCGGGAAGCCCTCAACTAATGCTCCCCCACACTACCCAAGGAACCTGGTAAGACTATCTTTAAGTAGGTAGCCTCCTCACTTTTCCCGAAGTTGATCGAAGTTGAGCGAATACGATAGTGTGGAGGGGCACTTCGCTTCGCCTCGGGCGACTTCCAGTTGTTGTCGGTTTTTGCGCCCGAGTCAAAGGACTCGAAGTTCGAACACGAAGCGTCTGTCCACACTACTCGGCTCACTTCGGCTCACTTCGGTTCGCGTCAGCCATAGTAAATACGCACGTATTTTATTAAGCGAGAGTGCACATTGCAACGGCAGTTGCCACATGAACGTTATCCATTATGCCTATTGTGAGGGGAACGGGGGGAACGGGTGACTGAGCTCCTCGCGAAGTTGCTCGAGGTGTGTGGACACCTACTTCGGACTTCGGTCAACTTCGGAGAGCACTTCGCCTCGTGCAACTTCGGAATAGTGAGGAGGAAGCATTGCACTGTATAGACTCATTCTCTTTTGCATTGTATAATTTTACTCATAAATTATTTCGTAACGAATGTAAACATGATTTTGTCAACAATGACAACTGGTTTAAAAGAGTGTCCATGGAGTTTCTTGCACGTTCTTCTCCACAAGATCTACTCTTTGGAACGTGCAACTGCCGCGCTGGAGACAGAGAAGCCCGTAAAAATATATGAAAATTGCAATTTAAGCCGAAACTTTTATCACTTTGTCTATACCACACTCTCAGAGCTGTTATATCTCTAGTGAAGGCAAATCGCCATTTTCGTTTTTGTCAACAAATAATTATTGCTTTTACCATAATTATGTTAATAGCTGTTTATGTCTCACGTTACTATAAACTCTATAAAACCATTGAATTCGATCATTTTCATATTCTAGCGTTTTTTGCCGAGAGATTGTGAACGGACAACTAGCGACTTGTGAAACAAGTCATTAAAAATAACAAAAAAAAAAAACAAAAATCAACTTTCAAAGTTGATTTTAATTTCATTATCGTCATTGCTGAGATAATGTCACTGTATTTTGGGCTCCCGAACTACGTTAGTAACTTAGAGGCGACTGTTTTGTTTCGTTTACATGGGTTTGATTTCGCAGTAAACATTGATACCGCCACTTAAATCATTTAAGCTTAACATATAATTGAAAACGACTTGTGTGTTTTTACCAACTTGTGACTTTAAATAATCTAAGGGATTTTTATAAAAGTACCTACCTAGATATCTTCGGAAAATCCGAGGTTTCAAAACAGACAAACATGCCAAGAAAAAATTTAGTTTTCGTGAAAAACGAGGAAAAATTGTTCCAAAACAATGTATTTTCACTTTATTACTCTTACTTAGTCGTGATTTAAACAGTGTAAACGGAGCCAAGCGCCGATTAGTAGTACACTTGGCGCGATGCCGAAGTGTTTTCACATATTTTCAGGTTTAAAAACTATTTTTGTTGCAGTTTCTGCTAAATAGGTCATTTGACCACTTGAACTAGAAGCTGAGCCAACTGTTCCGATTTAAGTTGAGTTTTTTTGGGGATTTAAGACCTGGACTTGTGTCCGAGTTAAAGTAGTTTGTGAAGGAGATGGCCATTGTGATCTAACTAAAATATCCTGATTTTGAGCCTTGGTGAAAAAACGGACTTGACCACCTCGACAATATAACCCTCAAAAAGCTGATCAGACATGAAGTTCATCATCTCGTTTTCTAGACTAACGAAGCACGTTAAATTAAAACGCTCTGCAAAACATGTAGCTATATGCCTATTTATAGATATCTCTAAATCGTACAACCCAATTTCGATCAAACATCAATAAAAATTACAACAAGCGAACAATTAATATCTACGCTCAACATATTATTAAAGACTAGAAATATATTAAAAGCCCTCTATGTCAAAGCTCAATTGGTACGACATTAATGAATTTGAGGTTTTTGAATCGCTTTGCTGATCCATGAACCAATATTATTAGCGGTTGACATTAGGGTAAAATTAGATCCTTTGAAGTCTAACACACAGAAATACATTTTATTACAGTAGAATAAGATTTTTTTGTCACAAGGAGTCCATGCTCAGAGCCGGGAAGTATGGAAGATTTTATATTTGTTTTGATGCATAATAAATATAATAATGCATTTTTCATTGCATTCCAGGGTGTGGTCGAATATGGTTGACTGGTAGAGAATGCCTATGGCATTTAGTCCGCCTCTGTACATTTGTGCTTAAAGTGTTAAATAAAATAAATTAACTAATAAATAAAATACCCCAAACCTGGGGTACAATGGAACAGCGGGAAGGTCTTGATATGAATTCGTTTCTAATAGCTGGTATTTAGGTTAAATTGAAAATATTAGACTAAAAAAATGATGGTAAAGTATATCGAAATAAAAAAAATACGTTGAGGTTATGACCATAGTTTTTTTTAAATTAAAATCATTTCCATTCCATTACACCCCGCTTGTCAATTTATCCCATTTATCTATTAAGGCTGTATAACAACTTCGACCGATAGACGCGGGGCATTATTGAAAAATGTGGCGCAGACGAAGTTGCTCGGGTCAGTCATAAAATTAAAGAGAAGCAGTGGAACTCTCTGCCTGCGTCTGTGTTTCCGAACGCTTACAACCTTAATCTTTTTCAAAGTTAGAGTGAACAGGCTACTTCTGGGTAAGCTCGCTCCATCGTAGACTTTGTTTCTGTCATCTCTGAACTAGACAAGATTCAAGAGCAAACCCATTACAAATAAAAAAAAGTAAATTTTTATTTTTTTAAACAAAAAAAGTACTAGTTAAAATTCCAATTCTGTTTCCAATGTCAAAAGCTCCACTTATTGTGTAACGTTAACTAATGTAAACACGTACATAATAAATCTACGACTTTTCACGACCATTTATTACGACCTATTTAGATAGAAACCTATTATTCCAAAGGGTAGAACGGTAATAAATAGCCATAATATATTATGTTTTCAAATAAACCTTCGCGCCTTCGGTTGATATTCTGCTGGTGAACTTACCTGAAAAAAAAGAAAATTACCTGATAAGTATTTTGAATTTTTAGATATACCGTCAAAAACACAAGACCTGCCGGTCGATTATGTCGACATCTCACCGTGATCACTTAGTGGAGTGAACGACAAGTGAGCTGTCATGCCATCTTGTTTGAATGGTTTGACAGCTCACTTGTCGTTCACTTCGCCTAAGTATTCACTTCGCCTAAGTGTTCACTTCGACATGTTTACGAATCGCTGTACGCACTCATTTTCAGTTACGGCGCAGATACTGCTCAGTAAGTGATTTTCAAATGATCATCACGGCTATAGATGAAAACTTACATTTTTTTGCCAAAAAAAGGGGAAATTCTATTTTATAGCCATTTGATTTTTTCATGCATAATTTTAATGTCAATAAGTTACTTAAGAACACTTATGTTAAGGATCTGTGATTATGCCATTATGTGAACCTGAGACATATTTGTAAAACTTTTTCCTGACTTCATTCCTTGTTTCGGACTGCAACAGTTTCTAAAACGGGTCTGCAAACCTAAATCCTACACTCAAAATACTGTGTACTAAATCAAAACTTGTTCCATTTAAGTTGAATCCAAACGATTTTGTTTGTAACATGTGTTTTAGGCTAAAGTTGAAATAAATACTGACCTGAAAGTTTGATGAAATTAATTACTTGTGTATTTCATATTTCGCATGTTATTCAAGCTTTGTTCTAGAAATCTGGATACTGAGTATAATTAAAATGAAAACATTATGTGGATTTGTTATTAATCTGCTCCGTTTAATTATTTCTAAAACATATGTATTACTTTGTGGGAAATAAAACGTGATTTTTTTAAGCCTCTGCTGTTCGTCCATTGGTCATTCATTTTTATAATAATAAAAATTTAAACCCATGAATGCAACTATTTTTTTTAATGGAAGAAGAATTTTGCTATGGTAAGCCATTGAGTTTTTGTCTTCTTTTCCTGGATCTTAGAACCATTGGTAGGTCATTCATTTTTATAATAATAAAAATTTAAACCCATGAATGCAACTATTTTTTTTAATGGAAGAAGAATTTTGCTATGGTAAGCCATTGAGTTTTTGTCTTCTTTTCCTGGATCTTAGAACCCATTGGTACCCATAGTACCCGAAAACCGATGGAATAAAGTTTGAGTAAAAGAGTTGTGTAACTATTTTTGGTGTTCAATAAAATACATTTAAATTTCAAACAACCCAAATATCTAGAACTCATTCACAAACTTTAATGAACAGCACAAAAACTATAGGGGACAGTTGAAACTGAATTAAAATTCAGTTTCTAATGAAATCACCAATAATGTATTCCGACCTTAATAACTAACCCGCTGGGAGAGCATAAAGTGCAAAAGTTAACACAACTACCACCACACAGATATGCGCAGAAATACCATTTGGTTCAAATTGGGAATTAAAAATAAGAAACCGAGAACTCAGACCAATAATTGGTCTGAGACCGAGAAATAACGTTTTTAGCCTATAATGTTGAGATAAATATTTTGTTACAGCGTTTAATAAATCTGCCATTCCCTACTAACCGCATGCAGCTGAAGTGTAAAACGTTCTTTTTTTTTTGTAATTAAGTTAGAGTTACTCGTATAGCTAGTTTGTTTTTTAGGCAGAAGCATGTCTGCTCTGTAGCAAATACCTATTAATCCTACGTATCACTACATATTATAAATCAAAGTCCTCTGTCTGTCTGTTCGATAAACTCAAAAACTACTGCACCGATTTTCATGCTGTTCATTACCAGTGGATAGAGTGGTTCTCGAGGAAGGTTTTAGTATATAATTTGTCAAGCGGGAAAGCCGCGGGCATCAGCTAGTAATATAATAAATTCGAAAGTATGTGAGGAAGGATGGATGGATAAAAAGATGGATGTTTGTTACTCTTTCACGTCAGAACGCCTGAAAAGATCATCATGAAAGGCACAGAGTTAGATTATAATCCGAATAACACATGGGCTACTTTTTATCCCTAAGTATCACGCGGGCGAAGCATAATGTACTGTATTATCGAAATTGGCCTTCTGGAGTCCATCTCCACATTCCCCAACTGCCTGCATCGAAATGAAGAGACTTTGTTAATAGTGCCATATTTACCCATTCACTGGGATGAATTTGGGTCGCAATTTGTGGGTGGCAACATTTAGATATGTGTGAATGTTCTGTATCGGCCGCCATTTTGGTTTAGTTTACATTATTGTCTAGTTTTAATGTAGGGATTAAAATAGGAATAGGAATATTGTTGTCTAGATTATATAAGTATTTGTTTGTAAAACAAGTTTATGTATGTACTTCTGTGTGTTTACGATTTTGGTGATCCTGTAAACGCGTTAATTGCCTGAAGTTCGTGATAAATAAATGTTTTTTTTTAAATGTCTTATAATATATAATTTTGATGAATATTATCGCGGTTTAAGCACCATCTCTTCCTACCAATTTGTACGCCACGATATGCGGCTGAACATGTTAGAACTTTTTTCTGTACTTCATTGTTATCTATTGCATGTATCATGTTCACCATGTTTAAACAAATAAACTTTATTTACTTACTTACATACTAAGCCTCCGCTGTATGGCCGTCCGTCCGTCTGTTTGTCAACGGGCTGTATCTCATGAATCAAAATAAAATATATGTTCGAAAGAGTCACCGCGGCCCTGGAACCCAAACGGCACTAGGAGGAACACGGATGGGTTTAGTCAGTAACACTCCCTTCTGCTCCGCCCAGAGCGGGAGGAGCCATTTGATGTTTTTTTTAAGGATCCTCATCCTTCATTAATCGCACTTGGCCATTTTTTTTAAGGATGTCCTCATATCCTTAAAAAGCTGGCCAAGTGCGATTCGGACTCGCGTGCAAAGAGTTCCGAACCAATTTAATTTTTTAACGTGTTTATTTAACACTACAGACTTTTTATAGGCTTTCCTGTTATTTCTAGACATAGGACTACTATCTCCTTTTTTTAATTTTAGGTCCAGTTGTTTCGTAGATAACAATGGAATGTATGTTTTCGTCTAATTTCTTGAATACCATCAAAACCTTTTATTTAAAAAAATATGAATAAAAATATAATTAAGACCCCCACAGCCCTTTAATTTGATATAGGTATGACACAGTATTGTTCAAAACTCTTTTTTTTTAGTTTGACCCCCAAAAGTCACCCCTATACTACAAATTTAATAATTTATGTAACGTGTCCGTGTTTGGGTCATAGAAGTCCATATGTGAACCAAATTTCAACAAAATCGATCCCGTGGATTCAGTGAAAACTGGCTGTGATAAATGGACAGACAGACAGACACCCAATCCTATAAGGGAGGAGGGGAGGGGGGTTTTTGTTCGGATCTCAATTCAAAAAATCCCTGTTTTGTTGCAATTTCGGCAACCCTGATAAGTATAAGAAACCAAAGCCAACCCAATCCTTTTGAAGCCGATTCACATAAGTCTAGACCAAAGGTTTGAGCCTTAGCATTTAATATATGAAAACTTAATACGTTTCTTAATTATATGTGCTTGATGTGGGTCACAGACATTAATTTTAGGCTTTAAAAGCAATACTAGACGAGATATTTAGACTTAGAATAATCCTAGGCTTATTAAACCAGATTATTTTTAAACACTGGCGAGCAAAAATTTCTATTCCATTCACGATCTACCCATTTCATCATTTATTTATTTATTTATTTATTTATTATATACTAATATCATTCATCATAATCTCATAATCGCCATCTTTGTATTTTTTTTTTTTCATAACTTTTGTGTGTAACGTGTGTCGAAAATGTACAAATGACAGAGGGGACTACAGGTTTAAGGCATTGTTCGGACCAAACGTATTGTCGGCCGCTGACAGTCAGCGCACGTTACGCAGTTTATCGCTTTTCCATAAATACAAAGGAAATGTTTCAAAATGGGCCAGGTCTATGTACACTACCTCATAAAAAGAGAAAAATCCGTAAAATTCGAGTAAAATACAAATAATTAATTTAAGTGTTTACTGTTGTGGAAGTTTATTCATGTTTATAAATTACTTCTATCGATTCTCAACATGGCGTCGCACCGATTTAAACCATAGATTATAGAAAGATAATTGTCAGCCGTCACAACAATGTCACTTCAGCTTCAGACACTTTCGTCTCGTTGTCGGTAAATAAATATGTCAGGAATAAATGTCAAACGACATTAATCAAACAAATGACAGCTTACCGCCATTACTGGTTTTGTTGTGTGTTGCAATTTCAAGTTAATTTTTTTGTGCTTTACCAGCAAACAAAGCTATTTTAAAGAAATTGGACAATTGAAAACTGTATTAAATGTATTACCCTATTTTTTTGTATGGTGTACAAGGACCTGGCCCAGGCTCCAAATATTTTGGAACATCTCTTTTAAATTCTCGTTCACACCGAACCGAACGTATTGCGTTGTCGCTGACTACCGCACAGTGAGCATACTCACAGTCGGCCGCGCAGACAATACGTTTGGTGTGAACGATGCCTAACGCGTTTTCAGAAGCGCGCAGGAAATTCGCTATGTTATGTATGGTCACCCATCAACGGACGTACCTTGGAAAACGTAGCTTAACCTCGAAGAGCGTCCAGTGCGGCTGAATATGTTTCCACGTGCTCTAAGCGTTTCCAAACGTCTTTTAAAATGCGCACAGCAAAGGAACTCTCTACCTGCGTCTGTGCTTCCGAACGCCTACAACCCTAATCTCTTCAAAGTTAGAGTGAACAGGCTCCTTCTGGGTAAGCTCGCTCCATCGTAGACTTTGTCTCTGTCATCTCTGACCAAGACAAAAGCATCTCACAACAAACCCATCTCAAAATAAAACAAACGCAACGAAGTAATATAAAATCGTGGTGATCTGGAGTGGCGACCGCGTAACGTAAGCCGCAACGTTGGAAGGCCTCCCACAAGGTGGACCGATGACCTGGTGAGGGTAGCGGGTAGCTGATGGATGCGAGACGTACAGGACCAGTTGTTGTAGCGACTCTTGGGGGAAGCCTATGTCCAGCAGTGGACATCTTTCGGTTGATATGATAATGAATTCAAAATGATTACAAAGCTCAATACAACGCGTTTCAAATGAGAATTGGAACGTCAATGGCCTCTATCCGTCAAATGTCTCTTAAAAAGTACGATTCGCTAGGAAAACTTAGCCAATATGAAAATCAATGACGGTTTATTTTACTTTGTTTAAATAAGTCTTAAATGAAATGTAAATAAAAACGTTCGTAAATGAGCTAAATATAATAATTTACAGCTATGACGTCACAATATGGCGCTAAGTCGATCCTATTCTTATTTGAAACGCATTGTACTCAATTGCCGACAAAGCTCCCAAGTCTTAACTCCCGCAGCGCCTTACCTTATATTAATCCCTTCGAACTTCCGAGCATTCCAAAATTAAATTCAAAAACGATTGGCCGTACTTATATAAACATTACAATATATTTATGTACATTTTCTTAGTCATTTTGTCTCAGCGTGTGATTTTTATGGCACATTGTTCAAGATTGTATCTTTATTTTCGTTTGATTTTATAAATAAACGCCAAGAAATGTTTCTGCTGGTTTGTTTGAGAGTATTTTTATGATATTTTGACGTTCGTTTGTTCATTGTATATTGAACTGCTGTACGGACGTATAAATATGTGTTTTGTATTTTATTTCCTATTTTTGTTTGTGTGGGTGTGAAGAGGTCATCCACAATTTCGTAATACGCTAGGCAATAATTTGTTTGCCTTCTTATTTCTTCTACTGCCTTTCTCATTAGCTGATCATTGGCTTGCCAAATATGGATGAAGATTAAAATGGCCTTAATTCTAAACTGTTGAGACACCAAGTTCCGTACATCCCTCATTACATATTCGCCACAGCATCTTGGTAACATGAATGAAACTTCTCAAATATTTGAGTATTCCTATCACAGAGTAACGAAACTACTAGACAGACTGCAAGACACGACATTGTCACAACTTTCCAGACAAAGCTAGCGTGACAGTGAGTGACGTTTACTTACAGAATTTGACAGCTCGTGACAGTTCTGACTAGCAAAATGACAGCCAAAATTTCTTCTCGCCACTATTGCGTCTCGAGTACGCAAACGGAATGAACCGTTGTACTCGTGATTGCAAGCACGAATTCTGAGCGTAGAATCCTGCAGCCTGATTGCGTTATACAAGTACACATTTTCTTTCATTTTGTCATTTCAACAGTATTCTTGCATATTTACGTTGTAAAGCAGAAATATTTAAAAAAATACGAAACCATGAATCTGGATTACCTTGACTTACGAAGTGGGTGCTGGGTTTAATTTTCTGGTAGTGCAAAGTGGTACTGTTAAATAGGTAACTATGGTTAGCACACAAAAGTGTACACTATAAATCTGAATCTGAGATTTTATGGAACGGATTAAACTAATTGAAACAGATTAGCCAAGGCTAACCTCCGTTGAGATTGACCATTGTGAATAGAATTTGATCGGGATGTTAACAAAAAATAGTTAGGGCGTATCTATTCGCTGTATTCCGTATTCTATGGTATCAAGACGTGCGTCAGCTATGCAGTAAACATGAAGTTTGCACTTCGGAACAATCTGTGGTCTGCACGGTGGTGTAATTACATTGTTTACAAGAAATTGTGGGGTTATTAATAAGATACACCTCTACATGGCGCTTGCAACAGTGCCGAAATATCGGAAACTCGCAAATAAAAAGTTATATGGTAGCAATCCCGGTGTTAACTATTCTAAAGAGGTAAGAAAAACTGTGCATAATAGATTCGTTAAAGTTAAGCAACTATTGTTGCGGTCAAGTTTCGTATGGGTGAGCAGAAGCTTAGATTTCCTGGTAGAAAAAGAGTGAGTATTTGATTCGATGACGTTGCAGCACTATTAGATTTTTGTTAAAAATGCTTGTTACCTTTAATGTGCATGCAATGTTGATGATCCTAATTAATAAATAATCTGTAGGTGTTAAATGAGGGTTCCGTCATCCCATCCTAGTATCTTTCTTATTGCATACAATAAAATACAAACGAAGGTAATGCAGTGCGTAAGGTAAATACAAATGTAAAAAGACAACTTATATATATCATCGGAAAATGAAAAACTCCGTAAGATTGTAAAATATCGCGTGAAATTCTAAGCTTTTTTTTCCTAAATAAGACACGGATATATTGGAAATTATTGAATTTAGATGGGAGTACCAATAATTATTTCTAACATCAAACCGCAATCTCAGGCTATTTTCAGAACCTCACCTACAGTAAATTAATTATTCATAACAGCCGATCCATTCAACAAGTACTACTAAATACCTCATAACATATTTAACACCCCGATAACCTATCAACCTAGGTAATAAAACAGGTTCTAAACATAGCCCCAGGCAACTGGTATTAAACCTATAACTGTGCCATTTTTCATTCGATATCATAGAACGCCCGATAGGATTACATTGGCGGCTATGCATGCAAAATGTAAATGCGTTTGATCGTATGATAAAAAACGCAGAAGGTTTATTTTAAAACTTACTGACTGCACAACTTCGTCTGCGTTTAATTTTTACAGGCAAATGCTCGTCAAGTCAGGAAGACAGTATTGTAATGCAATGCTCAATCGAATCTGAAATGTTACATTACAGACGAATGCTCGTCAATTCAGGGAAATAATACTATAATACCGCGTGTATCTGACATCGACGCACAAACGATTTCCATGGGTCCAGGGCATGATTCTGGACACCCTGGACTTAGAATTTTTCATCGGCTTTTTTCTCATTTTTTTCAAGGGTTTTTTTACTTTAGACTGCTCATAATCGTTATTCTGACCTAACCCAATGAGATTTTTAATAAAAAAATAATTAATTAACTACTTTCACTAAAAAGAGCAATCTGAATAAAACCACAAATAGATATCAGCTCAGCTGAGCTGATACCTAGTTGTGGTACTCTTGAAAAAAATAAAAAAATGAGAAAAGAACCAACGAAAAATTCCAACACTGTTTATGCGTCGATGTCAGATACACGCGGTATAATGCTCAAAATAAAAAATGAAAAACTACATTACAGACGAATACTCGTCAAATCTTGTGTGTCAGAATGGCTGGTTGCCTGTGGCTTTGGTCTATGAGAGTTTGGTCAGGGAGGCAGTACTGTAATATAATGCTCAAAATCGAATTTGAAATGTTACATTACAGACGAATGCTCGTCAAGTCAGGGAGGCAGTACCGTAATGTCATACTCAAAAACTAATCTGAAATGTTAAAAAACAGACAAATGCTCGTCAAGGAAGACAGCACTGTAATATAATGCTCAAAATCGAAGCTAAAATGTTACATTGCAGGCGTATGCTCGTCAAATCAGGGAGGCAGTACTGTAATGTCATACTCAAAAACTAATCTGAAATGTCACATTACAGACGAATGCGCGTCAAGTCAGGAAGACAGTACCTACTGTAGTATAATTTTCAAAATCTAAAATATTACATTACAGGCGAACGCTCGGAGTGAGGGAGCACCTTAAGATAGATTCTATATCGATAGCGAGTTTCTGGACAGAAATGTCTAGAAAAATATAAACATTTCGTTTAATAAAAATAAAAAACTTTTGAGCACTAAAAAGGTTATAACGTTTAGGGCCTCTTTCACCACCCTTGAGTAAAGTATCGAGTAGACTAATCGCCAGTTAAAGTCATACGTAACTGCACGTGTCAATTTCACGACGTTCGAGTAGCACTAATCAATGATTAAACTGACCAGTAACTTACTTGCCACATCGTCTGCCAATTAGCGTGTTTACTTGACGGTTAACAAATTTTCACTATACATTTTTGGAAATATCTCGAAAACCATAAGTCCAATCAACTCAATTCTTTTTGTAAAAGTGGTTTTGGGTCAAGACCTTTATTTTAAAACTAATTTCAAAACCCTATCACTTAAAACAAAAAATCACATTTTCAATCTACGTAATTATTCACAATACAAAAACCTTACATCTAAATTCGCATTTAAACTAGAATCCTACTAACAAAACCTATGATGCGAAAATATCCTTATAACACGAATTAGAGAATGCTAAACCTAATCTAATCTGATTCCATTAAAATTCTAATTAGTTTTCCTTACAATTTCCTTGTTTGATACGGTCGCGTCCACCATTACTTGCGCCTATGGACGCGGACGGGGTGTTATCGCCGACACTAATACAGTTTGGTATTTCTGTACAAGTGAAAAGTTTGCACTTCTATCTCTTTTAACTTTATCCATGATAATTTATAAAAAAAAATCCACACGCAATAATTTCCTAACCAAAAACACAACAAACAATACACAAAATGAAATGACAAATGACAGCTAACCTAACAATGACATTTGACGCGTAACGTTGACGTAATATTGAACGAATGCAACGTATGATTTGTTAAGTCATTCACTTAACCGGTAAGTTGTTACTCGAAGCTTTATTTTCGCTTGTGAAATTGACAGAAGATACTCGTAAGTTTTACTTGCCGATTCACTTTAATTGGGAAGTAACTAATCAACGCTTTACTTGGAGATGGTGAAAGAGGCCCTTAGTCTTACAACTATTATGGCGCTAAAAAAGCATTGAAGGATTGTGTGAAATAGTGAGAATAATTGTATGGACAGAAAGAAAAAGTTACCGCGATGAGATCGCCGTAAATCGACCGGAAGGTAAAAAGGCAAGATATTACATCGACCTTCAAATAATATTAACGGGTATTTTAATGGCAATTGTTCTACGTAGAACTTCTGATTATGGTTGCCTTAGTATCTAACCCATCGCTACCTCAAACACGGGGCGCGAATTAAAATGTTACGATACAATACATAGTTTGATATCGTATGATAGGTACACAGAGCTACGGTACCTCGGCGCACTGCTAGATACGGCATTTAAAACTTTCCATACAAATGACATGAGAGCCAGTGACAATATTCTAACTATGGCTATGACAACCAAAACTTGTGCCCAGTTCACCTTGCGCTAGTAATGTCGTTTCTAGTCGCTACTTCACCATGTCGACGAAGAACTGCAATGCTATTCTGAAAACATGTCGAAGTGAGAACTACGGCGAAGTGAACGAAAGTGAGCTGTCAAACCATACAAACAAGATGGAATGACAGCTCACTTGTCGTTCACTCCAGCTAAGTGAAAGGTGGATCCTTTTACCTGATGGCTGTTGTGTCTGGTGGGCTGCTCAACTGCCAATCTGCTAAACTGCCCAAGAGTTGATGTGGGGCTGTTGTATATGATTATATTTCGCGGAGATATTTTATAGCGCGATAAAGGATAAAGGATTATGTCACGTCACGTCTTTTTGTAGTTCGTAAGTGACGGGCTAGAGGAGCTCGTGCTCGGGTAAATAATAACAGTCGGGTAAATAATAACAGCCGGTTAAACAACGCTTGCCGTGATTGGTCTGTGAATGGGTGACCATCTTAACTTACCGATACTCGTGCCGAGCTTCGCTACTGTTTTGATATTCAAAATGGTTATTAGTGTGGAACTCATTCAAGATGCTGCAGTTATACTGTTAGATTTTTGTATAAACACACGTCAAGCCCATCCATAATCACGCACGGCACTGCGAGACTCGGTGCCATATCTTGCGTCTAGCCCCGCACCCACGCGCGTGTGCGCATGTTTCTCCGCTTTTAGGCGCGTGATCTGCAAGAACACGCGTGGATGCATTTTCTGTGTGTTGGACTATGCGTGTTTTCTATACAAAAGAAGATACTTACGAATGCATTCACGCGCTACGCTGTGAGGTGCGTGGCCGTGTGTTAATCGCCTTAGAGAACGTATGAGGATCCAAGCTCTATTTTCTGATACATACATACTACGATATAAATACAAAGTATGAAAGAACGCGCTGAAAATTGAAATATGTATATTTGCACGTTAAAACGAGTGGTAGTTTACAGCTTAGTTTTAATAGGTTTTCCGTGTTGTTGGCTGTAAGCACTTTGTGTGTTTCAGTATTGCAGCTTTGTTGTATAAATGTTGAATGGGAAAAAACGGTATTAATCGGTTTCAGAAAGAACTTTTGCTTGTTCAACGTATTGTAACGGCCTCCGTGGTCGTGTGATTTAGACGTTTGCCTTGTGACCCGGTGGTTGTGGGTTCGACTTCCACGGGAAGCATACTTTGTAAAATTGTTTCTAGTTTGGCTAGGACATTGCAAGCTTGAAACACCTGATTATCTATACTAATCTATACTAATATTATAAAGAGGTTTTTTTTTTAGGGATGGGAAATCATCCAATGACTCCTCCCGCTCTGGGTGTTGCGGGAGGGAGTGTCAGACTTCTACTAACTAAAACCCATCCAAGTTCCTTCATTGCTCTTTGTGTTCTGGAGCCACGGTGTCTCTTGCGAATAATCCCGCGACTCCGGCAGGCGTCGGCCCTTTCGGGCCCCTCTGTGTGCTGACTCTCTTTGAGGCGCGCGTGGAACACTAACGCGCCGTCGACACGGCCTGTCGTCACAAGACGGACGGACAGCGTGCCACCCATAGCTCGCCGTCCACAGGCCCGCGCCTACGGTGGCCGGAGGTCACCAGGTGGTGGCCCCCGACGCCCGCGGCGTCTACCACGGCGGCCGGGACGAGAGGGTCTCCTCTCTCTCTCCGCCACCTTCTTCGCTAGCATGACTGCTTCGCAGAAGGAGGCAACGGCGTCCCATTCCGTCTCGCCCCGGACCATGGCTTGGACCAGGGCCGCACGCGAGAGGTCGCCGCCGATCGCCGCTTCGAGGACACGCCCAAGCGGGGCACACATGCACCGTGTGCTCCACCGTGTCCTCCGGACGATCCCCGCAGTGGTGACACCCGGGCGTTTCCTCCCGCCCGATTCGATGCAGGCACCTCCCAAAACATCCATGTGCGGTGAGGACCTGCGTCAGGCGGAAGGTGAGGACGCTGTGGCGCCTCTCAAGCCACTATAAAGAGGTAGCATTTGTTTGTAAGTTTGTATGTAGGGGGTAATCTCAGGAACTACTGGTCCGATTTGGAAAATTATTTCAGTATTAGATAGCCCATTTATCCGGGAAGGTTATGCTATATATCATCACGCTAAGACTAAAAGGAGCATTAATGGAAAATGTGACGCAGACGAAGTTGCGTGGGTCAGTTAGTCTCTGATAAAAAGATGATTCTGATGAAGGCACGGTATAAGCCGATGGTCCCGGCCGCCAAATGGCGGTCGTTAAACCACGTCGGAGGCCCTTGAGGCGGTTTAGAAACTCTGACACTAGGGTGTGTGTGGTCGTTAGACCTCACTGCCCTCACAATAAGAAGAATAACGAAATACTCAAATTCTATAGGAACCACTCTAGCTGACCCGCAAAACTTCGTCAGTGTCAGTTGTCATTAATGCTCCGCTCCTATTGGATGTATTGTAGCTGTAGCCTATGGCCTTTCTCGATAAATGGGCTATCCAAAACTAAAATATTTTTTCATTTCGAATCCGCAGTTCTTGAGATTTGTGCGTTCAACCAAATAAACAACACCTTCAGCTTTATAATATTATTGTCTAGATTATTACTAGTAGACCACATCAATTTTTCTAGAATTTTTCCAACTATGTAGGGCGTCTGCTTCCAGCCTAACTATTTGCAACAGAATTCTAGTATTTCTTTAAAATCTACCCTAATCTCTTCAAAGTTAGAGTGAACAGGCTCATTCTGGGTAATCTCACTCCATCTTAGACTTTGTTTCTGTCATCTCTGACCTACACTATAGTCAAGAGCCAACCACAAATAAAAACAAAATAATGCAAAAGATCAAATCTTTCCTTTTTATAATATTTTTTGAAACTAAGCAACGAGCCGCACACTCATGTACCACAAAAAAAAAACATTTTATTTGACGGTTTTTTTCTTCACCGAAACTCAGTGATTTCCAGTATCAAATAAGGTACACACATCAAAAAATGTTTGTGATCACTAGCATTATTTTAACTTTATCAAGAAAAAATCTTTGTTGATGTTTTCTAGACCCTGTTTGAAAAAAAAAAAAGATCGTTATTAACAATAGGTAATTGAGTAGTTAATCAGAATGTAATTTTAACAGGAACTTAATAGAAAGAACTTGATTGGTTAAACCAAACTTAAACAGCAATATATTAATAAAAGGTTTATATTTAATATGGTATAACTCCTCTCCTGGCTCGAACACATGCGAAAATCCTCCTGGGCATGCTGAGGATCAAGTTATCCAGCATTTCTTGAGGTAACCTGTCCCATTCTTGAATACCTAGAGGCTTCCCTGAGCTCTGGCACTGTCTGCGGACGGTGGCAAATAGCTCGCTTAAGAGCCGGCAGGCCAGTCTAACCTTGTGATATCGTATTCTTGGAGAGCAGCATTGACTCGTTGAGCTCGATTTCCGAGCGCATTATCATCGACCAGTACAAATGGCCCATGGTTTAATCGGAATGGTTTGACAATTCCATCAATAGCAACTGCTTTATACATGTCTGCTGTTATGAAGCCTCGATAAGGGATAAAAGGCGTTCTAGCTCCAATCATAATACCACTCCAAAAGGACACCGATTCGCCGCCTAGCTGATCTGTTCCAGTGGCAGTTCTTTGCCTTTCACGGTCTCCTGGTCTTCTCCAGACACGGACACGTCGGTAATCTGGCAGTTTTGCCAAATGTTTTCTTCTTCATCTTCTTCATTTTGCCGAAGGCTGCTGCAATCACCGTCGTTGACATTGCCGGGTATTCAGAGACGCTCGCAAGACCTCCGTGCTTGTAATCTATGCTGGTGCAAGCAATTCCGAATAGTCTGAGTGCTAACTTTAAGCCCAGTAGCAGCCCGAACTTCAGCTTTATTTTATTAGCGTTGATTGTTGGGTCACGGGCTGCCAGCAATCTAATATAGCGCCTCTGGCCAGCAGTCCAAACAGTTGGGCGACCACTGCCGGGTCGGTCAGGTAAATTAGCCATCCCGTGGTACCTCTGCATCGTGGTCAAGACACAGGATTGGGATATAGCAACTTTGCGTGCTATTTCTCTCGTTGTGTATCCTTCTTCCCTCAAACTATTCTTGCTCCTTAAACTTCTGATAATCCTCTTGGCATTTTTTCAATTACAACTTTCCGCGAAAAAGTATTTTAAATTCGTTAAAATTATTTAAATCAGAATTCTGAATGAGCGTAAGCTAGGACTGAAAGCCTTTTTATATGGAAAAACCATTGAAATGTTTCATTGTTTTATATTCTTATTCTATATTTTTAAATAAAGAATCTAAAAAGAAGAAGAAATCATAATAAATGATCTACCGTAACAAAAAAATAACGATTTTTCAAAGTGATCGCAAACTTTATTTGATATGTCGTACATTTCAAGTTTTGAACTTTATAAAACGCATTAAAATGACGTATCAAATTATTATTCAGAATTGTGATAAATATTACAAGATTATACATTGAAAATTAATTACTGTTTTAGATACATACGGATAAGCTTAAAAATATAATAATACATTCCTTTTAATTTTCATTTCATTCGAGACTTGCAAGCCAAAAATGCTCCCAGTGATAAATTCTTTCGAGGCCCAAGCTTTGACATTTCACTCTCAATAAATCCAACATTTAAAATCAATGTTTTATTCATTCAGGCATAAAAAGAAAGAAAAACAAAAGCATTTCGATTTGAACCGGGAAGCTTTGACATCTCATTTCCCTAAAGTGCTGTTCAAGATTCGATAAAATTTTGAATCGAGCCTAATGATTCAATAGCGCCTATTTTATCCCCTTAATTTTCAATAAAAAACGTTCAATTTGCATACGCCACTTTAGGCTGCCCACAAACTTACGACTGTCGTGTGTCGTTAAACATTTTAGTGGTTGTAAATCAAGTAGAGAGCACAGAGTACAGAGATACCATGCTGGACACTGTTAGATACGGCATTTTCAAAATTTTACATACAAACCAATAGTGTCAATAGGTGTCAGTGTTTTAGTGTTTTCTGATAGACATACGACGTCTCGTAATCATTCTAACTATGGCTATACTATATACTGTATGGCTTTACTGTGGCTATTTCAACCAATACTTGACGTGCTTGATTTGCTGAATTTAAGCTAAATAAGAAGAAGGCGATGGTCAAAACTTCAAAAATATATATCGGGTGTTTTTGACAGCCCTCCGCAAACTGATAGGGTGGCTTCAGTACATCATATTAAGATGACCAATACATAAAATTATTTCAGGAACATTAAGGGAATCCAAAAAACCAGATTGGTTTTATTACCTCACACGCAATGTATCGTTACCGTGGCAAAACGCACGTAGACATCCATTGCTGTTTTTTTTTTAAATCAGCTGTTTTGTTAACATAAATGGAGTGTTGCATACAAAGAATGTAATTTTACATTGAAATAAAGGAATATCAGCAGAAAAAACGACAATATATTTTTTTTTTCCATAGAAAATTTCCAGTGGGATATGATTCAGAATAAGGAGCTGAATCAATCCTGTGTTTTTGTGGAGGGCTGTCAAAAACACCCGGTATAGGTTTGATAAAAGCTGTCAAAAAGTCACGTCATCATTCTTTTAGATATATTTTGGCATTTCGGCAATGACCATCGCTTATAGAATTACACTGTGTCCCCTAGACCTATTTCACACAGCCTTGAGGCACGCTATGTTATTGTCTTAAAAATAATTCACCTTATTGTTATTTTTCTAATATTGTTTCCATAATTTCCATAAAAATACTGGTATTCAGCTGAATCCGGTTTGACTGGCAGCCGACCCCAATGTAGTTGGGAAAAGGCTAGACAAATGATGATGGTTTCCATATTATTATGTATAGGTAAGCCAAATAAGCACGATTCCTGTTTTTTGTTCAGTGAAGAAACACACTGTGTGAAGACAAAAAAAAATAATTTTTGAGAAGACATCTCTAGCCGCTGATGGTGTGTCAATTCCATGCTCTATGGTAATAAGACATTTTAATTTTAAATAGGCACTAAGTTTTATTGTAAACGTGACTGCTCCGGTTTAGAATTAACATAGTTATTCATAGTGCTTTAATTATTTATTTTTAATCATTTTTTTCTTCTGTAATGGTTCGATGGATTGAATGTAAACACCAGTATTGTTTCCGATTTAGTTAAAAAATTGATGAGGCGATGATGTTTGAGAGAAGCCTAGGTCCAACCGTGAACTTTTTCGTCTAAAATGATAAAAGCGTCGATTCAACAAAACAAGGACTTTTTTCGATGTTGAAACGAATACCTATATGGTTATTTCGAACACATTCATAAACAACCCTTAGTAATCATAATAAACAAACTTTACATGCGCAAGAAAATAACCAGAAAAAACAAATTAAAATAATAAACAACAATATACTCAGTGGGTAACTACATTACAATAATGTTACTGAAATATAAGCCCGCTTCACAAGACGACGTACTAAACTTAAATTACGTAAGACAATCCCCACGCATTAGCGTAAGTCGTACGTCTGTAACAAGCCTTATACTGTTGGAGGCCTTTTAACCAAGCTTTATGGGTGTTGCCGCTATAAAGAAAAATATAAAACGTTGAAGTGAATAAGATTGTTATTAAAACAAATAAAAGTGTGTAGGTACTGGCTGGTTTGAGAGAAAAAAGTATTTAAAGTTAGAAAAAAAAAGTTATTTGGAGGGAAGCGACAGGTGCGTTTAGTTTGATAAAAACAGGAGATGTTTTAAAAACGATTCTAATTATGTGTGACTGGATTCTGCCAGCGGCTACACCCGCTTGATCCCTAGGGAACATGCTCCCGGGATAAAAAGTAGCCTATGTGTTATTCCAGACGACTATCTACGCATTTTTAATAAAGGATAAAAATAACAATCAATAAGAAAATTCGTACTTACATAGGTATCAACCTTTAAAACATATTAAAAATAAAATAGAAAAAAATATCTATTTTTTTTCAATTTTATTTTAAATACAAAACACGTAAAATCAATTTTACAATTAAAATATTATATTTTACTTCAGTAGTTTAATCAATACGCCAATCTTTATTTTCGGTTGTTTTTTTTTTCAGTCGCTTAACTATCTTTGAAGCCTCTAAAATGTAAGCAATTGTATTAATCAACAAATCAAAAACACCGGTGTTCTGCAGACTTGACTAAGTATTAGTCATTTATTACGTGTCCGTTTTATTCACATTTGCCACACCCAGCTGATATCATTGTTGTGTACTTGTATGACATTTATTTGCGCTTGCGACCTGTTTCAAACTTAGGGTCAGCTCACATCGCAACGCTAGCAATTTTGAGTGCAGCGGTACAATATAAAACTGTTGTGCAACCGACAACTGCCCAATAACTCGAAATATAAGTAAGTAATTATTTTATTTCAATCAATACAAGAACTAGAATCATTTTTCCAGTTGGCAACTTACCAAATCAGCAACATTGGCAACTCGACAATAAATTATTTTTCTTTTAAATAATTCCTTAAACAAATGCAACTTAATAAAATCAAAATACAAAATACGAGTTTATTACTTCTATTATGCGATAGAATTTTGGATTAGAACTTTATTTAAGGTGCAAAGTTACATTTCAGTGAGAGAATTAGAATAGATCCTACGGAAAATAAAATTTTAACACATGCAGCGTGGCGACTCAGTGTGTGTTGGTCCTAACATTTTAATAATATAAAATGTTTTGTTGTACACTGACTGGTCAAATAAAAGAGCCCACACACGAACCTCTGCTATTTACAGTAATCTAGTTATTTTGCGATCTGTGACCCAAGAATTGCCTCCATTTTGAAAAGGTCTATTGTCTGTTAAAAGGTTAAATCCATTTTATTAGGTATATGAATAAAACAGTATTTTGAACTTAGGTATTAGGGTGACAACACCAATTTACAGCTTAAATGAGTTTGTCGTTTTAATGAGTTTTTGGTACAAGTAATGGTAGACGTCAGATACCCTTGCAATAACGGTCAATGACCCACATACATTTATTGATTTTCTTAATATCAAAAACAGAAATAATGACATTAAGCTGTCTTGAACCGACTTCCATCGTGAGGTAAAATTTGTTTGTAAGTTTGTATGTTTGTACGTTTGTATGTAGGGGGTAATCTCAGGAACTACTGGTCCGATTTGAAAAATTCTGTCAGTATTAGATAGCCCATGTATCGAGGAAGGATATAGGCTACATATCATCACGCTAAGACTAAAAGGAGCCGAGCAGTCATGGAAAATGTGACGCAGACGAAGTTGCGTGGGTCAGCTAGTTATAAATGAGAATGTAACTGTGTCTGTTACATAAGTCTTGGATTACGACGTTGGAATTGACGAGGATTACGACGTAATCGTCATGGCTAAATAGGTCGATTGGCTCGATTTGAGATTTGATTTGATTTAGTAAATAGTACCTAATACTTACCATATCAACATTATAATTTATTATATTTCACCTACTTTTTATGTAGCTCCGATCGACGTCAAATTGTAAGAGCCGGCTGTCGCTGAAAAGCAGCGCTGTGGCTTTGTTTTCGCAATCAATGTCGAACATCCAACAACACTAATTATTCACGCGTAAAAGTGTTCATTTTGTATTTCATTAAACAGCTTTCTATTTGCAAGCCAGTTCGAAATTGAAATATAACCTATGATTAGTAACCTCCTTGGTTGTCATGTTTCGGAATGAAAGATCGTAACATTTTTAAATTACAAGACAGATATGAGTTTAGTATGTAATTTATTTAGCCGCAAAAAACGATAGATATGGATTGTCATACCACTTTTGCCGGCCCCTGCTCGGCCAGTACAGCAATTTCGATTAATATCGAAGAAGTTTGTCAAAATAATGCTCACATATCCAAAATGTTTAAAAGCTCTTTTTCTTTTTTTTCTTCTTTCTTTTCTCTCTTTACTCTTACAAAGAAACAATCGATTTCAATCAACAACTCATTTTAAATAAACTTTATTACGTCATTGCTCGATCCTTCTTTCTATTCGAATATGCTTCGAGAATAAGTCAGTTAAAAAAACCGAAGTGGTAATTTAAACGTGACTTTTATTCTTTTTCTTAATAGATTGGCTGGGCGGTCGAATTTGAGAATTGCTTTCATTAAAATAGTGGTAGAAGTCTATTAGTTTTTATGATAGCTGAATTAATTGGGGTTGTAATGTCACAGGCACTGTGTTTTAATTTAAAAGATGGGTGGCGAATTATTTGCATGTTTTAGATAGGGTTAAAAGGGCGACTGAAATTCTGGAACATTAAACAAGCACAACCCTTATTGCGAAAGACGTTAAATCGCAATTTCAATTACATTAATTTAAAATTGTGACTCAAATTAAGTTTTTCGAGGAGACCAAATAGTGTGAATATCTACTACTGAACTTCAAAATTTTGCGAGCAAAGATCGGTAATTAAGTTTATTAGTAGACAGATGTACAGACAAACATCATGCTATCCAAAACTGACAATTTTTTCCAATGAAATTTGAACCCAAAAACCTTTAGCATCAAGTTGAAAATCTATTAAAGAAATTTGACAGATTCTTGTAGCTTGATGTGCTAGCATCTGTCCATAACATGATCATTCTCGATGGTTTAGGCAGAGATGTACCTACCCCTTTGTTAAGGATGGGGAATCATTAAAGACTCCTCCGCTCTGGGTGAGGCGAAGGGGAGTGTCAGACTCTTACTGACTAAAACCCATCCGTGTTCCTCCTAATGCCCTATGCGTTTCAGGGCCGCGGTGACTCTTTCGAACAAATTCTGAAACCCTGGATGGGACCAACACTGAAATCGTGAGAAAAAATCCGACTATTCTGATTTATAAGCGCATAACTCAACAAAATGTATGTGTGCATGTAAAAACATTCAAACACAAATTCATTTTACGAAAACCCATCAAAGACACAAAATTAGGCTCAGAAATGCAAATGACATACAACTATACTCACCACGCACGCACCAACTATGGCAAAAAAAAATCTAATGTAGGAAAGTGCTGCATTGTAGGTATAATAAATTGCCAAATAACATTAAAAATGCAAAATCAATGTCAGTCTTTAAAAAACAACTAAATCTTCATATTTTTAATAAAGCTAGCGCACCTTAGTACATACCGCTTCCAGTTGCGCGTACTCAGTTTATGTTTACGTTCTAGCTTGTTATATTTATTAGCGACTGACACCTGTGAAATAGTTATCTTAAGTTATAATTTTTGCTACAACTACTGTTAAAAATACTGTACGTAAGTTTTTAGGTGCAATACTGTTTTTATGTTAGCTTTAAACATTTCTCATGTACCTAAGTAAATATATTCTTATGGGAAATAAAGATATCTCAAACCTCAAACCTCAAAATGTACTGACCAGCTGATTATATTTTCGCGGTATCGAGGTTGGTCCTACAGTAAAAGTTCTTCATAATAATGAGAACTTTTACCCCTTCAGAGGTATTGCGTCTATTTAGTTACACGTTGTAGATAAGTAGATAGATATTAAAATCCGTTTTCATTAAACGAACCAATATTTATTTGAACAGCACCTTTTAATTTAAAAACCAATACTAACAATAACTTACAAAAAAGGCAAAACCTAAAAAACAAAGAAAAACTCGGTAGGCAATTACCGAGCAATAAAATAGGCCAAAAAAGGAGCTACCTAATTCAATACTAATAAACATTCTGGACCGAAAATTGGGTACCTCGCCCTACTTTAAAAACTAAACACAGAACTTATTTATCTATTTACAAGTACCCAATTAAGGGTAAGCCCTAGGGTATATCCCAAAAAGTATCGATATTTAAGTTAGCAAGCATTTTGAGTATAAAACTGCGGGTCTAAAACTACCACTTTATACTGGAAATCTATACTATATACTATAATATACTATCTTACTAATATTATAAAGCAGAAGAGTTTGTTTTTTTGTTTGTTTGTTTGTTTGGTTGAACGCGCTAATCTCAGGAACTACTGGTCCGATTTGAAAAATTCTTTCAGTGTTAGATAGCCCATTTATCGAGGAAGGTTATAGGCTATATATCATCACGCTAAGACAAATAGGAGCGGAGCATTAAAGGAAAATGTGACGCAGATGAAGTTGCGCGGTTTAGATAGTAATCTATAAAGTCGTATTTGACAGCAGAATGCAACATTGCTTTACTAGTAAGTATGAAAGAAACATAAAATAAATCTCTTTCGCACTTAGGGGTAAAGTCATCTTCTGTCCCTCGCTACTCAGCTGTGAAATCAAACTTCTTAGATTGAAAACGGTTTAGTAGGATCACTAGGATCATAATCCTAATCATACATCAATCTGTCAAATTTAATTTTCATCTTTATCGCTAAAGCATTAAGTTCAAGGTTGATTGAGAAAATTAGGCAGTTTTGGGTAGCTTGATGCGCTAACTGATTCTACTAAAGGGGCTATTTTAGACCTGCTGGTGAATGAATAATCTGCCAGGCAATCCCGTTATTAACTATTCCAATCTGCCAGGGTTGCGGCATTTGTTCGAAAGAGTCACCGCGGCCCTGGAACGCAAAGGGTATTAGGAGGAACACGGATGGGTTTTAGTCAGTAAGAGTCTGACACTCACTTCTGTTTCACCCAGGGCGGAAGGAGTCATTCGATGATTTCCCTCCGTTAAAAAAAAATTGGTTACCTGTAAAGTCGGTATACGGGCGAAAGTTTTACGTGACAACGACTTTTATGTCTGTCTCTCTCGCTCTTAGGCGGGCTAACCATGCCCGAGTGGAAGGGTCGCGTGCCTCTCACTCGCTCTCATTGTGAGCGCATAACGTGAGCGGAGCGTAACGCAGTTTCTTGAAGTGTCACCCGGCAAACCAATTTATAAGACGTTGTCACGTCAAAAAATGGTGGATGAAAAATAACAGTCGCAATGCTTGCCGTGGTCAGTCTGTGAATTGTGGCCTCCGCACCTCGTAAAGCACGTTAAGCCGTTGGTCCCGACTACCATTTGTAGATCTTTGGTAGTCATTACGGATTGTCAGAAGCTAGGAAATCTGACATCAGTCTTGCCAAGAAATACCGTGTTACCCAGTTACTGAGGCAGGCAGTCGCTGCACGTAAAATACTGTATTCATCTGAATGCTGTTTGACAGGAAACCGATTAAAATATTGTTGAGAAAATGCTAGGTTGATCATTTTCTAAAAAAAAAACCCAATAACACACTGTACGACCTGAAAATCGAACCCAAAACCAACCCAGTATACGCGAAGCACACCAGATCCACGAGGTAATCATTTTTCAATGGTCCAGAAATACCTACTCGATATCGTGATATCGATAATTTTATTCCAATAAACGTTTATCGATACTTTTATTACGCTATTTTCCTACACCTAGGTCTTTTCACCCTTTAAAATCCTAAGGCACTTTCTTTGCAAAATTAACTCAGTAATTGGTGGAACTAAATTGCGCTGCGTTACTCTCTACTTAAATGTTAAGAGCCCCCGTAAATGTAGGTAAATTCAATAATGTTTAGGGTGGTGTAAGATATGAGAGGGAGCGGTTTGAAATAAAACGTGAGTGGAATAATATGTCGTTTCATAAATCAGATAGGAACATTACGTTTTGGATTCTTTAAGATGTGAGTTTAAACTAAGTTATAGCTTTTAACACTTGTTTGTTGTGTTGAACAACAATAAGAAGTGCGCTAAATTAGCGCCTTATTATTATTGCACTGTTGGATCGGCTCAGTAAAATAATTGTCTTTTATTAGTTGAAGGAAAATATATGAATCGCTAAAAACAATTTAAAAAAGATGTAATTTATCATATTTAGCTAGTTAATCCCAAGAAAAGTTACTCCCTGGACAAAAACTATAATCTATCTCTTTGCCAATTTCACACAGATCAGCTGTTCTGGCGTTTTTGTATAAAAAAATCCATCCATCTAAACTTTCGCATTATATCATAGTAGAATGATAGTTCAGCTCCAATCCCAAAATCATTTGCGGCTATTTTAAGAAGGTGACCCATTCATGGATTTCTTGCTTAACCTTGAAGATCTTATCCATGCGGCTATTATTATTAGCTACGAGCATTTTCTTAATCTAGCATAAAAAACACAAATCTAAAATAAAAAAAAAATTAAGTAAATAATTAGATAAAACCGTTACCGCTCATCACATAACCCTTAACACGCGTGCAAAGCAGTATAAATTAAAAATATAATTAACTCGGCACCGGGAACACATTTTCTACTCATTAAAACGAACTCCTCGTTACAAACGATATCTTTAAGTACATACCCAGAATATTATAACACATAGAACATTTTCTGTACACGCAAATATTCTTGTATGAAAATGAAAATGAAAACTTATTTTGTTGCTTAAAATAGATTTGTTTCTGTTAAAATATTTTGTTTAATAAGAGTATCATCTGCCTAGCCTGTTCCCAAGTATATTCAAATTCAAATTCAAAAGTCATTTATTCAAATTAGGCTGAGAGCCAGCACTTTTTTTGAACGTCAAGTTCTACAAAAGACAGTCCCCCAAAACGCCCGCCCGTCACCACTTCCTATACTCCATTTACTATAGCATTAGACAGAAGTTAAAAAAGGCTCTTTTAGGTGCACACTTTGCAATAAAATTACAACAAACTTTATTACAGTCAAGATTGATGTGGAGTTTATTATAATCAATTTATATAATAGCTGTCACACTTAATTGTACTTAATTAACCTATCTACCTTCTGAAATTACAAGGCTTTTATTTAATATTGTTTAGATTTAACATTCTATATTGTCGTGTTGATGTTTAAAATCTAAAAGAAGCAGAGGTGGACAGACCGGGAACGTTTTTTACGTCACTATAATTCTACCAAATCTAAAATGTTACGTATTCCCTTCATAAGTTATGGAAGCACGTGTTTTGTTTATTTTGTCGGTTTATGCTATCAACCATCCGTCAATTTGCGTAAATTTTCTGCAGTTGTCAATTGTGTTGTCGCTTGTGAATGCTTGTGAATGCTACGCCTTTTCTCGTTGTTATTGCTGAATTTTCGTGATTTTGTTGTTAGTTGTTACTGTTTTTCTTTTGTTACCTATTTGTTTTGTTATCTTTTTAATTGTTAGTTTTGTGTTGTTTGTACAAACTGGTACGTTTTGTGGAACTATGGATCCCGATGCAGGCCCGAGTGGCATGCAAGCGCAACATGCACACTCTGAAACTGCTGGTAGCGCTGATCAATGTCAACAGCGAAAAAGACGTGGCCCCAACGTTGACCATGAGGATAAAATATTGTCTCCCAAGAAAAGTAGAATTAAACAAACACCGCTTCGTTCTACAGAAAAAAGAACAGTGATTAATATTTACAAAGATGTTAAGGAGTCCTTGCCCGAAGGTGCTGCTGCTTATAAAACGCAGTTAGTTAAAAAAACTGCAGAAATTGCAGGTAAGGATTTAAATTACTAGAAAGGTACCATCATCATCATCATCATCATCTTCCTGCCTTTATCCTAAGTTACTTGGGGTCGGCGCAACACGTTTTTTTTTATTCCACTTCGTCCTGTCACTTGTCTCACTATCATTTACCCCCTTTTCTTTCATATTCACTCCTCACACAATCCATCCATCTATTTTTTTGCATTGTGAGATAATAAATATACATTACTAATCTTATTTTGTAGGCATATCTCGTGCAACAGTCTATAATATACTCAAAGAGTATAATAAAGAAGGTCGCCTGCAATCACCCCCTCCTCGCCAACAGAAACATTCAAAATTCGAAGAGTATGATGATATTACATTTAGTGGAATACGAAGAAAAATTCATTCTTTTTTCTTTGATAATGAGTTACCAACGTTGAACAAGATTCTGGAAGCTGTTAATAGCGATGAGTCTCTACCTGATTTTAAAAGAAGCACTTTATACAAATTAATAAAAAACAAATTAAAATTTACTTACATTAAAAGAAGTAGAAAAAGTGCCCTAATTGATAAACAAGAGATTGTATTATGGAGGGTGAAATATCTCCATGAAATTAAGAGATTAAGGAACGAAGGGAAAAAAATATATTATTTAGATGAGACTTGGCTAAATGAAGGTACAGTTCTGCTAATATTTTTAAGTCATTTTGCACGAAGTCGAAGATAGTTGTTCCGGATATGGCTGTTTGTGTGTGTGATAATGTGTGTTTGTAAAACGCTCCCACAATACAAGACAAATCTTAGTGTGGGGGCATGCTTGCCTTTACATAAATTCGTAAACCTCCTTTATGTTACATTGATACAGTGAATTAGTATTTTTAGTTGAACATAAGTCGATGTAATATTGTATTAACATCTATAACTTTTTTATACGTACAGGACACACCAAAAGCAAGGTATGGCAAGATAGTACTATAAAGTCTTCAAAGGAAGCACACCGGGCAGGTTTATCTACTGGTTTAAAGAACCCAACTGGAAAAGGAAAACGGCTTATCATTGGCCATATTGGTAAGATATGATTTAAATGTATTTTTTTATTTATCACTATGGATGACTTACAGCTAATACAAACAAAATAAATAATGGCATGTGAGACTGGAAGCCAATTCTCTTTCACCAGTACACCAGTACAGAATAAATTCATTTCCTTTTATTTTATTTCACAGGATCAACAGATGGGTTTTTAATGGATGGCGAATTAATATTTGAAGCCAAAAAGGGTGATGGAGACTACCATTCTGAAATGGATGCACACAATTTTGAAAAGTGGTTCAAATTAATACTAACAAAAATTGAAAGTGATGCTGTTATTGTTATGGATAATGCGCCATATCATTCGAGGAAAGTGGAGAAGTTGCCAACTACAGCCACACGAAAGGCAGATATTCAGGAGTGGCTTAAAACCAAAAATATTCATTTTGATGAAAAAGACTTAAGGGCCACTTTATTAGAAAAAGTTAAACAAGTACGACATTTGTACCAAAAGTTTGCTGTAGATGAGATGGCTAAAGAAAAAGATATATTAGTATTGCGCCTCCCACCTTACCACTGTGAGCTCAACCCAATAGAATTAGTTTGGGCTCAAATGAAGGGGTATGTAGCCCAAAACAACAAAACTTTTAAATTAAAGGAAGTGAAGCGGTTGCTCCCTCAAGCACTAATAAATATTACTGCAGAGAAATGGCAATCTTGCATTGCTCATACAATTAAAGAAGAGGAAAGGTTTTGCCAACTTGATGGTATAATGGATAATGTTGTAGAAAGGTTCATTATTAACGTTGGTGAAACTTCATCATCATCATCATCATCAGAGGATGATGAATAACAGAATAATAAAATTCATAAATTCTCAATTTACGCTTTTGTCTCTAGAAAATGTTTTTACTGTTGGTAGTGTATTTTTTTAATCCTCTGACATTCTAAATTATTATATTTGTTTTGTGAAGTTTGTGAAAACAATAATGAACGTCATGCCATTGTGATAGTTGTTTTTTAATAAACTGATTGTTACTAAAAATTGTTTCATTTCATGTACCTATTCAAGCCTTGTGACGAGTAGATCGATAGTAAATGCTTTATTATATGCATGCCATACATTGTTACAAAAAGCTCACATTATTTATGAAAATTGTTTGAACTCAACTTGAAATAAAAGGTTTCGTACTCCTGCTTCTGCGAGCCTCTTTTTTCTAATGTTATAATAAACAGAGTATAGTGTTTTAGCTGTGGAGAAGAAGTGGCCAACAAACTCCCCAGCAACACATCTGTCTGTTACGTTATAGGAACTCGAATTTATACACTGAGTAGAATGCAAAGTAATAAGTACATGACACAAAACAAAAAATAATAATTATATAACAGCTAGCACACTATGATTCTATAAAACAAAATACACACTCAAGCAAGTGTTGACGTTAAAAAAAAAATTACCTACATAGTGACCTACATAAATAATTAATAAAAGACAAAAACGAAATAAAAAAAATAAATATAAAATAAAATAAAAAATAAAAAAATATTATATGAACACATATAACCTGTCATAAAAGAACTACTTATAGAAAAAGAACATGATAATATGTCTTGCGTTCAACACAGCGACCAACTATTCTTATCTTCTAAATAATCATTAACAGAATAGTATGCCTTCGAACAAAGGTTCGATTTTACTTTAGCTTTAAATGAGTTAAAAGGCAGATCATGAAAAGAAAGTGGAAGTTTATTGTATAAACGGATACCGAGCCCCACAAATGAATCATGGACCTTACGAAGTCGGTGTGAAGGAGCATGTAGCTTATGCTTGTTTCTGGTATTAAAATTATGGATGTCACTCGTTTTACTGTATAACTGTATATTTTGCCTGATGTATAAAATGTTTGCAAAAATAAATTGAGATGCTACCGTGAGAATTCCAATCTCTTTGAAAATTTCTCTTAATGAAGCTTTTGACCCTAGCTGATATATTGCTCGCACAGCACGTTAATGTAAGACAAATATATTTTGTATATCAGCAGCTTTACCCCACAATATAATACCGTAGGACATAACACTATGGAAATAACTAAAATATACTAACCGAGCAGTATTGGGGTCGGCTTCCAGTCAAAACGGATTCAGCTGAATACCAGTATTTTTCGTGGAGCGGCTGCCTGCCAGACCTCAACAACCCATTAACTGGGTAACACGGTATTTCTTGGCAAGACAGGAGTCAGATTTACTGGCTTCTGACAATCCGTAAAGACTGCAAAAGATCTGCAAATGACAGCCGGGACCAACCGCTTAACGTGCTTTCCGAGGCACGGAGGAAACTCGATATGTTAAGATGTTCACCCATCCTGTTACATTTGGGATTTTGTCCCTCCAGTGAGTAGGAACAAAAGCCCAGATGCAAGGTGGGTTGAGGTTGTAATGCAAAGAAACAACGAATTGTCTTAAACAATATAATTTTATTTGTTTAGCAACTACCCACTAAAACTATAAAAAAGGTTAGGCCTAGGTAACGGTTAGGGTAATGCCTAGGTAACGGTTAGGGTAATGCCAGCCAGCATAAAGTTCAGTCGGTGGAACTTGGGTAGTGGGGGGTTGAAGATAACCCAGTAGGTACTGCTTCTATTATCTAAATTTAAATTAACTATTGGTTCTTTGTAAATTTCAAGGACAACCTTCCAGTTTAGTGGATGTGAATTAAATTCTAAATTAATTAAATTAAATGGGCGCCAGGGACTTGAAGAGTCCCGGATCCCTGAGCCGACTAAGATGTTCAATATCCTTCCAGTTAAGCGTAGGTGTCGAACCCGGGGTCCATTAATTGAAGGTAGATAAAGACCGGCTTCTAATTTTGAAAACCGGGTAGGTAGTAAACTGGTTCAAGAATGAACCGGTTGAAAATTAAAGGTAAAAGTTAAATATAAAAAAAAACCATCCCGCCTGCGCTATATCGCTAGGCGGACTCTGCCACTGCACGGTCGTCTCCACAGGAGGCGTTGTGTGGACTCGAGGAACGGGTCTCACGTCCAGGCTCCAGAGGCGCCTCTAGATCCTGGCGGCGAGACGAATCTCTCGAGTTGCCTCACCTGGAATTGACAACACGGGGAGCCTATTATATATATGAAAGCTACGGTACTTTCCCTGAGAAGGAATAAAGGGGTCCGAGCTAGGAAATCTAAAGGCTAAGACAATAGCCGGACCACGTGGCCTTTTGCAAACACAACACAATGAGTTACGACTTTCAACGCTAACCCTGCATGGTTGGACAATAAGAAACCCACGGGGGTGCAAAACTTACGGTTGATTATGGCTGAAGACACTTGGCTGCAAGCTTCGACCGGCTGGAGACGGGTCCGCCTAATTTCCTTAGCGAATCCTTTCAAACATGGAGTCCTGTAATAAATATCCAGGGATCACAACAATATCCTTTTTAACGACCTTGGAAGGTCTCGAAGATCACTTTCAAAACACTCCTTCAACAAAATTCCTACCTTTAAGACACGAGGGCAAGAATGCTGTGTGTCCAGAGCGTGTCATATGGAAAAATGAACGATTGTCCTGTCAGGCATGTCAACCAGAACAAGACAGCCCACATAGAAAAACTCCTCTTTTTCTAGGTAAAACATGTGGGAACTCGGGTGACTGAATCACTACAACAAGATATTAAATTCCTGGAAAAATCCCTAACAACCGTCTAACTTGACGTTTACACCCTGGAACAATAATAATAATCAGGATCCAAGCTAACAAACTCATCATTTCCCACTTCCAACACTATCGTTTGTCTTGAGTGGGGTAATTCTTTCTTTGATAAAATCGGCTAATTGAGAATGTATAACCTAGCCACACCAAGCCGCTGAAACCATAGACAATGATGACTTTCGAAATTTCTGGAACAATGTCTATAATGAAAAAATAATTACATTTCCGTCTATGGTTAAAAGACAAGTGTCTTTTCACCAAAAGCCGAAAACTATTAATGATTGGTCTATACGATATTAGTATTAGTTTCCAAGCAATCTCACAAAATCAACTAATAATATCGATTAAACTACAACTTCGAATCGGCAACCGCTAGAGGTCGCCTCCAACTGACAGAATGACGTTTCAACGGAATGACATTTGCAATGTCGACAGTCACAACATTATGATATGACGTATTTATATTATTGTGAAAAACTGTTTAATTAGGTTTTAGAAAAGTGATTTATCGACAGAAAGTGTTATCAATAGGGTCCAGTGACGCCGTAAAAATGAAGCAAATAACTCCTTTCATAAATCGCAAGCCAAAGTCAGTTGCACAAACTACAATGATCATTTTACTTGGAAACCTAAGGTAAATGTTAGGTTCAAGAAAAACAACGTAACAATCCACAGACCACCTTGGCAAGCGTTGCTTAGCCTTGAAGATCGACCCGTGCGGCTATTGTTTTAGGAATAGAATGTCAGAAATTAAACGTTTTTATTTTACTTATTGTTATGAACCACTTTTATAAACAATCAACACTGAAATCGCGAACAAAATATCATAAGGAACATTACCTGTCACCGTGATTATGTCGATATCCGTAATTTATTTTTACTACCTTTTATTTAGTCTTTATGTATATATTATTAGCGTATTATGTATGTATCTGTGTATCTATTATGTTATATTATATTTTTAGTTTTTTTGTTTTTCTTATGTCACACCATAACAGCCCCAATTTCATGTCCAGTCAAATACTGTCTCCATCCCAGGTTGCCTGGAAGAGATCGCGAAATGCGATAAGGCCGCCCATTGTATGTATTTTAGTTCTAAGTTTCCTATTGTATTTAATTTTTGGTGTACAATAAAGTATATAATAAATAAATAAATAAATAAAATATCGACCGACCCATACCTTATGTGCGCACTAACTTTCGCCCGCGACTTCGTGCGCACATATCCAGTTTTCTCCCCGACCCGTAGGAATTTCGGGAAATCCTCTCTTAGTGCACCCTTATGGAGTGTAAGGAAGCTACAAGCCAAAATTCAGCTTTCTACGACCAGTAGTTTCGGCTGAGCGTTGATGGATCAGTCAGTCAGTTTCTGCTTTTATACACGGTGTATCTGACATCGACGCACAAACGATTTCCATGGGTCCAGGGCATGATTCTGGACACCCCAGAGTTGGAATTTTTCATCGGCTTTTTTCTCATTTTTCCAGTTTTTTCAAGAGTTTTTTTTACTTTAGACTACTCATAATCGTTATTCTGACCTAACGCAATGAGATTTTTAATAAAAAAATAATTAATTAACTAGTTTCACTAAAAAGAGCAATGTAAATAAAACCACAAATAGGTATCAGCTCAGCTGTGCTAAAGTACAAACGAAAGGTCAACGCAATGCATAGTAGCTGCCCACACACTAACAAGTATGCATGTGTGTCACGCGTGTATGATTTGTTAAAAGCATGCCGCCTAAGACTGCATTCCAAAGAAAATGAAACGTATCACAGCAAAACGAAGTAGCCGATTTCCAACATTAACGTAATAGATTAAGGTTGAAAATCGGTTACTTTGTTTTGTGTCGATAAAACCCATTTTCATATTGCGGCGGCAACACGTAGCGCGCGCTCTTTGACCTTTACCGACGAATCCGACGGACGCCAGAGCCGTATTTGGGTGCAACCGGTAAAACGCTTTTTAATAAGCGTTTATGTGGAGTCACGATGATATCCGACCGAGAAAATAATCTTTTTTTTTTCTTACTATTAATAATTGCGTAAAACCATAATAATGCTTTGTTTTCTGTTTCCTTCTTCTTATGTTCTGATAAAATGTTTGTACATAAATTGTTAAATAAATAAATAAGTTAAAATAAGTAATGTTATGCTTATTACAATTGGATCTTGCTATACCCATTGTACGCTTTGATACAATTAATGTGACAGAATTTTAAATACGGCATCAACACGGGTGTTGAAACTTAATCATGACGATTGATGACCTTAATTTGTTTCTGTTTGGTTTTAAAAAAAAGTTCAGTTTTACAATACCAAAATTATTCGATAAAAAAACATTAATAAATTAAAAGCAAAAAAATGAATTTTCATACTATTATCATCGCAAGCCCGGCCCTGGCACTGTAGGTCCAATGTAGGTATCTGTCGGCGACCTCAAAGGATAGATCGAAAGAACATTTTTAATGAAATAATGATGGATTTTTGTCAGTTCCTTGTTGACGCTGATCGCGAACGAGTGCATTTTTTTTTGCAAAAATCGGTTTTCGAAAAGTTAGAGAAGACAAATTTTGGTTTCTTTCTGTGAACTTGCGTGTTTTTGTGTGCCTTTGTGTTTCATTGAAAAATGTCATCTGGACTTAATGAGAACTTCAGTGCCCAAGAATACGGTAACATGCTGATGATGTGACGCTGCCTTAGGTACCGAATCATTCGGGAATCGGTGGATTGGGAGATTCGGCCGGGAGCCATGGCCAGCTCGCTCACCAGACTTGACCCCATTAGGTTTTTTTCTTTGGGGTTATGTCAAGGACAAGGTGTTTGTGTCAGCAGAGTGCGATTCCGCAGCCGAGAAGCGGAATCGCATAGTGAATGTGTTTGCGTCGCTGTGTGAGGAGTGTGCTCAGGCCTCAGCGTCAGGACCCAACGTTTCTGCCCCGTGTCCACGCTGAAACTCTGCGCCGCGCTCAGTGCTGGCGCCGGCCACTTCGATTCTTCGAACCCTATCTGATTAGGGGTGAGCGAGCCTAAGGTGAGTTCTAGGTAGTTACTCGTTAATACCTACTGCAAGCTTCTTTTTAGGATTCCGTACCCGAAGAGTAGGTAACCAATGGAACCTTATTACTAAGCCTCTGCTGTTCGGCCGCCGCGGCCGGTCCGTCTGTCTGTTAGTGGGCTGTATCTCAGGCATGGTATTTCTAACAAATAAAAAATAAAATTTACAGAGAGCTCCATTGGAAAGCTCGCATACAAGAAACGTGTTTTTTGTTTATGGTTATGGTACGGAACCCTTTGTGTGAGAGTCTAACTCGCACATCGCCGGCTTTGTTATCAATCCTTATCGGAGTCGTGTTCGTGATTATAAGAGACTAAGCAAGTCTCCTTAACTTCTGCATAATCATGTTAGTAGGTAGGTATTTTTGAGTGATTAAAATTATTTTATGTGATATTATTGCCGTCGGCGAAGGGTGATATTCGTAGGTATTTGGGTACATTCAAACTCAAAAAGAGTTAGGTAGTTCATTAGCTAGCTGCGTTACCGGATCTCGATGTACTTACAAGCTTATTTTTTGTAATCAATCTTTATCGGAGTCGTGATTTTAAAAGACTAAGCTTATGGCTCCTTCTTTTCTCTTAAGCTCTTCAAAAACAAGTTCTTAAGCATGTTTAAGAAGGATGTAATGCAGTGTTCCATTCAAGGTGACCTTGCTAGTTGCCATCCATTTAGACGATACCTAGATGCAATCCAAATTCAAACACATTTCGCTGATAGAAACATAGCTCAAGGTCAGCTTTTTTCTCTAACATTCTGCATAAACATGTTCCTACCATCAGCAGGTAGGCACCGTAGTTATTTCTCAGTGATTAAGTAATTTCATGTGGCGATTCGTTCGTAGTTACCTACATACACACATACGCGCGCGGTGCGGCGCGGCGCGTCGCCGCGGCGGCGTCGCAGACCATGTACGTTTGTGTGCAAGACGTGAAGTAGGTATGTATTGCGTGCAACGCTCTCACGCGTTTGTATCGCGTTGTTCACAATACATTGCGCGCTCGAAAATGACAATTTCTGTAACCGTTCATTAGCGAGATTAATGACTTCCACAATTTGGTTAGTGGCATGAGATGTAGCCTTTTCCCGAAGTTTGCGTTACGATGTCAAATACGCCCTGTATATATAGATCAGGCTGACAGTTCACTGGAGCGGAGAGGATAAAATTTTACCAATGGAATCGCATTTCAACTTGGAAAAGGGAAAATACCAATCAAACATTTTTTTACCGACCAATCTATACTAATCTATACTTCTATACTAATGTTATACAGAGGTAACATTTGTTTGTAAGTTTGTATGTAGGGGGTAATCTCAGGAACTACTGTCCGATTTGAAAAAAATAATTCAGTGTTAGATAGCCCATGTATCGAGGAAGGATATAAGCTACATATCATCACGCTAAGACTAAAAGGAGCCGAGCATTAACGGAAAATGTGACGCAGACGAAGTTGCGTGGGTCAGCTAGTATTAGATAAAATTAGTTAAAATAAATTTGTATTTACACAAGCTCCATTTATTTTTGTACGATTTCATGTTATCCAGCTTAAGAACCAGGAAAATGGTTTAATCTCACAAGGAAACAGGGCCAAACAACCAGAAACTCGATGTGTTTACAATTTGTCTCAGTTTGGCGACGAGCCATGGAGGGTTAAACTCTATGATAATGTCAAACGGTGCTGTAAACAAGTGTTAAGTTCTGCTACAGATCGTTAGTTCGGGTAAGTCTACTGGGATTGTCCGTTTCAGTAGTTTCTAGGCTAGAAATAGTACTTTTCTAGTTAATTTGGAAGCCCGCTTCTTAATCCTGAGAGCCAGAATCAGTCGACCACCAGAAAAACTTCAAGTCAATGAAACTCGACCCCCGACCCGACCGAACGAGTCTCGGAAAAACGGTTCACCTTGGATCTTGGAGAAAAGAACAGTGGAGTAAGAAAAACATAAAATCCACTTCCCTTCTGATCAAGCAGGAGACAGAACAGGGGTTAGGTTAAAATAATCATATCAGAATCATAATTCATAACATTGATCACACAACAATCGGTCCATTTTCTTTTCAACTTTATCGCTAACGCATTAGGTTCAAGGTTGATTGGGAAATTTGACAGTGACGGGTAGCATTGATGTGCTTTCTGATTCTGTGTCCTAAAGTGACCCGCAGTAGACAACAAGCGACATTTTCAACTGGGATAAGACCAGTTTCCAAAGACCACAGAATTAAAAGTAAAGTTAATTTACACAAGACTGGGAAAGTACCTAAACGACATCAATTATATTTATGATCGGCAGTTCGGTTTCCGACCCAAATCCAACACCTTGTGCGCCACAATCGATTTAGTCACCACCATTAAAACAAACATTGACAAAAAAACATTGCCCTCGGGATTTTTATTGACCTAAAGAAGGCGTTCGATACAGTTTCCCATAAAACCCTATTATTAAAGCTAAAAAGCATTGGTATAACCGGAGAAATGTTTAAAATTCTTACCTCATACCTATCCAATAGGAAACAAATAGTTAAAATGGGAAACGCGATGAGTGGAGAATCTCCCATAGAGTTTGGCGTTCCCCAAGGATCTCTGTTATCCCCCCTCTTATTCGCTATTTACATAAATAATATAAAAGATTTAGGTTTAATAGGACAACTAACTTTATACGCCGATGATACCTGTCTTTTCTACTTCGGTAACAACATAAACACCATTGTAGCTGACGCTCAAAATTACCTGGACATATTATATAACTGGTTTAGCTCCAATTTGCTTACTATAAATGCATCAAAAACATAGTACATGATATTCTCAGCTAAAAATAAAAAAATCTCTGACCATCCAGCTTTACATATAAACAATACTAAAATCATCAAAAGTAACTGTGAAAAATATCTCGGACTTAGATTAGACAACAAACTCACTTGGCAAGCGCACATTGATTACATAAAATCAAAAGTAACATCGCTAATAGGATCAATGCGCGGGTACATAAACAACATTCCTAAAAAAATCCGCTTCAACATTTACAACTCACTAATTCGCTCACACATAAATTACCTAATTGAAATCTGGGGATGCGCTACTAAATCTGCAATTCAAGACCTACAAACATCGCAAAATAAAATAATCAAACTTCTATTCAACTACGACTATCATACACCTACATCTGAACTGTACAAAAAAACAAAACTAATGAGCATTCATCAACTTTACACATTCAACTCCTGCATTCTCATTCGAAAAATTCTTAACAAAACCATACACACGCAGTTATCCTTCAACATAAAAACATCCAAATACAGCCAAAGAAACCCTAACCAAATACAAACACGTCCCCCGCGAACGCAATATGGCAGGAAAACTATAAGGTACGAGGGCGTCCAACTTTATAATAATCTGCCAGCAGATATCAGGAACACATCTTCTTTGAATGTATTCAAAGATAAACTAAAGCAATACGTCACTAACTTAGAATAATAACGCATAGAAACCTAGTACGAGTGCAAAAAGTGAGGCAACTAAAACTTAGCCTAATCCGTCAAACTTAGCCGTCAGGCCGTCAGTACTCAAGGTCACGTTCCGTCGAACACAGCTCGCGAATAAATAATTGAAAATGACAGTTTGTTGCGTGAAAGGATGTTATAGCACATCAGGAAAACAAAAAAATGTGATAAAAAAACATTTCACAAATAAGTACTCACATTTTATGCACTATTTTTACGTTAATCGATAAATAAAACAAAATTCAAATAACCTAACTTGTCATAACACAGTGTTGCTATTTGTGAGGAAAAAATACCCACATTGCTTTCATTCATGTTTTTCATTGTTGTAATTTTAAAATACAATATTTACTGTTAATTCATATCAAATCCGATGTTTTAACATTGTTTATAATTATAACCCATCAAGCATTCTAAACGCATTGAACAATATCTCATTCTTTATGCGATTTATTTCCTTTTGTTTTGAAATAAATTGAATTATACCTTCCGAAAAAATATGTCATATTACATGAAAAATCATGTTTACCTTTTCCAGTTCCCAACAACATAAAATACTTGCCTTGATAGCAAAATAGTAATGCGTCTTCCCATATTTTGTGGGTAACGGCTTAGTAATGGTATCACTGAAAGCTATATCTGTGTGCGTTAGAGGAACGTAGACACATTCGGCTCACGCACACAAAGAAAATGAAGTGGACACACGATTTTGCTCGGGTTTTGTTCTAGACGCGGCTTCTATGCGTTATTATTCTAAGGTCACTAACAACACAAAAATTATAAGTTATGGGTCTTAGACGTCCAATACACGCTCATGCAAACGTCACTCAATACCAGAAGTCATGATTGATGGTGTAATATTGTCACTACATGACACGATAAGCTATCGGCAGTCAAGTCTTGACTGTGTCTAAACTGACAGCCGAACTGACGGTCAAACCTGTCGTGTATTGGCCGCCTAATACACAATACCAACAAACAACAACTACCTACATTTTGGAAACAAAACTGCAAGCTACTGGACTACACTAACATTCATTATGCATTTATTCGTTAAGTGAACAATGTATGTTCTTTTAGAATAAATAAAGAATCTTTAAACCGAAATACTAATTAATACCTAGAGTGAATAGGTTTCTTCTAGGCAAGCGTGCTCCACCTTAGACCGCATCAGCGCTTAATCTCAGATGAGATAGCGGTCAAACGTACGCCTATCAATAGTAAAAAAAAAACTAATAATAATGTCTAAGATGACTAGCCCAACTGTAGTTTCACAAAATTTCTTTTAAAATCAGTACAATTTTCAACGCCACCAAAAACCTACGTAATTTCCTATCTCAAATAAAAATCTTTTTTTCTTCGAAAGTGTAATTATTACCTAAAAATCGTCGAGCACTTTAATTACACAAAAGTGTTCCAAAAAAATATAATAAAACGGCCGACCCACCAATTAAAGTAAAGGTAAATACCATTTTTGGACCAAAAATAAGATAATTAAGAAAACCATGATCAAATTAAAAAGAATTGAAGGCCTTCTTGTAATTAAAAGGTGGCGTCCTTTGGAGGATTTTAATGAAAAAGAAAATGGACTGATTTTTTTATGGGCCCAGATAGTCAGGCTAGTTATTACGAGTTCTTTTACAAGGCAAATCTCAGAAACTAGTGCTACTTTACTCTTATTGTTAACTGTCAAGATTTGTATTTTTTTATGTTTTTGACGAATAAAACCAAATCCAATTTTAAATTCTTTCACCATTTGAATGCTACATTATCTCTGACAACATAAGCTTTAATTATTGCAAGACAAATTAAGAATCCTTACAAAAAATGCAATATAGAACGAAAGAAAGAAAAAGCATTTATTCCGCCAGAAGCGACACACAAAACTTAAAAATAAAAGAAAATAAATTATCAACTAAAAACAAAATATACAAGAAAACTTGTCAATAAAAAATTAAAACTAAATAAGACCCTGATACACAATTTTGTTGTCAATGTCAGGGCCAAACTTCAACCTACCACGACTCTCTGGTCACACCACAGACTAAAACACAGACACAAATATAAAAAGCCGCTCGAACGAGATCGCGCGCAAAGTGCTAGTAGCTTTTAAATTAGGAACGAGATTCTGTTTTTTTCTCAATCATTAAACCTTAGAGTCAAACTTAGGACAAAGGGTCAAACCCCAAGTCTCTAATAAGGGTCAAACCCCAAGTCTCTAATCACTTGTCTCGGTTTGGTCTAGTCCAGTATTTAAGGCTTAATTGGAGTCTCTCAAAATGAGTCAGTGAATTAACATTTAAACAAACATACGGTCGAACTGAAGGCTCCCCGTAGGGCCTCGCAAGAAGGGGCTTGCGAGCGACAATACATTTTCTATAAAGTTTGTCGCCTTATACGGTGCCACTGTCTGTAAGAGCCTTAATTCGAATGGTGATAAAATACACGTGGCCCTCTTGTCAAACTTTGACATAAGAGTTTGATACTCACTTTAAAGACCAGCCCATAGAAAAGATTGCCCATCGTATCGCCATTTACAAAGTGTGCAAAAAATGTATCAAGCAATTTTCTCATCTACCAGTTAATTTATTAAAATTGATTAAGTAATTTCTCTTATCAATATGCAAACTAGCAAGCACTAGACTTAAGTGTGTGCAAATAGGGTCTACATATATTGCACATCAAGTTTCTGAGATTACCTTGTAAACAAACATAGGTACTTGTATAAAACAGTACAGGCGACTACCTACTTAGGCCACCCACAAGGTAATCTTGAATTCTGTTTGTTTTTCTTATAACCTATTCTTTATTATAATGCAAATGTAACCCGGTCGGTATAACTATCTGTCCATCAGTATGTCTATATGTGTGTCCGTTTGTCCGACTATCTATCCGACATTTTTACCCTTTCACGATTCGTGATGTTTTATGTAAACGCGTTCGTGCGAGTCGGACTCGCTTGCAAAGGGTTCCGAAATAAAATACTTAACATGTTATAGACTTCTTATAGGTTTTTCTGTTATCTTTAGATTAGAAGTTTCATTCAACCTTTTTTTTTTCAAAATTTTAGGCTCAGTAGTTTCAGAGATAAGAGGGGGGAGTTGTTCATTTTTGGTCTAATTTATTAAGTAACTGCAAACCCATTTATTTTAAAATTATGAAAAAATATAGTTAAAACCCTCACAGTAAACTAATAAATTTTTTGTCAATTTGATTGTTAATTTGATTTGTCACACGATACAGTTTAAGAAACTTTCTTTCTCTTTCTAGTTTGACCCCCAAAAGTCACCCCCATACAACAAAAAAAATATTTGGTAACGTCTCGTAAGCGTCTGTGTTTAGGTCACAGAAGTTCATATGTATTACCAAATTTCTACAGAATTGGTCCAGTAGATCCGGAGAAAACTGCCTGTGTCAGACGAACAAACAGACACCCGAGAGATTCTATAAGGGTTCAATATTTTTGTTCGGAACCCTAAAAAAAGCAATTGTTATAGGATTTTCTCCTTTATTGTGAGTGCATTTACAAAAATATAAACTCACATACACAACCAGCCGGTCCCGGAAAAATGATTCATTTATTTATTTATATACACACAAGAAATTTAAAAAAAAGAAAGAGAGGGAGAGAGATTATTAGTAAGAAATACAAATATTTGTTCCGAGTGAGACACGAACGCGCGTCACGCGCGCAGCAGTCAGTCTCCTAACCACTGCGCCAACCGTGTCGTTTTGGATTAAAATATAGCCTATGAAACTCATAAATAACATGGCTCTCTAGTGGTGAAATAATTTTCAAAATCGGTTCAGTAGATCTGACATTTTCCCCACAAACTCACAAACTTTACCTCTTTACAGATGAAAGAAAACCCTGGTTTGTAAACACTTGAAGGGCTCATCAAAACGTAACTAAATTCGACTGCCAAAACAAAGCAATATCGATGCATCGATTTTTTATCAGACAAAAATAACAATACCTATAAAAAATCGCGTCGCTTCCGTCTATGGGAGCCTTAAAAAGTTAAAAGATTACGTAAGTCATTTGTTTTCCGACGTTCTTATATTCTATCGGATTCCATCTTAACATCAATATAGTTTTAGTGAAGTCTATCTAAACGACAATCCTGAAGAAGCATTTAACTGTTTCTATGACTTATTTATACTTTTTTATGAACTCTGCTTCCCTTTAAGAAAAGTAAGAATTACACTGCATAAAAAATCAAAATGGGTTTCCAAGGGAATCAGGCTCAGTAGTAAGCGCAAAAGAGAAATGTTATGGCAATGCAGGCGAGCTCCTACTTCCAAAAATAAACTTTTACTAAAGCAATATACTGCTCGTTTAAAGAAAATAATCACATTGACCCAAAAATCTCAGAATGACTTTCACATAAATTCAGCCAGGAATAAATCTAAAGCGACTTGGAACATTATCAATAAAAATAAGATTAACTATCCCAGAGAAAATATACCTGAATATCTAAAAATAAATGATAATAAAATATATGAACCTCAACTAATTGCACAAGCTTTTAATGACTATTTTATAGACGAAATTCAACCCCATAATGCTACTCCTTCCTATAAATATATTGAGACAAATTGTAACTCGATATTCATTCCTCCTACAGTACCAGCAGATATAGCAGATATTATTAGCTCTTTAAATAATACCAATAGCCATGGATATGATGGCATCAGTACAAAAGTGGTTAAACATGTGGGGCCATTAATAGGACCTCCTCTGAGTTATATCATTAATCTTTGCATCGAATATGGCCATTTCCCGGATAAATTAAAAATTACTGTTATTAAACCTATTCATAAAAAAGAAGATAAATGTATCATGGGTAATTATAGACCGATAGCACTTATTCCAATTTTTTCCAAAATTATAGAAAAGGTTTTATACAATAGCCTATCGTCGTTTTTTGAAAAACATGATATCATAACCAAAGAACAATTTGGATTTAGAAAGGGTAAATCCATAAATATGGCGATTTATGACGTCATCAAGAAAATCGTTTCTAGTGTTGACGCTAGGACTCCAGTGGCGGCCTTGTTTATGGATATGTCTAAAGCCTTCGATCATGTAGATCATGATATATTGCTAAACAAATTAGAGCGTTATGGGATTAGAGGAACTGCATTAAACCTGTTTCGATCTTATCTCTCGAATCGCTCTCAAATGACAGCGCTTGTTAGGCTATGTCCGAGCTCGAAAGTTGAAAGAACATACATGTCAGGTCCTAGAAAAACTACTTATGGCGTTCCTCAAGGTAGCATTCTTGGCCCTCCATTATTTAACATTTACGTCAATGATATGCCTAGGGTCAGTAATCATCAGATGGTCTTATTTGCTGATGATAGCACTATTTTATTCTCTAATAATGACATTGATATTCTCGAAAATGACATAAATGATGATCTTAAAAATATGGTTAATTGGTTAGTTAGTAATAATCTAAAAATAAATCTTAGCAAAACTAAAATAATGTCATTTAACCAAAGAGCAAATAAACCGAATTTGAATATTAAATATGGTAACGTAACAATCTCTGAAATTAACATGACAAAATTTCTGGGTCTTTATACAGGGCGTATTTGACATCGTAACGCAAACTTCGGGAAAAGGCTACATCTCATGCCACTAACCAAATTGTGGAAGTCATTAATCTCGCTAATGAACGGTTACAGAAATTGTCATTTTCGAGCGCGCAATGTATTGTGAACAACGCGATACAAACGCGTGAGAGCGTTGCACGCAATACATACCTACTTCACGTCTTGCACACAAACGTACATGGTCTGCGACGCCGCCGCGGCGACGCGCCGCGCCGCACCGCGCGCGTATGTGTGTATGTAGGTAACTACGAACGAATCGCCACATGAAATTACTTAATCACTGAGAAATAACTACGGTGCCTACCTGCTGATGGTAGGAACATGTTTATGCAGAATGTTAGAGAAAAAAGCTGACCTTGAGCTATGTTTCTATCAGCGAAATGTGTTTGAATTTGGATTGCATCTAGGTATCGTCTAAATGGATGGCAACTAGCAAGGTCACCTTGAATGGAACACTGCATTACATCCTTCTTAAACATGCTTAAGAACTTGTTTTTGAAGAGCTTAAGAGAAAAGAAGGAGCCATAAGCTTAGTCTTTTAAAATCACGACTCCGATAAAGATTGATTACAAAAAATAAGCTTGTAAGTACATCGAGATCCGGTAACGCAGCTAGCTAATGAACTACCTAACTCTCTTTGAGTTTGAATGTACCCAAATACCTACGAATATCACCCTTCGCCGACGGCAATAATATCACATAAAATAATTTTAATCACTCAAAAATACCTACCTACTAACATGATTATGCAGAAGTTAAGGAGACTTGCTTAGTCTCTTATAATCACGAACACGACTCCGATAAGGATTGATAACAAAGCCGGCGATGTGCGAGTTAGACTCTCACACAAAGGGTTCCGTACCATAACCATAAACAAAAAACACGTTTCTTGTATGCGAGCTTTCCAATGGAGCTCTCTGTAAATTTTATTTTTTATTTGTTAGAAATACCATGCCTGAGATACAGCCCACTAACAGACAGACGGACCGGCCGCGGCGGCCGAACAGCAGAGGCTTAGTAATAAGGTTCCATTGGTTACCTACTCTTCGGGTACGGAATCCTAAAAAGAAGCTTGCAGTAGGTATTAACGAGTAACTACCTAGAACTCACCTTAGGCTCGCTCACCCCTAATCAGATAGGGTTCGAAGAATCGAAGTGGCCGGCGCCAGCACTGAGCGCGGCGCAGAGTTTCAGCGTGGACACGGGGCAGAAACGTTGGGTCCTGACGCTGAGGCCTGAGCACACTCCTCACACAGCGACGCAAACACATTCACTATGCAATTCCGCTTCTCGGCTGCGGAATCGCACTCTGCTGACACAAACACCTTGTCCTTGACATAACCCCAAAGAAAAAAACCTAATGGGGTCAAGTCTGGTGAGCGAGCTGGCCATGGCTCCCGGCCGAATCTCCCAATCCACCGATTCCCGAATGATTCGGTACCTAAGGCAGCGTCACATCATCAGCATGTTACCGTATTCTTGGGCACTGAAGTTCTCATTAAGTCCAGATGACATTTTTCAATGAAACACAAAGACACACAAAAACACGCAAGTTCACAGAAAGAAACCAAAATTTGTCTTCTCTAACGTTTCGAAAACCGATTTTTGCAAAAAAAAATGCACTCGTTCGCGATCAGCGTCAACAAGGAACTGACAAAAATCCATCATTATTTCATTAAAAATGTTCTTTCGATCTATCCTTTGAGGTCGCCGACAGATACCTACATTGGACCTACAGTGCCAGGGCCGGGCTTGCGATGATAATAGTATGAAAATTCATTTTTTTGCTTTTAATTTATTAATGTTTTTTTATCGAATAATTTTGGTATTGTAAAACTGAACTTTTTTTTAAAACCAAACAGAAACAAATTAAGGTCATCAATCGTCATGATTAAGTTTCAACACCCGTGTTGATGCCGTATTTAAAATTCTGTCACATTAATTGTATCAAAGCGTACAATGGGTATAGCAAGATCCAATTGTAATAAGCATAACATTACTTATTTTAACTTATTTATTTATTTAACAATTTATGTACAAACATTTTATCAGAACATAAGAAGAAGGAAACAGAAAACAAAGCATTATTATGGTTTTACGCAATTATTAATAGTAAGAAAAAAAAAAGATTATTTTCTCGGTCGGATATCATCGTGACTCCACATAAACGCTTATTAAAAAGCGTTTTACCGGTTGCACCCAAATACGTCTCTGGCGTCCGGTCCGTCGGTTTCGTCGGTAAAGGTCAAAGAGCGCGCGCTACGTGTTGCCGCCGCAATATGAAAATGGGTTTTATCGACACAAAACAAAGTAACCGATTTTCAACCTTAATCTATTACGTTAATGTTGGAAATCGGCTACTTCGTTTTGCTGTGATACGTTTCATTTTCTTTGGAATGCAGTCTTAGGCGGCATGCTTTTAACAAATCATACACGCGTGACACACATGCATACTTGTTAGTGTGTGGGCAGCTACTATGCATTGCGTTGACCTTTCGTTTGTACTTTAGCACAGCTGAGCTGATACCTATTTGTGGTTTTATTTACATTGCTCTTTTTAGTGAAACTAGTTAATTAATTATTTTTTTATTAAAAATCTCATTGCGTTAGGTCAGAATAACGATTATGAGTAGTCTAAAGTAAAAAAAACTCTTGAAAAAACTGGAAAAATGAGAAAAAAGCCGATGAAAAATTCCAACTCTGGGGTGTCCAGAATCATGCCCTGGACCCATGGAAATCGTTTGTGCGTCGATGTCAGATACACCGTGTATAGATAGTCATCTGACTTGGAAAAACCATATCGACGCTTTGTCAAAGAAGCTTAGTCAATTTGCGTATGCTTTGTACAAACTTTCAAAAACAGTTAACCGAATCACAGTAAAAATAGCTTATAATGCTTATGTGGCTTCTAGTATTAGGTACGGAATAATTTTCTGAGGCAATTCTACCGACAGAGATATTGCTTTTAAAGCTCAGAAAAAATGCTTACGATCGTTTACCAAATTACAGTCAACTGATAGTTGTAAACCATTATTTAAGGAACTTGGTTTGCTCACCTTACCGTCTATGTACATTTACGAAATGGGAGTATTTGTTCGCTGTAACCTGCATTTGTTTGAAAAACTACGTTCTTGCCGTTATCCGAATACCATTCATGTTGCTTCTCATAAAACCGCATTTTTCAGCAAAAGTATCCTAGGTATGGCCCCAAAAATATATAATAGTATACCAGCAGCGATTAGAAATAAAGATTGTCTGGGATCCTTTAAAAGGTCTTTGTTTGCATTTCTAATAGATAGATGCTACTACTCCATAACTGAGTTTATTACTGATGAACAGAGGTATGACGATTCTGGCTTGCTAATTAAGCTCCCATAATTTCATTTATTGATTAAATTTGAAATTTATCTATCTGACATTGTAAATCTGACATATTTTTAAATTCAATTACTATTCTTTTTTATTCTAGTAAATCTATTGACATGCCACTTTATTTTTATCTGCTGTACACCTGACATTATTATTAATATTTGTAAATGACATGCCAGATTGATTTTATTTCCTTTTTATTTTATTTTTTGTTCATTTTGTACGCCATCTACTGGCAAAACATAGTGCACATATTTTAACTCCATACCGTCTGTAACTTTACCTATGTTTTACAAATAAATGATTGATTGATTGATTGATTGATATAATCAAACTTATTCAAACAATAAACACCTAAACAGTATAACACTGGTTTTTTAATTAAAGTTCGTCACATGCCTTCTATATTTTATTGAAATAAACTCTACATATTGTGTAATAAAAAATCACAGTTTGATTAATAAGAATAAAACGTGATCCTATTGTTATGCCAGCGATGCTTATGAGAAATGGTCTCAGCAGGTCAGTAATGATCACAAGAAATTTTAACATATCTACATTAGTTCATTAAGAAAAACATGCTAAGGGGCCGTCCCCACGAGCGAGAGAATCGCGGCGATTTATCGTCGCGCCACATAATTCTACAACAACTCTATGAGCGTGTCTCCACACGGCGATATTATCGCGACGATTCGACAAGTTATAAAACTTTAATTCACTGCGATTCTCTCGCTCGTGGAGACGGCCCCCAAACCAAAAATTTAATAAAGTATAAATTTTTGTCTGCGGCTTCGTACGAACATATTTCGTTTTTCCCGTTTCCGTTCGATTTTTGGGAAACCCCTTAGTGCAAGAAACTTTCGCAATATACCAAAATTAAATTTTTATACGACTAGTTTTATCTGTGCGTTAGGTACCTGTCAGTCACTCCGTCAGTCAGTCACCAGTACCGGAAGCAAATAATAGGAGTACAGGCTCAATATTCAAAGAACTTATTTCAAATAAACCATTTAAAGGCACTTTTGAAACGTCAACTCTTACTGACTAAAACCCATCCGTGTTTCTCCTAGTGCCCTTTGCGTTCCAGGGCCGCGATGACCCTTTCGAACAAATTCCGCAACCTGGTAGGAAGGTCTAAGTTAGAAAAATAATACTTGGAAGGATTTGAAAGAGATCTTGGGTCAGACTAAAAAAACCTTACCTTCCATTCTCATACGGGAATATACTGCTTGCAAACATACTTTTCAGTAATTGAAACACTTAATGGAGTATTAGAATATTAAACAAACATTTATCCTTTAGTTGGTACGTCCTGGCATCCTGCGGTTGCCGGAAAATTTCATTATGTTGGCTGCAATCATGTCTCAGGGAAACAATTTAATATTTAAATAGGTATGTGCCAATCTAACAAATATAATATGATGAATGTTTGTTACTCAGTCACATAGGAATTGCAGAACGGATCTGGATTAATTAAATTTAACGTAAAGATAGATATAGTCTAGAATAGTAAATAGGCTACTTTTTATCCCGGAAGTATATCCTCTGAGGCTGATTTCCGACACTCGCGCGGGCGAAGCCTCTAACAGATACCTCTTGATAAATATAAATTGAAAAGCTCTATTACCTGTATCCACTTTTGTAAACCTAAAATAAAATTCAAAGCTACAACTGTACAAAAATGTGAAATAATATACTACTAAAACATCCCCGATATTTGTCAGAAAACCCTCTCACATTTCCATTTTCCGAGACAGTGAAATATGGCAACCAGTTTTTCAGAAAGAATAAAAATCATTCAAAAATACACAAACAGCTATCCTGCTACTGCGATCGTAAACAAAACCACGTTTAAAATATAGACATTGAGAAGTAGTCGAAGCGTACACTGGCTCGCTGTCAAGTGAATATAGTTTCTAGGTGTGAGAGAGACAAGGCAATCGTGAGGCCAATTTACGTCTTTTTCTTGAATTCTGATTGGTCAAGTTACGTCACTACGACCTGTGAAAGCGAGACAGGTATAATAAGCCTGATAAAAGTGCGTGGAAAGCCCAGCTTTCATACATTATTGACGTAACGGGTAGCCAGAAAATCTTACACCGGTACGCACAAAACGTTTTGGGAATACTTTCACTGTGCGTACCGCTAAAGACTGGAATTCTCTGCCAGAGCCTGTATTTTGTGATAGCTAGCTCTTTAAGTTAAGAAGGTATAGGTTACTTCTTGGCTAGTGCTCCATCATCTCTTTAGACGCGATTGTTCCAATTCGCCATTTGTCCAACCGCAAATTTGACTATACGCGAATTGGACCAACCACGAATCAAACCAACCACGAATTGGAATAACCGAGTATTAACACAATCGCGAATTGAACCAATCGGCAATCGCGAATTAGACTAACCGCGAATTGGACTGAAGGCGAATTGGACCAGTTGCGAATTGAAACAGCCGGGAATTAACCAGCCGCGAATTGGACCAGCCACAAATTGGACTGAACACGATTTAGATCAGCTGCAAATTGGACCAGCCGCGAATCGGACCAGCCGCAAATTGAACCAGCCGAGAATTGGACCAGCCGCAAATTGGACTAAACACGATTTGGATCAGCTGCAAATTGGACCAGCTGCGAATTTGACCAGCCGTAAATTGGACCAACCACGAATTGGAACAGCTACGAACTGGACTAAACGCGAATTGGCTAAATACGAATAGTACCAACCGCGAATTGGACTAACTGCGAATTGGATCAACCGTAAATAGGACCAAACGCGCCTAAAGGCCGCAATATCATTGCTTACCATCAGGTGAGTGAGATAGTAGTTGTACGCGAGCATCAGTTAATAATGTAAAACATTTTTGTAATGGTAATGCTCCATCTAGTTCTCTATATCTATGTTTAAAAACTCTTATATCCAAACGAGGAACGTTAAATGTCCACCATCAATCAAACAATGATTTATATCTATAGTTAACCTCAAATCATGCCAGATTTATAACAATATGTCTTAAATTACTTTACAAATTATGTTTTTATTATGATTCCCGTTTGGGAATGTAAATTAGGTTAGGAGATGATTCTTTTGTCAGAATCTTGGTCTATTTTTATTACAATATTTTGAAACCAACAATGGCCTAGTTAAACTTTTAATTTGATATATATAAGTTTTATATTTTTAATAATCTAAAAGTTGGCATCTAAAAATTCGTCCGTATTACTATCGACTGGAAGTCAGCCGAAAAGATTTTTCGGCATTAACACATTTAATGACAATGCTTATCCTTTGTCCGAGGTAAGCCAGCACTCGGGTCACGCGAAGTGTCAACTAAGCGTTTAGAAAGTTCGAACTTTATTATATGCGATCATATTCTGTCAATGACGTAACGTACCATAGACAAGGCAATTTAGGCAGATTTTAGGAAGCCAAGATTTTACGAATCATAGAGATTCGTTTAGTTTCACAAAATAATATCGATTGGTGTACTTATCTTAACATTTCACCATTTAAGTGACAACGTTACTGATGTTCCTCGATTCAAACTTACCTGAAAACAAAAGAAAAACGTTACTAGTATGATTTTATCAACACGACCAATGTAAGACACGTTAAGTTAGAGCTAGGCCGCACTAAGGTTAAGGTTAAACCACCGCGGATTTTAAAACGTGTGGTTTTGTGAATCAAAGAAATGAATAGACTCAAGAAAAAAAATCAAGCATTTATTTCGATTAAACCATTTGACCCCGTCTCCCTTGCTGCTTTTTTAGAAAAATCCGACGGCAAAAAAAAAATAAAGACTTCCAAACAAATCACTCTTCAAGCAGTTTCTAGCAGTTGGTGGCATTTAATTATTTTTCGACATTTAGTTTAGTTCTGTCGTAGATTTGATACTCACAACTGCTTGAAAAGTTATTTCTTTATATTAAGGTGTTTTTTTTTTTATAAACGTCAATTATTATTTTATGTTTTCTGAAACACCCTGTATATTGAATATTATTGAAACATATTTACAAGGTACTGCCCAATACGAATTCAGACACAAAGAAACCCATCAGCGTATTCTATTCTAATCCCAAATCCCCAAATCTGTTCAAAATCTGATTTCCAAATGGAATATTATAATAGAACTAACCTCAAACCGGTGACCTTCAACGACCCTTCCGCCATATAAATCAATATTGAACCAACCCTAACTAATCCGAGTCAAACTATTAAGTTCAGGGTAATAAATTTTAATAAAATTCATTATTAGAATATTCCTTTTATCGATGTTTAATCTGTTTGGAAGCGTAGGGCTGCCTCGCTGATGTACGGACGTTATTATTTTTTTGTGTTCTGATTATCCTAATATTATATAAAATTCTTCCGTTACTGCGTTAGTGAGTGACTGACTGACTGACACACAACGCACAGACGAAACTACTGGTAGTATAGGTTTCTTGCAAAGTGTATTAGAAGATTTCCCGATTCGACGCCTGATCTTTGATGCGTTTTATTTTCGCCAATTTGTATTCATTAAAATTTGATTCAGCAAAAATTACTTGTTTTTTTTCTTGTGAAAATCTATATATACAAAAAATACAAATTGTTTTTATTGGGAACAACATAAGGAACCAATTCAGTTAGTACAACTTACACACTAAGGTTAGTAAAACAAGTTTAAAAATAACTAATGAGTCATGTACTTACGAGGCACTTCATGCGGACAATGACTTCTCATGAAATGCCTAGGCACAGGAGCTTTCGGGTCCTCAGCCACGACTTTCAGGATGCTATTGCTACTCCCTCGAATCCTCCTCACAAGCGATGCCACCTTTTTCCTGATGATGGCATGGAAGCCATCTGTACGCCATTGGGCAAACATCCCCGAGGCACTACAGAAACGAGGGAGTTTCAACATCATCCTGAAAACATTGTTACATTGGACGCGCAAGGCATTTAGCGACCCCCGTGAACAGCTGAACCACAGACTTCCCGTGTACAGGCCTTGACAGTACGCTTTAAACAAGGTTATTTTGACGCGAGCAAATCAAACAAAAAAAAAATCAAAAAAAAAAAATCAAACAAACAAATCATCAAGAAACCTAATCTCGTTTTTTATTAGTTTAGTTAGATGAAAGTTTCTGAAAATGTTATTACTCAACCAGAGTGCCAATAGGCTAGATTCCATCATCCACAAATTGCAAAATTATTTAGTCCATCAGTTAGAGTATTGAAAAATAATGGCCACGTATTTTTTGTTTTTGTAAATCGGTTAATATTGACAAAGATAAAACGCATTAAAACTCGCGAGTGGGGGCTCGTGACGTCACGACTCAGTAAGGTGTGACGTATTGAGAATTTTAAAAGCGTCGTTACTTCGTCAATTTTGGTTCCCGTATCAAAAGAAAAAACACGGGTAAAATATTTTTTGATAATCTAACTGACGGACTAATTAGATTTTTTCAGGACACAAGCCCATTATACTTATTAATAAACAACTTTCGCATTCGCATGTCAATCTCAAACTGTCAGAAAAGCCTTAATTTACATTCATTTTCGACAGATTGCGATGGAGATGCGAATGTGAAAATCAGTAGAATGGGCACTCTGATAAAAGGATTTAAAGTCAAAAATTATGGCGGGGATTTTTCTGTTTTTCCCCGGTCCTCGAATTTCCCCTAGTATTCCATACTAAAGAGATACTTCATACGAAGCCTTTCGGACAATTGGCCCAGGTAAGCCGCTAAGCCAAACGCCAAAAATCCTACAAGCCTTTGAACCGTATTGGTGTTTCCTAGAATTTTTATTCGCCCTGTAAAAAAAAACTATTATTGTCTTTGCCTTTCACAGTCCCCTTTTGATCACAAGCTACTTCCAATTTTAAAATTTTTGACAATACGGTGTGTCTGCTTTTTAAATCTAGACCCGGTCTATGGGCACAGCTGCAGTAAGCCTATGGTAATATGTTGGGCATATAATGTGGATTTTCATAAATTCCTACGGGAACAGGAAAAACAGGACGTGCGCGCACGAAGTCGCGGACAAGAGCGCCAATCGCATCTTGATTTCCATTGAACTTAGTCATCATCTGCCCAGCCTTTTCCCAACTACATTGGGGTCGGCTTCCAGTCAAACCAAATTCAGCTAAATACCAGTATTTTACGTGGAGTGGCTGCCTACCAGACCGCCTCAACCCATTAACTGAGTAACACGGTACTTTTCGGCAAGACTGGAGACAGATTTACTGGCTTCTGAAAATCCGTAACGGCCGGGGCAAACTCGTTATGTTAAGATGGTCACTCATCCACAGACCAACCTTGGCAAGCGTTGCTCAACCTTGAAGATCGATCCGTGCGGCTGTTATTATTTAGCCACGAGCTTTAGTGACATTTGTTAATTTCTATGCAGAAACCGAAGCTAAGTCAGTCATTTGATCAAATTGGAACCCAGATTAAACTAGGAACTCAGTCGCGTAAAGCCTGATGATCATCATTCTCACTGGCATAGAGACCCAGAAATAGCGCACTGGACTAAATCGACAGATCTGCATGCATTTGCAATCATAGTCGCACTTAATACAAATGGTGTCAAATGTAATATCGTTCGCACACCACTTTAGCACTATGATAACTCTTCAATAGGGATGTTATGGATATTAAAATTCGGATCTGGATACGAATGCGGATATAGAAATAATAGTTTACCGGTTTCGGATCCCACAAGGTGGTCCGATGACCTGGTGAGGGTCGCGGGTAGCGGATTCGATTACGGGTTACAGATAGAATTTTATTTCGGATATCCGATGATTTCGGTTACAGTAACAGAGTTCGTCACTATCGCTACTCTTCAATTTAATGTGAATACTAGTTCGAATAACATGTTAGTTCGGAATCGGGAGTTTGCGATTCTCGATAAGCAGTTTCGAACTGGATATTATTATAGTTGAAATTATTGGGAGCCACATCCGAGGATATCTGAATGTTCAAGTTTTGGTAATGGATTGTGGCGTATGTTGTGGCGTAAATTGGAAAGGAGGTAGGCAGATACGTAGGTGGAAATGACATGGGTGATGTAATATAGTAGGTATGCACCTTGTGAGAGAGTTGAGAAAAGAGTTGATTTAGGTTGATAGCGATGGTAAAGAAAGGATTTAAAAGCTCGTGGCTAAATAACAACAGCTGCACGGGTCGATCTTCAAGGTTAAACAACGCTTGCCAAGGTTGGTCTGTGGATGGGTGACCATCTTAACGTATCGAATTTCCTCCGTGCCTCGGTAAGCAAGTTAAGCCGTTGGTCCCGGCTGTCATTTGTAGATCTTTGGCAGTCGTCACGGAATGTCAGAAATGTGAGAAGGCATGATCTGACTGACTCCAGTCTTGTAAGAAATACCGTGTTACCCAGTTAATGGGTTCTCGAGGTCCGGTAGGCAGCTGCTCCACGTAAAATACTGGCAGTCAGCTGAATCCGGTTTGACTGGAAGCCGACCCCAATGTAGTTGGGAAAAGGCTAGGCAGATGATGGTAAAGAAATGATTTAAATGTCTGAGAGTATGAAGAAAAAGGTGTTCGAAGACCGAAAATTAAATAATATGAGGACGTGAAATGATGACAATGATTTTGGTCTTGATAAGAGGGTCTTGACAATTTTTGGCCTGAAAATAGGAATTACGGTTAAGTGGACGATTAAAATAGGTCTGTCATTTTCTATTTTCTGTACGTATCAGGATTTTATCAAAAGTGGTGCGGAAATTGGGGCAATTGCGGAAGAAACCTCTTTTTAATATGGGTGGGCTCGTTTTTAGCACAATCTAACCTGATACAAAACGATGACGTGGTCGAGGATGGAGCACATTTCCCCAGAAGTAATCTGCAGTGCGATTCTGTAGACATGTCGAAGTGAACACTAACGGTCCGTTCACGACCTTGCCGCGGTGAGCGGCGGCTAAAGCGCGGGGCGGCGAGCGGTAAGAACAAAATTATGAAAATGTTTGACACATGCCACGAGTCGCCGCTCATAGCGAAAACGCGCGCGGTTTTTTCGGAGCGAATCGCTGCAGCGGCGCGCGGTGCGGGGAGCGGCACTTTTGATCTCGCCGAGATCAAAAGTACAAGCGAATGCGTGCGACGGCGACGCCACGAAGCAGACCGGCGCGGATAGCAGTGTAGGTGTGACGGACTCGGCGGCGAACCTATAAACAAAACATTTTAGACGATTTTGTGACGGTAATGGATATCGAGGCATTTATAACCGCAATTTTAAATCGACCCCCTAAATCGATTCGACAAAAACGTTATAAAAAGGTTGTGGGAAGAAATAAAATAATGTTTTCCGGAATATGATGGTAAGTTTAATTTAAATTGATAACATAAAAACATAGTGCCTAGGTACTTACTAACGAAGCTACCATAATTATATTGTCTGTTGGTACCTACAGACGATACTGAGGGTACGCCGCCGCCCCGCCTGCCGCGCCGCTCGCCGCTAAGACCGAAGTCGTGAATAGGCCGTAAGGCGAAGTGAACGACAAGTAAGCTGTCAAACCATACAAACAAGATGGAATGACAGCTCACTTGTCGTTCACCCACCTAAGTGATCACGGTTAGATGTCGACAGAATCGACCGGCTGTTCACTCTTGTTCTTATAGAACCCAAGCTGTAGCTATCAGGAAACAGACGGCAGGGAATTCCACTCCTTATCTGTGTGACTCTTAGGCTGCGTTTCCACCAGAGATGTGCGAGGGATCGCTTGCGCTGAGCGAGGCTAGATAAAGGAAATGATTCTATTGGTTCTTAACAAACACATCCCTCGCTTCAACATCTCTGCTGGAAACACAGCCTTAACTACCCATGACCTCGCTTATAAATGCGAAAGTTTGGATGTTTGTCACTCAATCACACCAGAACGGATGTACGGGTATTGATGACATTTGGAACAGAGATAAATTATAGTCTGGAATAGCACATAGGCTACTTTTTATCCCAGGAATATGTTCCCTAGGGATCACGCGGGCGAAGCCGCTGGCAGAAGTTAGTTTTTTATACGTAATTTATGTGTAATTTTAAACACTAAAGGCACTTATAGTGTTATAGGAACCTCCTGAAACACTACAGTATAACAGAGTAGGCACTCAATTACCCATGTTAGCTGCATGCTTAATGAGAAGAGGAAGCGGGTATACGGGCGGAATAGTTCCGTTGTTTTGAGGTTCAGCGCCTTTGTTTGCGATTATTTAATGCCAAGGATAGGTGTGCATACGCTGGCATAAATTAGGTACCCTTCATGAATATTTAGCAGCTTGGAAAAGTGGGATGCTTTTTTTAAGAATCGGAAATCATCAACTGACTCCTCTCGCTCTGGGCGGAGCAGGAGGGAGTGTGACCTCTTAATGCCTTTTGCGTTCCAGGGCTGCAGTGACTCTTTAGAACAAATTCCGTCAAGTCCCTTGGAAAAGAAGGTGCTGACGTCCGTTTGAAATGTTAAATGGAGAAAGTAAGTATGAAATCCATCATCATCATCATCTACATTGGGATCGGCTTCCAGTCAAACCAGATTTAACTGAATATAGTAGTAAGTATTAAATCCAATGACGTATAATATACCACGAAATCGGAAAAAAAAATCAGAGCCGATTTTTCTTTTCGCGGTTTCAGTTTTGGATCCTTAGTAAAGTCGCTCATAATGGTGATTACAAGGACCCCTTAAGGGGTACTGCGTTTATTCTGTTACAAGTTGTATTTAGGCGCGTCATGCACCAACATCATGGCTCTAAAGACAGCGCAAGCACTATCGGTACTAATCAGGGTGCTTAAAGGGCCACTTTAGGAGAATTATAATAATATTCCCACAACAATCTGTCAAATTGCATTTTCATCTTTATCGCTAACGCATTAGGTTCAAAGTTGATTGGGAAAATTTTACAGTGACGGCTAGTGAGATTTGCTTTTTGATTTTTCTAAAGCGGCCAATACGCGCGCGGGGGGTATTATTATAGGACTGCGATTGTTGCTCTCTTTTTTTCGCCATTTTAGAGTGTCTATTTATCAAGGTTTAAAACAGCATGAAACTGAGCAAATTGTTAAGGTCACAATCTTTCATCATGCTTCAATCGTTCTATTGACTAACTTTTACTCGTAAAAACTTTTGCAAAGTGTGTTTCTTCACATTATTTCAATTACTCTGTGTAAAGTTAGTAGCTACTGTAGCTAGAGAGTTAAAATAAAACGGCACCATTTTGAATTTTATAACACAGACATATTGCTTAAAGCATAAATGATTGAACTGATGGCCAAATACAACACACTGACAGAAGGTCTAGAAAACCATCCAATTAGCTACACCATCTGAAATGGTTTTATTTTTACCTTTGACTAGCTGATGCCCGCGACTTCGCTCGCTTGACAAATTGTATACTAATATATTCTTTGAGAAGCACTCTATCCATCGGTGAAAACAACATGAAAATCGGTGCAGTAGTTTTTGAGTTTATCGGTAAAAAAACTTTTTACAAAAAAATACAACCGACTTCTAAAAAAAAACTACAAAGTAAAAAATAACTTTAATTTCGGAAGTCGGTGTTTTTGTTAGTTTCTTCGTATTTTGACACCGACTTCCGAAATTAAAGTTATTTTTTACTTTGTAGTTTTTTTTTAGAAGTCGGTTGTATTTTTTTGTAAAAAGTTTTTTATTTTTCACTTTTTAGTGGTGCCCCACACTTAACAACACCACTACAAAATCGCAGAAAAGCAAAATACGCAATTTCGATTATCAAAGAATCATCTAAATAGTCAAATTGCAGCTATTTCGCTTTAAAATCCAAAGTTCGTAACCGATTTTGATATGATTTATATGGGACCAATCTGCAAGTATATCCTTTCAGATAAAACAATTTTTTTTCAAATCGGTTCATATAATGTCGGAGTTATGAGGTAACAAACATAAAAAAAAAAAACACAACTGAATTGATAACCTCCTCCTTTTTGGGAAGTCGGTTAAAAAAGACAGACGCGGCGGAGGACTTTGTTTTATAATATGTAGTGACAGGCACAAGTTTGACCACTATCTCACCTGATGATAAGCGATGATGTGGTCAAAGATGGAGCACGCTTGCCTAGAAGTATCCTATACACACTTGCAGTAACCTATTTTCTCTTGTACCATACAACAGTTCGTTGCAATATTAAGTACTGCACAAAGAAAATAACGAATATTCTTTATTCTTTCTTTGCAGTGGGTCTCGCGATTAAAACGACCCTAACATTGTTAGTATCCTTTGTGGACATAACATCCAGATAGATTTGTTAGTGTAATTGCAAATATGTAATTTGCTTAGCTCGAAAGTGTTGAGCATCGACGCCGAGTTGCTAGCCTGTCGGCTTTGTACCGGTTGCATTTTGGGGAATGTGCGACGGAATTGCATAATTCAATTCCGCCAAGCTCGTTCCATCATCGGACCGCAAGACGAACAGCGATGCGCTACCGATACAGGGTGGACATCCCACCCACCTGCACAAAAAGTTTTGGGAACACATTCATAGTGCGTGCAGCTAAGGAGTGGAATTCCCCGCCGGAGTCCGTGTTTCCTGATAGCTACAAACTGGGGGGCTTTAAGTCAAGAGTAAATAGGTTACTTCTAGACAAGCGTGCTCCATCTTAGACCACATCATCGCTTACTATCAGGTGAGATAGTGGTCAAACGCGTACCTATAAAAAAAAAAAAATACACATAGCCTTACACTTCCCAGAGGTTCTTAATGCCAAATTTCATCTTTCTACGACCAGCAGTTTCGGCTGTGTGTTCTCTGACAGTCACTTACTCAGTAGGTAAAAAAAGAAAATAAGCAGTAAACCTTTGTGCTCTATTCTCTGTTTACTTTTTCTTTTTTAAGTTTCTTGTGTACATACATAAATAAATCAATAAACAAATAAATGAATATTAACACTGTAACGTAGACATATTGTTAAACATCATCATCTGCCTAGCCTTTTACCAACTATATTGGGGTCGGCTTCCATTCAAACCGGATTCAGCTGAATATCAGTGTTTTATGTGGAGCGGCTGCTTAACAGACCTCCACAACTCATATTGTTAAATATAGTTTTGTATTTTTAAAAGGCAACAGTTGAAAAAGCTAATGCCTCTTCATTAGCTTCTTACATTTTCTTTACCCATGGACTACATGGTTCTTATAAAACATCGAAAGTATGCGAAATAAACTTTATTTATAGCGTGCCTTATTTCATTTTATCTCTGTCTCGTTTCTTTTCTTTTTTTTCTCTCGTGAGCCTTCTGTATTCCTATAGATACACTATGTTCACAAGTAAACATAACCATATAATATATGAAGTTTTACTATTATTGTTTTTGCTATAATTTTAATAAAATTTTATATTCGAGGCGCCTGTAGGTTGTTCGGTAAGAAGGCGTCCCTGATTTTATATATCGCACAATATTGTTCAAACATTTTTTATAGTATCGATGAATTGTAGGATTTTTGTTGATTTTATTATTTGTTTGTGATTTGTACTGTTTATGTCTTTTTGAGATTTGGCACACGCCTCTCAAGCTTGTGCTTTTCTTTTATATAAAGATTTAACGACATTTCCTATATATTTAGAAGAAAAGTTATTATATCAACTATCAGATTTTTAATAAATTGATTTTAACCTGTCCTTTGAGTATTTAGCCAAAACTGATCAAATTTTTCTCAATATCAAATAGAAACGAATGGACTATATTGAGGTTATTTTAATATACTGATTTTGTTAATATGATAATGTAAAATTCCATGCGTCTGAATGTTTGTTATTTTAGGGGGCAGAATAGGGTGTAAAGTCCCGCAAACCTCCGTGGGAAAGAGAGGATCTTCTGACCAAGAAAACTTATTGTGTCCGGTAGGCAACTACTCAATATTTGTAGTTCAAATCGCACGGAAAACTGTGATGCCGCGATGCAGGATTTTGTAAGTAGTTCGCTGCTGGTGGGATAGAAGCATTGAGGTTATTTTTGTTTTCGTACCGCTATGTTAGTTTTTCTGGTAGCAACACAGTGCTGCTACAGTTATCAATCATTCCTCAACGGCTGAATACATTTGGACACTCGAATAGACCATAACCTGGATAAGGTCGATTGGGATACTTTTGATCCCAGTAGTATGTTGACATACTGACATTTTTAACATTCTGAAAAGGCAAGTGTGCGGTACCGCTAGAAAAGATAATAATTTTACAATAATTGTCATCAATTATTTAACATTAAGACTAGAAGAAAATAAGGACAGCAATTCTTGTTTTTTATGGAGCATTTGCAACACTAACATTTTTTTTTCCTTTTTTCAAGTTTTGACTTTGATTGCAACTTGAATTTGAACGCTTTTTAGATGCGAGCGGCTGATGGTAAGGGATTTGTGATGCAGGATATCCGTTGCTAGTGGGGCCACACCCTTCGTCGCAGAAACTTAAACAAAACTTTGAATCTTCAAGTTTTACATGCTACATGATATCGTCGTTGGGATATTTAGTTTAATGCTTACTGGGATATTTAGATTTTATATTATTATACGTAGTATGTATTTGTATGGGTATGTAGTTTTGGTTGAGCAAGAGTTTCTTATCAAGCGTTTTCATTTTCTAAAGATTTATGGAAAGCACGTTGTGCTGTTGGTCCCGGCTTTCATTTTTAGATCTTCGATAGTAGTTACGGATAGTCAGAAACCAGAAAATCTGACTTATTGTGCCAAGGTTGTCGCATTTCTGAGTTATTGGCTTGCTTTTGACCTCGATCTCGCCTGACGGAGAGCGACAGATGAGGTGTATGATGGAGAGAGTGCCCAGCAGTGCAGCAGCATCCCAGTTGAGATGCTGGAGCAACGACTCACAATACAGCAGTCCAGCCTGTCAGCAATCATGCTCAGGATGCTGTTGGAACTGGCTCATACCCTGCGCACCAAGGACGCACATCTTTTACGCATTAATGCATAAAAGCAATAAATACGCATTTCCGCAAACATCCCTGATGCGCTACAGAAGCGAGGCAGCCCCATCAACGCCCTGCGAACATTGTTATACTGTACGCGAAGGGCACTGTACGATCTTTGCGTAAAAAATTTTTAGACTGGAAGCCAACCCCGACATAGTTGAGAAAAGATCCGAGATACGGGTAGCCGGCGTGCCTAGCAACTTTGAAACTCCAAATACCTAGTATCTACTCGAAAGACTCGCATCATGTTGATTTTCATTACCGCTATAACATACGATATACCATATTCGTACTTTCCTACTAATATTCGCCCGCGTGATCCCTAAGGAACATAATCCCGGGAAAAATAGTAATAAAAATAGTAGTCTTTTAGAATATTTTTCATTGGATTCAAACCGTTCAACCGAATGCATTCAAATATTTTTCCCCCTCTTTGCAGCAGACCACATCAGACTGCTCTCGCCCCGCTCTTAACATTTATATTTACTCTACATAAAAATAAAGGGCGTGAACATAACGAAATTAATTTAACTCAGGCCCCCGTTGTCAGCAAAAACAAAAGAACTGCGTTGACGGTTAATTTTCGTTGAATTTCCTACTAGCCCGGATATTTATTATGTTGTGATGCTTGGATTAAATTAGCTTGGATAAGAAGAATTGTACGTCAAAGGACGTTGATTCGTTTTGTTCTTGGCTTCTGGGAAATAAAGGCAAACTACTGAGGTGACGTTCGTAGAAATAATTATTATTTGTTGTAGGGTGTGGAACAGGATTTTATTTTCGTCGTTTCCTCACTGCTAGAGATCGCGGGTACATACGACGCTTTTTCATGCCCTGCGGACTTCTGCAATGTGGACCGCTCTGTACATGCTGCCTATAACAGCCTTCTTTATGGCGTCGGAACATTTTGCCGTTATTCTACATTGAGCACGTTTTCCTTCAACCCATTATAATAAGGAGAATTAACAGGACTAGTAAAGAAAAAATTATAAAGATGGTAAAGTAGTTTGTTTATGTTTGAAAAAGGGAATGTCAAGAAGCGATATTGATTCAATTAGTAAAATTCTGTAACTGATATACCTTCACGAAGTGTCTTAGTCTACTTTTTATCTCGAAAAGTATGTGGTAAGCCATAAATAATGTTCAATTTTAACATACCTAATGTTAAACGTATTTTTAACAACAAATTGTTTGATGTTTGTTAATGATTTGCTGTTACCGGTAAAGAGATGCGGTTGGTTAGGTTACACATTGTTCCTTAATATTTAGACTATACACAATAGAAAAGTAGATATGATACAGTTATTATGTTCACCATATAAACCGGCAAAATGCGAGTCGGACTCGCACACGAAGGGTTCCGCACCACAAACCTTAATTTTAATTATTTGTTGTTATAGCGGCAATAGAAATACACAATTTGTGAAACAACAGTCTACCTATTACGGTTCTTGAGATATAGCCCTTTGACAGACAGACGGACAAACAGCGGAGACTGAGTTATAGGGTTCCGTTGGTTAACCTTCGGGTACGAAAGCCTAAAAACTGACGTACAGTTCCTAATTCCAGTCATACAAAGCCTTTATACATACCTACAACATCTCATTAATTGTCTAATCTACCAGAACATCCCCCACGACAATCACAAAATAACAGAACATCTAAACCAACCACACGGTATTCCTTGATTAATTGAACCTTACAATTTATTAAGGACTCTCAACTTAAGAAGAATTAACCAAGGTTTATTCAAGAAACACACGGAACAATCTAATTTAATCCAACATTGCAATAGATTGTACAATTTTACAATTCGTATCCATCTTTGTACGTTCTGGGAATTGTTTGACGTCATTTCGTTTAATTTATACAAGACGGATCCGACTGCAACGGAAGATAAAAAAAAGAAAATGAGTTTTTTTTTTGTAAATTAAAAATAATACAAGACATTTAACATAATTACTAAGATATTTTTTTTCTAAACTGAATAGTTAGCGCGAGAGACACTTCCAAAGTTGTAAAATGTGTCCCCCCCCCTTAACTTCTAAAATAAGAGAATGATAAAACTAAAAAAAATATATGATGTACATTACCATGTAAACTACCAGCAAAAATTGGTTTGAACAAGATCTAGTTAGTAGTTTTTTTTTAATACGTCATAAATCGTAAATCGCAACTTCTGCTTACGGAACCCTCAGTGCGCGAGTCCGACTCGCACTTGGCCGGTTTTTTTGTTATTGTATTATATTGTTGCTGTATTGCTCAGTTATGACTCAACGGGGCTGACATGTTCAAAGAACAAATTCCCTAAAAAACAGATAAAAAAAGAATTGCGGTAATTATGGTAACTGTCTAGTATTATTTTTGTTTGGTTAAACGCGCTAATCTCAGGAACTACTGGTTCGAATTGAAAAATGATTTCAGTGTTGGTTAGCTCACTTATCGAGGAAGCCTATAGACTACTTATTTACATCACGTTACGACCAAAAGGAGCGGAGCATTCATGAAACATTTGGCACAGACGAAGTTACGAAGGTCACCTAGTATGGTAATTTATATTGAGTTTAGCTGACCCGCGCAACTTCGTCTGCGTCACATTTTCCATTAATGCTCAACTCCTATTTGTCTTAGCGTGATGATATATTTATACAAATATAACAAAAAACAAACTCTTCTGCCTTATAATATTATACATATAGTATAGAAGTATAGATTAATAATATTAGTATGTTCTTGAAAGAGTTTTTCTACTCGGATTTGCTCCGAGTGATTTCCCCTTACTCCTGCCCTAAGACCCTCAGGGAAAACGAGGTTCAGATCCCCTGCTAAATGGTCACAAATACTGTCCACCCCAGTACTTTACTAAAGATGGTACTAACTGTATGAATAGCTGCTGGTTGCGTAATCCATTAAACATGAAGCTCCTGACTTGAGTTAGTTTAATGTCACTAACCGAGCAATTTAGACCCAAGTATTTCACTAAGAATTTCTTTAAAGGAAAACCTAATAAAAAACTATGCCTGGAGATTGCACGATTATAAGTATTTATAAGATTTTTCCCGCGACTTCATACGCGCATATCTCGTTTTTTCCCGTAGGAATTTCAGGAAATCATCTGGCTTACGGATTCTTTGAAATCTACAAGCCAAATTTAAGCTTTCTACGACCAGTAGTTTCGGCTGTGCGTTGTCTGTCAATAGTTTTGGCTGTGCGTTGTCTGTCAATAGTTTTGGCTGTGCGTTGTCTGTCAATAGTTTTGGCTGTGCGTTGTCTGTCAATAGTTTTGGCTGTGCGTTGTCTGTCAATAGTTTTTGCTGTGCGTTGTCTGTCAATAGTTTTGGCTGTGCGTTGTCTGTCAATAGTTTTTGCTGTGCGTTGTCTGTCAATAGTTTTGGCTGTGCGTTGTCTGTCAATAGTTTTTGCTGTGCGTTGTCTGTCAATAGTTTTGGCTGTACGTTGTCTGACAGTAGTTTTGGCTGAGCATTGTCTGTCAATAGTTTTGGCTGTGCGTTGCCTGTCAATAGTTTTGGCTGTGCGTTGTCTGTCAATAGTTTTGGCTGTGCGTTGTCTGTCAATAGTTTTGGCTGTGCGTTGTCTGTCAATAGTTTTGGCTGTGCGTTGTCTGTCAATAGTTTCGGCTTTGCGTTGTTTGTCATAAGTTTCGGCTGTGCATTGTCAGTCAGTAGTTTCGGCTGTGCGTTGTCTGTCAGTCACTCAGTCACCAGTTACGGAAGAATTTTATACACGTGAATTTTTTAAGGTTGTCCGGATGGCCAAATACGAAACTATAAGGAATATCGAAAAATACTGAAAGGAATCTCGAGCGAGATGTTGATAAAAACTGCATTTTTGAAAACTCAGGAATACCGAGTTTTCAAAAATGCAGTTTTTATCAACATCTCGCTCCAGATTAGAACAGCCAAGAATCGAGCCTGTTGATTTAAAAAAAAAACAAAACTCATTCTATAGGTACTATTCCACCTGAAAGTGTAGCTAACAGGCATCAAATTCTGGGAAGTAGGTAATAGCATAGGTATGGCAAACGATAAAAAAAAAACAATGAGGTGAACAATGCCAATACTCGATACTTTATAATTTGACTCGACGCAAAACTTCAAAACATAAACCATAAAATCATGCTCAGTTTGTTTACCATCATGATTCCAGCCTCAAGGTGCTTCATCAGTTCAGTTTGAGAGTTTGGCAGTAATCAAGGCCCATTCATTGATATCCTGTTCCTTGTTTAATGAACGTCGATAGAAATCAATACTAGACGATTAGGCTGCCTGTCTGTACGAGTGGAGTGAAGATATGAGCGGCAAAAAACCGGCCAAGTGCGAGTCGGACTCACACACGAAAGCTTCTGTACCATAAACCCATACACAAGCCGAAAAATAACAAGTTATTTGTTAGGGTTTAAGTCCAAACTATATTGGGGTTAGCTTCCAGTCAAACCGGATTCAACTGAATACCAGTATTTTACGCGGAGCGGCTGCCTACCAGACCTCTACAACCCATTAACTGGGTAACACGGTATTCCTTGGCAAGACTGGTGTCAGATTTTCTATCTTCTGACTATCCGTAACGACTGCCAAAGATCTCCAAATGAAAGCCGGAACCAACAGCTTAACGTTCTTTCCGAGGCACGGAGGAAACTTGGTATGTTAAGATGGTCACCCATCCACAGACCAACCTCGGCAAGCGTTGCTTAACCTTGAAGATCGACCTGAGCGGCTGTTGTTATTTAGCCACGAGCTCCTCAACAAGTTAATTGTTTACGCCACCTTAAATTTTTAATTAAAATATATACCTATATAAATATATATATATAAATCGCGAAGGACTTCTTGCGTCTTTACAAACTACCACCCTGCGGCGTCCACTGAATGTAGTGAGATTTTTAATGTTTTCAATGCGTATGTAAGATGTTTTAATCAGTATCATATCAGTAGTCGACGTCAAATTTCATTTAAACGTCAAATGGTGATATTCAAATTAAATATTTCTAGCTGAATTTGTGCGTCCGTTCACTCTTAAATCTTTCTTGCACACTGAATATCCTCCGTATACGTTCAAAACACTGCATGCACATTATCGCCTCCGTCCAACTGTATGTTTAAATCAATTCCGTATAATGCTCTGCATATCATAATGATTATAATAACTAAATTACATCCATCTACTATTGAATTCAGGTTGGTTCCGAACACTGTTTTTGAATTATTGTATCCAGCTTATCAGCCAAGAGGCTTCCACCTATATAAGGGCTAATACTGACTCCAGGCACAGATAATAAATAATTAATAGTTAGCATACAAAAGTGACAATACCTATGTATAGCGTAGGTATTTTCTCGTTGGTGGTATACAAAATCTTAAAAAGCAATATAATCATTTTTGACGAGTGACAGGTAAGTTTGTATGTATAAACAGGTAATAGTCTAGTCGACAAGTTGAAAATGGTACAAAATAGAGATACTGCTCTTTAAAATTATGTGCGATAGCTCATTGGATCCGGAATGACGCCTAGAAAAATGTGCCAAAAGTTATAAACAATTAAAGATGAAAAGAAAAATGGCATTCGATTTTTGCCAATATTTCATAAAATATTAATATTTAAGAAATTTCAAATAAAAGATTCTGAAAGAAGAGGAAATTTCCAATAAAAAACTCCTAACTCCCGGAACTCTATCTCCATGATTTGTAACATTAATTTAATGCTGAAAATAGGTTTGCGCGCGACATTTTTAGGTTGCACGCGTGGCGTCAAAAGCGAGTACGGTATATTAATCAATTTATTTAGGGAATTTAATTTTTTTTTTTAAATTTGAAAAAAATATGGTGTGTTCTGAACACTATAAATAATTTATTCCCGTTGGAAATTTAACTTAAAGTTAATTTTTCAACAAGTTAAACAATTGTTAACTAACAAAATTTTCTCGAAAACCGTCTTAATTGTAAGTGAAAAAAAAAATGTTTAAATAATGGTCGTAAAAAAATTTCGTTTCGTAGAGCCTTTCTTACATATATACTTAACAAGATCGCGCCATCAAAGTTACAAAAATATTTATACATTGATTATAATAATTTTTTTACTTGAACAAAACTTTGAAACTGAGGTTGATAAAATTATCAACAGCGACCAGCAACTATCTGCACCAATCAAACTGGTTACTCCGCGTAGCACGCACGATCCAACATTTGCAAAACAAAAAAGCTTTTGACCTTAACGGCTGAAGTACTTAAACAGTTGCCCAAAAAAGTCATTGTCTTCCTAACAATGATTTTTAATGCAGTATTTAGAATACATTACTACCCGAAATTGTGGAAAATATCTCAAATATGTATGATCCCAAAGCCGGGGAAACCGCCGGCAGATCCTAGCTCATATAGACCCATAAGCCTTCTCCCCATACTGTCTAAGGTGTTTGAAAAGACTCTTCTGCGAAGACTCAAACCCATACTCGATGAGAGCAGGATCATACTGGATCACCAGTTTGGTTTTCGGGAGAAACACGCAACAGTCGAACAAGTGCATAGGGTTGTTCACGTAATAAGGCAAACACTTGAGAGAAAGGAGTATTGCTCAGCAGCATTCATAGACATACAGCAAGCTTTTGACATGGTGTGGCACAAGGGACTGCTGTACAAGCTGAAAACACTTCTGCCTAACTCATTCTTCATGATCCTGAAATCCTATTTACACCAAAGGAAATTTCAAGTCAAATGCGGAGAGGAATACTCGAACCTGTACTTGATCACTGCCTCTGTGCCCCAAGGATCAGTTCTTGGCCCCGTGCTATATTCTATATATACGGCAGACCTGCCTGAAACTGAAGGTGTGGTAACGGCCACCTACGCAGATGACTCGGCATGCCTTGCGAGCGACAAAGACCCGAACAACGCATCTTCGAAGCTGCAAGCACAGATCGATAAAGTTGATTCTTGGCTTCGGAAGTGGAGAATAAAAGCTAGTGTAACCAAATCAACACAAATAACATTCATTCTCACTGAGAAGAGGCGAATGTCCACCTGTTTGTATGGATAACAAGGCCCTGCCAAATCACGACAGCGTAAAATATCTTGGCCTACACCTGGATAGAAGACTGACCTAGAGTAAACACATAAAAGCCTAGAGGAAAGAAGCGAACTTGCAATTTCAATCGCTAAACTGGTTGCTTGGACGACAATCCACTCTGTCTCTTAGTAACAAGCTCTTGGTATAAGCCATCATAAAGCCCATTTGGACCTATGGAATAGAACTGTGGGGTTCTGCGAGCAACTCTAACATAGAGATCCTCCAGAGATTCCAAAACGTCGCCTTGAGAACTATCTCAAGCGCGCACTGGTTTGTGAGAAATACCGAGACATGAATACCTGGAGATACCTACTGTTAAGGAAGAAGTCAGCAATATCAGCAAGAGATACAAAGAAAGACTGAGCAAACACACAAATGAACTGGCAAAGAACTTATTACAGTCACAGGAAAACATCAAACGCCTAAAAAGATGGTACGAATGAATGAATCGAAGCTCCGAAGTCTTGAGCATCGACGCCGAGTTGCTGGCCTGTCGGTTTTCTATCGTTTACATTTTGGGGAGTGTGCGACGGAATTGCATAACTTAATTCCGCCAAGCCCGTTCCACCATCGGACCACAAGACGTACGGCGATGTACCACCGGTACATGGTGGACATCCCACCTATACGCACAAAACGTTTTGGGAATACATTCATTGTGCGTACAGCTAAGGAGTGGAATTCCCTGCCTGAGTCTGTGTTTCCTGATAGCTACAACCTGGGAGTCTTTAAGTCAAGAGTGAATAGGTTACTTCTAGGCAAGCGTGCTCCACCTTAGACCGCATCATCGCTTAACATCAGGTGAGATAGCGGTCAAACGTACGCCTATAAATATATAAAAAAAAAAAAAACATACTGGACCTGGACCAAAGAACCTGAAAGACAATAATTAATTTATATGGTGTCATTTATTGGAATGTCGCCTGCAAAGCTTACAATAGTGGAATACATCTGATTATGACTTGATAGCCGATTGCAGACTAAAGATTAAAAAAAAAAAAAAAAAAAAAAACTGAAAAATCCAAGTAATGTTGTTATTTTTTTTTTCTTAATCATCATATTATCGTATTTTTAATACAAGAAATTTCTTAACTAATTATTTAAACAATAAAAATATGAAAAAATTGTTATTAAAGAAACATGTTTTTTAAATAAATCATAATATTTGTAATGTAATAAGCCTGTGGTGCGCTTCACTTAGCGGGGAGTGATGTGGGACTCGTCTATCCACAATACTTACGAGCGGCGCCCCATCAAAACATTCATCGCGCGAACAGACGACATGCCGGCCTCGGAAGCAAATGCGTACTGAGGAGCTGCGCCGGCGCCAACAATATTTATAGTGTGCGCACAGACGGCGCTATACGTCGCGCGCGCGCTAGAGTGAGATGGGTGCCCAAACATTGTGGAATTTATTTTATTTAGTTTTAATAATTTAAGTCATACGTGTTCTCCTATTGGATGTTAAATGGTTCAAGTTGACACTACTTCAGAAACCAAATTGTAATATAGGGAGACATATATTATTAATAAACAGATCAATTATTCTCAACATTCGAGTTTAAGAGCAGGCACTCTAAAATAATTTCTACGCAAGCTCCGCCCCATGCACCCCGCCACTACCGCTATGGTGCTAGACGCTATGCTAGCCGTAATAAAGTTGAATACCGCATGCGCTCTTTGATCGCGTTCGAGCTCGAAACTAAATGTCGTAAGTCTCAATTCTTATTTCGTTTATAACTGAAGTAATAATTGATCTAGAGAAAAAATATCTTGTGACTGGATAGTAAAGTATATTTTCTTACTGTTAATATTTATTTTAGACATAAAGGCCACGCAATCTTGAAAAAAAAAGGAATAATCTTTAAAAAAGACATGATTTTTGAATTAAAAATGAATCGAGTGAAAATGTTACAATTACGTAACTGTCTTGTACATGGAAAGAAAAAGATCCAATAAATCATATACTAAAGTTCCATTTTGATAGTATGTGTGACTGTTTCAGAATATTAATGCAAATTAACATAAAATTTAGGGAGCCTCCTCTTAATTTCGTCGACCCTTCTGAACACAACATGATGATTAAGAAAAAAAATTAAAAACATTACTTGGAATTTCCAGTTTTTGTTCAAGTAAAAAAGTTATTATAAACATAGTATAAATATATATTTTTTACTTTTATGGCGCGATCTTGTTAAGTATGTATAAACAGGTAACACACACACACAGGTACACAGGCTGGTGTGAACATGTAGGTTCAAATATAGAAAGAGGAAGTTTCATGATACGAATAATTTAATAGTAGTCATATTTATGTAGGTGAACATACGGAATAAAAGGCATAATATCGTAATTTATAATTAATAAAAATAAAACATTAAATGTTTTATACATTTCATGTTTTATTTTAAATTTTACAAAAAATGTGTATTTAATCATTAAAACTTTTCCATCAACAAATCAATGCAATTTAACATTGACATAATAATAAACATAAATTTGCTCTGCCTTGCGTAATAACAAAATAAACTGAATTATGAACATTAATCAGTCTTCATTACAATGGAACATGTATTTTTTATATTTTAAATCAAAAGAAATTAGTAGGGTTTTTATCAACCCAATGTTGTCATTCTTATTTTAGATATATACTTAAAAGAAATGTAAACTCCATCTGCAACTTCTCTTTCAATTTAAAATTTCACTTTGGTGACAAGCTTACATCACGGCCGGCACATGTCTGTTTCTTTACAAACTTCGGCAAATCGGCACGCGAGCGCGCTGAAGCCCGCCGCCCCGCGCCCCGCGCTATGCGTCCCTCGTGAACCCCGAATAGGCCCCTCAGACACCGTACCTAGTGCCCGTTTAAGGATATTTAAGAGACGCAAGATTGTTGTCACGAAAAAATGATAAAAACTTTACAAATTAAGTACGATATTCAATGGACACGATAAGATCAGTGAACTGAACTCAAAGTATACGTGGTAAATTATACGCTGAACACTAGCGCCCTCCAAATTTCAGTCGGACGATGGCGGAACTATATTATACGCTAAAAGGCATTGTAGTGATGAAATGACGTCCATGCCAATTTTTCGCCCATGCATTCTAAGGATGATAAGGGACCCTTGGGCTAAAAATGAGGGTCGGTCAATCTTGCGTCCGTATTCCGGACGCACAAAGTCAGTCGGACGCAGCATCATCGGTAAATAACGCCATATAGGACGCAACATGTCCTTGAAGATTTAAATATACATATATATATATATATATATATATATATATATATATTTGTGATAGGTTTGCTCTTGACTCTAGCCTAGGTCAGAGATGACGGAGACAAAATCTATTGCTTGCCGCTAAAAATCCGCTAAAAGAACAAATAATATAGGGACCTAAAAAGGCCACTTTAGCAGAATCATAATATTAGATCATAGAATCATTATATTAATTACACAACAATCTGTCCCATTTCATTTTCATCTTTAACGCTAACACATTAGGTTCAAGGTTGATTGGGAAAATTTGACAGTGACCGGTAGCGTGATATTATGTGCTTTCTGATTCTGCTAGTGGCCTTTTTAGACCCGCAGATAATTATGGTAAACATGGATGCATAAACTAAATGGTTCTGCATCAATTAAAATCTGACACTGATTTGCACGCATAGGATATTATCAAGTAATTAATATGATAGAGAGGTCAGATAATATTCCATTAATTAGCCATAATTAGTTAAACTGTTAACTGATCTGTAAGCCATTACGTTCGCTTGTTTGAGTTAGAAACCGAAAACAATTTGCGTATTGCATAAATTATTCGATATTGTTTGGTTAGAGAACCTATTCTCTGGTTGTTTTATGCAGATGAATACTGGTATTCCGAAACCAACATAAAAGGGAAATGAAAAGCTTAGTATATGACAAATATGACGTAGGTATCTGTTCATACCTATTTATTAAATACTAGCTGACCCGCGCAACTTCATCTGCGTCTAATTTTTCAAATCGGACCAGTAGTTCCTGAGATTAGCGCGTTCAACCAAACAAAACAAACAAACAAAAACTTCTGCTTTATCTATACTAATATTAAAATTATAGCAGAAGAGTTTGTTTGTTTGTTTGGTTGAACGCGCTAATCTCAGGAACTACTGGTCCGATTTGAAAAATTCTTTCAGTGTTAGATAGCCCATTTATCGAGGAAGGCTATAGGCTATATCATCACGCTAACCAATAGGAGCGGAGCAGTAATGAAAAATGTTACGCAGACGACGTTGCACGGGTCAGCTAGTAATATTATATAATATAGTATAGATTATTATCAATTGAAGGTAAGTAACGTGTGAATTATTTGTACGGAGCCCTACTAAATAATTAAATAAATGGAACCCTATTACTAAGCCTGCGCTGTCAGTCTGTCTGTCTGTCAGTGGGCTGTATCTGTGATACCGTAAAGTTATCATGTATATATTATGATACCGTTTCTATGAAACAGCTGATATTTTTTTCGAGTTTTCAGGGTTCGTCTCAAAGTTTTTTTAGGATTCCGCAACTCAAAAGGAAAAAGCGGAAGACCTTCATAGGATCAATTTGTTATTCGTCTATCCGTCTATCTCGGGAACGTGTGGTATCGAAATTAGAACCGTATTCTCAGGTCTACAGTTTTTTGAAGCTAACATAAAAACAAGATAAAGCCGCAGAAAACGTATATTTCGATACTTTCAAGAGAATCAAAATTTATAGGGCATTTTATTTTGACCTAGAACTATTAAATGTGTCAAGTAATACCGTCTTGTAGTTGTACAATAAAAAAAAAATCTCGAACTCAGAAAAAAGAAAGAAACCCGCTTCATATTTTATTAGCCAATAATCTCAACAAATTCTGAGAATATAGCCGGTTTCATGTCAGAAGAATCTCCTTACCAAAGATTAATCGCCAGCGATCCGACTAAGAGATTTCCCTTGGGAGCAGGCGCGGGTTTATTGCAAGTATTAATGGCTGCTGTACCTTAATGAAGTGGTTGACAACTGGAGATATTACTGGTGGAAAAATATATTGAGCCTATTGTTTTTTTTTTTTAATTGTAAGTTGGAATGGGTTTGTTTAACATGACTGTTAACTATATCCTATTATGGATTTCATTGATTAATATCAGAAATATCTATAGAGTCATTTTGGACACACTTGTATGAATTCTCGTTTTTAGAGTTCCGTACCCTAAATGATAACTAACTGAATCCAATTACTAAACCTCCGCTCCATCCGTCTATTGGCGTCTACGTCTGTCTGTCAGCGGGCTGTATCTCAAGAACGGTAACAGGTAGACAGTTAAAATTTTCTTAATTTTCCTTTCTCTATGATCGTTTTTACTTGGGTTCTATGCTTTTTGATTTATAATTATAATTATATTTATTTATCCATCATGTATTTATTCATATAAATTGTACACCTAAGACTACCTACAGTATTACTGTATTTCCTTTAAAATCCATCCAAAGGTTGTCTTGAAAAGATCGCTCTTAGCGATAAGGCCGCCCATTGTGTCACCCCATGTAATGTTTTCGTCATCAATTTTTTCTGTAACTTATATGGTGTACATAATAAAGAGTATTCTATTCTATTCTATTTTCACAGAATATTCCGCTATAACAACAAACCTAGCCTTTTCCCAACTACATTGGGGTTGCAGACTTCCAGTCAAACCGGATTCAACTAAATACCAGTATTTTCCGGTATAAAAACAAATAACTAATTAAATTTCAAATTAAAGGGACAAGAAGCGAGTTTTGTTTTTTTTTTTTAGTTTATGGTACGGAACTCTGCGTGTGAGAGTTCGATTCGCACCTGGTAATTATTTTTTTTTTTTTGTTACTTATAAATCCGCAGGGTATAAAACAATTAAGGTCTACTATGGAGTGGACAGCCGAATGGTGGTCAGCCCACTGATTCTCATTGCTCATTTACTTAAGACAAGTTGGCGACATTATTTTTAAGCTGTATTTTGATCAAAATATTTGTTTCACAGTCTGTAGTGCGCAGCCTGTAAAAACCGGCCTTTATTATTCTCGCTATTTTTAACCGACTTCCCAAAAAGGAGGAGGTTATCAATTCGGTTGTATGTTTTTTTCTTTTTTTTTTTTTTATGTTTGTTACCTCATAACTCCGACAATTATGAACCGATTTGAAAAATTCTTGTTTTATCTGAAAGGATATACTTGCAGATTGGTCCCATTTAAACCATATCAAAATCGGTTACGAACTTTGGATTTTAAATCGAAATACCTGGAATTTGACTATTTAGATGACTCTTTGATAATCGAAATTGCGTATTTTGCTTTTCTGCGATTTTGCAGTGGTGTTGTTAGGTGTGGGGCACCACTAAAAAGTGAAAAATAAAAAACTTTTTACAAAAAAATACACCCGACTTCCAAAAAAAAACACTGCAAAGTAAAAAATAACTTTAATTTCGGAAGTCGGTGTCAAAATACGAAGAAAGTAACAAAAACACCGACTTCCGAAATTAAAGTTATTTTTTACTTTGCAGTGTTTTTTTTTGGAAGTCGGTTGTATTTTTTTGTAAAAAGTTTTTTTATTGACATGACAACACTGATAGAATTGTAAATAACTAGAATTGTATTCAATTTTAATTGCAAATATCCTAAATTTTAATTATGAAATTGATACTTGTAAGTACTTTTATATTATTGCTAATAATTAAATGTGTACTGCATGTAAAACCGAGATGTAAAATCTAAATATTTGAACGGCGGAAATGCCCCGAAAATTATTTTAAGAACATAAGTCAGCTATCTACCTATATTCTTGCAAATAAATGTATCATTAATTCACCTGCATTCATTTGTTTTTATACGATAAATAAAGTAATTAAAAGCATAAGCATTCAGTTTCACCACGAAACTAATTCAAAATCTCTAAATCTGCACTTTTACAAGCTACGATTTTTACACCTCACAAAAAGCAATAAAAAAAACATCCCCACCTTATTACACGGCACAAAAATAAAGCAACGATAAAACACCTCAATCGTCTGCACATTGATCATTTTGCAAGGCCATAAATAAAACATAAATGAACAGATACCCATTTAAATTGTGACGTCATTTTGCCTTTATTTATCTGAATGCCCAGTGGGCTCCATTTGTCACCTTTATACCATATTTAGTTCAACATTGTGTTCCATGATTATTTTTTCCACCTTTACCTTAACGGGAGCAGTGAGTTATGTGCGTTATGGTGCACTATTTGTAAACCTTGTTGTATTTATGTCTTCATATGTATGGACTATTTAAAATGTATCGCAGTATGGAGTATTGCAGTCATTCTTGGGATGGCTCAGTTAAGTACCAGCTTGCCGCGCTTGACTCGGTTGGACGTAGAGCTAAGAGGCTCATCAGCGATGAAAAACTGGTGGATGCCACAGCTTCACAGCTTTGCTCATCGCCGCAAGGTTGCCTGCTTGTCTGTATTTTACATATTGTACTTCGGTGAGTGTGCCAAAGAACTCCACGACCCCATCCCACCGGCCCCCTTCTACCATCGGACATCCAGACGCACTGCAACGATGGTACGTGTCAGTGCGTCTGGATGTCCCTACCTTGTTGCTGTTCCACCAATTCGCACTAAGCGTTTCCAAACGTCTTTTATAATGCGCACAGCAAAGGAGTGGAACTATCTGCCTGCGTCTGTGTTTCCGAACGCTTACAACCGTAATCTCTTCAAAGTTAGAGAGAACAGGCTCCTTCTGGGTAAGCTCGCTCCATCGTAGAATTTGTCTCTGTCATCTTTGACCAAGAATAGAGTCAAGAGCAAACCCATCAAATAAAGAAAATGTATTGGACTATTTAATTTCGATGATTTCAGGGTTCTTCCAGTGATAATGTTCTTTTTAATGTAACGAGATAATCTTGAGTCATAGATTGAATAACAGTATCTATTTATCGGGAATATTTTACGGGATTGCCAGCCAAAATAAATATGAAGCATTTTCGTTTAAATAAGGTAAATTTAATGATAACTAGATCTTCCTGCATTCATAACTTGTCGGCATTGGTCCTTACATTAAAAATACAAATGGCACAATAGTAAAGACTACAATGGATATAAATGTCGACGGAAAATGGCGAACGCCGTAAGATTGTAAAATATCGCGTAAAATTGTAAACTATTTTTTCTAAATAACCCACGGATGTATTGAAAACTATTGAATTTGGATGGGATTTATAAAACAATTTTTCCAAAATGTTTCGTTACATTATAATCTAATCAAGATTTATTACATTCTTACGGAGTCAACCACTTTCCGGTGACATATACACGGATAGGGACATATAGCGGAAAATACGTTCATATTGCATACAGCTAAAGAGGGAAATTCTCTGTAGGAGTTTGTGTTCCCTAACAGCTACAACGTTAGCCTTCTGGCCTTTAAGCCAAGACTGATTGCTTTTCTTGTAGACAAGCGTGCGTGCGTCACTTCAAGGTGTCGACCAAATCATCGCTTATCAGTAAGTGAGATAGTTTTCAAGCGAGAGCTAATCATCATCATCATCTGCCTAGCGTTTTCCCAACTGTATTGGGATCGGCTTCCAGTCAAACCGGATTCAGTTGAATGCCAGTATTTTACGTGGAGCGGCGGCCTACCAGACCTCCACAACCCATTAACTGGGTAACAGGTACTCCTTGGCAAGACCGGTGTCAGATTATCTGGCGTCTGACTATCCGTAACGACTGCCAAAGATCTCCAAATGAAAGCCGGGACCAACAGCTTAACGTGCTTTCCTATGCACGGAGAAAACTCGGAATGTGAAGATGGTCACCCATCCACAGACCAACCTCGGCAAGCGTTGCTTAACCTTGAAGATCGACCTGTGCGGCTGTTATTATTTAGCCACGAGCTCAAGAGAGAGAGCCAATCATTATTAGAAAAATACTAATGCAACCTCGGCAAGCGTTGCTTAACCTTGAAGATCGACCTGTGCGGCTGATATTATTTAGCCACGAGCTCAAGAGAGAGAGCCAATCATTATTAGAAAAATACTAATGCAACCTCGGCAAGCGTTGCTTAACCTTGAAGATCGACCTGTGCGGCTGTTATTATTTAGCCACGAGCTCAAGAGAGAGAGCCAATCATTATTAGAAAAATACTAATGCAACCTCGGCAAGCGTTGCTTAACCTTGAAGATCGACCTGTGCGGCTGTTATTATTTAGCCACGAGCTCAAGAGAGAGAGCCAATCATTATTAGAAAAATACTAATGCAACCTCGGCAAGCGTTGCTTAACCTTGAAGATCGACCTGTGCGGCTGTTATTATTTAGCCACGAGCTCAAGAGAGAGAGCCAATCATTATTAGAAAAATACTAATGCAACCTCGGCAAGCGTTGCTTAACCTTGAAGATCGACCTGTGCGGCTGTTATTATTTAGCCACGAGCTCAAGAGAGAGAGCCAATCATTATTAGAAAAATACTAATGCAACCTCGGCAAGCGTTGCTTAACCTTGAAGATCGACCTGTGCGGCTGATATTATTTAGCAACGAGCTCAAGAGAGAGAGCCAATCATTATTAGAAAAATACTAATGCAACCTCGGCAAGCGTTGCTTAACCTTGAAGATCGACCTGTGCGGCTGTTATTATTTAGCCACGAGCTCAAGAGAGAGAGCCAATAATTATTAGAAAAATACTAATGCATACCTATGCGAAATCCTATAAACCCAAAACTATTAAAAAAGTATAATAAGCTAGTACACATTACTTCTCACTTCTCTGGGCGGATTTCATCAATCTGAAACTGAAGGCAATCAACATATGAACACCACCACCACCGTCACCTAAAGGTTGACTGCTTGAGAATGCCTATGGCATTAAGACCGCCTCAGTACTCTTTTTGTTCTGAAAGTGTTAAATAAATAAACAACGATTAAAATCTGTTAATGTCATTATTTTCTATGGAATATTGACACTGACAACTCTTGAACGCAGCTTGATCGCGATCAGTTTCATTGGTGAAATCCTCTCTTAGATATTGAAAAACGTAGGTACCTCAATGACGTATTATATATAGACACGTCATAAACCAACATCGCGGCGCTTTAAAACGGCGAAAATACTAGATAGCTACTAATACGCATGAAGAAAGGGAAATAAAATATGTCACCGTACGGCGGGATGCCTGTTGCTAGAGGGAGATAAATATACATCTTCAGTTACGTCACAGGATAAGTAATAGTCAAATTGACATCAAAACAAACGTAGTGTCGCGCGACAGGTTGGTGCGTAACTAAGCGCGTGATGTGGCCAATTGGCTACATTTCATGTTGTCATTTTAGAGTGCGGACAACGTATCTATAGTTTATATATCATTGAGGTACCACACAAAAACCGCGGTAAATAAAAGAACAAATAATAACAATCACCCTTTTTCAACAATCAATCTATCCCTTATAATTATAACAACAATTAATCGTCATTACAATCAAAAGGGGCCGAATCAATCAACTCGAGTCAAATTATTGGCTTGAAGACATTCAAGTGATCTATCTTGTACTAAATCAAATTTATTTTAGGACCTGACTTGGTCCCATAAGACCAAACCTTGTTAAGAGTGTCTGAAGAGATTTCAGAAAAATATTTGAGATTTTTATTTGGAAAACAGATTGTTTTGTGAATAATATTATGTTATTTTCTAGTAACATTTTAAGTAACGAAGATAGATAATGGTTAGTTAAATATTTGTTTGTAAAATTGGGTTCTATTCTATTTATTTAAACTGTATGTAACACCGAAGAAGATTTTGTTCTGTGGTATGTACAAAAGTAGTACTACAATAGTGGTGGCGGTGGTGGTATGGTGTTGGGTGGTATGCTGGTAGTGGTGTGCAATAATGGTGGTGGCAATGCTTTCGTCATCATCTGCCTAGCCTTTTCCCAACTGTATTGGGGTCGGTTTCCTGTCAAACCGGATTTAGTTGAATGCCAGTATTTTACGTGGAGCGGCTGCCTACTAGACCTCCACAACCCATTAACTGGTTAACACGATAGGTACTCCTTGGCAAGACTGTGTCAGATTATCTGGGTTCTGACTATTCGTAATTCTTTAACAAAATTATAAATCGAGTTTACAAAGCATGTTGAATTCCGAGGGTGGGGCTTTTGCCCAGCAGTGGGATAAGACCGGCTGATAATTGTTTATGGCAACACAAAATGTAATTTTTAATCTGTAAGAAACGACGGCGACTAGCTTTATCTATGGTCTTTTTACGTCCGCGATTGATCCTCCGTTTGGTCTGTAGTTACAGTGCAGTGAGCAATAAAAGTGAAAATTAGCAAGTCGTTTCAATTGGAATCAAACCTACAGCAAAAACAGTCCACACGATTACACGAAGTTAACATTGGTCCATGCGATCCGTCAACGTTTTGCGGCGAAAACACTTCTCACTACACGTATCGTACAGCGAAGACACGCGACACCACGGAAGGTGGCCAAGGCGGAGCATACGGATTTTCGGCATATACTTGCGTTAAAATCAAGTATCGATTGCTGCGAGAAGAACAGTAAGATCCGTGCTTCAAGAATCCAACATACATATTTCGTCAAGAAATTCCAATAATACAGGGAATAAAATCGATAGGCCATTTTAAGAATCATAGATCTGCAAGTGCGAAAAGGATAGCAAGATTCCTTTCGAGTAAGAGTGAAAGAGAGCACTCACGCCCCATCATCGTCACCGGCTACAGTCAACGAAGCGCGGCATTAACGCTGATTTTGCGCGCGGTAAATTCGACCAATTGCAGAGCAGCGAACTGCTGTCAACGAGGCGCCGGTCCGCTCTCATTGGTGCGAAAGTGCGGTTAGGTTGGTACGACTGGAGTACGGCGTGCAGCGAAGCGAGGCGACGCGCGCGCCCCCTAGCGGCCTTCCACATCTACCGTTCAAGCTAGCGGCGTCTGATCGCGTGCGAGTTGCAGTTCTCGTTCTCGAGTTGCAGTTTAATTATTTTACTTTTGCATTTTTGCTATTGTGTAATTTCAACAAGTGGGTATATAGTTGAATTAAGCTGTTAAGATGGATGATGTGTTAAAGAAATTGCGAGTGAGCAGGGGATACTCGAAAGGTACAATCACCAGACTATATTCTTTTGTAGCCGAGTCTAACGACTTAATTGTAAGCTCACTTGAAGCGCTGATAACTAAGAGGGACAGATTGCTAGCTGCTTTTAAAGAGTACGAAAATTATAATAAAGATATCTTGGCATTAGATTCGTCAGACATTGAACATGTTGAGGACATGGAAAACAAGTACTTCCACTGTCTGACACTTTTAAATGAAAACATAAAATCAAAAGGTAGGAACAAGGAAGGGAAAACCTCGGAGTCAGGTAACAGTGTCGTTTCTAGAGCTAGATTACCCCATATCAATATTTCAAATTTTACTGGTAAATATTCCGAGTATGTAAACTTTATAGAGATATTCAAATCTGTAATCCACAGCGACACATCATTGGACAACGTCCAAAAACTCTATTACCTGCGATCATTCCTCCAGGGCCCCCCTTACGAATTAATTAGTAATCTTCCTCTTGTCAGTGAAAGTTATGACAATGCATTGCAATTATTAGACAAGCGATTTTATAACAAATATAAGATTGTAAATGAGCATGTAAACACTCTCTTAGACTTGGACAAGTTTACCAAGTTCCCTAAGGCTAATGAGATTAGGAATTTTGTTTCCGTAGTGAGGCAGACACTAAGCGCTCTGCGCAACCTGAAGGCAGAAGTGGACAGCTGGGACCCCATTCTTCTGGGCATCTTGGTGCGTAAGCTGGATCTCTACAGCTCCCGCTCTTACCAGCTGGAGCGTGATCCAGAGCATGACCCTACGGTTGAGGATTTTTTGTCATATTTGGATAGGCGTGCTCTCGCTCTAGAGAACACAGATATCCGGGCTGAGACAACAGAAGGCGGAAAGCGGCAGTGTAAGGTAGTGCTAGCAGCAACAGCCAAGACAGCAATGGAGTGCCTCTACTGTAAGTGTTCAGATCATAAGTTATACTCATGTCCAAAATTTAAATTACAGTCCAGTAAAGAGAGAGTCTCTTTTGCAAAAGCAAAAAGCTTATGCAACACATGTTTAAATACACACCCTGGCAAATGTAAATACCACTTTAGGTGTGGGCAGTGCAAGAAAACTCATCACACGCTGCTACATCTCGATGAAGAAAGTGGCCCAGGCCCAGTGGTCCTCTTATCGGGGGACCCTGCTAATAATATTTTACTCCCTACAGCACGGGTAAAGGTGCTTGCAAAAGATGGGCAAGAAGTGCACATAAAGTGCATACTAGACACAGGTTCTCAGGTGTCGCTGATCACTACAAAGGCAGTGAAGGTCTTAGGATATACACCTAAGCGAAATGATATTAACCTCATTGGTGTGACAGAGAGCCAGAACAAAGTCAGCTATTGTATTCCATTAAAAGTAAATTCTTTGACATCCCAATTTAACACTCTAGTTAACTGTCACGTGGTAGATAAAATCACTTGTAACTTACCTCAATCACCAGTCAGCCTTGAAGGCATACAAATCCCTTCTGGCATCACGTTAGCAGATACAACTTTTAACCAACCCTCGGAAATAAATATGCTAATGGGTGCTGATATCTTTTGCCAGGTCCTCCTGCCGCTTGAGGAACCTCAGCGCTTACATGCATGCAATGACCTAGACGACCAGCAGCAATCTTCATATCCAGGCATCATAAACACGAAGTTTGGCCATGTCATTGCCGGAGCAATGACATCTAGCATCATAAAGAATCAGGTTGTATCTTTAATTTGTACTAAGTGTGAAACAGACGTCAGTGACAGTGTCAAGAAGCTTTGGGAGGTGGAGAGCGTTCCGGAATTGCTAGTAGAAAGGGATTCGGAGCAAAAGTTAGCTGAAAATATCTTTGTAAGCTCAGTCAAACTTGAAAATAAAAAATTCACTGTTGACTTACCTTTGAAGCTAGAAACCTGCAAAATAAACGAGACTTTAGGGAATTCTTTTGACCTAGCCTTGCACAGGTTTCTCAGTCTGGAAAAAAGACTGCAAAACAACATTAACTTACTTAATGATTATAAAAAGTTCATAGATGAGTACATAGACCTCGGTCATGGGCACTTTGTTGATATTGGCTCTTACAATTTCTATGAAGATCCTATCTATTTTATGCCACATCATGCGGTTATAAACGAGCAAAGCAAGAGCACTCGTACTAGAGTTGTGTATGATGCTTCAATGAAAACTAGTAAAAAGATCTCATTGAACGATATTTTATTAAATGGGCCTACAGTGCAGAAAGAATTATTTGATATTGTTTCGTTATTTCGATTTGGAGAATTCACTTTGAGTTCAGATATTAAGAAAATGTTTCGCAACATATTGATTAACCCGGAACACACTTCACTCCAGAACATTCTGTGGCGTGACGACCCTAGTCAGACTATAAAATGTATGCGTCTTGACACCGTCACTTATGGTGTGAAGTCCTCAAGCTATTTAGCAACGCGCTGTTTACTTGAACTTGCACAAAGGCATGAGCATGAGCTACCGCTAGCATCATTTATAATAAAAAATTGTATGTATGTTGATGACGTAATTTATTCATGTTCTGATGTGCACAAATTGCTTGAAGCTAACGGCAGTTATGTGAACTGTTAAGTTATGGGAGCTTTAGTTTGCATAAATGGGCTTCTAACACACATTCTGTTCTCTCTGACATTCCAGAGATGGAACAGCAATTTAGCGAGCTTGACCTTCAAAAGGGCAACTATAATATGAAAGCTTTGGGGCTTACGCTTGATGTTCAAAAGGATTGTTTCAAAATAGACAGCCCAGAACCATTTGATGAAAATATAATGACAAAAAGGGGAGTTCTTAGCTATATATCAAAGTTCTATGATCCCATGGGTTTTGCTAGTCCGATTGTAATTAAGGCCAAAAGTATAATGCAAAAAATATGGTCATATAATATTGGATGGGATGAACATATACCTAATGAGCTAGTTGACGAGTGGCTTCAATTTGCTAGAAGCTTAGCTGCCATGCATCCTATCAATTTAGACCGGCACATCCCAACCATCAACGCAGCAACAGTCCAGCTGATTGGCTTCGCGGATGCCTCCAGCACGACGGGGTACGGGTGCTGCATATACCTACGCGTGGTCGACAAAACAGGTAAGGCTGAATTATCCTTACTCTGTTCGAAGTCGCGAGTAAACCCACGTGCGAACGCATTAACGATACCCAGGCTGGAGCTTAATGCTACATTGCTTCTTTCCATTTTAATAGAACGAGTTTATGATACCTTACATAAAAATATTCAAATTGATGATGTGTACCTATTCACCGACTCCAAAATAACTTTGGCTTGGATTCAAACTGACCTCACTAGATTACAAGCCTATGTAGCGAACAGAGTGGCGGTAATTCAGCAAAAAACCGATAGGTGGCGCTGGCTGTATGTACCTTCCGCAGAGAACCCTGCTGATTTGATTAGTAGAGGCATTAGCCCTCAGGAGCTTCCGACTTGCGCCCTCTGGTGGAAGGGACCGAAGTTTCTGCAATCGAGGTACGAATTTGATAATAAAAAAATAGCTTTAGCTGAAAACTTACCTGAAATGAAGGCGAAGTCCCCGTCCACTCCTCCGGCTAAAGTTGTCTTGACAACAGGTATACAGCATAATATATTTCAAATAATAAATAAATATTCAGACATAGGAAAGATGATAAGGGTAATTGCATATGTGCAAAGATTTTGTCGAAGCTTAAGAGAGAAAACAAAACTTCGGGGCACTCTCAGTCCTAATGAGTTACAACATGCGCTGCATTCAATAATTAAACATGAGCAATCAATACAGTATTGTGAAGAGAAAGACTCGTTACGGAAAGGTAACTCCGTGCGAGGGCCACTGCAAAATCTACATCCATTCATTGATACAGATGGCCTGATAAGAGTAGGGGGTCGTTTAGATAATTCGGATATACCAATTGCACAAAAACATCCTATCATTCTACCTCAAAAATCGCGAATAACTGAACTTATTATACAGAGTGAACATGTTAGGTTATTACATGCTGGACCTAAGTCGCTTCTAGCTAACTTAAATCAAAAATACTGGCTAATTAATGGCATGCGGCAAGTCAAAAAAGTGACTCATAAATGCTTGGTTTGTTTTAGGCTGAAAGCTGGTGCAGCGAAGCAGTTAATGGGATCCTTGCCTCAACACCGCGTGACATCATGCAGACCGTTTCAAAAAGTGGGCATGGACTTCGCTGGGCCAATCCAAGTTAAGAATTCGCGTGTAAGAAAAGCTATAGTCAGTAAAGGTTATGTATGCATATATGTATGTTTTGTCACGAAGGCAATTCACTTAGAGTTGACTTCAGATTTGTCAACTGAGACATTCCTAGCGTCTTTCAAAAGGTTCATCAGTAGACGTGGCTTGCCCAGCGACGTATTCTGCGATAACGGTGGTTGTTTTCGTGGGGCAAGGAACCAGCTAGCTGAGCTGTACAAGCTTAATAGTTCTGCTGATCACCAGACGCTTGTGCAAGCTTATGCCGCGAAAGAAGGTATTAATTTTCATTTCACGCCTAGTTATGCGCCGGTATTCGCAGGGCTTGCAGAAGCGGCTGTAAAAAGTATGAAGTACCATTTAAAAAGAATTGTATTAGATGCTGCATTAACTTATGAACAGTTACATACTGTTTTATGTCAGATAGAGGCCGTGCTTAATTCGCGCCCTATTTTACCTCTCTCTGAAGATATCAATGATTACTGTTACCTGACTCCAGGCCACTTCCTTATAGGTACAGCCCTAACTATGTACCCTGAAGTAGATATTTCTGAAACCAAAGCAAATAGACTGGGGTTCTGGCAACAATGTATGCAATTACAACAAAGATTTTGGAAGGCTTGGTATAAATATTATTTAAATACTTTGCAGAATAGAAATAAGTGGTGTCAATCTATGCCTAATGTAACTGTAGGTGCTTTAGTACTCATGAGAGAAGCCAATGCTCCTCCATTGGCGTGGCCCATGGCACGTGTAGTGAATGTATTTCCTGGAAATGACGGCAAGGTTCGAGCCTTGCAGGTAAAAACGGCCAATGGTCAATTATATACTAGGTCATTACAAAGCATAAGTGTATTACCTATTGAGAAGTAATTTTCTAATAATATAAGATGTCTTTATTTAAAATTTCAGCTATATACCTAAATATTAGTTCTATTTTTATATAAAATTATAAAAACTAGCAACTCAGTCAACAAAATTTAGAATACTTACCTGTTAATAAGATGTATATAATAGGTATTGTGTTAATAAATGCATAATATTGCATGCCTACCCAAGGTTGTAATAGAATAAGTTATATATAAGTAACATAATATTAAGACTCATTTACATGTAAACTTATGCCTAATTAGTTTCTATATTATGTACCTACATACCATTGCTTATGAGTAATGTCTAAGTGAACCTGAAAGAAAATGTTGTGTTTTGTGCATTTAAACTTAGAATATTTTAATAATCTTGTGTCTTTCTATTATATAGTGGGTATGTTTGTTAGCTATATTGTCGTTTAGATTTTTTACGTTTTCTTGAAAAGTTAGCTGCCTTTAGATTCTGCTGTAAGTAGAAATAAGGGGTTGTTACTGTTTGATTGCCTGGGGCGGCAGTATGTTTATGGCAACACAAAATGTAATTTTTAATCTGTAAGAAACGACGGCGACTAGCTTTATCTATGGTCTTTTTACGTCCGCGATTGATCCTCCGTTTGGTCTGTAGTTACAGTGCAGTGAGCAATAAAAGTGAAAATTAGCAAGTCGTTTCAATTGGAATCAAACCTACAGCAAAAACAGTCCACACGATTACACGAAGTTAACAATAATTACCAAAGATAAGCCGGGTAAGTGATATAGAAGTTTTTTCCCCCGTCATCCCTTTCCACCAAAAATTTTGATGTTTTTGGAAACGATAAATATTAAATTATGATGTGATGACCCTAAAAAACTATCCCTATAACCCGTACGCCATATTACACTTAAATTACACGTGTCCAGTGCCCATCCAACCTTATAATGTTATGAAAAGGGCCTTCGATCATTAATCTATTAAACGGGACTAAAATAAACGTGTGCGGAACCAAAGTCCACAATAATCCACAACTAACCTCTTTGTAATCCAATTTATAATGTTCACAAAAACAGAACAGATGTAAGCCTTTACCCCATTGTAGTTCGTTTTAACATAATACAGGTATGGACAGAAGGTCCAGTGTTTCCAGACACCTGTCCCGTACTCCGATAAATCGTCTATTTTTTTTACTTTTGATAACAAGCGTATCATACCGTTTGACCACTATCTCACCTGATGGTAAGCGATCATTAATTTAGTATCTAGTAGTACTTGTAGTAATGTCAGGACGTGCACCACAAGGTCTGGTTCGAAACTGTGCAAAGAGAAAAGTGTTTATTGAGACATAAAACAGTTACGCATAACAATGTAAGTGAGACAGAATAATATTAAAAACTAGGTTAACGTGTAATCCACACCAATGTCCGCAAAATAATAAAGCTAGTGCATTTTAACGTAAAATATTACCTACTCGATTTTTTTCCGAAAAAATAAAAATTTACGTGCGTCAAAAAACCCAATCGCAAAAATACCAAAAAGTTAATTTTCAACTAATTTTAGTGGGTTAAATTTTTAGAATGGTATCCTCAAGCGCTTTATTTTGACACGACTTCAACCAACCGCAGCCATCTTACTTTTTTCAAAACTTATGTGCCTTAGTCATTTGTCACTTATTCCGAATTTAACCATCTCATTTGATAAAATCCATCCAGTTGTTTAGGCTACAAGGCGTGCCAAAGAAATATACAAACATACATGTTCAAAAACAACCCATATTCCAGGCAGTCGGATAAAAAAGTAGCTTCAACCGAAAACTGTGCGGACTAGATCTTCTGTCCATACTTATACTGTGACAACCACAAAGGCATACCCACTGCGGGCGGTCCATAATGTGTACCTTACCTAATGTAAGGTTATCTTTAAAAAAACCATTGGGTCATAGAACAATAAGTTTTTTATACCTACCGTAACCGTGTAGGTGTTGATTTATATACCAAGGGTTTTTATGGCTCGGGGTTACAGCCTTTGTATGGTTCACGACTGCAATTCGGTAGGGAATTCATTGGAATTTGTTTTTAATATCTGCATGGAATTATTTATTTGTATTGTGTTGTACGTCTGTTTGAGACATTTTACGAGTTTTTTTTTTTTTTTTTTTTTTTTTTTTTTAAAGATGATTATGAGTGATGATTTCATTTTGGTATTATATGGTGTAACTTGGTGGAACGACGATCTTCGCAGGATGGCTGGTAGCAGTTGGATGAGAGTTGCCAGAAATCGAGTTGAATTGCATGCACTAGGTCTATGTCCAGCTATGACTGCTATAGGCTGATGATATTTTTTATCTTGCTTATTTTTATTTATTTGGCTTACCAACAATTGAATAACAGACAATAACAATATAACACAACCCAACAGGGTAGTGATGACCTGATGAAGGTCGCGGGTAGCCGATGGATGCAAGACGTACAGGAGCGGTCGTTGTGGCGACGATTGGGGGAGGCCTATTTCCAGCAGTGGAATTCTTCGGCTGATATTACGATGATAATGATGATCTATCTAATTGTTTATTCACAACTCTTTTAGTACTATGCCGTACATTCTTCCTCATCACATGACCATACCAGGACAAGGGATTCCCTTTCAACTTTTCTGTAGGTACTAGCTGACCCGCGCCACTTCGTCTGTAATGCTCCGCTCCTAATTGTCTTAGCGATGATATATAGCCTACATTTAGCCTTTTTCGATAAATGGGCTATCTAACACTGAAATAATTTTTCAAATCGGAGCAGCAGTTCCTGAGATTAGCGCGTTCAACCAAACAAACAAACTCTTCTGCTTTATAATATGTACTAGCTGACCCGCGCAACTTCGTCTGCGTCACATTTACCATTAAGGCTCCGCTCCTATTTGTCTTAGCGTGATGATATAAAGTCTATAACCTTCCTTGATAAATAGGCTATCTAACACTGAAATAATTTTTCAAGTAGGACCAGTAGTTCCTGAGATTAGCGCGTTCAAACAAACAAACTCCCCAATGCATTATTTTAGAACAAATTTGATTTCCATAAAAAAGGTTATAGTGAATAATTAACATATGCTGTCGAGGACTTTTTTTTAGGTTTAAAGAGGAATAATTTCGTAATACTTGATTTCTGCGTAACTTAAACCGTTTACGCAGCGCACGCAGCGGAAGTTTTTTTCCCTCTTGCAACATTTCCTATTGCTGCTCCGCTCCTATTGGTCATAGCGTGATGATATACAGCCTATAGCCTTCCTCGATACAAATGTACTATCCAACGCAAATAGAATTTTTCAATTCGAGCCGGTAGTTCCTGAGATTAGCGCGTTCAACCAAACAAACAAACAAAACTCTTCTGCTTTATAATAATAATATACGTATTAGTAATATTAGTATAGATTCGTATTAATACACCTAGTATCGTCCTTGTTTATGACCATTAGATAACTTTCCTGGTTGTATGTTTCATTGGGAATAAAACACTTAGTACCTATACGGCACAAATCGGAGGTAGAAAGTAGTAGCGGTACTTGTGAGAATTGTAACCCCATTTCCAGCTACCCAATCAGTCAGCCACTAGCTTCAAACGCGCTCAAATTCCCAAATTCTCAACCAAAATCAGTTCACTTCTAATTAAAACATCAGATGTAATTATTGGAACATCAGCTTTGTGCCGAAGTCTTTAATTAGACGCCGACAGCCGGTGATTGGACGAGCCGATGTTCGGCAGAGATATTAAATTACATGCTTTTAGCAGAAACTATTACACGTCAGAATATTGCGCTTTTGAAGGGTAATTTAGGCTCAATTTTGACAGATTTTCAACTATACTGGAATTGGAAAACAATTTTGATACAAAAATTTTGACGACACGCTTGGCGCAGTGGTTGAGCGATTGACTGCTGCGCAGCATGTCACATGGCATGGCCTACATGTATTTGTTCCGAGTCTGGGTGTTTTCTATCTATAATATGTAAGTATGTTATAATTTACATATTTTTTGTTATGGTTTTGGGGGCCGAGTCACCCGCGTCCGTAGGAGAATACCCTTCAGCGAATCCCTACACGTGGTCCCCGGGTGGTGCTAAACAGGTGACACTAACCGCCTCCGTGGTCTAGTGGTTATACCACCTGATTCAGACCCAGAGGTCCTGGGTTCGATTCCCAGCGGGGGCAAATTTTTTTGCTCGGTTTGGTTGGTGGTAGGACTTCTTCTAAGTTCGCCTGGCAAGCTACCACCATCATGTCTAAGTCTGTCGCCATAACAACAATGTTAACAGCATTGTTGTGTTCCGGCAGTTAGAGGTATGATAGCCAGTTCCTCTGTGTAAGAGGATTCCGGGTGAAACTCGCTTCCATCTTCGGCCTAATCATCACTTTCCATCAGGTGAGATTTGGGCCAAGAGTTTCCCCGTTTTGTATAAAAAAAAAAAAAAAAAATAAAAAAAATAGGTAGGTATATAAGTAGTTTATCAGCCATCTCGTTACCATAACACAAGCATTAAGTTGCTTAGCTTTGGACTATATGCCATTGTGTGAAATGTCCAAGGATATTATTTTTTATTTTTATTTACTAAGTTGACTGATCTTTCTACGAATAATTTGATTTTCTAATAGTAAATTAATAATTTGACCGCTGAAAGACAGACATGGAGACTTAGTGTTGGTTACCCTTTGGATACGGATTACGGACCCCTAAAAACCACAAAAGTGTTCTGTTTAACCACACTACACTCAGATTTGGTACGCAACCCTCGAATAAGAATGATCCCTTAAGTATTCTTGCAAGTCAGTGTGATAGAGATATATTTGGGGTCGCAAACATTTTTTACAATTTAGACCTTATTACCTACATGGAAAGACACTCGCCATGAAATGGGGTGTAAGGACCGGTCATAATATATTTTTTGGGGGATTCTCGTCAAATAGTGAACTTTGGGGACTTTGCGTTTTAAGTAGGTACTTAAAACGCAAAGTCCCAACTATTAGAGAATCTCAGCAAAGCACTTGTGACTAGGTAGTCACAAGTGCTTTGCTGAGATTCTCTTATAGTTCTTGTTCGTTTGAATTAATGTTTTTTTTTATATACATAACGGGGAAACTCTTGGCCCAAATCTCACCTGATGGAAAGTGATGATTAGGCCGAAGATGGAAGCGAGCTTTACCCGGAATCCTCTAGCACAGAGGAACTGGCTATCATACCTCTAACTGCCGGAACACAACAATGCTGTTAACATTGTTGTTATGGCGACAGACTAAGACAAGGTTTAAGGTATTTGTATAGCAAAGTTTGAAAGATCATTTTTTGTGCTGGCGCTGCTGCTGCGCCTGCGGAACACCTCAAGCGGCGTTAATATAGTAGTCTTATTGGTAACTAATTTTTGAGCCGTTTGGGGCTGAAACCCTCGGGCCGTGGAGCCCTTGTACTCACAGCCTTTTCAAAGATATTTCGAAACGGCTGGTTGACACTTCCCGTGACCCAAGAGCTGGCTCTTACTTTGGCCAGAGGCTAAGCATTGCCATATGTGGCAATGCCGCGAGTCTCTTGGGCACATTACCAGCTGCCAGCGTTGATGACGAATTGTTTGATAACATCACGCTACGACCAATAGGAGCGGAGCAATATTGAACAACGTGACGCAGACGAAGTTGCGCGAGAAAGCAAGCATATATTCTGCTAAAATTGTCAAAGGTTTGTTTTTATTAATTACAGCTCATTTCCATCAAAACATTTTATATACATTTTACCCTATTTCATGATATCAAGAAAACCCGAAAGAAATTGTATTTCGTGGCTTTGAAGACGGTTGGGAAGTGGAGAGAGCCACTTTATTCCGAAGAGTACTTCATAGGATTAGAAGCGGAAGCCACTTAGCAAAGAAATGCTGGCGTTTTACAATAAAAAGTTACATACGACAGAATTAGTTGGGAAACGAGGGTTTTTAGGTGTGTTTTGTTGCGGATACAGAGGTATTTTTGTGCGGTTTTAGGTGAAATTTATGGTACATACATGTTTTCTAATAAGCACTTTACCCATGTGTATACGATAGATAGCCAAAGGAACCCTATTATTTATGCCTCCGTTGACCATCCGTCCGTCCGTGCGTTTGTCTGTCTGTCTGTCTGTCAGCGGGTTGTATCTCAAAAACTGTTATAGGTAGACAGTTGAAATATTTACAGTGTCTGTTTCTGTTGCCTTTGTAATAACAATTAAAAATAAAAATTCAAGAAACGTGTTTGTTTCGATTTAGGGTAGGTACGGAACCCCTCGTGTGAGAGTCCGACTTTCAAAAGACGGTTGTTTTTTACTTGAGATGGGTTTGCTCTTGACTCTGGTCTTGGTCAGCGATGACAGAGACCATGTCTACGATAGAGCGAACTTACCCAGAAGAAGGCTGCCGGTTCTGTAACCATGTCGAATTAAACACTTAGGCGAAGGGAACGACAAGTGAGCTGTCAAACCATACAAACAAGATGGTATGACAGCTCACTTATCGTTCACTCCACGTAAGTGACCACGGTGAGATGTCGTCAGAATCGACCGGCTGATCACGCTTACTTTGAAGAGATTAGGGTTGTATGCGTTCAAATACAAATACAAATACAAATTCCTTTATTTCAAATAGACCACTTACAGGCACTTTTGAATAGTCAAGGTCTGTCAGTCAAATAGATGAAGCTATTCCTGCCGCGCTAGCGACAAGAGCAGCAGGTTGTTCTGCAACATAACACACCCACCGACCCTATCTCCAGCGCGGTAGATGCACGTTCCAAAGAGTAGGTCCTGTGGAGAAGAACGTGCAAGAAACTCCATGGACACTCTTTTAAACCAGTTGTCATTGTTTACAAAATCATGGTTACATTCGTTACGATATCATTTATGAGTAAAATTATACAATGCAAAAGAGAATGAGTCTCGATGATACCGAGACTAAAAATTATTAATACAATGCTCTCCAGAAAAAAAAATATTTCTGTGCGTACACAAAATTAAATACGCAGATAAAAATAGCCCTTCTATTTTTTACAATAAGAAGTAATAAAGATTTACCTACTTAACTTAATTCAACTCGAAAGTAGCAAAATTCAACAGAAATCTGATGATAACATCAGTTTCACGACTTCTTTGCATAACGACTAGAAAACTCATTATTTATAAGAAGGAAAATAAAGTATAACAAAAGGCTATTTCGTAAGTCAGCCTTGTAATAAAATAATTTAATATTATGGACTATTTTTGGCGTAGTTTTTCCACTGTGTTAACGTAAAGAAAAGAAAGTAGGTCAAACTTATCTGTTGGTATTTTGTGTTTGATGGTAAATTTACTATCATTTATTGAGGAGTTCCGTTGCCTATCTCCGAATTTCCTTATCAGATCTTCACCAAATTGAAATGGGACAACTTCGAAAAAATACTCTTCCTAAAACTACTCAAATCGCTTCATGTGTGCCATAAATTCAAGAAGTCCCTCTATTTCTTCAGGATCCCGTCATCAGATCCTGTCTGGATGATCATGGGACGACACAGGACGTCTACCCTTTCAAACAAAAAAATAATTTTCCAAATCGGTCCCGGCCTCTCCGAGTATTCGGGGAAAAAAAAACAAAATAAAAAGTATTAGGTACAAAGAATTGAGAACCTCCTCCTTTTTGAAGATGGATAAAATATTTTAATATTGTTGAATATTTTGGCGTAGTTTTTCAACTGAGTCACATACAGAAAGTAGCTCAGTTTTTATGTGTCGATATTTTGTTTTGATCCTTTACTTTTGGTACGAATTATCAAATTGTCACGCGTAAACTGATGTGATTGGCTGATTGTAATAGGGTATTGAGCACTATCCAAACCGGCCAAGCGCTATAGTCGTACATGAAGGGTTCCGAACCAACATTTCCCAACTATACTGGGGTCGGCTTCCAGTCAAACCGGATTCAGCGGAATACCAGTGTTTTACGTGGAGCGGCTGCTTACCAGACCACCACAACCCATTAACTGGGTAACACGGTACTTCTTGGTAAGACTTGATTCAGATTTACTGGTTTTTGACAATCCGTAACTACTGCCAAAGATCTACAAATGACAGCCGGAACCAACGGCTTAACATGCTTTCTGAGGCACGAAGGAAACTCGAGTCAAAAAGGTATGCCAAGATGGTCATCGACAGACCAACCTTGGCAAGCCTTGCTTAACCTTATAGTTTTTTTATTTAACAAAATTGTATTACAGAGGTTACTTTTAAATCTAAACTCGCCAAACTTTAACGTTTGATGGCGAGAGGCGCTCTTTTACATCAGTAAACCACCTTATGCACATACTATACACCCGACCGATCGACCCGTGCGGCTGTTGTTATTTAGCCACAAGCTATTCAAAGGGTTCCGAAGTATAAACCGAAAAGAAAACACTTTTTTGTATGGGAACCCCCTTTCATTTTTTGCTATAGCGCATTAGAAATGCACTCTGATCATTTTAACGTACGGATCTTCAGATAGACCCGCTGACAGACAGCGGTCAGCGGAGTTGAATAGTAACGTACCTACCCTAAAAATATACGTGAATGAATACTCATCTAAAGACGTAACTAAAATAAAGAGTTTTGTGAAAAACAAATGAAATCGATGGAAAAAAGAGCACTTACATGCTTTTGAATTTATTCATCCATCTTTTGGAAGGTAAGGTAAAGGCAAGAAAGATATTCAACAACAATTTTTTAACCGTTTGTCCTTATTGACATCAACCACTGAAAAAATACATCATTTGTAGTAAAAATTGAAATTGAAGCAGACTGCCGGACGTTGATGTTTTCCACGCAATGCCTGACCAATATGGAATAATTTATTTTACATTGAAAATCCCAGGCGGAGGATCCCAGTTTAATTTGTATTTTAAATTGGATAGCGCCGAGAAATATTATAGTGTCAATCAATTGATTCATTTAAGTGTTTTATTTGAGTATTTTGGTGAAAATAAAATCAGCACTAATGGCAAGTCGCGATAATTGCAGGTGGCCTACCTGTCAGGGTTGCAATTTGTCACCGCAACCCTGGAACGCAAAGGGAGGATGAACACGGATGGGTTTTAGTCAATAAGAGTCTGACACTCTCTTCTGCTTCGCCCAGAGCGAGAATAGTTTTTTGATGAATTCCCATACTTAAAAAGGTGGAGTAAGGCAATGACCGAGTGGCGTTCAAAGACAGGTAGAAGATATGTTCGTTGTCCGGTAACGAGATGATACTGGCGCCATCGCGGGCAGAACCTGAACGAAGGACGCAGCGGAGCGTGATGCACAGGGAATAATGTCTCGCTGAATGAATCATTTCTTTTATGCAGTCACTTACTGGATAGGTCGCTTCTGATACTGGCCTCGCTCGCGTGATTGTCTAAAATAACCCCAAGGGAACCTTTTCCCAGGATAACTCTCAAATGCTTGAGTGTGTATATTGTTTTATTTACACCTATTATGTGCGCTAGCTAACAAGAGATATATTTTTTTTTGTGTCATTTATTAATTACTTCGCATACTACTTATTGTATAAATTCAAGTTCCTAAAACGTAATAGACAGATGTGTTACTGGGGAGTTTGTTGGCCACTTTTTATCTGCAGCTAAAACACTAGGAAGTGGTGACGGGCGGGCCTTTTAGGGGACTGTCTTTTGTAAAACTTTACGTTCAAAAAGTGCTGGCTCTCAGCCTAATTCGAATAAACGGCTTTTGAATTTTGAATTTTCTACTTGTCTTGAATTCTTTGAATTTGCAGGGATACCTACATAATGGTTACCTAAGTGATATACAAACTCGATTATCTTTCTACGGAACCCATACTTCAAAGTTCCCGTCTATGGCGAACAATATTAACTCACTGATTTGACGGAATATTCCTATTTTACAAGCGAATAAAGCTGGATAGACCAACATTTTTATATGTCGAAGATAAACAGAAAAGGCAACTCATGCAAAATGATTGTTTTGTATACAAATGGGCATTGTTTGAAATATTATGGTTTATTTACTTTTACGAGGGAGGCCGTATTATGAATAATGCTTAGCTGGGTATACTTGGGTATGGAGATTTTTAATATAAAGCTGCTGGTCCTTTGTATTTTTGGAACTAAGTAAATGGTGTTGAAAATGTTGTCCAAATGTTTAGAATTCCGGTGTGAATCGAAACAAAACTTTAAAAAGGATTTTTAAGTTATTAAAATCATATTAGTTATTGCCAACATGCCAAAAAAACATTGATAATTTTTGTCTCGACTTGGAAATGTAACTTAGAACTTAAAATATAGGTTCACAGATTTATTTCATCATTTTATAAATTTATATACATTTATTGTACACCAAATTTAAAACACGTAGGTACAGAAAATCTTAAACCTTATAAATACAATTGGCGGCCTTATCGCATTCCGCGATCTCTTCCAGGCAACCTGCCACCATCATCTTTCTGCCCTTATCCCATGTTACTAGGAGTCAGCGCAACACGTTTTTTTCTTCCAGTCTGCTCTATCAGCCGTCAAACTTTCACTAACTCCCTTTTCTTTCATATCGCTTCTCACACAATCCATCCATCTTTTCTTTGGCCTTTCTCTCCCTTTCCATCCCACATTTATATTCATTAAGGTTCACAGATTTATTTACAAAACAAAAGTACACGACTAATATAGCTACCGTCTTAAGAAAACAATGGACGTATCGACACAAAACTATTTACTATGTCGGATATTGGTTACGTACTTCGTTTTGTAGATACGTCCTTTTATAATGTACAGTCACAACACCTACAAAGTGACAATCTGTGTGCCAATTCAACTAATTTTAACATTCGCATCTTAATCGCAATCTGTCAAAAATGTATGAAAATTAAGGCTTATTTGACAGTTAGCGATTGACATGTGAATGCGAAAGTTGTTTAAAAATTAGTAGAATTGGTCCTCTGATCCTATTTATTTCTGCAGCAACAGTTTCACAGTATTCTCCAAATAACTAGCACGCTCAAGTCATTAGTGTATTCCACGTACTTTTCAAACATTAATGAAAGCTGGTAATTACTGGAATTAGCAATCGATTCTACTAAGCTCTGCGTTGTGTGGTCTGTTCCATAAATAGGACACCCCATCCCTCTAAAGCAGCCATTTTGTTTTTTTAAATGTAGCCGCAGAGCTGTCGACAATGCGGCATTCTATCAGCAACAAAAATTGTCGAAAAGAGCAACATGTATGGGACTATTGTGCCATGAATTCTCCGTGCCTATAAAAGCACGTTAAGCCGTTGTTCTGTTTTACTATTGATAAGCTTACTCACTCACCTGATGTAAAGCGATGATGCGGTCTAAGATGGAACGCGCTTGCCTAGAAGTAACCTATTCACTCTTGACTTAAAGAATCCTAGGTTGTAGCTAGCAGGAAACACAGCTGTCATTTACACCTCTTTAACGGCAGTTAGTCAGAAGCCAGAAAATCTGAAGACCACCAGAGTAAGAGTATCAGTCTTGCCAAGGAGTATCGTGTTACCCCAGTAAGGGAGGTAATGTAGGTCAGGTAGGCAGAGGTTCCAAGTGAAATACTGGTAATCAGATGCATTTGGTTAGACTGAGTCGACCCCAGACAAAGTTGGAAAAAAACCGGCCAAGAGCGAGTCGGACTCGTGAACCAAATTGCGCCTGCTATTTAGAAACATCGCTTTATTTTTGTTGTAACCATTACGTACATTTGTATCACTAATTATTTAGACTGAATTCTTTCTAATTTTTTTCTATGAAGATAAGGAGGGGGAGTAAAAAATGAAACATTTTTCAAAAGTCGATTTCCATGACACTTAAAAAAAAGGAAAATTAATGTTGGAGAATAAGCAAATAGCACTGTTTCTTAAGATACCCCACATGCCCTAGTCGCAGTTAGACTAGATAGAGTAGACTCAGTCACACCGTAAAGGTTCAGGTTCCTTTCAACCATTTTTGTGCGGATCCCTAAAAGGGTAGGAGGAATTCGATCGACAGGCGCAACTGAGAGTAAACTTTTCCTTGATAGAAGGATTTTACTATTACGAGAACATCAAACAGCACGTGTATCAAAGCTAATATTTACATAAAAATAATACTTACCTTATTTATACATATATAATACTAGCTGACCCGCGCAACTTCGTTTGCGTCACATTTTCCTTTAATGCTCCGCTCCTATTTGTCTTAGCGTGATGATATATAGCCTATAACCTTCGTCGATAAATGGGCTATCTAACACTGAAAGAATTTTTCAAATCAGACCCGTAGTTCCTGAGATTACCCCCTACATACAAACTTACAAACAAATTTTACCTCTTTATAATATTAGTATAGATAAAAAAGGCTTCCATCCAATATCCGGCAGAAACATCCGCAAACATACTCCAATTATTTGAATAATAAGGAAAACTTTTTCTATTAATCTAAACAGTCTGAATTTATTACTACGACTAAAAGTATCAAGATTATTATATTTTGTGAACGGCGGTGTAAACAGTTAAGAGGACGAGGATTCTGCATTTACTGAGGAACAAGCTCAAACCGCAAAAGCATAATTATGTGTGAATCAACTAATACATAGTGGGTAGTTTTAAGGTTGGTTATTCATAAGAATGTGTACAACAAAAAGCGCTTCTCGCCATCAAATTTATACGTTTGGCGAGTAAAATTGTAAAGACAACAAATAGTGTACCTACCTATGTTTGACAATAATAAAAAATATAATACCGCGTGTATCTGACATCGACGCACAAACGATTTCCATGGGTCCGGGGCATGATTCTGGACACCCCTAGACTTAGAATTTTTCGTCGGCTTTTTTCTCATTTTTTTATTTTTTTCAAGAGTTTTTTTTATTTAAGACTGCTCATAATCGTTATTCTGACCTAACCCAATGAGATTTTTAATAAAGAAATAATTAATTAACTACTTTCACCAAAAAGAGCAATCTGAATAAAGCCACAAATAATATCAGCTCAGCTGAGCTGATACTTTGTAGTACTCTTGAAAAAAATGAGAAAAGAACCGACGAAAAATTCCAACACTGGGGTGTCGAGAATCATGCCCTGGACCCATGGAAATCGTTTGTGCGTCGATGTCAGATACACGCGGTATGGTTCTGAAGATTTTCACGTAGGTACAGCGCGTGCAAGCGCACCTGCGAGCGGCATTTGTTTGAGATCGTCGTACGTACGAACACGCGCGTACACATAGACACGCTTCGCGTACAGCGAGTGCAAGCGCACGCGACTGGACAAATCATAATAGTAACCAGAAAAAATATATTAAAAAAATGTGTCATGTATTTTTTTTTTATTACAGTAATTTCTTTTTTTTTCGAAAAATGAAAATAACTAAGAATTTAAAACAACAGGTTACACAAGCACTACTCAAGATTACAAAAAAAAAACGAAAAAGTAATGATTTGTAGCTAAAGGACCTCAAAACATTATCACAGGATGTACATTTTAAGAAGAAGAAAAAAACCGTTATTTAAAAAATACATGACTAAGATTTTATTTTATATTTTTCTGGTAACTTTTATGATTTGTCATATCACCCGATTCCGGCTTGACGTTAAGTTCTGGGACACCCTGTATACTTTTTTAGGTTACAAAGAAAATTCGCAGAATTCACGTAATCTTATGCCTCGATATTTTTTGTTTTTGTCTTGTTTTTTGACAAAGCGAATTTAGGATTACCGTTATCAGAGAAAACACTTAAATATTGCGTGTATGATTATGGACAACTAGTAATAGTAAATTACTCCCCATATTTGGTTGCACCATCTTCAATATTCTCGAAATGAAATGATTTAGTATTAGCAAACATATGCTTATCAGCCTACTATTATCTTCAACAATTCCACTGCTGGGACACAAATAAAGCCCCTTTCCTGTTTAGAATATCCACCATGTAAGCATTGTGCCAGTCAGTGTATGTCAGTATCTTCGAATTGTTGGTCCTGGACATGACGGTTGTTGTGGAAGTTGTTCGAAAGAATCACCGCGGGTTTAGTCAGTGAGAATCTGAGAATCCTTTTCCGCTTCGCCCAGCGCGGGAGGAGTCATTTGATGTTTTCCAATCATTAAACAAAATTCAAGGACATGACGGGTTCGAATCCACGACCTGCAATTCATAAGCCGGGACCGTTACAACTGAGCCACCACTGCTTAACATCTGGTAACATGGCAATAAGTATTGTGCCTATCATAGAACAACACAGGCCACCGGCGGACCGGAGTGTTGCTCCGTGTTGCTCTATGGTGCCTATAAATATAAAAGAAAAATATTGAAAAAGGTCTGAATCGATACTGAATTTCTCTCCTCCCTAGTAATTTCCCGAATTCGAAAAATCATGTCTCTGTTGGGTTATTTTAACCCGACATTGTTTGAATACCGATCCAAACAATACAAAAAATCCCAAAATTATCGCCAGAAAGTTCCAAGTTATTTCCCAAATTATTTATTAAAGAAAAGAAGTGCCTTTTCTTTTCAACAAATTATTTCCAAAAACAAAAAGATTACCAAACCTTACTTATTGGAATGAAAACAGGAATTCTAACACAATTTATTGAATCAGCAAAAAGTACGGAACCTTTGTTGGACGTCAAAATTTCATTTATCTGTTATTTCTGCCGAATGAACAACTGGAGAAAGTTTCCGGTTTCTTCCGTTTGCGGACCATTGGGTTCGTTTTGAAAAATTACATTGTTATTGGGAACTATTAGGTACATCATAACAATTTGTTTGAGTCTAGCTTTTTCTCCTAAAATCGTATCGAGCGGATCTGGGTGGAGCGGGAAGGTGTGTACATAGACTCTTACTGACTAAAACTTTTGGACTATTTATTAATTTTTTAATTTAACACTTTAAGCACAAATGTACAAAAGCGGAGGCAACCACGGGCTTCAAATTCCCATTATACATGCACGGTTAAGGACCTAATCAACCACAGATACCGCTACAAACTTGGTGAGAGGCTCTAGACAACGGCCCATTTCTATAAACGAATTCGATTGTCGAAATACGAAAGAGATTGATCACGTGATATTTCGACAGCGTTCTATTCTATTCTATTTTTTATTAATGGCAAGTAGAGCCGATGTCGACTATTCTGCCAATGTCAAAAGTAAATTGGAAAAGCAAGTGTGCATTAGACTAAGTTTTTGTAAACTGGTCAGCAATATGATAAAAATCTTTGATTGATACAGTTGAATTTGGCGGGTTAGTACTGGACTGAAACAAACAAAAAATAAAAATAAACAGCGTTTGTCAATCCTATAAATATTTGACATTTTGACAATCGCTTTCGCCACGTTACTGCTGACAGAATGTCACTTGTCTAGATCCCCTGCGGGTCTCAAATGGCTACTTTAGCAAAATGAGAAAGCAAATCAATCAACCCGTCACTGTCAAATCATTCCAATCAACCTTGTACCTAATACGTTAGCGCTAAAGATGAAAATGAAATTTTACAGATTGTAGTGTGAATAATATTATGATTCTAATATGTCTCCTAGAAAGGCCTTTTAAGCCCCCCATCTGGTGGTTGACGGATTGGTTAATTTCACAGCCTGCATAATATATTATTTCTAATGATAACTAAGAAGACATCGTTCAATCGCTTCAATAAACCCTTTGGGCACCTTTTACAAAAAATCTTCGCCAGAAATCACACAGAATAATTCCACGGAAAAAAATCCAATTTTGACGGTTGGATCGCCGCAGTGGCTTAGCTCCTAAATAGCTTTTGCTCTGTGAGTACCAGATCACAGGGAGGAACAAATATTTGTCTGGATTCGAGGTAATTGTTCGCAGTCAGGGGAGCTTAGCTAACGCAGCTATGTGTGGTCTGATGCTGGGTTATATCTTTTATTAGAAAACGTTGCTGTGTCGTGCATTTAATCTAAAAGGATAAACACGATGCCATTTTGTTGGTCTTACAATGGCAGCCCACTTCATTTAGGTATACAATGACTACTTCATATTCGTTAAAAAAAAATGATATTTATGAACATTTGATTTTTTTTTTTAATACTGAAGTACGGCGCAGAATAGAACGGCGACATTGTTTTGAGACTTACAACATTATCTACAGGGTGTTTCATGATTCTAATTTATTTTTATATTTAGTGTAGCAATTATCTAAAACGAATTGTAAAAAATCGCCCCTAGAGGTCGTGTATATCGGATACATAAAGTGGGCCGCCTTTGTAAGACGACTATAATGACACCTTAATAAAAGAGGTGAGACAAAACGCAAATGAATGTAGAGTTATGGATATAAAAGTTGATAAAGAGGGATTGTGGGGCCGGATTCAGTGGTAGCTTGACAGTTGATAATGGAAATAGGGTAGAAAACAACGTGTAGCAACGATTTCATGTAGGGCGATTGACTGCTGCGCTGCGTGTCGCGGGTTCGATTCCCGCACGGTACAAATATTGGTTTGTTCTACAGATAGTTGTTCTGGGTCTGACTGTTTGCGTATGTGAAATTGTATGTTTGAAAAACACACCCACGATACAGGAGAAATTCCAAGTGTGGTGCAACGTTTAAAAAAAATGTAACAAGTGACATAAAGTATAGCTTTAAGCGGAGTTAATATAACATCACATCGAGCCGTTACCCCCAAATTATCGTAAGCGACACTTTTGTCGAAAATGCTTTTTTTATCGTAAGTAGTATTTTAAACCATAACGGATCTATCCCTGTTGAGATTTCCCGCCAAAATTAAACCGTTATAAAGTTATAGCAAGTGCTAAAATTATCGTAAATACATATATTTTTAAAGCAATAACGTAAGCGACAACAAGCATTTTTATCGTAAGCGCCTTGCGATCAATTTTTTGTAGCGCAAGTGACACTACTTGTTATCGCAACCGACATAGGTGATAGACTATGAGGCGTTTACTATAAACAAACCTGTCGTAACCTGTTTATTTCCGTGAAAGTAAGGCGACAAAAACATCGTTCTCGTTGAATTGTAGCGAAAAAAAACAGTTTCAGCCATAATAACATTATAAATTGTATTTATTATTGTTTCGTTATTGTTTTCTTACTGTGTTTTAAATAAAGTACAGATAGTTAACTCGAAAACATCAAATAAAACAGCAATGTCGACTCCTGCAGCTAAGGTATGTATTGTGTTTTAATTTTGGGAATTGAATTGGGGAAAACTTAAATACTAGTACCTACGATTTTGTTCCATGTACTATTCTTATGTGTACTATTCTTCCATTTAACCATTAGAATACTAAATTATCCCTGGGTTCATCAGGGATAATGTGGATACTCTTATCCCGAAATTCCCATGGGAAATCTTTTTAACCAAAGCAAAGCGAGGGCGCACCACTGGTATAAAATAAGCAGTCGTAGTTCGTAGTTCACTGCCTAGGTCTGTCCATTAATGCTTTATTTATTACTAGCCGACCCGCGCAACTTCGTTTGCGTCACATTTTCCATTAATGCTCCGCTCCTATTTGTCTTAGCGTGATGATATATATATATATATATATATATAATTATAGCCTATAACCTTCCTCGATAAATGGGCTATCTAGCACTGAAAGAATTTTTAAAATCGGACCAGTAGTTCCTGAGATTACCCCCTACATACAAACTTACAAACATTTTTACCTCTTTATAATATTTGTTTAGAAGTATAGAATATTTGTGATTCTTTTTAAGTTATTATTTGTTTTTTATAGTCACGAATGAAGAAAATTATGCAGTTAATATCACCACTTCCCATATCAGAAGAGAGTAATCCTGGAACTGCTTTTCCCGAGAACATACAGCAAGATAAGGCCCCAGCTCTAAATCAATTCTTACTAACAGACAGCTACAACGATTTTGACATGGACCCAATATTAACTGATACGACATCACCTTCGTTGATCGATTATATTTGTGATACTGATTTAAATTCCGAGCGCAATACTAACGCATTATTAACACCATTACCTCAAACTAAACTTGTCGAATACAGTGATTCAGATACTGAGAATACTTACACGTTAATGGATTTAGATAACCAGAACATAAAAGACTTAACAACTTATGATCCTACTATGCCAGCTTTCAATAATCAATTAATACAGCCGAGCACCAGTTCACTGTTTGACCAACAAGAACTAAATATGTCCAAGAATTTGGAGACCCACGACAGCATTGCCTCTATTGATAGCGAAGATTCATGGAAGCCTGTCTCATCGTCCAGTGATTCGGATGAAGATAAGTCAGTTCAAACAATAGAAGAAGAAACAAGTGTTGGTAAAAGAGGATATAGGAAAATAAAACCTTTACCAAAACGACTTTTAGCAAAAAAAAATCGTAAGGCTGCTGTAGGGAAATCTATACAACCAAACCCTTGTATGAATAAAAAATGTGGTAACTCATGTGCAAATAAATTTACGGAAGATGATCGCATTAATATTTTTGAAAACTATTGGGGATTAGGTTGTGATAAAAGACAAAAAGATTTCTTGCTGTCTTGTGCTAAAGAAAAACCGATTGGAAGAAAAAGATCCAGTAGTAATGTTCGCAAAATATCATACGATTATTTTATCAGCTACAATGGACAGAATATTAAAGTATGTCAACAATTTTTGCTTAAGACCCTAAACATATCCCAAATGTCTATGAGATACACCATCGAAAATGCTAATAAAGCTCTGAATACCACTCGAGATGGCAGAAGAACTAGTCGTCCTCATAATAAATCTGATGAGGTAGAAGTCGCACAGCTAAAATCATTTATTGAGATGTTGCCTGCTGTTCCATCCCATTATTGTCGCAATAAAAGCACTAAAGTATATTTACCTCAAGAATTTCAAAATATATCGTTTTTGTATTTACAGTATGTTAATCACGTGAAAGAAAATAATCCAGAATCATCAGTATTATCAAAAAGAGTATTTCGTAACATTTTCAAAAGGGATTTTAATATCGGATTCCATCTGCCTAAAAAAGATAAATGTGCTTTTTGTGAGAAGTGCAAAAATTTATCACCTGAGAACAAAATTATTTTTGAGCAAACCCCGGAATATAAAAATCACATTCTAGATAAAGAAAAATGTAAGCAACTGTTTTTAGAAGACCAAAATATGAGCAAATTAACTGATTCTAACTCCTTATGCGTAAGCTTTGATTTAGAAAAAGTCCTGAATACTCCACACGGTAAAAGTGTTACCCTATACTATTCCAGGAAGTATGCATACTATAATGAAAGTATATACGAAAGTGGTACAAGGGAAGGTTACTGTTACCTGTGGGGTGAATGCGACGGAAAAAGGGGCTGTAATGAAATTGTTACAGTCCTTTTTAAATACTTGATTATGGTAGACCAAAGAGGTACCCATACAGAGGTAAATTTATACTCCGATAGCTGTGCTGGGCAAAATAGGAATCGAGCAATGATATCCATGTTAATTAATTTCTTGAAAACTGCAATTACTATTGCACAAATAAAGGTAACTTATCTTTTACCGGGACACACCATGATGCCTGTTGACTCTATTCATAGCACTATTGAAAGTTTTGTGCGTAATAAAACAGTATGGGCTCCTTCTGAGTGGCCAACTATGATTACTAATGCTAGAAATAAGCCCAGAAACTACAATATAAATGTTTTAAAATATGGAGACTTCATGGATTGGAAGAATTTTTCACAAGCTTTATTACCGGCAAAATTTAAGATTAATTTTAATTCATTAAGGGTGGTGCAATTTCATAAAAATAATCCTATTGTTAAATTTCAATACGGTTTTTTCGAAGATGGTGACAATTACGAAATAAACATGGATTTCATTATCAGATCGAGAGCAAACAAAGCTATTGTGGAAAAGGGACCTACACCTTTATATTATTATTATCATTCGTACGAGCGAGAAGAAATACTTTATTTCATTTTAAATAACTAGTTATGTTTATAATTATGCTGATTGATCTCATTACTCCAATTGTTTAATAGAAATAAATTTTCATTTTCAATATTTTATAACTATTTCATTTAAACGCCTTTTAAAATATGTATTTATTTATCAAAATATAGTTTATTGTATAAGTAATATTATTGGATATTTTTATCGTAAATGCCAAAACAACCTTAGATTATGACAGCAAAAATAAATTAGGCGACATAAATAGCTTAAATACTAAATATTTTCGTGTTTTTTTCCATTATATATGTAAATGTCTGAAAATCATTAATGTATGTAAAATTTCAATTTACTAGCACATTTCTTTTTAAAAATATTTAAAAAAAACCTTCTCCTGTAAAATTTGTTTTTTGTCGGTTGCGCTAAAACGGCGGTTAATTTTCACTTATCTGCGAATTCTGTGAGAAGCATTCCGTTTCTACTCATGTTTTTCGATGAAAACTTACCTGAAAAAAAAAAAAACACAAATTTAGGATTTCATTTCTAGATACTCATTACTTACTTAATATTTTCATAGGACAATGTGTTGAAATCAGTTTCCAACCTCTTAAGGCTGTCTGCCCACCGCAGAGGAGAGGAGGGGAGCGGAGGAATTTTAACCAATGTTAATGCATAAAATCCCTGTGACTGACGCCAAGCAGAGATTTTGTTAATATTTCTCCACTCCTCTTCTCTCCACTCCTGAGGGCAGCCAGCTTAAGTCCTCCTACCCACTAGCGGTTGAGCCGCCTAGCGGCTGACCAGGCGGCTGAACGCTGCGGCTGGCCGCTTTTCCAGTTGAATATGCAACCGCTAGTGATTTTACGCACTTAACCGCCATTAAATGACAAGCAGTTGCACATTTAACTGGAACCGCGCGGTTGACCGCCCCCGCTGCTTACCGCTAGTGCGTACGTAGGCTTCAGTATATTGGCTGGAAAGTCTTAATTACGATAAATTGAAATTACGGGCATTCATCAGTCATAACTAGCCTTTTTCCGAAACCAATGCTTATTCTACGTAAACCGTGTATATTTATGGTACAAAAAGTATCATAATTATACTACTTAGTGATAGCTTAGGTAACATATCTTTCAATCAGTCTAATAATTTTCGCCATTATAAGAGAGTTTCTTCCTCTTAAAGCACATACCTAATATTAACAACATTTAGGCTATGTTTAGTTTTGATACCTTACACTCTTAAATGTAAATGGCTTAATTATAACAGCCGCACGGGTCGATCTTCGAGGTTAAGCAACGCTTGCTAAGGTTGATCTGTGGATGGGTGACCATCTTAACATACAGAGTTTCCTCCGTACCTCGGAAAGGACGTTAAGCCGTTGGTCCCGGCTGTCATTTTGTAGATCATTTGTAGATATTTGGTCGTTACGGATTGTCAGAAGCCAGTAAATCTTACTTCAGTCTTACAAAGAAGTACCGTGTGACCCAGTTAATGAGTTATGGAGGTCTAGTAGGCATCCGCTCCACGTTAAAACACTGGTATTCAGCTGAATCCGGTTTGACTGGAAACCGACCCCAATATAGTTGGGAAAAGGCTAGGCAGATAATGACACTCTTAAATGAAAGAGTATTTTACACGCAAACGTTATTGGCAGTAAGACCATAAACCTTACAAAACAAAAGTCAAACCCTCATCCATGATTGCCACCATAATCAAGTGAAAGTGTCTCCCAAAGCAAATCAAACAAAAAAGGCTTCGTCCTCTCCCCGACACGGCAATAATTAATTGACAAGAATTGGACCGATTGGTCCCCAACTCGATGGGAAATCAATCCCAAGGGGAGTTTTACTGGAGGGTATTGGAGTTTTTCTATACGTTGCTATGGTTTCGTTAATTCGTGTAGGAAGCAATGACTAAAGGAAGGAAGCAGTAGTATAATTCGTGTAAAAACCGACCAGAGTGGGAGTCGAACTTTCACACTAGTGTCTAAACACACCTCTATGCTATAGGAACCACTGACACTCTGACAGCCCACTATGCAGAGCCTGTATGGACGAGGAAGAGACAGCAGCACACCTGCTTCTGCTGCCCGGTAGTCGCGGATTTTCTGGTTTTTTATTATGTTATTAATAAATATAAATAAGCAAATTTTAGTATTTTTAATTCATTACGGTAGTAGAAAATTAATATTTTTTGTTTAACTTGAATCAGTAAAAAACTCTTCACATGACAGCCACTTAAAACAGAGGAGTAAATTTTACGTATGATTATCTTTTACGTATAACTCAATATACGTAATTATCTCTCTAGTGTTACCTACCCTTTGTGAGATAGTTGGTAACACCAAGCCATTGCTGACCTTCCTTGGGAAGCTGGGGTGGATCGAATGACACATTTGTCCCACCTACACGCAAAATACGCGCCTAGTCGTGGAGTTGCGGAAACCAGCCCGATTTACATACATACAGACACACTATGCCGACGATAAGCGACTGATTTTACCTTCCCGACGTATTTGGCTGATATGACACACCAGTGCCGAACTTACGCGGCAGAAATTCAGTTGCGTACCTGGATGTGTATTTAATGTATCTAGCGCTGAAGAACAACACGGTCGCAATTCAACCGCGATAATTATTTTTTCTGAATCAAAGGTAATTATTTTTTCTGATCCTATGTTTTAATGACACAACAAAGCACGTGCGTCGTGCGCGGGCAGAGGCGAAATGCGCGGACATGCCTGCCCCCCGCTGCTCCCCGCCCCGGATCTTCTTCGGCAATCGAACTGAACTTCGGTCGCGTATTATTATCTACAGAATACGTTGCCGCCGAATGGCCGCTGAACTTACACCCGACCGAAGTTCGGCGTACGCTATAACGCAACGTAATTTCGGCATAATGTGTCGTCAGTAATTCAAATAGCATTGCAGGCGTAATCATGCCGAACTTTGGTCGCGTACCTTCAGCACAGTTTGTTTAGAAATTAAGGGTCCCGAACCTCAAACCAAAAAAAAAAAAATCTTCCTTTCATTTTAATTTAATTTTTACTATTTGTTGTTGTAGCGATAGTAGATAAATAAACAATTTGTGGAAATTCCAACTGTCTATCTGTAGGTAAATGTTATTGAGACAGCCCGCTAACTGTCGACGGATGGATTAATGGACGGACAGTGGAGGCTTGTAATAGGGTCCCGTTAGTTACCCTTGGAGAGTACGTAACCCTAAAAAGTAACATAATTTGGTCATAAATATTTATGTGTGTTGAGAATAGATTATAATCTGTATACCTGCACAAGGTCTGAAATCAAGTAGCTTGCGTTAATACCTAATTGTATAAAAGCCAACAATTGAGCAATTAAATTGTCAGAATCGCCAAGTAAATAACTGAGGCGAGAGGTTTTAATCATGTTCAATGTAGCTCTACAATAACTTCACAATCAGTTGACCTAAATCACTTTCTTTCTCCCCATCACAAAGCAAATTAAACACATCTGAACTGCACCTAAAAATATCTTTATTAACAGAGTCATTGACCCCAATTCGAGCAAAACTTTTAACTACCAAAAGCATTCCCTGAATCTCACACTTTGTAGTATTCGAGATATCCTTACTTTTCGCTATCTCATTCACTCGTTCGCTGGGAGTTGAAAGAGAGAGAGGGATGTACGATAAAGTATCTAGTGTTGTTCGTCGGTCCGCATTTGTAATCCGATATCCGTGTGCGGGCAACGGGTGACGGATTATAGTGACGTGCACTATCGATTTATCGATTGTCGATAGGATTAATTAGCTGCGGGTTAGGTGACTTAGTTTGCGATGTTGTTGCTGGATATTGGCTGTTTTCTGTAAATGAGAGTCGCGGTACGATGAATGGAAATTGCGGATGGAATGGCGTAGTTTGGTTGTGGGTTGTGTTCGTTTGTGACAAAGGTTTGGCCAATGAATGAATGAATGAACGGTATTAATAGTACCATTATTCAGCGTATTTTAAACAACAATTATTTGGTTGTCCTTCCTTGAAGGCTAACATAATAAACATTAGTTGATATTTAAGTATGTGTTGTACCTTAGTTATTTTACTTTCATCGATCAGTACAAACGTTTCTAAATTGAAATGATTTATTTATATTTGTATTTTTAATCATTACACAAACTTATTAGTTATGAGGTAAGAAATATCGTCTTTTCATACAGCAAAATAAAAATCTACCAAATTGCATTATAACTTGAAATATAAACGGAAAAGAAACAAAACTTAGGAAGACTAGATGCCCGTCCTTTTACATGCAAAATAAAACGCATTGGACAAGCGGGGCCAAATAGGCCAGGCACGAGACAAAAGAAATGACTAAATTGTTCCTGACAGCATTTTTATTCATTTAATTTTGAAAGAAAAGAGAGAAAAAGAATTTATTTGCGCCAAGTATAAACCTTCACGAATTAGCCGGACCTTTTTAAAGATTCTGTCATCGATACAAAAAATGGTTATACTTAACTATTTAACTAGCTCACCCTCGCAACTTAGTCTACGTCACATTTTTCATTGATGCTCCGCTCCTATTGGTTGTAGCGTGATCACTACATATTCTAAAAAAAGTCCTCCGCCATGGATGTCTGTCTGTCTGTTTGCGATATACTCAAAAACTACTTCACCGGTTTTCTTGTTGTCACCAATGGATAGAGTATTTCTCGAGGAAGGTTTAAGTATATTATTTGTAAAGCTTGCGAAGCCGCGGGCATCATTATATATAAAAAAGGCTATTCAACACTTAAAGAATTTTTCTATTCGAACCAGTACACACATGAGCGCGATCAACCAAATAAACCAAAAAACTCTTCAGCTTCATAATAGTACTTAATAGAGATAAAAAGTAAAATAAAAAGTTGTTCAATGCTTTTATTTTAACACACAAAAACTAAAAAAATAACATTAGAAATGTAACGGCACATCTGACCACTCCTTTTCAAAGCTCTGACCATCTAAAAACCAGTAGAATCTAATATTTACAATTATTTTAAGCCGGAACACATTACCGACAGTCGTTGACAAGTGATGATAGCCGGACGTCATCGATTTCGAAATGTATCGATAGAAAATCCAATCAGTGCCCATCACTAGTGACGTGATCCCGTTAATTCAAACAACACTACTTCATGTCAATTGTCATCTGTTTTTGACACGTGTGTAATGTTAGGGGTGACAAATTTAGATTTTGCGATATTTGTTTCGGAATGTGACAAAATAAATCAATGTACGTATCGAGGATTTGGCTGTTTTTTTTTTTACCTTGGTGTTATCTCTGCCCAGAAAAATAATGAAACAAAAGTTGGAAATAGAGTAGGATTGGCGTAAAACGGGTTCCGAACCAATTTTGTAGCATTTTGCATAGTTTTCCTGTAATCCAAATTATTATTTCGACATTAATATTATAAATGCGAAAGTTTGGACGAACAAACATCCATTGTTACTCCTCAGCACAGAGGTAGGTGGAAGTGGAACATAGAATATTTTTTATCCCGAAAGTCGTGGGAGTGTCCGTGGAGTTTCTTGTACGTTCTTCTCCATAGAGATCTACGCTTTGGACCGTGCAAATAGCTTCATGTTTTTGACTGACCGACCTTGACATTTCAAAAGTGCCTGTAAATGGTTTATATCTACTAATATTATAAATGCGTAAGTAGGTAGCCCCCACGGCTTTACTAACGGAAGTAAAGCCGCGGGGGACAGCTAGTTTGAAATAAATGCTATGAATCTAGAATCCTTGGATTATCTTCCGAAATTTCCGCGGGCGGCAGCTAGGGTCATATACCATTTCTGAGCCATTTTTTTATTTTATTTGATAATGGGTTTGCTCTTGACTTTCGTCTTGGTCAGAGATGACTGAGACAAAGCCTTGATGGAGCGAGCTTACCCAGAAGGAGCCTGTTTATTCTAACTTTGAAGAGATTAGGGTAGTAGGCGTTTGGAAACACAGACACAGGCAGAGACACTCCTTTGCTGTGCGCATTATAAAAGACGTTTGGAAACGCTTAGTGCGAATGACATGCTGCAGATATGTGAGTAAAACTAGTACAAAATAACAGAACTACAATAAAGGTTATGATCACAACAACCATAATATTAAACTAACCAGTGTTACAACTACGTATGAACATTTTACGATGCAACTTACTAGTGAAGGGACACTATAAAGATTATGACAACTGTATTCTGACAATTAGAATGTTCTGACAACTGGAAATACCTACTTATCTCGGTAGGCTTTTACGGTTCACAAACATTTTACGGTTTTCTTTCATTACTTGGGATCTAGTGGTTTGTTGGTTTAGTGGGTTATGTTTATGTTAATAATAATGTTGCAGGAAAGGAATGTTTGTTGATAGTGTTAGAGCATCAAATGTAGGGTGTAATTCAGTGAATTTCAATCGAATAGTTAAGCTGTCATTGAGGGTTTTTTCTTGCTTATTGATGAGGATCTTCGTGTAACAATGAGGGTTTTTTCTAATCAACTTTGATCCCAATGCTTTAGCGATGAAGATGATAATCTAATTTGACAGATTGTTGTATTATTGATAATATGATTGCACTAATGTGGCCTTTTAGACTCACTGGTTATCACAATGACATTCAAATGTACCAAGTTTATTTCAATATTTCTTTCTTATTTATTGACTAGCTGACCCGCGCAACTTCGTCTGCGTCACATTTTCCATTACTGCTCCGCTCCTATTTGTCTTAGCGTGATGATATATAGCCTTTATTTAGCCTTCCTCGATAAATGGGCTATCTAACACTGAAAGAATTTTTCAAATCGGACCAGTAGTTCCTGAGATTAGCGCGTTCAACCAAACAAACAAACAAACTCTTCTGCTTTATAATATTAGTATAGATAACTTCTTAATTCCAACAAAACTTCCTTAAATCAAAGTCTTAAAACAACCCGAAACATTTACTAATTTGACCATTCCGTGACAGCCCTGATAGAAACCCGATATATTTTGTACCATTTTGGGTCCGTCCCATATATGGGCCAGATTGAATGGCAGTTTGTTGTGTAACCATATATTACATCGTACGCCTGTATACCGACAGTCCCATTCAATGAAAAGGGTATCACGGTATGGGGTTCTGTTAAATGGTTAAACAAATCTATTTGATAAGTAGGGTGCACTGTTAAACATAACTGACGATTATGAAAACAGAATAAGCTTGCAAATAGCAGCAAAACCACAATATTATGTTTAAAATTATTTTATCTAAGCGAAATAAACGCCTTTTTGGTTACTTACTTACTGACGGGATAAATAACACGATTATTCTCGGTATCTATAATTACTACAAAAGATTGAACTCGGAAGTTCAGATTGTAATAGACCAGGAAAAATGTTAGAGGATGCTTTTGAATTTATCGTTTTCTAAGGTTTCTTAAATACAATAACTAAATCTTTATTTCAGGCAAGATACTACTGCTACTACTACTACAAATGCTACTTAAGATGAACATGTCGAAGACCAAAATAATGACCAACAGCTCCAATAGCAACATACACGTATACGGGGAGAACATACAATATGTCCAAGAATACATCTACATGGGCCAAGTATTCTCTTTCAAAGGCAATAGGAAATTGCAAGACGTACGGAAAATGCTTGGAAGTGCTACTGGTCCATGAAGGAGCTATTTAAGGGCACTTTGACCATGACACTGAAACGTAAGCTGATGGACGTGTGTATTCTCCCCACCTTGACACATGGTACACAGACTTGGTCTTTGACGAACATCCAAATATCCAAACTCAAGGTTTGCCAATGTTCTATAGAGCGCAGTATAAATAGGTGTTAAATTAACAGGCAGTCTATTCCGTCGACGTCTCATCTCACCGTGTACAATTAAGTGGATTGAACGACCAGTGAGCTGCCATTCCATTTTGTTTGAATGGTTTGACAGCTTCGCCTCAGTGGTCGCTTCGACATGTTTACAGAATCGCACTGCAGACCACGTTCGAAACACTACACACTGCCGTCTTTGGGGCTCAAAAGGCAGCCTAACTTAAATGGGACAGGTTAGGACATGTTTGCTGGGCAGGACAAGCTGTGGGCCCACAAAATACTGGATGGAACCCTGAAACAGCGAGACGAGGCCGCGGCAGACCGCGAAGGAGATGGCGGGACGACCTATCTACCTAACACCGTGAGCATTATAAAGCAGTGGGACAGTACGGGCTAGTAATAAAAATAATAATAAGGCTTTCCAAGAGTTCTCTCTTCAACTATGTTGGGGTCAGCCATCACTCCAACGGAATGCAGCTTGCAACATAAGCGTCTACCTGGTTGACTTCCAGAACCAGCTCACTTTTAAATTAAAGACCCCTAGGAACTTCCCTGGTAGCTTCAAAGTATCAGGAAACTCAGACGTCGACAAGGAATTCCACATTTCCACTATTCCAGCTCTATGCACATCTATGTATTTCCAAAATATTTATTCATTGCCGTGACTTGTCCACCAAGTAAACGTCCACGGCAACAAAATAAAAATATCATCAGTTTATCAAAATATCTCACCAAATTCCAAAAAGACTATTATCAGTGTTCGCTCCTATTCCTAAAGCCGGATGACATCACAAGTTCCGTTGTTCTCAAATAACCTGGATATTACATAAGAAATAATAGGAATTTCTTCCATAACAGACACATCAACAAATTGTTTAGACAAATCACGGAAGCATACATACACACATACCTACCGACAGATTGATAAAAGCTTTTTTCTTACGAGAACTGAGATGAAAGGAATACGTATTTAGGTTTTCCGGATACAACAGAATTGGGTACACTGATTGAAATCCTACCCTCCATCCTATGTGGGCGACGGACTGAGAATATCAAACAGTTGTAGTGAAAATATAGGGACTAAGACATATAACATCACGGCTCAAATCCCTGGAGGGGTTAGCAGATGTGTCGTACATCCGCATTTCGACAGCTAGATTTCACTATTCTAATTTTGAGGGTTCCGTACCCAAAGACCAACGGGACCCTATTACTAAGTCTCCGCTGTCCGTCCGTCCGTCTGTTTATTAGTCTGTCTGTTAGCGGGCTGCACCTCATAAACTGTAAGGCCGCTAATACGAACTCAGCGGGTAAGGAGCGGCGGCGCGTTCAAATGCATAGATTTATATGGCACTGCCCAAACCGCCGCCGCCGCCGCCGCCGCCGCCGCCGCTGTGTTCGTGTCCGCGGCCTAATAGGTAGACAGTTTACATTTTCTGATCGCTATAACAAATAATATATAATTTTTTAAAACATTTAAATAGTACATAGTACTCAATCTTGAACGATGGTACGAAACCTATCATACGCGGTCCGACTCTCAATTTGCCGGGTTTTTTTGGATTCCGTATGTATGATTGCAAAACGGTATCCTTAACGGCATCACTCGTAATTCTGTGTAATAATTCTGTGCCTGTCATGGCCAATTTACTCCGGATCCACAGGATCGGTTCAGTTCAAATTTGGTACATTGAGCTTTTGTGACACAAAGAACGCAAACACGGAACGCAATTTTAATGAATTTTGAATATAGAGAGCTTTTTGATGAAAAAAATAGAAGAAAAAAAAACTGATTCAAACTAAGCCGTGCGACATACCAAAATTTAGGCAGGTATGTAAAGAGAAATCCCTCCCCTCCTCCTCTCCCTCCCTCGTTCCATTTTATAATTTGAAAATAATTAGGCAAAAAGTTAGGAATTAAAAATAAGTTATAATTTACCACTAAGCCGTTGCGCTTAGTGGTCGCAGGTTATAACAAAACTTTTGTTTTTTTTTTTTTTACGTATGAACATCAAACACATACAGTTTATAATTGATTACTCTTACACATGTCGGCGTTTCTCAAAGACGAATGTAAGAAGAGGCAGGTTTAAAGATCAAAATGTCCATTAGGTTTGACATGTCGTTAGGTCACTGACCGATGTAAGAATGAGGATATATTCACATCAGTCCTAAGAAGCGGTATACGGAAAAGAAACAATTAAGTTTGGAATCTGTAGTAAAACAAAGTAAAGTAAGACTTGTTGCTGACCGTGTCTTTTTCCACGTGGATGTCGGAAGTTTAAGCAAGTTTAAGGAACGAGTTGCATAAAATATCCTTCTTAAAAAAACTTTTTACAAAAAAATACAACCGACTTCCAAAAAAGTTTTTTATTTTTTACTTTTTAGTGGCACCCTACACCTAACAACATCACTGCAAAATCGCAGAAAAGCAAAATACGCAATTTCGATTACTTGGATGACATAAAACCATTATCCAAGTAGACGAATTCCAGCTATTTCGATTTAAAATCCAAAGTTCGTATCCGATTTTGATAAAACTTAAATGGGACCATTTGGGAAGTATACGCTTTCCAACAAAAAAATCATTTTTAAAATCGGTTGGCAAGCGACGGAGATAAGCCCGAACAAACATAAAAAAAAAATACAAACATCCGAATTGAGAACCTCCTCCTTTTTTTGAAGTCGGTTAAAAATCAGAATAACCAAAAACCATTTCAAAGCGGATGCTTACTTTACTTGAATGAATTACTTCCTCCGCGCTGGGCGGAGTGGAAGGGAGTATCAGATTCTTACTGACTAAAACCCATCCGTGTTCCTCCTAGTGCCTTTAGCGTTCCAGGGCCGTGGTGACAGGCACTGACCCTGGCTGTTCCCGTCTAAACTACATGTACCTACCATCATAAAATGATTTGGCGATTCTTTACAGCATGAATAAAAGTTTAAAAAAGGATTGTTATAATGTAACGTTAGGAGCAAATACTTCTCTATAAGTACCGTGAAGTTTGGTCCTGGTGCATCGCATTTTGTAAACAACTAGAAGGACAGAACAACTTAGTTGTAGGAAAACATTGTGAGGAAGCCTGAACTTGCAGGTAATGGCCTGAAATCTTTCTGAACAAAATATGTGGTGGTTACGTATAGCTTGTTTTGATACATTCTCACTGCTGGACATAGCCTTCTTTGCTGGATATAGTGTCACCAAATCGATCGGTCCTGTGCGTTTAAAGTCCTGCAGATTTCAGCTGCCTGTACCAAGTCAGCGGTCCTCCTTGTAGGAGACCTTTCATCATCATCTGCCTAGCATTTTCCCAATTATATTGGGGTCGGCTTCCAGTCAAACCGGATTCAGCTGAATACCAGTGTTTTACGTGGAGCGGCTGCCTGTCAGACCTCCACAGCCCATATGGGTAACACGGTACTTTTTGGTAAGATTGGAGTTAGATTTACTGGCTTCTGACAATCCGTAACGACTGCCTAAGATCTAAAAATTACAGCCGGGACCAACAGCTTAACGTGCTTTCCGAGGCACGGAGATGACTCGGTATGTTAACATGGTCACCCATTTACAGACCAACCTTGGAAAAATTGCTTAACCGTAAAAATCGACCGGTGCTGCTGATATTATTAAGCCACGAGCTCCTTTGTAGTAGGAGGCCTTTCAAAGCCGGTAATAAAACAAAACAAAATATAAAACCGCTATCAGAGACAGTAACAAGGGAAGCATAACTCCAAACGCAAACATAAAAAAATACTCGATTTCCCACGATAAGCTACTTAAAAAAACCCTTAAAAATACAAAATTTGACAAGCATCTCTATAGTGTATTTGCATTGTAAATACCGCAATAAAATGTACCAGAAAACAAGGATGTTGTACCATTGTAAAATGCAAACTTATACTGCAGTTGCCGCAATAAACTTTCAACTTTATGACTGAAACAATAAAGTTGTGAGCGTCGGTAATGCTAAGTTTGTCAATCTTGAAGTCCTTGTAAGATTTATGTTGGTAGTAAAGTAATGCGAATGATTCCCACGTGCATGGAAATGCGCACGAACTGCGAATTGTTGTGAACAACAAAATGGCGACTAAAGGGACGATATTAGTTAGTTTGTTGGATCCCTGGGTGAGAATTTGTCAGCCTATGTCAGTTATCGTGGACTTCCTCGGTTAATTTAATTCACGACGCGAGTTTCGTCAAGTAAAACTGCTAGTATTGATTGTTTGTCTTAGAGTCTTACTTCTACTACTTCAACTCCTTATTTTTGGAATTGAATGAACCGATTTTAATTATAATTCATTTATTTGCAATGATCCATTGGGTAAGGCGATTCACACACTGCAACGCATTACGCAGAGTAGCGTGGGTGCGTGTTCTTACTTTGCTTGAATGTAGGTATCTCTCATTTCACCGCAAGATTGTAAAATATCGCGTGATATTGTAAACTAGTTTTTCTGGGTGGGATATATTATAACTATCCAAAACGATTGTTTCATAATATATTCGAGAAATTATAATCTAATGAAGAATTCTTATGAGAATTAGAAACTAATGAATGAACAATAACACGCGTAGTGCAACACAAGTAAAACGAATTGTATTGTATTGTATTGTATTGTATTTATTTATTTGTTAACATAGGTAAAGAAAATACAGATCTTATTTCTTAATTAACAGATCGCTATGTTATGCCAGGAGGCGTACAAATATTGTGTGCATATCTAGCTTAGAATTACAAATTAAAAAGTAATAAAAACTTTTGTAAAATCATGCATAATTATGTTGAAGTAGAAATAAATTGAACAATTACATATTATTGAAAGCTCCAATTATGTCAGACCCAAATGAGGAATTATAAAGAATGTCAAAAACAAAAAAAATAAAAAAAAATCTATGTCAAAATTAATAAAAGTCAAAAAGGATGTACTCGTATCAATCATTGTTATTCTAAATTAATAATGTATTAATTTAGAATAACAGTGATGATGATGATGATGTATTGATTTTTTGTGTATTATTTGTTATTAATAATTCACGCGCAGTGTTTGACTTCGTCGCCACGCACCCCGTAGAGTATAGCAGGGCAGTGTCAGAATCACCTTAGTAACTTATAGTCAATCTATACTAATAATTTTTATAAAGAGGTAACATTTGTTTGTAAGTTTGTATGTAGGGGGTAATCTCAGGAACTACTGGTCCGATTTGAAAAATTCATTCATTATTAGATAGCCCATGTATCGAGGAAGGACATACATACATATCATCACGCTAAGACTAAAAGGAGCCGTGCATTAATGGAAAATGTGATGCAGACGAAGTTGCGTGGATCAGCTAGTAGTTCATATAATAACCTATGTTAGTACTGACTAGGTAAATAACAACACCAACAATGTAGTGACAAGAGACGTCACCAAAAAGCTGTCATGCCTACCGACTATAGCACGTAGAATGCTGCTGGGGCTGCCACAGAGTCTGTTTAACAGCGAGACCGCTTTCATACGCCGAACAGCATAGAAGCAGTCTTAAAATTGAACTATTTCGAAAAGATGGTTTGTTTCCTTTTTAACCGACTTCCAAAGTTCCAAATAAGGAGAAGGGTCTCAATTTGGCGGGTATTTTTTTTATGTATTTACACCTTTTACACCGATTACTCCGAGGTTTTTGATTTGATTTGTGAGATTCTTTTTTAGTTCGATGCGGCTTGCCATCTGGTCCCTTAAATTCAGTTTGGCTTAGTATTTTTTATTTATGAGCATTTTTGCTTATTTCAATTTCTGCGTAGACGAAGACATCGTCCAAGTATCAGAATTTAAAAGTGAAAAATTAAAAGCTTTTTTACAAAAATATATACTTAACAGACGTCCGAAACACAATACGAATTATAAAAAAAAAAACTTAATTTCGAAAGTCGGTGTTTTTGGTTTTGTATCTTCGTTTTTTTTTTAATGAGAGCTTACAGAGACTGTCCATTAGTTATTAAGTGTGATTCGAGGGTTCAAATTGCGTCGAACCCAACATACAGTACCTAACACTTTTCAGTCCATCCTTACCTCAACCTTTTTTTCCAGGATAAAATACGCGCCATATTCTTTCGAGATTACCTTCCATTTTCGCAGCTGATTTTACGAATTCCTTTTAAAAATAGGAAATTTGTTTTAATAATAAAGTACGGTACTATTTGCATCCCATACGAATGTGGTGGAAATTCTCTGAATTAATTTACTCTTGCAGTTGAAAGGTTTCGCCTCTTTTTAATTTGGTTTGGAATATTACTTTTAATAAGGTTTCCAGAAAGGGACGGGTAGACTGAGAGAGTGAGATGAAGCTATGTCACTCAGATTAAGGTTAAATTAAAGGTTATGTATGTACTCATATGGGTTCACCATACCGAGACTCTCCCGTGCTTCAGAAAGCACGTTAAGTCGTTGGACCCGGCGGTAATTTGTAGAACTTTCCCAGTCGTTACGGATTCTCAGTGTTAAGAACCATGCTTGTTTGAAACCCGCTCACCAAGATGTTACAACTTTTGTAAAATTTTACTTATATTATTTTTCTATGTCGAATTAGAAGTCGGTTTTATTCCTCTCTCCACCATACTCGGTGGCAGACTCCCGTAAGATTGTACCTTAAATCTTGATCAGATTATATAATTTCTCGAAATATTATGAAAAAATCGATTTGTAAGAGTATAATAAATCCCATTCAAATGCAATAGTTTCCTATCTATCCTTGCCTTATTTAGAAGAAAAAGTTTACAATTTCACTCGATATTTTACAATCTTACGGCGTTAGACATTTTCCGGTGACATACATTATTAAATTGGTTGCCGTTAAGAATGGTTGGCTTAATTATGAACAGCCAATCGGATCACTTTACTGGTCCAAAGGGTTTTCGTATGGCTTCACTTGCGTAATATTTGGGATTCTTTAATTTTCGCTCACATTTTTTTCGGTAAGAATATTTGAAAACTTGATTCCAACACAAATATCCACTGTTACCCAACGTCTCCTTTTTCTAAAAAGTCGGTCCATAAATGCTCTCGACCTCTGTACCCACTAATCTCCATATAAACGAAAAAAGTCAAGGTCACCAGCTCAGCAGCCAATTACAGGCCTTCCTAAACAGACCGGCTGATAACGCTGATAGCCCCTTATCAAACGACCAGACACAATCAGCCCTCTATCAGAATACCTTGAAGGTACCTTGTTATCAAAGGCCAGGACAAAACAAGGTTTAACCCTCACAATGCTAATATTGACTCGGAAGGGTCAAACGTTTCAAGGGGGTCTATTCTCAGAGTTTTCTGTAATGAGAAAAAGGATGGGATAAGTGTGTTTGCTTTTTATTTTTCTCTCTGGGTTATGTAATTTTTTGAGATAAGTATGCGTTTGCGTTTGTTGTGTAGGATTTTCTTTTGTGCAGCAATTAGGGGTTTATGAACGAGTTCTTTTTAGCATATTTTTTTCGCAGTAATCTTCGTTCGAAAATATCTTAGGGCAAGATTTTTTGATCCGTAGTTAACTCAACCAATGGTCAAACAATGTAGTGAAATTTTGTAAAAATGCATTTGACTATTATTTGTTTCATTAGGCTGGTGGAAACACCACAGATGTGCGAGGAGCCGTAGTGAGGGTTCTGTTTGTTATGAACCATTACAATTGCTTGCGCTGACCGATGCTACATAAATGATGCGACTCTATTGTGTACTTATCAAACACATCCTCGCACATCTCTAGTGAAAACGCAGCTTCAACTATGGAATAAATAAACTCTCCTTTAGGCCCACCTTCACGAAACAGATTTAACTCCTTAGTGACTCGTTTAGATAGACATCAAGATTGGGTTAAAGACTAACAAGCGTTGAAAAATGATGATGAACAGTTCATTACCTCTATGAGATTTGATCCTTGCCTTTCAAGGGTTACAGGTTTATATTTGTACATCATCTGCCTAATCTTTTCCCAAATATATTCGGGTCTACTTTCAGTTTAACCGGGTTTTGTTAGATACCATTTTTTACGCGGAGAGACTCAGTTTATCTATTAGGTATCACATGAAGAGACCAGGTTATGTATTGGGTATCACATGGAGAGACCCAGTTTATGTATTGGGTATCACGTGGAGACACACAGTTTGTGTATTGGGTATCACACGGAGAGACCAGTTTATGTATTGGGTATCACATAGAGAGACCCAGTTTATGTATTGGGTATCACGTGGTGAGACCCAGTTAATGTATTGGGTATCACATGGAGAGACCCAGTTCATGTATTGGGTATCACGTGGAGAGACCCAGTTTATGTATTGGGTATCACGGTACTTCTTGGAAAGACTTTCCGATGCACGGAGGACGCGGTATATTCAGATGCTCACCCATCCACGACCGACCACAATGGATCGATCTTTTGCTTAACCTTGAAGATCAACTTGTGTGGTTGATATTATACATATAGACACGAGCTCCTATTACAGTTGAACGTAGTGGATAAAATCGGTAAAATTTCCAACTGAAAACATCGAAAATATTCAAGAAGAAGATAAAAAGCTTAAGAAAAAGATAGGCATAGTAGGTTATCCACTCCCTGACAAAGAGCAGTGGAAATTCTGCCAAACGTATTGGAATTTGTTCGAAATAGTCACAGGAACATGAATGGGTTTTAGTCAAAGAGTTTACACTCCCTTTCGCTCCACCCAGAGCGTGTAATTTGATGGTTTCCTATCCTTAAAAAAGAAGCAGTGGGAATTACATAATTAGCTTTACCACACGTAATTTAACAATTTAATTTCGTCCAAACCCAACTCTCCCAAACTAATTAGTTTATAATTGTTACTACTAATTACCATATCAAACGACCGTATTAATAATTTAATTAGCTTATTAACTAAGACCGCCATGAAATAGGTATAAATATTACATCGGTAATATTCGGTATCGACCGATCCTATTGTGTTCATAAAACTGTCAATATTAATATCAAAACGATACCTACGTATTAGTTTCCATTTTAGGATTCCTTACCTAACGGAACCGGTCCGTCTGTCCATCCGTCTGTCCGTCTGTCTGTCAGCGGGCTGCATCTTAAGAACCGTAATAGGCAGACTATTGAAATTTTTACATGTTGATTTTTGTTGTTATTTTACATGGGACAATAGGGGTATCCGTGCGTGTCCAATGTGCTTTTCAAAATTTTATTCTTTGTTTCCCTTCTCTTTCTAAATTCGTCTTTGTTAATCTTCTCTTGCTAACGAAATTAACTTAGTCATTATCGACCACGACCAATTTAAATCGGCTAACGTGTCGTGTGCTTATAATAGTGTATGCTAATCATAAAATTAATTCTGTTATGAGCACGTATTGTTAGAAGGTTCCTCTCTCTAGAGCCCTTTTCCCGACCCACTTCTATTTATATTTTGTGATAGTTCTTTTTTATTTTATTGCCATATTTAAAAATGTATTTTAGAAGTATAATTATTTAATTTAATAAAGGAAATTAATTTTCTTCCTTAACAAATTTCACCTGCGTAGCCTTCCCAAATATATTGAGGTCGACTTTTAACCAAACCGGATCCTATTTTTATGAGACAATTCGACATCATTTATAACAGCACTAAGCAATAACACATGATACGTGTCGTTGTAAAAATATCGTACACGCTACAACGACAAAACAAATGACATCAACAAACGCACAGTTCTCAAAATAGGACCCCAAATGAGACCAAAACGTTGGATTGACGGAATTCAAAACGAGTAGTGGACCCGACCCCGGTTAAAGGGGATTAAGTTTGGATCCAAATTATGGTTCGTATATATAGTGGTTCCCGAATATTATACGGCTCTTTGAGGTTTTTGGCTCCAACACTCTGAGCTCTTTTTGCAATACTTGGATGATTTTGTCGTGTTGAGAGGATGAGTAATTGGCGGGTCACAAAAGGAATGTTTTGTAAAAACCCCGATTTCATCAGATCTCATTTAAAACAGTCCTTTCTGCTCTATGCCCAAAAAGAGCATGTCATGTGTGTGAATTTGGACAAAATAATTTTCGCAGCGTTTGAAGGCCTCCCAAAGGTGGACCGTGAGGGTGGCAGGTAGCCGATGGATGCGAGACGCACAGAAACCGGCAGTTGAGTCGACAATAGGCTAGATTCCATCATTTATTTATTTATTTTACAATTTATGTACACACAGAGAAACGGTACAGATATAACATTATAATTATTGGTACAAAGGTACTGCTTATTTCTTAAGAAATTTCTTCCAGCAGACCTGCGAAAGGAAGAATGAAAAAAGAAATGTAGACAAAAGTGTGTAAGAAATAACAAGAAAATGGATATGTGAATGAAGCCATAGACTACTTAAATTATCAAATAAACCTACATAAATATAGTAAATATTAATTTCAGAATGAATACATACCTAAAACTAACACATACATAATATAATACATACATAAAATAAAATTAACACTGTAGAGAGGAAAGGTAGTGCGCTTTAAGACGAGTCTTGAAAAGAGAAATAGTTTTCAAGTCTCGAATGCTAGGCGGAAGTGAGTTCCACAGTCTAACTGCAAGGACAGTGAAGGAGTAAGAAAAGTAGCTGGTTTTATGTGGATGGGTTTTAAGGATGGATTTAAGGTGTGATCTGCACGGTGCATTACTAGGACGAGCGTAGGAAAAGCGCTCACGCAGGTAAGAGGGATAAGACGGATTGTGAAGGATGTTGAAAAGGAGACATAGAATCCGAGTGTTCCTGCGAAGACGGATAGGGAGCCACTTGAGTTGCTTGCGAAGCTGAGAAACATGGTCATACTTGCGTAGACCGAACACGAACCGAATACATAAGTTTTGCAGGCGCTCAAGCTTGTTTAATAGCTCCTCAGTAGCATCCAGGTAGCAGGCGTCGGCATAATCTATAATCGGCTGAATAAGTGTTTGTGCTAAGGAGATTTTAGTTCTCAACGGCAAGAGACCCTGGAGACATTTCAGTGAGTGCAGAGAGAAGTAAACCTTCCGACTGACCTCATTGACATGCGCACGCCACGAAAGATTGGAGTCAAGAATAACACCCAAATCTTTGGCAGTTTCGGCATAGTCAATACGAACGCCATCAAGATGTAAAGGCGAAAGAGATGAGATAACAGCAGCATTCCGAACGAATCGGCTACCTAAGATCATGGCCTGTGATTTAGTTGGGTTGATCTGTAAGCCGAATGATTTAGCCCAAGCGCTGATACAACCCAGGTCATGATTCATTGCAGCAATGGCAGAATCCGCGTCAGAGACAGTAAAATGTCGGTAAAGTTGCAGGTCATCTGCATAAAGATGGAAATTGGAGGAGATAACTTTGGTAACGAAGTTAATGAAAATCGAAAAAAGAAGAGGAGAGAGAACACTACCCTGAGGAACACCCTCAGTGAGGTTACACCAGTCAGAGAAGGATTCATCAAGGTGGACACGCTGAGAGCGTCCCCGAAGATAAGAATTGAACCAGGCTATTGCAGAAGAAGAAAGATGAATAGATTTGAGTAAACCTAGTAAGATGTCGAAATCCACCGAGTTGAAGGCGCTACTAAAGTCAAGCAATACTAGGACAGTAAGCGACTTGTTCTCCATAGCCCAGCGGATATCGTCGGTTACTTTTAAAAGAGCAGTAACAGTACTGTGACCCGCGCGAAAACCAGATTGAAAAGGGGATATTATTGAGTTAGACGTCAAGAAAAGAGATAATTGTCTATGAACCAAGTGCTCAAAAACTTTTGAAAGAAATGGAAGAATAGAAATAGGTCTGAAATGAGATAATAATGATGGATTGTTAGTTTTGGGTAACGGTAAAATGTGAGCCTGTTTCCAGACTGACGGAAAGGCGCAAGAGGAAAAAGAGTGATTGAAAATGTGAGTGAGAACAGGGAGCAATGAAGGAAGGATAAGAGTAACCATTCTGGAGCATAACTTATCATTGCCAACTGCAGAAGAAGTAATCGCGAGTACAGATTTCTTAACGTCTTCCTCGGTAACACTGCTAAACTCAAAATGAGAACATTGTGGCAACGGAAAGTCGGATATTCTTTCCAGTGTCACAGCTTTTACACAAGGGTCAAGAGAGAAGGGAAGGTGAGAGAAGTGCTTATTAAGGTCATTGAGGTTCACATCCTTACACTGGCTGGCAGAAGACTTGCCAATGCCAACAGACTTGAGAAATTTCCAAATATCGGAAGAACTGCGGTTGTCGAGTTGTTCATGAAAATAGCGTCTCGTAGCATCTTGACACAGATGCCTGCAGCGATTACGAAGCGATTTATAATAAGAGAGGTTCAGGTCTGAAGGTCTGCGCTTATACCTGCTCTTAGCCTTGTCCCTGCGTGCCATAAGCTCTTTAATTAGAAGCGTGATCCATGGTGCAGGGTTATGTTTTACTTTAACAAGTCGGATAGGGGCATGCTGGTCATACAAGTCGAGGACGGTCGCGTTAAAGCAATCCACCTTGTCATCGATGTCATCGATCTCAACGAGAGGAGTCCAGTCGAGATCATCTGCATCACAACGCAACGCCTCCAGGTCAATGCCCTTGTAGTTACGCAGATATAAGAGCTGGGGCTTACGTTTAGGAACACGGATACGATACGTCAGATAAATGAGGTCGTGGTAAGAAAAGGTAGCAGTAAGTTGACCATAGTTAGAGACGTTATTGGAAGAGGATACAATCACGAGATCTAATAAGGAGGGTGTGCAATTAGGAGAATAGTGAGTTGCAGAAAGAGGTAAGACTTGAAGATTGAAAGAAGACAGGAGAGAGAGAAGTTTAAGGGAGCGAGAGTCATTTTTAATAAGGCAAGTGTTAAAGTCACCCATTAAAATAACGTGCTCATACATAGGGCAAAGATTACTGAGCGTGCTGTCAAGTGCCTCGAAGTAGTCAATACGAAGGTTAGGGCTGTACAGCACTGCAAGCAATACCTTAGTGAGGTTAATAGAAATTTCCAGAAACAAATATTCAGCCGACTCAGAATAAGGAGAGGGAGACGCGCTGACAACCTTGTAGGGAAGGTCAGCGCGTAGGTAGATGGCTACACCTCCTCCACCTTTACCTGTCCTATCGTTGCGGATCAAGACGAAGCCCGGGAGTGAGTATTGAGTAGAGGGAAGAGATGGCTTTAGAAAAGATTCAGAAATCAATAAAGCATCAAGGTGAACACTGCTAAAGGATGCTAGAAGATCAGTATAGTGGCCAGGAACACTCTGGGCGTTTATATGCGCTATATGCAAATTTTTAGGGCTGTTAGAAAAAAGAGAAGAAATTTTATCATGTAAGGTGAGCGGAGGGGAAGGGTCACTATCCGCACTAGCAAAACTGTCGGAAGAAGAGCACGAGAAAAAGCTGTCATTAAGATTAGCCACGTCGTACATATATATATATATTTATATACTATAAAAAGATAAAATAAATATAAATGATCTAAAGTTTATAATATTATACTTAAAATCTCTTAAAATATGTAAAACGCTTATAACGAATCTATCGAATATAAACCACCCCAACTCGCTAGGTATATTGGCAGAAATTTTACAAAATAAGTTAAACGAAACACAAACAAATTAATTTACAAACCGAACCGTACGTGAAAAGAAACGGAACGCGACAATTGCAATGCCACTGTCAAATGAACAAAGATGACAGCTGTCACATTCATACGAACGAAATTATCAAAAAATAAAAACTAAACACCGGCAGAAGTAAAAATAAAATAAAATTGGAGGTTCAACAGTAAGAGAGTTCAAAAATAACTTTATGAACTACCGGCTCGAGAATTACAAAAGCGAATGCCATAATGCTTGCGCAAACGCGTCTTCCTCAAATTCTTTGCGGGCGGAGCAGATGATGCGGCCACAGGAGATCCAAGTTCTACTGATTGCGCAGAATCCCCGGCGTCGACTGAGCAGGACGGGAATTTGACTATAAGATCATTAAGTTCGCCTGTCGTTTCGATCTTCTTTCGGGTCTTATCAGGGCAAATCACAATAATCCTGCCTTCCATGGACCAGCAATTAGGCATGCCAAAGTGCTTACGAGCAGCTGCAAACATACGGTGCCTAGCTTGTGTCAAAAACTCTGAGATGGTTATCCCAGTGCCTTTGAGGGTTTTCTTGCCGTCCCATATCAGTTGTCGGTTTTCCATCTTGAATAATCGGACTAGTATGGGACGGGATTTCTGCTTAGAGAATCCGAGTCGATGACAGACATGGATTACACCTTTGTCCTTACTCAACTCTGTCAACTTCATTTGGTTGGATAATATGTTGTGGACAACTTCAATTAAATTTTCACCATCCTTCTCCGGAACACCATGGAATAGAAGGACCTTTCGCCGCATGGTAGTTTCATGTCTGTCAAACCCAGCAGCCAGCAGCTCAATTTGGGATTTCAATTTAGATAGCGCTTCACAGACAAACTGCTTGAATTCTGCAAACTCACATACAATTGAAGAAATATCCGGTGAAGCTGGTGCTATACTAGAGGTGGCCTTCTGCAATTTAGCCTCATATTCCTGCATGCGGGTTCCAAACAACTTCTCAAGGTCATCAAGGCTGGCAGTTAGTTTAGTGTCCATGGTAATTGAGTGATAGTGAAAAAGTTGATTAGTATCCAGGTATGTAATGGTGCTTCAAACTTGGTAACGATATATGGCGTGAGTGGGGTGATTTAATATTAAATTAACTGGTTTATTTCATGAATAAAAACTTTTTACTATTTTATAACTTAATTTTACAAAGAGCGTATTAATTTCGATGTAAACACTTTCATCATCCACAAATTGCAAAACTATTTCGCCCGTCAGTTAGAGTATTGAAAAATAATGGACACGTATTTTTTGTTTTTGTAAATCAATGAATATTGACAAAGATAAAACGCATCAAAACTCGCGTGTGGGGGCTCGTGACGTCACGACTCAGTAAAAATTATGCGAAGGTGTGACGTATTTAGAATTTTAAAAGCGTCGTAACTTCGTCAATTTTGGTTCCCGTAACAAAAGAAAAAACATGGGTCAAATATTTCTTGATAATCTAACTCACTTCCAGTCGATAGCGATGGGGACGAATTTTTTGATGCCATTTTTTAGTTAGGAGTTTTTTTTTTTCTATTTTAAGTGTAATTAGAGTTAAGATTTGCAAGAATTAAAGTTAAATTACATTGACGGACTAATTAGATTTTTTCAGGACACAAGCCCATTGAGGAATGCCTATGTCCAGACGTGGCCGTCTTTCGGTTGATATCATGATGATGATAATGATGATGATGACAGATAGACCCAGAAACGACAACTCAAGAGAAGAACGATTAGGAGAGCTGACCCCAATAAGAACTGGGACAGGGCGCGAAAAAGAAGACACTGTATCTACCCACTGACACGCAATTTTCCAAAGTTTTTATTATGATTTTGTCTAATAAAGCCTTGTCTCACAAAACGAAAATAAATAAGACGATTAAATAAAATGTCTTTGATATTAGAAGATTCTGTGTTCTTGTCATTGATAAGTAATTAAGATCATTACTAAGGGATCATAATCGCAATTATCATTTTTCCTTGATAAATAGTAGCGATGTAATTAATTTGTCAAAATGTCCTGTTAAGTGGATTAATTGGAGTTCCGTGTAATTAAAATCTAAGCTCTTTTAAGTACCAGACACCAAAGCGGAGATGTGCGGAGTTGGAGATGTCTGAAGCGGAGACGGGAAGAGATGTTTTTTAGCTATGGGTGTGTTCACGGAAACTGTGCGGAGATGCGTCGTCGTGGCTAGAGTGGAGATTAAGCTGACTACACTGCCCGCACATATCAGGGGCCCTACTACGATGTGCCAATACGATCATAATTAAGCTCAGAGGGATAGTGTTATGCCGTCTTGTATAACTCTGTCTCCCTCCCACAGCTTATACATGATCGTTTTAAGATGTCATAGTAGGCCAGCTGTCTCCGCTGCGTGCTATTTCAGCTTGCGAGGCAAAGCTCACACCTCCGCCTTGTGCTGCGGCCCAGCTCAATCTCAGCGAGGAACATGTCACATCTCCGCTTCCATCGCGTCATACAAACATGAGACATCTTCGCTCAAGCGGTTATTACACTACCCAATCTATCGGGCCCGATAACTAGGGCGAGACTAGTGTAATAAGAAATCGGGTGTAAGGACCTTGCCATCGGGCGATCGGTTGGCTCCGATCTCCTTGCTCTGTCTATCACCTAGTGTAAGAAAGAGACAGGGAAGCAGGGCCCTGCCGCAGTGGCGGCAGTGGTTAGATTGGCACCTTGGGCGGATTTGTATTTAGATATTTTCGATTGATTATTTTAGATACTAAAATATTCGATCAAATTATCAAAATTGATTTCCCTGTCTCGCACGGTTTAAGCGCAACATGAATTTATTATTTTAGGGAATTAGAAATTATACTCGAAAAAAAATGTGAAATTATAGTTGCGATGCTTTTTAAACAATGATATTTGTATGTATGTAAGTAGTCACGTACAAGAGTAGGTAGTTGTTAATTGATGTCTTAAGTTGGAAATAAATTATCGGCGCGTCAAAAGAAAACACTTTTTTTTTATAGACGCGGCTTTGGTAATCTGTTTAATGAATTTGATTAAAAAATGAATGTACGTCGGTCGGACGACCGATTGGAATTTGGCTTGCTATGTGTACAGACGCCAGCACATCAATCTACAACAATCTGTCAAATTTCTTCAATACATTTTCAACTTTATCGCTGCGCACATAAGGATTAAATGGGAAAATTTGTCAGTTTCGGGTACTTTGATGTGCTGGTGACTGTACACCGACTGTACATACTACACAGCCGCGGAGCTGTCAAGGTGGAAACAAATTATCGGACGCGTCCACTGGAAAGTCGGCGTACATCTAGCGAGCCAGATTTCTATCGCACTTCCGAACGCTCAAGGACAGCCAACCAAGGTCGCGTCCGCGGACGATGTCCGAAAGTGTGAAAGTTCAATGTAAATTCATTAGACAGATAGCTCGCGTCTGATGAACGCGCCCGATAATAATATGTATAACTAGCTGACCCGCGCAGCTTCGTCTGCGTCATATTTTCCATTAATGCTCCTCTCCTATTTGTCTCAGCGTGATGATATATTATATAGCCTATAGCCTTCCTCGATAAATGGGCTATCTAACACTGAAAGAAAATCTTTTTCAAATTGGAGATTAGCGCGTTCAAACAAACAAATTCTTCAGCTTTATAAAATTAGTATAGATAATAAGTATCCAAAATCTTTGGATACTTATTATATAAGTGAGGGGCGGACCGCCCCCGCCGCGGTGCCGCCGTTGCCCTGCCGCAGGCAGCTCAGTCGTTGCGCCGCAAACGCAGAGCGACGTCGTCAACATGACTAGTGCCAAAGAACGGGAAGCATTGTGCAGTGTCATTGATTTATATAAAGAAATGCCGTTTTTATGGCAGAAGGAACATTGTAATTATAAAAATAAAGATATCCGTAATGAGGGATACAAAGTGCTTTTGCAGGTCTACAGCAAATATGACGAAGGAGCGACAATTATCACCATAAAGAAAAAACTAGAAAATATGCGTACAGCATATGCAAAGGAATTGAAAAAGGTAAGGCCACAATTTGCTAACAGTCCTGTAGGTATCATCTATCATCTGCCTAGCTTTTTCCCTACTATATTGGGGTCGGCTTTCAGTCAAACCTGATTTTACGTGAAGCGGCTGCCTACCAGATCTCCACAACCCATTAACTGGGTGTACTTCTTGGTCCTGCTACCATGAATGCAATCATACTCAGAAGCTCACAAACTCACAATCCCTTTTTAAGATTCCTTCCCAGCACGACCAAGCTAAGATTCGAGTTTGCATAGAAATTTATGAAACGGGGCATGCCTGTTTGTACCTAATCATTATGTACCTAACTCATATTCCATTACTGGTAAATTGTCAGCATGTTTGTATATTTGACACTAGATGGCGTTAAATGCAAACAAAATATTTATTCGTCATGAGGTATTTTATCATCCTAACACTCTCCATTACTGGTAAATTGTCAGCATGTTTGTATATTTGACACTAGATGGCGGTAAATGCAAAACAAGAATGTTTATTCGTCATGTAGGTAGTTATATATTCATCACTAGCTGATGCCCGCGTTTATGACTAAACGGTGGTGTAGACATTATGATAACTTAATCATTTTATCCTAGTGGCAGGATCGGCTCCAGCAATTTGTTGACTTGCACTTGAGAGCCGCATGTACATGAGCTTCGACTAGCCCGAATTTCGGACGTACATAATTGTTTTTTTTTTGTGACCTTCATGTAGAGAATTACGTGGTGGGAGTTATTAAGGGGGCAATTTTTTCATTACTTTTGCGATAGGACACACCGTTTTCGAGATATAAGCAAGTGTAGAAAAAAAATCTGTTATTGCAGTCGAAGTCGAGGGGTTGGTAGTTCAGGCACTCCCCCCACTTATTGTCCTTGACACTAATTATATCAATTTAATTTTAGGCACTCGGATCCAAGCAAACTGGTGCAGGGTCGGAAAACATATATAAACCGTCTCTCTGGTATTACGATTTACTAAGTTTTCTGGGATCAAGAACAGAAACTTGTCGTACTGTGACTGACACTTTAGGAGATGAGGTGAGAAAATTTAATTGAATACTCATTTATTGTAGGGGATGACTGTCTCGCGACTCGCGATAGGCGCAAGGGTTGAGGTTCGGTGTATGGGTTTGTAGTAGTCCTTTGACGCGTGTACCGCACTGCTGCGGATATATGAGTGAGCGGGTTGCGGGGGAGGTGAAAATAGACACCGATTGTAAATAGTCACACACTTGTATTAATTAAACACACACAAAATAAGAGTAACAACAAACTAAAAGTATTAATAACCGCTACCAGTCTTATTTACACAAAGAAAACACAAGATATTTACAATCACCAACTCCCCACATTACAGTCACTAAAAACACATACGAGTAGGTAAAACTAAATAAACTCAGACAAAAATAACGGACAAATATAAAAGAAACGGGCATAAACTTCAGACCTAAGATATTACTAATAAGCCATGCTTTCGAGGACTGACGATTTTGGCTTCCATTTATTGATCTTAAAAACGCAATAAAAAATCATAAAAAACCACCCCCGTCCCGATAGAGACAGACAATTAGTATTAATTTTTTTACATTACGTTGGCGCTATATTTATCATTCTGTCTTGAAAAGGGACACTTCCCTCAGATATGAAATATCTCATGAATTTGTTGCGTACAATAGTAGCCTCTTCATTCCTCTGGTTATTACTTTTGTGTTCTAAAGGAGTCAATCCATCCGTACTTGTTCTCCAATCACCCGCATGAAATTCAACTTGGTTTTCTCTGTCAATATTATTCTGAGCAATATGGCTTCTTGCGTGTTTTCTAGAATAATTGTGCAGAGCACAACATGCTAACGCTATAGCATCGACAGTATCCAGGTTTACATTAAGAGGTCTTTGTAGCACTCTAAACCGTGACGCTAAAATACCGAAGGCATTTTCAACAACACGCCTTGCCCTCGATAGCCGGTAATTAAAAATTCGTTGTTGGTATGTTATATTCTTAAAGGGAAATGGTTTCATCAAATTTTTATTCAGTGCAAAAGCACTATCTCCTAGAAAAACATATGGTACAACAGTATCAGCACCTGGTAATTCTGAGGGCATAGGTAAATTCAAATCATCATTAATCATCTTTTGATAAAATCTTGAATTATTTAAAATTGATGCATCTGAGACAGAGCCATTGGTGCCTATATTTATGTATTGGAATTCATAATTTGCATTGACCACAGCAAATAAAACGACGCTGAAAAAACCTTTATAATTATAATACAAGGAGCCGCTTCCCTCTGGTTTTTCTATTGCAATGTGCTTTCCGTCACACGCTCCCACACAGTGACTGAAATTCCACTTCTCTTCAAACTGTCTTGCAATTGCTTTCCACTCTTCTTGACACTGTGGCATCTGAAAGAAATCCTTAACTTTGATGAATGTTCACAGAATTTATCATCTTCGGACGAAGCCAGTGCAAGCGTGACAACCTCCAGACACAGCGGCCCACAGAAAAGGAAGAAAACACTGTTTCAAAAGCAACAAAATATTCTTCATACTGCAGAACAAATATTACAAAAAAATGATCAAGAATGGGAAATATTTGGAAAATCAATTGGTCATCAAATGAGGGATTTAGACAAAAAACAACTAACGATTTCTCAAAAACTTATATCGGAAGTTATATTTTATGCCAAGTTCAATAAACTCTCGGAGGAGTCTCACATAGTTCTGACCAACGAATACAGGCATAACCATAGATATGTTTACAGTCCTTCGCCACTTTCTTCAAATTCATCTCAGTCACCATATCATCAACTACAAAGAAGCTACTCATCATTGCCATCTCGCCCCCCATCCTCAAACACTCAACAACAACTCTTATATTCCCCACAGCCATCACCATCTCGCTCCCCATCCCCATACATACAGCAAGCACAACCATCACCATCTCGCTCCCCATCCCCATACATTCATCAAGCACAGCCATCACCATCTCGCTCCCCATCCCCATACATTCATCAAGCACAGCCATCACCATCTCGCTCCCCATCCCCATACATTCATCAAGCACAGCCATCACCATCTCGCTCCCCATCCCCATACATTCATCAAGCACAGCCATCACAATCTGAATCCCCATCCTCAAACACCCAACAACAAGCATGCTATTTCTCACAGCCATCACCGTCTCACATCCCACTCTCAAATACTCAACAAGCACAGCCATTATCATCTCTTCCTCCATCCTCAAACACTCAACAACAAGCATACTATTCGTCACAGCCATCACCGTCTCACGTCCCACTCTCAAATACTCAACAAGCACAGCCATTATCATTTCTTCCTCCATCCTCAAACACTCAACAACAAGCATACTATTCGTCACAGCCATCACCGTCTCACGTCCCACTCTCAAATACTCAACAAGCACAGCCATTATCATCTCTTCCTCCATCCTCAAACACTCAACAACAAGCATGCTATTCCTCACAGCCATCACCGTCTCACGTCCCACTCTCAAATACTCAACAAGCACAGCCATTATCATCTCTTCCTCCATCCTCAAACACTCAACAACAAGCATACTATTCGTCACAGCCATCACCGTCTCACGTCCCACTCTCAAATACTCAACAAGCACAGCCATTATCATTTCTTCCTCCATCCTCAAACACTCAACAACAAGCATACTATTCGTCACAGCCATCACCGTCTCACGTCCCACTCTCAAATACTCAACAAGCACAGCCATTATCATCTCTTCCTCCATCCTCAAACACTCAACAACAAGCATGCTATTCCTCACAGCCATCACCGTCTCACGTCCCACTCTCAAATACTCAACAAGCACAGCCATTATCATCTCTTCCTCCATCCTCAAACACCCAACAACAAGCATACTATTCCTCACGGCCATCACCGTCTCACGTCCCACTCTCAAATACTCAACAAGCACAGCCATTATCATCTCTTCCTCCATCCTCAAACACCCAACAACAAGCATACTATTCCTCACGGCCATCACCGTCTCACGTCCCACTCTCAAATACTCAACAACCACAGTATTTTCCACAGCCATCATCATTACCAGCTCGCCTCCAATCATCAAACGTTCACAACGTTCAGCTGGAACTGCCAAGTCAACCAGTGCCAGAAATAATAACGGTTAACAGTGCTGAAGAGTTTTTGGAGTACTTTCCTGAATTTTCATTACCACCTACCAATCCTGTAATGGAGGGTTCTATAAAAGAGTTCCTGATTTTTAACTACAAAAAAAAATAATTTTACCACTTTAATTATAAGATTTTGTTGCCTATTGATTAAATAAAAATGTAAACAAAAATTATAAAATTTGTAGTTTTTTCTTACCTTGATATAATGTCTCAAACATTTGTATATGGCCCGACACGTTTCTGGTATAATTTTGGATAGAAGAGGTTGAGATATCAAAGAGCTAAATCTTAAATCTTGATAAGTACTTCCAGTGGCTAGAAATCGTAAAGTGACAACCAATCTTTGTTTAGCACTAACGCTGTCTCTTAAAATAGTATTTTTTTTTTCAATAAAAGGAGTAACTAAGCATAGTAGATTTTCAAATTGGTCTGCGCCCATTCTTAAGTAATTACATAGGTCTGTTGGGTCCAAAACGCTGAGCATTTGCATATTCGACAGTTTATCTCTTAGGAGCAAATATTCTTTCACCCACATTCTTCTTTTCTTTTTTTTTATATGAATTCATAGTAGCGACCACCAAGGTTACCGCTAAAGCAGCTTTTTGATCTTTGGACAAACTAGGCGCCATAGTGATGGACGTGCAACGCTATCCACGTACGCGTTCAGACTGAGACGGAGCGATTTGTTCGTAGCGTTAGTGTAATAATATCGGTACCCAGCCGCAGGGACAGGGCGCCCTAGTTATCGGGCCCGATAGATTGTGTAGTGTAGGAACTTATACCTATTCGAAAGAAAAAATCAAAAAGGGTATTTTTTTATGTTTATTTATTAGCAAATGAAAAACACAAAACAAAATACCTGAATAGGTTTGTCTGGATGTTGTAAGTTGTAACACCTTTAAGCAGCCCTAATACTAACATAATAAATCATTGTTTACACACTAAAACATTGTGCGATAGATTGGTAGGTTGATATAACTTAAAAAAGTATCTACAAATATGACAACGGCACGGCCAGGCAGTCGCCGCGATGCTTTTAACCCAATGAATGAAATTTAAACTGATGCATTATTAAAGAAACAAAATATTTTTATCCGTTATATCCGATTGAATGTTAGAACAGTTGGAATTTCATTAATCAGAGACCAGAGTAGGTTTAAATAAGCTTTTGTTCGTTTCCCGTAATAGTTTTTAATCTCGTTACTGTCAGTTGCGATGCGTTGACTATGATATTAGTAGGTACGTACCTGTGATGGATTAATTAGCATTCGCATTCATTGTTAACATGCGAATGCTCATTTAGCATATGACATTTAGTTGCGAAATTCTGTGAAGTGCGAAGTGAATTCATTACTTCGTATTTCGTTCATGCTGATGCAGCGGCACTCAGCGGCAGCGTGCGCTCTCCGTCGCACCCACGGGAAGGGATTACTTATTTCTATTTCACGTGAACCTGACTTTTAGCAAATAGCAGGTGCATGTTTTGTGAAGAATGAGGTTACGCAATTATTATCTTTGATTTGCTCGCACATACGGGCGTATATTGTATGAATGCGTCTGATCGTTTAATTCGTTCAAATTATTAGCAAGGTGATGCGAACTTTGCGAAGAATGGGATTAAGCAAATTATTACTTTATTATCTTTCTTTCGTATAATAACAAAATTCATTTAATTATTTATTTTCAATTATCGTTATATTAGCAAATAGCATAGCAATAGCAATTAACATGCTAAGACTCAAGAATTCGCATGCTAATGAAATTTATGCGAAATCGCATTAATTACCATCACTTAGTTAAGTACAAAATTAGGTACTTATTAATGATTGTTGTCTTTGTCACCTTGGTGCTAGGCACCCGGGGCGGACCAGCCTCCTCCGCCCCCACTTTACGCCGCCACTGCAGTTAGGGCACGATAGATTGTGTAGTGTAATAATCGGCACCCTGCCGCAGGGACAGGGCGCCCTAGTTATCGCCCGATAGATTGTGTAGTGTAATAACCGCTTCAGTGGTATCTATTTAAGCTGAGCGGAGACGAGTTATGTGATTAACGAAATTCTATTGGTTTTTGAAAATACGTCTCCGCCCCGCTCGTCTTGTCTCCGCTATGGTGGAGTCTGCTGGACCTAAGAGCCTCTTACGTGTCGATAATGATGATTCGTTAAATGCAGAATTTATTTAAAACAATTTAAGTGCCCACTGACTTTCTTGCCAATAAGTTCCGTGTTTTATTTTTATTTACTGTTGATAGGCACACGTTCGATCACTATCTCTCCTGATGGTAAGCGATGATTGCCTAGAAGTGTTACTCAGTAGTTGGGTTTTGGAGGTCGCAGTCGCTCCACGTAAAATACGGTATTTAAACTAATCCAGTGTGACTGGAACCCGACCCCAATATAGTTAGGAAGGAGCTAGGCGGATATTAAAGTACCTACATACTGATTTTAGGTGCACGGTTTTCATAATAGAAGAAAACAAATAATAACACAGACTACAAAAAAAAAACTGAAGGTTGACTAATTTATGGTGGCTTTCCGTTCATGGAGGTATTTTTTTTTCCACTGAGATAAAGGTATTATTCATGATCCTAATTCAGGTCATGGTGTACTCCTTGCTATGTTTCTTCCAAATTCAAATTAAATGCGTGATCGATTAAGGGCGGGTTGTTTCAACTACACTTAACGCACGCGTAAACGTTAAAAATGGTGCTAACTATGGTCAAATCAAAAAATTGGGTTGTTTCACAAAATGTCAGCGTTAACGCACGTAAAAAATAACGTTTACGTTAACAGATGGTCTGAGCACTGATTAACGTACCTTTAGTTGCGTCAAATAGAACAATATTGTGAAAATTCTTTTGAATTCCTCAATACCAGTTCTTCTTGATGACACAAATTAGTGGTGGAATGCAAAAAAAGCTATTTAGGTAGGACCCGTGTCAATAACTTAGCTATTGGGATGAGCAGGAATTTATACCAGAATGTTTTGAAACAACGCTTCTAATTTAACGAACGTCAAACATCGTCCGTAATCGTAACTTTTTGACGTACGTATGTTACGTTAACCAACTGTTTGATACAACCCGCCCTAACAGTCATTCAGACTCATTTTATTTTATTGCTACTTAAGAATGTGTATAAGGTCAAATTACGTAGTACCTACATCTAATTAATTTTTAAAATAAAATGTAGTAAATTGTATACAGTGACATCTCCTGTTTAATATAATGAATTCCTATAATATTTTTTGAAACAAAAAAAAAACTAACACTGAATTTGACTACCGCGTTTGTAGTCGGAAGAAAATCTAAATTAATTAATTAGTTAATTTCAAACAGAGAGGAAAATAAAGAGCACGTTATTATAGACATGCTGCCGTGCGATGTTGTCAGATTTTATATTGCAAATGGCGGCCTAAAATCTACACCGGTAGTGAGTTCAGAACGAATAATTTCATGAACTTCAAAATAAAATATCTCTCCGAAATTATCGGAAACCCCACTTGTTTTAAAAAATCTCATGGTCTTGAAAAATCGCAAACCGTCTGAGCTTACTAACAACAAGTTTTTTAACCGTACAAGTTTTATAGAAGAACTAAATTTTTAATTTTTTTTAAAAATTATTCGACTTTCGTTTAAAATAACATTGAGTAAATGGTGACTTTAAAATGAATTATTTCGCTTCAATTATAATCGATAAGGTATCTATTTCTTTATATTAATCGATGCAGAATCATTAACTCTATAAAATATTTCAAATTAAGCTATCTAAAAATTCATACATGTTATACACATCCTTAATATTATTTATTTGATATTTTATTTCCCCTTATGGAATCATTTGATGATTTCCCATCCTTAAAAAAGGTTGCTAGAATACCTACTTCATGCCGAATAAGAGATGAAATGAATAATGATGAAGGGATGAAAAATAGTCCCCTGAGTACCTAGTTTTAATTATCTTAGCTTATTTTAGTCAAAATAAGCTAAGATAATTAAAACTAGGTTAAATCAAATGTCTACCGGGAAGCCAAATGTTCGTTAACATAAACATGGATTCGTCGGCTCGCTAGTCAAGGAGGTCAAATGTTAATTAAGTAGTTTCTGAACTTACCCCTGTGTCATACGGGCGAACAGGGAGATTTAAAGTAGTTTATTTTTAGGATTCCGAACCCAAAGGGTAACCAACGGATTTTTACTAAACCTCCGCTGTCCGTCCGTCCGTCTGTGTCAGCGGGCTGTATATCAAGAACCGTAATGGGTATAGACAGTTGAAATGTTCACAGACTGTGTATTTTTATTTCTATTGCCGTTATAACAAAAATATTGAAAAAAAAGTGTCCAAGTGCGAGTCGGACTCGCGTGCAAAGAGGTTCCGAACCAATTTCATATTTTTTACATGTTATTTTCACACTACAGACTTCTCGTAGGTTTTCCTGTAATCTTTAGGTTCTAACTATTATCTGCATTTTGTTTTGTTTTTTTTTTTTCAAAATATTAGGCTCAGTAGTTTCGGAGATAATGGTAATTTTTTATCTAGTTTCTTAAACCTTCAAAAAATATATTTCAAAATTATTAAAAATATATAATTAAAACCTCACGGTAAGCCCATTTATTTTCGTTGGATCCCAGTTTTAGATCCCAGTTTTTAGGTATTAACGATGGGTTTTTTACTATTTCCATTGAATCCCATGTTATAACAACATGGCTACTTTTCAGAAGAAAAGTGTTTTACTTTTATCAAACATTTTAAAAGCAGCATTTTATTTTACATTTTGTTAATTTGGGATCCAAGAGAAAAACATTATTAATTTTTGTGGGATCTAACGCCAAAAATCTTCAATTGAGATTCGACGAAAAGAAATGCAAGTGAACCACATGCTATAAATTTTGTGTAAAGTGGGATTTTTGACCTGAAACCTTAAGAGAAGATCAAAAACCTATAAGCCAAAGACCTCAAAAATCACTCAGAATTTTACTTGATCTCCAAACCCTAAGGGAATCCATTTAGTACCCTATAAGGGTTTACCTATAACTTTGTATCAAATAGAAAAGCAATTCCTAGTCCACATTTTTACCTTTGAGCTAACATTTGTCAACTTGTCACGTAACTACCCTACTTTTACGTAAAATAATGTTTCTTGGCCTTTTCCCTTTAATACTATTACTTACTCAAAATCTATTACTGACGTGAAATAGAAAACGTGATAAAATGTATGTACTTTATGGAAATAGGAATACTTGGACATCTCTGAATCACTAATAGGTGAGATATTTGTTTAAGATTTGCCGGCGCTTATTTAAGTATGAATTAGTGTTTTCTATATCTTTACAATCATTCACAATATAAATCCGATACTACTTTTGAGGGAACAGGGGCCAATGAGACGTCTCATTGGCCCCTGGCCCCTAAAAACTGATACTGATTTTTCAAAACACCACCAAGCCTTTTTTTTAAATAAACATTTGCGTAACGCTTCAATATTTGGGTCACAGATGTTTAGGTATTTATTTTGGGACAACCCCGCCACACATTCTCAACCACTGAAACTCCTGAAAGCCAGAATCAACAGTGGCGACCACCAGAAAAACGTCGAGCTAATGAAGCCCGACGTGTCCCGGAGAAACGATTCAACTGTCTTGGATCCCGCATCGAAATTAATCAGAAGAGTACAGCCGAGGAGTAGGAAAAAATAAATACAATGTCCACTTCCCTCCTTATCAAGCAGGAGACAGATTTGAGGTAGGCCAATAAGCACCAAGGGACATATACAACTGGGTTAAGCCCAGTTGCCAAGCACCACGGATTATATAATTAACACTGAAATTAATAGGTCCTAAATTGTGAGCTACTTTTGATTCCAGTAATAGGTGTTTGATTCCAAGTTTCCCAAAAGATAAGAGAACCGTTTTTTATTCTGCCCATATGGAACTCTAAAAATGAAACAAACAATCCATTACACAAGTTTATTGTATCATTTCAGCGCTAGAATAAATAGGACACGATCACTCTTAGTCCTAGGCCCAAAACTTTGATAGATAGCCCTAAACTTATACAAACTATTTGCCTAAGACTACCCGACACGGTTGTAAAGTCCCGCCTACACCCTATCCCTTACAAAGGTTTAGTTTAAGGGGAGGGACGGGAGAACCGGCTACATGATACGTGTCAGATTCTGTATAGAAAATAGTTTTGATTTATCGTTGTTTGTTTGAATACAAATAAGAATAGAAATAGTTATTTTGGTTGTAGGTGCCCGTGGCCAAATAATAACAGCCGCACAGGTCTTTCTTCGAAGTTAAGCGACGCTTATCGCAGTCGGTTTGTGGATGGGTGATCAACTTTTACATGCCGGGATCACTCCGTACCTTGAAAATTATGATAAGACATTCATTTGCACATCTGACAGTCGTTACGGATAGTTAGAATCTAGAAAATTGAAGTGAGTACTAAAAATAATAAAATAAGTTTATTTCCGAAAAATACATTAGCATACAATACCAATACATTTGACATAGGTAAATTGGATTCTGCAAAAAGGTTGGGCATGTAGTGAAAAACCCTGCCTTCTAAACTAGGACCCTGTGACTTAGGACTTAGGAGTCAATGTTCTACTGTAATACCGTGTACAAAAGAAACCTTTAATTTTACGTGTGTGTAAATAAGCCTATAATGACTTCAGTATTCATAGTTATGAGTTTGTGTGTAAAAAGGGGTTGACTATGTGAGCGATGGGGTGTGGTGTGATGTGATGTGTTGTGATGTGATATGATATGATGTGTTGCGGTGTGGTGTGATCTGGTGTGGTGTGGTGTGGTGTGGTGTGGTGTGATTTGATGTGGTGTGGTGTGATGTAACTAGGTTTTCAAGTTCAGATAGATAGCTTAGTCGCTCCATGTATAATACTGGTCACCCACTGCATCTGGTTTTACTGTAAGCCGACCAAAGGCTAAGCCGAGTGATTGCACTTCAATAGGCTAGATTCCATCATCCACAAATTGCAAAACTATTTAGTCCGTCAGTTAGAGTATTGAAAAATAATGGACACGTATTTTTTGTTTTTGTACATCAATGAATATTGACAAAGATAAAACGCGTCAAAACTCGGGAGTGGGGGCTCGTGACGTCACGACTCACTAAAACTTATGCGATGGTGTGACGTATTGAGAATTTTAAAAGCGTCGTAACTTCGTCAATTTTGGTTCCCGTAACAATAGAAAAAACACGGGTCAAATATTTTATGATAATCTAACTGACGGACTAATTCGATTTTTTCATGACACAAGCCTATAGCAAAACCATGTCAGAGGCCCTTGAGGCGGTTTAGAAAATCACTATGACTAGATCGTTAGATCTTACTGTCCACACGATAAAAAAAGCAAAACTATATTTACAGCAACTACGATGGTCGTGCGTTAACACACAACATGGCCAAGTGCGAGTCGTACGCTAACATATAGGGTCCCGTAACATAGACCGACAAAAAAAAGCTTTTTTTACCTCCTTCATTTAATTTTCATCTTGTTTAAAATAAGATTTACACACTCTGTGAAAATTTCAACCGTCTTCCTCTTACAGTTCTTGAGATACAAACCGCTGACAGACTCACCGACGAAGACTGATTGACGGATGGACGGACATACGGACGAACAGCGGAGGCTTAATAATTGGGTTCCGTTGGTTACCCTTTGGTTACGAAATCAAAAATCCTAAAAAAGAATAAATAATACAATAAAAACCTTTTACTATCAGAGAGTAAGTATCTAATATTACTTCTTCAAAAGATTTCATGTTCTGATACACACAATATTAATCTTGAAGACAGCCACAGTAAAAGACGAATAACCCTTTTAAGAAGCAATATATGCTTACATGTAAGTACTAACATACACACTCAAATAAGATTTAGGTTGATTCTCACAAGTACGCATAAAGAGATTAACAATGACATAGAAAAAATATACGAGAAATATTAGTTTTCGGGTTCCGTGATGAAATTAGATGGCATTTGCTTTGACCAAAGAAATGACCCACCTCCCTTAAGAATTAAGGCACTAAATACCTTCCTATTTAACTGTTAATCAGTCCAGACAGGAAGACCAAACACCTTAAAAAGGTTGCTGGGACAGACTGGGTTCGGGAGGATGAAGGCCGGGTCTTGTGGCGTTGCATGGGAGAGACCAGCAGTGACCTGCATTATTACGTTCAAGTTCACACTTCATATTCCTGTTGCGAATGAATTCCAAGAGGTATCCGCTTTTCCCCAATCTATACTAATCTATACTAATATTATAAAGAGGTAACATTTGTTTGTAAGTTTATAAGTTTGTATGTAGGGGGTAATCTTAGGAACTACTGGTCCGATTTGAAAAATTCTTTCAGTTTTAGACAGCTCATTTATCGAGGAAGGATATACGCTACATATCATCACGCTAAGACTAAAAGGAGCCGGGCATTAATGGAAAATGTGACGCAGACGAAGTAGCGTGGATCAGCTAGTATCGAATAAAGCCAAGCAAATAGGCATAAAAGACGTTAAAACTGTGGTAAGTCCCGTTAAAAAGGTTCTTCTGGTGGTCGCCACTGTTGTTTCTGGGTCTCAGAAGTGGCAGTGGTTTGTTTCAAACAAAAAAATGAAAATATTTTTTTATTTAAATAAAATATTTTTTTTATATTTTTTCGTGTAAAGGATTCCGAACCAATTTTTTTTCAATGTCATTTTACACTACAGACTTCTTATAGATTTTCCTGTAATCTTTTAGGTAGGTATGCAAATATTATTTCCATTTTTTTTTTCAAAATTTTAGGCTCAGTAGTTTTGGCGATAAGAGGGCGGGAATAGTTATTTTTGGTCTAATTTCTTGAATAACTTCATAACTATTTATTTTAAAATTATGAAAAAATATGACATTAAACGCCTTACAGTAAGTCCTTTCATTTGATATGTTATACGATACAGTTTGAAAAACTTTTTTTAAATTTTCTAGTTTGATTCCCAAAATTGACCCCATACCTACTAAAAATTTATTTACGCATCCGTTTTTGGCTCACAGAAGTCCATGTGTACACCAAATTTCAACAGAATCGGTCCAGTAGATCCGGTGAAAACTGGCTGTGACAGACAGACATACAGACACCCGAGTGATCCCATGAGGGTTCAGTTTTATACGGATGTTCGGAACCCTAAAACTTACACAAGTCTACCTGGTTTTGTCATGATGCGGTCGTGATAAGTCATTCTCATAAGGGTTTTGCTACGCATATAATGCTGTTGTAAAAACACCACTAAATACGCAATTAATGTGTAATTTAAAAGGTAAGTATTTGCAATAAATTATTTATTTATTTATGAAATATTTATGCACAAGTAGAATTACTGTACAAAGGCGGACTTCCAATCGACCGGTGGTGAAGAGACAGCATGGTAGGCGCAGCATTAAGAAAAGAAAAAACCGAGTGAAAAAAAATACTTACAAACTATAATAAATGTACACAGATACATAAACAGAATGAACACCGTTATTAAGAAAACACGAATCCAACTATTATCACTGTAGTGATTCTTCCAACTTCTTGCGAATAGGCTCACGAGCCTTTACCAAGGACAACCGACTTGTTGCCATCCTGGTGTTCAGAGGGAGCGCATTCCTAAGGAAGATCGCCTGGACAAAGAAAAAGGAGCGGATAAACCCAGAGCGATGTGAGGGATATTGAAGAAGAAGATAAATCGGGGAAACTCTTGACCCAAATCTCACCTGATGGAAAGTGATGATTAGGCCGAAGATGGAAGCGAGTTTCACCCGGAATCCTCTTACCCAGAGGAAATTGGATTGTTGGTAAAGCGAAGATTTTTACTGTGGACGTAATAAAGGAATTGAATTTGTTAAGTTAGATAAGAGGCAGAAGGATTATTAGGAAAAGAAAACAGACTAGCCAAGGCCCTCAGCGTTCTGAGCTGGCGAATGGGTAACCATTTTAAGTAGAGATCAATTTTAATAAGTAGTGTTGAATCATACATATGCTTTGTTAAAATTCAAACGAAAAACTATAACGTCATTGTACGGAACCTTTCGTCTCATAAGCAACAAGAAGCACATACTATTTCTCTTCTATAAAAAACTACGTATATGAAAAGAAAACGATTTTGAATCCTTTGATACATAAAGAAACATCTCGTTTGAGTCATGTCACGTAAGTTATAAGATATTTCGGCTTTTCCAATACTTTTCCAAGATAAAAGATAAAAAGATATGCTTCGTTCTGTTTGCGGTAGTTTGTAGTATAGAATTTCTTTATCTTTTCGCCTTATTTATTTCGTAAAGAAATTTTGTAAATGTATGTCAGGTTATATTTTTTTTGGAGGTACGTTGGTTATTAATGCTAATATATGAAATTCTTCCGTTACGGAGCGAGTGGCTGACAGACAACGCACAGCCGAAACTACTCATCGAATACCGGCACGGTTCTTGAGCGCTCGGTGGAAGAGTGGGGATCGCTTTGCGCATCGTACACCTTATGACAAAAAAAACGTCGTCGTGAGGTACGTGCAGCAAGAGTAAAGAACGAATCCCGAGTGACGGCTATGACGCGCGATGCGCTACGGGCCAATCACTGCACTTTCCCTGCCCCCGCGCCTCCGCGCCTCACTTCATACCACCAAACTCACCCTATTACTCACTTTTGCGCAGGTGAAGGTCAGCGCTCAAGATCCGTGCCGGTGATTGTAGAAAGCTGAAATTTGGCATGTAGGTTCTTTTGGTAATGTAGGGGAGTACTAAGATAGGATTTCTCGAAATTCTTATATAACATCTGAAGTGTGAGTCAAAGGGTTATGAGAAAATTAGACTTTTTTGATATATGAAAATTTGGGTTTTATTCGTTCAACATCATCATCTGCCTATAGCTTTTCCCCATTTCTATTGGGGTCAGCTTCCAGTCAAACCGGATTCAGTAGAATACCAGTATTTTACGTGGAGCAGCTGCCTATCAGACCTCCACAACCCATTAACTGGGTAACACGGTACTCTTTGGCAAGACTGGAGTCAGATTTACTGGCTTTCTGACAATCCGTAACGACTGCCAAAGTTCTACAAATGACAGCCGAGACCAACGGCTTAACGAGCTTTCCGAGGCACGGAGGAAACTCGGTAGGTATATTAAGATGGTCACTCATTCACAGACCAACCTTGGCAAGCGTTGCTTAACTTTAAGATCGATCTGTGCGACTGTGTAAGTTTTAATTGGCTACAGTAGTGCGATTCACTAAAGCAGAACATCTTTACAACCAAGAAATCATCGTTGAAACATCTGATAAATAGATGCCACATCAGATGTTTCAACGATGATTTCTTGGTTGTAAAGATGTTCTGCCGTAGTGAACCGCACTACAGAACCCTTATTTTATTCCCATTCGCTGTCTTTAACGAAGAGGAGGTATGAAACGCCTTTAACTAAAAGATTGATGAACATGAAAACATCCATGGATGGAGAGGGAGAGGAAGGCCAAATAAAAGATGGATGGATTGTGTGAGGAGCGATATGAAAGAAAAGGGAGTTAGTGATAGTTTGACGGCTGATAGGGCAGAATGGAAGAAAAAAATGTGTTGCGCCGACCCCAAGTAACATGGGATAAGGGCAGGAAGATGATGCTGTCTTCAACGAGGTACCCATTTAACCTAATATAGGACCCCATCATCCCTGTTTCACTTTCACCCATTCCCATACCACGGAAATCCATAAAACCACATTTTAATAATTCCTTTCTTGATTTATTGTTTCTTGCGCACATTCGCATGAAATATAACGTTACTTTTACGCGTTCAGTTAGTAGGTAATAAATCAGATATACGGCTTTCCGGTCTGTGTGTGCTTGCCCTTATGGGGATACCGAAATGTTCGGGAAGATACTTGGATCTCGTGGTTTAGTGATAACAGCTTTAAAGGTTAAGCAACACGTTTCGAGGTCGGGACGTGGATGGGTGACCGTCCATTACATAAAGAGAACTCTTTTTGTCTCGTAAAGCACAGTTCTATAATTTGTAGATCTTTGACAGTCGTTATAGGTAAGAAAAAGCCAGAAAATCTTATACCAGTCCTGTCAAACAGATAAAGGTATAAAAAATAGTGCAAAGTAAAAAAATAAATAAATATTGAGATCAGAATAAACTAATCTAATTATTATTACGAAAAAAGTCAAGCAGAAGCAGTAGTTACGGGCTTAGTTGCGGGCGTATTCAATCGTATATAATCGTAAGTTTGTAGATGACGTATCACCTACGAACTAGTAGGTGATATGGAGTAGAATACGCTCGACTAAGCCCGAAACTACGGACTTTGGGCTTAGATAGTAGCCCCCCTGGACAGTGGACATATCAGGTACAAATTACAAACTTTTTCAGAACGAAAATTCTATGAGAAAAAGCCGACCAACTTCTGGAAAATATCCGAGAAAACCGCAAAGTCCAAAATAACTTATCTAGATACAAATTCCCCTTTACAGGAACACCAGCTAAAAATCGTATTCTCGAAAGAAATTCGCAGCTTATATCGGGAACATTTTCCACTTTCTCAATTTATTAAAATGTAATCTATAATTTGAACTGAAAAATCGGAATGGTTCATCCCTAAAACAACTACCGATGATTTCACAGAATTACTGCTTGAACTTGGCCGGATTAAAAAGCTGAGATACAAAAGGCCCGTTCGATACAATTTGTGAAATTGATAATGATGGCTAGTCAACTTTAAGGCGCCCGCTACACGCTCATGCAAACGTCACTCAATTCTAAAAGTCATGATTGTCAAATGATTGATGGTGAGTAATGGAAGTTTAATCGACATTAGGCACTCATTTTTAAATACGCGACGATATATTATTGGTTGATCTATATGGGTTTCGAAAAAGGACAAAGACTAAACTATTCCATAAACATATAATAACATACCCCATTTACTTAAAAGTCGTGACTAATGAAAGAAATCTAGATTTTTGTCAATCAATTTCATGCATCCATGGTAGTCACGGCATTACTCGATTGGTATGGGACTACTCACAGTTATTCAGCTCCATTTGCGTTTTGCTGAACGATTTGGCTACACTTATTAAGAAAGAAAGAAAAATGTTTCTTCGGGACTCGCACAATACACATAAAAGTAAAATAAGTAAACTAACTGTATACAGTTCTGCTTCTAGCAGCCGCGTACAGAGTCGTAAGAATGAGAAGGCGGCAGCGGCAGCACAGTGCTGAACTCTATCTATAGCACGCGTATTATAATAACACATTTGTTCTCATTTTTTTTAAACTTGTTTGCCGCCAAAGCCGATTAGACCCGGAAAGCTGAATGGAGCGAAATCGTTGTTTTCTATGGATATAAGCTGAATAGAGCTGAATAAGTGTGAGTAGTCCCTTATCCGTCAGTCACAGCGTTGTGGTTTAACTGGCGGCAAAGCCTAAGGGGTAGATGTACCTACGAATTTATTGCTACTTTTGAAATTCAGTACCTAGTAAACATTTATTAGCTACTAGCTGGCCCGGCGAACTTCGTTCCGCCTAATAGTCGATTCATAAATTTTTTCGTTTTTTTTTTCTGAAAAAAAAAACCTAGCCTATGTTACACCTTATTACATCAACTACCTGCCAATAAAAGTCCCGTCAAAATCGGTCCAGCCATTTCAGAGATTAGCCGGAAAAAACAGACAAAAATTTAAAAAAAATGTTTTTTTGGTGTATGTACCGTATATATTCATATACATGTAGTAAAAAACGGTTATTTCAATATTACAAACAGACATTCCTTTTTTATTTATATGTATCGAGTATAGATGTAGAGATGACAGCCCGACACGTTACAATCGATGAAACTCAACAACATCAATGTAGTTGGTCTTTTGTTTTCTCTAAGTTACGACTCATTGTAAGAATCTTCTGAGTAAAATCTACAGGGTGATGGTATGGGACAGAAATAAAAATTTAAGTACACCACCGTAGTGGCTCCGGCGGACGGCAGACAACGAGGTTAATGCATCAATTACCGGCCCAGTATACGTAATTACAGAAAACTTTTTCACTTGCGAACTGATTTTTTTAATAGTTCCGCCGATTTCCTTTTTTAAACTACTTACTTCAAAAAAGTAGTAGGTTTTCAATTCAACTGTTTTTTTTTTATTCCTATTTTTTTTGTGCTTGTTTGTTCAGCGATATTTTCGCGAAGCGTAAACCGATTTTGATGATTCTTTTTTTGTTTGGAAGAGTATTTTCCTGGACTGGTACCATTTTTGTGTGTTCATGTTCATTTTTTTGTAGCAATTGACGTATTTCGGTTTAAAAGTGGATTAACTTCACAAAGTGCCATTCTTTTGAGTTTTAATGATAGAGAAGAGAATTAGAGGGTAACAGAATTGTCCAATAGATTGACTTTAACTTGGTTTCAGGCAATCGCTTTAGGCGAAGATCAGAAATGTCTGGTTTTTTTTTTTTTTTTGCGATACGGGGAAACTCTTGGCCCAAATCTCACCTGATGGAAAGTGGAGGAAGAAAAAGGGGGAGGGGGAGGGGGGAGGGGGGAGGGGGGAGGGGGGGAGTGGTGGTGATGGAGAGTGGTGGTGGTGGAAGTGGAGTGGTGGTTTACGGGTGGATCTTTTGAAATATCTACTAAAAGATAAGGTGACTTATCTTATTGTTCTGGGACGGCATGTAATTACTAAAGAATTTTAATCACCAAATGACTCCTTCCGCTTTGGCGGAGCGGAAGGGAGTGTCAGACTATTATTAAAACTCATCCGTGTTCCTCCTAATGCCCTTGACGTTCCAGAGCCGCGGTGACTCTTTCAAACAAATTCCGAAACCTTTGCAGTACCTACTAAAGCACCTTTGTCTGAGCGACAAATTCGAGCATTATAAAAAATTAAAACTGCTGACTTATTAGCTTATGACTAACACCAACTGTATGTACAAATTTAGATGATAATTAGGTCTTACATCCAAAGGCATTAAAGCCCAGTTTGTGGATCGAAACTAACTGCGACTAGTATCCAAATGAGCATCAGCTGATTGGTTGAATGAATCTTCAACAGCCAATCGTATCTCTTCACTTGTTAATTCGACACAATAGGCCTCATTAGAAGGCATAAGGCAACTCAAAGGGCAAAGTAGAGGGCCATGCTTGGAGTTTCCTTGCGTGATCGAGTCAGGAATGATGATATCCGCAAGGGAACCAAGGTTACTGAAATAGTCCGACGGATCGCCAGACTAAAGTGAGCGTTGAGCTATGGGTGGCTCGCCATCCGTCCGTCTTCTGACGACAGGCCGTGTCGACGGCGCGTTCGTGTTCCACGCGCGCCTCAATGAGAGTCAGCACACAGAGGGGCCCGAAAGGGCCGACGCCTGTCGGAGTCGCGGGACTATTCGAAAGAGACAGTGGCTCCGGAACACAAAGGGCACTGAAGGAACATGGATGGGTTTTAGTCAGTAAAAGTTTGACACTCCCTCTCGCTCCGCCCAGAGCGGGAGGAGTCATTGGATGATTTCCCATCCCTAAAAAAAAAAAAAAATGACCTGGTGAGGGTCGCGGGTAGCCGATGGATGCGAGACGCACAGGACCGATTGTTGTGGCGACACTTGGGGAAGGTCTATGTCCAGCAGTGGACGTCTTTTGGCCGATGTGATGACTTTGAGATACTAGGCTAGATTCCATCATCCACAAATTGCAAAACTATTTTAGTCCGTCAGTTAGAGTATTGAAAAATAATGGACATGTATTTTTTGTTTTTGTAAATCAAAGAATATTCACAAAGATAAAACGCATCACAACTCGGGAGTGCTCGTGACGTCACGACTCACTAAAAAATATGCGAAGGTGTGACGTATTGAGAATTTTAAAAGCGTCGTCGTCAATTTTGGTTACCGTAACAAAAGAAAAAACACGGGTCAAATATTTTTTGATAATCTAACTGACGGACTAATTAGATTTTTTCAGGACACAAGCCTATTAAGAGCGGATTTCACCAATGCAACTGATCGCGATCAAGCTGCGTTCAAAAGTCGTCATTATTCCATGGAAAAAAATGACACCAATAGCTCGTAAACGCTGTTCATATAATCACGTTCAGTTTCAGATTGATGAAATCCGCCCTTTAATTAAAAACCTAACTAGGGACATTTACCGTCTTACTATAAACCACACCATTTCAAGTAGGCAAAAAATAGGCAAGTAAAGTGGAAATTATGAATTCAATTAAAACTTTTTTGCTCAACTAAAGAGAGAAACTATATAAGTTTAATCAAAGTTCGCTCAGCTAAGTTCAAGTAGAAAAATACTTTACGCGCGCCTTTTCTATCTACGAATGATTTTTTCCTAGTATTTTCCTGTCAGCTTTTTTGCTCATAATTGAGTGAGATTGTGAAAATGGCAGAGGGCTAATTCTACTATTTTTTATCGCATTCGTATCTCAGACAATTTGTCCATAAAACGTTAAATTCCCTGCATTCTGCGACTGAGATGCAAATGTGAACGTTGTTATAATATTAGTAGAATTGATTCTGGTCTTTTTTCTGTTTTCACGTCACCCATGACATTAGTCGTGTATTAGTAAGTGAAGTAGTTTTTTAGAAAAAGTGCTAATAGGTAAGGCATTCAGTCAACGCCGGCTGATGCTGAAAACATGATGGGTCCAAGCATTATGCTGAGTATGATGCTGAGCGATTTCCGTTTTGTGCGAATGAGACTCAACACGTACCTACAGGTAATTCCTTCTTCTTCCTCTTCTTCATATCGTGCCCACACGTCACACACACCCTTGTGTCAGAGTTTCTAAACCGCCTCAAGGGCCTATGACATGGTGTAAAGGCGGCCGGGGCACCGGCTTCTTCTGAATCCGTTTAGGCATCATCATCTGCCTAGCTTTTTCCGAACTATATTGGGGTCGGCTTCCAGTCAAACCGGATTCAGCTGAATACCAGTATTTTAAGTGGAGCGGCTGCCTACCAGACCTCCACAACCCATTAACTGGGTAACACGGTACTCCTTGGCCAGACTGGTGTCAGAATTTCTGGCTTCTGACTATCCCTAACGACTGCCAAAGATCTCCAAATGACAGCCGGGACCAACAGCTGAACGTGCTTTCCGAGGCACGGAGGAAACTCGGTATGTTAAGATGGTCACCCATCCACAGACCAACCTCGGCAAGCGTTGCTTAACCTTGAAGATCGACCTGTGCGGCTGTTATAATTAAGCCACGAGCTCCTCAATCCGTTTAGGCAGAATTTATTAAAAAATATCCAAACATACAAGCAAGTAGAGTTGAAAGATAATTCATTTGCGCGAAACATAACGCACACTTAATCACCTGATTGTCTGATAAAAAGATGATGCCGTGCTTCGGAAGGCACGTATAAGCCGGTAGTTCCGTCCACCGAATGGCGGTCGTCAAGTAAACCATGTCTGAGAGGCAATTGAGTAATAAAAATTAAAGATTTTATGCGGGAAAAGTCGCTGGCAGAAGGTAGTTATAATAGTTTGAGAAACAATATTTAAAATTGTACACTCGTCTAAAATAAACTCAATCTATGTTCAAAGCAATTGACCCACAACGACACAATGGCAACAAGAACTCCAAACCAATAAATATATTTATTTAAAATTGACACAACTAACGAACGAAAGTCGCTTTTTTAACAAAAAAAAAGCACTCACTATTGTGGCGAACCTCTAGTTGGAATGACAGACAAAAGGAAATTTCTATCGGGCGGCCATTGTTCGTGCCTGTCGAATTGAAAACAACAAAAAAAGTAAATAAATATTAAATAACAAAAAAAACTTTTTGCTGTCCGGGATTTCTAATGATTTTATTTTTGTGCGGAATCCTAATTATTTTTCTAAAATAATATATGCCTTTGGTACTTACTTCTTAAAATATCAGATATCTGCCAGTTGTCACTGGTTTTGTTAAATCAGTGCAGCCGTTTCGGAGATTAGCCGCAACAAGCAGTTAGACAGATAAACATTTTCAATTAGCAATAAGCAACAATCATTTGTTTTTTGTTCTGAATCTGACTGGCATTTAAAAATGAGAAAAAAATGCTTGAAATTATAAATATTTTCACGATCAAATTCTATATTGATTAATAAAATTTTATATTGAATTCAAATTCAATATCAAATTTTATATTTGAAAACGAAAGAATCTAAACTCAGAATTGAAATAATAAAAGTAGGCACCAGTGTTCCGTTCCTTTTGCTTTAAAAGTCATGGCAAATCAATACCCATTCGGTCTGCGGAGTATCTAGGTTAATTTGACCCGCCAGACTAGTCGGGCGTATTTTAACAAGACTATTCTCTTGTTAAAATAACACTTCTCTCAAATAAAAATAAAATTCCTATTTCGCACAAAAACACTCACACAACAAAAATATCACCCAAACTCAACCGACACACAGGCTGTCCAAATTAAATTTCGAAATTCCCCAATTCCGTCGAAAGATCGGAATCATAGAAATTGAGTATCAAATTGATTCGACGTTTCTGTAAAATAATGTTTTTTGACCGGTTTGAGAGAGCTGTGTTTTGTCGAATTTCGATGTCGAAAGCTCAACTTTTTTTTCGAACCTCTCAAAAGCTTTATTCGGGAGCATTGAGCCAATGCTATTAATTTATTGATACAAAGACTCGGAGAGCTCTTTTTATCTTTGCTTAGCAATTGAATTAAATTCGACGGGCATTTTTATTGGAATTTTAAAGATTTTCACGGATTTATTTCGGGTAAAACGGGAAAGATTTTAAGAGAATTGGCCAGTTACGGTTCCTAGAAATTCTAGGAAAGCTGTAAATAACAAACACCAAATCGACAGGTAAGTAATGCTTTCTGTTTTCTGCGAAACGGTAGTTTAAAAAAAAAATAATTAAAAGAATAACGTCATGTCAGATATTCAGAATTCGGATTCTACGTACGAATAAAGAAAATGCTTACTTCGAAGAAATAGTGTTCCATCAATCTGCCTAGTTGGAAGGTTTTTCCAGTTAACCAAATTGAATTGAATTCAGAATCAGCATTTTACTTGGACGACTGTCTGACCGACGTCCACGACCTCAGTTGCTGTGGTTGGTGTGGTTGCTGTAAAAACAAACTGTTTCAATTTACCACCATGTTTTAATTAAGTCACATTTACCGCTTTCCTATTAGAAAATCAACATTGAATGCACCCTGCTGCCCGTTGGTATAAATCGTACTCTTTTAGGTCAAGTCTCTACATGACCGATATTCCTTTCAGACGATATTGCCTTCTTAGCTTTATCGAGCACTAGTACTTTGTTAAGAGTCCTATTACGAATCGTAAATGCTCGTTTGCAATAGACGAAGTTACGTTGGTCTGCGTTGGGAGTACATCTTTAGTCCGCGAAACAATTTTGATACTTACTAGTCTGAATACGATTATAGTTTATTTGGGCGCTCGCGCGAGACTGAGGAGCGCGCGCGCTGAATTGACGCAGAATATATAGTACTTTAATTTTATTTATTGTAATTTTGTTTTATTATATTGACAAACGAAAACTTATGAAACGTATTCATTGTAGATTGAAATTTTATATCATATTAATTTATTTGAAAAAATTGATTTTATTTGGAATATAATGGACGCTGAATCAAGACATTTCTGGCTTAAATTAGGATTTCTTTACGTTTTTTTCCGTGAAAACTCAAGGAATTTAAAGAAATTCTAGAACTCCAATAAACAAGTAAAACATTCAACTTACCTTTTAGTAATTTCAGCTTTTAAAAGAATTGATTGTAACAATGTGAATTAGACCGTCAAAGTTCCATCGCCGACATTTTTTCTCGCAAACTGAGTTCGTAAAATATTTATAGTATATTACACGAAAAGAAAAATCAAAATGTGTAACTCTAACTTACAAGAAAGAGACTGGCACTATCGTTATTCAGGATCAAATAAATAAAATATCTTACTGCTGCTGAAAATTACAGCGTCAAAAATCATGAATTTCCGTAAAAAATGTAATAGGACTCTTAATACTACTCCATGGCTAGTTTACACAGTGCGAGTCGTGCTGCCGAGTAGCTCCATTACAGTAACTTGCAACGTATGGACGTATCTTATGAGTTACTGCCACGTTCGAGTTGACTAGTAGGTCGCTTCCGAGTTACACTTTTCTTTTCACTCGTCTGACAGTAGCTCGCATAAATATGGTAGTGTCGCATCGTTCGGACGCGCTCTTTTCGAATTTTGCTAAACTAGGTTTTAGTGATAAGCGACGATATGTTTTAACGTTATGGCAAACATTACAACTTCTTTTTCAATATAAATAACAGACCGTTAATATAAATGAGTAGAAACAGTATAATAGTTTCGAATAATCTCGTAATAAATAAAATTACTTAAATAGAGGTACTTTTAACCAAATATTGGCGTAAGTAAAGCAATATTTAATATCAAAAAAGTAAAAGAAAATCTCTTTTAATGATTTAAAAGAGGATTTATAGGTATGCAAAATCATATTAACAATATCTCAAAATTACTTGGAAAAGGTGTCGATCAAAAAATTGAAGGAAAATGAGCCTTATGTAAAAGGATTAAGAGCAATGAAGGTCGTAAATTAGTTGGTAATAGGACTAATCCCTTGGATTGCCGCCAGAGGTCGCTTCGCCAATACAGCTGCTTGGTATTCATTGAGTTTGATTGTAACATCATGCAAATATCTAAGTTTCCAGTATTGTATTTTAGGTCCAATTATGAAATTGTAAATAGAGCAGCTGGTCTGAATTTGAATAAAATGCTTCATTTGTTAAGGGGATTTGTTTTATTTTCATGTTTCTGAAGTGAAACTTGAGCACTTTTCTTGGGATGCGTATAAAATGTTAAACTCGCGTCAGGACACGTGACCTGATCGAAAATTTCTAAGACGGATGACGCGACAGGACACGTGACCTGATCGAAAATTTCTAAGACGGATGACGCGACAGGACACGTGACCTGATCGAAAATTTCTAAGACGGATGACGCGTCAGGACACGTGACCTGATCGAAAATTTCTAAGACGGATGACGCGACAGGACACGTGACCTGATCGAAAATTTCTAAGACGGATGACGCGTCAGGACACGTGACCTGATCGAAAATTCGTAAGACGAATGATTTTAAAATGCACAACGTTAATGTTCAAGTTTTCACTTCTGCCGGCACTCCCGGAGTGCAACCCGTTTTCTTTTTACCTATCTATATAGTACCCCTGATTTGGTTGTAATCGTAATTATTTTGTTTTTATACGCGTTTGTACATAATGTAGATACTGTAGATTTATCTTTAGGAACATACTCCTGGAATATATAACCTATTTAGCCACATAGTTCCCGTTCCCGTGGGATTTCCGGAATAAAAAATATTTTACGTCCTTTCTCGGGTCTCAAACTATCTTTGTACAAAATTCCATCCAAATCGGTGCAGTGATTTAGGCATGAAGAAGAGACAGACAGACAGACAGAGAGAGTTACTTACGCATCTATAATATTATTATTATTAGTAGGGATATAGTGTAAATAAAAAAAAAATCTTCAGGAAATCTGCTATTAGAAAAACACTAACCCTCTTTGAAACCTCAACGCTCATATATTAATGGTTTATGGTGTTTCAGTCATTAATGTCTTTTTCCCCATTTGCCAACCGAATGGGGCAATGGGTTTTAAACCAGTAAAATGGAGGTTTGACCCCATTTCCAGTAATGAATTCTTGGTAAAGTCATTTGTGTAGAAACAATTAATTGATTTTATTGTAACTTAATCACAGTGTATCTATACTAATATAGTTCACTCGCATTAAGTTTTAAATTCGAATAAAAATAAGAAATTACCTTGAAAACGGTTTCAGGGACCAATGTAGGTATCTCTGTATTATATTGCCGGAGTTGTGGGACTATTCGAAAGCGATACCGCGGCTCCGGAACACAAAGGGCAAAGAAGGAACTTGGATGGGTTTTAGTCAGTAAAAGTCTGACACTCCCTTCCGCTCCGCCCAGAGCTGATGATTTCCCATCCTAAAAAATCATACCAATGTATCTCTGTGTATAATTTATCACTGTATCTTTTTAACCGACTTCCCAAAAAGGAGGAGGTTCTCAATTTTGTTGTATTTTTTTATGTTTGTTACCTCATTACTCCGTCAATTATGAACCGATTTGAAAAATTCTTGTTTTATCTGATATGATTATATACTTGCAGATTGGTCCCATTTAAATGTTATCAAAATTTGGATTTTAAATCTAAATAGCTGGAATTCTTTTACTTGGATGATGGTTTTTTTGTCATTCGAAATTGCGTATTTTGCTTTTCTGCGATTTTGCAGTGGTGTTGTTAGGTGTGGGGTACCACTAAAAAGTGAATAATAAAAAACTTTTTACAAAAAATCACAACCGACTTCCATAAAAAAAAAAACACTACAAAGTAAAAAATAACTTGTTTTTTTTTTAATTAGTAAATACTAGGTTTTGCCCGCGACTTCGTACACATGTATCCCGTTTTTTTTTCGTTCCCGCACCTTCACGGACTGTAGGGAAGCTATAATAATGCTACATGCCAAATTCCAGCTTTCTACGTGTCGGCTGTGCGTTGTCAATCAGTCACTCACTCAACCAATCAGTAACGTAAAAATTTAAATAATCATTGGGCATAAAAAAAAAACCACTCTCAATGGCAAAAGTGCCCAGAATACTGGCCACGTTAAATGGCAATCCTGATTCTTTGGCCGAAGAAAGCGAAGTATTTTTCTTTTCTTATTTTTATGTTTTTATAAAATTTATACTAGTAAGCTGAAGAACGCGTTAATCTCAAGAACTACTGGTTCGAATTGAAAAAAAAAATTGTTTTGGAAAGCCCATTTATCGAGGAAGGCTATATCTATGTATATCTTTATCTTTTGTATTTTAGGTTTGGCTCACTAGTGTTTGTACGCTCTGATCCGACGAAATGTGAAGTCTTCTTACATCTTTGCTGAATAATGATGTTCTGTCAACGGTAAGCCATTTTGAATTTTTTAAGGTCGTTGACCTTTTCATTTTACGAATCTAAAATCATAAGCTCCGTTGGTCACTAATAATAACAAATATGTAATTTATTATTATTTAATAGAACAGCCAAATTGCAGCATGAAAACTTTGTTAAACTAAAGTGTACATTGCTGGTACAGTGCAAATAATTTTGGTGCAATGCAAATAATTTAATGTCGAGTTAGACCAACAAACAATATTTGTATTCAGTTGTTTGCAAGAATATATTAATTTCGCTTAATTAATATAATATGAATGGATTGTGTAAATATTGTTAGAATGGAAAGAAAAAAATATTCAATGCAGACACAACACAACAGCAACTAACTCATGGTTAAAGAAAAAAGTAACACCTATTACACAATGTATTAGAGAATAAACGCAATACCTCTAAAGGGGTCATTGTCATCTCCTCATCACTATTTCTATATTTTTTTAATAAGGGACCATACCCGAAATCGCGAAATAAAAATCAGCTGTTCATGGTGGTACATTTTATTGAGTTATATTATTATAAAAAATCATTTGGGGGAGTCGATTTTTTTTCGTGGTCTCCGTGTTAAGGTACAATTCCGATCTTGGCGACAGCGATGCGCGACCGGGGACAATGACGTGCGACCGCGACCGGTTTACAAGATCGTTCTATAGTAATTCTTATAACGCGTAACGTAGTGGGTCGCGGTTGCACGTCATTTTCGCCGGTCGCAGTCGCGGTCGCCAATAATTGTATCTTAAGTTGCTCATTATGATGACTACAATGACCCCTTAAGAGATATTGCGTATAATTATTCTGTTACACTTTGTATAACAAACGATGTAGTAGGTATAATTGCGCTAATCGTGCTCAAACAGAAAGGGTTACCATCTCATCGTTTTGGTAGAAAATGCTAACATCGTTTTTCAAAAAGAATAACTTAGCTCAGCAGTGGGACAACAAAATAAGTACCCTTTTTAAATAACATACTTACATGATAAACTAAATACAGCACAGCAATATGGCGACCCGTTCAAATTCAAAATGGCGTCACCATGGTCAATATTGGACAGGCTATATCCATAAAAGTGGCGTAGCCGTCCATTGATGAATATCTGAATACTTCTACGCGAATAGGTTATGACCATGGACGTGGAAAATACGTTCGCCAATGTTTGTGGATAGCGTTTTATGGCCATACTAAGCGGGGTGTACACCCATATTGTGGTTAGGTGAATATCGGACGAAGGCAAGCATTCTTTATTCTGCTGCTCTTTGTTTAAGCGGCCAATCTGAGCTAAGACTAGCTTTAAAGCTAAGACTGAATGGTGTACGCAAATACAGAAGCACTCTTTCTCCGTTCTTATAGAATGACGGGACATCAATCCAACACTACCGGAGAAGAATCTGGCACAAGACCAACGGCTTAACGTGCTTTTCGGGGCAGGCTGCCATAAACGAATTCTTAATAAAATAGAATAGATAAGAATAGAAAACATTTATTCGACACATACACAACACAACAGCAAAAATAAGAATATTATGAAAAAGAAAAACAAAAACATATAATTAAAAAAAATAATAAAAAAAACTGTACAGTAGAATAAAATTGTGCTGAGCGTGCCTTAATCGAAAGGACTACCATCTCAGCATATGCTGGGCGTCAGACATCCAGCGCTGGTTTTCAGTTGGCACCCTGCCGTGACACACGGACGAGGGTAAATAAAATAAAATATACTGCATACTATAGTAGAAAGACCCTGCAACACTTTTTGCCCGACCTCAATCAAACCCAGAACCCTAAGCTCAGCAGTACTATCAAAACTGGAAGGAGTATGTGTAGTAAACAATGACCTATCTATAGTTACTCCTGCTACAAAGCATTGTACGACCTGAGAAGGAAACCAATATACGAGTACCTACAAATTAGGACGTTGGAAGTTTTCTTTCTGTGCCTCAGGAGGTACTGAATGTTATCAATTGACCAGCACCTTGATCCAGGCTTGAACTAACGATTTTTCGCTTTTTTAACCGACTTCCCAAAAAGGAGGAGGTTCTCAATTCGGATGTTTGTATTTTTTTTTTTTTTATGTTTGTTCGGGCATAACTCCGTCGCTTGCTAACCGATTTTAAAAATGATTTTTTTGTTCGAAAGGGACTACTTCCCAAATGGTCCCATGATAAGGAAACCAGGATCTGATGATGGCATCCCAGAGAAGTCGAGGGGAACTTTCGAAAATCGTGGGCAACTAGTGCGTTTGTATTTTGCTTGTGTTGTAAGGTGTGGGGTACCACTAAAAAGTGAAAAATAAAAAACTTTTTACAAAAAAAATACAACCGACTTCCAAAAAAAAAACACAAAGTAAAAAATAACTTTAATTTCGGGAGTCGGTGTCAAAAAACGAACAAATTAACAAAAACACCGAGTTCCGAAATTAAAGTTATTTTTTACTTTGTAGTGTTTTTTTTTGGAAGTCGGTTGTATTTTTTTTGTAATAAAGCCCCATACGGTTTGGCAACAAAATACCTGTTGAATTACATTTAATTCCGACGAGTCTATAGGACATCAGATTTCATTTAATGATATAATGTACAAAGACTCTTTCAATATTATTGTAACCATCTTATTGTAAATACCTAAATTCTGAGCAATTAAATTAATACTCTATTTTATTCAACTCACTTTCTATAGTTTCTATGTACATGAAAACAAGTCGTTAACACCTAGTAACAACACAATATCTCTTGAAACGTTCTTCCGCCATTTTTCGCAGCATTCGCCTCCAATTTCTCCAAGATCTTAAGACCCTCGGATCAACAGCTCAGTAGAAACAAGAATGACGCAATATTTGTTCATAATTAGAGGACGGCTCGTCATGAGGGATCAACATTATCTTCGGAAGATAGAACGAGAGTATTAGTGCTTCGTCTATAGAAAATTTGCTGATTAATATTAGAGCAATGACTTGGCGAAAATAAACGCAAGTTTTGCTGTAAGATCTTTTATCTTAGACCTTCAAGGTTTATGATTAGTGACAGAGTAAACTTAGACATTGTTCAAGCCTGAACATTAAATTGGACGCGAACATTGTGTAGGACGTGTAGTGTAGAGGCATAGAAAATTCTGTGTGAACTCGAGGCCTACAATTTGCAAAGGCTTCAACACAAAGGGGTGTGGGAGACTTGCGTAACGGTGGGAGTACCGGATTTTCAGGAGTTCCTAACTCCGTGATGACCCTTTTTTCTACTTTTTAACCGACTTCCCAAAAAGGAGGAGGTTATCTTTTTTTTATGTTTGTTACCTCATAACTCCGACAATTATGAACCGATTTGAAAATTTTTTGTTTTATCTGAAAGGATATACTTGCAGATTGGTCCCATTTAAATCATATCAAAATCGATTACGAACTTTGGATTTTAAATCGAAATCTCTGGAATAAATTTAGATGATTCTTTGATAATCGAAATTGCGTATTTTGCTTTTCTGCGATTTTGTAGTGGTGTTGTTAGGTGCGGGGTACCACTAAAAATTGAAAAATAAAGAACTTTTTACAAAAAAAAATACAACCGACTTCTAAAGAAAACACTACAAAGTAAAAAAAATAACTTTAAATTCGGAAGTCGGTGTCAAAATACGAAGAAACTAACAAAAACACCGACTTCCGAATTTAAAGTTATTTTTTACTTTCTAGTGTTTTTTTTTATAGGCATACGTTTAACCACTATCTCACCTGATGGTAAGCAATGATGTGATCCAAGATAGAGTACGCTTGCCTAGAAGTTATGAAAGACTTCCAGGTTGGAGCTATAAGGAACCACAAGACTCAGGCAGGGTATTCCACTCCTTAGCTGTACGCTGTCTTATGGTCCGGTGATGGAACGGGCTTGGTGGCTTTAAATTATGCCATTCCCGTCGCACACTCCCAAAAATGCAACCGGTAGAATACCGACATGCCAGCAACTCGGCGTCGATTCTCAAGACTTTGGAGCTTCGATTCGACGAGCCTATCATCGCCGATGACCCTCTTGACTCATTAAACTATCACGATAGATTTCAGTGTTTTAAGTTGTAGTTCTCCATACTAAGAACTATGCTTGTAGAAGGACTATGTTTATTGTACGTCTATGTACTACATATGTCTGTGTAGTCATTGACATATTATTTGGGTTGATAACATGATATTTAAGAGATAACTTTGTGTTCAACTGTTCAGTATATCAATTTATCGCCCACGGATTAAGAAAACTTGAATGGTTGCCAATTTTAAGCTTGGCGATTACTGAATTCCCTAGAGCTGATTCATCCCCTAAAACCTTACAGCAAGCTTTAGATAACTATTTCTAATGTCATTAAAACAACTTAAGCTTTTAAGAAGGATTGCAGTCTTCCAAATATAATCATAACCCATAGTAACAAAAAGAATAACCCAAGTAGCACACTAGGCTGCTTATCAGCCGAATAACCGATTCCCATCATGCTTTAAGCTTAATAAGAAAGCTGCACAAGGGCTGTATAGGGCCTTATGCAGGTCTTATAACTCTTAAATGGGCACAAATTATTCAGCGTTAAGTTCACGTAACTGCTTAGGAGCTGTGTAGCAGCAATTTAACAGTGTTATAAAGGGTAACGACAGTACTATGAGCTGAATATCGACTGACTAAGAGATCACATGTTACTCTTTACTCAGTAAATATGTCACATCTACGCTCTTAATAGATGTTTTAAACCGGGAAAGGCTGCTTGCGGCCAGTGTAAAAGTGAACATATTTGAAATAGCAAACATATAGAAGCAAACATAATCCTACTAGCTGCTTATTGAACACATGTTTCGTGGAATGAATTATATGTGGATAATATACTCATATTCCCTGGTAAGTACATTGTTTTACATATTAATAAAAGAAAAGTGATTGGGAATGTAATTTCACTGACATTATACATATATATTGTCTAACAAAATTTAAGTGCGCCGCGAAAATATTTTGTTTTTAATTAGTTTATAGATATAAATAAGCCATGATGAAAACTTGAATAAAAAAATTTTAGTGCTTTGAAAAGAATTATTAGATAAAAAGTTATTATTATGTTATCAAGAAGTAAAAACTAATGCAAAACATTAATAGTTCATACACAAAACATTATAAATGTTGAAAAATTAATCAGTATATTTTATAGGTTAAACAATACAATGTTAAACAGTGACGTGAATAGTTAAAACTCTTATATGCTGCAAAAGGCTATGTTATAGTTCACTAGTGTACTGTTAATCAGAAAAAAACTGAATAAATTACACTTGTGAACTGTATGCAGCTATAAACTGTTTTTTTTTCTTTTAATGGTCCACAAGCTCTACCGTTAGCCATACTGTGAACAATTAAACAGTTGTTATACAGACTCTTTAGGGATCCATAGTAATAAATCTAAAACCACCACATGGATAACTTCTAGTTCAAAATTGTCAAAGTGATGTTATTTAACACCGTTTTACACGCGCGCAAACCTTTCAAATTGGGTAGAAAGATATTAATAGATGTTTTTTATTGTAAAATAAATTGTACTGCAACATAAACATAAATGCAATTTTTCATCCTCAACATATTATTTTAAATTTCCTAGTTTTACTCTAAAGGCTCGACCGCACTCGGTACGCACGGTCGCCAGTTGCTTCTCGTCGTTACCTGCATGATCGGAAGGACCGTTGCGTACTCTTTTAATGTCCCTATAACTAGTTCTGTTTTTATACCTCAATTCGCAATAACGTTTAGGTTTGACATAAACAAGCAGGTACCTACAAACTGTTAAAAGCTTATGCGAACAATAGGTACTACCTACCTACCCAGATGATACCTTTTTTTTAACAAGTTATGTATTTATTCCTAATAACTAAGTGATTGTTTCATTTCTTTATTACAGAATAATGCCTTTTAAGGTTAGTACTTCAGAACCGGATGGTGATCGATTGAGCATTGTACCTGTGTACCATCACTTTGGGAGTTAAATGGAATTTAATATTCCATTAAACTCCCAAATCTCCTTGGCATCCAAAGAATAAAAACGTTATGAAGCTGATCAAAGAAGAACGTTCGAAGCCGAGTCCTGATTGGAAGAAAATGAATTGTGATCTAAAAAGGCAAAATTTGTTATCGTACGAACAGGCAGAAATTGAATTAGAAAGTATGGAGCGATATATCAAGTAGGCTTCATTCAGTGTCGTTGTTTCGTTATTATATCTTTATTAAAGGTATCGAATGTTATTTTATGTTCAGGTTTCAAATAATTTATTTATAAGTTATATCTACTTCACGTAAAGTAGGTTTTATTAGTTGCCTGATAGTGTAGGTAAAAAATATGATACCAGAGGATTTAATTTTTTTTGTGAATTTTGTTGTTGTTACCTATTATGATTATGTAAGCTCAAATTATGTTATTGCGAGTGACTATTATGATTGAAAGCTATTGTGATTCTAGACACTTTTGATTGTAAATTTCAGTTTTCGTTGATTTGATATATCTTAATTAACAGTACCTTTTTTTATGTTCAGGTTTCAAATACTTTGTTAATAAGTTATTTACTGTGATGCAGGTTTTATTAGTCGCATGAAAGTGTAGGTAAAAGATATGATACAGTGGGGATATCAATGTTTTTGTTAAGTTTGTTGTTGTTACCTTTTACGTTTCTGTGACAGATGATACCTACATTGACAGAGTACCAATTGATGAGAGCTAAATAAATGAATAAATATGTATAAGTTCAATCATTTATTTTGTTTTATTTACAAAGTATGTATTAATGGAATAAAATAAATGGCTTTATGCCAGTATTCTCGTGGATGTTGCATAAAATTGGCCAAAATTCATGTTTAGAACTTTTAAATATTGGTAATCCATCAAAATTAATATTTAATGAAATTTCGTCTGGAGCGTCATCCCAACTATTCAATATTATAATCACAGAATTGGCTATTCCGTTGTGCCAGTATTCGCCATCTTCGATTTATGTTCACATTTCGAGGAGTTGCTAAAATTGTCCTTGGTAATATTTGCGGGATCAAGTCGTTGATAATTGCTGCCAGATCTTTTAAAGAAACATGGTTAATACTCTTTTCTACAGCCCACGTTCTAATTTTTTCCCTAAACAATGAGTGCTTTACATCATCGCTATAGTTGCTGTCGTCATCATCTTCAGAACTCGATATTTTTTCTGAGTTATAATTGCCGGTGTTTAGAATTGAACAATTAACATTATCACCAAGGTTACTGGAAGAACTTGGACACACATAATTTGTTGAATGTGCAACATCTTCTGAGCTATTGCGACTAATATTTTGTACGGAACCATCCTGTATCAAACTATTTGTCACGCTTTGCGTTACTTCCCGACTTGAAGCTTTTATTTCTTCTGTCTTCATAATTCTTTGGTACTCTTTCAATATTTTTTTTCTAATGCCCCCTGTTCTAGCTTTCATTTTCCACGAATTATTCGAATTCATATTTTTATAAAGCAATAAAATATATACGTCAGATAATCGCCATAATCAACTAGACACTGACTGATTACAGTACCACATGTTACTTTTATTCAGATAAAGTCTGATTAAAGGTACTTATGTGATTCACTATAAAGTAGAAACCGTTAATTCGATACACTAGTGAGTCTCTAAGCAGCTGCGAGGCATCTAATAAATGTTTAAACAGCCGCTATGCAGACAATATCAATGGCAGTATAAAGGCTGATTAGCGGTAGACATATTTAGCAATAAGCTGTAATGTGGGCCACAAATCATCCATTATACAGCTATTAACGTCATTATAGTTCACACATGCCCCTTTAATAAGTCAGTGTAATAGGAGTTCACAAATACCTTCTAATACAGCATTTGGCGTAATTACCTCCGCTAAACAGCCCTTATTACAGTTAAAGCATTAGAAAGGGTTAAAAGCTGAATAGAATCGTCGAAAATATACCTTTAAAGCACTTTTAGCATATTAATGGTAGTTTTGTCGGTCTTAATCAGCCTTAATGCAGCTCTTAATAAGCTTAAGCTGTTTAAATATCACTGACAGCTATTATGCACCTGTAGGATCACCAGTGTACTCTTAAAAGAGTCTTAATACGCATAGAGTTTCAAGTAGATCTAAAAGTGAATAGTAATACAGCTATCTGTGCTACTGAGTCAAGACAGAAAATAATTTCGGGCTGAAAATGACACCTCTGCAAATATTCCATTTAAAATGAACCAGAATTTATGGACACAGTATTACTCAGAGTCTTCTATCTTATTACTGTAAACAAAATTATAAGAAAAACAAATATATTTACGTCTGTGTCTCCCTTTTCCTTAAGCCGGGCTGCCTGGACATTTTCGTCCGTACCGTGCGGTCACTGTAATTTAATCATTCAATTTCGGGGGAGTTCGGAGAAGCGGAAATTGCCGAGAGCACCCGAACGTTAGGTGACGTGGCGCTTTGCTAGTGGTGTAATTCAAAATTGGGGTGGCAGAATAAACGGCCATGTTTGATGACGTTTTTGGAGGAGTGGAAAATGTTTAAAAAGCGGAATATTTTGTCTTCGAACTTTCTTTCCTTCTTGTTTAATGTGGAGTTTTAATAGAATAAGAGTTCAACCTATATTGGTTGCCTCACTGTAGTGTACTATAGGAATGATGGGAATGCGACTACATACCGTTAATCTACTGATTACTTTCATTGCATTACTACATAGGTACATCCAACAGTCTACTTTCGTTACATGGTATTTATGAATACACACAATAAGTATACATTTTTTTATTAAACGTTAAGTATCCCAGAAGTGGGCAAAGATCTGTCCCATACTTCTTTAATGATCTTTGGAAAAGTATAATACCTACCCGATTTTATTCATACTTCCATAGTCATAAATAAATCCTATTTCTTTGAGTGGAAACCCTAATATCCATACTGAAAACCTGATCATTTGATTTCTTTACATTCGAGATCAAATATTTCAGAAGGATTTGTACGTAATATCTATTCCAAAGAAGGGTTCGTCTCTAAACAAAGTCTGGATCAAAGGTCTTCGATTTCTCCTAGCATAATATAAGTCTGTAGGAAAATCAAAGTCTATTGAGTAAATATAAGCCCAATAGATTGTGAGATTTTTGAACTTAGTTGTGGACGCTGTTCCAGTAAAATAAAACTTTGCCAATAAATTGGATTTAGAAAGATTCGATACGATTTAATTTATTACTTCACTTTTATATTGCTAATACAGATGTAGCACACTTCAATAACAAGATCAAACTGTAAAATTAATCTAAACAAAAAAATATCTTAGAGTCAATAGTTTCTGAGATAAGGGACCATGTCACCCTTTCATATAGTTTTGATGCAAATCGGCTGTGACGAATGGACAGACAAGAGGTCTGTTTGAAGAAAAAGCTTCGGTTTTTCATACGGAACTTTCGAACCCTAAAAATCCGGCGAAGTGCGAGTCGGACTCGCACATGAAGGGTTCCGAACCATCGTAGTTTTTTATTTGTTTTAGCGGCAACAGAAATACACATTCTGGGAAAATTTCAACTCTCTACCTAGAACGGTTCATGAGATATAGCCCGCTGACAGAGAGACGGACGGACGGACGCCACCGAAGGCTTATTAATAGGGTTCCGTTAGTTATCCTTTCGGTACGGAACCCTTACTAGCTGCGCTTAATACCACTAGAAATCAAAGTGTTCCAAATAGCTTTTAGAAAACGTTTTCAGTGCATTAATTCAGTTCCTAGCAAGCAAGTCTATCCATTATTGAAATGGCCAATTCAAAAATTTATGGGTACTGTTGAAAGCCAAAAAAAAGTCGCGAACGGTAAATCTCTTGAAGTCGTTAAACTTTTTATCCACTTTTGACTTTCTATTTTCTTTCCAACTTTCAGCATATTTCTGGGAACATCGGAATCAAGTTTGAATAAGTACCTGCAAATCATGTATTGACATTGAAATATTATTTTCGAAGTTTTTCAATAAATTCCTAATAATGATTACTGAGAATTGATGATAAAATGAATTCTAAGAAATTATAAAAGGGAATTCTGGTTCATTTGAAGGATTGTGAATTGTTGATTAAGGCTTTTATTTACATAAATAGGTGGCTACACAAGATGTTTCTGTATTTAATGATAAATCTGCAATACAAACATATCGGTGGGTATTTTTAGGGTTCCGTAGCCAAATTGCAAAAAACGGAACCCTTTTGGATTCGTTATATATGTCTGTCTGTCCGTCCATATGTCACAGCCACTTTTTTCCGAAACTATAAGAACTATGCTGTTGAAACTTGGTAAGTAGATGTATTCTGTGAACCGCATTAAGATTTTCACACAAAAAAAAAGAAAAAAAAAATTTTTGGGGGTTCCCCATACTAAGAACTGAAACTCAAATTTCTTTTTTTCATTAAATGAGTTTAATGAAAAAAAAATTTTTCAGGTTCAGTGTGGGGTATCTATGGATACTATGGATAGGTCTTCAAAAATTTTTGCTTAAAATATACACCTACAGGTTTGTACGGAACCCTCGATGCGCGAGTCCGACTCGCACTTGGACGGTTTGTTTTTTAAATCAGGGATAAAAACTTTTTACAAAAAAATACAACCGACTTCCAAAAACAAAAACACTACAAAGTAAAAAATAACTTTAATTTCGGAAGTCGGTGTTTTTGTTAGTTTCTTCGTATTTTGACACCGAGTTCCGAAATTTTCACTTTTCAGTGGTACCCCATACCTAACAACCTCCTTTTTGAAGTCGGTTAATAATTATACAGAAGAAAATTCGCAAAAGAAGCTCACTTTAAGAAGTATTTATTAGTTTTTAGACTAGATGCTGATAATCCAGGCTGCAGCATCAGGCCAGACTTATGTCAACATTGCATTGAACTTAAAATTTAGTCCTGTTTAAAATGAGCCCAAACACGACTATGGTGCTGTAATTTCAAGGTTTGTACTTTTTCTGATGCTCCTGGCTTCAGCATCAGGTCTCTATGTACTTCGGTGTTCCTCATTAACAGTACATTTATCCACACATCGAGCACTTTTCAATGACCCTAAACACGATATATCTGCTGTTAGTAGTCGAGGAGTTAGGTACTCTGCAGCATCAGGTCATGACTTGATGATCATGAGACCAAATGTGGCAAATGCCCTATCAAACATCAAAATAATTTACTAAAACAATCCTTGCCTGTTCGAGTAACTTCTTACCTACTGTTAAGGAGTTGTACCTTCCATCATCAGCCCAGCTACCTGAAATGGTGACAACCATATGCAAATACACAAGATACTTCATAATATATGCGAAAAATAATAAGTAAGCCTATAAAATTTGAGGTTTGCCCTCGATTTCTCTAAGATCCCATCATCATCATCATCATCACTTGGTGACAGTGGGACCACCTCAGAACTATCTACTATCGAACAAAAAAAGAATTTTGAAAATCCGTCGACAATTGACGGAGTATTCGATGAACAAACATAGAAAAAAAAACATACAAACATCCGAACATAGTACCTCCTCCTTTTTGTGAAGTCGGTAAAAATGGAAGCTCTCGCCTACCTAATTAATCAAATTAGTGTCATGTCATGCGTTGATCAAGCGGAAACGCAGCACAGACGTGACGAACAAGCTGCGCAAATGTGTCGTAAACGCTGGGCAAACGTGACGTTGTGCGACTTTAACGCAGCGTCAAAATAACGTAACGTTTCAATACCTACGCAACTCTGTCCTACACTAACGTAACGTCTACGCTGCGTTCACGAAACGTTAAAAACCACTGTCCTTTTAAATACCTGAAATTTTCTCATAGCTGTAATTACAGAAGGGGTACGGGAAAATTTACGAATGATAGGTAGGCAATTTCCACACTCCAGTCTAACTGCCATAATGAAATAAAATCGCAAAGATTTATGTAAAAATCCCTCCTGACAAAGAAAACTGGCAGATTCTTCATTTTAATTACATTCTGCGGCCATCACAAACATCAACACCAAATTGGATAGTAACATGATTATGTCAAAATTCGTTTAAACAAATAATTAGACCTTATGCGGGTGCTGAACTTTAAGCAAAAAAAAAACAAACTTACAGTTTAGGACTTAAGGTTTAATTTAGATTGTGTGTGTTGCCCTTAATTATTTCTTTGCCATTTTCAGTCGTAGGTGGTACAAGTTACGGTAGATTTTTGGTTCTATATTGGACTAATCATTTATTTTATGGTGTAATGAGGGTCTATAGGCAATTTGTGGGATAGGTTTAGTGAATTTAATTGGACATGTGTCGCTTCTTGTTTTGTGGACCATAAATCTTTATTATATTATTAATATTTTTGGGTCATAAAAATATTGGTTTGTAACGTTTGTCAATAATTGCTCTAGGGCATTCTCAGGGATCGATGTTACAAATATTTCATTTATTGAGGTTATAAGTTCGTATAACTTTAATTGATATGTGAAAGGCTCGTTAAAACTAAAATATATTGCTTTATTAAGCCTTTCTACCAGCAACAAGATAAAGCTATGATATTGTGTTCAACGATGAAGACCACGACCCACGGATGCCCCTCAAGTTGAAAGGCAAAATCTTCAAGACCGTGATAAGACCTGTCGTAATGTATGGATCAGAATGTTGGGCTGTGAAAAAGACGGATGAAACTAGATTGCATGTGGCGGAGATGAGAATGTTGAGATGGATGTATGGAGTAACAAGAATTGATAAAGTGAGTACTTAATGACTACATTAGAGGTAGTTTAAAAGTGGCGCCAGTGACGGAAAAGTTAATAAGGAATCGCTTGTCTTGGTATGGTCATGTGAAGAGGAGAGAGGAAACGCATTTAACTAAAAGAGTGATGAACATAAATGTGGATGGATGGAGAGGGAGAGGAAGGCCAAAGAAAAGATGGATGGATTGTGTAAGAAGCGATATGAAAGAAAAAGGAGTTAGTGAAAGTTTGACGGCTGATAGGGCAGACTGGAAAAATAAAACGTGTTGCGCCGACCCCAAGTAACATGGGATAAGGGCAGGAAGATGATGATGTGTTCGAAGTTGAAGCACGCTTGCCTGGAAGTAACCAAATCTGAACTAACACAGATCCTCCAGGTTGTAGCTATCAGGAAACAGTGACTCCGGTAAGAAGGCCTTTTAATTTTATCCTGATCTATTTTTATCTAAAAAAACTTTTTACAAAAAAATACAACCGAATTCCAAATATAAAAAAACACTTGAAAAAAAAAATTGTTAGTAAAAACAGTTTTTTATTACACTCACAGGCCACACCTAACAACACCACTGCAAAATCGTAGGAAAGCATAATACGCAATTTCGTTTACTTGGTTGACAAAAAAACCATCATCCAAGTAAACGAATCCCAGCTATTTCGATTTGGAAATCCAAACTTCCAAACCGGTTTTGATTAAATTTAAATGGAAACAATTTGACAAGTACATTATGTCTTTTCAGATAAAACAAGAATTTTTCAAATCGGTTCATAAATGACGGAGTTATGAGATTTGAGAACCTCCTCCTTTTTGGGAAGTCGGTTAAAAGCCATTGTTGTTCCTTTTCAGCAAAAAGCCAATTAAGTACTCTATTTGCTTTTCAAACAAAAGGGGCCTACCATTCTAGTTTTTTTATTTAAAATTATGTTAATTGTGAATTTATTTGAATATACTGCTTCTATAGTCGAGTGGTTTTGGCATTTGCCTTCTGACCCAGTGGTGGGTACGATTCCACGCGAAAGCATACTTTGTAAACTTGTTTTCCAGTTTGGCTAGGACATTGCAGGCTTCGGAAGGCACGTATGAGCCGGTGGTCCCGGCCGCCAAATGGTGGTCCTCAAATAAACCATGTCAGAGGCCCTTGAGGCGGTTTAGGGAGTCTGACACTAGGGTGTCGTTACACCTTACCTACATAACTTCAAAGCCGACATTGCTTGCAAAATCAATTGAAATCTTCAATCGAACCATCCAAAATGTAGAGGTTAAATCTCAACAGACAACACCCAACACACACAGGGTTGGCACACCCCCAGATCACGTCCAACAATGTTAGATTTAAATCCCGTCCTATTATAGATAACAATCGACCGCAAATATTGACTGTGGCAACACTGGCAACCCTAGTCGTCTTGATTCCGGGTTGTGTAGACTCAGCTTTATTTACAGGCTGGCTCTGTTTTGAGACACAATTGGAGTTGTTTGTCAACAAAATGTGGAAACAGATATATTATATCCTAATATATAAAATAGCTGATGCCGTGATTCTTCCATTACTGTTGACTGACGAGTGACGGACAGACAACGCACAGCCGAAACTATTGGTTGTAGAAAGCTAACATTTGGCATGTAGGTTCCTTGGGTAGGAAAGCACTAAGAGAGGATTTACCGAAAAAAACGAGATATGGATATACGAACTCGTGGGAAAAAGCTAGTTGGTAATATAATTTCACGCCTGTATTTCCCGCAGGGACAGACAGCGGTGGCTACATATCGGCAGTTATGTTTTTGAGTCTTATATGCTTTATTGTACACCAAAATACAAAAACGTAAAGAAAACCTAGTCTCAGTCTTATTTTTTCTTACAATTTATTAGCTCGCAATTAACCAAAATCTCACCTGAAGGAAAGCGAAAATGTGTAGCACGCTTGCCTAGAAGTAACCTATTCACTCTTGACTTAAAGTCCCAAGGTTGTATCTATCAGGAAACACATCCTTCGATAAGGAAGTTTTCTTTTTAAATGAACTTGGAATACTAATTCTAACAGAAAAATCATTTTTATTTTGCAAATAGGTTACATGTAACTCTTTTACACGTCAATATATTTTAGTCATATTATTCTAGATGAGGCCGATGTTTCAGCTCACCTCAGAACTTTGAGGAGCTATATCATCATATCAGTCCAAAGACCATCATATCAGTCGAAAAACAATCATATCAGTCGAAATACCATCATATCAGTCCAAAGACCATCGTATCAGTCCAAAGACCATCATATCAGTCAAAAGACCATCATATCAGTCCAAAGACCATCATATCAGTCAAAAGACCATCATATCACTCCAAAGACCATCATATCAGTCCAAAGACCATCATATCAGTCCAAAGACCATCATATCAGTCCAAATACGTCCAATGCTGGACATATGCCCCAAGCGTAGTCACAACGACTGGTCTTGTTCGTCTCGCATCCATCGGCTATTCGCGATCTTCACCAGGTCATCGCTACACCTTGTGGGAGGCCTTTCGACGTTGCATCCTCCGGTACGTGGTCGCCACTCCCGAACTTTTCAGTCCCGTCGACCATCTGTTCTGCGACCAATTTGCCCTGAACTGCCACTTTAGTTTGGCGATCCTTCGGGCTATGTCGATAACCTTTGTTCTCGTGCGGATATCAACATTCCTGATTCAAGGAAACTCCAAGCATTCTAACAGATAGAGCAGTGACCCACCTGTCCCATATTAAACCGGACTTTCCAACTGACTTAATACCATTGCATTAATCCCACAAGATTAGTAGGGGAAATGTTTATTTATTCCATTACGGGTTTACGGTTCCACGGAAAAGGTAAGCGTTATGGTACAGTGGTTTTTGAAAGTAGGTCACTGGTCCCTAATCCTTTTAGTGGTTTTTTCAAGGATCGATTATTTAAAATGGAGGAGCATAAAAGTGACCACCTACATATAGATCTTGCTTGTCTAGTTTATAGCACCAATTTGACTAATCCATACATTTTTGTACTGAACGATTGAATTTTTTTCGCGTTATCATTGTTGGTCCCATAGTAAAAGTTGTTAATAATAATGAGTACAATTACCCCTTAAGACTATTGCATATCTCATATCCATCATCTACCTAGCCTTTTCCCAAATAAAATGGAGTCGACTTCCAGTCAAACCGGATTCAGCTGAGTACCAGTATTTTACGTGGAGCGGCTCCCTACCAGACCTCCACAATTCATTAACTGGGTTACACGGTACTTCTTTGCAAGACGAGTGTCAGATTTACTGGCTTCTGACTATCTGTAATGATTTAAAATGGGACAAGCCCGCCACACATTCCCAACCACTGCAACTCCTGAAAGCCAGAATCAACAGTGGCGACCACCAGAAAAACGCCGAGTTAATGAAACCCGACGAGTCCCGGAGAAACGATTCAACTGTCTTGGATCCCGCAACGAAATTAATCAGAAGAGTACAGCGGAGGAGTAGGAAAAATAAATATAATTTCCACTTCCCTCCACATCAAGCAGGAGACAGATTAGAGCTAGGCCAATAGGCACCAAGGGACACATACAACTGGGTTAAGCCCAGTTGCCAAGCACCACGGATTATACAATATTAACATTTAAACTAATGGGTCCTAAATTGTGAGCTACTTTTGATTCCAGTAATAGGTATGGCAAAATCGCCTGAACGCACGGAAATTTGTTCTGGTTTCTACAAGGTCCGTATAGATTCTCTAATAGATCCGTATAGATCTGTAATGATTGCCAAAGATCTACAAATGACAGCCGGACCAACGGTTTAACGTGTTTTCCGAAGCACGGAGTAGTCTCGGTATGGTAAGATGTTCACCCATCCACAGACCAACCTCGGCAACTGTTGCTTGACCTTGAAAATCGTACCCTATAAATAAAATTTTGTAAATGATCTCAATCTTAATATGAAAAAGTAATCCGTTATTAATATCGTCTTTAAACCCCAGCTTTGATCCTGAGATGCTTTATGAAAATCTTATCTTAAAATTCAAATACAAATACGCTTCAGCGTAGAATCTAAATATTTATTCTAAATGTAATGCTTGTGTAGTTCAATACCTATCTCCACAAGTTGTCGCATTTTTTTTTCATATATAGATAGGTTTTACTATAAATTTCGATAAGGTCGAATAAAATAAAAAAGTGTTCGACAATAGACCATTCTATCATTCTATCGTGAGCTCAAATGAATGCAGCTGGGTGATCTCGCTAATGTACGGTGGGCGAACAAAACTTGCAAGCGCAATAATCTTTCATAGATATAATTGTATTTTTTCTTTTTGTGTACTTTTGATATGCGTCATATTGTCCGCAAATAAACTTTTTTCTTTCTTTCTTTTTTCTTTTCTTTCAATAGTCGATGAGCATTGACTGACGAACCAATAACGTGTAGCGTCAGAGCCGTCGTCGTCAAACCGTCCAATGGAGGCCGGTTATATAATATCACTAGCTGTCCCGCGCAACTTCGTCCGCGTCACATTTTTTATGAATGCTCCGCTCCTATTGGTCGTAGCGTGATGTTATAAACTATCCTATCTCTCAAGTTGGATCGAACTGCACATGGTGTGCGAATTTTATTATAATCGGTTAAGTGGTTTAGGAGTCCATTGAGGACAAACATTGTGACACGAGATTTATATATATTAAGATTATTTTTTTATAATACTTACATGCTTCCTCAATGAGATTCTCCTGCTGACTCTCAACGCAGTACTGAAGAAGTATGGTGAACAGCACGCCAGAGATCACGTGCGATCTCGAGAACGACATTGTGGACAACACTAGCTGTTTCTATCGATATGAAGCACTTTTGGGCACATCACTAGCACTTTGATTCACTGGTGAATTTGTCACTTTCGAGGATCCATCGGTTTCTGTAACAAAGGAAATGAAAGTGTTAGGCATTGTCAATTTTTCGGCGTTTTAAAAACAGGAATTATTTCCGTATGTTTAAGTAAATATTAAAATACTAGCTGACTGGGCGAACGTTGTTTAGCCATATTAAATAAAATATCCTTGCGACCTATTCTCATACCTACCGAATATACCTACACAAAAAATTCGATAACAAACATACGCGATTTTTAGGGTTCCGTAGCCAAATGGCAAAAAACAGAACCCTTATAGATTCGTCATGTCTGTCTGTCTGTCTGTCCGTCCGTATGTCACAGCCACTTTTCTCCGAAACTATAATAAGAATATGATAAAACTAAAAAAAAAATACCATGTAAACTACCAGCGAAAATTGTTTTGAACCAGATCTAGTAAGTAGTTTTTTTTAATACGTCATAAATCGTAAATCGCAACTTCTGCTGATAATATAATACCTACTGTTTTGTACGGTACCCTCAGTGCGCGAGTCCGACTCGCACTTGGCCGGTTTTTTTATATATTAGACAACCTCTCATCCTCAGCTTCGCTCGCATGAAAAAATGCTTTAATAGTATACCTAATATCCTAATTGAGGTAAAAAATGGTAAACTAGTGTGGTGTACTACCATTCCAGGGTTTCGTTGAGGCGTGATTAATAAACAAACATTCAAATTCATAAACACTCAAAAATGTAGAATTTTACTTCGTTAGAAGTCGATTTTAAACTACAGCCATTCCAACAAGATTTAGTATCTACATACAGTTCTCAAAATCCAAAAATAAACACGTCTGAACTCTCTCGAAGTCCTCACAAAGATCTATATCTGGCTGTCTACTGAAATAAGCATCTTGAGAGGAGGTCCCTCAGAATTCAGACTTGCTGAATGGCGACCTCAATAATCGATATCGAATCTCCGAATCTGTTTGCGTTTCGATTGTCCTTTTTTAGGGTGCCTGTCCATTGCGAGCGGTGCGGAGAAACGGAAAAATCTTAACTAATCATGTCAGTCAAAATGTTAGTGACTCACGTGGGACTCACTTGGTACGGAGATTTTATGCAATTTCATGTCTGCCTTGCTCGCTCGCAATGGACACACACCCTTACAAGCCATTATTTAGGCTCCGCGCAAACGGACCACCAACTACCGGTGGCTGACGACAAATAGTTCACATGATTTTTAACACGTTTTGCATGGAATAGACACGTGTAGCGTGACTCAGTGTCCGCGACATGCCACCGGTGGCGGCCACTCGTGACTCAGTGTCCGCGACATGCCACCGGTGGCGGCCACTCGTGACTCAGTGTCCGCGACATGCCACCGGTGGCGGCCACTCGTGACTCAGTGTCCACGACATGCCACCGGTGGCGGCCACTCGTGGCTCAGTGTCCGCGACATGTCACCAGTGGCGGCCACTTACCTAATTGATACATTAACGCAATCCATTGTGAGACTGTAGCAGCAGGAGAGTGTTACAAATTGTAGCGTCCACCGACCACAGTCACTTGTGGCAGCCACCGATCTTCGTTTGCGCGGATCAAAGCAAATGGCGTGCGACAGCCACCGGTGGCTGCGGCCGGTGGCCTGTTTGCGCGGAGCCTTAGTTTCGTAATTCGTTGAAACTTGTATGGTTCAAGTGTTTGTTTTTTGTAGGGATATTTTGTATTTATTTTTTACCGACTTCACAAAAAGGAGGAGGTACTATGTTCGGGTGATTGTATGTTTTTTTTTTTTTTTTTTTTTCGGACTAACGTTTAAGGAGTGAGCGGTAGTGAAACAACTATGTGGTAGACTGCTCTTGGATTTGGATTGACAGCTCACTCCACATTCACTTCACCTGAGTGTACACGGCTGCTCTCTATCTACGATGACCTGGTGAAGGTCGCGGGTAGCCGATGGATGCGAGACGCACAGGACTGATCGTTGTGGCGACGCTTGAGGGAGGCCTATGTCCAGCAGTGAAGGTCTTTCGGCTGATATGTTAATGATGATGATGACTGCTCTCTAACCCAACGGTCAACGTTGATACACCCAAAATGGCCGCCCCGAGTAAAACAACTGAACACCACAAAAGTCCACCATTTTTTCCCACAGCAGTAGCACAGTACAATTAACCGATTTCACATAAAAACGTCGGATTGATGCTTTAATAAGCGAATGCGAATGAGCGAATTAAACCGTCAGTCCGACTGATCGGATACCCAGTAATGACGACATATTCGATGCTTTATAGAACACAGAATCACTAAACTGGCCGTTAAAAAGATTAGCTTTTCAAAAAAATATAACTTATAAATTATAATAATATATGATATTTGTGATATTAATAAAAATACTAAAAACAGCCAAAGCACAATAAAATTCAGGAATTGGGGCTGAAAACATCACTTTTGATAAAAATAGAACCTCCCTTTTTTAAAGTCGGTGAAAAAGTGTATCAAGCCGTGAGTGACGTCACGCCATTTATCAACGCTTTTTACATGGAGCTACTGCCTATTTGACCTCCACAACTCAGAAATGGGGTGAACACCATACTCCTTGGCGAGACTGGTTTTACTTTCTTCAGACTACCCGTTACAACTGTCAATGATTTTCAAATGACGGCCGGGACCGACGGTTTAACGTGCTTTCTGAGGCAAAAGTCAAAAAAGTAAAGAGTCACTTATTCAAATTAGGCTGACTGCCAACACTTTTTGATCGTTTACAAAAAGACAGTCCCCCAAGAACGCCCCACTCGTCACCAATTATTTCAGCTGGGAAGAAGTGGTGAAACAAACTCTCCAGCAACACACTGAGGAGTGTAGGTGGTCTAATGAATGGTTAACCATCCAAGGACCGACCTTAACCTCTAAGATCGACGTCAGTTATTTTTGTTTCGCTACTCTGTGGAATGCTTATTGGCTGATTAAAAATTTACGCGGGCTTTGACAGCGGGCCGATTGGTTGTGTCGGGTTGATGCGAAGGTAAATAATTGTGTTTAATTAATAAATGGCTTTTGTTGCTGGAATTTAAAATGGCTCATTTGAATGGGGTTGATTGTGATATGTTGAAGGGGAGGGGTGTCTTTTAAAGGGTGCTTTGATGGGTGTCGCAGTTCTCATATTCATTTATTTTGTGTTTCACAATGTACCTCTACCTATATAGAAGACTAGCTTTAGCCCGGTGACTTCGTACGTGCACATCTCGGTTTTTCCGTATTCCTAGGATTTTCGGGAAATCCAGTGCCCCCCTACTCTCCCCAAGGAGCCTTCATGCCAAATTTTTGCTTTCTACGACCAGTAGTTTCGGCTCTGCGTTGTTTGTAAGTCACTCATTCAGTCAGTAACGGAACAATTTTATAGATATCAATGATAACTAAAAGCTTCAAGCTGAGCAACAATGGGCTTGTGTCCTGAAAAATCTAATTAGTCAGTCAGTTAAATTATCAAAAAATATTTGATCTGTCTTTTCTTTTGTTACGGGAACCAAAATTGACGAAGTTACGACGCTTTTAAAATTCTCAATACGTCACACCTTCGCATAAGTTTTAGTGAGTCGTGACGTCACGAGACCCCACTCCCGAGTTTTGATGCGTTTTATCTTTGTCAATATTCATTGATTTACAAAAACAAAAAAGTCGTGTCCATTATTTTTCAATTCTCTAATTGACGGACTAAATAGTTTTGCAATTTGTGGATGATGGAATCTAGCCTATTGCACACCCTGTTATGTAAGTATGTAAATGTATTTAAGTTTCTAAGAATTACGAATCTAGCTGACATTATATTATGTTAGCAGAATTGATTCTGGGTTTGTTACAGCTTTTCAATAGTATTTTTTTTGCTGTTATAAAATATGTAGTCATTCTTTTAAAAAAACTAAAAACTTTAATTTAAAAAAAAAATGGTAACACTAATAGGAGCATTACTTCAAAATAAAGGATTGGCTGTTTTTGAGGTTGACTGGTTCTCTACCACTACTTTGCCTTGTTGCATTAAGTTCGTTTACCTCTAAACAATTACTAAATAAGATAATATGGAGTAGTATCGTATTCAGTCTCAATAATTCGAGTGCTCAGCGATCGCGTGTCAGTTACGACAACTCAATAATTATCGATTGCACTCAAATTGCTGCACCATTTATTATGCACTGTTTCAACGAGTAGATTACTATTATCTGGACGTCTGGATGCAGTTTTGTTATAAATACAGGTCTAGTAAAGAAGGGGTTATTTTAAGCGCGGAATAAATGAGCTGAGAATATATTTTTAATTTACTTAATCTTTTTATAGATACAACGATGGGTGTAATACATTTTTGGTGTGTATCGGTCAATAAGGCGACACAAGTGTTTTTTTTTTTTAACTTAAATTGAAAAACCATCAAATAAAATAAAAAAAATCTTATAGCAAACCTCACTTTTCGCTAAAACGTGAAAAAAAAAACGAAATAATCTTCTGACCGAAACATAGGTATAATGAAATATAACATAAATTCTCAAGCCTTCTTTCTGATTTAATTGGTCATAATGCTAATAAATAAAATTATTTCGTTAATTATCACTGACTGACAGACACCGCATAGCCGAAACTAGAAGAGCGAAGAAGAAGAGAGAAAGAAGAAAGAAAGAAGAAGAAGATAGTCTTAGTCGTAGGAAGCTGATATTTGGCCAAATTTTCCAAAATTCCTATGGTAAGGGAAATAAACGGGATATGCACATACGAAGTCGCAGGCAAAAGCTAGGTAAGTACATAAAATCTAACCACATAGCAACACCATGTAAAAAACTAAGACCTCCATTCCTTCGACCATTTATTACTCTTAATCGATATCAGTATCGAATGCCACATTCTTAACCCGAGTACCGACAATGGCGCCAGTAACAACACCCGACCCGATTCTACTCGATCCCGACTCGATTGGAGTCGAATTGTAGTCGATTACGGGATCGATTTTATTTGCAATCGCTTTGCAGTCTATATGGTTGTTTGTCTTTTGTGCACAACGTTAAGTTTTACTTTGGTGATGAATCGTATAAAATGCTTGAGTGGATTTATTCTGCACTGAGTCCGCGACTAGTTTTCTGCCCGTGAAATCGCTCGTGTGGATAATACCAGATTTAAATTTTAATTTTTTTTTCATTAATAAGTGTTAACCAAAATTGTAAATTATAACGTGTTTTTATATTAACATAATCGCAGTTTAAAAAATAGATATAGGTATGTACTTACTACATTTAAAAAATTAACCATGAGTACAGAAAAAACCAACTTCAGCCATATATTTTAATGTCGAAAAATAACTGCAAAACGTCTCAGTTCAGTAAGTGCAAGTTGATGCAAGTATAATGCTGGCAGTTTCTAACAAGTACAAGTAGTACCCGTCAATAATATTCCTTAGGCAAACTCTCTTTCCCATCCAAATAACACCATTACAATAATCTAAAGCTACCCACAATCATCATTACCAAGAATCTCATTCCCTTAACACCAAAACATACTCCTTAATTAAAACTGCCCATAACATTAACGCTAGCACCGAGAACCAATACACAGAAAACAATAACAATAACATTACATAAATTGCACCAAATACTAACCCTTATCTACAGTAAGTAACACTTCGTTTGAGAAACCAGAAATGCGAATATTACCAAAATTCGAGGTAAACGGGCCACTTTTGCTTTTGTGGGTGGTCCGCGACAGCAACTTTTCTGAGTAATTCAGACATGCTAAAGGGGGAAATGGGCAGATGACATTGTTGCCATGGCGGGTTGAACTTGGATCAAGCTGGCGAAAGTACGTGGGGATAAAGAAAGGCCTATGCTGAGCAGTGGGCGAGATCGGGCTGTGGATGGAGCACTTAAAAAAAATGTTACATCTCACACACCTGTGTACCTGTAACCTGTGTTTATAAATAAATAATCTGAATCTGGATCTTAATCTGATGACAATGATGATGATTATGAAAGGGGAAAATCCGTGATGACCACTGATGTACGAAAAATGACCTAAGATGGTGGCCTATATGCTAAGTCTCTTCAAATACGTGAGACAAAACCTTGGAGCGTCTACTGCGTATTCGTAGCTGCAATAAGTAAGGCAGATATATATAACACTGAACAATTTAGAAATAGAAAGAGAGATAACTTTCGTTTTTACTATTAAAAATCCTAACTTCATTTTAAGACAAACCAAGTTTCATTAATTTTAGTTTGTATGAAATGCTGTGAAAAAATGCACTTAAACAACATTTCCTAGAAGTGAATGACAACACGAATTCTCACCCTTGTTCGCATGATCACATCTACATTTTTGTAGCTCAATTGTGGCTCTCTTGTGGTTCGTCTGCAGATTTCATCCCCCTTCGGCCAAAGACCTACGTGGTTGAAATACAAACGGTATTATAATAATATTAGGTTTCTAACTAGGATAGCTCATTTGCATGTAGTAAGCATCTGTGTTAGGTTCGATGCCAAACTGTTTAATGGACTGAACTTAGGTAGAGACAAAATAAAAAGAAATTGGATTTTTTGGGCCTCATTAAATAAAGGCTTCTTGTTGTTTAGGAAATTCAATCAACGTCTTATTCAGCGTTTTTTGTCTGTTTTAAATAAGCCCGAAACTCTTTCGATTGGAAGTTAAGATACTATAATATTTTATATTAAAATTTTTTTTAAGACTAATTTAAATATTTAAACTATTTTCAGCCCAGACGTTCTTGTAAAAACCACTTTAATATGCTTCGTCCCAGTAATTTCAAATTTATTGGTTGTTGCGCAAAATTGTTATACTAAATTCCCTGAGATCATGTTTACCAACCTATAATAAAAAGAGTTTCTTCCAAAGCGAACTGATTATTGTCAACGCAAATCCAATAGAATGTCAAGCAAATATTTAATATTCATCCAAACACAGCAATCACAAACACATACTAACTTTATCGTGACGAGGAGACATCCAAAATCGGCGAGCCATGAGCAAAAATGGGCCAAGCCATTGTGGACTTTGAGAGCAAATATGTCACCCAAATAGGGTCTATTGTCATTTGAACATTGATGAATAAGTCTAAAAGGAATGAAGTTGCGTGTAATGAAGATCTTTGTAGCAGTTTTGGATTTTTGAAGCCTGTTGTGGGGCAAAGGTTTGTGATATAAGGAGTTGTTAAGTGGACAGTTGGGCCAACGTTGGACATTATAAGTTGGCATTGTGTTCTATGAAAAGGATGGCAAATATTTGGTTAGGTATTAGGTTAACTATAAGGGTATTTTTTGCTGTAGACTGTGGTAGCATTGTGTGCCATAAGTTGACCTAGTTTTTAAAGGGATAACATTTTAAAAGTGATGTCACAAGACTTGGTATCAATTGGGGAGCCTTTCGTCTTCATCTACTTTGTGATATAATAAAAAACTTTTTACAAAAAAATACAACCGACTTCCAAAAAAAAAAAAACCCAAAATAACTTTAACTTCGGAACTCGGTGTTTTTGTTGGTTTGCTCGTATTTTGACACCGACTTCCGAAGTTAAAGTTATTTTGTGTTTTTTTTTTTGGAAGTCGGTTGTATTTTTTTGTAAAAAGTTTTTTATTTTTCACTTTTTAGTGGTACCCCACACCTAACAAGACCACTGCAAAATCGATACCATACGATTTTCGAAAGTTCCCCTCGACTTCTCTGGGATGCCATCATCAGATCCTGGTTTCCTTATCATGGGACCATTTGGGAAGTATACCTTTTCCAACAAAAAAATCATTTTTAAAATCGGTTGGCAAGCGACGGAGTTATGCCCGAACAAACATAAAAAAAAAAAAATACAAACATCCGAATTGAGAACCTCCTCCTTTTTGGGAAGTCGGTTAAAAAAATAATAGCATACCGGTATCTGGAAAAGTGTCCAAGCTACGCCTGCGGTCAGGGCTCCTGAGAGAGGAACCTCCTAAGTCCTGACTATGCGCGCCGTGTCCAGGATTATAGCCATTTTAATTTGTGATGGGTTTGCTCCTGATTCTAGTGTAGGTCAAAGATGTCAGAGACAAAGTCTACGATGAAGCGAGCCTAACATGATTAGGGTTGTAAGCATTCGGAAACACAAACGCAGGCAGAGAGTTCCACTAATATGCTGTGAGCATTATGAAAGACGCTTTGCAAGCGCTTAGTGCGAATTGGTGGAATTGCAACAAGGTAGGGATGGTTAGTTGCAGTGCGTCTGGATTTCCGATGGTAGAGTAGAAGGGGGCTAGTGGGATGTCGTGGAGTTCTTGGGCACACTCTCCGAAGTACAATCTGTAGAAGATCGACAAGCCTGCAACCTTGTGGCGATGAAGCAAGCTGTGTATCTTGGCATTCACCAGTTTTACGTCGCCAATAAGCCTCTTGGCTCTGCGTTTCACCGAGTCAAGCGCGGCAAGCTGATACTTAGCTGAGCCATCCCAAGTTTTCTGAATCAAACACTTGACCCAGCTGTAAGAGCTACCTGAGGTGCTGTTCGAGGGTCTTGCTTATTAGGCCATTGGCTGACACTATTATCGGTAAAATGCTCGTCGAGTCCACATTTCACATGTCGACTCTCGCGAGCCAAGTCACGATATTTTACTGTTTTCTAATTATTACGTACCAATAAACGTCTCCTCACAATAGGTCGCCACACATTGCAAATAATGGATACCGGACCACCAACCAACCACATTGTGGCTATTCATAGGATATATGATATAAAATGGGGGTTAAAGGCCCATAAAAGACCTAATCAAGCGTATTAAGAGCTATCTTCTAACAAATGTACGTGACTGGTTTTTTATAACTTTGATTATTATAGATTAAGTGCTTATCTAAGCTTTAATATATAATTATAACTAGCTGATGACCGCGGCTTCGCCCGCTTGACACAGGGAATATGCATTCGATTTTTTTATTTGCTAAAATAGGTTACATGTAACTCTATTACACGTCAATATTTTTTAGTCATATTATTCTAGATGGGGACGATGTTTCCTAGCTAACTACCCTGAGAAGAAACACCGAAACAAAAATACAATAAGAAATGCATTAAGAGAATGCATTGTTGCATTTTTATACATAACGGGGATTCTCTTGGCCCAAATCTCACCTGATGGAAAGTGATGATTAGGCCGAAGTCCGTACAATCTTGAATAATTAGAATTAAATTATTTTTTTAATATCTTCATCAGCGATAAAGTTATGAAGCTACAAAGATTACAATTAGAAAAAGAAGTCCGATATGAACTTTGACGTCAAAGTCCATGACGCCTATTCAGATGCCATATTAAAACAGCGTTTTCGCGAGGGGGACAGATATATTTGTTTAAAATAATTATATCTCGTTTGTTTTTCGACCAATCTTGATTCTATTTTCACTGTTAGTATTATATTTTTGTATATTTTTGATAAACTGTATAGATACTAAATGTTTTTTTCATGCTTATTCCCTATTATACACTAAAACCTTTATCGAAAGCGACTCTATCTATTGGAGCAGGAGTTTTTGAGTTTATCGCGAACAGACAGACAGACGCGGCGGAGGACGTAGTTTTATAATATTTAGTGATTGGCATACCAATGTGAAATTAGGTCGATTCTGTCGACATCTCACAGTGTACTTACACTTAAGTGGAGTGAACGACAAATGAGCTGTCATGCCATGTTATATGTAGGTATGGTTTGACAGCTCACTTGTCGTTCACTTCGCCTTAGTTTTCACTTGGACATGTTTACAGAATCGCACTGCAGATATTGCAAAATTAGGCTTCAATAGAAAGTACTCATTTAATCGCTGAGTTATTTTCTATCGGTTGCATTTCGGGGAATGTTCGTTGGAATTGCATAATTTAATCAATCCGCCAAGTGCAACGAATGAATGGTCTTGATCTACCGGCGATTCGCCACTGGTGCATAATGGAAAAACCACACAAAGCGTTTTGGGAATATTTTCACAATGCGTGTATCTGATTCCTGATAGCTACAACCAGGGGTTGAAATGTAAAGAGTGAGTAAGGATTACTTCTAAGCAAGCTTGCTTCATTGCCGCTACATATATTTTAAGTTCCTAGTTAAATATCTTGTACCTGTATTTAATTTTAGCCATAACCTAGTTTTAAGATAGCCGGTAATTACCTTTTGTAAGATTTTTACTATATATTATCTTTCTGTGACTATTTGTACACATGTGTTGTTAAAATATGAATAAATTGATTTGATTTGATTTGATTGCACTTCAGTTATGTGTTTATTTTATTCTATGTTTTTTATGTGTATGTTGTATTGGATGTTAATCTAGAAATAAACAAATTCATTCATTCAATCAAAGAAATAAAAAAAAAGAGAAGAAAGAAAAGAAAGAAATTCATTCATCAATCATTGCCAATTCTACTAATTTTCACATTCACATCGCAATTGCAATCTGTCAAAAATGTATAAAAATTATTTTTGATAGTTTGCGATTGACAAAAACTGAGATTGTGGTCAAAATAAGCCGCAATAGTAACTTAGAGAACACGTGATCAATGATATCAAAAAACCAGCCAAGTGCGAGTCAGACTTTTCCACGAAAAGCTCTGTGCCACAAACCGAAAAAGAAAACACGTTCAATTTTATTTAGTTTTCATTATTTGTTTTTTTTTTTTTTTTTTAATATTTATAGGCGTAGAGGAAAAGGTGGTAATGTGGCCCCCTACTTTGTTTTTGAGACCTAATGTCAAAAATACTACTCTTATAAATCAAGTAAGTACTTTACAGTGTTCCTTACCTATTCCTCTATGCATACCTGTCTGTAGAATAAATAAAATAACCACAGAATTATCAAAAATCGATTTGTTTTTAAAAATGACAAATTTGACCGTATGACATTAGGTGAGGGTTATTTGGCACCCGGGGGGCCATATTAAACATATTGAATTTTAATTAAACATTAACGGCAAAAATCACAAATATAATATTCGCCTTCAGGGCCTGCACAGGCTGTATGGGCCCATAAATTGCAACTCAAGCACTGAATCCACTCTTCTCCAGGCCTATCGCTAGAATAATTTGTTTCACAAAATATACAGCTCGTATCTATATTTTCAGTCATCCTATCTGGATCGACTTGCTCGTCATATTCAGAGTCAGATTCAATAATTGCGTCACTTTTAAAGATTCTTGAGAGTCCTTCACCAATCGTTTCAATGTGGATCTTGGTACAGAAAACGTTTTTACAGCCTTTTTATAGCCCATGACCTTTGTCCTTACAGCTTCGATTGCTTTCTTCATTTGATCAGGATCCCACGTTTTCCTTTTTTTCGAAGATGGAGAGAGCAGGCTGACTCGAGGCATCTAAAAACAAAATTTAAAAAATGCAAGACTGATACATCAATCAAACATTTTATATGGCCCCCGGGGATCATAATAGGAACACTGTGAGGGGGTCAAATTACAACTATTAAAGAATTTGTAAACATGCGAAAATACATATATTTATCTAAAGTTTTTGTATAATTACCTTTAAAATCCAGTAGAAAAACGTTTATCAAACACAATGTTCAAATCACCAGACGTAAAACTTAGTTTTTCCAGAAAAAAATAATAAAATGCAGAGCGGTTTCAAAAGTTTGACCGGTGCGTGTAGCGACTTGTTTAAATAACAAACGCACGTAACACCATCTCATGGATTTTGTTGGTTATATTCGATAGCTGTCAAAAGAGCTACGTATTTCACGCACAATATACTAGATGGCATTATTCTAAGTTAAAAATATTTAAGGGGGCCAAGATATCTGTAGGGGCCACATTACCACCTTTTCCTCTACGTTTGACCGCTATCTCACCTGATGTTAAGCGATGATGCGGTCTAAGGTGGAGCACGCTTGCCTAGAAGTAACCTATTCACTCTTGACTTAAAGACTCCCAGGTTGTAGCTATCAGGAAACACAGACTTAGGCAGGGAATTCCACTCCTTAGCTGTACGCACATGTTGTTGTGTTGTTAAAGCGACAATAGAAATACATGGGTACTGAAAATTTCAAATGCCTACCTATAACAGTTCTTGAGTTAAAGCCCGCTGACAGACGGACGGATAGCGTAGGCTTATAGTATTAGGGTTCCGTTGGTTACCCTTCGGGTACGGAACCCCTAACAAGTGCGAGTATATAATAGACTAGTTGACTCGCGCAATTTCGTCTGCGTCACATTTTCCATTAATACTCCTATTTGTCTTAGCGTGATGATGCCTATATATAGCCTATAGCCTTCCTCGATAAATGGGCTATCTAACACTGAAAGAATTTTTCAAATCGGACCAGTAGTTCCTGAGATTAGCGCGTTCAACCAAACAAACAAACAATCAACCAAACAAACAAACAAACTCTTCTGCTTTAGTATAATATTAGTATAGATTAGTATAGATATAATAGACGACCAGATAATTCGATATAATTCGATACGTTTTTTATTAGTGATCGATGATACTGGTATTCAGTTGCTAATGGATCCTTGGAAAAAGGCTAGGCAGATGATGATTTATCTATGGCAGAAATAACAAGCCTATCTTAACATAAGAATGAATATCAAACACGCCAATTAGTAAACCTTTCGAGTAAAGAATTTCCTATTTACTAAATGAGTGGAATACCAATTGACTTAGGAATGTATGAACTAGGCAGTAATTAGTACAAAGATACTAAAATTCTCTCGAAAATCCGTGAGTTACCTCATTCAAATTCTTTGTAAATACTGCAAGAGTTTGAGAGTATACATTATTTATTAATATACTCCTAATGAACACAGGTCTGATTTCATCGCCGCATTTTATTAAGAGGTTAAGATATAAGCGGTAGCGGAAATGATATGCGGTTGCCGACACAGTTACACAGACGTAACTGTGTGTAAGTACAAGAAACAAGTTGAAGAGTCGATCACCTATTTAACTAACAATAAGATTGTATTTATGTAATCTATTTCTGTATATTTGTTTGTATGTTTATGGTATTCTGTTTTTTTTTTATTAGTAGTTAATAACATGTTTAAGTTAAGTTAGTTTAGTCTATTTTTAGTTTCCTTCTTTGTTTCTACACACTGTGTCAAGTTTTTTTCCCACTCTCCTGTCGCAGGTCTGCTGGAAGAAATTTCATATGAAATAAGCAGTACCTTTGTGCGCCATTCTCTGTATACTTTTTCTTTTTTTAAGTATCTTGTGTGTACATAAATAAATTAATAAATAAGATATTCAATTTCGTGTAAACTTCCTAGGTTAACTAAAAAAACTTATAAGACAGGTTTTTTTTTATAAACAGTGTACAAAAAATTTGAAATTGTAACATAAAAACTCACAAAGTTACATGCTTGTTGTGCATGTCTCATTGTCTGTCCGCATAAACTTGGTCACCCTCATCCCCCGTGCGGTGCCAAAAGGAAAACACATATATTTTGTATCGGAAGTAATTTCAAGATAACATTTTCCATCACACTTGCAGGCGAAACGTACCTACTTTAATCGTAAATACAGAAAACGTGGGCAATCTAATTTTCTGCACCTTATGCCAACTACATAAAGCCCGAAATTTTCACCACGCACTGCCATGATTCGTTTTATTTTTGTGTAGGTACTCAATCTTATTAGAACGGAAACTTATACACGATTCGGTGAACGCGGAAGACGGAAAGCGGGCGCGAGTTGCACGTGCACATCCACCTCGAGTTGCCGGGCGACTAAAGTGTACGGGTGCGACTGCGAGGTGGTGCGCGCTTGCGCAGGTTACGCTAGGGGTTGCGCTTGCGTCGTCACTGTGACTTGCGTCAGGTCAAGGAAGTCATAGTAGTCGCGCGCGTATGATAACGACAGCTGATTTGCAATGCGTGTTAAACTTGTTATATTTTTAACTATTTTTAAGATGGGATTAATAGCTGCAATAATTTTATTATTGATTCTGTACGAATTTTTTTTTTCAGGTTTTGTACTTAGACTAATATTAAGTTTATTTAAAGTTTTGTTTTGACTGTCCAGAATTGAACTCGTAGTTCTATAAAATTGGCAAATGACGATTTAAAGTTTTGGAAGTGGAATACGGTATTTCTTTATTAACCGACTTTCCAAAAAGGAGGAGGTTCTCAATTCGGATGTTTGTATTTTTTTACTTTAAGCTGCGAATTCATAGATCATGAAATCATGATCATCGTTTAAAGTTAATTTTTAACGGACTCTCAAGTATATTATTCGGCACTTAGCCCGACCATAAAAACTCTGTTTGATTGTACTGGAAAATCTCTCTTAACTTGAACCAAGCTTTAAACAATGATTAGTTTTCCTGTCCGCAAGCTTTATTTGTTTTTCTAATAACACTTTGAATTAATATCTTTAGCCTACGCCATAACTTTCACGTTTTTCATATTATTTATACATAGTTTCAATTAATATCGTCGAGTGCCTTAACTTATACAGGCACCGTAGGCTATGAATTTTTTTTTTACATTTTTATTTCGTGTTTAATGGAAAGTTTTATAATTTGAAAAAAAGTTGCGCAAGAGTTAACCTAACCTAAAACCTGCATATTTTAAAGGGAAGGTAGTCTTTGGCAGGTACATTATAATTGTTACTACTTATAGGATGAATAAAGTAAAAAAAAACACTACTTATAAGCCTGTCATTCGTAGTTTGGTCTCGTCATTATTATTGTAAGTTCTCTTAAATTAGTAAAATACTATAAAACATCATATTTTTTAGTTTATTATTTTAGCATATATATATGTATTTTATTAGTATATAAGATGTTATTATATTATTTGTGTAATGCATTGTATTGAAAAGATTCAATTTAAATGTTTTTGTTTTTTAATTATTTGTTGTTGTACACCTACCACAATCTAGTCTTTTTAACCCAAAGGTAGAGAATGCATTGTTGCATTAAGTCCGCTCATGTAACACTATAGTGCATAAAGTTAAAATAAATAAAGTAGGGTACGATAGGACCCTATCGGTGGTACTGACCATGAAGAACACCAGTCTTCAAAATGTCATGTGTCTCGGGGTGCTTCACAACTGCGTCATCATTTTCAATGGTGACTTTCTGTATCTGATGTATGTATAGTAAAAAAACAGTAGCACAAAATACAGACTTTTTTTATCCGATAAATCCGACTACAAAAAAGTATTAAAAAGTTCTAAATAAACTCTTCAAGCAGTTTCATGCAGTTGGTGGCATTTATTTTATTTCAATCACCGCATCATCATTTGCCTAGCCTTTTCTCAATTATATTGGGGTCGGCTTTTATTCAAACCAGATTCAGCTGAATACCAGTATTTTACGTGGAGCGGCTGGCTACCAGACCTCCACAACCCATTAACTGGGTATCACGGTACTCGTTGGCAAGACTGGTGTCAGAAGTTCTGGTCTCTTACTATCCGTAACGACTGCCAAAGATCTCCAAATGACAGCCGGAACCAACAGCTTAACTTGCTTTCTGAGGCACGGAGGAAACCAACCACATCAGACTGCTATAAAGGTGTTTTTGAAAAAACTTATTAGAAGTGTTAAGGGGTCGTGTTTTTTTTTTTCAAATAAATATTTTTTTTATTTTTGCTATTGTTTCTTGACTATATACGAGATACAGAACGTGACCCTGAAATATGACCAACCATTTTGGAAACATAATAAGTTATTATTTATTTGTGAGGGACATAAAAAAATAGCAACAAGCTTGATTGCTATAGAGCTTGGAATATCGTAGACCTAGGGACCTGACAATAATTTGGAATTGATATCTCCACGCATTCCTGAGAAAAAGGGCCCTGACAGACTGACAACGAAGTATCAGACTTCCATTTTGATACTTTGGACCTCCAAAGAACCCCAAAATAACTGTAAGGAAGAGAATTAGTAGATATAAAACATTAAAAGGTGAAAAACTGAACTGTTGAAGGAATATTTGTTTGTACTAAAAAGGTGGTAAAAATAAAAAGAAAATGTAACGAAGATAGATGTTAGATATTTGTCACGGTCCATTATTTGGGCATCAATGTGCCCAGGCGGGTGGAAACGCCTAGATAGACGTAAAAACAATAATGATAAGACTTTGATATCTATGATAGATTACTTTGACGCTAAAACGAGCATCAGAGAAAGATAATAGACTTGTCATCAACTGGATAGAATAAAAAAATGTCAGCCTTTATGACAGCTGACAGAAAAGTATTTTTTTATTTGTTTCGAAAATTATAAATGATAAACTGATCTGTAAAATAATTCTTCACAACAATATGCTATAAAACATGTTAGCTTGTTCATTCGGTTTTGCTCCCGTGATCTAAGTTGCTTAAAAACCGTGCAATAGTTCCAACACACTTGGTAAAAGGCATTGGAATCTTTGTTGAAATATATTCAAGCTTTTACAAACACAGATAGACTATTTAACCTCGAAATATTTTTATTGTTATAGATTAGATAAATTTTAATGTTTCTTTTTAAAAACTTCAAGGTAAAATAGACTGCCTCAAGTTGTTAGTAAACTTTTAATTTTAACGTATTGGGTACGTCAAATTATCCGCGTAACCTATCAAACTATAAGGTACGTCCCCCATTCCGCAAAACTGTATCCGGATCCGACTCCCCCATTCCCAGAATGTGCAGGCTTCTTAATAATTGCGTTGAATTATTTGATATTTATTCCACATCGCTTTAAAAATTCAAGCGCCAAGTCCATCAAAACTAACCTTTTTTCCTTGTCATTTTTGTATTTACTGTGTTACTGTTGTTGTAACTAAGTGTAATTTATGCATTATTATCGTAATTTTATTGGCGACATAATTTTGTTTTGGCATTCTGTGTGTGTCGCATCATATAGTACACTACGCGTGTATTATATTACTTGTGCTACTAGTAAAACAGTGTAATACTTGTAGATAAAAAAAAAATTAAGATTTATGAACATCAACATTTATAAAATAAATACCTACCTAACTAAACATCTAACTTGAAAATAATATCAAACTCTTCACGAGATTAACATAAAACAAGTGACACAGATGGTACTCGTAACTTCATCAAAAGTCAGTTTAAAATCCAGAAAATAAAACTAGTTTTAAAATCCAACTCAACCGAAAAGCGGCATTAAATCCTCAAAGGATTCCTCCGTGCTAAATAGGTACAACACTAATAAGATTAAAACGACATTCTATTAGCAAAATCGGCTCAAAATTATTGGATAAATGGCAAAGACGGCTCGATTTAGCACAGTCACGCCCTATTAACTGACAAAAGAAACATTTTTGAATAAAGAATGAAGACTTTTTAAATTTAGAACAGCCAACAAAATGGCGGACGTGCATAATCCCGCGTTTACGCCATTTTGATGTTACTGACATGCCGCGAAACAGATTATGTGCGGTAGGATAACTTTGATGGTGTTTTTTATTTATGGGAAATGTAGCGTTGCGAAAAAAGCTTTGTATGTGATTTATTCTGCAAGCATATTTAACTTCGTCCGTGGTTGATGTCTGAAAGTTATTCTTATTTAAAACTTTTGCATTTGCTTCCGCTTTATGCCTTCTCTAATAGTCTTTATTTAATTAAAACTGTGGTTTGAATGTGTCTCATAATAACCGAGACTGAGCAAGAAAACAAAGAAACTTCTTATCGGGTCGAAAGTTTATCAGACAACATTATTTGGGCCAAGTAGTTGGCCATTTTTATTGCTTTGATGGAGGCGTTGTATAAGACATTTAGGCAGCAGCTTTGTCCCATTTGCTGGAGTGTCCCAAATGTCCGTACAAAGAAAGTTAGAGACAAGATGTAGCGATTTTTTTTCTAGAACATTTGGCGGAGTCAGCCATACTGGCTATATTAACAAACGACTAAGCTGGTACTTTTTAACCGACTTCAAAAAAGAAGGAGGTTCCCAATTCGATAGCAAATTGTAATATGTTTACTTGGATGACGGCTTTTTGTCATTCAAGTAAACGAAATTGCGTATGTTGCTTTCCTGTGATTTTCCAGTGGTGTTGTTAGGTGTGGACTGACTAAGAAGACAAAAATAAAAAACTTCGGTGTCAATATATGAAGAAACTACCAAAAACCGACTTCCAATTTTTTTTTTTTTACTTTGTATTGTTCGTAAAAATGCTTTTTCTTATGAGTAAAAAAATTATGCATAAAGCTCTCACGCCCTTGACTGTCGTAACTTTGGATGTTTTGAACATAGGATTAGAAAATTAAATCTTTTTTGCTAGTTTCTTCATGAAAGAAAAAAAAATCTTCGCCGAATTTCTCAATGTTACTCAATCGGCATGTAAACAAAAATCTAAGGTATTTAGCTACATAGCTCTTCGTTAAAATACCGACGCGCATAATCCGCGCTTATGCCATTCTGATACCACAGACAATCCGGAGTGCTGAACAAATTACTGCGGTAGGCTAACTTTGTGTAACATTTATCTATCTTTGTTTTATGTCAAAGATCGGTTTTCGTGTTATTTTAAGTTTCTAGGTTTAAACTATAATTTTAATTTATCTTTTATTCTTTCGTATTGGTGCGATCTGTTTCAGAATTTATTATGCCTTTCTGAAATAATACCCATTAGCGACATGGTTAGGGCTGACTGTCCAAGTTTCTAATTTTTATCAATAAATTTATCACTATACATATTATAAAACAAAGTCCTCCGCCGTTTCTGTCTGTCTGTTCGCGTTAAACTCCTAAACAACTGCACTGATTTCATACTGTTTTTGCCAATGGATAGAGTGGTTCTCGAGGAAGGTTTTAGTATAAAATTTGTCAAGTAGGCGAAGCTGCGGGCATCAGCTAGTCAAAAATTATTTTGTCGCGTCACTTTTTTCTATGACGTTTCATGACATCATGGACGCTACATATGTTAACCAATTCGAATGGTAGTTCTGGCATTCTCTGTCTAATGACACAAGGAATTATGTCCGGAATTCTGTTAATTCTTGTGCTGAATGGGATTCATATTTTTTTGTGGTGAAAATTCACGAGAGCGAGACCTTTTTGATTATATTATATGCGAACGAGCTGATTTAGGGGCCCCGCTTACGTTTTCGGTTATAAAGATGGCGTTTTTACACTTTTTTACGTTTGTGGACGGTATTAAAGTTGTTTTTTTAGGAGATTTCGGTGTTTTGCCAGTTTATGAGGTCGTCGAGTTGTTGTTTGTGGGTATGCAGGATTTAAAGGCATCCGTGTTACCTACGTTTGAAGATATGTGGCTATTTATTTTGATTAGTTTTTAACCGATTTCCAAAAAAGGAGGTTCTTAATTCGGTGTGTATTTTTTTTTTGTAACCTATGGTGAATGTAATACCTGTTTTCCAGAAGATAAGTAAGCAGTGATTTTCTCAAGTTTCATACAGTGCTGGTTTGAATTTAAAACCCAAAAGTCCACAAAAGTCCTGATGTATTTACCAGCCGGTGGATTCTGTGGACCTGTCGAAGTGAATGCCTGGGTGAAATGAGCTGACAATCCATATAATCAAGATGGAATGCTGTATTTTTTTGTAAAAAGTTTTTATTTTTCACTTTTTAGTGGTACCCCACACCTAACAACACCACTGCAAAATCGCAGAAAAGCAAAATTCGATTACTTGGATGACATAAAACCATCATCCAAGTAGGTAGACGAAATCCAGCTATTTCGATTTAAAATCCAAAGTTCGTAAACGATTTTGATAAAATTTAAATGGGATCAATCTGCAAGTACCTATATACTTTCAGATAAATTAAGAATTTTTCAAATCGGTTCATAATTGTCGGAGTTATGAGGTAACAAACATTAAAAAAAAATACAGTCGAATTGAGAAGCTCCTGTTTGGGAAATCGGTTGAAAAGCAGAAACTCACTGACTGATAGACAAACGCACAGCCGAAACGACTGGTCGTAGAAAGCTGGAATTTGGCATGTAGCTTCCTTATATTCCCTAGGGGTGCACTAAGAGAATTTCTCGAAATTCCTGCGTAAACTGGAAAAGCACGGGACATGCGCGAACGAAGTCGCGGGCGAAATCTAGTAAGAGATACAACAACAAGAGAGTTTATCGTTTGGTAGATAGTTGGAGCTTTCCAGACAAAGTTAGCAACACGCCTCAACTAGATACTATGCTAGGTCACTGACTTACGAACTAACCAACCAGAACATAAGTTAAATTTATTCGCCGACCTTTACCCCAAAAGTACCCAGCCAACCCAATAACTCCTAATGCCAACAAACACAGCTAGGCCTGGATAAAGTAAATACTCTGTTCTTTTGAATTATTACCAGTTAAATTCAAACAAATTACCAGGGAAAGTTATTTTATTTTAATTGCTTTTTCACGCGTCGTGGAACCCGACCACGGCCATTTTGAATTGTGGGTATAAGGCCGTGGCCTGGACTATCGCGGTTTCAGGCCTCAAAATGGATCGGCATGTTTTATGGTCTTTGAATGGTGAGTAAAATATTGCTGGTAAATTAAATAAGTGGTATATAGGTGTGTATACTGATGTTACATTAGGTATCGTGAGGCCTTTCGCGATGTAAAAGGATCGTTTTAAATCACCACTACATTTATTATTTAACAAAGTCCTCCGCCACGTCTGTCTGTCTGCGATAAACTCAAAAACTACTGCACCGATTTTCATGCTGTTTTCTCCAGTGGTTCTTGAGGAAGGTTTTAGTAAATGATAAATGATATTTATTTTGTAAGTAGATGTTTAAAAACACTTTTATACAATCAATTCAATCAATCTTTTTTGGTCATTTTAGACTAGATGAGGCTGAGTATATTACACATATACAAGCGGGCGAAGCCGCGTTCATCAGTTAATAAAAGTATAAAATTAATTTGTATATTAAGATTTAAACAGCACCTAAATTGTATAATTAATAAAATAGTGAAAAAAGTATGAACACAATACTGTCTGGAAACCTTAAATTATTGAAAATCTAAAGTAGGTTTTAATCGGGATTGTAGCACAAGATATTTGTAAAAGGTAACTCGGAATGGCTGCGTTTAATCGCGCAACACGATAAGAACATGATCTGCAAGATAGCTGTTCAAAGTTTAATAAGATATGAATAATATCAGAAGCTATGCTGAAAATTAATGAAAACATACAAATCATACAAGATTATTTGAGTGTGTTAGTATTAAATTGTAGGTGTTGAAATGCTTAAGCCAGAAACGAGTGTGAAATCCAGGAATTCTGCAGGAAATATAGTAATTTAGTTAGAAGTAACTGCGGGGTAATGTTTACTAACAAGAACTACAATTTTGTCTATAAAGCTGTGGTCTGTACCTATATTCGCGGTTTATCTAGGCCTCAAAATGGAGCCGATTGGATGGATATATAGTGTGAACTCGGCAATATGGTTGTTGTATAACTTTTAGACTATCGAGGACATAGATTAGGTAGGTCACAAAATATACCAGTTTAGATGGGATCTCTGCCAGATTTTTGCCAGATCTCTTTCTGGTCGTGACAGATGGCATCCCATCGGGGAGTATGAAAGTGGTAGAAGAGGGAGTGCACCTGTGTTTGCGCACACACTTATGCACTGTAAACATTTCTCACGCCGATGGCTGGTGCCCTTTGAGGTAGGCCGCCCATGGTTTTAATCGATCAGGAGGACTACTAAATGGTTTTGTTAGACATTTCTAAGGTTAGTTACCTGTCAACGACTGTAAGGCAGTATCGGGATAAACTTGTATTGTCTTACTATTGTTCTTTTATTATGAGGACGCTGACAGATTACGGTTTCATGTATTTTATTTTTAATTGAGGAATGGGCTTGCCACAATCACGCCTGATGGAAAGCGATGGATAAGATCTATGAAGGAGCGAGCTTGTCCAGAAAATACCTGATCACTCTTGCTTTGAAGGCAGACGGGTCATATGTGGACGGAAACACAGAAAATTGGCAGAGAGTTCCACAATTTGGCTGTGAGCATTATAAATGTGGAGGAGAAGCGCTGGCACGAGACGAGATATCGACCAAGTAAGGATGGTAACCTACTGTACGTATGGTATTCCGGTAGAAAAAAGGCGATGGTGAGATCAGGTCGTGGAGTTCCTGCGCACACTCATCAAAGTACAATCTGAAGAAGACCGACAGGCAGGCAACACTTCGCCGATGAGCTCGGCTGTGAAGCTGAGCCATCAACTCCTGGTCACCTGTAAGCCCTTTTGCTCTGCGTTCCACCGAATCCAATGCAGCAAGCTGGTATTTTGCCGAGTCATCCCATAAGTGGCTGCAATACTCTATACAGGAACGGACTTGTGCTTTGTATAGACTTACAAGCTGTCCAGATATGAAGGAATAGGATCAGGATGCTCAGCTTCTTGGCTGCAGTCTGTGTTTTTGATTCAATGGTTGATCCGAAGTTAAGATTAGAAATCAACTTATTTTGATGGTGACGTTTTGAGGTCTACTAAAGGAATGATCTTGTTTCGGCTGAAATGATGCTGATGTTTTATTTCATGAGTTGTTTGAAGATCGTGGTCAACTGCAGTCAAGGTCATTATTTAAATAAAATATCAAAATCTCCTAGTTATAATCGACAATAATTTCGTTAGTATCTTCAAATTAAAGATGATTGGAATGTTTCATCTTCTACATATTTGGCTTCAAAATATTGAGACCTTTTTTACGCTTGGTATACAATGTTTCTATAACATGGCGAGATTCAGTCTCATTTAGAGCCTGTTAAAGGTCATTTCGATTAATTTAAAACCACAAAACTAACATATTTCATGGACCGTCTTAAAAACGTGTTAATTATACGAAATTTCAGTATCAAGATCTAAAATGTAATTAATGTTTAACAGTAACTCAACAACGACTAAATGGAATGCTTTCATTTAGAAATAGTAGTTCATTTGATTTTCGTTTAGAAGTAGATTTCATTTGGCAATATTTACTTAAATGCTTCGTATTGGAATTTAGATTGAAATTGCGGTTTTGATACTGCTAGTATTAATTTAAAATTATAATAGTTTTGTGGTTTCAGGCAAACACGAATTATGTGACAATTATAGTAAATAGTTCACCATTCTAGAAAATTATAACTAACTTTTTGCAATACGATTAGAAAGGACTTAAGTTAGATCTCCTAAGTAACATCATTTTTGGAATTTAGTAATTCGATTCAGATTTACATATACACTATATTTAATACTATCTGATGCCCGCGACTTCGCCCGCTAGACAAGTTATATACTAAAACCTTCCCCGAGAACCACACACATCCTTTCTATCACAGTAATTATTTAAATGTGTTTTAAAACTGTTAAACTAGAGTAAGTTAAACACTTGTGTGATTGTCACTTTTTCACGTCTTAACCTCAGAACGGATTTAGGTGAAACTTGATACGAGGATAGACCATAATATCCTGGAATATAATGTGGGAACTTTTATCTCGATAGTTTTTTACCATGTAAAAGTTAGCTCCAGAAAGCCATTCCCGATGATGACAATTCAAGTAACCAAAAAAAAACACAAAATTAACTATCCCACTTAATAACACCCTCAACTTCAAGACATCTCTCTCCAACTTTAAATTAAGTTATCATAAATAACAACCACTTATTTATGGTACCATCACCGCTACAATATTCTATAGAAACTTCCAATAAAAAGATTATACCACCCATGTACAAAAGAGGTATTAAACCAATTTATAGGTTGGATTATAAAAGTCACAAATGTAGGCACTATTAAATCAAATTTTGTGGTTTTGTAATAAAATGTTATGTCTGTTTGACCTAAATGAGTACTTAAAAGTTCTCGAAAATGTTTGTGAATCATTAGGAAGGCATTGCCATCTCCAAGAAACCAGAGGTAGCGTTGTGAAGGTGATTGTCGAGGTGTATTTATTTATTTACTAGCTGAAGGCCGCGACTTTGCCCGCTTGCCAAATTATATGTAGGCACGTATACTAAAACCTTTTTTATTTCATTTTTTATTTGAGATGGGTTTGCTCTAGACTTTAGTCTTGGTCAGAAATGACAGAGACAAAGTCTACGATGGAGCGAACATACCCAGAAGGAGCCTGTTCACTCTAACTTTGAAGAGATTAGGGTTGTAAGCGTTCGGAAACACAGACGCAGGCAGAGACTTCCACTCCTTTGCTGTGGGCATTATAAAAGACGTTTGGAAACGCTTAGTGCGAATTCGTGGAATAGCAACAAGATAGGGATGGTAGGTTGCAGTGCGTCTGGATGTCCGATGGTAGAAGGGGGCCGGTGGAATGAGGTCGTGAAGTTCTTGGGCACACTCACCGAAGTACAATCTGTAGAAGACCTACAAGCAGGCAACCTTGCGGCGATGAGCCAAGCTGTGAAGCTTGGCATCCACCAGTTTTTCGTCACCGATGAGCCTCCTAGCTCTGCGTTCCACCGAGTCAAGCGCAGCAAGCTGCTAATTAGCTGAGACATCCCAAAGGTGGCTGCAATACTCCATGCAGATACGACATGTACCTCTCTGAAACCGTACTGTCATCTGCGTACCCAATAAGACCAGGCTGAAGTAGGTCATTGATGTGCAGCAGGAAGAGTTACAGAGATAACAGACCCCTGAGAAACTCCGGCATCGATTGCCATGAGGTCAGAGGAGCAACCGTCAACAACGACTCTTCACTCTCTTTCCTCGAGAACCATTATATCCATTGGTGAAAACATCATGAAAATCGGTGCAGTAGATTTTGAGTTTATCGCGAACAGACACAGACAGACGCGGCGGAAGACTTTGTTTTATAAAATGTAGTGATATAAATCGTACACCTAAGACTATCTACAGTACTGTATTTTCTTTCTCTTTTAAATCCATCCAAAGGTTGTCTTGAAATGATCGCTTTTAGCGATAAGGCCGCCCTTTGTGTCACCCTATGTAATGTTTTCTTCATCTATCTTTTCTGTAACTTATATGGTGTACATCAGCGTTTCCTAAACTGTTGGTCGAGACCCACTGGTGGATTGCGACGGAATATTAGATGGGCCCTGACCTGCGAAGTCGATACTGTAATACTGACCAAATATATGGAAAAAATACATAATTTTCATTGAAATAGCAGTCCTTGTAAACGAATAAGTTCCCTCATTCGTAAAAGTTTTTTCTTCATAACGGACAAGAGGTGAGTCCCGAATTTGGTATTGTTTGTTAATAGGTGGGTTGTGGTCCACTCAACTTTGGGAACCACTGGTGTACATAATAAAGAGAATTATATTCGATTCTATTGACAAAACATCAAAAGTTGAATTGACAACGCTGTCGAAATGACAAGTGATAAATTGTTATAAGAAGTTATCAAGTGGTTGATAACCTCGATGATGAGACAAGAAACATTTCGACAAGACAAGACCGGACCAGTGCGACTCGGACTCGTCCACCGAGGGTTCCGTAAAGATTTTATTTTTATGATTAGTTACAAATTTCGTTATAGTTTTCATTCATTCGATTTTTCCCTTTATTTGTAGTATAAAACGGTATTACTTGCCAAATTTCATAATTCTAGGACAACGGAAAATCTTTCAATTAAAATTTAAATTTAAACAAAAATTCAATTGATTACTTTGAGAGTGTCGAAAAATATGCGTTTTTTGCGGCGTGAACGGCCGTATTCTTTTTTTTTAGTTCACTTAGAAGTTTGATTTTTTTACAGCTTTAAGGAACTGTAAACCTGAGTATGCAATTTTAATTTCAACTCGATACCTCCACGCGCTTTCGAGATAAAGTGTCTTTACAAACAGACGGACGGACAACAATGTGATCCTATGGCATCCCAAAACAAGGCACTTTCTTAATGGATAAATATTACAATTACATACTTCAACATTTGTTATTTATGCCAATTCCAAATATGGCTCACTCCATTCACATGAAGTATTACCTACTCACCAAGTAATACTCCAAAACAAAACGACCAATATATGCTTCATACAACCTTTTAGTATAATTACCAGTACCGCTAAATGTTCTCATAATTTTCTAGTAAGCCTGCATTGTTGATTTCGCCACAGTAATTAACATTTCCATTGGAAATCCGCTACAATTTATATAATGACGGCTAATGCCCCAAGCTCTGCGTCATCGTTTATTGGTAGCATAAATGTGATGTCAAATACAGGAATAATGCGTTTGTATGTCGCTTTGAATGAATGCAAATGAATTTAGACATTTATATTCGCAACTTTATAATAAAACTTGTCAAGTGCGAGTCGTACTCACGTGCAAAGGTTTCCGAACGAAGCGATATTTTTTAAATTTTATTTTTACATGGATTATTTTATATGTTCAATTTACTTATAGCTATAATTATATATATATATATAACTTTATATAACTAACTTTAATTATAGGCTCAAGTTTCGGAAATAAAGGGAAAATGGTCATTTTTAGGGTTCCGTACCCAATGGGTAAACAACGGAACCCTATTACTAAGCCTCAGATCTCCGTCCGTCCGTCCGTCCGTTTGTCTGTCAGCGGACTGTATTTTAAGAACCGTAATAGCCAGACAGTTCAAGTATTCACAGATTGTGTATTTCTATTGCCACTATACAACGAATAAAAAAATTAAGGTTTATGGTACGGAACCCTTCGTGTGTGAGTCCGACTCGCCCGGTTTTAGCATCTAATTTGTTGAATAATATAAATTTAATTATTAAAACCCTCACAATATTTCCTTTCATTTGATATATCACACGGTTACAGTACGATTTTTTTTTTCTAATTTGTCTCCCTAATACTCAATACTTAGGTATCTATAGTTGTTGCTCGCCGTCCGTCCGTCTTCTGATGACAGGCCGTGTCGACGGCGCGTTCGTGTTCCACGCGCGCCTCAAAGAGAGTCAGCACCAGAGGGGCCCGAAAGGGCACATGAAGGAACATGGATGGGTTTTAGTCAGTAGAAGTCTGACACTCCCTCCCGCTCCGCCCAGAGCGGGGGAAGTCATTAGATGATATCCCATCCCAAAAAAAAAAGTTCACAGAAGCTACTAAGTGTACAAAATTTCAAAAGGATCAGTGTGGTAGGTTCGGAGAAGAATGGCGATAGAGGAACATACAGACAGACACTCGAGTGATCCTATAAACAGGGGCTCCGTTTTGTATTTAGAACCCTAAAAAGACAAGGGAACAAAGCCAGTGGCGTATTTACACATTAGGTGCACTGGGCCAAAATTGGAATGGTGGCCCATTAATTAAAAGCATCCTGGGCAGCTGACAGGCCGAACTACTGTGTTGTTTATCGTTGTTCCAGTATTTCGACTGGAATATTGAAGCGATAATTATTTATTCGTGTGTATTGTTGTTATTATTATATAACTAACATGTTTGTTTTTTATTACTAAAACTATATTCGTCACTGGAAAGGCAAAATTATGATAAACATTTTTTTTTTAATTCTATTACTGTACTAGTGATTTAGCAGCCGTTCCGTAACATGACCCCCTTGGCCTTAGGGTAAAAACGCCACTAAGAATTGCCAAAGCATTGCATTTTAGCAGCGCATGTCGATACCGATCATTTTTGCCTTTTGACAATTATTGTTATCTTTGAACAAAGGCTTTTCTTTTTGGCTCTCGAAAAAGTTACATTCTATAACTTTTTCGAGAGCCAAAAAGAAAAGCTTTTGTTCTCAGTCTAAGATGTCAAAATCCAAGCTAATACTTATTATAAATAAGAAAGTAACTCAGTCTATCTGTCTGTAACACTTTCTAGCCTAAAGCGCTGAACAGATTTTGATAAAATTTTGGTAGAGATATAAATTAGATCTAGGGGCCACTTGTCGCGAGTACAATGAATTGTAATGAATTGCGAACGGCTTGATGAAAGTTTGTGTGGGAGTTCGTCATTATTGACTAGCTTCTGCCAGTGTTTTCGTCCGTGTGTTCCCTGGGGAACATATTCCCGGGATTTAAAGTACCTTTTGTGGTATTCCAGACTATAATCTACCTCTGAGCCAAATTTCAGATGTTCTAACATGAAAGAGTAGGTAACAAACATTCATCCATCCATTTATCCTCACAAACTTTCGCATTTATAATTAACTAGCTGACCCGTGCAACGTCGTCTGTGTAACATTTTTCATTACTGCTCCGCTCCTGGTCTTAGCGTGATGATATAATATAGCCTTCCTTCGATAAATGATCTATCTAACACTGAAAGAATTTTCGCGTTCAACAAAACAAACAAACAAACTCTTCTGCTTTATAATATTAGTATAGATAAAACCATGAACCTTTATATTTAGACACTTGATACAATTTATAGTTTTAAAAATTAGTAGGTAACTTAAAAATAAAAATGGCTGCCTTAAGTCCCGGACAAGCGCTAGCTAGTAAATAAATAAGTAACACGATCTAAACCCACTCAAAGGATTATCTTACATAGGAAAACCAAACACACTTTTTATTCAAAAACTATCAACCGAATACCTTTCGGTGCATCCATTTCCAAGATTCCAACACACATACACACCTCTTTATTGGAAAGATAAGCCAATTTTATTCCTTTAGCCGTAGGTGTAACAATCTACTCCCACATCCCAATAAATTGAAATGTCTTCATAATAAAAAGATATATCTCTATTTGAGTTTTTATTTATGAGATCAGTTTGAAAGTAGTTAGTCGCGATCGAGTTTAGGCTTCGTTCGGATTGAGACACTTGTATTCCGATACTGTGGCGCAACTATGTCGCTGTGTTTTTAGGTCTGTGTCGATAGTCAGGAAGGTAACTGAGTTGAATAGGTCTTAAACGTGCCGTTTGTTGTTGGGTTCGTTGTCTAGAATGTTAGGTCTCAAATCCCTTCAGGATGTTTTTTTTACTATTGATAGACACGCGTTTGACCACTATCTCACCTTGCACTAGAAGTAACCTATTCACTCTTGACTTAAATACTCCCAGGCTGTAGCTATCAGGACACACAGACTTCGGCAGGGAATTCCACGCCTTAGCTGTACGCACTGTGAATGTTGTTGTTGTTGTTTCCAAAACTTTTTGTAAATTTCTAGTTTAATTGCCCCGCGGCAACTCTATCGTTATGGAGCGTTTGCATTCGCATCAAAATCGCAACTATTGAAAACACCACATGACAATATTTTGACATTGACTTTCGCTGAGAAGATTATGCGACTTGAATTTCAATGCGACAGTTGGCCATCAGATCAAAATCCCTTGATTACCAAAATGTGTTCGCACCCTCAGCTAGAAAATCGAACTAAAACCCACTAACCAAACATACAGACAAACAAAACCGATTACGAACTTTGTTTTTAACGTCTGTGATTTATCTCTTACTACTACAGCCAGTATATACCGACCATCATAATCTACAAATGGTAGATAACTGAACTTCTAAACTACCCCCTGTTTGCGTTGAACTTCTAATGGATAGGTACTTAAGTACATTCAAATTCATGCCCAAGTTTACGGTTTAGTTCTAGGCCATGAATGGGGGAATATGGCCTCATAACATTGTTGGAAATGGCGATTAAGGCCATCAAATAGTGGGGTGCGAAGTCAGAAGTCCTCCACGCGTGCTTGGCGGCTGCTGGTCCCTTTCGATCCGTCTGGAGGGAAGAGCAGTTGCTGGGCCGGTGCACCCTGGGCGCAACAGTAACTTTTTCCGGGGAATGAGGGGAAATGCGAATCTCCTCTTATGCTTCGGGGAGTGTTACTGTTGCGGCTAATTTTCTGACACGGGTGGGGTCCACTGGATGGACCGACGGGGCGTTCCTTTGCGTGACCCTCTGTGTAGCAGAGGGCATAGCAGAGGAGCAAGAGCGGGCTCGGTGTGCACTTACCCTGCCTCCGAGCAGACAGAGTTGGTGGGTCCTTCTCTGTCACCGCTGATCTCGTAACCCTATCGAAGTGCTGTGGTCATGTCTCGCGGCACTCATAGGACCGACGGTCTTGGCTTAACTGCCTGGACCACGAGGACGTAAACCTCTATAAAAAATACCCCGAATCTCAAGTGGCGGGAGCACCGCGAAGGGACGAATGGCTGACGGGTATTATCAGTCTCTAGTGCTTCCCTCGCCAGAGATACCTGCAGCCCTCTCTGGCGAGTAAAGCAATTTATTCTGCTTATCCTGATACACGGTCCCTGTCAGGATGGACGTTTATTTACCTAATACTCGTGGGATTTATTATGGAAGAAACCAAAAAAACCCAAACCGCCGGTAACGGCAAATGTGATGAGCGGTCGGAGTCCGACGCTGCATCCAGCAGGAGCGGGAGAGGCGCGGGAGGCTCAGAGAGCTCCCGGCGCGAGAGGGCCGGGTCACTTGCGGAGATCAGCAAGTTCTTCCGCAAGCGGCCCAGGCGGGATGGCGACAAAGGGTCGTCATCCGGAGAGGAGGAGGCCTCGGCTTCGGCCAGGAAGATCCCCACCAATAAGCGTGGCGGGATCAGAGGCAAGGGGAGGGGGCCTTCGGCCTCTGAGAGGTCGGCCAAGCTGGCCGAGGAGGGACGCCACCCGGGCACGAGGTCGTGCGGGACGGGCAACGAGGACGAAGCACCTGGCGGCTCCGAGGCGGAGCGGGAGGCCAGGTTTGCGAAGGAGGTGGAGGCCGCACTCAAGCAAGTGGCCCACAAGCAGAAGCCGTCCACAAGGCTGAGGGCCATGCCTGCGGCTTCTGCTTCAATTATGGCGGCAGCGGAGGCCAACTTCCGGGCCTCGCACGACGGCGGGGATATGGCCAGTTTGCGGGCGGACGTCGCCCGACTTACGGCCGCTATGGAGCTTCTCCAACAGGAGAACGCTAAGCTCCGAGCGGACCTGGCCAGCATGCGGGCGACCGACTCTCGCGTGGCCAACCAGGCGGAACACCAGCAGCAGCAGCAGCAGCAGCAACAGCAGCAGCAACCAAACCGGCCCGAGCCAGAGGACAACCAGGTCCTGGCACTGGTTCGGACGGAGCTCGCCGCCTTCCAGCGGCGGTTTTCTGTGCTGGAGGGCATCGTCCTGTGGCCCCCCCTTGGTGCAAACAAGGTGGCTGCGGGCACGGGGGCGGGCACAGTATCCTACGCGGCTGCTGCGGCTGCCGCATCCGGACCGGGGCCGTCCAGTCAGCCTCTCGGCGGGGCCGTGTTACCGCCCCCCCCCCCCAGCACAGACAGCTAAGGGGAGGAAGAAGAAGAAGGGCAAGAAGGGCAAGGCGGCTGCGCAGGCGAAGGCGCTGCCAGCAACAGCGCCTGCAACGAGCGGGCCTCCACCTGCGGCACGTCAACCGCCTGCGGCACGCCAACAGCCTGCGGCACGCCAACCGCGGCAGCCGCCGCCACCGCCCTCCCAGCCCGCCCAGCTCCCTACACCCCCCCCGGCTGAAGCCGAATGGCAGGTGGCCGGAGACCCGCAGAGGAGACGGAAGGCGGCGAAAAAACCAAAGAACAGGAGCGGCAGCGCCAGTTCCGGGAGCGCAAGATCGCGGCTAGGCTCCGCGCCCCGAAGACCGCCGCTGTAGTCATTACGCTACAGCCGGAAGCGGAAAAGAGGGGCGTGTCCTACCGCGACCTGCTGGCAATGCGAAGGAGACGGTGGATCTCCGTGAGCTCGGGATCGCCGGGGGCCTCCGGCTCAAAGTCACTGCGACTGGAGCGCGGATGCTGGAGATCCCCGGGGAGACCAGCGGCTCGTCCGCTGACGCTCTGGCCGAAAGGCTAAGAGCGTCCCTTAACGCGGACGAGGCCCGAGTGTCCAGGCCCGTTAGGTGCGCAGACTTGCGCATCCTGGGTCTGGACGACTCGGTCACGGAGGAGGAGGTCGTGGCCGCCGTCGCCAGGTCCGGAGGGTGTCCTGCCGAACAGGTCAAGGCAGGCGCCATACGTCCGGACCTCTCGGGCATGCGAACAGTCAAGGTTTGCTGCCCTGTGACGGCGGCCAAAGCCATTGTGGAGGGCCGAAGACTTCTGGTGGGCTGGGTCTCAGCGCAGGTCAAGCTGCTGGAGCCCAGGCCTCTGAGGTGTTACCGCTGCCACGTGGGACATCATGTGTCAGTCAAGTGCGCCTCGGAGGTCGACCGCAGCGGTCTCTGTTTCCGCTGCGGTCAGCCCGGTCATGTATCGGCGACCTGCTCCGCCAAGCCGCACTGCATTACATGTGCGGCGGCCGGCAAGTCGGGCGACCACCGGGCTGGGAGCAAGGCCTGCGCTCCACCCAAGACCAAGTCCGGAGCCAGGGGGAGGCCCTCCGCCGCCACTGCCACCGTCTCCAACGCCGTGGCCGTGGCCGCAACCACCGCAGCCGCATCCGTCGCCTCTGCCGCCGTTGCCGCCACAAAGGGGCCCTCGCAGGGGGCACGGGGGGAGGAAGCTGACATGGAATGCCAGTAACGGCCCCACTCAGCTTCCTCCAGACGAACATCAACCACTGCGCCTGCGCTCAGCACCTGCTGATGCAGAGCATGGCGCAGTGGTCGATCAACATTGCGGTGGTTTCTGAGCCGTATTTTGTCCCACCCAGGGATGACTGGGTTGCGGACTTGAGCGGCTCAGTGACCATCATATCGTCGGCCGCCGCCGGTACTCCGTCCCTTGAAAATGTCAGGAGGGGACAGGGGTGCGTAGCAGCACGGTTCGGGGAAATCGTCGTAGTAGGCGTCTACTTCTCCCCGAGCCGAACTCTCGCCGAGTTCCACAACTCTCTGGTAGAGTTGGGTGTCGTCGTCGGACACTATTCCCTACCCGTACTTGTCCTCGGGGACTTCAATGCCAAGAACTTGGCTTGGGGTTCTCGTCTGACAGACGTGCGGGGAAGGATGGTAGAAGACTGGGCTCTGGAGACAGGCCTAGCCATCCTCAATCGGGGTTCTGTCCCCACGTGTGTGCGGATGCGGGGCGAGTCGGTGGTGGACATCTCGTTCGCCAGTCCCGCTCTGTCACCGCGGGTCATTGACTGGCGTGTCATGGAGGAGGTGGAGACCTATTCCGATCACCGGTATATCCGGTTTGACGTCTCCACCCAGACCTCAAGCGCGCCGGTCGTACAGACCCCGATTGGTCCGCGTTGGGCTCTGAAGCAGCTGGACCGGGAGCTCCTCCTGGAAGCCTCGATCGTGCAGGCCTGGGTGACATCACCGGACAGGCCTGCCGACGTCAACAGTGAGGCAGGGTGGTTCCAGGAGGCCATGTCCGACATTTGTGACGTGGCAATGCCCCGAGTCCGGCCAGGAAGAGCCCGGCGCCAGGTGTACTGGTGGTCGCGAGAGCTAGCGTCTCTGCGCGAGGCGTGCATTTCTGCGCGCCGCCGGTACGCCAGGCATCGCAGGCGCCGCATCCGTCCTCCGGATGCGGACGCCATCGAGGCGGAGCTATACGAGGGATACAGAGCCGCGAAGACCGCTCTCCGCGACGCTGTCCTGCGGGCTAGAGATCTGGCCCGCGAGGAAATGCTGGCGACTCTCGACAGAAATCCGTGGGGGCGCCCCTACCTCATGGTGCGGAACAAGCTCCGCACCTGGGCCCCCCCACTGACGCAGAGTCTCCGGCCTCAGCTCGTGGAGGACGCGGTGAGCGCTCTGTTCCCTGCGCGAGGGGAACATCCTCCCCCGCCTATGGCTCCGCTGCCTGCGGTGCCGGAAGAGGACCAAGAGGACGACGACGACGACATCCCTGCTGTGACTGGGGTAGACCTGAGAGCGGCGGTACGGAGGCTCAAGGCCAAGAATACCGCCCCAGGGCCCGACGGCTTGCCTGGCAAAGCCTGGGCCCTGGCATTGGAGGCTCTCGGGCCTCGACTGGAGGGGCTCTTTAGCGCATGCTTGGAGAGAGGCCAGTTCCCGCTTTCTTGGAGGACCGGGAAGCTGGTACTCATCCCGAAGCCTGGGCGCCCTGCGGACTCTCCGTCCGCATTCCGGCCCGTGGTGTTGCTCGACGAGGTGGGCAAGCGCAGCGGACGGACTTCCGGCGCGATCTCATGGCGTCATGGAGACGACGACTATCGCAACCCAGCGCAGGGCACGCCACAATAGCGGCGATAAGTCCCCTCTTTGAGGAGTGGCTTGAGAGGCGCCACGGCGTCCTCACCTTCCGCCTGACGCAGGTCCTCACCGGACATGGATGTTTCGGGAGGTTCCTGCACCGAATTCGGCGGGAGGAAACGCCCGGGTGTCACCACTGCGAGGATCGACCGGGGGACACGGTAGAGCACACTGTGCAGGTGTGCCCCGCTTGGGCGGCGCACCGCCGTGTCCTCGAAACGGCGATTGGCGGCGACCTCTCGCGTCCGGCCCTGGTCCAAGCCATGGTCCGGAGCGAGACGGAATGGGACGCCGTTGCCTCCTTCTGCGAAGCAGTCATGCTGGCGAAGGAGGTGGCGGAGAGGGAGAGGAGACCCTCTCGTCCCGGCCGCCGTGGTGGACGCCGCGGGCGTCGGGGGCCACCTGGTGACCTCCGGCCACCGTAGGCGCGGGCCTGTGGACGGCGAGCTATGGGTGGCTCGCCGTCCGTCCATCTAGACAGGCCGTGTCGACGGCGCGTTAGTGTTCCACGCGCGCCTCAAAGAGAGTCAGCACACAGAGGGGCCCGAAAGGGCCGACGCCTGCCGGAGTCGCGGGATTATTCGCAAGAGACACCGTGGCTCCGGAACACAAAGGGCAATGAAGGAACATGGATGGGTTTTAGTCAGTAGAAGTCTGACACTCCCTCCCGCTACACCCGGAGCGGGAGGAGTCATTGGATGATTTCCCATCCCTAAAAAAAAAAAAAAAAGGCCATCAAATAGTGTGGCTAGTCGATCTTAGGTGTAGTATGTCGTATATCTTAAATGGTGTGTGCTGAGTTGGCGTCTTGTAGTGGTTTTGGGATTACATTGATTTAGGGTAATGATTCTGCAATATTATTGTCCGTGAGTTTTTGTACCTGTTCATAGAAAATCAATCTGCTTAGCCCCTTGAAGCTAAGCAGATCCATGGGAAGGAGCCCTCTTCCCATAGGTCTGATTCCAGCCTACCCGTATGCAGCTGAGTAGCAGGATTTCACATGACGCGATGCTTATCCGAGCTCCTCAAGCCAATCACTGGATAACACGGTATCCCTTGGCAAGAATACAGTCAGATATTTGGCTTCTGACTTCCGTAACTTCTGTCAAAGAACTACACAGAGGAATCTCTGTATGTTAAAATGGTCACCCGTTCACGGTCCCACCTTGGCAAGTAATACAAATACAAACACAAAATCCTTTATTTCAAATAGACCAGGCACTTTTGAATAGTCAAGGTATGTCAGTCAAATAGATGAAGCTAATTCTGCCGCGCTAGCGACAAGAGTAGCAAGTTATTCTGCAACAAAACAAACTCACCGACCTTATCTCCAGCGCGGCAGTTGCACGTTCCAAAGAGTAGATCCTATGGAGAAGAACGTGCAAGAAACTCCATGGACAATCTTTCAAGCGTTGCTTAACCTCGCAGATAGTACCAAGTTTGCAAAAAGGAATTAAACAATATAATTAATTGTTCGCTGATTCCACCATCAGTCGGTTAAGATCTAGGTCGACAGTTCAACTCATAAAAATCCATTGATTAATTAATTTACAGCTCTATCTTCCATTCAATTAAATTGTTTTCCATCTACACTGAAATATCGCGTTTCTAAACTAATTGAATGAAGTTTAGAGCTTACAATTTATAGTGCTGACTAAGCTGTTATCGTGTTTCTGCTCGATAAATTTCGAGGCTGAGCTATACGAATATTTGATGACCTATATCGTAAACTGAATGGTAGAATTTAGTATTTATTTTGTTGATATATGTTAGGGATTTATTCATTTTGTGTACAAGTCAAACCTTCCGTGTAACCCGCGCCCCAATTGCGTAACTCATAAAACCGTATGTTCATTCACAATCGAAAGGTACAAGACTTCAGATCCATTGCTTAATATGTTTAAGAATTATTCTGCACTACAACATTAAATACGCAATGAATACAGTAATCTGTACGGTGACAATCCGTTGTACCAAAGGTCAAACGTATAGGGTAATACGCTACACAAAACAATCACTGGGTTGTGAAAGTAATTTATTAGGCAATCTTAACGTTAAATACTGGTTTTTAGCTGCCTCTTTATACAATGAAAGCTTACCTTAAAACACATAGTTAGGAAAGCGCTCAACATTGTGTCACCCTTTTTTTGTGACCGCTTTAGGAGCGAGACGGATTACAGCATCCTGAGCACTGTAGCGGACAGTGGGACAGTCCCATACTGGGACATTGGGTACGCCAACATGCCACTGTGGCGTTAAGCAAATAACTGTTTTTGTTTTTCTGGTAGATTTAAGTAATGACACTAGTCTGTTAGGTGTTGTACTAACCAAATGGACTTGTGGTCTGAAATAAAAGAATTTTAAATTAAGGCTTGCTTATTCGGGGCTTTTGGCATTGAAAACGCTACCTCCGCCCGCGACCCCTCATGTTTAACACGACGATGTTATACGATGTCCTGCCGATGACCGCCGACTTCTTCGCAGAATAAATACGCCACAGTGTAAAATATTTGTAGTTGATCTACTGAACTTGTTACATTTTATTGAAACACATTGCAAACATGGCGGGAGATTTAGTTTTATAATATGTAGTGTTCTTGTTTTTTTTAACACAATATAGCTTTATGAAAAAAGTAAATTAACATGGTAGTAACAGAAAAAAAACGAAAGTTTCGATAAAATCTTGAAATCAAAGCATTTATAACAACCACACCGTTTACTTAGTGCCATTAGCTTTTTTTTTTCTTTTTTTTGTGAGCCATTATTAGTTTTACAAGTCTTTTGTTTGATAATATAAACATAAAACTAAAACCTACCTACGTTAATAACCTAAATTAACAGACATATTTACGTAAACAACTTAACAATAGCAAATTATATACGTGATAACCACCTATAAAAATTAAATATCACTCATTGTCATAACGAATGACGTAGTTTGAATCATCCAGGAGCGATATAGTTGCATTGTACCCATTATCTTGATGAATTATTAAAAAAAAAATCGCACTTAGAGGTATTTTATATCCGGTACATTAAGTGAGCCGCCTTTGTAAGACGACTAGAATGGCACCGTGTAGGTTGGTTGTTTTTGATATTTGTCCGTCAATCACGCAAAAATGGGTGAAGGGATTTCGATGGAATTTGGCACACATATAGTTCACATCCTGGAATAACACATAGGCTACTTTCTATCCCGATAAAAGGTGTGGCTTAGTGGCGGAGGAGGAAGAGGAAATCCGAAGCCGCTGCTGCCTTAGTACCTACTTCAGATTCACAAGTACCAGGAAAGCAGAAACATGTCGAAGTATTTTCGGGGCTTTAATTGCAAGCGGTTTGCATTCAAAACTAGCAAGGAACCAGAAATATTTGTGACGCTGTAATTGTGAGCAATTAGGATTCAAAAGTAACAGGAACATGTTGAAGTAATTTTGAAGCAAAATAAAAGAACCAAAGATTCACAAGAAATATGTCAAAGTATTTTGAGCAAGAATTTTGTTTACCAGGAGAACAGAAACGTGTCTAAGTTTTTTCTGGGCATTCACAATTCCATTGTCAACACAAATTTTCGGCATTGTGATCGATTAGGATTTTAAAGTATCGGGAGACCAGAAACATGATAAAACTTTTGTCGGGGCTGGAATATGAGCACTACAGATTTACAAGAAGACCAAAAAACATGTCGAAGTAATTTCGGAGCTAAATATTACTTTCAGCCGCACCGCAAAGACTCACACTATCTGGATACCAGAATCATGAAGATGCACTTCCAAGGATGAGAATATGACGCATAAAAGTTGCGAGCCAGTTCTAACGTCTACGCAGACAAAGTCGCGAGAAGAAGCTAGTGTTTGATAAATATGTAAATGTAAATGAGCTATATGATTCTACTGTAACGCTTATACTGTAATCATATTCTGTTGTTTTTTTGGCTACTAGAGTCGTGCTGCTACAGCTTCAGTAAAAATTTATCGAATAAAATATTCTTAAGCATATTTAGAATTGTCTCCTCGAGTACTTTAATTATACCTAACATAACTATGTCACGAAAAATTTAAGGTGAAAATGGTTGCAAATAAACTTTATAAATCGGTTATCATCATAATATATCAGCCGAAAGACATCCACTACTGAGGGGCTACTCTCTAATCCCGATGTTCATAGTTTCGGGCTTAGTTGCGGGCGTAATTTAGTCCGTATCTCCTACTAACCACCAAGAATTAATGACAACACGATTTGACAGTTAGGTACTATCAAATCGTGTTGTCATTAATTCTTAGTTCGGGTTCGGGACTAATCATTAGTCTGTAGTTGATACGGAGTAGAATACCGCCGCAACTAAGCCCGAAACGACGGACTGCGGGCTTAGAGAGTAGCCCCCCCTTTTTTTTTTTTTGGGATGGGAATTCATCCAATGACTCCTCCCGCTCTGGGTGTAGCGGGAGGGAGTGTCAGACTTCTACTGACTAAAACCCATCCATGTTCCTTCATTGCCCTTTGTGTTCCGGAGCCACGGTGTCTCTTGCGAATAATCCCGCGACTCCGGCTTCTGTGTTGCTGACTCTCTTTGAGGCGCGCGTGGAACACTAACGCGCCGTCGACACGGCCTGTCGTCACTAGACGGACGGACGGCGAGCCACCCATAGCTCGCCGTCCACGGGCCGCGCCTACGGTGGCTGGAGGTCACCAGGTGGTGGCCCCAGCCCCGACGCCCGCGGCGTCTACCACGGCGGAGAGAGTAGCCCCCCTGGACATAGTCGTGTCGCCTCACCAACCTGACCTGTGCGGTTACATCCATCGGCTGCACGCTACCTGGTGGGGTCGCCTAGTGGTAAGCCCTCAAAAGCTCGTCTACCGATACGCGGTCACCACTACAGATCTTTTCGGCCTCATCGACCATCTGTTCGCGAGTAATGTGCCCTTCACACAACTTTAGTTTGGCAATATTTTGGGCAATGTCGGTAACTTTGGTTTTCTAGCGGATATCGACATCCTTGATTCCATCACGCAAGGAGACTGCAAGACCCTTGCAATTACTCTCTCCTCTCTACAATTACCCTCTCCATTGGAAAAAAAAACATATGTTTTAGAGAAAAAACGGATTCTCTAATGTGCTACTCCGCAGGTCCTGATCCTGTGATGGTTACAGGTCATGGCACATTATTTTGGCACCGCAATGGCACAGCAGCAGCACGGCGTCTCTTCGAATTTAGGCTACGGTTAGCATCCAGCACGATAGCTACGCGTCGTCTGCGAGGTGAAAGCTCGCCATCCGCGCAAGGCGAGGAGCGAGGGGCGATGGTGGCGCACGTTGCCTGCCACCATCGCTCCTCGCTTAGATTATAGTCTGGAAGTTATTTATATTCTATGCAAACGCATAGGCCATATATATTTTTTTTTTATCCCGGTAGTATGTTCCCTAGGTATCACGCGGGCGAAGCCGCTGGCAGAAGCTAGTTATGAATAAATTAAAGAGGTATTGAAACTCCTTTATAGTAGCTACATTAAATTTATCGATAAAAATTTGAAATGTGTCGAACCCTATTGTCAGATGTCAAAATTGTCAACAAAACAAATTAAAATATTTTCATCTTCCATTGCAATAATGTGAATTAAAACAATAATATACTATCAACATATTTTGCCCAACCTTCGGAATTTTCGTGAGTGTCATCATTTTCCTGTTGTTTAATTTAGTGGCTATTGATATTTTAAACAACAGTTCCGCGATTTTTTTCAAAAAAAGTGTCGCAGGTCTGGCTCCGAACACGTCCCGTAGGACTGTGCGGTCTTCAAAGGTAAGCTTTTCTGCACAAATTCGATGTTTATAAAAAAAATTATTAGAAAACTCAAAAATCTAGCCGCTTCCGTCCTTCCAAAATACGATTACCTTTCAGTTCGTAGAATTTTTTAATTGTTTTGTGCTGTAATTAGGAAATGAGATTGAAAATGGTTTTTTGAAATCGACCCTTTTTCAAAAAAAAATTTTATCGGGAAAATTATACTATTTCGTGTTTTCACTTCCTTTTGCCTCTAGAACAAGGATGTATCCTTCACATATATTTTTTTCCAGGCTTAAATTCAATATTTTGAGCATTTCCGATTGAGTCTCAAACAGCCAAAATTCGAATAACAGGCCGTTAATTTTAATTTTAAGTATCAGAGTTTTAGTTATCAAAACGCATCTGTGTTCTTCCAAACGCGTACCAACGCACCACGGTCTTTTTCAAACAATGCCACAACATTCTGTCACCCAATGTAGGGTTTTTACCTCTGCATTTTCTAATAATGTATGGTGTACATAACAGAAAATGTGTTGTGGAGGTCTGGTAGGTAGCCGCTCCAAGTAAAATACTTTTATTCAGCTGAATCCGATTTGAATGGAAGCCGACCCCAATATAGTTGGGTAAAGACTAGGCAGATCTATGGTGTACATATTAACATGCGTACACACTAGTGGCGTAGCTAGATTCAAAGGGCCCTGCATCCAGCATTTCGGGGGCCCCTTTTTTAAGTTTTTTTTTTTACAAAGTACGAATTACTAGCTAGTCGCGGGATTATTCGCAAGAGACACCGTGGCTCCGGAACACAAAGGGCAATGAAGGAACATGGATGGGTTTTAGTCAGTAGAAGTCTGACACTCCCTCCCGCTACACCCGGAGCGGGAGGAGTCATTGGATGATTTCCCATCCCTAAAAAAAAAAAAGGACTGTATTGCAGGCCACGAAGGAGACGGCGGGACTAAATGTATAGTTTTGCATCCACACGTCGGGGCCCTTGTATTACGGGGGCCCCGTATCTTTGATATGGCTGATACGGCGGTAACTACGGCCCTGGTACACACACTGTGTGTACACACGACATTCACTGAGGAAATGATTCGGCAAATCGACCCATGCAGCTTCCAAAACACGCGAGGACGTCAACCAAAAAATCCAATATTATGTGTATATTTATTATCAAGGCTCCTATCTCCAATATCTCCAAGATACATTACGTTAGTCATTAGAAGTATACTCCTGCCTACTCCTCGCGCATCAAGCCTAAATTCTCGCCATTACACGTCGCCTCGAACGTGATATGGCAATAATCATTAAGAGCGATCTCTCGCTGAGCTCGAAGACTAAACAATGTTGTAAAACGTTGTTGTGGCGTTGTTTTGAAGATTCGTTTTGAGGAAGTAATCTACACTAATATTATAAAAAGGAAAGATTTGTTTGTTTGAATTGAATAGGCTCCGAAACTACTGGGCCGATTTGAAAAATTCTTTAACCATTAGAATTTTACATTTTCCCTGGTGCACATAGACTATAGAATATTTTCAAAAAGTAAGGGATCCATAGTAAGTAAGGAAAAATGTATCTCAATGTAAAAAAAAAAAACAAAAAGATCATTACATCGTGTACGCTGCGTAAACTATTGACAATAGAGCAAAGTAATGTAAGTACTACAGTTTTATAGAGGACATCAATATTTGCAAAAAATCTGCAAGGGTATATATACCTAACTATCGTGGTTAAGTCACAATAACTGCTAAAAATTTTGTTCAAATTATTCAATCATAACCCGGGTGACATGGAATAATGGTGATTTTGGTATCATTGTATTAATGCTGGTCTATTTAAGTTATTTAATAATTAAGATTGGTTGTGTACATGTAAATTATATTTTAAATTATTCAAATCGGACCTTTCGTTTAAAAGTTACGACGGGTTTAATAATACTCTAAGTAAGAAAACTGTTGCGTTTTGAGCGAACTGCCCTACGTTAAGTTTATTAATTTATAATACTAGTGTAGATAAGTAGGTAATTTACACTTGACCCTTTATGAGGTTAGAGGGGAGATGAAATTCGTGTGTACAAACTAAACCCGCGCGAACGAAGTCGCGGGCGAAGTGCTAGTAGAAAGACGTCCACTGCTGGATATATAGCTCCCTCAAGTACCAAAGAACGTTATCCCACCAGTCCCCTTCTACCATCAGACATCTGGACGCAATGCAAATTACCATCCCTACCTTGTTGCTATTCCACCAATACGCACTAAGCGTTTCCAAGCGTCTTTTATGCTCAAAACAAAAGAGTGGAACTCTACCTGGGTCTGTGTTTCCGAACATAAATCTAATTTCTTCAAATTTAGAATGAACAGGCTTCTTCTGGGTAAGATCGTTCCTTCTTCAAATTTGTCTCTGTCCCTAGAGTCAAGAGCAAACCCATCAAGAAAAAAAAGGTGTCGCCACATCGACCGGTCTTGATAATCTCGGCTACAGCTGACTCCCGCAGCCTTCACCGTCTGTCCAGTTTCTGGGAGGCTTTCCGAAGTTGCGTCCGGTACACAGTCGCTGATACAGAACCTTGCATTTCTAAATAGGATATAGGATGTAACAATTAATTATTTTGTTCGCCATAACCTTGTCGGTCGCGTCATAAGAATTTAATAGTGAGGGTTCCTTGTGTCCTTCTTTCAGGATTCAAATATTAAATCCCTTTTAAAGTTTTCTCAATCAATTTAGTTACATCTGGGCAAGCGTGGCTCCATCTTCAACCACATCTACGCTCACCATCAGATGAGATAGTGGTCAAACGCGTGCCTACCAACAACAACAAAAACCGGCCAAGTGCGAGTCGGACTCGCGCACTGAGGGTTCCGTAAGCAGAAGTTGCGATATACGATTAAAGACGTATTAAATAAAACTACTTACTAGATCTCGTTCAATCGTTGGTAGTTTACATGGTAATGTACATCTTATATTTTTTATAGTTTTATCATTCTCTTATTAGAAGTTAAGGGGGGGGGGGGCACACATTTGACCACTTTGGAAGTGTCTCTCGCGCAAACTATTCAGTTTAGAAAAAAAAAAATATTAGAAATCTCAATATCATTTTTGAAGACCTATTATTACGGGTACGATGAAAAAAAATTTCGAGTTTCTGGGGACCCCCAAAATGTATTGTTTTTTTTTCTATTTTTGTGTGAAAATCTTAATGCAGTTCACGGAATAATCTGTTTACCAAATTTCAACAGCATAGTTCTTATAGTTTCGGAGAAAAGTGGCTGTGACATATGGACGGACAGACAGACAGACAGAGATGACGAATCTATAAGGGTTCCGTTTTTGCCATTTGGCTACGGAACCCTAAAAATTATTTAAATCTAGAAAACAAACTTTCTATCTATATACTATACTGTGAAATCCTATAATAACTTTCCACCTATTCAACAGTTCAAAAGCCAAAGTCCATTTCAAGTCGAGTTAAGGAGCGCAACACAAGCGAACTAAGACAATTCCTCATAAGAAGGTAGAAGTGTCACGAAACACAATAAACTAAAGTGAATATATAATATAATAATTCCCGGAGATATTACATTAAAACGTCTCCTACATCTGCTGGTTGATATTCATTTGCTCTAGTAGTGGTGCATCGCGTTTACTTTGTACATACATATTTGGGAATATACGGGAGAAAATTATGTACGAGCTCGCGGCGGCGTTTGTTGGCGTGAATAATTCTTTCTCTCTCTGTCCTTCTCTATCTATTAGCCTATGCGCGCACTAGTGACTTTTGTCACCGTGACAGTACATTTCTTTGTTTTGAATTGTGAAGTACAAGAGAGAGATATACATTGTCACGGTGACAAAATTCACCAGTGTCTCTTTGTGATGAGAACGACAATAAGACTGTACCGGTCACAAACCCAGTCTAAGGTGGTATAGGCCAACGGAGATTAGAAAAGTATGCATAAGATAGTATAGTTCAAAAATGAGTGCGCAAACATAGGTGTACTCTCTGGACCGTTACCATATCCAAAGGCAAACTGAAACAACTGTGGATAGATCAGGCACAGGAACAATGGCTCGTGTTCTCCGAGGCTGAAGGCCCGCAGGGTATCCACACCACCAACTTTTAAACTCCGGGCTGCTACTGAGAAGAAGCGATCAAAATCCAAGAACACTTTTTACTCGACCTCGAATTGGACTGAGGACCACGTTCAGTCAATACCAAGGTTTCTGAATCTAGAACACTTGTGCCCGCTGATGTCCTTTATAGGTCGTTTATGTCTCATAACAGTCATAACACCATTGGTTACAGAAACGGAGCAGTTGAAAATTTCATCACCCAGTTTGACCTTTGCGACAGCTCAAGCGTCTACGCACATAATTTCGCTCCCTATATTTCCAGCTGCACCAAGTCACTTACATTTGCGATTGTCTTGGCGTTTGAACTTACAAGATATATAACGCAACGCGGCATGGCTCGCATAAATATGCAGTGTCGACGCAGTAATGTATGAGTTCTAGCGACGCTTAGCTTAGGATTTAATGTACAACTCCAGATCCTCGTGTATAGAGAAGCTTCGCTGTATTTACAGTTGACTTACTGCCAGACGAAACGTCTTCTCAAGAATAAAGCAGCTTTGATTAATTTTAAGTTGCTGAAAACCTTTCTGTCGCATTCGTGCCAATTCTACTATTTTCAACCCTCCTTATCATTCACATACACGCACGGTTGTACTTTATACATTGCTTTGTCATTTTCTTTCGATCTCTTTATTTAAATTCCTGTATTTTTAGTCACAATTTTATATATCACTCTGTACTAGAGGTAAACATTGCATGGGAATGACATAAGTTCCAAAAATGATAGGGTTTTTCAAATGACGAACCTAAGCGGTTCTAAGCTTAGGTTCGTCATTTGAAAATCAAATCTCTTCAATGTTAGAGTAAACAGGCTCCTTCTGGGTAAGCTCACTCAATCGTAGACTTTGTCTCTGTCATCTCTGACCAAGAAGTCAAGAGCAAACCCATCACAAATAAAAAAAGGTTCGACATCAGTACTTGTAGCTGAAATAATGTCACATTATTTTTCTTACAGCCTATAAATTTAATCTTAAAACATCTTTTGTCAATCGAATTCAGAACGATCGTCCTTGATTCAAGGAATTGTTAGACTGTAAATAAATTACTAGCATTTTCCTCACTACTGTATCTCTTGTATTTGACAGCGCTCGACATTTTAGTAATTCAAGCAGCCCAAAGATGTCAGGCTTGATGTTGATAATCAGTATCTGCAAAATAGTGTAATTTAACACAACGAACAGACTTTGTCTGCCATTTTCTCCCGGATTAATTAACCAGAAAATATTTGATGGATCATAGGCACTTTTAAACTGTTCAGGAGTCGGTCATTCAGAAAGATGGTGGTCAAATAGTTCTTAAAGAACGCTTTCTAAATATCCTTACGACTATAATAGGACGAATAAAAAGAGGCCGTAACATAAATCCATAATAGATAATCTTTTTAACCGACTTCCAAAAAGGAGGAGGTTCTCAATTCAGCAGATATTTTTTTACGTAGGTACGTTTACTCCGAGATTTCTGATCCGATTTATGAGATTTTTTTTTAGTTCGATGCGGCATTCTTGCCATTTGGTCCCGTAATTTTATTCAGTTTGGTTCAGTAGTTTTTATTTTATGAGCATCTTTGCTTATTTCAATTTCTGCGTAGACGAAGACGTCGCCAGTATCATCACTTAAAAGTGAAAAATAAAAAACTTTTTTACTTATAAATATAACCGACTTCCAAAAAACCAAAGTATAAAATAACCTTAATTTCGGAAGTCGGTGTTTTTGGTTTTGTATCTTCGTTTTATTTATTTATTTATTTATTTTTCGGAAGACTTACAGACTAATATTATTATAATGACAAAATAATATCTAAATTGCTAATAACAAGTCTCCACAGATAAATACAAACTAGATAATTCCTTCATAGACCAAGTTACATCTTATATTTTCTATTTATCTTAGAAATTCCCTCAAAGTTGATTGGTTTCGTAAAATTTTAAGTAAGTTTGTTATACAGCAATTGGTACAAATGTACGCAGGTACCTATTGTTCAAAAAATGGTTTTGCCAATAGCTTTCTTAGCGTGCTTGCATTGGTGCAGAATAGTTTTTTGCAAGTCAGTCATTCTTTTTTGGTAAAAGTTTTTTTTTTGTAATATTTATACTAAAATCATCAATACCCAGATACACACACAGGTCTAAACCATCAAATATCCAACGAACATTAGTAACATAGCATGACATTCAATTTAACTCCGTTCCATACAGCCGCTGCAAACTGCGAAGTTAGCATAAAATAGCGCTACGTAGACGATTAAGCGGACTACAGCACAATTGCTGTTCTGAATACATATTATGCTGTTTCTCTGTGTGTACATTAAAGCAATGTTTTGAGTTCATGGAGTGTATTTAGAGTCAAGGGGACAGTTTGGAAAATTCATAATTATCTGCTCTGCTTTATCCAAACGAAACGTCTTAAGTATGTCAAGCGTTATTTTTCTTTGAAGTCATTAAATGTTTCCTTCCGCCCTGGGCGTAGCTGAAGATTCTTAACGAATAAAACTCAACTGTGTCCCTGCAAATACCATTTGCGTTCCAGGGCCGCAGAAACTGTTTTGAACAAACCCCGCAACCCTGGCAGGCACTGACCCTAGCGGGCAGCGGCATGTGCGGCTGTTATTCCTTAACATCCAGCTGTTACATCATCTGCCTAGCTTTTTTCCAATTATATTGGGGTCGGCTGCCAGTCAAACTAGATTCAGCTGAATACCAGTATTTTACTTGGAGCCAGTGCCTATGTGACCTTCACAACCCATAAACTGGGTAACACAGTACTTGTAGTTTGGCAAGTCTGGAGTCAGATTTTCTGGCTTCTGACAATCCATAACGACTGCCATAGATCTACAAATGACAGCCGGTACCAACAGTTTAGTGTGCTTTCCGAGGCTTGGAGGAGTCTCGACATGTTAAGATAGTCACCCATCTATAGGCCAACCCGAGCAAGCGTTGCTTTGCCTTGATGATAGACTGTGCGGCTGTTATTATATAGCCATGAGCTCCTGCCATAAGCTGTTACATCATCATATCAGCCGTCTGCCGGACATAGGCTAATCCCAAGTATCGTCACAACAACCAGTCCTGTTTGTCTCGTATCCATCAGCTACCCGCGACCCTACGTACGTGGAAACAAAATGTCTCAAGCTGTTACCCGATTCATTACAAAAGATCCTACTGCAATTTGTATTAGTACAAAGCAGTCTCAGTGACTTAGTGCTCTACAAAGCTATGTACTCGACAGTCAAATGCACACTGCACATGTTGCGTCACTTAATTTATGCAAACATGCTAGTTTGTAGTCTTGAAGTGTAGGAGAGTCTAATTGAATGTTGTGCGACTGTATTTTGTATGCAGAAATGTTTTCAAGACAGTCATCTTCAAGATGGGTTTTAGAGCTATAGATCTAAGCAGCACATATCTACGAACATAGACGTTGTGCAGTTGTTCCAAACGCGACCGTTAGTGCGGGCGTTGAATCGGCCACACCCAGATCCGCCAGCAATGTCAGACCGATATCAACCGGGGTTGGGCATGAATTTTATTGTATCCCGAGCTACCGTCTCATGGTAATGGTAGAAACTGTGGGGTGTTAGTTGGCAGGAGTCCGACATATTAGTCCGTTGTCCTCTAACGAAGTGTATCCACGAGGATTTCTTCACAAAAAAGGATATACAAACAAATATCATGCCTGAACAGCATCCCTGTATGATTGAGCAGAGGTTTGCATAAGTCATTTAAGCCTCAAGCCAAAAAAGACGTCGCGCATCTTCCAAGGAATTTTCGAGCATTCTCGAGGATCCGGTAGCCACTGTCGGCGCCGTCTGGTAGAATATGCGAGAAGAGAGACGAAGTGGAAGAAGAGAAGCAAAAGATCAAAGTGAAGCATCTAGGAGGAGACGCAAGAATGTACGAGCATTATCTCGAATTCGCGCGCCTCCTCGCGCTACGCAAGCATTACATTTCGTTGAGGTAAATAGCTAACCTTATTCTAAGCAAGAGTGCTCGATCGACCAAATCATCGCTTTGCTTACCATGAGTTGAGATACCTAGTGGCCAAGCGAGACTGTCACAATTGTCTCTCCTTTTGTGCTGTTCTAAATAATCTAATACATACAATTCTTCGTTATTGAGTGACTGACAGACAACGCACAGCCGAAACGGAAGCTGAACTTTGGCATATAGATTCCTTGGGGAGTGTAAAGGAGCACCAAGAAAGAATTTCCCGATATTCCCACGGGAATGGGAAAAACGGATATGCGCGTACGAAGTCGCGGGCAAAAGCTAGTCTATACTAATATTATAAAGAGGTAACATTTGTTTGTAAGTTTGTAGGGGGTAATCTCAGGAACTACTAAAAAAATATTTCAGTATTAGATAGCCAATGTATCGAGGAAGGATATAGGCTACATATCATCACGCTAAGACTAAAAGGAGCCGAGCATTCATGGAAAATGTGACGCAAACGAAATTGCGTGGGTCAGCTAGTAAGTTATAAACCCACTAGCTGACCCGTGCAACGTCGTCTGCGTAACATTTTTCATTTCTGCTCCGCTCCTATTGACCTTAGCGTGATGATATGCCTATAGCTTTCCTCGAAAAATGGGCTATCTAACACTGAAATAATTTTTCAAATCGGACCAGTAGTTCCTGAGATTAGCGCGTTCAACCAAACAAACAAACAAATAAACAAACAAACTCTTCTGCTTTATAATATTAAGAGTCCTATTACGAATCGTGAATGCTCGTTTTGCAATAAACGAAGTTACGTTGGTCTGCGTTGGGAGTACATCTATAGTCCGCAAAACCATTCTGATACTTACTAGTCTGAATAGGATTATAGTTTATTTGGGCGCTTGCGCGAGACTGAGGAGCGCGCGCGCTGAATTGACGCAGAATATATAGTACTTTAATTTTATTTATTGTAATTTTGTTAAATTATATTGACAAACGAAAACTTATGAAACGTATTCATTGTAGATTGAAATTTTATATCATATTAATTTATTTGAAAAAATTGTTTTTATTTGGAATATAATGGACGCTGAATCAAGACATTTCTGGCTTAAAATAGGATTTCTTTACGTTTTTTTCCGTGAAAACTCAAGGAATTTAAAGAAATTCTAGAACTCCAATAAACAAGTAAAACATTCAACTTACCTTTTAGTAAATTCAGCTTTTAAAAGAATTGATTGTAACAATGTGAATTAGACCGTCAAAGTTCCATCGCCGACATTTTTTCTTGCAAACTGAGTTCGTAAAATATTTATAGTAAATTACACGAAAAGAAAAATGAAAATGTGTAACTCCAACTTACAATAAAGAGACTGGCACTATCGTTATTCAGTATCAAATAATTAAAATATCTTACTGCTGCTGAAAACTACAGCGTCAAAAATCATGAATTTCCGTAAAAAATGTAATAGGGCTCTTAAGTATAGATTTAGGACGGCAAAAGTCAGACAAATGGCTACATTTTCTCTATTTACTATCCAATTATCAGTGTCTGGAACTAATTAGCGCTCAAGGCAGGGCTGTCAGTGTGGAAAACAATGTGTCGATAAATGTGTGCCGTCGTACGACATAAAAATATAGGTCCTGTGACGTCAGGGACGTAGGTAAGTATTTGTTGAAAACTCAGTAAACTGCTTAGTACTTACTACGTACATTTTCCAACCGATACCTTTTGAGGCTAAAAATAACAACAGCCGCACGGGTCGATCTTCAAAGTTAAGCAACGCTTGCCAAGGTTGGTCTGTGGATGGTTGACCATCTTAACAAGTCGAGTTTCCTCCGTGCCTCGGAAAGCACGCTAAGCCGTTGATCCCGGCTGTCATTTGTATATCTTTGGCAATCATTACGAATTGTCAGAAGCCAGTTAATCTGAGTCTAGTACTTATCCTTGTACACAATAGTTCCAACTGTACGATTTTCATATCGTCAAGAAATGGTATTTGCACATAAGCATAGGGGTAATGATGGTATTTCAAGGAGCATTTGCATCGCAATTACAAACTATCATTTTTTTTTTATAAAAAATACAACCGACTTTTGTTTTTCGACACCGACTTCCGGAATAAAAGTTATTTGATTCTTTGTAGTGTTTTATTTTTTGGGAGTTGATTGTATTTTTTTGTAATATATTTTTTTTAAATTTTCACTTTTTACTGGTTCACATGTGCTTACCCCTTCGCAGCGTACCGGCGTGATTTGGTGATCATGGGACCACCTGGGAAGTCTACAATTGCAAGCGAAAATATTGTACTTTTCAAATCGGTCCAGCCATCTTCGAGTAACCGCCAACGTTTCGACGAATTGAGAATCTCCTCCTTTTTGAAGTCGGTTAAAAACCACTACTAATTTTCTTAGATGCTGCCAAGTTTATTTATTTATTTATTTAAACTTTATGAACAATAGTGTTACATGGGCGGACTTAATGCAACAATGCAAGTTTTGACTTTAACATTGATTGTCACCGAGAATAGAATAGAATACTAGTCTTTATTATGTACACCATATAAGTTACAGAAAAAAATAGATGAAGAAAACATCACATAGGGTGAAACAATGGGTGGCCTTATCGCTAAGAGCGATATTTTCAAGACAACCTTTGGATTAATTTTAAAGAGAAAGGAGATACAGTACTGTAAGTAGTCTCAAGGTGTACGATCGATATGAATAAATACATGATAGATAAATAAATACATTATGAAACAAAAAGCATAGAACTCAAATAAAAACGATCAAAGAGGTAGGTAGTGATGTTTGACCATTGTTTTAAAAATGGACAAAGATTGAGCACGTCTTACTGACTTGGGCAATGCATTCGACTCGAATTTGAATACTTTTTTAAGTAGAAATGGCTAAAAGCGGGAACACAAAACTGGGCAATTGGACAATATTAAAGACAGCATTCCGAAACCACACCTCTTCCCATCTCATCAGAAGTCAAACCCACCAACACACATTTTGATTCTATCCCCGACACTCCCTTCTCTCACTTATGCAAAGCGCGCCATTCATCGTGGCCTCGTATGCACACGGAGTTAAACTCGATGTCACATAACGTTTGATGCATGGGCTTCCTTACCTTACATTATAAATGAGGAGCATTTTTCTTAAAGTTTAATTTTGAGGGAGTGGAATGATGAGCATGTTTTGCAACGACAAAAGCATTGTGATAAGGTCTTGTTATTTTCAAGTGTTTGACCTTGTTTAAAAAACCCTATTAATATTCCTGCGAAGCTCGTGGCTAAATAATAAAAGCTTCACGGGTCGATCTTCAAGGAAAAGCAACACTTGCCGACGTCATTCTGCGGATGAATGACCATCTTATCGTACCGATTCCGGGTGTTGCGGATCTGAAATCGTCGATGGAGTCACGCAGAAGTCAGGAAATCTGACAACTGTCTTACCAAGGAGTATAGGTTATAATATGTTATCTGACTACTTGGCTCTGGAGGTAAGATTATATAAATCAGTAATTTCATCCAAAATTCTGGTACTCAGAATCCATTTTTCGAATAATTGTGTAGAAAAAAAAACTTTTTACAAAAAAATACAAACGACTTCCAAAAAAAAAACACTACAAAGTAAAAAATAACTTTAATTTAGGAAGTCGGTGTTTTTGTTAGTTTCTTCGTATTTTGACATCGACTTCCGAAATTATTTTTTGTAAAAAGTTTTTTATTTTTCACTTTTTAGTGGTACCCCATACCTAACAACACCACTGCAAAATCGCAGAAAGCAAAATACGCAATTTCGATTACTTGGATGACATAAAACTATCATCCAAGTAGACGAATTCCAGCTATTTCGATTTAAAATCCAAAGTTCGTACCAGATTTTGATAAAATTTAAATTGGACCAATCTGCAAGTATATATCCTTTCAGATAAAATAAGAATTTTTCAAATCGGGTCATAAATGTCGGAGTTATGAGGTAACAAACATAAAAAAAAACATACAACCGAATAGATAATCCTTTTTGGGAAGTCGGTTAAAAACGTCGTTTTAAATATACGTGAGCATTTGTCATTGTCGTCTCTTGGCTTCATAACGGCCTCGCTCTTGACTCAGGACTTTTCATTCCTTCCGCAATAACTAAAACTTGCTTGAATACACCTTTACTTGCAATTACTGTACCTACTCTCACGTAACTACATGCATTTCGACCATATCACAGACTCATCTCCAATCCTCCTAATTGGAAGCAGCACTGGCCGTTCCCTATAGGAACATTAGGTACGCACTAGTGACAATCTGTTATCAGGGAATGCTTCAGTGGCATGACGACTGGTTGTAACGTGTCCATACATGTTGAAACGTCTATACGTTTCACGTGTGACGTCACATCACTCCTCTGATCTTCTGAAAGTTAGGGATTGCTAATTTTGGTGTGCTAGTTATTTTAATTGCTAATTTTCGGGCTGGTTTTACAGCTGTTTTATGGAGTTTTAAGATGCGTATGATTGGCGTTTTTAGGTATCTACAGTTTAGTTGGTGACTGTTGTAGTTTTCCTTCTAATGTGTTGTCTGTAAAATGCAATTGCACCTAGGCTTATTAATACACAGTCTCTATTTAGGATTAGGTACGCACTAGTGACAATCTTTTATCAGGGAATGCTTCAGTGGCGTGTCGACTGCTCGTAAATTCTGTATAGGTAGGTACTCGTACGTTAACGTATTATGTCACTGTAGTGATCAGCGTAGTCTGAGAGCTGGGGTGAGTTTTCGTGTCCTGATTGTGCAATAATTTAATCGATTTTTCGCAATACTAGCTGATGTCCGAAGCTTCGCCCACTTGACAAAAAACCTTCCTCGAGAAGCACTCTATACATTAGTGAAAACAGCATGAAAATCGGTGCAGTGGTTTTTGAGTTGATAGAAAACAGACAGATAGACAGACAGACAGACGCGGTGGAGGACATTTTTATAATAATGTAGTGATAGTGATTTTTAAAAATAATTCTATGTTTCATGTACGCAAATCTATTTAATGTTTATATTTTGATATTTATTACTTACTATTTTATATAGTATGTATGTTTTATATTATTGTGTCTAATAAATATTATTTGTGATAATTGTACACTGGCCACCCTAAAACTTACTTCTTTACTTCAGTCCATCAAATAGCCCTGTGCGTGCGACTGGCCATAGTATCTTGTGTTTATAAAACATATTTAATGGGCTTAAAAACATAACAGCACTTTTTTAAATTTTTGTAAAACATAAAAGCGGCTTCGGTAAAGAGAGTAGATGCTGATTTTTAACAAACACCGTATCAATAAGCAAGTACATATTTTAACAAACACCATTACATGCCCCAAAAAATTGAGCATAATTCCACGAAAACACGAAAACTGTCATCAATAAATGGTCCGACCATTGTAAACCAGTGTTTGTGACAGCCATTGTCAAAACATATCAAGCGATTTTGAACCTTATTTACACAAAACAAAACTCATATTGTATCGATCATAACACACATAAAACGTTAAGTTAATAGTCCTCCATTTTCCGCTTGTTTTCTTCTTAGGCCAGGAGACAGGAAGCTGACATTCGCCGGTTATCAGAATTATTTGTTTTGGCAATATTGGAATGCGGCCTAATATTTGGTGTAGTTTATTGACGGCAATAATAATAAAACAGGTCACTAATCCGGTAGATAAGGGTGACTTTGGTATCGCATTATGTTCTTAGAACATTGGTTGGAGAAGTATTTGGGCAAAGTTTGACATTGAACATCATAATTATGCCAATAAACTATGAGTAACTTATTATTGTTTTCGCGCCTTGCGAGTTATTTCGTAAAAGAATAAAGAAAGATAAACTACTAACTATTTACTGGACGTGCGAATATCAGCAACAAATACCTGAAACAAAAGTAATGCGAATTGTTAATACGAGAAATAAACATTTAAAACGGAAACGAACCCGGAAAGAGATAACGCATTTCCCAAAGCGACGGCTCCTAGACTACAATGTTATGTCATTCGCAGTACTACCCGACATTTGTATGTAAATGTTCGTCTATAGAAGATACCCTTGCGTAAACTTCAGCTAGTGACGTGACTTATCGACCTATCGATATTTTTCAACTGAAACTTTTCACATTTGTTTTCGAGAAGTTGAAAAAGTAAATGAAAAATTATTCCGATAAAATATCTGTGACTGGAAAATTCGAATGGAGTTTCGCTGAATCGAGATGCGTAAACATTTTTCAATGTCGCAAATAATTTATTATGCTTTTCTAAATATGACGAGTTTTGTTTACAAAAGACTATTTAGAATACTTCAAAGCACATCATTATATTTTAGATCGAACTTTAAAAACAAACTTTTAAAAAAGATTTTCTTTCTGGAAAACTCAAAATAAATAGATTTTCTTGTATATAATATAATAATCTGCTTTCCACCATCAATAAATTGCAAATCTATAAGGTCAGTCAGAGTGTTGAAAAATAATGGACATGTATTTTTTTATTTTGTAAATCAATGAATATTGACAAATAGAAAACGCATCAAAACTTCGCAGTTGGGGCCCATGACATCACAACCGTCTAAAAATTATACCACGGCGTGACATATTGAGAATTTGAAAAGCGCCGTATCTTTGTCAATTTTGCTACAAAAGAAATAAAAACGGGTTAAATATTTTTTGATAATCTAACTGACGGACTAATTAGATATTTTCAGTGGACAAGCCTATTAGAACCTACGGCTGTAAGCCAGAAATAGCTTTTAATAAATAAAAATTTGGAAATGTTATTCCTTTTAAAACATATTTCCATATTCAAGTCACGGTTTTGCAGGAATAAATGTGAAATAATATGTTTCGTGCAAAATATTAGGTAAAACTTATTCAAGTGTAAGTTTTGTAACGTTATTTAAATGTCAAAAACGTGCCAACCTCATGGTTGCTACTTCTTTTAGCATTGAAGTCTATAAGAAAAGTATACTGCTTAATAAAAATAAAATACAAAAGCCTAAAATTATGTTTTGTCAAAAATATTTAAATATGTGAGCGAAGTTTGAAGCGTATGTAAGTTTATATGAGGACCGTAACATATGGAGTATGGCCATAGTCATCGTGCAAACGTGCCATGAAGAAACCAAATCACTCTCAAATTGAAGACACTCAGGTAACAAATTTTTATGAAAAGGGCCACGAGACTGTCGCAGGAACGAGAGGATTGGTACAAAAAAGAGATACCTATCCTCAGCAGTGGACAAAGAAATGATGTTGGTAACAACTTAAAAAAAAAAACAGACATATCTATACTATCTCTACCGGCTTATATCGTATCGACAACACCCAAGGCACATCACTAAATATGCGTGACAAACGAATTACGTTGCAAAAAGGCGGACGCAGACCCGCCGAACGGGCCCCATAAAAAGGGTCTCGAATAAAACAAAAGAATCCTGAATTTCATGGCGTGAGGTCACATAACAGCGTATGTGCCATGTGTGAAGTCGTTTACGACAAATGTCTGTAATTTAGTGCCAGGTGTCTTTATTTATTGAGATTCGTGTTGTTTTATGGTGTTGTTATGTAATTATGGCGATAGTATGTTTTAGTCTTCACTATCACTACATATTATGAAACAACGTCCTCCGCCGCGTCTATCTGTTTGTTCACGAATAACTCAAGAACTTCTGCACCAATTTTCATGCTGTTTTCACCAAGGATACAGTGGTTCTCGAGGGAGGTTTTAGTATGTAATTTGCCAAGCGGGCAAACCGCGGGCATCAGCTGGTCTTAGATATAAGTAACTAGTTTCTGCCAGCGGTTTTAATCCGCAAATCGAAAATTAACAGAGAAAATAGTCTCGGGATAAAAGTATCCCATGTCCTAGTCTAAGGAATGGGTAACCCGTTTGCCAAGTTTCATCAAAATCCATTCTGACGAAAAAACGTGTACGGTTAACAGACAGAAAAACCGAGAGTCCCATCGCCAACAACGTTATTCGCTCTTTTTGTTTTTCCTTGATTTAGTAGGTGGCAGGCCAATTTTTTTTTCCATAACGTGAAACGTGAGACAAGCAAATTGAACTTTTAAACTAAATGGGTCATTTTAATAGACAAAATTGTTTCTAAGTTGGTTTGTTAGTAACAGGTAATCTTCGGAAGTACTGATCCCATTACAAAATTCTACCCAGATATAATGCTACACCAATTGCGGACACTATAATTATGTGCTATGTGTGAAGTCGTTTACGACAAATGTCTGTAATTTAGCGCCAAGTCTCTTTATTTATTGTGATTCGTGATGCTTTTTGGTGTTGTTACGTTTTAGGCATACATTGGTACTGTACCACCATAGTATAGTTTACTTGTTGGATTGTAACTAGCTTTTTCCCGCGACGTCGTACGCGTATATCCCGTTTCTTCCCGTTCCCTTAGAAATATCGGGAAAGTGCTCTCTTAGTGCTCCCCTACGGAGTGTAGGGAAGCTACATTCCAAATTTTAGCTTTTTACGACCAGTTGTTTCGGCTGTGCGTTGTCTGCGAGTCACTCAGTAACGGAATAATTTTATATATTGATGATGTGATTGATGATAAACAATGAACAAAATTATATTGTGAAGGTATGACAGGCAGCCGCTCCATGTAAAATACTGGTATTCAGCTGAATCCGGTTTGACTGGAAGCCGACCACAAAATATGTAGTTGGGAAAAAACTACATGTATGATGAAGATCTTTGGCAGTCGTTACGGATAGTCAGAAGCCAGAAAATCTGACACCAGTCTTGCCAAGGAGTACGGTGTTACCCAGATAATGGGTTGTGGAGGTCTGGTGGGCAGCCGATCCACGTAAAATACTGGTATTTTGCTGAATCCGGTTTGACTGGAAGTCGACCCCAATATAGTTGGGAAAAGGCTAGGCAGATGATGATGCGGACCAGTAGTGCGATTCTGTAATCATGTCGAAGTGAAGGACAAGTGACCTGTCATCAAGATGTAATAAATGTGGTGTAATTAAGATGGAATGATCACTTCACCCAAGCCATCGCTTCGACATGTTTACAGAAACAACCGGCTGGGTTAGATGTAGACAGAATAGACCTGCAGATCCACGGGCGAACAGGAAAGGAGCCCTAAGTTCGAACCGAGCGGCTTTAATTTCAATTGCTACCAGCTCGTATAGAGATCCTTGAAAAAATCTAGTTTCCATTTAAATTCATTTAATCCAGATTAGACTTTATACCGAAAGCGAGAGCCAAAAGAGCCAATATACAAGAGTTTAGTGCTAATCTGGAACCCAGTCTGTTCCTAATTTTATGAGGACGATTCATTGCATACTACAGAAAGAACATAAAGTGGCGTACTTTATAACTGGTGATAAATTCTGAAGGGAAACTTTCTAAATGTATGTTTCTATCTTTATTTTGGATACTTTTTGGCTGGGATTTTGTTTTACTAAAATAAAATAAATGCGATTTGCTTATTGCGACACATTTTTTTTTGAGACTTTATTCATCACTAGCTGACCCGCGCAACTTCGTCTGCGTCTCATTTTCCATTACTACTCCGCTCCTATTTGTACACAACATCTTTACTTACACAAGTCCAACATTTACTTTCTAGCCACGCACACAAAAGGGTGCTCGAGTGCTCGAGAAGCCACGAGCCACAGAACCCCGTCATTAGTACAGTCAGCCGCTGATTATGAGGCTGAATATCGCAATTAAGGTTTTTTAAAAAGGGTTTTTTTTATGTGAACTTTTTGTGAGAGAGCTGGTTTTTTTTCTTGAGGCTTTGCGTTCTTTGAGTTGGTGAAAGCGGTCTGTTGAAGGTTGGTGAATTTAGGTAGGCTTTAGTTTTTAGGGTTCCGTACCCAAAAGGTTAACCAACGGGAACCTATTACTAAGCCTCCGCTGTCCGTCTGTCTGTCAGCGGTACAGCCCACTCAAGAATCGTAATTAGGTAGACAGTTGAAATTTTCACAGATAGTGTATTTGTATTGCCGCTGTAACAACTAATAATAAAAGGTAAATTAAATTAAAAATGAAAGGGGGCTCCAACACAAGTAACGTATTTTATTATGGTACAGAACCCTTCGTGTGTGAGTCCAACTCGCACTTAGCCAACTTTTGAAATCTGGTGGTCGAGAACCATGAGCCAGATTTTTTTCCACAGTGATTTGATACCTGCCGCCATCGTAATGTTGTACAATATTAAAAAAAAGTTTTCCAACGACATGTCGCTATACGTTTTTGGTCATATATAGACTGAAAAGCCCTTTTATAATAGTACAGTTTTTAACTTCTTTTTCTCAATCTTCTTTTTACCGTGGGTAGTAAGGTTTAACGACCCCGCACAACCTAGTGTCAGTGCCACTCCTCTGACATGGTTTATTTGACGACCGCCTTTTGGCGCCCAGGACCACGGGCTTAGGTATAGGTGCCTTCCGAAGCACGGAATCATCTTTTTATCAGACAATCAGACGATTCAAGCCTGCAATGTTCTAGCCAAACTGTAAACAACATCTCAATGTGAAAGCGGATATTACTAAACATTAACAAGGGAGTTTCAAGAAAACAAATTAAGAAACAACATCACTAACAAAAAGACATCTTTTTCTCGAAATTCCAACGAAATATTTCTTTCAACTTAATTATTTTTATATTGTTTGTGGATATTTCATAAGCTCCTTGTGTCTTACATTACTGAAATAAGCCAACATCTTACAAACGAAAGTAGATAACATTCCAAAGTAACACCTACTTTCTTATTTCTAATTTACTATCCAATCAACCGATATAATCATAATTCTGGGAGGGATCTCTAGAGCCCACAGATACATCGATATAGTTAGTAAGTTATTACTTGGATTAATTAGATGTGTACCCAATTAGGTTTGGTCAGTAAGAAGGTCGCCTCTTGTGTATCATTTTATGAAAGCCTCAACTGTGAAACCTGTTAAATTTAAGATACGAGTTTCAAGTCTACTATAATTTTCATGCAACGTCCGCATCCGCATCCGCATCCGCATCTCAATCGCATTCTGTCAAAAATTTATGAAAAATTAGGGATTTTTGACATTAGCACAGAATTAAGGACTATTCACACTTATTCAGCTCTATTCATCTAGTGCCCATAGAAAACAACAACGAATTTGTATGGAGACGTGTCCGTATCCGTAGAGCTTTCGGAATCTATTCAGCTTTCGCGGCAAACAATTATAAAACGGGGCAAATGTGTTTTTATCATGCGAGTGCTATAGATTGAGTTCAGCGCTGTTCTGCCGCTGCCGCCTACTCATTCTTAGGCTAAGAACTCACGGAACTTATAGAAAGCAGAAATAAATGTTAAAAATTAAAGCACAACTCACGACGCGATTTACGCCCGCGGTTTCTACAGAAGCTGCGGGCCCGCAACCGCGGCGGTCGCGGGTGAAAATCGCTCCGTGAGTTCTTAGCCTTACGACGCTGTACGCGGCTGATAGAAGCAGTACTTAGTTAAATATAATAAAAAACAGCAAATAATAATTTTGATGGTTTTGCCGCCATTGTTAGGAAAATATGTGCATGTCTCGTGTTCGCAGCAGTATTCTCAGTGTATTCGCAGATCGGTGAGATTTTCGATGTTGCGGAGGTGGATCCACGCCAAAACTTAATTGTATATTTTTATGTGTCTGTAACTTACTGAAACTAGAATTTAAGTAAAAATTGTAACTAGCCTAGGACTCCGGTCTGTAATAAAATATTCAATTCTTTTCTTTATATAGTCTGCTAAAACTGAAAGAAATAGTAGCTTAGAGAATGCCTTGTTGCAAGTTAAGTCCGCCTATGTACCACTACTATAAATAATATAGACGATAAACACATTAATAAAACTTAATAATTAGTAAACTTTTTCAATCATATCTAACTTTTAATATTGGTCGATCCTCAAGCTTCAAAAAGCAATATTCGCACTGACAAACCTCTTATTATTTTAATTGACATCAGATAATCAAAATACAACACCCAAGCTGATAATTTAAACGCACATTTAAGAACTAGTATCAAAGCATTGCTAATATAAATTGGCATAACTGTCACCAACAAGCCAAAACATGGCCTCTTAAGCCTAGTTTAATCTTAAGCGCATAATCATTGAGAGCAAGCCGTTGTCATAATAATGCGACCACTCGAAATTCACACTATATCTTAACTTTATGCCAACCTATAGACTACCTACTCGTAAAGTGGCTGACTCATACTACGGATTGGTTTTGGAAACATCCGGGATGAAAGATGGACAGTGCCCGCTTAATGATGCACTTTGTTAGGGACCAAGATGCTTCGCTTGAATGGCCCACCCCATAAGAACCGAGCTATTGTTTTGCGACGGAAGTAACCTATGATAATCAGCGATAGTGTAGCTTTATAACATAGAAATAATTTTCGTAATCGGATCAGTAATTCCGGAGATTACGCTGTACAAACATGTAAACAAACAATTTTCCGTTTTATAATTAAGTTAATGTGAGATTGAATAGAAAATTCAATTATATTCGCTACGCATTTTAGCAATGCTGTTTAAGGTTAGAAACAGTAATTTATTACCTCTGTCATTTAAAAGACCTAGCTAACCCAAATATGAAAACTTAATCTAACAATAATTTGATTTAAGTATCTACAGTGCTTCACCAGGTCAAAAATATTTTTCCACAACCTTTAAAACATGCAAACACAATAACTCAATGCGAACTTAGAAATATTATTTTAGGATCCGTTGTATTTATAGCAAAAAACTCCGTAACAACTGTATAAAATTCATGGAAACATAAACTTAAAAGTACTTTAGCTTTACGAGAGTTGTCTTACAATAAAATTTATACTCACGGACAAAAAACCGTTGCGTGCCAACACGCAATGTTGATCCGTATATTTTCGCACGGAGATAAAATCGTTGCGGTTAAGGCTTTTTATTGAATCTGTGTTTTTACTTTCCACCCTAGGGTTGGTTCCTATCAAGATACTCCCATAAGGAGTATCGCTATACTATAAGTAACGGTTAAAGATTTTTGGATGGCCGATTAAATCCCTGGAGGATCAATATACTCGAAGTATCGGATAAAAATAAAACGTTTTGAGATGGTTAAGTTCGACAAAGGAAGGTCTTTGGGTGAAGTGAGCCAATATTGAATGTGGTTTTGCTTTTATTTTCTAAAAAGCATTGAGGTACGTACAGTCGCTTACTGAAACCGAGGACACGAATGAGTTTTAGAATTGGAGTTTCGTTGACTTTTTACGATATTGTATGTCAAACAAACAGGCTGGCCCACCTGACGGCCAATTCTAATAATTTTAAACAACGTTCGCATTCGCATCTAAGTCTCTATCCAACAAAAACTCTTCTATTTTCTCTAAAATACAACAGAATAAGTTTTTGCTAATTTCTCCTTAAAAATCTGTTGGTTGATGATCTCTCCTTCTGCGAAGCAATAATGCAAGCGAAGGAGGAAACAAACCTCACACAGTATTAAAATAAGACGTCCTGAGCCAGGGACTTGGACCAGGTCCTTGTCGACGGCGTGGTGTGTTCCACGCAAGTCTCAAAGCGATATCTTCATAAATTACGGGGCCCATTAGGGCCAGTGCCTGCCAGGTTGCGGAATTCTGCGAAAGACCTAAAAAAGAGTGATTACTAACGCTTTTGGACTACGGCATTAGACGAGGAATATCAGCGATTATCGTGTTAATTTGTATGGCGACCCCAATCGCCGACAGAGGGCGCCGTGCGGTTTTTTTATTGTATTATGATGACACCTTATGTTCGGACAACGAAGTCCTATTATTTGCTACCAGTAGCCGCAGTATCACGCATAAAGACAATAATTTGCCAGAAAGTCCAGATTCAGATTTCAGTCTACATACAGGCTTGATTGCTTTAGCGTCAGAGAACGGAACGTTACCGACGCAACACTTAACCAATTTGTTGCCTGTGATAGTTGAAAATTATACTCGAGGAGCTCGTGGCTAAATAATAACAGCCGCACAGGTTAATCTTCGAGGTTAAGCAACGCTTACCGAGGTTGTTCTGTGGATGGGTGACCATCATAACATGCCGAGATTCCTCCGTGCCTCGGAAAGCACGTTAAGCTGTTGGTCCCGGCTGTCATTCGGATATCTTTGGCAGTCGTTACGAATTGTCAGAAGCCAGAAAATCTGACACTTAATTACTTAGAAAAAATCTAAATAGAAACCGGTGAAGGCTCTTTAGGGTTCCGTACCCGAAAGGTAATCAACGGCACCTTTCTACTCAGTCTCCGCTTTTCGACCGTCTGTCTGTTAGCGGTCTGTATCTAAGAACCACCGAGGGTATACCTTTTAAATTTTCACAGATGTGTGAGACAGAGTGATATTTGTTGCCGCTATAACAAGAAATATATAAATTATACAAATAAAAACGGAATTTTCTAGGTAAATGGTACGGAACTATTCATGTGCGAGACCGACTCGCGCTTTTGTAAGTATGTGGAATACTTTGCTAAGATAATGATGCCGTTATTAGATATACTGGACACACATTATTCTTCTCCATTGCACGACCATGCTCTGCCTTAGAAACCAAACATATTCCCTGGTAATAATAAACAATGAATATTGTTACAAAACGTATGAATACTTGGCAGAATCGATAGAATACATAAAATATTATCCTCGACCAATTGACTGGTCTCTGTTGGCAAGTTCTTTATTAACTCGGAAAGCCATTTATTGTGTCACAAGCAGAGATACAGCAAATATAGTGCAGCGAAGAATAAAGATATTAACATAATTTACTTGGCTCTTGAAACGCAAAATTGCAACTGGGCTAGTTCTCAGATTTTAGTCGACAATTCATTCTCATTTTGTTGTTTGAAATTCTGTTTCTTATGCGTGTTTATTGCAAATTGTTGTCGCATATTATATTAAAGGATTTGTTGGGGATTATGTTGGACTGTTTTCTTTATACTTATAAATGTTGCATTAGTTAGTTTATCCCTGCTGCTTTAATATTTACAAGAAGTGTTATATTCAAGTAAACTTTTAAATATTATTATGATTTAATTTCGCCAAGCCCGTTCCATCATAGGACCACAAGACGTAAGGCGATGAGCCACCGATACATGGTGGACATCCCACCCATACGTACGAAACGTTTTGGGAACACATTCATTGTGCGTACAGCTAAGGAGTGGAATTCCCTGCCGGAGTCTGTGTTTCCTGATAGCTATAGTCTGGGAGTCTTTAAGTCAAGAGTGAATAGGCAAGCGTGCTCCATCTTAGACCGCATCATCGCCTACCATCAGATGAGATATTGGTAAAAAAAAAAAATATTATCATTTCAGCCGAACGATGAACATAGGCCTCCCAAAGTTCCAACTTCGCGGTCTCCACTCCAGAACTTTACGACGACATCGACTAACTGTTCTGCAAGCCATGCTACTGAAAGACTCGTTGAAATATTACCTTTAGTATATAACTTACTCAAAATAATTGTTAAATAATAATATATATTACTAGCTGACCGGGCAAACGTTGTTTTGCCAAATAAACTAAAATATGTACTCTATGACCTATTCTCAGACCTACTGATTATACACAAAACATTTCATAAAAATCCGTCAAGCCGTTCCGGAGGAGTTCGATATCAAACACTGTGACATGAGATTTTATATATTAGTTTCCTGGCTATCTGTTCAACATTTTATATGATACTAGTAGACCCCGGCCACGCGTTGCTGTGGCTAAGGTTTATGTAAAATAATATTGTGAGACTGCGACTATAAATTGAGATGTAAGCAACCATATCTTTCAAGTTGGATCAAACTGCACACCGTGTGCAAATTTGATTAAAATCGATTAAGTAGTTTAGCAGTCCATTACGGACAAACGACTTGACGCGTAATTTATATATTTTAAGATTTGAATCTTCAAAATGTGATTGTTTTATGGAAATATGTTGTCTTGATGCCTGCGATTTTGTAAGGTATAATGTTTTTATGATTTATGTTTAATCCACACTACCTTTTAATATTTTCCGCTTTTCAACAATGTGTCAGCCCTAGCTGGTTATTTAGTTACGTCATACTTTTTACCGGGTTATACTGTACTAGTGAGGGCTAGTTGTCGTCCTATCTTAACAGTTTTCTAGATATCTCTTTTGTGCAAGCAGGGAAAAGCTTTTTTCTTAATAACATTTCATATGTAGTCAGGTAGGTATGTTAATGAATCTTTATTGGTTTTGGAGTTCTGTGCAATACTAGCGAATCGGATCGGATATTTTACTCATAAAGAGAATATAGCTTTATTCTAAATCTTTGAGCTGTAACTGTAAAAACTGTAACTGTTAAAATATTTCAGCAGAATCTCTAATTTAGAATTTACTAAGTCGTAAGTAGTCTTACTTAGACTTTCTCACTGAAGCAAGCATAATGCGTCTATAAAGCGCCAGACAAACTTGCAATAAAGTACCTACATTGGCTTTTGTTTGTTTTTTGTTTTGTTCTTGTTTTTAAAAAAAACGTTGCCCCATACTAGGAATTTCTCTTCTATCGTGGGTGCGTTTATAAATATATTTCACATACACAAACAGCCAGACCCAGAACAACTATCTGTAGGCCATACAAATATTTGTTCCGTGCGGGAATCGAACCCGCGACACGCAGCGTAGCAGTCAATCGCTCAACCACTGAGCCAACCGTGCCGTCTCTTATACACCTACGTAGATACCCGAAAAATTAATTATGAACCGTTTTTTATTACAATACAGCTTTATGACTTAATTTCTGTTTTTTTTATAGTCAATAAATATACGTGGGTCAGTGACCGTTACTGCACCTTTATCTGGCGCCTACCATAACTAGAGTCTAGGCGTATGATACATCTTAAAGGTGAACTACACAAATTTCTAACCTTTTCAAGAATTTGGCGAAAAATATTTTTCAGCAGCTTTTATGAGAGTCTTTTAAACGTTCAATCTATATTAACCTCCCAACACCCCAACTTAATTTCAGGTTCGGGGGAAATCGACCCACCCATACATACATACATACAAAACAATAGTTCCTACCTCACAATTCCACTCCTTGACGGATTTTTTCTTCCCGATTCGTCGTGTAAGTCATTAAGAGTAACAAAAACTAAAGTAGGCCGAACTTAGGCGGCCATTTTGCTAAACTTTGCACGTCGGAGCAAAAAAATGGGGAAACTCTGCACGTTCGCGTTACGTTTATGTTCAGTCTTGTATTGTGTCGTGAAGTGCGGGGTAAGTTGGTCCAAGTTGGAGGTTTTTAATATTCTCTAGAGTCTAGGTGGACAGCATAATCTACGTCTATGTGGCAGTAAAGTTGTTGTTGAGAAAGTTTAGACATAAAATAAAATATAGGCAAAAACTAACTGTTGCGTTGGACAACTTTGGTTTCTAAGGCAGTGTGGTAGCAGTTTTTATGGCATACAGAGTTTTTAAAACATACCACGACGACGAAGTGACATGAACTCCTAACTGACATTTTGGCGATTTTAGTTTTTTTTTTTACGTAAAATGAGTTTAAATAATTGTTTACGTGAGCTGGCAAAAACACGTAACTGTATACCTAATTTTTTAACTATAAGATCTACAGTTGATTTCAGATAAAACAAAATAAGGAAGGAGTTATTTATCAGCTATTTGTTTTTTTTAATTAATATAAAGAGTCACACATGGGTACACATAATATGATTCCTCTTTTTGATAGTACCTTCAATATAATGATGATCTCAGAAAAACTCCATGTATTTCACAGACGCGCACCTACTGTAGACACCTAATGTGTCTATTACAGGCAAATAGCACTAAGTTTGTCATTACAAAATAATTCCAGAATAACAAATCATCAAAATAATTCGGTCACGCGACTATCTGTCGGTAACGACTATCTTGCCACCACCCATCCAAATTCATTATATCAGTCAACTGCAGTCCACTGCTGAACCTAAGCCTATCGCGGTCTTGGACAGTCCGCATCCATCCGTTACCAGCCACCTTCTTCAAGTCATCGATCCATCGTGCGGCACATACAAACTCATTCTTGCTTTATTTTAAACACCTCTGCCCCATTTTATCTTTCCCCCACTACACGTAAGCGCATTGCAAATACGCTCCCCATAAAACTACACGACCCCGTTTCAATATACGCGCTTAAGAATTACGAGTCGTACTTTGTACTTACAACTACGATACGAAGCCCTTACGAGTAACGATATGTTTTTGGTACGAACAGTTACATAAGTACGATTGCACGAGTTAGTTTCACGTAACTACCTTGTAACTATGCCAATGGAGGTTTCAAGAGTTTTGTGGGGATGTTCTAGATTCCTTATGGGGTTAGTCTGCCAAGAGTTTTTTTTATGGCAGTGTTCTTCCATGGCTTTGTATGGGGAGGTTCGTGTTCGACAGGAAGTGTTTACGGGGCTGATAAGTTCAGTGGTTAGGTACTGCCAATGGGGTATATAGGTTCAGTCGATTGCATATCAATGATTTCGGTATGATCTTGAATTGATAGCTTTGGCAGCGGTTTCCTTCCCGTGGTTCAAATGCATTCTAATTTGGTTGGGTTGAGAGCCAACCCCAACATTGTTGAGAATAGGCTAGGCAGATTGATAAATAGATACATTTTAGTTTACTAAATTAGATCTTTACTGCCAGAGGGCATATTATTGGAATCAAATGCAACTGCTCACAATTTTAGACCAACAGTACTAGTGTCAATTTTAGGCCCAGACTCCACCAAAGTGGAAATATGCAGAGATGTCCGAAGCGGATACGAGAAGAGATGTTTTTCAGCTAGGGTCCACCAAAGCTGTGCGAAGATGCGTACTGGCTAGGCTTTAGCGGAGATGTGTGCTGGCTAGGGTGGAGATGTGCACTGACTGCACTGCACGCCGCACACATCTGGTCTCCGCTGCGCGTCATCGTTAGCTTACGTTACGAGGCAAAGCTCACATCTCCGCCTTGTACCTCGGCCCAGCTCAATCTCAATAAGGGACAGGTCACATCTCCGCTTCCATCGCGCCATACGAATACGATACATCTCCGCTCAGTGGTATCCACAGCTGAGTTGAAACGAGATGTGTGAATTACGAAATTCCATTGGTTTTTTAAAACACGTCTCCGCCCTGCTCGTCTCGTCTTCGCTTTGGTAGAGTTCGGACCTTATTTATTTATTTATTTATTTATATTTATTTTTTTTTACCTTAATCCGTGGTGATTACATTAACTGGTCTTGCACAATAGAATTTAAACTCACGATACTTTAGACTATCGATTATGATCCCTTGGGATAAATTCTGACTTTAACGCGTGGTCGAAGCTAGTACTCATTGCACAATACCGCTTGTATCTGACATCGACGCACAAACGATTTCCATGGGTCCAGGGCATGATTCTGGACACCCTAGACTTAGAATTTTTCGTCGGCTTTTTTCTCATTTTTCATTTTTTTCAAGGGTTTTTTTTACTTTAGACTGCTCATAATCGTTATTCTGACCTAACCCAATGAGATTTTTAATAAAAAAATAATTAATTAACTACTTTCACTAAAAAGAGCAATCTGAATAAAACCACAAATAGATATCAGCTCAGCTGAGCTGATACCTATTTGTGGTACTCTTGAAAAAAATGAGAAAAGAACCGACGAAAAATTCCAACACTGGGGTGTCCAGAATCATGCCCTGGACCCATGTAAATCGTTTGTGTGTCGATGTCAGATACACGCGGTATAAGCGCAAAAACTGTAAGTTTATAAATTTGTACAGTTAATACAAAATTAAATCCCTTATATCTTGTAACAATTCAACTTTAGATAGAGAAGCGGTACTAACTCAGAACTACCACAAACTGTCTCACCAGCTTACTTAAAACATTCCAACAATATTGTTCTTACAACATTATCGTACTATTAAAACAGATTTATTACTTAAAATAGTCCTTTAAAGTTGTCAACAAATGCTATTGCAGCCATGTTGCCGGAAAACTAGGGAATGCGATTTACATTGAAATTCCCAAGTGCTTGCTACTTAGTACTGTTGAATAGCAAGTTGCAGCGAGTTTGTAACGAATTCGAGACGTATAATGTATGTACATTGGTAGGCTAGGGTGGAAAAGTTTTCGGATTTTCCCTCATGAAAACGAAAATGTGACCACGTGAAAATGTGACAGCTTTATCGATAGTAAACGCCAAATATAAAAATAAACTACATTACTTTTTTCCTAATATATATTCGTAGGTACACGAACAATTTACTATGAACCGTTTTCCATTACCAGAAAATATGTATGTCACCGGAAAGTGGCGACTTCGTAAGATTGTAATAAATCTTGATTAGATTAAAATTTAACGAAATATTTTCAAAAAATTGTTTTGTATACAGGGTGTCCTAGAACTCAACGTCAAGCTGGAATCGGGTGATCGAACAAATCATAATTAGTTTTTTTTAATTACTGTAATTTCTGTAATCATTATCATTACAGCCAATAGCCGTCCATTGTTGAGCTAACCATCCTGGTTCTGAGCAGTCCGCATCCATCCGCTGCCACCTTCTTTAAATCATCGATCCATCGTGCCGAAGGGCGTTCCACACTAAGGTCGAAAGGGAACGAAAAGTTCTGGAGTGGTGACCGCGTATCGGAAGACACAACGTTGGAAAATGATGAAACAAAGTGAAACGATGACCTCGTGAAGGTTGCGGGTAGCCGATGGATTCGTGACGCACAGGACTGGTCGCTGTGGCGAAGCTTGGAGTAGGCTTATGGAAAAACGATTTTTTCATAATATATCGAGAAATCTATACTTAATATTATAAAGCAGAAGAGTTTGTTTGTTTGGTTGGTTGAACGCGCTAATCTCAGAAACTACTGGTTCGATTAGAAAAAATCTTTCAGTGTTAGATAGCCCATTTATCGAGGAAGGCTATATGCTCAGCTCCTATTTGTCTTAGCGTGATGATATATAGCCTAATTTATCATCACGCTAAGACCAATAGGAGCGGAGCAGTAATGAAAAATGTTACGCAGACGACGTTGCACGGGTCAGCTAGTTATAATCTAATCAAGATTTATTACAATTTTACGGAGTCTGTCATTTTCCGGGGACATGGCCATTCTCACTATCTCCTGTCCTGTCAGGCTTCACAGACATACTTCATTATATTTAAAAGTCTGTATGTTAATTTTACGGAGTCTGTCATTTTCCGGGGACATGGCCATTCTCACTATCTCCTGTCCTGACAGGCTTCACAGACATACTTCATTATATTTAAAAGTCTGTATGTTAATCAATCCGCCTCAACGACTGAATGAATCTCCATCAAGCTTAGGAGTATAGGCAGACAGAGACCTTAATTATATAAGACTAGCTTCTGCCAGCGGCTTCGCTAGCGTTTTCCTCAGGGAACATATTTCCAGGATGAAAAGAAGCCTATGTGCTATTCCAGACTATCATATATCACTGTTCCAAATTCCACCTCGATCCGTTCAGCCGTTCTGACGTGAAAGAGTAACAAACATCCATCCACTCAAACTTCCGCATTTTGATTATTATTAATAGGATGTAAGTAGGAAGATATAAAACACGTTTTCTCAGACCATTTACGAATTTAATGCGCTGGTAAAGCTAGTTATAAAAAAAATCTTGCTTCTTCCTTAGAAAAGTGTTGACATAAATAAATCTAAAGAATGTTATTTACATGGAGAATGCTCAAGAGTTTGCAACTCTAGACAACAAATGAAACTGCATGTCTGCCACTTACGAGCAACTAGGGCAAACATGCTTTCGACAGTTAAAGGATTTTTTTTTATGTTTAAATTAAAATAAATAAAATACTGGTATTCAGCTGAATCCGGTTTGACTGGAAGCCGACCCCAATATAGTTGAGAAAAGGCTAGGCAGATGATGAAATTAAAATAAATTAAAAATATATTTTATACCGATGAAATGATACTAGATGAAGAAAAAAAAAACAGCACAACAGTACATTTTTTCGAGTTACGAAAACGTTATTGAATGGGCGGTTAATTTTTCTTTGCTATAGAAGTGAGTAAACTAACAACAATAAGTAATACAAATAAATACTAGGACACCTTTTCAATACTCTTATAAAGATAGATGCCTAAGACATGCAAAATAGCTATAAATATAATATAAACAAATAACCTTTATTTATACATTCAAAAACATACAGATTGTAGTACATCTTACAGCAATCACAGAGTGGGTAATATTAAATAGCTGTTGATGTTCAAACGGCTCAACTGATTTTGATAAAACTCCTCTAAGAACCACCGCTAGCAATCCTGCTCTCAAATAAAAAACCGCATTCAAATCGGTACACACTTTTAAGAGCTACGGTGCTACAGAAAGACATACAGACACACAATGTCGTCAAACTTATCACACCCATTTTTTTGGTCAGGGGTTAAAAATTAAAGCTTCATATCAGTGAAAGTTCAACGAACAAACCAACCATTTTTCTCTCTCTATAGAAGATATCTATATGGAGAGGAAAAATTGTTTGTTAGTTCGAAAACTTAAATCGGAACGTTATTCATCTGAGAAACGTTCAGATTTTAGTTATTTCTGAAGATATTCTCTAAACCGCATCAAAATCCATCAAATACTGTTGAAGTAATAAGTGAAACAATTGTTTTAAAATCTTTTGATAGGCACGCGAGATACTATTTTCAAGTATTTTAAGACAAGCCGCCATTCCCTTTGTTAGTAATATCTACGTATTTACGCAAGGTCAATAAGTAAGTCTAGTATTAAATACTTAGGTAGGTTTTGAGTCTGTATTTCGACCTCGTCTCGACTATGTCTGACACGTGTCAAGAAGTCCAGCGCCAAGAGATATTAATTTGTAGATTATACTGTTGTCAAAGGCATTCCAGAAGATAGCATGGCCAATTGTTTTTTTTTTTATTAAAACGGCACTAATACCTAATATCATTACATTAGTTGACCCGCGCAACTTCATCTGCGTCTCGTTTTTCATTAATGCTCCGCTCTTTTTGCTCGTAGCGTGATGTTATATTATGATGATGCACTATAGCCTTCCTCGATAAATGGTCTATCCAACACTTAAATATTTTTTCAATTAGATCCAGTAGTTTCTGAGATAAGCGCATTCAACCAAACAAACAAAATAACTCTTCAGCTTTATAACAATATACTAGCTGACCCACGCAACTTCGTCTGCGTCACATTTCCCATTAATGCTCGGCCCCTTTTAGTCTTAGCGTGATGTATATGTAGCCTATATCCTTCCTCGATACATGGGCTGTCTAATACTGAAAGAATTTTTCGGACCAGTAGTTCCTGAGATTACCCTCTACATACAATCTTACAAACAAATGTTACCTCTTTATAATATTATATTAATATTAACTCTTTATAATATTACTAGCTGACCTGCGCAACTTCGTCTGCGTCTATAATTGGTTAAGTGGTTTAGGAGTTAGATTTACCATAGCAGCGCCATCTATTGATTACTTGCTCAACCCAGTCGAAAGGTATCGACATCTGTTAGAATCATTTGGAGTTAACAAATAATTGTGACTGTCAAATAATAACAGACAAATAATTAGCAATAAATTAAAATTGCGACTATAATTTGAGATTTAAACTATCCTATCTCTCAAGTTGGATCGAACTGCACATGGTGTGCGAATTTTATTATAATCGGTTAAGTGGTTTAGGAGTCCATTGAGGACAAACATTGTGACACGAGATTTATATATATATAATATTATATTATATATTATAATTATAACGGGTGTAAGGGACAGCCCTCCTCAAACTGATAGGGTGATTTCAGTATATCGTACTAAGTTGACCGGTACATGAAATTATTTCAGGAACTTTATGGGAATCCAATAAAACTGATTTGTTTAATTACCTCATTCGCAATGTATCGCTAACTCTGCAAAACGCACGCAGCGAACGGCAGCGCAGCGAGCTTTCGAAAGGATAGCTGCGCCCGCGCTACGTTTTAACAGCTGATTTCATGCGTCGTCCATGAGTTTTTTTTTTTTTTTCATTTTAGCTGTGTTATTTACATTAATGGAGTTCTGCATACAGATAATGTAACTTTACATTGAAATAAAGCAAAAAAAAATGAAAAATCTAAAAAAAACTAAAAAAAATCCTGAGGAAATTTCCACTGGAATATGATTCAAAATAAGGAGCTGATTTCACCCTGTTAATTTGTGGAAGGCTGTCCCTTACACCCTGTATAAATACAAGCTGACCCGTGTCCACTTCGCTGGACGGTACGAACCTACGACCAGTAGGTAGTTTCGGCTGTGAGCTGTCTGTCATTCACTCATTCACTCACTCATCCGTAACGGAAGAATTTTATATATTAGGATACCAGCTTTTGCCCGTGACTTCTCACGTGCGGACATGCCGTTTTGTCCCGTTTCCATAGAAATTTCGAGAAATCGTCTCTTAGTGCTTCCCTACGGAGTGTATCAGGTGTCAACTCTTACTGAGTGATCGACTAAGTGAATGACAGCCTAGACAACGTAAAACTGAAACTACTGGTCGTAGAAAGCTGAGATCTGGCATATAGGTTCCTTGGGGAGTGTAGGGGAGCACTAAGAGAGGATCTCCCGAAATTCCTACGGGCGGACGGGGGACGGGGGACGGGGAAAGAACGTGATATGCACGTACGAAGTCGCAGATAAAAATCCAATAAATATTTCATATTATATAAGTGAAACTGAAAAATCTTCCTTTAGCTCTATTTATCGAGAAAAAAAAACTGCAAAGTCAAGATCTTTTTTAAAATAAAATTCCCGTTTTAATCCACATTCCATCCCTCATTCATGGTCACCCGACACCCGGTAAGTTTCCGTAGAATCCACGGAGGACTTTCCTAAAAGCTTACCTACATTTTCGAAGAAATCCTACGAACTAGACTAAATTTATACCTACCCACATACCTTGGCTCCGTCTACAAGATCCCAAGCAAGTTATTTCTTTAAAATTCTTTATTCTTTGGTTTGTTGAGAGCCGAAATTTTTAGTTGGCGTAAGTTTCCGTTGTGAACATTCTTTTCTTGGGATGTTTTTGTAAACAGTTTGTTTTTCGGGGTTAAAAATATATTCAGATATTTTGTCAGCTTGTTGCTTGTTAATGAGTTAGGGTTCTACAGCAAATAGGTTTATCAAATTCTACTATTTAAGGTGCTAGTATTCTGCCATATATCAGCCATTTCGTCAGTTATGTTTGAAGTCCTATGTGTATAACATGAGGTACCTAGTACTTTTCCGAATTATCAGGCTAGATATTTACTATCTGTAGAAAAAATCAGTAAAACCTCAGCAATCAATCATTCAATGCAATTATCAAATTCTAGGCCCCAAGCTGAACGGTTGTATTTTGCATTTTGCTCATTAGACTATAAAGGCGCGAACCCATCGCGGTGCATGCTATCCACGGCCACGCAGCGCATTTTAGCTGCGTGGGTTCATTGGTTTGACAACGTGGGTCTACGTTTCCAGTCAACGCTACACGCCCTCGACTATGTAAAACTGTAGCGTGACCCACGGAAACACACGGAGAGGCTACACACGTTTCTTTTTTCAATAATATGGTCTTGACATAGTCGTGGGTAATATTCTGTGCATAGCGTGTACCGCGTACAAAGAGTGCATGGCGTTGACAGCAACGTAGGCGTCATATTCGAGTAAGCCATGCGTGTGCCAATGACGTCAATTTATGCGTAGCGTGCCGTGGGTTGCAGTGGAAAAAATGTCATAAATTTTCATGCAAGGCGAAGCCTCACACACGTGCCTAGCCTCTACGTGCGTTGCGGTGGGTTTACGCCTTTATCCTGTTTCAATATATTGAAAACGCGAAAGTGAGTTTATTTGTCAGCAAAGCCACAGGCAAAAGCTATACAGTATACATATATTTATAATACTGAGGAATGAAGGTCAGGCCTTATCAACCCAAAAACCACACGCCTATAACAAATCCCAAAGGAAATGCTATTTAGTATAATCCCAAACCGCATTGAAGTTTAAATATTTGACATGTCACAGATGTTTAACCCAAAATAGTTACGGACGAGTGTTAGCTTGGGCACAAGAGGTCTTTTGATGTTGTCCGGAAAATGTTAGTTGTCACTAAAAATACTATGCAGAAGTTCCAGTAGTATTTTAAATAATTTCAAATACCATACTGTCCACGTTTAACCCGTCTGCCTTCAAAGCAAGAGTGAACAGGCATCTTCTGAGAACGCTTGGTCTAAGACTTCAGCCATCGTTTTTCATAAGTCTTGATTGTCAAGAGCAAGACCAATCTATACTATAAAGCAGAAGAGTTTGTTTGTTTATTTGTTTGTTTGGTTGAACGCGCTAATCTCAGGAACTGCTGGTCCGATTTGAAAAATTCTTTCAGTGTTAGATAGCCCATTTATCGAGGAAGGTTATAGTGTTATATATCATCACGCTCAGACAAATAGGAGCGGAGCAGTAATTGAAAATGTGACGCAGACGAAGTTGCGCGGGTCAGCTAGTCCTGAATAAAAAACCGATAGAAAACTATATAGATGATGGATGGTTTAAGACAAGCCCCCTAAGCACAGAACATTTACATACTCTTGTGAGGTCTCTAAAATGGTGTGCTGGGTAGTTTATTGCGACACTTCTTCCCAGCTAAAATAATAGGAAGTGGTGACGGGTGGACTGGACAGGACTGCTCAAAGTAATGTAACTCCTGAAAGCCAAAATCAACACAGGCGACTACCAGACAAGCGTTAAATCAATGTTGACGAAGAGTCCTGAACCGAGAACCAATTCAAATGTCAACAAAATTAATCAAAACAGAACAGCGGTAGTGTGAGAACAAAACATATGGATGGGTTTTTTGAATGCAGATAGATTTTTTCCAACATTTTCGGGGTTGGCTTCCTGTCTAACCAGACTTGAAGACAGATGTTTACATGGAGCGAGCTGCCTCCTATCTCCTTAACCAGTTACTACACAACATACCCCTTGGTGAGACTGATGGAGATTTAAAATTTAAAACATAATATTAATGCCGCTGCGGCTGCTGAGAACCTCAAACTGTGGAAAAATAATAATCTTGTTGGAATTTATATTTTTGAGACGTTTTGGGTTGAAACTCCAGGTCACTCGTGTTGAAACAGGTTGAAACTCGTGTTGTCATTAATTCTTAGTTCGGGTTCGTGACTAATAGTAAGTCCGTAAGTGATACGGAGTAGAATGCGCCCGCAATGCTCGAAACTACGGACTTCGCGCTTAGAGAGTAGCCCCTCTGGACCGTGGGGTCCGAGCGCTCACGTGTTATTTAATGATCGAGCTCAACGGTTAGTTGACACTTCGCAGGACCTTAGGCTGCTTTTACCTCGAACAGAGGACAAGCATTGCCATACAACGTGGTAATGCCGCCAATCTTTTGGGCTCACTTCCAGTCGAGAGTGATGCGAATGATTTTTTGACGCCATATTTAACATAGGAGTTTTAAGAGTGTGTATTCCGTCCACTAGCGCCGCCAATCGTTTTTTATTAATTGTGGTAAATTTAAGACACGTAGATAAAAAACCGCTCTGTAGTGCACTAAAGAAATGTATCTATTATTTTTTGACAGCTATTTTTAATACATAACTCATGGCTAAATAGCCAAAACGGCAATTATTGCTAAAAGTGGCCACTTTTAGCAAAATTATCGACTTCGGCAACTATTTATGTTCTAAAGTACAAAACATACCTCTCAAAACATAATAAATACATTTCTTCAGTGCACTACAGAGCGGTTTTTTATCTACGTGTCTTAAATTTACCACAAATAATAAAAAACGATTGGCGGCGCTAGTGGACGGAATACACGCTCTTAAGAGTATATAGTTAGAATAATAATTTCTTTACCGTTTGCAAAATAAAAGCATATTATAAATTTAAACTTCTGTCTTACTTATACAACAACCAGGATCCTAAACTAATCCGATTTGAAGGCTACGTGAACATTCGACAAACTAAAACCTTTTGATCTTTAAATTAAGGATGTACGCTCAACCACGCTTTTAGTCAAAAACCTCATGAAACTAGAAATTGCGTAGTTTCAAAATGGTGTACTTTCAGAATGGCGTAGTATGGATAATGAGGTGGTGGCGTAGAGTTCTAGGTGCAAAGAGTTATATCATGTGATAGTCTAGCTTTTTGACTGAATCTAGTTCTAAACTGTCGTTTGCTATGTAAATCTTTCCTAATAAGTTGACTTTATCTAATAAGCCAAAGTATCATTTATTTTGTCACCGGAAAATGCCGATGATCCTCTTGGCTCGTTTTTCAATTGACTCGAGGACATCAAGCTGGTATCTGGCAGATCCGTCCCAAAGATGAGAACAGTACTCCATACACGATCGAACTTGCGCTTGATACAGTTTATGAAGCTATTCTGTCGCTTTCTAGTTCTTACTTGCTCTTGCCTGTCTACTATCTCTTTTGCTACCCTAATATTGTCAGTGAAAACTTTTAATTGGCCTTCTTTCACTATTTGTATCCTAGCTGTAAGTTTCCTTAAGAAAAAGTAAAATGAATCTATACTATATAATATTATAAAGCAGAAGAGTTTTTTTGTTTGTTTGTTTGTTTGGTTGAACGCGCTAATCTCGGGAACTACAGGTCCGATTTGAAAAATTCTTTCAGTGTTAGATAGCCCATTTATCGCGGAAGGCTATAGGCTATATATCATCACGCTAAGGCCAAAAGGAGCGGGACAGTAATGAAAAATGATACGCAGACGACGTTGCACGGGTCAGCTAGTAAGATATATAATTCAAATCAGCAGCGCTGCTTGGCAGCAGTCATAGTTAATTTCCCAAATGAGGTACTTCCATAAGAACTGCTTCTTTTCTTTTCATCAAATGACTCCTCTCGCTTCACCCAGAGCTGGACTATCCGGGTCCTTTTAAATGACCTTTACGTTCCAGGGCCGCGATAACTCTTACGAAAAATTTCGTTTTTCGTTACCCTAGTAAGCACAGCACACACACAGCGCACACACAGCGCACAGCGTAGTATTGCACCTACCACTATTATTCTCTGCATCACCCAAAGGTTGACTGGTAGTAAATGCCTAAGGAATTAAGTATGCCTCTGTACATGTGTGTGCGTAAAGTATTAAATAAATAAGGGCCGTAGCTGGTATTGCTGCTACTCCATCAATTCGATACTCACTAGTCCTCAAAAGTATATACACATGGTCACGGTGCCATTTTAGGGCGGATTTCATCAATGAAACTGAACGCAATCAACATATGAACCACTTTTACGAGCTGTCAGTGTCATTATTTTCTATGGAATTTTGATGAACGCAGTTTAGATGTACTGATCGCGATTAGTTTAATTGGTGATATCCGTTCTAGTCGTCTTACAAAGGCGACCCACTTAGTGTACCCGCCATAAACTCCCTTCAGGCGGGATTAAAAAAAAAAAAATCTTTAAGATTAAGTATACTTCAATAAAAATAAATAAGTCATTAGAATTATGGGATACCCTTTTAATAAATCAGCATTTTTTGAGCTTCAAGTTTTACAAAAGACAGCCCGCTAGTGTTTTCGCTGTGGAGAAAAAGTGGCCAACAAACTCCCCAGAAACACATCTGTCTGTTACGTTGAACTTGAATTTATTAGTATGCAAAGTAATTCATACATGATGTTAACGTATCAAAACAAAGTCGCCGTAACATTCCGTCCTTAGAACATAAGGCTCGGACTGGCTGCGCTCGCTCCTGGACGTTTTCAAACTTCGTCATGCGTCAGGATAATATATTTTTTTATTTTATTTAAATGTTCATGAATAGCTGTTTTAGGGTTTGAAACAACCTGCCGGAGTCGCGGGATTATTCGCAAGAGATACCGTGGCTCCGGAACACAAAGGGCAGTGAAGGAACATGGATGGGTTTTAGTCAGTAGAAGTCCGTACTCCCTCCCGCTACACCCAGAGCGGGAGGAGTCATTGGATGATTTCCCATCCCTAAAAGAAAAAAAAAAGGTTTTGAAACAAAAAACGGAACCCTTATAGGATCACTCGGGTGTCTGCTGTCTGTCTGTCCGTTTGTCACAGCCAGGTTTTCTCCGGATCTACTGGGCCGATTCTGTTTAAATTTGGTACACATATGGACTTTTGTGACCAAAACACGGACGCGTTACGTAAAGAAATACATTTTTAGTATTGCGGTCACTTTAGGGGGCTCAACTAGAAAATTAAAAAAAAAAACAACAAGTTTTTTCAAGTGTCTCGTGTGGCATTATATTTTTTTATAATTTAAAAATTGATTGTTACATCAAAAATGACCATTCCCCACATAATCTCCGAAATTACTGAGCCTAAAATTTTGAAAAAACAAACTGCAGATAGTAGTTCTATACCTACCTTAAGATTACAGTAAAACTTATAAGAAGTCTGTAGTGTGAAAATAACATGTAAAAAAAGTGAAATTGGTTCGGAACCCTTTGCACGCGAGTCCGACTCGCATATTGGCCAGTTTTTTTATGAATGTGTAGTATTAATTGGGGATAGATAAAGTGGGCTGCCGTGTTGTAAAACAACTAAAATGGCAATTTGTATTAAAATCATTCCTCCAACAATATCTTAAGTTTTAAGTCTAGTCTCAACAAATTAAGCCAGAAGCTTTGTTAATCTAAACTTCTCAACATTAATATCTCCAAATTCTTAGAACAACTTGAAAACTTGAAGTTTCATTATAACAGGGAAAACAATACCGTCTTTGACTGTTCTCTTAGCCTAAAACTTAGTCTAAGGCTGCGTTACTGCCCAATATAAACGCTTTATTTACCTAGCTTCGCTAGCGCAAGCGACTGTATTGGATCTTATAATAATGCACTGAGAGTGCTGCTGCGGCTGCCGTGGCGGGGTAGTGCGTCAGGGATCTTTTCGGATAACAATATTGATGGTTTTGCCGCCATTATTAGAAAAATGTGTGTCTTCTCGTGTTGGCGGCAGCACCAACAGCTGTATTCTCAGTGTATTCGCAGATCGGTGGGATTCCCCGATGTCATGGACGTTGATGCGGCTCCATGCCGAAATTTTATTGTATATTTTTATGTATCTGTAACCTACTAACACAAGAATTTAAGTAAAAATTCATACTCCCTATGTACTCCGGTCTGAAATAAAAATATTCTATTCTATTCTACTCTGCTCTGCTTTGCTCTGTTTTGTTCAATTCTATTCCATTCTATTCTATCTACTTTATTGTATTCTATTCTTAAAAAAAACACATCCCTCGCTCCGCATCCTCGCTCATCTCTGCTGGAAACGCAGCCTAAGACTTGTAATAATCTAGGTTATCTCTTATCTTTTCTTCAAAAACTTTCCCGGTGAGATTAAGAATGAAAGGCTCAGTGATAAAAAATAATTGATCATTCAATGAAAAAAGTTTTCAATTAATCCGTGTCACAGACTAGGGGGAGAATTAATTGGATTTCGGAGATAATGGAATTTTTTATCCGATAGCTTGGCAGTCTTGTCGACGGATTATCTGATCGGTAGTGTTTACTGCCAGGAATGGATATTTGCGGGATGTTTGATGCGAAATGGAGAAAGGTAGACAGAAATCACTTCCATTCCTTTGTGCATCAATATGAACGAAAGAGTTAATTGGTTCTATATTTATATTTAGCACCGAAATACTGCTTTGACTACATACCAAATGAAAGTATCTGTTTTGCCATAAATTATATACCAAACACAAACATCCTAGCAATTTAAATCGTATTAAAACTTCTCATTAAAAACAGTATGATTAAGGTGAATTTAGTAAACGTTATTAGAATACCAGAAATAGCAATTTGGTTCCTTTCTCATAGGGCAACTAATTGCGTCAAACCTCTTGACATACAGAGTTGACATTATTACCTTTTCACAGAACACATTTGAAGGAACATTCAATCATCATTACATTTACAAAACATCAAATAAAATACATTACTTGATACGTAATATTATCCAGTATACTTTGATCCCTTATTTCACCCCCTCGACATACAAAAGAAAGATACAGAAGGTCGGCTCCATACAAAGCGAGAACGCTCGCACACAGACACGCTTCATGTATAGCGAGTGCAAGCGTACTTGCGACCGGCATATTATGTTTGCCACAAATGAGATATAGACCGCAAGCCAGGCTCAAATTTTGTCGTACATTTCTTCCCGGACGATAACTTGTAAAATGGTTAAAAGGGCTTTATTATGTACCGCTGTGAACGTCAGCTGCGATTCGATGGCTGGGTTAAGCAGCCTCCCAAACAGGTTGCAAAAAAAAGAAAAACTGTAACTTCCTCCCGAGTGAAAATTGTGTCAGAGTATAGCTAACCCAATATCTTGCAGAAAACGAAATGTCTGCTGTTTAGAATTCATTTATAATATATCTGTTTAGAGTTTTCAAAAATATTTGTACTTATATAAAATTAAATTCAAGCTTGTAATGCTCGCTCTTAACTAATCTACTAAGTATTTCTTAAAAAAGCGAGAGTGAAATAGGAGTCGAAAAAATTATTGAGATCACGTTGAGCGACTTGCTGTGTTGGTGGCCAATTCGAAATTATGAGTAACAGTAATAATAATAATAATCTCCCGGCAGAAGTCTTGTTCCTCATCTCCGGCTTGCCTTTATTGGCTGGCTAGAGTGAAAACTGACGAGGAACAGAGCTCCCACCTCTTTCTTGCCTTAATTGGCCGGTCTGAGTGGAGATTCGCTAGAGCACACGTGCTCGGGAGAGGGATGTATAATCCAGTAAGGTGCTGGTAGGGATCTTGACCGCACTTCCGGAATTGTCCTGATAGCCGTGGTATACCTCTCCACTCCTCTAGCACCTCAGGCCATGTTGCCCCCTTGGCGCTACGTCACTTTGTGCTAGCGACCGGTTTTCGGGGGCCCATTCATTGAGTGTGCAAGTCACCCCCTGCCATTTAAAAGCCGTGTATATTGTTAGTGGTCAGGCAGGGGCCAATAGTTCTATAATAAACGATTATTATTCCACTAAGCCACCCAAACCCATAGCGTTTCATTTTTTGTTTCCATACTCTGCAATAGTACTGCTCCAACTGGGGATTGTCCTTGGGAATACTTTCAGTGCATACAGGGATAATCGCCGGTTGGTGCCCCATTACATTTGAAAAGTCTAACGGGGCCTCTGCGAGTTGGTTTCGGCCCCTCGTACGCCTACCAAAGGAACGGGTCTCCAGGGGCCCGAGATAGTAAAAAAAAAAAAAAAATATATATAATAATAATATCCTTGGACATTTCACACAACACCATATAGTCCCAAGCTAAGCAACCTAATGCTTGTGTTATGGTAACTATATGGCTGATAAACTACTTATATACATTTTTTTTTTTGTAAATACATACATATTATAGATAGAAAAACACCCAGACTCGGAACAAATACTTGTAGGTCTTACAAATATTTGTTCCGTGCGGGAATCGAACCCGCGACATGCTGCGCAGCAGTCAATCGCTCAACCACTGCGCCAACCGTGTCCATACTCAAAGGATTTTTGCCTGATAATGATGTAAACCAAAAATAAAACAAAACTGTATTATTCGTCCTAATTGTGTGCTTTGTGTCCTTAGCAAATTTTTATTTTTGTGTGTACTGTTTTGTTTTTAAATTAGTAGTAAGCTAGTTGTTTTAAAAGTGTGTGTTGTAATATGAACATGAGTCTGAAATAGATGCTTAAAAATAAAATAAAAAAATAAATTAGTACACCACCGGATTCGACCTTCTGTATCTCTTTCTACCTATATGCCACCATTTTCCCACGTCTGAAGTGTACGTTAGATTTCTAATCAAATAAGGACCGTTATTATATGGTCCTATTTTATCTAATTAAGATAATCTTTATTGGGGACTGTATTCCTTCTTTGAACCCCGAAATAGGGATCAATGGGGTTGAAAGAAGGTCTTATCTTAAAGTGTTAGTGCGTTGGATGTGAGTAGCTGTGATTTTGGGATAAATTAATTTTACTTTGAAGGTTGTAAATGAAGTTCATAGGTACAGATGTTTTTCAAATTTTTGATAGTTAGTATTACTAGTGTCTTTATACATTTAATTAACTACCTATAGATTGGTCTCCACTTCGAGAGGCTAATAGTGAGTAAACTTTTGTTCTATTCCTTGCTTAGGCAAATTGTTATTAAATCTAACTACATAATTATTATTATTATTGTAAATGCGAAAATTTGGATGTTCTTTACTCAATTACGCGAGAACGGCTGAACGGATCTTGATGAAATTTGGAACAGAGATAGATTATAGTCTGGAAAAGCACATAGAGTACTATTTATCCCGGGAATATGTTCCCTAGGGATCACGCGGGCGAAGTCGCTGGCATTAGCTTGTTTTCCATAAAATTTAGCTTAGCAGCAACCTTAGGACCTGCGTGCGGTGAGATTCTATTAGCTAATACGATTAAAATGTTTTAAATTGACCCATCATCGATTTCAAGACGTGCCGTGATGCGCTCCCGGTATATCGTAGACCTCCTACCCAAACAAACACATAGTTATGGGTTACTTCTGGGCAAGCGTGCTCCATTGTCAGCTACATTATCACTTACCAGAGATTGTGGTCAAACGGGACCTATAAATAAAGAGACATTTTGATTGTGCAAGTCAATGTATAGGATTTTGGAATTTACGGCAATCGCATCGCAGATACAGTGTTAGTATTCTTAAGCCCACTGAAGTATTGGTGTATGTCACTCATGCAATGTGGGCGTGGCCCATTAAGGAAATAAAAGCTCAATCATTTTGATAACAGTTAACGCTTCAGTGGGTCTAAAATACCACTTTAGCAGCATAATATTTAGAATCATAAAACTAACCACACAACAATCCGTCAATTTTCATTTCCATCTTTATCGCCAACGCTATAGGTTCAAGGTCGATTGGGAAAATTTGTTAGTAACGGCTGTCTGATTCTGCTAAAGTGACCTTTCAAGACCCTCTGAACAAAATTATAGAACAGACAAATAAATCTCTATTCAAAACTAGATCCGCCTTGAGATTAGTAGGTACTTAACCCGTCACTGAAGTAGATTAACTAAGCTTATCTATGACGAAAATATAAGTAAGCCAGCCTAACTTCCCCTTTCGCCGTTGTTACCCAATTTGGGCGCTCACGGACGCTGATTGGCTGACGCGGAAAAATGACAGCCATGACAGTTTGACAGATATTCTCGATAAGTGAAGGAAAATGATTGTGAGAAAAATCCTTCAAAATATTCGAAAGGAAAATGCTGACGAGGCTTGTTTTGTGAGTAAGGTGAGATCAGCAGAATGATTTTTAAGGTATTTTTTATAGGTAGGATAAAAATAGCTTTTCTTTCTAATCCGATTTTTTTTTCTGTTAGTTACCAATGGATATATCAAAACATGCTGAATAAGGAACCAATTGACTACCGAAAAATTTCGTATAAATTGTTTACTCGTTGATACGTAATTGAACTTAATTCTCGGCTCCAGTAGCCTAAGTACGAGTTTAATCGCATTAACGTCAACGTCTGGAATTGAAACTGAATAAGTTTCGTCTGAAGTCTATAACAGAAAACCTTTTTTTCCATACAATTTGACATAAGTGAACGTTTACGTTAAATTGTATGTATGACTAGCTTCTGCCAGCGGCTTCGCCCGCGTGATCCCTAGGGAACATATTCCCGGGATGAAAAGTAGCTTATGTGCTATTCCAGACTACAATCTATCTTTGTTCTAAATTTCATTAAGATCCGTTAAGCCGTTCTGGCGTGATTGAGTAACAAACAACCAAACTTTCACATTTATAATATTACTCGTTTGGTGTAAAGCGAAATTATAACCATCTTCCCCTCGACATTATAATTATTAAAGGATATTGCAAACTGTCGTAAGCCGTTTTCCGAAGCTACTTGCTAGCCTCTAGGCGCCAAGCTAGCCGCCTTCCTGTGCGTTCGCGACCACAAAAATAATCCAAGCATGATTCAATATTCACGCGCGATGGCTTATTATTAGCGTTTTTCATGTATAACTTTGGTGTTTCTATACCGATTTCTATGATTCTTTTTTTATGGAATAGTTAATAATGTTTACTTTTATTAATGTTAATTAGGGACGACTGAGAGTTTTATAAACGTAAGAGTAGACAAATACAATCAGAAAGCTTCGAACTGCTAAGCTATCGGGAGTTACACGTGTTATTGTTCGTCAATCATAAAAGATAGACATATGCTGTCGTTGGATATTTTTTATATAATTTTAAGGAGAACATTTCCGTCATACATGATTTCTGTGTAGCTTTCACCATTAAGGTTGCACACGCGACGGAAGCTTAAAAAATGGAGTAACTTCTCCCGTTTTCCCAACATTTCCCTTCACTGCTCTGCTCCTATTGATTGTAGCGTGATGAAAAGTATACTATAACCTGCTCAGGAGTATGAAGAATAATTGTACCAAGTTTCATTAAAATCCGTCGAGTAGTTTTTGTTTCTATAACGGTTATACAGACAGACAGACAGACAGACAGACAGACAAAAATTGTACTGATTGCATTTTTGGCATCAGTATCGATCCCTAATCACCCCCTGATAGTTATTTTGGAAATATATTTCATGTACAGAATTGACCTCTCTACAGATTTATTATAAGTATAGATAGATAGATAACACTAATAGGAACGACACACAAAACGTTTTGGGACCACATTCATTGTGCCTACAGCCAAGGAGTGGAAATCTCTGCCAGAGTCTGTGTTTCCTGACAGCTAAAACCTGGGAGTCTTTAAGCAAAGAGTGAATAGGTTAATTCTAGGCAAGCCTGTTCCATCTTCGACTTCATCATCGCTTGCCATCAAGCGAGATAGTTGTCAAACACATATCTTTAACTATCAATAGTAAATAAAGCTTACCTACTTCATGCTCACTTCGACTAAAGTCACGGTGGCTTTTTTACAGAAAGAACGAGCTGATCAATTACGAATCCACTGAAACCAAACAAAAATTTAAAACATAAATGAATCACTACTCAATATCTATACCTACTAATATTATAAAGCAGAAGAGTTTGTTTGTTTGGTTGAACGCGCTAATCTCAGGAACTACTGGTCTGATTTGAAAAATTCTTTCAGTGTTAGATAAGCCATTTATCGAGGAAGGCTATAGGCTATATATCATCACGCTAAGACCAACAGGAGCGTAGCAGTAATGAAAAATGTTACGCAGACGACGTTGCACGGGTCAGCTAGTATTTTTATAATCTACCAAAGTCAATCTGACTAAAGAACTTATTCTTTGCGTTTTACAATGATAACATTTTTTAAGCGAATTGACACCCAAAACCAAGCACGCCCTAACCCCAAAATCCGCTTTCACAGAATCACAAGAGAATTTTCTTGTAAAATAATTCCCAGGTAAAATTACGGGAGGCCATGTTATGTTCGCCCCACGACTGGGCTAATTGGACGGGATAACGTGGGATAAAGTATAATCCTTGTATTTGCGACGATCCCTAATTTGACTTTAAGGTGTTGTCAGTTTGTTCTCATTAGCCGGTTTTAGGGATTTTTTGGGGATACGACTTTTTCGTGAATTTTTTTCCTACTTCGTTTTAGGGTTAACTTCTTTGATGTTTAGGTGAGCTGTTCGATGTAATTTTTGCGTTACATTTTATATTCAACTAGCTGTCCCCCACGGCTTCGCTCCCGTCAACTGGCTACCCTACCTACCCATTTTCATTTGTTACAAAAATGTGATAAATGAAGAACCGCTCGACCGATTTTGTGCAAACTTCACATAAACCATCTACTAAATAGTCCGAACAAAGCCTAAACATTTGGTTTGGATAGGTGAGCCCGTTCTTGAGTTATAAAATTACTGGCCGGGAAGACGAAGTTGCGCGGGTCACCGCGCAACTTCGTCTGCGCCACATTTTCCATTAATGCTCCGCTCCTTTTAGTCGTAGCGTGATACTATATAGCCTATAGCCTTCCTGCCTTCCTCGACAAATGGGCTATCTAACACTGAAAGAATTTTTCAAATTGGTGCAGTAGTTTCGGAGCCTATTCATCAAACACGTACATAATACAAAAATACAAATCTTAGTAGTAATCCGCCAGTCGCTTCATGTGAAAAACTTTTTACAAGAAAATACAACCGACTTCAAAAAAAAAAACACTACAAAGTAAAAAATAACTTTAATTTCGGAAGTCGGTGTTTTTGTTAGTTTCTTCGTATTTTGACACCGACTTCCGAAATTAAAATTATTTTTTACTTTGTACTGTTTTTTTTTTTTTGGAAGTCGGTTGTATTTTTTTGTAAAAAGTGTTTTATTTTTCACTTTTTAGTGGTACCCCACACCTAACAACACCACTGCAAAATCGCAGAAAAGCAAAATACGCAATTTCGGTTACTTGGATGACATAAAACTATCATCCATGTAGACGAATTCCAGCTATTTCGATTTAAAATCCAAAGTTCGTAACCGATTTTCATAAAATTTAAATGGGACCAATCTGCAAGTATATCCTTTCAGTTAAAAAAGAATATTTGAAATCGGTTTATAATTGTCGGAGTTATGAGGTAACAAACATAAAAAAAACATACAACCGAATTTATAACCTCCTCCTTTTTGGGAAGTCGGTTAAAAACTGGTACACAACTTCATCTGGTTGACTAAAATTCGAACTCAACATAGCTGCTCTGTGACAAGGATGAAGGTAATCGGTACGTCCTATTCTCGTTCCAAATTCCCAAAAAATACAACTCGCCCCTAAATTAACAGGCTTGCAGGTGCTTCTTTTCGCGAAAAATTATGAGCTTGTACAATAAAAATAGTCTCTCAACGGTAAATTTTAACCTCTGCATTAAGTTTTACTGTGAAATAAACCGTGCCTGCATTTCAAACCTTTAATAATAAATGTGTTGCACCACAAGTGCTCAAAAAGCTTCATAATCAAACATTTAGTTATTTCATTTTAAAATAAAACAAACTTCGTGATAATTAAAACTGTGCAAGCATACCCGGGTTTAGATTACAGTTGAAATATTCTCTTTGTGGTATAAAACATGGTGTATACTCTAATTTCGCCGAATACGCTGAATTCCGGCACACTCGTATATTAAAATGAGACATATATGTGGATATATTTTAGCTTGGTATACGTAGTATTAAAGCTATTCAAAGTTTTTGGCTGGTGTATTATTTTGAGCTGACTTTCACAAATATTATGAAGACGTCAGATTGGTACGTCTGTGTGTAACTTCATCAAAGGAGTAGAACGTCTTAGTAAATTCACTTTTAATTTTAATTTTATTGTTATGACTGACTAGCTGATGCCCCGGCTTCGCCCACGTGGATGTCGATTATCTCGACCAAAAGTAATCATGAAATTTTGCCTTTAATCATGAACAGTCTTATTCCAGGCTATAATCTATCCCTGTACTAAACTTCAGCCAGAACCAGAACCGTTCATCCGATAGAGCCTCATTGAATACCTAACAAATATCCAATCATCTTCACAAATTTTTGCATTTACATATAATAATAATAATCCTATGATTAGGGTTAGGAGGATGGGCTAAGGCATCAAAGAGTGACGAAAAAAAATCGTACGGCACGGTCATTGAAATCTTTGTCTCTGAAATTACTATTTATGAAATTGAATACAGACAGTTAAGTATTTATAGAAAAGAATAAGTTCCGACTACCTAAAGACAACAAATACAAAACAAAAATGTGACCTTAAATCAGCAGCGGCAGTAGTTTTTGAGTTTATCGCGAACAGACAGACGCGGCGGAGGACTAATCGTACGGCACGGTCATTGAAATCTTTGTCTCTGAAATTACTATTTATGAAATTGAATACAGACAGTTAAGTATTTATAGAAAAGAATAAGTTCCGACTACCTAAAGACAACAAATACAAAACAAAAATGTGACCTTAAATCAGCAGCGGCAGTAGTTTTTGAGTTTATCGCGAACAGACAGACGCGGCGGAGGACTTTTTTTATAACATGCAGTGATGACAGACTCTTGTTTGACGACTATTTATTTATTTATTTAAACTTCATGCAACAAGCGGACTTAATGCAACAAGGCATTCTCGACCACTTAACCTTTGGGTTAAAAAGACTACACTGTGGTGTGGTGTAAACAAACAAAAATAATCTATACTAATATTATAAAGCAGAAGAGTTTGTTTGTTTGTATGTTTGTTTGTTTGTTTGTTTGGTTGAACGCGCTAATCTCAGGAACTACTGGTCCGATTTGAAAAATTCTTTCAGTGTCAGATAGCTTATTTATCGAGGAAGGCTATAGGCTATATATCATCACGCTAAGACAAATAGTAGCGGAGCAATACTGGAAAATGTGACGCAGAAGAAGTTGCGCGGGTCAGCTAGTAAAAAAGAATTGCTTGGTTTTATGAAACCACGGTAAAAGTGAAACTTTTTTTCACATTAAAGACATTTAACTAAAAATTTTCGGAATAATATTCCAATAAGGGTATAAAAATCGCTTCATCATCTTAATTTTATATATGTATACATTGGCTGCTCTGACGAGCGCCTTTCACTTTATCCCTACTCCGCGGCCGACCATCACGCGACATGCAACACACAGACGTAAATAAAATATTTAAATTGAATCTTTTCAATACAATACAATACAATACAATACACAAATAACCCATCTCACATGATGGTAAGCGAGGGATAGATAGAGGTCGACGATGAAGCACGCTTGGCTAGAAGTAACTCGTGTTCACTCTTGACTAAGACCCCCAGTTCGTAGCTATCAGGAAACCGACCCCCGCACGGAATTTCACGCCTAAGGATGCCTGTCCCTCGCGGGCCTGTGGACGGTGAGCTATGGGCAGGTCGCCGTCCGTCCGTCATTTCATTTCACTTCATTTCATTTATTCATCAAACAATTTACATTGTGTTCGAATTTTACAATAACATCTGGCGACAGGCCGTGTCGACGGCGCGTTCGAGTTCCACGCGCGCTTCAAAGGCGCGTTCGAGTTCCACGCGCGCCTCAAAGTGAGTCAGCATTGGGAGGGGCCCGAAAGGGCCGACGCCTGCCGGAGTCGCGGGACTATTCGAAAGAGATACCGTGGCTCCGGAACACAAAGGGCACTGAACGAACATGGATGGGTTTTAGTCAGTAGAAGTCTGACACTCCCTCTCGCTCCGCCCAGAGCGGGAGGAGTCATTGGATGATTTCCCATCCCTAAAAAAAAAAAAGGGTGCCTGTCCCTACCCTAGTCTAGTCTAGGATTATCTTTACTGTATCCTGTATGGTGTCCATTATAAAGAGTATTCTATTCTAGGTGACAGAGACAAGGTCGACGATGGAGCGTGCTTTCCCAGAAGGAGCCTGTCATTAGGGTGTTTGTCCATAACAGCGGAACCAGGCAGCGGAGAGGAGAAGCGGAGAAATTTTAACCAATGGATTTGCATTAAATCCCCGCACCACGTGAATCACTGACATTTTAACTGGCATGATTGGTTGATATTTCTTCGTTTCTCCTCAATGGACAAGCACATATTTGCTTATGTTTTTATGGACGGAAACCCTTCCGTCCATAAAATCATAGTTATCTTTCATTTTTTCATTCTTTCATTTCATCCGATCATAGTTAGCTTTCCTTTGACTGTTCCTAAAATATTTGGATCTGAAGCGGTGTGCAAATGATATTTATAAGCAGACAAAACAATCCTGCTTTCCAAACATTTAAGATAGCGTGAAATAAACCATACCTAAACATATTACTTATTCTAATTCTCGAGGAAAACATCAAACTCACAGAAAACGTAACTTAATTTCGACCTAAATAGAAGATACCTACATAAAGGAGCGTGTCGGAATTTCTCAGAAACTACGCACTAATTAGATTCTCAAGACCCTTTTACAAGACCTAACGTGGCTTAACATTAGTATTTAAGCGAACTACTAGGTCATTTGTACCCTAACCAAGACTAAATTGACTCTAATACCTAAAAAAAGAAGCACAGAAGGTCGACTCCATGCTAAGAGCAAAAACAGGCTCACGCACACACACGTACGTGGCGATTTCAAACAAACGCCGGTCGCGACTGCGCTTGCACTCGCTGTACGTGAAGCGTGTCTATGTGTGTGTGCGTGTTGTTAAGTACTTGCGGCGATTTCAAACAAATACGGGTAGTGTTGGGTAACTCAGCACATGTGCTAGCACAGTTGTAGCTAATCACTTGGCTAAAAAGAGTCACTCACTCTTTTTATTTTGATGTGCTAGCACACACCACAGATTAGCTACACCACAGAACATTTTATACGATCAAGTATGTGTTTTGAGTTTTCAAAGAAACGAACGAGTCACTCACTCTTTTGCCTCGCCATTTGAAAACTTTTCAATCGAAACTATAATCAAATTTCTGTTTTAATGTAACGTAATAAAGCCCAATTTCCAGTAATGAAATCTCTCAGCGACTCCGTCCGATCATTGCCAAAATGCCGATTCGTGAGGGAGCGAGTGAGACAGAACAGCGGTGAGCCGGTCAGCCGGCGAACACACACGATTTGACACGAGTCTCTGTGCTGTGCGAGTCTCCACGCCTCACGGGCTCGCGGCCCTCAGCCTCGCCTCAATTGTGCTAGCACAGTGTGCTAGCACACTTTAGAAAAAGAGTGCCTCGCACGATACTTTTTATAAATGTGTGTGCTACCCAACTCTAAATACCGGTCGCGTGTACGCTGGCACCCGCTTTACGTAAAGCGTGTCTATGTGTGCGAGCGTGTTCGTATGTGCGGCGATCTCAAACAAAATGCCGGTCGCGAGTGCGCTTGCACTCGCTGTACGTGAAGCGTGTCTATGTGTGCGTGCGTTTTCGTAGAGATTCGACCTTCTGTACCCATCTATTATTACGTACTACCCTTTATATGTGCCTTAAGGCTTACAAAATAAGGCTAGACTAACGACCCTATTTTCTTTTCAGCTACAAATCTTAGCTGAAGAAAATAAGCCCGAAATGACCTAAGCAAATTGCGGGCAATATTAGTCCTCCAGAAATGAGCAATTTTTGGGCAATAGCTCATGAAATTAACTCATTATGTATTCTTCCTGTGGGTAATGCTTTTGGTAGGTAAATGGTCAAACTTAATTGTCAGTTTTGCTTGAAGATTTTTGTAGCTTTGGTATTAGAGGATCACTTGATGGGTTTGAAAATAAATATTTATTCGATTGTGTATAAAGAAAACTTGCCTGGGTATTAAGAATGCCAATTTATTTCGTTTTAATTCTTACATTGGACTGCCAGTTAAATCATTACTTTATAAAAGAATAATGGTAGAATAGACTGAAATGACTGCTCTTTATTATGTCACTAGCTGTCCCGCGCAACTTCGTGTGCGTCACATTTTCCATTACTGCTCCGCTCCTATTTGTCTTAGCGTGATGATATATAGCTTAAAGCCTTCCTCGATAAATGGGCTATATAACACTGAAATAATTTTTCAAATCGGACCAGTAGTTCCTGAGATTAGCGCGTTCAACCAAACAAACAAACTCTTCTGCTTTATAATATTGTAGTATAGATGTACACCATATAAGCTACAGAAAAAATAGATGAAGAAAACATCACACACACAGGGTGACACAATGGGCGGCCTTATCGTTAAGAGCGATCTTTTTAAGACAACCTTTGGAAGGATTTTAAAGAGAAAAGATTGAAGGATGGTATTAATTTCAGTTAATATGAGTTTTCATACTAACACCTCAAACGCAATTTTCTTGTAAGCCAGTTCGCCATGGATATCTTTTGATTAGAACAAAAGTTTATCTACAGAAAGTCTAACCTCATATCTAGGCACAGCCTAATAGTTCCATGTTTTATTCAGTACTCACTCAACAATAAGTACATAGAATTATATTGTCAACTGTTTCACGAGTTGTACACAGTTTGACTGACATATTGTGTTCAGCAGTCGACTAATCATTTATACATGATACATTAGTGTTACTATGTAAACATGTTACTATTTTGCCTAGTAGATTACATTTACATACATAGGTACTGCCGATAGTTCTCTGTGAAGTTTTCAACCTTATCGCCTCATAAATAAAGTTGAAAAGTGGTTATCCGGGAACTTCCCGAAGTACAAATTCGTTTTTAGACATGAATATTGAATCAAACAGGAGTAAAGTTATTTTATTTGATCATTTCATGACAACAATTGCATAAAATATGCTAAAATGGTTCGGTAATGTTGTAAGGCCAGTAAGTTATCCATTTATTTTGCAAAAAGTATTTTCAAGGCACATTTTTTATTTTTTTTATTCACAAGGCACATGAACGTGGAAACGCCGAGAGGGATAGAATGACATACACAGACCTCATTGATGATGTTCCTGAACAAGCTTAAGTGAGTTTTTTAGGGTTCCGTACCCAAAGGGAAACCAACGGAACCCTAATTCTAAGCCTCCACTGTCCGTCCATCCGTTCGTCCGTGCGTATGTTTGTCTGTCAGCGGGCTGTCATCTCAAAAACCGTAATAGGTATACACTTGAAATTTTTACAGAGTTAGTATTTCTTTTGTCGCTACAACAAAAAAAAAATTGAAATGAAAAAATAAAGAGGACTCCCATACATTGAAACGTTTGTTCCGGTTGATGATACGGAACCCTTTGTGCGAGAGTCCGAAAAAATTTATACCAAATGCAATCCATTAACATGAAAAAAGTTGAAAGCCCAGATTTTTTACAGCAATATTTACAATAACAACCGACAATAAAGCCTGATCGCTTGCACTCCCGAACAATGGTAGTCGGTATTATTCAGAACAACGCGAAAACCTCAAGTAATCAATCAAAAGTGAACTGTACTGTGCGCCCTACTTACCCCGTTTTCAAGCAAATGTATACAGAAATCGGTTATGGAAAGGGGTTAATTTGAAACCACGAATTATAAGATTCGTGGTTCGCATTAATATCGATTCGCACTAAGTTTCCAAGCGTCTTTCAAAATGCGCACAGCAAAGGAGTGGAACTCTCTGCCTGCGTCTGTGTTTCCGAACGCTTAAAACGAACCCTAATCTCTTCAAATATAGAGTGAACAGGCTCCTTCTGGGTAAGCTCGCTCCATCGTAGACTTTGTCACCATCATCTCTGACCAAGACTAGAGTCAAGAGCAATCCTATCACAAATAAAAAAAAAAAGATGTTTTTTTCTGAATATCTTATGGAGCTTGAAAAAAAAAACAGAAAATCTGACACCAGTCTTGCCAAGGAGTACCGAGTTACCCAGTTAATGGGTTGTGGAGGTCTGGTAGACCGCCGCTCCACGTAAAATATTGGTATTCAGCTGAATCCGGTTCGACTGGAAGCCGACCCCAATATAGTTGGGAAAAGGCTAGGCAGATGATGACCTTAAGGAGCTTAAAAATAAGTTAGTTTATTCACCCATTACCTACCTGCCAAAATAACAGATACCGGGTCAAATGCGCATTCGCTCCACGTAAAATACTGGTATAATAACCAGCACGAGCCGTGAGCACCCTCTCCATTGGTCGGTTTGACGACGACAGCTCTGACGTTTCATGTTATTGGTTCGTCAGTCAAAGCTCATCGAATATTGGAATTGCAAGTTTCGTTCGCCCACCGTACATTGGCGAGATCACCCTGCTGCATTCATCTGTGCTCTCGACTCATACCTACTACTTAATTATATTTAGCTGCATCCGATTACACTGAAAACCGATCCCAGCGTTATGAAAAGGCTAGGTAGCTAGATAGCACGTGAGAAAAATAAAATGTGAAATTCACTTAAAAACTCACTGGCCTCACACAATTTGAAAGGGAACTTCATTTGTTTTACGATCGAACGACCGCACTTACCAACGTTTTGGGAATACTTCCGCAGTGCGTTCAGCTAAGGAGTGGAGTTCCTTGCCAGAGTCAGTGTTTCCTGATGGAATTCTTTAACTTTTTATTAATTTTAGGATTGAAATAAATCAAACTTAAATGTGTCAAGAATTAAATAAAATGTCAAAGCTTACAAGCCTAGGGATGAAAATGGACTCGCGTTTGAATAGGGTTAAGTAAATACTAGCTTTCTCCGCCGATTTGTCGGCATGGGTTTCAGAAGTTCCAGAAATAAATGAAGATTCTGTAAAAAGGCTTTAAGTCAAGAGTGAATAGGTTACTTCTAGGCAAGCGTGCCCCGTTGTCGACCACTACCTCGCTTACCATCTGGTGACATTGTGGTCAAACGCCAACCTACCAATATTGAGGTAAATTGACAAATTATCGTGCATTCATAACGAGACCCCGTTCGGACATCAAAGAAAAAAAAATTAACACAAAGAAGCGGTCATGAATACTTTCATGACCGCTTTGATTTCCAAAACTGAAACAAAAGATCTAAAATTAGGCGATTTTTTTTTCATAAAAATGTCTGAAAATTATTCCTTTAACGTAACAAAATTAAGCAGAGGCACCTTTTTCTTAGAATTTCACTTTAAAAAATACTTTTCTTTGTAAACAAAAGCTTTAAAAACCCTTTCACCTTTCTGAATTAAAATAGGCTTTTAGTACCTTTTGGGGTCCCTGATTACAACGTCAAGAGTAGACCGTAATCACGTGGGCCGGGTTCCGCATAATTATGTAAAAACAGCCTTTAAAATTGTTCGTTAAAAGGCAAACGAGACTACAGATGTTCGTTTAATTTATGATTTTCAGGAATTTTCAGGCGAGAGAAGGGTAGATGGATATATTCGGAGCTGAAGCTTTGTAGATTGATTTTAATAAATTATAATACTGATTGCCTTTGATGTTCGTGATGTCAGTTGCTGTGATGTTGAATGAGTGACCCTGACCCTGGTTATCTGTTTGTTTATTATTTCCTCTTCACGTTTTAACGGCTGCACAGATTTAGATGAAGTTGGTTGTAAGTGAAGAATGAAGTTTTTTACGAAAAACTTTGCTCTTCACTAGGAATTTCTCCTGTATTGTGGGTGTGTTATACACACACAAACAGCCAGAACCGGAACAACTAGTTGGCCATACAAATATTTGTTCCGAGCGGGAATCGAAACCGCGACACGCAGCGCAGCAGTCAATCGCTCAACCACTGCGCCTACCATGTCAAACCCCGCCATCTTCGCCATAGCCACCAGCATTAGGGAGGGGGTAAGCCAGACATGTCCGCCGAATGTCCGATAAGAAATGGGCAAAAGAATCACCGAAACGGACCCCTGTTAAATCGCCAGCTCCAAAAACAAGCTGGTTTCATCGCAACAAAGTGAATCTGTCACAATTAGTTCAACACGAGTAAAATAACGACTTTCCAATCGGTAGTTTGGTAGTTAACACCGTAGGTTCCACTTGGGTACCAGCCAAATACGACATTTTAAACTCTTTCACCAAAGTACCGGCTGCAAGGAATTACTTGAAAAAAGAATTTCTCACCATTTTGCGGAAGCGATAGCCGACGTTTATGAGGATAAGCATTTACCCTATTTTTAGAGTTCCGTGCCCAAAGGGTATCCAACAGAACCCGTTCATCTCAAGAACTGTAATAGGTAGACAGATGTTTTCACTGTGCGTATTCCGTATTCCTATAACAAATAATAATAAAAAATAACATCACATTTGAAATGTCTAACGGGGCCTCTGCGAGTTGCTTTCGGCCTCTCGTACGCCTACCAAAGGACCAGGACTCCAGGGACCAGAGAACTAAAAAAAAAAGGAGTATTTCCCTTAAAAAGTTTTTTGTTTTCTCAGTTTATGATACGGAACCCTTTTTCTGAGAAAATGCGGCTAAGTACGAGTCAGAAAACGTTTTTTTTTGTTTCGTTGTAGTTCGGCAAAGTGGTTATTTATACTTACTTATATTTTTTTTTTATAAAATGTCATCACTTCCCAATCTTGCCGAGGGGGGCCAGGAGTCCATAGCACAGGGTATACTTTTTTTTTTTTTTTTTTTAGGGATGGGAAATCATCCCATGACTCCTCCCGCTCTGGGTGTAGCGGGAGGGAGTGTCAGACTTCTACTGACTAAAACCCATCCATGTTCCTTCATTGCCCTTTGTGTTCCGGAGCCACGGTGTCTCTTGCGAATAATCCCGCGACTCCGGCAGGCGTCGGCCCTTTCGGGCCCCTCTGTGTGCTGACTCTCTTTGAGGCGCGCGTGGAACACTAACGCGCCGTCGACACGGCCTGTCGTCACTAGACGGACGGATGGCGAGCCACCCATAGCTCGCCGTCCACAGGCCCGGGCCTACGGTGGCCGGAGGTCACCAGGTGGCCCCCGACGCCCGCGGCGTCCACCACGGCGGCCGGGACGAGAGGGTCTCCTCTCCCTCTCCGCCACCTCCTTCGCTAGCATGACTGCTTCGCAGAAGGAGGCAACGGCGTCCCATTCCGTCTCGCTCCGGACCATGACTTGGACCAGGGCCGGACGCGAGAGGTTGCCGCCGATCGCCGTTTCGAGGACACGGCGGTGCGCCGCCCAAGCGGGGCACACCTGCACAGTGTGCTCCACCGTGTCCTCCGGTCGATCCTCACAGTGGTGACACCCGGGCGTTTCCTCCCGCCCGATTCGATGCAGGTACCTCCCGAAACATCCGTGTCCGGTGAGGACCTGCGTCAGGCGGAAGGTGAGAACGCCGTGGCGCCTCTCTAGCCACTCCTCAAAGAGGGGACTTATCGCCACTATCGTGGCGTGCCCTGCACTGGGTTGCGACAGTCGTCGTCTCCATGACGCCATGAGATCGCGCCGGAGGTCTGTCCGCTGCGCGACAATTTGCCGCGTCAGCGGAGTTTCCCCCCGGCGTAGTACCTCCACGCGCCAATCATGCAGGCGCGCGAGGACTATCGCCTCCAGATCCCATGGCGGCAATCCGGCAAGGAGACACACCGCTTCGCGCGAGATCGTGCGGTACCCTCGGGCCATCCTTAGGGCCATCACCTTTTGGGGCGCGTTCAGATAGTTGGCAGCACGCTGCCGCAAGGAACGCGCCCACACCGGGGCCCCGTAGAGGGCCATGGACCGCACGACCCCGCGTAGAGCCTCCGGCAGGAGGCGTTTGGTCCCCCCAGGTTGGGCAGGAGCCGCCTGAAAGCAGCCCCGGCCCGCTCCAGTTTGGGTGCCAAACGTCGGAAATGTTCCACGAAGTTCCACCGGCTGTCGAGGACGAGCCCTAGGTACTTCAGCGTCAACTCGACGCCGATGGAAACCCCTCCTACCGTCAGCAAGGATCCCGACGGTGGCGTATTGCCTCGGCCATGAAAACACATGGCCTCGGACTTGTGCAGCGCCACCTCGAGACCCAATTGCCGGATTCTCTCTACGACTGTCGCAACCCCGCGTGTCATAACGTCGGCCGCCTCCGCGTACGACCCCCCCTGTGCCAGCACCAGCGTGTCGTCAGCGTAACAGATGACGCTGACGCCGCTAGGGAGGTCGGCTCGCAGCACCCAGTCGTAACCGATGTTCCACAGGGGCGGCCCCAGAACCGAACCCTGTGGGACACCGCACGACACCTCTCGCCGGTTCCACTCACCGCTGTGACTAAGGTAGATTACTGCCCGGTCGGACAGGTAGTCCCCGACAACACGACGAAGGTAGGTCGGCACCCGATGATACCGGAGTGCCTCCCCAATGCAGCTCCAGGGCATGGTGTTGAAGGCGTTGGCGATGTCGAGTGACACCGCCAAGACAACACCAACCCGGGAGACCACATCCCCCGTCGTGAGGGCTCTGACGCGCATGACGGCGTCCACCGTAGAGCGCCCCTTGCGGAAACCAAACTGGTTGTCCGCAAGATCCGGCCCCGTTCCCGCTAGGTGCCCGGCGAGGCGGTTTGCGATAACTCTTTCGAAGAGCTTGCCCACCTCGTCGAGCAACACTACGGGCCGGAATGCGGACGGCGAGTCCGCAGGGCGCCCAGGCTTCCGGATGAGGACCAGCTTCCCGGTCCTCCAAGGAAGCGGGAACTGGCCCCTCTCCATGCATGCGCTAAAGAGCCCCTCTAGTCGAGGCCCGAGAGCCTCCAAGGCCAGGGCCCAGGCTTTGCCAGGCAAGCCGTCGGGCCCTGGGGCGGTATTCTTGGCCTTGAGCCTTCGTACCGCCACTCTCAGGTCTACCCCAGTCACAGCCGGGATGTCGTCGTCGTCGTCCTCTAGGTCCGCTTCCGGCACCGCAGGCGGCGGAGCCATAGGCGGGGGAGGATGTTTCCCTCGCGCAGGGAACAGAGTGCTCACCACGTCCTCCACGAGCTGAGGCCGGAGACTCTGCGTCAGCGGGGGGGCCCAGGTGCGGAGCTTGTTCCGCACCATAAGGTAAGGGCGCCCCCACGGATCTCTGTCGAGAGTCGCCAGCATTTCCTCGCGGGCCAGATCCCTAGCCCGCAGGACAGCGTCGCGGAGAGCGGTCTTCGCAGCTCTGTATCCCTCGTATAGCTCCGCTTCGATGGCATCCGCATCCGGTGGACGGATGCGACGCCTGCGATGCCTGGCGTACCGGCACCGCGCAGAAATGCACGCCTCGCGCAGAGACTCAGCTCTCGCGACCACCAGTACACCTGGCGCCGGGCTCTTCCTGGCCGAACTCGGGGCATTGCCACGTCACAAATGTCGGACATGGCCTCCTGGAACCATCCTGCCTCACTGTTGACGTCGGCAGGCCTGTCCGGTGATGTCACCCAGGCCTGCACGATCGAGGCTTCCAGGAGGAGCTCCCGGTCCAGCTGCTTCAGAGCCCAACGCGGACCACTCGGAGTCTGTACGACCGGCGCGCTTGAGGTCTGGGTGGAGACGTCAAACCGGATATACCGGTGATCGGAATACGTCTCCACCTCCTCCATGACACGCCAGTCAATGACCCGCGGTGACAGAGCGGGACTGGCGAACGAAATGTCCACCACCGACTCGCCCCGCATCCGCACACACGTGGGGACAGAACCCCGATTGAGGACGACCAGGCCTGTCTCCAGAGCCCAGTCTTCCACCATCCTTCCCCGCACGTCCTAGTTTGGATTCCTGACTCCCACAAACCTTTGTAGCTTCAATATGGTTTGTAATCTATACTAATATTATAAAGCAGAAGAGTTTGTTTGTTTGGTTGAACGCGCTAATCTCAGGAACTGCTGGTCCGATTTGAAATTTTCTTTCTGTGCTAGATAGCCCATTTATCGATGGAAGGTTGTAGGCCATATATCATCACGCTAAGACAAATAGGAGCGGAGCAATAATGGAAAATGTGACGGAGACGAAGTTGCGCGGGTCAGCTAGTCCTAAATATTGTAAATTGTACTTTGTGGGAGAAATAATAAATCTTATCTTTTCTATCTTATCACTATTCTATCTGCCTGTTCCAAGATTATCACAACAATCATTTTTATGCCTATATTCTAAAGCCCATATATGTAACCCATATTTCAAGTCATACCCGTCTAGTCAAGACCGAATCACAAATTGACAGTTAACTATAGTTTGTTTTTAAAGTCCAAAACCTCGATCAATATCGAAACCCTCGAACTTCCTGTGTTACAAATTTGATGGAGAAATCAACGTAAAATATAAGGTATTACTATGTTATTTGTTGTTCATTTGCGAGCTGATAAAACAAATCTACGTCACACCTTTTTTCAAGTAAAGTAAACAAAAGACCTCCAAAATAAATTGAATTACAGCAATAAAAACCTCACAACTTGTACAGACCTCGAAAAAAGCTGCAAGCCACATCCGTTAGCCGTCGCCCGCTAATCCCATATTTGTTTATTTGTTACTCAGGTCATTTAACAAAAGCATTCCGCCTGTATTTTTACACCCAGTATTTGGGTTAAATTTCTCATACGAAGCTAGTGTGGTTGTGCAATTCATCGGGATGGAAAATACGGGAATTGTGGCAAAACCCCGGGATTTTCGTTGTTATGTCATATTTACCTACAAACATCGGGCTAGGAGTATAAATCTTGCTGGAATAACTTTGTGTGTTTTCAGAATCCGGTTTTTGGCGTGGAAAAACATTCTGTTTGATTAATTTTACGTTCAATTTTAGCGCATAAATGGATAATTATTTTTGTCTACATGGACTTTGGAACAGCAAAAAAAGCTTTTTGAATGCAGCAAATATTGGCCAAGATTAAAATAAGTGTTAGAAAAACTCTATGCTTTTAATAAAACAGCAAAGATTTCGTGTAAAGTTACAACGTCAACCAATAAGTAATACAGGCAATTTAAAATTTTAAAAGCTTCTCAAAGTTAAAATTTCAATCTTACTATATTTTGATTGGACTTAATTTTACTGTCAAAATGCCAACGTATTTAAAACTGGCCAAGTGCGAGTCGGACTCGCGTGCAAAGGGTTCCGAAACAATTTCACTTTTTTAACATGTTATTTTAACACTATAGACTTTTTATAGGTTTTCTGTAATCTTTAGGTATATAACTACTATCTGCATTCTTTCAAAATTTTAGGCTCACTAGTTTCGGAGATAAATTAAAGTTATTCAAGAAATTTGAATTTCTTGGAACATAAAAAATAATAATTTAAAATTATAAAAACCTTTACAGTTTTAAACCTCACCTTTAATTTGATATATCACACGATATAGTTTTATGCTAAAAAAATATTTATTCACAAAATTTATAAATTTCAACAGAATCGGTCCCGTAGTTCCAGAGAAAACTGGCTGTGGCAGACGGACAGACAGACACCCGAGTGTTTTTGGTTCGGAACCCTACTACTACAACTTTTATTGGCAGGCCTCATTCAACAAAATAGAAAACGCGGAATCGGTGTTACCCACGTAGCATTTCCTTAGAGACATTCCGGGACGCGGGACCCGGGATTACGGAATCCGAGGCGCCTGCCAACACTAGCCGAGGCTGATTTATTCGCGGCAAGCGAGAATTTAAATTAAAGCACATTAGGAGCATATAATGTGTACTTGTATACGCTTTTGTCAGTTTTTAATGTGGTTATGTACATGTTAAAGACGTAAGAAATTATAGAGAAAAATTCTAGCTGCTTTTTATTTTGTAATTTTTTTTCTTTCTTTTTCGTTTAAGAAAGATTGATGCTGAATTATTTTGCTCTGTGACGGATCGTAGTGATTATTTACACAAGATCATTCACGCTGAGCATTTAATTGGTGGTTGAAGTTTACTGCAAGCTAGCTTATTGCCTCGGCTTCGCTCTCATGGGCTGTCTCACAAGAAAAATGGATATACCCATTTTATCGCGGCCCTGGAACTCAAAGAGCATTTGAAGGAACACGGATGGGTTTTAGCTATTAAGAGTCTGACAATCCTTTCCGTTCCGTCCAGGGTGGAAGGAGTCATATGATGACTACATATAAAAAAAAAACCGGTTATATGAATTTTTTTATGAAATGTTTACGATGGTACCATATATACCACCGGAAAATGGCAAACACCGTATGAATGTAAAATATAGCGTAAAATAGTAAAAATAATTATTTTTTCTAAATATGATAGATACGGATGTATTGGAAAGTAATGAATTTGGATGGTCCCAACAAATAACAGCGCTTTCCGTGGCAATGTAGATTCGAAATGAAAAGCATGGTCACCCATCCAAGGACCGACCTCGACAAGTGTTGCTTAACCATAATTTATAAATAAAATCATAATATATCGAGAAATTATAATCTAATCAATATTTATTATAATGTTACGGAGTCTGCTAATTGACATAATTATATACAATATGCCCGCGGCTTCGCCCCTTTGGCAGCGCGGGAGTAAAACCTTTCCCGAGAACCACTCTATCCATTGGTGAAAACTGAATGAAAATCTGAATCTGAGTCTGAATTTTTGAGTTTATATCACGAACAGACAGACGGACAGACGTGGCGATGGACTTTGTTTTTAACCGACTTCCCAAAAAGGAGGAGGTTATCAATTCGGTTGTATGTTTTTTTATTTTTTCTTTATGTTTGTTACCTCATAACTCCGACAATTATGAACCGATTTGAAAAATTCTTGTTTTATCTGAAAGGATATACTTGCAGATTGGTCCCATTTAAATCATATCAAAATCGGTTACGAACTTTGGATTTTAAATCGAAATACCTGGAATATGACTATTTAGATGATTCTTTGATAATCGAAATTGCGTATTTTGCTTTTCTGCGATTTTGCAGTGGTCTTGTTAGGTGTGGGGCACCACTAAAAAGTGAAAAATAAAAAACTTTTTACAAAAAAATACCACCGACTTCCAAAAAAAAAACACTACGATGTAAAAAATAACTTTAATTTCGGAAGTCGGTGTCAAAAAACGAAGAAAGTAACAAAAACACCGACTTCCGAAATTAAAGTTATTTTTTACATTGTAGTGTTTTATAATATGTAGTAGTCACTAGCTGACTCGGCAAATGTTGTTTTGCTAAATAAAAAAATACCCAACTACCTACTTATTCTCAGACCTACTGAGTATACTTACACAAAAAAAAAAATTGGTCTAGCCGTTTCGTAGGAGTTCGATAACAAACACCGTGACACGAGAATTGAATATAATTTAGAAATAGCTGACCCACGCAACTAAGTCTGCGTCACATTTTCCATGAATGCTCGGCTCTTTTTAGTCTTAGCGTGATGACATACCTATATCCTTCCTCGATTCATGGGCTATCTAATACTGAAAGAAGTTTTCAAATCGGACCTGTAATTCCTGTGATTATCCCCTACATACAAACTTATAAACAAATGACACCTCTTTATAATATTAGTATAGATATAATAGTAGGTACTGAGTAGTTACATTATCACTTCCTACAAACAAACGATACATTTCTCTATTTTTACCCGATTGCGAAGAAGGAGGGTTATGTTTTTTATATTTAGTAGTTTAGACTAATAATGAAAGTATTTTGTCTAATTCTCATTTTCTTAAATTAGCTCCTTACAGTTGCTTCTTAGACATACATGTGAAGAAATTAGAGCCTTATCTATATATATTTAGCCAGAAATTCCTTGGCTCGATATGACGGTGGAAAATTACTGATTCATTTTTTTCGTTGAGTAATTCTCGAATATAGGTCAAGTCCGTTTTCTCAGGGGTATCTACCCCTGTACAGTGTGTGTGTGAACAGACAGGGGTGTGTGTCAAAGGATTGCACTGGATGGTTAGCATACACCTGTGTTCTGGTATTATGACTGCAAGATGAAAGAAGAGCTCAAAGGCATGCGGGTCGATCTTCAAGGTAAAGCAATGCTTGCCAAGGCCAGTGCTTGGATGGGCAGATGGGAAGATGTTAAACTGACAGCCGGAATCAACGGCTTATGTGCTTTTCAAGCCGCGGAGGAGTTTCGATGTCTTATAAATGATCTCCCATCTACAGCCCGACCTCGGTAAGCATCGCTTAAGCTTGAATATCGCCCCGTGTGGCTGTTAATAATAGTTAATTTTGTTAATTGTTAGTTGCTCCTGACTTAATAAAAAGCCACCACCATACCTGCTACCTACTACATTCTAAAATTAATAAAATGAACGCTTCTATAATTGCAAACTGTCTAAATAAAAACATCCTACAAATTACTTAAACAAAACAGTAGGTAAACATTTTGAACAATTGAACAAAACATTTACTTTATAAAAAATAACAGCCAAATTCCGAGCTAGGAAGAATGATGAAAAATTTAGAAAAAGCTCAAAACATAGTACTGCAAACATTTCGACATTCGCTGACAATGCACCCCGGATTGGGAAGTTTGTTCCTCGTGTCGGCATTCAGAATTCGCCGTCAGCGGTGTCGGCGTCCGAGGGCCATTAACCGACACATTTCGCCGACGCGCAATTCACACGTTCAAATGGCACTTTGAATGGGTATTTTTATTTAGTGGATATTACGTGCATATGCTTGCATATTTCCTCGCTACATTTCCTCTTTTGCATGAGAGTATCTTCAAGCGGTATCATAACACACGGGCTACATATTTCAAAAATTCTCCGTACCTAAGGCTTTCAGTTTTATTCTATCTAACAAACTAGAGGATTTCAAAACATAGAAAAACAATCCGCCATTCGCTGACAATGCAGCGGGATTAGCGCGTTTGTTCGACATGTCGGCATAGTCTGCGTTTCGCCGAAATCGCTGTCGGCGGCCGTCGCCCATTAGCCGACACATTACGCTGACGCGGAATTCCCACATTCGAATGTTTAGTTTGAATACCTAAACGTTTGAATAAGGATTATTCATAGGAACAGAAACTAAAATGGCGGATGGAAATTAGAAGTTGGCAAGGCATTAGAATATAGTTATTATTCTGAAAAGTTAGTTATACAAAGTACTTTGTGTAACTATGCAACTGTACTTAATTTTCAAAGCGGAACACTAGAGAAGCATGCTTTAGTAGAATTCTCGTTGCTACTTAATCTGATTTAGGGTTTATTCAGGCATTGCTGCAGTAGGTATTCTAGGTATTAAATTGTAGAATTGAGAGCAAAGTTCTTGCACCGTTGAAGCGGCTTAGTTGCGATACAATTAATCTGTTAAGTAAGCTTTTGCAAACTATGTTGAACTATGCAATCAACATTTATAATACTTGATTAATTGTACAAGACTGCAATCCATTGCATTAAGGTGAATGCTCCAACCAGCCCGCGAAATTCAAATTTTCTTACGTTTTTTGGAATTTCCAGGCCAGTGGTAGGTTGTATGTTGATTAAAATATTATTCGCGGCTATTATATTAAAATCATCAATACAACGCTCTAAGTTCATAAAGCTCTAGGAACAAAAAAAAAATACAGAAAAAGTCATTCCTTAAGGATTGTGTAAAGAACAAAGATGAGAGAGTCATTAATTGAAGAATTTAAACTAAATTCTCTAGATGTTGGACTAATCCAAACAATTTTGGCAAGTTCTAAATCTCAACTAGCTTAAAGGGTGAGTAGTTTAGCAAGGCTAAGTATCTAATTGATGAATCCCTCTCATTCTAATTTGTTATTTATTTAAGTGTAGTTAGAACTAATAAGGTACGATAGGGTTGGTGTATCTATGTGGATAAAAACCCCGTGTTAAATAAAACAAGTTAAGTTTCGACTGTACCATGTAGGTACAGTCGTATTCAATGTTTTTTAAGTATGTAAGACATTGTATATGCATTTATTTTAATGGCGCTAATAAGAAAACGCGGATTAGAAAAAATTGACGGGATAAAAGATAGTAGCAAACAGCGACTTTGTTTCATACTAATTAGAAATTGGCTTAAACAACAGTAATTACAAAAAAAAATATAACCGACTTCCAAACAAAACACTACAAAGTATAAAATGATATTAATTTCGGAAGCCGGTGTTAAAAAAACAAAGATAAGTACATTAAGTAAGTACCAAAACACCGAATTCTGAAATTAATATCTTTTTGTTTATTTTTCACTTTTAAGTGGTGGATGATACTTGATAATTCAAAAAAGTTTTTTTTTCTTAAATTTTTAAATGTGTGTGATACTTGGACGACGTCGTCGTCTACGCAGAAATTGAAATAAGCAAAATCCCCATAAAATAAAATCTACTGAACCAAACTGAATTAAATTTTAGCGGGACCAAATGGCATCGAAATAAAAAAAAACACGCAAATCGGATCTCAGAAACCTTGGAGTAATCGGTATACATACATTAAAAAAACCGCCGAATTGAGAACCTACTACGTTTTGGAAGTCGGTTAAAAACTGGCCAAGTGCGAGTCGGACTCTCACATGAAGGTTCCGAACCATAAAACGAAAAAAAAAACACGTTTTATGTTGTTTGTTGTTATAGCGGCAATAAAATACACACTCTGTGAAAATTTCAACTGTCTACATATTACGGTTTTTGAGATACAGCCCGCAGACAGACGGACAGACCGAGGCTTAATAATAGGGTCTAGTTGGTAACTCTTCGGGAACGGAACATTAAAAAGCCGTACCCGAGGAAGTATGTATATCAATTTGCATCCTGTTTTACGTATAATAATTTGCTCCCTGCGAAGCTGAGTCGCTTCACTAGTCACCTACAAAAGATCATTCTAGTAAAAGAATGCCCATTGGCCATTCCATTCTAGAGTTTCTCCTTATTATTTTCCTATACCCTCAAGCAATATTGTCAAAAAACCTTATTAGACGCTAGTTGACCCTCGAGACTACCTCAAATTACGTCGGGTCGAATTGACCCATGACATAATGCAAAAATTTGGACGCCATCACGGGTAGATAGGGTCCTTCTTTGTGTAAGTAAAGATCAATTACATTACTTTTGTTCGTCATATTGTGACGGTATAAAGTCCAGTCGCGGAGCAGGAAGAATTTCGTACAATGACCTTTTTGCCTACTGACAGTGGTCACAAACATTTTTGTATTAAGTGCGGTTCACATTAAATATTTGAAGGAGAACGTACCAACTTAGGAAAAAAAAATATTACTATCATATAAATGATGTATTTAGATTTTATATTGTAAGTTATAAAATCGAGTTACAATTAGTAATAGGTAGGGGAGACCGGGGCGCGACTTAAATAAATTTATATTTTCAGTTGTATCTTCAAGACACCTAAACATTTTGAAATTATTTTTGTATCAAATGATGTCTAAACTATTCAATAACCATGTCGTTGGTTTTAATTTGACAAGAAATGGATACCTTTGTAAGAAAATCGATTTTACTCAGAAAAGTCAGAAATTAATACTTACCCCGCGATCGGGGCTATAATTAACACTTCCGAGGTAAGTATAAACAAAAGGGGCAACAATTAACATTGTAAGTATTTTCCTCTATAAATAAAGAAAACTCAAAATTACAATGACATTTTTTTATTAAGCAATACAATTAACATTAGGCTTAAACAATATAGCACTTTGTCCCTGCAACAACGATATATTATTATGTTTATAGAGAAAGAAACCCGAACAAAACCTCTATACATACATAATAACAAAATTCAACAAATATCTGAATCATTTATTATTAACAGTTACTTTTACTGTTATATTATTGAAGGAAACGTTAGTTTTCAATAATCACAATATTCACTTAGTGGAATATAATAATTAACATTATGCTTAAAAGTTGAAACACTCCGTCAAACAACAATATTTCAGCTATATTAATGAATAGAAACAAAAACTCAAACAAAACCTCTTCGTATCGTTATTATTAAGCAGCCTTTTATTATGAAATTACTGAAGGTAATATAAATACCCTTTTTATATTATATAAAATCAACATCTTAACAATATAATCTACTAGGAATCATTTTCATGTAATCACAATATGTTTAATTTTTATTCATCATCTGAATCACAATTTTGGCAAACATATGAAACAGTGTTGCCTCTGATACATCCGGACTGAGCCCACTGCTTGCACGAGATGCATTGCACCCAGTCTGCACCAAATGTGTCTTCATTGTATGAGACACCACAAATTATACAGAAATATTCATCTTCTGCACTGTCGCTGCTTTCTTCCAATATCCTTTTATTTGCCTTTTCCACTTGTAATGTTTCCTTTTCTTTTCCTTTTTTAGCTATTTTACCTTTACCCTTTCCTTTACCTTGCTTTTTTTTTCTTTCCATCGTCTTTGTTTTGCGGTTTTTTTCTTTTTAAGTTTGTGTTACTTTCTATCTCTTCTAGTGCTTGTTTTTCCGGTGAGTCGGTGAGTATGGCAGAATTTCCGGTGGATATACAGCTATTTAAAGTTAGGACAGGTGGACACAGTACCTAGTGTAATAATGTTAATACCAACCCCACATGCGGGGTAAGAATTAACATGTTAATACTAGCCCCGTATGTTTTGTTAAATTTAGCCCCATAGGTAGCATTTCAATAAATAAATATATAATTCCGAAATATTGTGCATTAGCGCCAGTAACGGTATGTAACATTATTAAGCATAAAACAAGCTACTGCAAAAAAAATATATATTACACCGAAATCAAGTATTCAACGCGTAAATCAAAATATCTTAAAGTGAAAAAAGTTCGTTACCTGGCCAAAATAGACGCGTATCACACAACTCACTCTCGCGGCGCACTGAGCTGGACTGACGAGTCTCAACCTGTAGACCGTTGTCACAGGGACGAATTCTAGGAATCACAAGTGACGTGCTGTTTATAGTTTCGTAGAAATTCGCTTGTTAATACTTACCTCTGTTAATTAAAGCCCCGGCCTCCCCTACGGCAAAAATTTCAAAAAAAAAAAAAAAAACAGAATCCGATTCCACTGTATCGGAGTTACTGCTTTCCGAAAACGTCTCGCCTATCACATTTATTACAAAAGAATCAACAGTTTTATCTACATTATCATCTAGTCTAACTAATTTCGATTCCTTCTTTTTTTACGTGACACACATGCAAACAAGAAGAAACCTTACACTCTCAGGCAAAGGTTTACAATCCCTGAGGACGGCGGCCATTGCATCTGTGCGAGCGAGACTCATTCTATTTACGCGGGAGTGACAGAGACAGGTAATAACAGGTCAACGGACGAAATTCTTCCTGCTCCGCGGCCGGACTTTAGTAAGTAGTTAAACGGAGCCTATGGTGAAAAATGTCAGTCGTACTAATATAGCTCATGAGAGCCAATTTGACTAATTTGACTAATTTTCACAATTTCACATTGGCATCGCATTCGCATCTCAATCGCAATCTATCAAAAATGTATGAAAATTGGGCATTTTTGACAGTTTGCGATTGACATGCGAATGCGAAAATTGTTTAAAAATGACTAGAATTGGCCCTCAGATTACTTCGCATTCGAGGAATACAACAAATCTGCTTATTTAGGTGTCACCAGGGTATAGTCTTAAAATTGGCAAAGGGCGAAACAGACTCACACGCAAGAAATTGAATTTTAATATTTTTTTTTTTTTTTAGCTTTAATAGAAATACACGCTCTGTGAAAATTTCAACCAAGTATCTATATATTAAGTTTTTCAAGATACAGCCTTTGGGTATGATGGGACTGACATACGTTATGAGTAAAAGTTCCTTTAAAAAAAAGATACAGCCTGCTTACAGATAGACGAACGGATTAATGAATAATAGGGTTCCGTGGGTTACCCCTCGGGTACGGAACCCTTAGTCAGTCAATTATATCAGCTACCTACCCAGTAGTGACGTAACAAGCTGAACTTTGGTGCGTTTTATTTTGTCTACGATAGACTAGTTACAAGGAATATTGTACCTTAACATGGTAGGTTTCTCGCCCTATTTCCTTTACGTACATCTATCCTAAAACGAACGCCATTCCAGATCATAAGAAGCTTTAACTCACAGTATGACAGAAACGAACATATTTCAAATCCCCTTTTATCATTGTTCCTGACATAAATCTTAAAGGTAAAGTACATAAGCATAGCTTACATTATGTGTAACACGAAAAACATTCAAAGAATCCTATCAGGAATTCACTATCGTGCCAGAAAAACCATATATTCAGAACAAAATATTGGTTTTTCACCATTCAGCCGCTCTAGCGTGATTTATGTTCTGAGACGGAAAAATTCAGCTCAGCGCTGCACCGCTGAATTTCTAAAGGTTGGAATTGCGGTTCGCGCGCTTTTCAATGTTGATGGCTCCAATAACATGCTGGGAAACAATGCGATTTATGTTTTAGATAATTAACCGACTTTCAGCGGTTCTACGCTTTAGTAGTATCTATTAAGATTGATAATATTAATCACACAACAATCTGTCAAATTTCAATTGAATCTTTAATGCTAAGACATTAGGTTCAAGGTTGATTGCGAAAATTTGACAGTTTCGGGTAGCTTGATGGGCTAGCTGATTCTACTGAAGCCCCTTTTGGACTCGCAGTGCAATGAGAATTTATTTGCAAAAATAATACTACACAATACATACAATTTCTTCAGTACACTACAGAGCGGTTTTTTATCTACGTGTCTTAAATTTACCACAATTAATAAAAAAACGATTGGCGGCGCTAGTGGACGGAATACACACTCATAAGCAAACCATGGTATTATTCGATGTTTTTTGCAGCACAAATCATCTAAGGCAGATATGATACCTAGAAAAATATGTAGCAGATACTCACAGGTCGAAATAAAAGTCTCCACAATTTCCCAGCATCGATTATTCCTAGGTAGCTAGCCAACACTCCCGTCTTGGCAGAACCTCAAGAAATTTGAGTGTGCTCTTTGTCTGTTCCGAATTCTAAAAGGTGACTTATTGTCAAAGCTCGGATAGAATACAAAGAGGCTTGGAGGAAAGGTACAATGCGAATCAAATGAGAATAGGAACGTCAATGACCTCTATCTGTCAAATTTTAATGTCTCTTGAAAAGTACGGTTTGCTATAGTTTAAAGAAAACTTAGCCGATATGCAAATCAATAACGGTTTATTTTACTTTGTTTAAATAAGTCTTAAATCAAATTGAAATAAAAACGTTCGTAAATGAGCTAAATATAATAATTGACAGCTATGACGTCACAATATGGCGCTGAGTCGATCCTCCTTTATTTTTAACACTTTTAGCTGACTAGTAACTAGTATTCATCCTACTTAGCTTCCTACCCTACTAATATTATAAATGCGAAAGTTTGTGAGGATGGATGTATGGATGTTTGTTACTCTTTCACGTCAGAACGCCTGAAAGGATCTTCATGAAATTTGGCACAGAGGTAGATTATAGTCTGAAATAACACATAGGCTATATTGTATATCCCGTGAGCATGTTTCCTAAGAATCACGAGGATGAAGCCGCTGGCAAAAGCTATTTATAAATAAGTGGTTCAGAATTGTTGCAACAAAAGTGCTAATTGTACTAATTTTTAAGTATTTTTCACCATCGCACTGACATGCGATCTGTAAAAATTTATGGTAAACAAGCTTTTTTGACGGATTGCGACCACGATGCGAATGTTGCTTTAAAATCAGTAGAATAGGGAATATGCATGAAAAAAATATTTATTCTCTGTACAGTTTGTCTATAAATATACAAAAATAAAATACTTAAAGTGAAAACGGAATCAAAATTACTCGAAAAACAAGCGAGATATAATTATTTTCAACAAATATATCTGTCCCTCTCGCGAAAACGCTGTTTTCTATGGCAGCTGTATAGACGTCATGGACTTTGACGTCAAAGTTCATATCGGACTTCTCTTTCTAATTGTGAGCTTTGAAGCTATATATACTTCATCGCTGATGAAGTAATTTCAAAAATTATTTCCATTTTGCTCTTATTGCGAAAAAAATGTTGATATCCCGAATCCAAAACATAATTATCTACATAATATGTATCACACATGGCGTTTGTTATCCGAACACGGTTCCAGGTCTCATCTAATCCCAATCCCATAAAACAAACTAAAACAGGCTCACCGAAATAGCATTTCGGTAATCCATAGCTATACCTTCCACCGCTAACAAAACGCAATTTGTCAGCACAAATCATTCAGCATAGATATTGCACATGCAGCCGAAATACTGACATTCAATCCGATTCGAGACCACGATAGAAAAGCGTTGAGTTTTTAGTATTTTCACGGTTTTTAGTTATAGGGGCGCGAAGTTTTCAAACTATTTGATGACTGGAAAATAATTTTGCTATTTCATTTGAGTATTGGATGTTTATTTATACAAGCTTCTGCAAGCGGCTTCGCTCGCGTGATCCCTTAGGAACATACTCCCGGGAAAAAAAAGAAACCTATAGAATAGAATAGAAAAAATGATGAAATTGAGAATGTGTTATTCTCAATTTTCATGAAGATTCTGCCAGGCATTCTGACGTGAAAGAGTAACAAACATCCATCCATCCTTACAAACTTAATGTATAATATTAGTAGGATAAATAAAATTATAAAATGACGCAGAAATTTAATGTATTTACCTAGGTACTACTTGCATAATTTCGTAAAGTCTGACTCAAACTGGATAATTTTTATGGTTGTATTTGTAATTGTCAGAGCGATGTTTAAGTACGAAAGAAATATCTGAATAAAAAAAACATCCGGCCAATTCCGGGGTGGGCCAATAGTTTTTTTATAATTCTTATTTGGTATGTTCTTTCCGAAAATAAATTCTATTTCGAATATTATTTATTTGCTGCAGGTACCTACACCTACCACAGTGTAATCTTTTTATTTAAACCTAAAGGTTAACTTGTAGAGAGTTCCTTGTGTCCGCACATGAACTACTTGTGTACATTAAGTTTAAATAAATTAAATGGTCCAAGTCAACCCCGTATTTTTTAAAGAATCAGTCGCAGTAAAAGAACTTTGTTATATTGACTTTTGCCAACTTGATTTCTAACGTTTTTAACTATGGAGTAGCCATTAAATTGTTACAATTTAAATTAATACAACTCACAGATTTCTTAAGCAAAAATGTTCACCGTCTTACCTGAAACAGAAAAAAGAACACAAAATTAATGTTTTTAGCAAATAAAGCGCCATAATTTTTAGGGTTCCATATGGAATCCTAGAAGGTTACACCCTATTAATAAGCTTCCGCTGTCTATCTGTCTGTCAGCGGGCTGTATCTCAAGAACCTAAATAGGTAGACATTTGGAATTTTCACAGTTTGCCGCTATAGCAAAAAATAACAAAAAATCTATCTGTCTGTCAGCGGGCTGTATCTCAAGAACCTAAATAGGTAGACATTTGGAATTTTCACAGTTTGCCGCTATAGCAAAAAATAACAAAAAATAAAGGGAAAGAATGAAGGGAGGCTTCTGCCCAGCAGTGAGACAGTTTGGGCTAGATTTAATCATATTTAATTAAGGGGGCTATCATACAGGAACCGTATTTTTTTCGGTTTATGGTACGGAGCCTTCCGTGTGAGAGTCAGACTCGCTCTTGACCGGCCTAATTTTAAACCGCTGGCAGAGCTAGTGACCACATTTCTGTAGCCTAAAGATTTTTTAATTCTTCCAAATAATTAATAACATACGAAAAAACATCTTCAAGAAAACCCTTTAAACTCTTAACAACACCGTTAAACCTTTGATGTTTTCAAAACAAGTTTAATTGGCATAATCAGACTCTCCCACAAACTTGGGAGCTTGGAAGCTTGTTCTGAAAACACAATTTTGCCGGAGGTATGAAGCTGCTTCGTATGAGATGAATAGATGTGTTATGGGATGAGCAGGGGTCTCAGTGATAGCGGTTAGCGATGAGCGAGAGTGGCCTCTGCTGATTAAGACTTTTAAGACTTACAGTGGTTGGAAATCGCGTCGCGGGCAGGAGTGTCAATAGAACCGTATTAGTTTTCTTTTTAAAGTTAGAGTGAACAGGTTACTTCTGGGTAAGCTCGCTCCATCGTAGACTTTGTCTCTGTCATCTCTGACCTAGAGTAGAGTTAAGAGCAAACCCATCTAATAAAATAAATGAAGCTTGGAAAGTTGTTCTGAAAACACAATTTTGTCGGAGGTATGAAGCTTGCCCGTGTGAGATGAATAGATGCGCTATGGGATGAACAGGGGTCTCAGTGATCGGTGGCCTTTGCTGATTCAGGCTTTTAGGCTTAGCACGCATTGCGATTAAACGCGCGCGGTTTAGGAATAGCTGCAAACGCAAAAACGCGCATCATCACGCACTGCGGCTAGCGTTTTGCTTAAATTTATTTCATTTCACCATGGATTTCTGGCGAGCAGCATGTGTTGTAGCTTTTTTTTTTTTTTAGGGATGGGAAATCATCCAATGACTCCTCCCGCTCTGGGTGTTAGCGGGAGGGAGTGTCAGACTTCTACTGACTAAAACCCATCCATGTTCCTTCATTGCCCTTTGTGTTCCGGAGCCACGGTGTCTCTTGCGAATAATCCCGCGACTCCGGCAGGCGTCGGCCCTTTCGGGCCCCTCTGTGTGCTGACTCTCTTTGAGGCGCGCGTGGAACACTAACGCGCCGTCGACACGGCTAGCTTTGATATTGAAATTAAAAAATAGAAAATAGGTACTGGGTACATCCACTAACTGATCAAAGACATTTGAAAGGATACTTTTGCAAAATGTACAACAACGTGCGTCAACATCCCGATAAGTTTTTTAATTACTACAGAATGTCGATTTGTCATATAATGCCGGCCTTTTTTCCACTTCAATAATAATGTTTTTTGATACATTGTCGTAGTCTACATTTGATGTTTCTGAGTCGGACGACATGACTTAACCTCTGCAAAGAAGTCTATCCTCTGCAGTCGCACAGTCGAGACTGAATAAAAACCGAATGCGATTAACCGCCGTGCGTGCGCCTCAGTACTGTTACTATGGGACACAAAAAACCCGCGCGTTTTCAAACCGCGGTAAAAACGTAACAAGTTGCGTTTTAAAAATCAGTCACTGAAAAAAGTCACTAATGCGTGCGCTTGTATAGAAAGCTATGTGTTACATTTTTTTGCGGTTTCAGACCTGCGGTTAAACGCGGGCGTTTAATCGCAGTGCGTGCTAAGCCTTTAAAGTTGTTAATAGAACCTTATTAGTAAGGAAGCTTGGAAACTTGTTTTGCAATGGTTAGAAATAGTGTGGTATTAGTAAGCCAATGGGCCAGAAAACACAGCGTTTTTTTAAAGCGCCGAAAACGCGCGCCATCCTAAGAGTGCGTTGGTAAAACGTCGTCGGCGCATTTAACTTCGCCATGTACGTAAGGCTCTACCTGCTTCCTTGTTCTAGTGGTCACAAGCCAGGGTAAGGTTCTGGTTCATTTTCAGATGGGACAAACAGCAGCTGCAAGTTAATGGTGGAACAAAATCTGAGAGAGATCTGGCACAGGACCACGTTTTGACGAGCTTTTCGAGGCACGGGGGTAAAGAAGTTCCTTATAGAACTTTTGCCAGACCTGGAAATTCTACACCAACGGAGCAGATCACTACATGTTATAAAACAAAGTCCTCTGCCGCCTCATGTTTTTCTGTCTGTTTGTTTGCGATAAACTCAAAAACTACTGCAACGATTTTCATGCTGTTTTCACCAATTGATAGAGTGGTTTTCGAGGAAGGTTTAGTATATAATTTGTCAAGCAGGCGAAGCCGCAGGCACCTGCTGGTTAAACATAAATCTATTGCCAATATTGGCAAATCCCTAGTGTATGCGTTTTTAAAAGTCATCATTCATAAATATTACTAACTTCGCCGAACAGGAAAGTTATAGCTTATTTTTATTTGTTACTGTTGTCATTCAAAAGTGTTAGATGGGTATATCTAACACTTTTGAATAACTGACATTGCATGAAATGGAAATTAAATATGCATGGAAATCTAAAAAAATCTCCAATTTTATTTCCTAGTCGAATGTTGTGTATGCAATAGTAAAATATTTTGTTTTTACATTCGGACTGACATAATTTAATATTTGTAGTATTTTAATTATTAACAAACGCTATAGAAAATGCAATGTGCTTTATTGTTTATGAAAATTCTCTTTAACAGATAGACTAAATGGAGCATGCCTTTTGTGAAATTACTGCATAATCACTGCTCTCAAAACGGTAAAGTAAGCATCGTGAAGACGTGAAATAACCGGCAAATCCTAGAACAATTAAAAAAAAAAACTCGAAGACATGTTACATTGTATAACAACCTGCATATTGCCTATTTATGTAACACTAGCTGACCCACGCAACTTCGTCTGCGTCACATTTTCCATTAATGCTCGGCTATTTTAGTCTTAGCGTGATGGTATGTAGCCTATATCCTTCCTCGATACATGAGCTATCTAATACTGAAATAATTTTTCAATTCGGACCAGTAGTTCCTCAGATTACCCCCTACATACAAACTTGCAAACAAATGTTACCTCTTTATAATATTAAGTATAGATTAGTATAGACTAGATTTCCCCGCGACTTCGTACGCGCATATCCCATTTTATCCCGTTCCCGTAAGAATTTCGGGAAATCCTTCCTTAGTGCTCAACTCCACTCTCCAAGGAACCTACATGCCAAATTACAGCTTCCTCCGACCAGTAGTTTCGGCTGTGCGTTGTAGATTAGTCACTCTCACTCAGTAACGGAAGAATTTTATAAACTTATTAGGGATTACGGCTAAGAAGCTCGTAGCTTAATGATATCTGCCGCATAGTCACTAAAAACTCTTAAAAAGGACGGCTCATGGATGGGTGTCCATTTTTGGAGATCATCAAATGACTCCTCCCGCTCTGGGTAAAGCAGAGGGAGTGTCAAACTCCTACTGAATAAAACCCATCCGTGTTCCTCCTAATGCCCTTTGCGTTCCAGGGCCGCGTTGACTCTTTCGAACAGATTCCGCAACAATGGGTGTCCAAACATGACATACCGAGACTCTTGCATGCCTCGGAAAGCATATTAAGCCGTTAGGTTCTATAATTTTAATATGTCTGACAGTCTTTACAGGCAGAAGAAGACAGAAAGTCTGACACCAGTCATACCAGAGTATCATGTTACCACGTTACTGGGCTATAGAATTCAGATTGGTAGTCGCTCAAAGTGAAATACTGGTACATAATAAAGAGTATTCTATTCTATTCTATTCTATTCTCATCTGCATCCGATTAGACTGGTAGCCGACAACAACATGGTCCGGAAAAGGCTATTTAGATGTTGAATTATGGCCTAATAGAGAGGAGGCATTTTGACCAGCAATGGGAAAAGCATTAAAGACTGATTTTGTAGAAGTCAGCTGACTTCAAAAGCACTATGTTAAATCCCCTTCTTCTTCTTTTCGTGTCGATTAAGTAATGTCAAATTTTGTCTGACCAGTATTGAGCAACCTGTACAACCCTATCATTTTGCTCGTTTAAATCTTGGTTGGTACTGGCGATGCATGTCCTTAAGGATGGAAATGCTTATTGCAGAGTCAATTGATGTTTTTCTAACCATTAAATGACTCTTTCCACAGTGGGCGCAGCAGAAGGGAGTTTCAGACTCTTCTGACTAAAACCTATCCGTTTCGAAAAAAATACGCAATCCTGGCAGATGTGATGCATGTCCTGCGAAGGGGTTTCTTACTGGCATTGCGTTTGGGTTTGGTGAAAAATGCCTCATTTGGACAGATTATTTTTTACTACGGCCGAACTGGGTCCGGAGTCGGTTAAAAGTTAAGTCCCCAAAGACTGTAGACCTATGACTAACACTATCTGAAACTCTAAGAGATTAATCTCTGTTTAGACAAACAGGTTGAGATACGGAAGGTCATTGTAAACGACAGCCTGGCATGTTGCCACGAAGTGCATACTCCTGCAACTTTTAAATTGAAACATAATGGTTTTGTTTTCAAGTAAATGTGCTGATTTATAAATTGAAGAGAAGGTACATTGATTCTACGGTGCAAGAAAACTTTTAAGTGCAAGCCAGGGGTCTGAAACCTTTTACTGTTCTTATTCTTCTTCTGCTCTGTTCTATTCTATTCTGTTTATAATTTTTAGCTAAGGCAAAAGATGAATAGATATAAATATTGGGAGTGACTAAATCCAGCAGAATACCAGTATTTTACATGGAGCGAATGTTTATCTGAACACCACTATTCAGTAACTGGATAGTGTAAGGTTACAGGGTTTTCAAGGAAACTCAGTAATCGTTGGCTAACTTTGACGGTCTACTCTAGCAGTTTGTACTAGTTAGCCACGAGCTTTTTAATCGCGGAACAGCAGTGCGATTCTGTAAACATGTCGAAGTGAACGGTTAGGCGAAGTGAACGACAGTGAGCTGTCAAATCATCCAAACAAGATGGCATGATAGCTCACTTGCCGTTCACTCCACCTAAGTGATCACGAAGATTCTGTAGTGTAGTCCAGGTAGTGGAAGACTAAGAAGAGTTGGAAGGCCTCCCACAAGGTGGACCGTTGACCTGGTGAAGGCCGCGGGAATACGCAGAATGCGAGACGCACAGGACCGGTTGCTAACACTTGTGCTGGATCAAGACCTGCAGTGGACATCTTTCGGCTGAAATGATGATGAGCCTTAATTTTACTGGTCTGCATCAATCAATCATCTTTATTATCATGTCTAATAGAATCCGCTATCGCTCAACAATGCACCACACCTCAACTAAAACAAGGCCCAAAATCCATATGAAAAGGGTCCACGGGCCAGGCAGCATTGTTCATTTGTTTCCACTGTGGATTGCGAAAACTGATATAAGCATCGCTATTATACTATCAATCCGGGTTGGGTTAGATGAGATACAGTTTCGTTACTTGATTACCAAGTAGTGTTTAGATGAGTGGGCGGTGAGATTTCTTTTGGATGTGTTCTGGGTGTTTCATGAGCATGGAAAAGAGTCTATGTGCTAATTTTGATTTTGACATCGAATTATATATATTCAGCAATATATGTGTAGGTGTGCTCGTGGCTAAATAACAACAGCCGCACGGGTCGATCTTCAAGGTTGCCAAGGTTGGTCCGGGTGACCATCTTAACATATCGAGTTTCCTCCGTGCCTCGGAAAGCACGTTAAGCCGTTGGTTCCGGCTGTCATTTGTAGATCTTTGGCAGTCGTTACGGATTGTCAGAAGCCAGTAAATCTGACTCCAGTCTTGCCAAGAAATACCGTGTTATCCAGTTAATGGGTTGTAGAAGTCTGGTAGACAGCCGCTCCGCGTAAAGTAACGGTATTCAGCTGAATCTGGTTTGTCTGGAAGCCGACCGCAATGTAGTTGGGAAAAGGCTAGGCAGATGATTATGATATGTGTAACGGTGTGAAAAAAAGTATTCTGCAATCTTTTACATCTTTTTCTTCGTATATATCGACGGCACTTCTAACTAGGTATGCGGTTATTGTATGAGCTAGCAGTGTGGCGAGGAACACTGGTTGGCGGATGAATCGATGACCCCCATTTCAATTCCACCCCTATTTCATTTTCAAATTTATTTGCAGCAGCCTACTTGGGTACGCTATTGATTCAATGCTTTCCAAATACGACAACACTGTAATCACGGCCAGGAAGTCAGTGTTCTCTTGGTTCAATAAATTCGGGAGTTCGTGAACTTGTAGATACATTACAGCTTAAGGAATAGAACTTTTTCGTGATTATATCTTCAACTTTAAGATCATTTAAGAATGGGCAAAGCAGATAAAAGTCCAGAAATCTTACTACTATACAGTGGCTATATGTAAGATATCGCAAATGGCAATATTTATTTTTTTGTTATATACTTTTTTGTACACCAAAACTTAAACTCAAAAAAACCTAAAACTAAAACACATACAATGGCCGGCCTTATCGCATTTCGCGATCTCATCCAGGCAACCAACAACTGATACCGAACCGGCAATATTGTCAACAGATCGCAATCAAGCTAGATAAACTTACAGAGATGTAAATGACGAAATAAACAAACAAAAGATGATTCCATCACTAAAACCATTTCCTTAAATAAAACAGTTACACCGCTAAAACGAAAAGATTGCCAGAATAAAGACCAAAATATCCCAGAAATGCTTAAAACATTTCTCAAAAGGTATGTAAATGACATCTGAAAACTTTTTGCTCAAATTTCGGGAGTTTCAAACAGTTTTAACCCTTGAAAAGTTAGCGTGTGGGAAGGGTGATGGGTCTTTTAGACCCCTTTCAAAATAATTGGTGTATCAAATTGTCTTATTCGAGAGTTTTGCGGAAAACACTTTATGTAATGAGCTGAAACTTTTGTTGGAAGTGATTTAAATGGTAAGTTTTAATTAATTGGTACCTAAACCAAATGCTTTGTGTTTTTATGGAAATGTAGCGTTTTTTGAAGCGCTGTTGCGGAATTGTTTCGAAAGAGTCACCGCAGCCCTGGGTGGCAACTCTCTTAGCGCGAAATTTATAGTTGCAGGCGATTTCTACTCCGTATCACCTACGGACTTACGATTAAGTCCCGAACCCGAACTAATAATGAATGACAACACGATTCCACAGTGACTGTCAAATCGTGTTGCCACACATTCCCAACCACTGCAACTCCTGAAAGTCAAAATCAACAGTGGTGACCACCAGAAAAACGCCGAGTCAATGAAGCCCGACGAGTCCCGAGAAACGATTCAACCGTCTTGGATCCCGCAACGAAAATAAACAGGAAAGTACAGCGGAGGAGTAGGAAAAAAAAGACCACAAGACATGCTGAATAGGGAACCAATAGACTACCGTGAATATGGTACTTGTTAACCCGTTACAGCAGCGCCCCCCTACGTACCTGATGGGCTACTTTCTAAGCCCGAAGTCCGTAGTTTCGGGCTTAATTGGGGGCGTATTACACTACGTATCACCTACGGACTTACGACTAGTCCCGAACCCGAACTAAGAATGAATGACAACAAGATTTGCCGGTAGGCTATCAAATCGTGTTGCTATTAATTCTTAGTGGTTAGGTGATACGGAGTAGAATAAGCACGCATCTAAGGCCGTAACTACAGAGTTCAGGCTTAGAGAGCAGCCTCCCTTGAATGCAAATGGCATTAGAAAGAACACGGATGGGTTGTAGTCAGTTAGAGTCTGACACTCCTTTTCGCTCTACCCAGAGCGGAAAGCGTCATTTGGTGATTTCCCTTCCTTAATATTCTGCAGTTGGTGAACACTGGTCTGAAGCAAATGAGATATTATTATGGTAGGGGTTTGATCAGCTTAGAACGTCATTAGGAAATAAATTTTCTGATAAACCTAGGCAGGTACTTAAAAACCGGTTAAGTGCGAGTCCGACCCTCGCAAAGAGGGTTCCGTAGCATAAACCGAAAAAAAAAACACGTTTCTTGGGAGCCTTTAATTTTCAATTTTTACTATTTGCTGTTAAAGTGGCAATAGAAATACACTGCGTGAAAATTTCAACTGTCTACCTTTTACGGTACGGTACTTTCTTGAGATACAGCCCGCTGATGGGCAGACGGACTGACGCACAGCGGACGTTCCGTTGATTACCTTTTTGGTACGGTGATAATATAATCATCAGTCATGATCGCCAATGTCTTCCTGCCCTTGTCCAATATTTCTGAGATTGGTTTAACATACGATGTCTTACGGCCAAAAAGGGATAAGCGACATTTTGTTTTTGTAAAATCGACGTAAATAGGTTAGACTCGAAATCAAAAAGCCGATTTAAATCATTTATAATTCGATTTCGCAAAAAAATGTCGCTTATCCCTTTTTGGCCGCAAGGCATGGACACGTTTTTTTTTTTCAATCCTGGCTCAGGCTCACTTCACACAGGCTTAAAGTCACTCAAAGGGCAATGAAGAAGACAACGCTTTGAGTTTCCTTGCGTGTTCGAATCAGAAATGTAGATATCCGCAAGAAAGACAAGGTTACCGATATAGCCCGAGGGATAGTCAAACTGAAATTGCAGTGGGCAGAGCACATTGCTCGAAGAACTGGGACCGAAAATTTCTGGAGTGGCGACCGCGTACCGAAAGTCGCAGCGTTAGAAGGCAGAAGGCCTCCCACACTTGATGATGATGATGTACTTCACTTTTTGAAGGTAACTAAAGTCAGGTTAAGGTCTAATTTGGTCCGTAGGAGAATACCCTTCAGCGAATCCCGTGGTCCCCGGGTGGTGCTAAACAAGTGACACTGACTGCCTTCGTGGTCTAGCGGTTATACCACCTGTTTCAGACCCAGAGGTCCCGGGTTTGATTCCCAGCGAGGGCAAATTTTTTGCTCGGTTTGGTTGGTGGTAGGACTTGTTCTATGTCCACCTGGCAAGCTACCACCATCATGTCTAAGTCTGTCGCCATAACAACAATGTTAACAGCATTGTGGTGTTCGGCAGTTAGAGGTATGATAGCAAGTTCCTCTGTGTAAGAGGATTTCGGGTGAAACTGGCTTCTATCTTCGGCTTAATCATCACTTTCCATCAGGTGAGATTTGGGCCAAGAGTTTCCTCGTTTTGTATTAAAAAAATAATAAAAAGAAAATATCCCAACGTGTACATTGTTGGCACATCAGCAAATTTTAATAATTACACTATAAATTAAAATACCGCTGAGCAGTAAAAAATGCATGGCAGAAATTTTCGGTGAGTCTGCCAAAATAGCGGATTTAAGGGTAAACAGACATATATAATGAAGCTGCAAGCTTAAATCATTTTTATTGTTGGGCATTGAAGAAGAATGCTCGTACACGAGTTAATTAATTGCGTGGACCTGTTGAGAAATGGTAGCTGATACTTAAATGCTGAAATGGAGCAGCTGTTTAACTTATTTTATCGTTTTATGGCCATATCAACCTAGTTGACATTTGTTATACATTTTTGTAATTTATACAGGTAGGGGGCTGTTCAAGTATAACGTCAGCAGGAAATTAGACATTTTTAACTAACTCCCCCCTCCCCTTGTCAGCGATAGTAATCAAAGCTCTTACCCCTCTCTCCTGTGCTTACGCAAGCATTGGCATAGTTTTTAATCGCGCGGGCCCTATTTTCCCCACTTTGGTTATTTCTTACTTATCTAAGAAAAACCGCATGAGATTAAAAATAAAACTAGTCATAATTATGTCAAACCAAAATCTGCTAAGACTAGAAAACTAAAAAAACTTGTTACAAAAAAATACAACCGACTTCCAAAAAAAAAAAACACTACATAGTAAAAAATAACTTTAATTTCGGAAGTCGGTGTTTTTGTTAGTTTCTTCGTATTTTAACACCGACTTCCGAAATTAAAGTTATTTTTTACTTTGTAGTGTTTTTTTTTGGAAGTCGGTTGTATTTTTTTGTAAAAAGTTTTTTATTTTTCACTTTATAGTGGTGCCCCACACCTAACAACGCCACTGCAAAATCGCAGAAAAGCAAAATACGCACTTTCGATTATCAAAGAATCATCTAAATAGTCAAATTCCAGCTATTTCGATTTAAAATCCAAAGTTCGTAAACGATTTTGATATAATTTAAATGGGACCAATCTGCAAGTATATCCTTTCAGATAAAACAAAATTTTTTCAAATCGGTTCATAATTGTCGAAGTTATGAGGTGACAAACAAACATACAACCGAATTGATAACCTCCTCCTTTTTGGGAAGTCGGTTAAAAAAGTAAGTAAATATTGCTGACGTAATCACCACTTAAACCCCCTGCCACCCATGACATCAAAAATAAGCATAGTGAAGACCCACCCAACCCCCATTACTGCTTACGTAATACTTGAATGGCCCCTAGCTAAAAACATTAATGAAAAAATAATAAAACAGAAAATGGTGACATTTTTCTAAAAAGTTCGACCATTAAAAACCGTTCAAATGACTTTTCAAGCAGTTTGTTACAGTTGATGGCATTTACTTTCGTGCAATCACACATTTCACGACACTAATAGGTTAGATTGCTTGAAAATTGTCTTAAAAAAAAATCCGCATCCCTGGCAGGCATGCCTGGCAACCCTAGCTGTACCCATCGGTCACAATCAAGTTATAGACCACAAGACGGCAATGTGGTGCGGTCGCAATAGGCCATTTGATTTCTAAGACCGCGATGATCGATGGCTCGAACGTTTGCGCCGATAAGCTGGCATTGACGGATACCATTTTGCTACGATCCGACTTGAATATGTCTGTGATCCCTTTCCGTAAGAGCTTTGAGGATTCTTTCCTTGTATTTGCGGAAGGAAAGATAATGGGTTTGATTTGAAGATGGGTCTTTGAACTACGTTAAGAGGGGTGTTTGAAATACGATAAGCTGTGTTTGTTTGGCATAATATATTCTGTGGAAAAAAATTAATGATCATGAAACCTTTAAAGTCATCTACAAAATAGTGAAATCTAAACGTATTTCAAAGACCCCTCTTAACGTAGTTCAAAGACCCCATCTTCAGATCAGAACCATTATCTTTCCTTCCGCAAATATAAGGAAAGACTCCTCAAAGCTCCTACAAAGCTCTTAAAGCTTTCTTAAAATACAAAAAACCTGAAGAAACCTATATCTAATATCATTAATTTTCGTGAGGGAAAAGAGATGTTCTAATTTCGAATTTCTTCTCTCTCCAACTCACGAAGTTCCATGGCCATCACTCCGAATATTTCTTCCTGTACTACTTACTAGTTTAGCAACAAAATTAACTCAATCGCAAAAAAAGTTACTATTCATTGAGTTACCTCAAACACTTAACGTACATAATATTGTGGTTTAGATTGATCACGGAATTAGAAGCTATCTCTAATCATAAATTAATTCAAAGGAACGCGAACCATAAACAACACATTTGCCTAATGTTCTACATAAGTACAAAAAGCGCCCAAGTGCGAGTCGAACTCTTATAGAAGAGTTGCTTTGTGTTATCATTATAAATGAAATAAAAATATTTAATTTTTATCTGATTTTATTATTTGTCGTTATAAGGGCATTAGACACTCTGTGTAATTTTTATTTTCAACCCATTATGGTTTTTAGATACAGCCAACTGCCGGGCAGCGAAGGCTTCAAAGGATCCTTAAAGAAGCTTATAAAAAACTTTTTACAAAAAAATACAACCGACTTCCAAAAAAAAAAAACACTACAAAGTAAAAAATAACTTTAATTTCGGAAGTCGGTGTTTTTGTTAGTTTCTTCGTATTTTGACACCGACTTCCGAAATTAAAGTTATTTTTTACTTTGTAGTGTTTTTTTTTTTGGAAGTCGGTTGTATTTCTTTGCAAAAAGTTTTTTATTTTTCACTTTTTAGTGGTGCCCCACACCTAACAACACCACTGCAAAATCGCAGAAAAGCAAAATACGCAATTTCGATTATCAAAGAATCATCTAAATAGTCAAATTCCAGGTATTTCGATATAAAATCCAAAGTTCGTAACCGATTTTGATATGATTTAAATGGGACCAATCTGCAAGTATATCCTTTCAGATAAAACAAGAATTTTTCAAATCGGTTCATAATTGTCGGAGTTATGAGGTAAGAAACATAAAAAAAAAAAAATAAAAAAAAAAAATACAACCGAATTGATAACCTCCTCCTTTTTGGGAAGTCGGTTAAAAAATGTCGATCACTATAAATGTTGGTGATAGATATTTCTGTCTTTTTTCTTTACGAAATTAAGATTGTAAATGGGTCATTGACCGCTTTCTAAATATATATTTTAAAACACATCAACAGTAGGCAGGTCGAACAGCCATACCTCATTAACACTGAAGTGCTATCCTGACATAATACCTATCAAACGTCTTATCAAACGCTTTGAACTCAAAGTACTACATAATTAGCAGCCTAATTAAGCTACATTGCTGTTCTCATTATGGAAAGGAGCTTGTGGTTAAATAATAACAGTCGCACGGGTCGATCTTCAAGGTTAAACATTGCTTGCTAAGGTCAATCCTTGGATAGGGGGCCACCTTAACATCAAAGACCACTCCGTGCTTTGGAAAGGAACGTGCTTTCCAAGGCCATAATTTTCTTTATTAGATCTTTGGCTGCTGCTACGGATTGTCAGAAGCCAGAAAATCTGAAACTAGTCTTGCCAAGAAGTACCGTGTTACCCTGATTATGGGTTATGGAGGTCAGAGGCTCTACGTAAAATACTGTCATTCCGCTGAATCTGGTTAGACTGGAAGCAGACCCTCATCTGGTTGGTAGAAAGGCTAGATTATCCAGTTCTCATTACGGGTAAAACCTGGAGCTCTACTTACCCTACGATAGAATAGCTTGAAGATACGCCTGTGTATGACAGGGTTCAACAGCCGGAATAATTTCAGGAACTTCGAGACTCGAGTTACAAAAGATAGATATATATTTAAGTATAAAGCTACTGTTAAAGATTGAATGTCAGACATTTTAGAAATAACTTGAAAAGAAAAAAAAACGACGAATAAAATTAACGAATAATATTTAGGTATTATTTTTGTCTAAATATTTTTGTGCTATTGTTTTTGATCGAAATTTCGACCTCATCTATAAAGACTTTGTTTCTAAGGATTCAGAAGCGCTTAATACGTATTTCTTTATTTTGATTATCTTCTAACATATAAAAATTTCGTGTCACGGTGTTTGTTATCGAACTCCTCCGAAACGGCTCGATCGATTTTTTTGTATACACTCAGTAGATCTGAGAAAATGTCGTGGGTTACTTTTTTTTGGCAAGACATTGTTTGCCCGCTCAGCTAGTTTTAGTATAATTTTCAGTTTTAATTTAGGTCTATCGCGCGATAAACATTTTTTAACATCATCTGCCTAGCCAAAACAGTCAGTCAAACCGGATTCAGCTGAATACCAGTATTTTACGTGTAGCGGCTGCCTACCAGACCGCCACAACCCATTAACTGAGTAACACGGTACTCCTTGGCAAGACTGGTGTCAGATTAACACCACACAAGATAAACACTTTTTAACGGAATTACCTAAAATGGCTTATTTAATTACCGTTTATCAATCCAAAAGAAACCTTAAAATCCTTGGCGAGGATCGGAACAAGTGCACTTTGTTCGTGAATTGCCAAAGCAAGACTGGGTAGTTGGCAAAAATACGACATTACAATTCGTCTATGCCAAAAGAAAAATATCCATCAAGATCGCGTTGTTCTGTGAAAACCCATGTCTAATAAATAAACAAAATAGAGTTAATAATATATTTTTATATAAAAGACTAGCTTTTCTCCGCGATTGCATGGCATGGAATAATAATTAGGATTAAATAAAATACGTCAGGTAGTTTTTGCGTCAAGGAGTAACACACATTAATCTCTCCACACGTTCTTTCAATTTTGAAGGGCACAGAGGAACAACAAAGAATGTCACATAAAAATCATTTGATTTTCATTTTTAATAGCGTAAGTAAGTATCAAGGCTTATTTTTACTTAAAGATAATCTCAGTGAGGTAAACTTAAGTTCCTATTTATGATATCTAAGATTTAAAATGTAAAAGAAATTTCGAAAAATCCCTAATAATATTATAAAAATGTGAATGTCAGTTTGATTGTTACGCTTACACGCGAAAACTCCTTAACCGATCATCATGAAACTTTGTACACATAATCTTTGAGGTAAGTTTTAGAAGTAACATAGAAGACTTTTTACTAAATTTTTGACGTGACAACGTCTTATAAATTGGTTTGCCGGGTTACACTTCAAGAAACTGCGTTACGCTCCGCTCACGTTATGCGCTCACAATGAGAGCGAGTGAGAGGCACGCATCCCTTCCACTCGGGCATGGTTAGCCCGCCTAACAGCGAGAGAGACAGACATAAAAAGTGAAAGGCACGCGTCCCTTCCACTCGAGCACAGTTAGCCCTCGTTGTCACGTAAAACTTTCGCCCGTATACCGACTTTACAGGCAACCAATTTTTTTTTTGATATTTTTACAGGCGAACGAAGTCGCGGGCAACAGCTAGTTAAAATATAAATTCCACACACACGTACAGAGACATCTTTTGATTTGCCCCTGTACCCTTCATTTATACTTAGCTATGCATCGTATACTAGGATTGAAATAACGAACACCGAATTCAAACTTTCACAGCAACATCAAAACAGCTGTACATAAACTTGCTCGAATTCAGGCCCAGTGTAGGCCAACGAGGAATTTTGGACAATCCAATTCTGAAGTACAGCGAACTAACTTTTAGGGAGCACCAAATAAACTGGTCTACAAGAAATTATAAGGGAGAAACTATTTAAAGCTGAGCTCTTGGCGTTGGTCCAAGGATTTCAAAAGTGTTCCGGCTTAGTCAGGGCATGGTTTTATGAATATTGGAGCGGTTATTGCTGTGTGGTCAGCCATGGAGGGTTCCGTGGAAGGTCGTCGAGACGATATCGGTTGGAAAATGGGTAGCGATAACCTCTTTGATAGATAAGATGGTTTTGAAGATCTTGATATATTTGTATCAGCATTGTTTATTAACCATTGTTCATCGAAGGTTGACAAGATCTTCCTGGATTTGAAATAGAGGTATTTAAGGTTGTTTTCTGTATTGTACTTACTACATAATTTTTGCAAAAAAATCATAAACATTAAGTTTGCGAACATACGATGAAGCGCAGTGTTCGTGGCGTCAAATTAAGAGATCATTTTCGCCGCACTGCGTTCCAGAAGGTATATGGTAGCAAATAGGATATGACACGAGCTGGTCAAAACAACGGACTAGTAGTACAGTTATTGATTCCAATATGGTCTTCAGCTTCAGTAGTTCATTTGAAAACCAGCGTCTGAAAGCATTAGTCAGGCTGACGTATCGCTGAAATGGGTCTACTTAGTGCAGCCGTATAGTAAGGGTAACCAACGGAACCCTATTACTTAAGCCTTCGCTGTCCGTCCGTCTGTCCGTCTGTCTGTCAGCGGACTGTTTCTCAACAACCGTAATAGTTAAACAGCTAAAATGTTCACAGAGTGTGTATTTCTATTGCCGCTATTACATCAAATAATTAAATTAACAATTAAAGGGCGCTCCCATGCTCCCATACAAGAAACGTCTCTTTTCAGTTTATGGTACGGAACTCATCCGAATCGCACTTGACCGTTTTTTTGTTATTTCTATGTACCGTGCGTGCGTATTAACATTGTGCATTTTTAGTCATACATCTTACGAATTTTCGATCAGGTCACGAGTCCTGGCGCGTCATCCGTTTTACGAATTTTCGATCAGGTCACGTGTGCAAGAAAAGTGCTGAACGCCGCTAAAGAAGTTTTCATTTCAAAACTTAGAAAGCTTCTGCAGAAATCAATGACATAACATATCGTCTTACCAACCCATTAACCAAACGTTTCAATATGCACAAGTAAAATATATTTTCAAGTGATTGCCATCAAGTACAAACGGGACATCGTGTAAGCACTTGAATGGCAAATGGCTGTTCTTAATAGTTTCCATAAAACATTTGGCAGGCGATACAAACATATCTCTTATATAAGACTGTTTGGTAGGATGCCAGTGGTAGAAATGTACCATAAACCTTTTCAGCAGGTTTTTGTTGGATCACATTGGGATGTGTTGACTGTTGACCTCTAAATTTTATGGGCGTTGCTAATATTTCTCATCATCTGCCTAGCCTTTTCCTAACTACATTGGGGTCGGCTTACAGTCAAACCGCTGAATACTTAGCTGAATACCAGTATTTTACGTGAAGCGGCTGCCTACCAGACAAATAACGTGGCTTTCTATTTGTAAAAGAATTTTCAAATTCGGTTCAGTAGAACCAGAGGTACAATCTCGCAACCTCGCAAACTCATAAACTTTACCTCTGTATTATACATATTAGTAAAGACTAGCTTCTGCCAGCGGCTTCGCCCGCGTGATCCCTAGGGAACATATTCCCGGGATGAAAAGTAGCTTATGTGCTATTCCAGACTATAATCTATCTTTGTTCTAAATTTCATTAAGATCCGTTAAGCCGTTCTGGCGTGATTGAGTAACAAACAACCAAACTTTCACATTTATAATATTACTCGTTTGGTGTACCTAAAGCGAAATAATAACCATCTTCCCCTCGACATTATAATTATTAAAGGATATTGCAAACTGTCGTAAGCCGTTTTACGAAGCTACTCGCTAGCCTCTAGGCGCCAAGCTAGCCGCCTGTCTGTGCGTTCGCGACCTTATACAAAAATAATCCTTATAGTCAGTATTCACCCGCGATGGCTTATTATTAGCGTATTTCATGTTTAGCTTTGGTGTTTCTATACCGATTTCTATGATTCTTTTTTATGGAATAGTTAATGATGTTAACTTTTTTAATTAGGAATGACTGAGAGTGTTATAAACGTAAGAGTAGACAAATATAATCAGAAAGCTTCGAACTGCTAAGCTAACGGGAGTGACACGTGTTATTGTGCGTCAATCATAAAAGGTAGACATATGCTAACGTGGGATATTTTTATATAATTATACGGAGAACATTTCCGTCATACATGATTTCTGTGTAGCTTTCACCATTAAGGTTGCACACGCGACGGAAGCTTAAAATATGGAGTAACTTCTCCCGTTTTCCTAACATTTGCCTTCACTGCTCTGCTCCTATTGATTGTAGCGTGATGAAAAGTATACTATAACCAGCTCAGGAGTATGAATAATAATTGTACCAAGTTTCGTTAAAATCCGTCGTGTAGTTTTTGTTTCTATAACGGTTATACAGACAGACAGACAGACAAAAATTTTGCTGATTGCATTTTTGGCATCAGTATCGATCCCTAATCACCCCCTGATAGTTATTTTGGAAATATATTTTATGTACAGAATTGACCTCTCTACAGATTTATTATAAGTATAGATAGATAAGTGATGTATCTTAGTAATACTAGGGTCAAGTTCTTCAACGTACCGCTTAAGAATCTTGAATATAATTTTGATTCAAATAACTGTTTTCAGCGGCTTCACCCGCGTAAATGTCACAGGCCTAGTTTATGAGTCAGGGTATTTAAAATTATGTTCAAATGTTTAAAAAAGCCTTTTTCATTGTAGCCCTATAAATGACACATTGTAATTTTTTGTGAAGAAATTATTTGTGTAATGTTGAAAATTATCCCGATTTAATCTGCTTCTGGGACAAATTTTATCAAGATCCGTTGTGCCGTTCTGGGTCCTTAGACAAAGTAACATCACTTCGTACCGAAACGATATCTAAATTCGTCATCGTCTCTGAGATAACGACAAACATTTCATAGCCAATGTAACACTATGGTCGCGATCGTTGTGTCGAATTCTTTGTTCGATAAAAAACGAAAATATTGTACTCTAGGGCGGGACTCCCATAGAAAAAACCGATGTATGAAACATAATACAGTTAAAGTATTAGATTGGTTATATAAGAATAATAAGACGGTGAGTGTTGCGTTTAATTGTTTTTAAGTTATAATAAAAACGATATTTTTACAGTGGTAAGTGAATAGTGTTATTACTTTTAGATCGTCGCCAAAACTTAATGATAATTAAAATAGACTAATTTCTAAAAGTGACTGGTGTTCAAACGATAATGGTGTAATCTATTTTAATTTTTAGTGATAAAACATGGAATCTAGAGTGCGAGCCAGTCCCGAACAATAATTATTGCCAACGCTGCTTGAGTATATGGAAACGTAAGTAAATCCAAGTTTTATTCATGAGTACCTATGTATTGTAAACAATGACGCGAACTTAACAATGAAGTACTAAATATTGAATCTTTGTTTGTTTATGTTACAGTCATGGTGACCTGGCGAGGCCTCTTGCTGGATCACAAGGTCGGGTACGGTCAGACCGACTGTGGACTGAACTCCCAGGCGTTCTCATTGTGTGCAGCTCACAATAAACGTAGAGAATGCATTTTATAATCTATTTGATCTGCAGTAATGCCTCTAACACAGAATAAATACTAAGAGTATGTCATCAAACAATGTCAAAAATCAGCTGCCGAATGAAATCCGGCCATATTGTTTCGATAACTACAACGTTTTAACATTCGTTTCGTTATCTTTTTTGGCGATCACGATCGAGGCGAAGGCGAACACTGAAAGCGCTGCTTGTCTACGCATTTGTATGGGATAAACACGATAACGATTCGTTACTTTATGGTTTCGTTATGAAATATAACATTGTCTACCAAATTGCGATAACGATGTCGATTGACCACGTGACTTAACGCGGCTTATGTCAATCCCATACATTTTAGTCTTTTCTAACTTCGTTATCGTTTTTAAATTGTTACTTTGTCTAAGCCCCCTGATGTGATAACAAACATACAAACTTTCGCATGTATAATATAACTAGCTGTAACCCGGGGCTTCGCTCCCGTCAACTAGCTACCCTACCTACCCATTTTCTTTTGCTTTACATACATTCACAAACCATTATACACAAACCATTATCCTTAAAAATCTATGTGAAAATTCCATTAAAATTGGGGTGGCTGGATTTATGCATGAAGCGCAGTTTGTGTGATCGTAAATCGAGAATATATAGGGTTCACATTCTTGTTACCGTTATGAGACTGGCAGCTATATTGTTACTTGGGATAGGCTGAATTACTTGGTACAGATATGGTGTTAAAATGAAGGCCGCTCTTTGTTTGGTTAATATATTTTCCAAGCCAATGTTAAGATCATTGCAAATGTGATCAAGTCATTTGTGTATGATTTTTGTAGTTGGTAGGTTTTCATAGAATATATTCAAAGGTCTTCTTAGAAGGTCTTAAGTAAAAACAGATTCAAATATTTTGCTTAGGTACTCATTTCGGCATGAAAAAAAAAGAACTGAAGTTTTTTAATCTTCCTAAAAATTTTTTAAGTCATAAACATATTTACTTAAATTGGAGCATACACGGGCTGTGTGTGCTTTTCAATTGCAATACCTATTACTAGTAAGGCTTAGGTTAATAAAGGTAAACAATCTTCATGTGACTTTTTACACAAAAACATAATTATTTAACAAACAAACTAACGGTTCAATTGATTTAGTTATCGTTATGGTTGTATTTACATTAGTTTTTAGTTGTATTTCATTTTGTTTTAGTTGTAGCTTTATTTCATTTTAGTTTAGTTGTAGTTCTTTAAATAAAAGTACACATCTGGATTGTTTCCCTTTATTTAACTACATAAACATTTCTAGTATAGATATAGTAAAGTATCTTTGGTAAACCAAGTGAATTTATGAAAAAAAGTAGCTGTTGCCAGTGGCACCACCCGCATGAAAATTATTCCACGGAAACTCTATACTCTCGAGATAAAAAGTGCACTGTTCTAATTTCAGACTACAATCTACTTCGGTGCCAAATTAGTTCAAGATAGGTTCAAACATTCATCCAAACTTTCGCATTTATAATCTATACTAATATTATAAAGCAGAAGAGTTTGATTGTTTGTTTGTTTGGTTGAACGCGCTAATCTCAGGAATGGTCCGATTTGAAAAAATATTTCAGTGTTAGATAGCCCATTTATCGAGGAAGGTCATAGGTTATCTATATATCATCACGCTAAGACAAATAGGAGCGGAGCAGTAATGAAAAATGTTACGCAGACGATGTTGCACGGGTCAGCTAGTATTAGTATAGAATAGGAAAATAACTACCAAAAATTTTATATCTCTGCTGATAACAACAGTTTAACGTTCTTTTTGAGGCACCGAGGCATATCGGTAAGTTAAGATGATTACCCAGTCATGGACCGAACCTTGAACGCAATTGAATTGCCTAAACCTTCTTCATGTACCACTACGTTTTCTAGGTTTAGGGTTCCGTAAATGGTTATCCACCGGGTAACTAAACCTGTCTGTGGTCTGTCCGTGCGCCCGTCTGTCTTTTTGTTTGTTTGCCAGCGGGTTGTATCTCAAGAACCGTATGAAGTAGACCGTTGAAATTTTCAGTGTGATAATTTTCTTAATTAATAATTAAGTAAGTATTTATTGAATGTAATTATTAGAAACGTGTAATTTATTTTTTTATCTATTAAAAAAAATCTATATATTATTAAAAAATTAAAGGGCTCACATACAAGAAACGTGATTTTCGTTCGGTTTTTCAATTGTACGACTTTGCACAATAACATGCAGTGATTTGATCAACTTGGGTAAAAGCCAGGATACTGATGACTCGAAAACAATATAATTACCAACATTAATTTTAAATGAACACTCACTTATTTCGTGGACGCAGCTGCATTGGACATGATAAACGAATGTGAACTGAAACAAGTGATGAATTCATTTCATTAAATGCCAAATTGAATGGGCGATGACCTTTGACCCAGTGTTGGTTGGCATGCCATAATATATGGCGTTGTTTTTGGCTGGGCTAACTTCTTTGGGTTAAAAGTTGGACAAATATTGGGCTTGGCTTGTTTTACTACAACTTGATAAGTTCTTCACACTTCAATCAATATATATGTAAATGTCAGCCAGACATAGGTCCCTTGGTGCCTATTGGCCTAACTCAAATCTGTCTCCTACTTGATAAGCAGGGAAGTGGAAATTTTATTTTTTCTACTCCTCAGCTGTACTCTTCTGATTAATTTCGATGCGGGATCCAAGACAGTTGAATCGTTTCTCCGGGACTCGTCGGGCTTCATTAGCTCGGCGTTTTTCTGGTGGTCGCCACTGTTGATTCTGGCTTTCAGGAGTTGCAGTGGTTGGGAATGTGATGAGGGCTTGTCCCAAAAAAAAATCACCGGAAAATGGCAGACTCCGTAAGATTGTAATAAATATTGATTAGATTATAATTTCTCGATATATTATGAGATTGATAGATTGATTAAGATTGAGATTTAAGATTGATAAAATTGTGAAAAATAATTTTGTATATAATTAATCCCATACAAATTCAATAGTTTCCAATATAATAATATCCGTGTCTTTAGAGTTTACATTTTTCACTCGATTTTGTACAATCTAACGGAGTTAGTCATTTTCCGGTGACATATTATAAAATTCTTCCGTTACTGTGTGACAGACAGACAACGCACAGCCAAAGCTACTGGTCGTAGGAAGCTGAAATTTGGGATGTAGGTTCCTTGGGGGGTGCAGGGGACCACTATGATAAGTTTTCCCGTAGTTCCTAGAAAAAATGGGATATCGGCGTACGAAGTCGCGGTCAAAAGCTAGTTTTATACAAATTACATTCTTTTTTTATACAAATTACATCATTTTTTTATACAGATTACATTATTTTTTTATACAAATTACATTATTTATTTTTTACAAATATACATTATTTTTTTATCTTGACGGGAAGATGTCGCTAGTGAATATGTATTACTTAACTTCTTCTAGAGTTGCCCATTCTGTTAGCGATGGCGATTGTCAAAAAGTCCAAAATGTATGCGATTGACAAGCGCTGCCGAAATATCACGTGATCAATACTTTATTTTGGCATTTCGACTATCGTATGTGGAAGTTCGATTCAAATTAAATAAATATATTATTGTAAATAATATTTATTATTAATTTTATTTATTTTATTCTTATTTTTAAAGATGGGCCTTGTGACCAAAAATTTGACGCTATTATAAAGCTAATTATGGTAGAATGCTAGTTATCTGCCTACTTCCCACATAAAACGCGTACCATGCATAAATTTCCAATAAGGTATTTAATGAAGATAACATCTAAGTAAGCTGTGCCCTCAGGATATCACGCTAATAGCTCCATGAGAAAGCCAATATTTAAAACAACCCCGGGTTTTATAATTATGTATTCAGTACATAAGCCGCAGTAATCTACCCACAGGAATTAATAACATTAATAAAAAACTACATAGGCATACTAAATGGGAACCTAAAAAAATATGCTAATACAAAAATAACATTATCAAAGCAAAAAGGTTGTAGTTCGCACAAACTGCCATCCATAGCATATACACACATGCTGAAGAAATACAAAACAAAAACATGAATATATTAACAGTATAACCAGCATTGTTTTACGACTTTTGTTATACTGTTTCATTTGCGCTATGAGTTAAGGTGGAGTTCTACAGCAACCCAAAGTTAAACTACGCATCTGTTCATAGCTTCGTCTTGTTTAAAATGTAAGCGTCGTTGTCCACTGCGGCCATCAACTATTCCTCTTCTAATTGCTGCATAAATGACGATAATTTTTTGTCAAAACACTTTTAAGTCACCATTTAGACGATGCCAAATTAACGATGAAAAATTGTAGTTGTTTTAACGTGTAGTCCTGTCAGTCAATCGGTAGGGCCAATTGTATGCAGAAAGAACCCTATCCTTCTTCATATATCTCGCCAGGTTAACTAAAGTAGATTTTGGTAAAACTAATATCTAACTATTATCATTTATAAGGTGTAAATTCGATTACTCCAACCTACAGTCATGATACGCACGAATAAGTAGGTTTGCTGGCAAATAAACAAACCGCAAAGCTAAGATGGCAAACCTCTCTGCCAGTGGACGACTTACCCTAATATTGTTACAAAAACAAAGTACTTATCTAACACTCGAATAATGTTGGCCATTTGTAAGGGTTTGTTCAGACGGCGACACATATGTCGCCTATGTATGAGTAATGGTTAGTATCGGGAGTGACGCATCAGATATATGGCGAGTTGTGACGGTTATATATGTTGGGTTTGATGTTCATTGTAGTGAGGGGAAAACTTAGTTACGTATGGAGTTAGTTTTTTATTGTTTATGAAAGAGTTATGAGGAAAATGGGAACTGCTAGAATTGTGTTTTCTTTAGGATTATTCTTCAGATATTTGTCGTAATGGCATGAACTATTTTTCTGTGTGTACATAAATAATAAAATAAATAAATAAATAAAAAATAAAAAGTGAGACGATGCTAAAAAACACAAATATTTTACGGTGGGTGCCTAAAACGAAAATTTCCAGTCGTTTAAGTCGAATTAAACGACTGGATATTTTGTAAGAGATTTGATGCAGGATTCATCATTACTTTTAGTCTTCTTTTAAGGATTAGGAATCATCAAATTACATTCTGACTTACAACCAATCCGTGTCCCTTCAAACACTATTTGATTTCCAGAGCAGCGGTGACTCTTTCTATTTTTTGCAACCCTATAAGCCTAACACTTGATTGGCTACGCTGACATTGTAGAACCACACAAATAATAAAACTTAGCAGAAGATACCATTCATCTATTATATGAGCTTACGGAATTGCCTTTCGTGTAGTTTTATGATCAGTGAGGCTTTACCTCATACTCATTTACAATTGGCAAGCGCCACAAGATAACAAACTTATAATCGCACAAAGGAGTAGCTTCGTTTCTTATATGTTTTGGTAATAACTACAAGAGTTAAAGAGATAGCTGTTCATTTAAACATGTTTGAAACACTAAACTGTCTTTATACATTCGAAGATGAGCAAAATTAAACTCCAAAATTTAACCTTAGGTCCTATTAAGAACACGTTACATGCATATATTATTTACCTCAATTATCTACCCTTGCAACATTTCAATTGAATTAACTTTACACAAACACCGATACAAAGTAAAAGTACCAAGATTCAAGCGACAAGTTGACGAACTTTTAATAATGCAGTAACTCGGCAACAATGTGACAACGCAAATGTGTCCCTGTCTGTACAAGATATTACACCATTGTGGTGGTTTCACACGATACATACATTTGTATTTACAGACTTAAAAAATATATTAATAATTTTTACGCACACATTTTTGCAGACTTTTCATTACTGGAGTAATGAAAAGTCTGCAAAAATGTGTGAGACTTCGATTTGTCGAACCTGGAGTTTTGAATGTTTTTTGGCTCCGATGAATACGCAGACTTACATGCATAGGTACTCCGACTTATCTACGACACTGACATTTGTTCCCGACACAAATTAGGGTATTTTACTGAAAAAATCAATTTCCAAAAAATATTGGTCGCGTATTTTTTCAGGTAAACGAATAACGAGTGCGTTAATATATTGTGAGGTCACTACAGTACAATACATCAATTTTAGTGTTACAAGACTTACAAGAGTAAGACTTACCTACTAATTTGTATGCTTGTTTAGTAATATTGACTCGTACCGGTACGCATCCTTTCAATTCGAATATATAACCTGTGAATAACGTAGTTAGTTGCGCACTGATATACCTAGATTATAAGCTTTTTGTTAACCATGTATAGTGCGCAATTGTTTGTTTTCCTAAATAAATTAAATTAAATTCTTACTAGTAACGCACGGGACATCACCAGCCCCGGTACTTTAACATTTTTAACATTGTTGTGTATTAATGCAAATAATACAAGTCAAACGAGTGTGTTTGAAATACTATCTTTAAAATTATACTCTATTCTATAGGAGTTTATGGATGCCTGTATCGTGTGGGTCCACCTTTACTTCTAAGACTAATTTCGAGTGTGTGAACCGTTAAATTCGGTCTCGAAACTTTGCGTCTCAATGGAAATTGTGTGGAAACTTTTGGCCAGTGATTCTGATGAAGTTTTTTAATGATGCCGCCTTTGCTAATGTACTCATTAACGCCGTCTTTTTTCTTTGGTAACGAGTTCTAAGTAAAGTTTTAGACGGTTGCAGTGAAATGTTTATTCCATTACGGAGTTTTATTCCCTTTGTTTGGAATTTTGTGGTATTTTTGGTTTACCAGTTTTAGATAGGATTTGTTACCGCATATTAGGAGCGTGAAGTAAGCGAACAATCGCTTAATGTTCGCATTTTTTCCGGTCTTTGGTCGCAAAACGAGAATCTTGAAAATCAGGAATCAATCTTGAAGAATCAGGGATGTTGCTCTAATTTGTTGCATTTCACAGACTTGATTATTGAGTGATTTAACTGACACGCATGACAGACGAGTAACTTGCTTTTCTTATTTTCTAACAGAATAATAATTTAACTGAACTTCAGGTGAATACCTAAATGTGCCAAAACATGTTTCTTTCTTTCTTATTTTCTTCAGTACAAGCTGGACTAAAACCCCATCCTGAAATCTAAATTAATTAATGACTTACCTTTCGCTTCCATTTTAGGTCACGGAAATTCCCAATATGTGTATCTTTAAACTGAACCGGTATCGTAGATTTGTGAAGCAAATTGACTGTGATAGGCAGACAGTCAGACAAACAAACACAAGATTGACCCTACGAGTTTCTCGTTGTTTACTCCAGCAAACGGAACCCTAATAAGCGAAAAATCCAGCCAGACCTGTGCTCAGCTGGATAACTCATGCCGATAGCATCACTGACACTAAAAACTAACTTAAAACAGAATAACTGCAGTGATAATCACCACACTAAGTCCAAAATGAGACGTCTTAGTGTTTATTTGTTTGGCGAAAACATGCCATTAAATATGCAGTCTAGATATTTATCTGTTTGGCAGAACTTTTCTTTGGCACCAGTAGAATGGTGCTAGGCCATTGGTTACTTCTGCGTGATTAAAATCTTGGAGGTAAAGTTGTAAATAAAATTGCTGGGTTAGTAGGAAAGTATTTAGTCTTTTGTATGTAATGGTAGAAATCAATAATTACAATGCGTTTAAAATAAGAATAGGTTCGATATAGCGACATATTGTGACGTCATAGCTGTCAATTCAAGCAAATTCGGTAGGGTGAGCAAATAATTTTTTTTTTTCATTACCTAATATTTATAAACATTGAGTGAAAAAAGTGTTTTGGTATGGTTCTGATAATGACTTAAAATAATTAATTATTACATTTAGCTAATTTACTACTATTGAAAGTATTTATTTAAATTCAATAGACTTATTCAAACAAAGTAAAATAAACCGTCATCGATATGCAACTAAGTTTTCTTTGCAAACTCTACTTTTCAAGAGACATTTGACAGATAGAGGTCATCGCCGTTCCTATTCTCATTTGAAACGCATTGTACCTCATATCAGCTTCTTGCGTTATTGAGTAAATGACTGACAGACAACACACAACAGAAACTATTGGTTGTAGAAGCTGAGATTTAGCATGTAGGTTTCTTGGGAAGTGTAGGAGAGTAGAGATTTCCCGCGAACCGGAAGACGCAGCATTGAAAGGTCGCTCACAAAGTGAACCGATAACTACGTGAGGCTTGCGGGTAGCCGTTGGATGTGAGAAGCATAGGACCGATTCTTGTGGCAGCAATTGGGGGAGGACTATGTCCAGCACAGCAGCATAAACTTGAAGGTAGTTGAAAGATCCGAAGCGTAGATGGAGAAGAACGTGCAAGAAGCTACATGGACCCAAGTATATATAAGTAAAAACAAAATGTGTTCCTGGAAACAAAATAACTACCGGCAGATTTTGCAATTTAGTTCCCAAATAAGGACCTGTCCATTACAACGGAGCGAAGAAACGGATAAATTTTAATCAATGGATTAGTTAATATTTCTCTGTTTCTCCGCTCCGCTGCCTCGCTCCGCAGTAATGTACTGACATCCTATTCGTCGAACCTGTCTTCAAAAACCGCAAAATCTTCTCTCAAACTTTGATCCATCATCGCAATTTATATTAATCTTTCCATAGGATCTGTTCTTTAGAAAGTGGAAAGGCACTGGATCGGTGAGTATGTTTAGATGTAGAACAACATGCTGATCTTATCGCTGTTGTGGCAGAATAGGCTAGTTTCCATCATTTACAAATTGCAAAACTATTTAGTGCGTCAGTTAGAGTATTGAAAAATTATGGAAACGAATTTTTTGGTTTTGTAAATCAACGGATATTGACAAAGATAAAACGCATCAAAACTCCCGAGTTTTGATGCGTTTTATCGTGTGTATAGTGGCATCAGCGAGGGCTCGTGACGTCACAACCTGCTAAAAATGATGCCACGGCGTGACGTATTGAAAATTTTAAAAGCGTCGAAATTTCGTCAATGTTGGTTCCCGTAACAAAAGAAAAAATATGGGTCAAATATTTTTTGACAATCTAACTGACGGACTAATTAGATTTTTTCAGGACACAAGCCTATTAGCTTCATCTATTTGACTGACAGACCTTGAATATTCAAAAGAGCCTATAACTGGTCTATTTGAAATAAAGGATTTTGTACAGAAATCTTCCTTTACCAAACAAACCGATTTCCCTCCAACACGATCTAGATAGCCGCCGCACTCTGAATGAGATATGGGATCCATTACATAACGATATTATACGTTGGCGTCAGGGCTCCAGGGAGACATTACAGCCAAGGTAATGTTTCAAGACAAAGAACTTGAGATTCAGACGGGAATATTTGTTTTGTTTTGTAAATTTTTTATGTAAGTAATAATCACAACATAGCATCGTACCTATTACTCCCTAGGGGTAAAGCAGAGATACACGTAATCCTGATATTTAAAAAGTCTTTCGTTGCTGACTGATTGAGTGACTCAGTGACTGACAGACAACACACAGCCGAAACTACTGGTCGTAGAAAGCTAAAACTTAGCATGTAGTTTCTTTGGGGAGTAAAGGGGAACACTAACAGAGGATTTCCCGAAATTCTTACAGGAACGGGAAAAAACCGTATATGCGCGTACGAAGTTGCGGGCATATACGGTATTTTTACGTAATCTATACTAATATTATCTATATCTATACTAATATTATAAAGAGTTTGTTTGTAAGTTTGTATGTAGGGGGTAATCTCAGGAACTACAAGTCCAATTTGAAAAATTATTTCAGTGTTAGATAGCCCATTTATTTTGGAAGGTTATATATATTGGAAGGTCATATATATTTGGAAGGCTATATATCTTCACGCTAAGACAAATAGGAGCGGAGCATTAATGGAAAATGTGACGCAAATGAAGTTGCGCGGGTCAGCTAGTAATATATAAAATTCTTCAGTTACTGATTGAGTGACAGACAGACAGACAAAGCACAGTAGAAAACGACTGGTCGTAGAAAGCTAACATTTTGCATCCACTAAACTCTGCAGGGCATCACTAAGGCACGGCGCCCACTATCGGTGGGCATCGGTGCGGCTCGGTACAGCTCGGGCGCCTTACGGCGGCTTTGGGCGTCTTCGGGCGCCTGAGAGCTGCCTCGGCAGTCGTCGGCTCTGAGTTTCTCTTCTTCTTCAGTAAGATGAACAGTGAGAACTAAGGCCCACTCCACCATTATAAATACACACGTACAACTGTTTTCACGTAACGTTACGACTGCTCTGCGATGTTTCTGCCGCCCGAACTATTCTGAGGCTACCCAAAATCAGCTACGGCGTCCTTAGGTGTGCTTACGACTGCCGAGGCAGCTCTCAGGTGCCCGAAGCCGCCGTAAGGCGCCCGAAGCCGCCGTAAGGCGCCCGAAGCCGCCCGAGCTGTACCGAGCCGCACCGATGCCCACCGATAGTGGGCGCCGTGCCTAAGAGAGGATTTCTCGAAATTCCTACGGCATCGGGATAGTTTCACGTCGCGGGCAATAGCAATAGTGTGCTCATATCGATACCTTTAGGCTCAAAGGGCGTAACCGCCATTTTGGCCAAAATGAGATTTGAATGTAGTCATACTTAGTTTTTTTCCCTCTTTCGATTGGTATATTTAAAATTTCGATATTCGCTAAAAAGTGGCGGATACAGCCATAATTTTTGGATTGCTTAACATTGATTTTATTTAAATTTGGGCCGTAAATGAAAAATATTTCATTTTTTATAACCGAAAGGTCGTAACAGGTAAACAAAATTGTAAACTTGGCAGTATATCCTGTGATCTGTCTCTTTTGGTGTTTACGCCTCTGGCTATTTAAGAATTTTGTTCGTACTTGTCTTATACAACCAGAGATTTTATCAAGTTTGGCGGTTACGCCCCAAAATAAACTAAAATATTTACAATGTAGCTTATACGCCCTATTATAATATTTTTGACGCAACAATCATCCCATGGTTTTATAGAGGTCGGTGATTACGCTTCCAAATGCTTTTGAAATATTAACAATGTGACCTAAATATTTTTTACAAAAGCGTCTTGTACTGTCGTCAGCACATCAAGCTACAACAATCTGTCAAATTTCTTTGTTCGATTTTCAACTTTATAACCAGAGTGATTGGGTTCAAATTTGATTGGGAAAATTTGACAGTTTCAGATAGCCTAATGTGCTGGCGACTGTACTTTACACTCGGCCCTAAATCACCTGCGTAATAAAGTAAAATAAAGTTTGTCTAACTGTCTTCCAAAAAAAAAAAAATGCGGCGCGAGATGAATTTCTCTCCTAGAACAACCAAAGATATGATGGACTCTATATTTGTATTTACCTGTCAAACTCCTATGGTGTCACCGTCCATCATCACCGATGTTGAATTATACATTTTTCCTGAGACTGACCATGACTTGCCAGACTCCGTTCCTCAACTTACCTGCCTCAAACCTGTGTTGTTACCGTCCGCCATCACCGAGGTAGAAATAAACACTAACAAAGACTCCGTTCCTGAACTTAGCTGCCTTACTACTGTGTTGTTACTGTCGGTCATTACTGATGTTGAGACTAAACTTCTTTCCTGGAACTTCCGCAATGACACCAGAAGACTGTCATCTATACTATAATATTATAAAGAGGTTGTGTGTAAGTTTGTATGTTTGTAAGTTTTTATGTAGGGGGAGAGAATCTCAGGACCTACGGGTTCGATTTGAAAAATTCTTTCAGTGTTAGATAGTCCATTGATCGAGGAAGGTTATAGGCTATATATCATCACGCTAAGACAAATAGGAGCGGAGCATTCATGGAAAATGTGACGCAAACGAAGTTGCGCGGGTCAGCTATCGTCGATAAAGAGACGAATGTCTCTCCTGGAACGAGACACGCTAAATACCGTCGAACCAAACAATGGTCATACTTTAAGTTTTTACCCCTAGGCAACAAAGTAAAAGACGTTTCTGTAAAACAGCAAATAAGGCATACATAGACTTTTTATCTGATGAGGAACCAGAAGATTTTTCAGCGGGTAGCTCTGATTTATGGTCCGACTGTGAAAACTCAGATGACTCTAACGTATTTACTCGTTCATGCTTAATCGTTAGAGTTAACTTTTTTACGTTTTTATATCATAATTATCATGACAACGTTAATTCGGTAGATAAAACAATTAATTTGCTTCATTACTAGCTGTGTTTTTTTTTACTATTATAAACATTAGAGATATCAAGGACAGAAAAAAATGTCTCATTACACTCAAATTACGTTTAGGATATTAGATTCCTTCATGAAAATAAGTGTAATACATTCCTATATCGTTATTAATAATATAGTAATTAAGATTGATTGTATTGTTTTTTTTTTTGTTTTGAGATTGATTTTATTATTATTGCAGAATGATTATTATCATGATGACCGTTTGTATTATAATATAATTGTTGTGATTAAACATTTTTGATATAATATTTCTTTTACTTTTTAATGCTATGTTCTGGACTGCACTGCAGTTGTTATGAGTAGGTGTAGTACTAAAACTATTGAAAGCAAATGACCCGATCGGCAAAAATGAACTTAATTACCAGAGCTTATAGTGAGAAATCATTGATGAGAAATGCCACAATCGTCACTTACACCACATGTTGGACAAAGGGTTTGTAACTTACATCATTAATTGGACACAAGAATACAAAGAGATTGTATCTTACATCATGAATTGTTTGTTGATTTCATATGATTTACTATTACACCCATAGCTGCTTGTGCAGGAGCTTTTTTTTTTGGCGTAACCGACAACTTTGTTTTTTTTTTCAGGGTGTATACGAAGTCTATTTTTTTATTCGTTAGATTTACTTTATTTATTATTCTACAATGTTCTTTATCTCAAAATTCTAACAACTTTTGTCTTTTGCATTGTTCTTATAGCTCTAAGCACAAAAAAGTTATCTCGGAAAACTGTTTTGTTGTTTTGTTTTTTGGCTCTCCTGAAAAGTCGTGGTTTGGTGGATACGCCCTTTGAGCCTAAAGGTATCGATATAATAGGGGGTAAGCTTGCAGCCACAAATAGGTGTGGCTGGCAGCAACTATACAGGGACCAGCTTTCAGTCAAACCGGAGATCGCCACAAACCCATTAACTGGGTAACACGGTAGTTCTTGGCAAGACTGGAGTCAGATTTACTAGCTTCTGACAATCCGTAACGACTGCCTAATATCAATAAATGACAACCAGAACCGACTGTTTTACGTGCTTTTCGAGACACGGAGGAAACTCGGTATGTTAAGATGGTCAACCATCCACAGACAACCTTGGCAAGCGTGCAAGTTTGACCCGTGCGGCTGTTATTCTTTAGCCGCAAGCCCTAAACTTTCTACCTTCCTTCTTCTTTCCCTTTTAGCTTTTTCATTAACTTGGGAGGTAATCGTAGAAGTACGTATAGTATAAAGTAATTGTAACCTTACACAGCTTACAGTTCAAATTACGCCATTGAAGTACCAGTACCTGTGAACAAAAAAGTCCAATGTCAATATTAAACATCAAAATGACTAACTAGAAATATTTCGAATATCTCGCTCAAACAATGATACAACTATCACGTTGCTGTTTTAATTAAAATTCCTATGACGAAGTCACCCGAAAAATGTGCGAAAATTATGTCTGGCTAACATTTTAGTCCACCAACTGCTAATATGTCAAACGAAGTTCAGACTACCCACATTTATGATGATTTCCCTTGACACTTACCTGTGTTCTGTCATGTAAGTAGTTCTCATATTTACTGAATTTTATTTGCTAGTAAGCCGTAAGGTCAAACTAAAAGTAGTTTTAGTTCATAAACCTTTGACGTACTCTTTGTACCGTTACTTATATCACTGCGTATACATATATTTACTAGCTGATGCCCGTGGATTCGCCCGTTTTACAAATTATACACCAAAACCTTCCTCGAGAGTGGTTCTCGAGGAAGGTTTTAGAACCCATTGGTGAAAACAGCATGAAAATCGGTGTAGCAGTTTTTGAGTGTATCGCGAACAGACAGACAGACGCACCGGAGGACTTTATAATAAATGTGGTGATAGTATCACTCTCTAAAATTTTAATACGTCTACTACAATTTCACGCCTAAATTCCCGGAAGGAGAAGGCAGAGGTGTTTTATTATCTATATTATTTAAAACTCTCGTGGTAGTCGTAACTGACTGACAGACAACGCACAGCCGAAACTACTGGTCATAGAAACCTGAAATTTGGCATGTAGGTTCCTTGGGGAGTGTAGGGGAGCACTAAGAGAGGATTTCCCGGGATTTCTACGGGAACGGGAAAAAACGGGATATGTGCGTCGAAAGCCGCGAAGTCGCGGGGAAAAGCTAGTTGTATATATTTTATACTATCACTCTCTAAAATTTTAATATATATATGTCACCGGAAAATGGCAAACTCCGTAAGATTGTAAAATGCCGCGAGAAATTGAAAACTTTACTCTCACTCACTCTACTCAACTCTTTTTTCTAAATAAGATACGGATGTATTGGAAACTATTAAATTTGGATGGGATATATTATATACTAAGTTCGAGAAATTACAATCTAATCAAGATTTATTACAATCCTACGGTGTCTGCTACTTTCCGGTGACATATACATGACATAACATTACACATGTATTCCCGGAAGACTAAGGCAGAGATGTAACTTATATCTGGTACCATATTTAGCCCGTTAAGTTTAAGTTCAGTGCAGTAGGGGACGAGTCTATTGCCAAATATAACCGGTTTCTAATCCTGACTCCGGGGTACGGAGAGATAACAAATGGAAAAGCCCAAAATAACTTTTCCTCGTCCGTGAAATAAAACCCATGTTTTCATCAGTAGCACTTGCTACACTAGGCTAAAGAAGCGGCGGTCAGTAACAATACCATTCATAAAAATAAATAAATAACTTTTCCTAGCCTTTTCCTAGCTAGTTGGAGTCGACCGATATTTTTCGGACAACCCGTAACGACTGTCTAAAGTCCACAAATCTACCATCTTCGAGCGGAAACGGAAAGCTTTACTTCACTTCCGGTCAACACGTGAATATGTCAGTGTTCCTAGCTACCGTGGCTAAAGAACCTTGAACTCCAAAATTAACTCTAAGAACCTTCGCCCAAACACAAACACGCAGCTTTCTACTGTCTTCCAATTTTAAACGATAACACTTCGAACTTAAATAAATCAAGTCCCAAAATAGGTTCTCCAGTACTCTCCTTTCCAAAGTACGCCTAAATCGAACATAAACCACATTTAACGAGATACGAATCGCTCAGCATTTGGCAACATTTGTTATCGCGATAACGCATAGCCGTGACGTCATCCATCATCGTATAAACGTCATTAATATTAGAATTTGTTCGAACGATCGCTCCAAAGTACTGCGAAGTTGGGTCGTTATGTTATTATCGAATGACACGGTTTAGGGTGTTGATTTATTCATTTATTGGTTAAGTAATTTTCAGTAATGTTCTCTAACAACACACCACATTTTTCTGAGTTTTATTGGTGGTTTTGAAACTGCAAGTCTGACATGCATACACACCCGGAAAAACTTTAAATGGAATAGCTCAATATTTTGTTCTTTCATGTTGGGCTATGAAAAAGACGGATGAAAATAGATTGCATGTAGCGGAGATGAGAATGTTGAGATGGATGTGTGGAGTAACAAGAATGGATAAAGTGAGAATTGACTACATTACAGGTAGTTTAAAAGTGGCGCCAGTGACTGAAAAGTTAAAAGGGAATCGCTTGTCTTGGTATGGTCATGTGAAGAGGAAGGAGGAAACGCATTGAACTAAAAGCGTAATGAACATAAATGTGAAGTTTCATTTATGGGAAGGAAAAAGAAAAGATGGATGGATTGTGTAAGAAGCGATATGAAAGAAAAGGGAGTTAGTGAAAGTTTGACGGCTGATAGGGCAGAGTGGAAGAAAAAAACGTGTTGCGCCGACCCCAAGTAACATGGGATAAGGGCAGGAAGATGATGATCATCATTTTAGCCAATTGCCGTCCACTGCTGAACGTTAGCCTTCCCCAAATAGCGCCAACCATCCAGGTCTTGTGCAGTCCGCATCCATCAGCTGCGAGCCAATCATCGATCCATCGTACCGCAGGGCGTTCCACACTACGTTTGCCCATACGCGGTCTTCACTCTAACACGTGTCTTCTCCATCGACCGTCTACAGACATGGCCGGCCCACTTCCACTTCAGCATGTTGTGAGCTTTAGCAAACCCCGAGCATTGTTCTCATGTATGAACACTAGCTGATCCGCGCAACTTCATCTGCGTTACATTTTCCATGAATGCTCCGCTCCTATTAGTCTTAGCGTAATGATATCGGTGCGCCGTCCTTGATAAATGAGCTATCTAACACTGAAAGATATTTTCAAATCAAACCACCTGTAGTTCCTGAGATTAGCGCGGTCAAGCAAACAAACAAACTCTTCAGCTTTATATTATTAGTAAAGATTTTGTTCTCTACTGATGTCTAATTCACAACCATCGATTATAAAGGAAAATACCTATGGTAAAATCTGGACAAACTTCACAGTAGGTACTTCGATTTACGAGACCAAACACCAAAGTCCAAAAACGGACTCCATAAAAATGCAAATAAAACTATTCCCGAGTTTTCCATCCATCTTTTTTATAACCCTTTAAAAGCCCTGCTTCACATTATAGCCCTCTGGAAACAACCCTTAAAAGATTTATATTAACTTTTAAAATATTCATTCAATTTGGCGGTACATCTCATTTTCTTTAGGAAAAAACTTAATCTTCTGTCAGTAAGGCGTTAGGGAAATTGTACTAAAAGGTTTTTTTGAAGTCAATGAATAGCTTGAGGAAATTAGTATATTTTATGAAAGTGTAATACCAGGTGCAAGACTTACAAAAAGAAAGTAGAAATACTTGTTGCTTGATCTTTTCAAAAGCAATGAAAGATCCTTTAAACACACATCGGAATATAATAGGGGTTAAAGTATGAAATTGCCTTTTTATTGTAACAGGTACTTCGAATTAACAACCTGGTTTGAGATTTTTGAGTAAAACTTTTTTCACATGGTACCTATAAAGTTCTTCTTTTAAAAAATGTGCAACATTCGATTATCGACTTTCAGTTGTTTTTTTATTCAGCTTAGACAAGGAAGATGGATACTTACGTGATAAAAAGTTTTCTTCGCAGGAGGCAGGAAAATAATGTTTTTCACACAGTTAGTCGAATCCAGATCACCAGATCTCTATCGCAAAGGCATTAATGGCCTTCCTATTAGATGGCAGCAATGTATAGATAATAAAGGTAATTATTTTGATTTAAGATAAATAAAAAAAAATTAAAAAAATTCAGTACAAATCGGCAATTTCATAGTACTGGGCAAATAACAGTGATCGTAGATCCACGGATCGAAGACCTGGTGAGGGTTGCAGGTAGCCGATGGATGTGAGAACACAGGACCGGTTATTACCTATGGCACTAGGTGGAGGCTTGTGTTCAGCAGCAGATTTCTTTCGGCTGATATGATGATGAGATCGACCCACTTAATGGGTTGTGAAGGTCTGGTAGGCAGCCGCGCCACGTAAAATACTGGTATTGAGCTGAATCTGGTTTGACTCGAAGCCGAACCCAATACAGTTGGGAAAAGGCTAGGCAAATGATGATGATGAGATCCTTGAGCAGTAATCCTTTTATCTGCTAGAAGGTACTGTGGAACTGTGGTAGGTATGTGATACTGTCTTTGGGGTTCAGTTTAAAACCAACGCCAGGCTCTAGTTATCTGGCATTTATGCGGAACTGGACCTGGCTTGCACATCCGCGAGCACTTTTCTTCTCTATAGAGATAATAAGCGTTTTTTTTTGTATTAATAGGGGTGTGTGGAACATTGAGTAAAGTTCTTCAAACCTCCAGTGAAAAGGGAGGATCCTCCAAACGGACGGTGGTTGTATCCGGTGGGCAACTGCCCGATAGTTGATATTCGGACTGTTGTACATGTTCGAATTGCACTGAAAACGATGATATCGTTATGCAGGATTTCGTTAGTAATTCGTTGATGGTAAGATAGATGGCGTTACGGTTCTTTATGTTGCCATACAAATTTCGCCACGTTAGTTTTTCTTGTGGCGGAATTAATGCAGCTACATATTGTCCTAGAAACTTGTTTCTTGTTGTCCTTGTGTGTCCTTCCTACAGGTGTAAAGGCTTCCCAGTCATAGCCCTGTATTAAATACTAGCATATACCCGCGACTTCGTACCCGCATATCTCGTTTATTCCGATCCCGAAAAGTCTGTATGTAGAACGCAAACACTGATGCACTCCCTCTTACTTCAACCTCATGTTCCGATGCGAAGGCAACCTAACACGACCGGAGAGAGATCTGGCGCCCAAATTATATAATACTAGCTGATGTCCGCGGCTTCGCCCGCTTGACAAATTATATACTAAAACCTTTCTGAAGAACCTCTCTATCCATTGGTGAAAACAGCATAAAATCGGAGCAGTTGTTTTTGAGTTTACCGCAAACAGACAGACAGACGCAGCGGAGGACTATGTCTATACATATAATAAAACAGTAAATCTTGAGCTTGTATGTTTACGATTGGCGCGAAAACTACTGAACAGATTTTGTTCAAATTTTGCGCAAATAATCCTTATAGGTATAGTCAACAGGCTATAAATATTATCACGCTATGTGCTATGGAGGACGAACAATAATCAAAAATGTGTGTTTTGAACGAGAAAGTGCACATGGTTCGAACCCCGCAAATAGATATTATTTTTGTATTTATTTTATCTTTGAACTGTATTTTATGCCAAAATAACAATAAAATGGGGGTCTGCGTACTTAAAAAGCATTTAAATTTTTATGCGACGTTTTTCCTAACAGTTTAGAGAGAAATAAAAAAAAACACAACATTTTAGAAAATCATGAAGCGTGTTAAGGACGGCTATTTCACAGTTAAAACTAATCAGCACATAGCAGGGCGGTTGTACGTCAAGTCTTGTGTTTGACGCATATACTAGAACTAAATGAGACGAAACTTAAAAACTGTGTAAAACGCACACTATGCAAACAAGCATATTATAAATTAGGGGAGTACATTGACGACAAAAATGCTTGGCTCAATGCTGGTCCGCTCCACAACGACTAAAATGCCCGAACTTTGATGAAGATGTGAAAACATTGTTGGACCTGCTGAAGATTGTAAGATTATCTTTGCATTGTATAGACTCATTAAATAATCTAACCATGATTTTGTAAAAAGGCAGTGTTAAAAAGAGTGTCCATGGAGTTTCTTGCACGTTCTTCTCCATAGGATCTACTCTTTGGAACGTGCAACTGCCGCGCTGGAGATAGGGTCGGTGAGTTTGTTTTGTTGCAGAATAACTTGCTACTCTTGTCGCTAGCGCGGCAGAATTAGCTTTATCTATTTGACTGACATACCTTGACTATTCAAAAGTGCCTGTAAACTGGTCTATTTGAAATAAAGGATTTTGTATTTGTATTTGTTGTATTTGTATTTGACGTGACGAAGGTTCGAATCTTGCCATATGGATTTTGTTTTTGTTCATTTTTAATTCATATTTTTTTGTACAGTAAGCACAAAGAATTTTTTAATTATCTAATGATATTAAATAGATAATTAATCTCTTTAATGTTGTTATATCTGTACAAACAAGATTAAAATGAAAAATATTGACTTGAAAAGGACTACCCAGAGTGATTGAATATCAATCTGTCTGGGTAGCGGTTTTCCAACAAAATTGAGGTCGGCTGCCAGTGTTAATGGATGCAGCTAAATACCAGTTTTTTACATGGAGTGAATTCCTATCTGAACTTCACATCCCAGTGTGCAGTGGCGCAAAAACTACAGAACAGATTTTGTTCAAATTTTGCATAAATAATCCTTATAGGTTTGGTAAACATAATATAGGCTATACATTATCACGTTATGTGCTATGGAGGACGAGCAATAATCAAAAATGTGTGATTTGAACAAGAAAGTGCACACGGGTCGAACCCTGCAAACAGGTATTATTTTTGTATTTATTTTATCTTTGGAACTGGATTTTTACACCATTATATTGCCAAAATAATAATAAAATGGATTTTTGCGCACTAAAAATAACATTTTATTTATAATTTTTCTTTTTTCCAAACAGCTCAGCGAGGGATTGTTTTAAGAAGCCACAACATGTTACAAAATTGCACATACTTATAGATCTAACCTCAGCAATTATTACCATCACGCTATACCTTTGGGGGGGTAAGCAGTGAAAAGCCATGACATAAATATGATAGACTATTTTAATCAATTTCCCAACAGCGGTCATAGCCCGTCGGGTATAAGACTGCCTTTCGAATGACATGGAGTGGGTTCGTAATTATTTTTGGATTTTATTTAACTAAAGCATTTCCTTAATTTTCTCATTCTTCTAAATATTTTCAAATATTTATAACATGTTATTGTTTTATTTTGGATAGTTTAGTATGATATCACACCAAATTTTTAAAAGTATTTATTTAATTGCATTAAATGTGTAGTTTTCAGATTTTTAAGTTCTACGTCAACGGAAAATACCCTATAAATTTTGATTACCTCGAGAGTGTCGAAATGTACATTTTATGTGGCGTAGACGGCCGTATCTTTATTTTACGTTAACTTAGAAGTTTTATTTTTTCACAGCTTCAAGGAACTGTAGTTCTGGGTATGTTATTTCAACTCAATACCTCCTACCGTTCCCGAGATAAAGAGTCTTGATAAACAGACGGACGGGCGGTCAACAAAGTGATCCAACATCATATTCCATGGATGGCGTTATACATTTGATCTCACTTTTTTATCGTGGATTTTGTTCCAAAGAGTCACCGCGGCCCTGGAACACAATGTGCATTAGAAGGAACACGGATGCGTTTTAGTCAGTAAGAGTCTGACACACTCTCCTGTTTTGCCCAGAGCGGGAGGAGTCATTTGATGATTTCCCATTCTTTAATAAAAGGGGTCACGTCATAACAACCACGATTAGATGGCAAAGTCCAATGGTAGAGGAGTCGAAAGTGTTGCATTAGCTCCGCTGTATATAGTTTTAAAAATATAAAATTGTTTCGATTTGCGTTCTTCGAAATAAATAAAAAAATCAACTTGATTCATCAAGATTGGCGTGAGTTTCAAGAGCATGGTTAAGTAATTTTAGATGATAGCATGTGCTGACCGGTTGCTTCACAGCCTGGATCCATTTCTTCTGTGTACGAGGAAGCAACAGCCATCAATACGCAGAATATTAAGAAATGTTTTCAGATTAAGTTTTATGATTTCTATTTAGAAATTTCAAAACTTTGCAAAGGCACACGGCTGAAATTCACATATATCCAACAAATTGTTTAATTTTAAAACTATTCAATTCCCGGTGAGCCTATGAAACATCATGACCAGCCCAGGGCCAGAAATTATCCATTGCGGGCTTCACTCTCCAGTGGAACAAGGGGAACTATAGATCCCTAGGCATTTTTATTTTATTTTAAAGAATGTTGCCCCACACTAGGAATTTCTAATGTATTGTGGGTGCGTTGACAAACATAAAAAGTCACAAACACAAACAGCCAGACTCGGAACAACTATCTGTAGAAAAGAATAGAATAGGTACTGTCTGTAGGTCATACAAATATTAGTTCCGTGCGGGAATCGAACTCACGACACGCGACGCAGCAGCCAGTCGCTCAACCATTGCGCCAATCGTGCCATTCATTGACGACACAGACTAACTTGTAAAGATAGGTTTAGAGGTGGTGGAGCTTTTTTTTTAAGGGTGGTATATCGTCAAGTGACTCTTTCGAACAAATCCGCAACCCCGGCACTGACCTAGGAGGTAGGGCCCCATAGCCCCATCTGTTTTGATGAAAACTCCTCGAGGCACGCGTGGAATACAGCGCACAGCTTGACATAGCTATTTTAGACTGCCTGCAATCTATAGCCAAATTCACGTACGAAACTGAGAATACAGGTCCAGTTCTACCGCCATTGGGCACGCCACAATTGCGGCGGTAAGTCCCCTTTTGACGAGTGGCAAATCTCACGCCCCAGCCGCCGCAACAGAAGAAGACGCCCTGGGCGACCGCAACGCGATTCCCTGCCACCGTAGGCCTGCGTACGGCGAGCGTTGGGTGGCCGCAGTCCGATCAAAACCAGGCTCGGGTCAACGGCGCGTTGTGGTCCATGCGCGCCTCTAAGAGATACCAGTATTGTAGACGGGGCCCACTAGAGCCAGTGACTGCCAGGGTTGCGGAACTTGTTCGAATAGTCACCGCGGACCTGGAACGCATAGGGCAGTAAGAGGAACACGGATGGGTTTTAGTCAGCCAGAATCTGACACTCCGTTATGCTTCGCCCAAAGTGGAAGAAGTCATTTGATGATTTCCAATCCATAAAAAAAGGCTGGCTAACTTAGCCGGACACCTGCGCACAACGGACAGAATGGGAGTCTAACATGGTGAGGATACCGGAGTCTGTATAGTAGTATAGTAGTGTCGGTGTAGTATCTGTTGCAGGGGTAGATTGCTGTTCCGGTTGGTGTCTTCCCATGGCCAACCCAAGTTTCTCATTACGAAAACCGAACAGAAAAGGTGAAACCGCCAGTGCCTTGCATAACCTCCTTCCAAGTTCCAAATGCTAAGAGGAGTCAAGCAATGCTAGATATTGACTGTTCGTATATCTTAGAGATCTAACCTAACGACATTTTACTTTCCGACATACACGCGAACAAAGTCGCGGGCAACAGCTAGTTTTATAATATGTAGTGAAGATAGCAATAAACTCATTGAGCACAAAATAAATTGCAAATTCTTCATTACTTTCAACTAAAAAACGAGCACTCAAGAACACCAGGTGATCTTCACTGCAGCAACCTTACAAAGTGAAAACTTAATTAAGAAATAATAAAGAAAGAAACTGTCTAGTGAATGCACTTTCACACCTAGGGTAGCAACTGAAACAATAAAAAGATACTTCAATAGATTTTTTTTATTTCCACCTCGTTCAAGCTTGCCCGGTTTAAAATACACCCTGTATAAAACATGAAAGAAGCGGTCCTTATGGAAGAACATTATAAAGAAAAGAACAGAAGGTGAGTTTAGTAGTGCGATAATTTAGTTAAGTTTTCACCAAAGGAGAAATGTTTATGACAGAAGACCCTCTCTGTAACATCATCTGCCTAGCCTTTTCCCAACTTTATTGGGGTCGACTTCCAGTCAAACCAGATTTAGCTGAGTACCAGTATTATACGTGGAGCGGCTGCCTACTAGACCTCCACAACCCATTAACTGGGTACAGATACCGGCACGGTTCTTGAGCGCTCGGCGGAAGAGTGGGGACCGCTTTGCGCATCGTACACTTATGACAACTTAAACGCACATCCGTTTATTATTTATTTTTTCTAAGCTACCTACGTAATTTCTTACTGGTTCTATGGTTGAAAGAAAGATAATATAATGATTTATTAAATTGAGAAATGGAAATTGAGATCGCAGAAAAAGGTAATTAAAAAGTGTTTCTAATTTAAAATTATAACTTAGTTCTTATAGTTTGTCAAAAATTACTAAAAAATCTACTATGTAGGTACTTACGTACATATTTTTTGTTAACATTTTTGACCTCGAATTTCATTTGTTCACTAATGAAATGAAAAACATTTTTTACAAAAACGAAAAATATATTTTAAAAGAATTAAAAAAAACGTTTAAAATTTGATGTCAATTAAATTGGCCGTAATTGTATTCGTCGTCGTGAGGTACGTGCAACAAGAGTAAAGAACAAATCCCGAGTGACGGCTATGACGCGATGCGCTACGGGCCAATCACTGCATTTTCCCCGCCCCCGCGCCTCACTTCATACTACCAAAGGGACCCAATAAGTCACTTTTGCGCAGTTGAAGGTCAGCGCTCAAAAACCGTGCCGATGATTGTTACACGGTACTCCTTGGCAAGACTGGTGTCAGATTTTCTGGCTTCTGACTATCCGTAACGACTGCCAAAGGTCTCCAAATGACAGCCGGGACCAAAAGCTCAACGTGCTTTACGAGCCACGGAGGAAACTCGGTATGTTAAGATGGTCATCCATCCACAGACCAACCTCGGCGTTGCTTAACCTCGAAGATCGACCTGTGCGGCTGTTATTATTTAGCCACGAGCTCCTCAATAGTATATAGTACCTTTGTATCGGTTCTAGATAATGATGGTATTGACACGTCATAAAAAATGAGGCTTAGACGGGGAAACTCTTGGCCCAAATCTCACCTGATGGAAAGTGATGATTAGGCTGAAGATGGAAGCGAGTTTTAACCGGAATCCTCTTACAGGAACGGGGCTAATCAATCAATTGACACCGTTGATTCTCTCACTAATGTAGTTTGTCGAGCCAAGTGGATTTACTGTACCCATGTTCTTGGTAAGATCTTCACAATGTGTAAGTAGGTCACGCTAGCGAGAAGTGGAGGATTCTTGTGTCAATCGTGGAGAATTGACACCTGATGTTTGTCGCTGAGTCGAATTCAGAGCTAATGGTACGTCGACATCTGAGTTTTTCTTTTGTAATCTTGGTTCATTGATTCATACGTAGATAAGACTGTCGCAATGATAGACCGTAAGCCAAACCTTTAAGTAACCTAAGAAAATTTATCTTTTTTTTTTCAAAGCCACTGTCGCATTGTCGTGCCGCAGCTGTCTGTGGAGGCCATAAGAAAAGGAGTTAATTAATGTAACTCCAGGTTAAGTGACGCGTAAGTTTTAGACGACTATATTCGCTGACACAAAAAGTGTAGTTGCAACAGAACTTTGGAACATTTCCCCCAAGTATCACATTATCACATTACCACCGAGTAACAAGGCTCCCACAGAGAAATGAGTTGCGACAATGAGACACAATCCGCTTTCCTGGATATTTAACTCTATGAAAGAAAGGTGTTGAAAATCGTTTGTCGCGTCATGCCTCAGTGCCAATTCCACGAATTTTCACATTCGCATTGTTTTCGCCAAAAAAACTGAAAATATGTATGACAATTAAGGCTTTTTTGACAGTTGTTTAAAAATTAGCAGGATTGGCCCTTTGGCTGCGGAGAGCCTTCTAATATTTCTATAAATACTAAACTAATCACATGAACGTAAAAAAAAATTCAGCAAAAAAACCCTATATGAAAATTAAACCTCAAAGGCTTCTAATTGAAAATCTTCTTTATTCAAACACCCAAGGAAAGTCGAAATAGAAAATCTTCACTAAGGACAAGACTGGCTTCACTCAACCTTTATTATATCTTTTCCTTAGGTATACTTCAATGAACTCACATACAACAATCAACAAATGATCTTCCTGCTCACACCTTTATGTAAAAGATTGAATATACAAAAGCTTGTTAACAATGATCAATCGTTATCCGTGTCAACTGTCAATTTCTCCTCTTACTTCCATTATGAACCTTAAATCTGTACAGGCAGAGTTGACTTTCCGTTGTCTGTGTCAACTGCAAATTTTGTATCCTCCTACTTCGATTATAAGCCTTACGTCGATAATGTTAGAGATGATTTCCCTTTATAGATTCGCAAAAAGATATTAAGAAAGAAAAGTAAGTTATGTATCGGTAGGTATTCAATTTATATGTAGTATACTTGTGAGTTGTTACCGAAGCGAAGGTTTTGTGTAGGTTTGAGTGATGTCCTTTGATCAGAGTTGTCACTAATGTTCGCACGTTTGCGAGGGTAGTTCTCAGTACTGTTTAAGTACAAGATTTTAGGAACAGTTTATTAAAAACTAGCTGACTCGTGCAACGTCGTCTGCGTAACATTTTTAATTACTGCTCCGCTTCTATTGGTCTTAGCGTGATGATATATACGATGATATATTCCTAACACAAGCAAACTATTTGCTTAAAAGGATGCTCCATATTGTAAATAGAAATAAGAATTTTAGTTGATGCAATTTTTTTTTTTTTTTTTTTTCTATATAGCCTATAGCCTTCCTCGATAAATGAGCTATCTAACACTGAAAGAATTTTTCAAATCGGACCAGTTCCTGAGATTAGCGCGTTCAACCAAACAAACTCTTCTGCTTTATAATATTAGTATAGATTTGGGCGTCTTTGCATGCTGTATCTATCCACGTAATCATCTACCTAACCATCAACCATCTGCAGTGTGATTCTGTTACATGTCGAAGTTTAAGGCGCAGACCCACTGCGGCGTGTGAAGAGGCTACGCACGTGTGTTAAGCTTCACTTTGCAAGAAAATGTATGTGATTGTGGCCACTGCAACTCACTGACACCCTACGTATCAATCAAGGTCAGGTACATGCGTGGCTTGCTCAAATATGGCGCTAACATAACTCAGAACTGTTATCGCCATGAACGCTGTGCAGTACTCACAATAACCCATGACTTTGTACAACTGTATTGCAGCACAATTTTGAGATACGCCTTGTGGAACGGTGGTGTTTATGGTGTACTAGCTTCTGCCCGCGTCTTCGTACGCGCATATCCCGTTTTCTCCCGTTCCCGTAGGAATTTCGGGAAATCCTCTCTTAGAGCTCCCCTAAACTCCCCAAAGACCCTACATGCAGCTTCATACGACCAGTCAGTAGTCTTGGTAGTGTTGTTGCGTTATCTGTCAGTCATTCACTCAGTAACGGAAGAATTTTATATACCAAATGAAAATAAAACTAAAACGTAAATGAAAATAAAACTAATATAAAAAAGTGAACGTAAATTAGCCAAAACTTATAAACCTGTCGGTATCTAAAACTATATACCTACTACTTCACCTAAAAAGAAATAAAATGTAAACTATTAATAATTTGTAATTTGAACGAATATTTAAACACTACCAAAATAACTAATCCCTATTTTATAAAATAACAACAAAAGGAATCTAAAAATAAATTATCAAAGACTAAATTAAGTATTGTCTGTCAATAAGGTTCTCTGTTCTGGGGTGGTGCCTGTAAAACCCACATGATGCAATTAGAAAGGGCTCAAAGGTCATTATTGAAAGTAATGACTTTTAAACCCTTCAGATATCCGACCAAACAATTGTATGAAAATTGCGAATTGTTAACAATTAGACAATTATATATATCCCAAATTATATTAAAAATACACAAGCAAACTCCCTGTGATGTAAATGTGTATAAGAGTAAACGTGTAATTACTAACGTATGCTTACCTGTCAGATGTCGGACAGCTACGGCTAGACGACAGCAACCTTATAGGTCATCCTACTTATACAATAAAATAAATAAAATGATAAACATTCATCCACTTACTGTTCGAGAAACAAAAATGAAAATGGCTACTTCAATTAAACTACGACCAAACAGAAAAGTTATTGCCGACAGATTAATATTCCCTACTAACACATACCTCACCTACATCTAACATCCATCACACACACACACACACACACACACACCCACACGCACACACACACACGTACACACAAATACGTTATCCACATGCATAAACACAACATGAATAAACCTAACCCATCTCTTATTTATTTCATTTTATTATTATTTTTCTTTTAAATATATTTTTTATTTTTTTTATTCACAATTTTTATCAAGTAGAAAGTGGGAGAGGGCACTGACTTCTGTAATACAGGTTTTTACCTACCTCAGAAGTCAGGGTTTTCATAGGATTGTTGTAACAAAGTTTGTGAATAAATTTATTACTATTATTATTACTATAAGGTCGAACGCTCTGAACGTCTATTCGCATCAACTGGCAAAAATTGTATGAAGCTCGCGCTTTTTTTTTATTTTTTATTTTATGTGTGGCCTCTCGCAGGTCAACCTGAGAAGATTGGCTTTTGCTTAACCGGACTTGCCTGTGAAGGCCTTAATATAGTAATAAAGCCTCCAGCCAGGCTTTGAAGCTCGCGCTCGGACGCCCCGCCTTTATATACTTTCGGCCGCGAGCCTCCTCGAGCGCGGCGACCACAGGCGGCGACCGATTCTCGAACGTTCGCGACCGGCCGCACTGCGCGCTTGGCGCCTAGCTGCTAGGCCGGTCGCGAACGTTCGAGAATGTTCGTTTTACGAAGCTACTCGCTAGGTGACTCGCTAGCCTCTAGACGCCAAGCAAGCTGCCTGCCTGTGCGTTCGTGACCTTATACAAAAATAATATCCTTAAAGCATGATCCAGTATTTCATGTATAACTTTGGTGTTTCTATAACGATTTCTATGATTCTTTTTTATGGAATAGTTAATAATGTTAACTTTTTTATTGGATTATAAGAGTAGACAAAATAATCAGAAAGCTTCGAACTGCTAAGCTATCGGGAGTTACACGTGTTATTGTGAGTCTATCATAAAAGATAGACATATGCTGTCGTGGGATATTTTTTATATAATTTTATGGAGAACATTTCCGTCGTACATGATTTCTGAGTAGCTTTAACCATTAAGGTTGCACACGCGACGGAAGCTTAAAAAATGGAGTAACTTCTCCCGTTTTCCCAAAATTTCCCTTCACTGCTCTGCTCCTATTGATTGTAGCGTGATGAAAAGTATACTATAACCAGCTCAGGAGTATGAAGAATAATTGTACCAAGTTTCGTTAGAATCCGTCCAGTAGTTTTTGTTTCTATAACGGTTATACAGACAGACAGACAGACAGACAGACAGACAGACAAAAATTTTACTGATTGCATTTTTGGCATCAGTATCGATCCCTAATCACCCCCTGATAGTTATTTTGGAAATATATTTCATGTACAGAATTTACCTCTCTACAGATTTATTATAAGTATAGAAGATAGATAGAAGATATAGATATAGATAGAAGATAGATAGATAGATACTGCAGTGGATATATGCAGATTCACGTTGTCAGACAATCAAATCTTCGCAGCTAACGCAGCATGCGTCGCAATGGGTCTGCGTAGAGCAAAGGTGCTCCAACCGTCGACCGTAAGAATCGCAGCGGTCAATTCTACTAATTTTAACGGCAGAGTGAAAGGGCGTGTCAGACTCGTAACTAAAACCCATCCGTGTTCGCCGAAATGCCCTTTGCGCTCTAGAGCCGCGGTGACTCTTTCGAACAATTGGCTAGACAAAAAATGGACGACATGTAGGATTTTTGGAGATGATCGTAAGTCGTAGGATCGTAGGTAGGACGCCACTATCTAATCTACCTTGTTTTCAGTTGAAAATAAAGAACAAAAAAATATTTTGCCTAAAGATATTCTGTTAAAATTTCGAAAAAAAAAACTAGCTTAATAACTAAAAGCAGCAAAAGTTAATGTCAATATTTTACATTGATAGTGTCTCAAAAGAAGATAACGGGGAGTGTAAGTAGATACCAAAACAAAGTTAACCAAAAAAATAAAACTCAAATAGTAAGTAGTCACAATCTCTTTATTATCCCCAAGGAAAATACCTCAACAAGTTATATCTACGAAAATATATTTTGTAGTAAAAAAAAAAACACCCAACTTAATTTTTTCAAAAAAATGTGGTTCAGTTGTTTGAAACAAAATTAAATAATCCTTGAAGTAGCTACAAACAAATAGAATATTTTGAATTTCATTTTTCTCTAAAATTTCTTTAGTTTTTCTTTCTTTTGTTACAAAGAACTGACTATCTCGTTGGTTTGTTGGTTGCAAGGGCTACTGTGAAGCATGTACGGGTTCTATTCTCAGGTCAGGCAATGTATTCTTGAGTTTCCAGAGAGATACTGGCACTTGCGACACAGAGGTATCCGAGTGTGGGATCTACTTCTATTTCTATACTTCTAAACCAATATTAAAAATGAGAAAGTTTGGATGTTTGTGACTCAATCACATCAGAACGGCTGGGGGATCTTGATGAAATTTGGCACAGAGGAAGTAATGTATATTTTTCCTTGAATGTACCCCGTCTTTCCTATAATAATGGTTATAACACCACAAAATGAGTTAGTGTGTTAATCGGTTCAATAATATTTTATTCCGACTGTTAAGCAACATTTTAGCTATAAATCTGACTTGGCTTTGACTAAATATAGTTTGGCATCGTCCTCAATGGCTAACGATTGTACGAATTAACGATGTGATTTCATTGCGCGATGAACATGATTCCAGAGGTCCAATTCTACTACATTTTAAACAACTTTCGCATTCGAATGTCAATCGCAAACTGTCAAAAAGGCTTAATTTTCATATATTTTTGACAGTTTGCGAATGAGATGCGAATGCGAAAATTAGTAGAATTGGCCCACAGTGCTCGCACGATGATTTGCAAGCTTCAATTAGCTTAACAGATTACACGTAAGTCATCCATGATCGAATCAGCGAGTAATCCTTGTTAATTATTAGCTGAATAATTGTAATAAGGTTACAATTAGCCACATGAAAAAGTCAACCAAACCATAACCGACTTTAATAATCCTGGTAAAAACCACTAGGTTATTCTTTAGCGTTTGAGCAGGCAATAGCGGTTATTGGATATAGAATTATTCACATTATTATGTACATCATCCTAATATATAAAACTAGCTGATGCCCGCGGCTTCGTCCGCTTGACAAATTATAGGTATACTAAAACCTTCCTCGAGAACCTCTCTATCCATTGGTGAAACTAGCATGAAAATCAGTTTTTGAGTTTATCGTGAACAGACAGACAGAGAACGCGGCGTATGACTTTGATTTATAATATGTAGTGATTCTTCCGTTACTTAGTGACTGAATGACTGACAGACAACGCACAGCCGAAAGTACGAGCCGTAGAAAGCTTTTCAATTGTTTCCTGTTACTTTAGCTATTTAGTTACCGGTAGCGTGCCCTGAAATTGATGGTTTGTAATTATAAGATTTGTATAATAGGCTTGTGTCCTGAAAAAAACTAATAAGTCCGTCAGTAAGATTATCAAAAAATATTTGACTCGTATTTTTTCTTTTGTTACGGGAACCAAAATTGACGAAGTTACGACGCTTTCAAAATTCTCAATACGTCACGCCCTGATATATTTTTTAGCGAGCCGTGACGTCACGAGCCCCCTCTCCCGAGTTTTGATGCGTTTTATTTTTGTCAATATTCATTGATTTACAAAAACAAAACAATAATTTTGTTATTTGTGGATGATGGAAACTAGCCTATTGTAATTGTAGGTTTTTATTGAAATTATTGGTAGTAACATCGACATAGATAAAATTCTTCCGTTACAGGTGACTGACAGGCAACGTACAGCCGAAACTACTGGTCGAATGGTCGTAGAAAGCTGAGATTAGGCATGTAGGTTTCTTGGGGACTGTAGGGGAGCACAAAGAGAGGATTTCCCGAAATTCCTATGGGAACTAGTTGAAACATTTAACTCTTCAATTTAAACAAGCATTTATTTCAAGGAAAAAACCCATTTTAACGCTCATACTCCTATAATTAACCGATTTTTTTCTTGAAATCTTACAGTACCTACCAAAAGTAACTTCATTATGACAAAAAATTAACAGCAGCACAAAAAATAATCTTCATTTCAGCATTCCGTGCAATAACGACTAATTATGAAAACGTCACAGAGAGCCGGCGCCGATTTCATGTAAATTGGACGACCAGGCCAAATGAGCCTTCGCATACTTCAGAACTCGCTTGCATTAAATATTACCCTTAATTGATTTAATTTTAACAATAAATATCGACGGATTTAAGGGCTAAACGGTCATTTATAGGCTCGTGACGATTTTTTGAACCCACCAGGACGCCTACGGATTTGGTCAATTTCGAACGCAATCCACGGATCAGGGGGTCTACTCTCTCACCGCCGTGTCCTCGAAGCGGCGATTGGCGGCGACCTCTCGCGTCCGGCCCTGGTCCAAGCCATGGTCCGGAGCGAGACGGAATGGGACGCCGCCACCTCCTTCTGCGAAGCAGTCATGCTAGCGAAAGAGGTGGCGGAGTGGGAGAGGGAGAGATCCTCTTGTCCCGGACGCCGTGGTAGACGCTGCGGGCGTCGGAGCGCGGGCCTGTGGACGGCGAGCTATGGGTGGCTCGCCGTCCGTCCGTCTAGTGACGACAGGCCGTGTCGACAGCGCGTTCGTGTTCCACGCGCGCCTCAAAGAGAGTCAGCCAGAGGGGTCCGAAAGGGCCGACGCGACGCCTGCCGGAGTCACGGGACTATTCGAAAGAGATACCGTGGCTCCGGAACACAAAGGGCACTGATGGAACATGGATGGGTTTTAGTCAGTAGAAGTCTGACACCCAGAGCGGGAGGAGTCATTGGATGATTTCCAATCCCTAAAAAAGGGGGTCTACTCTCTAAGCCCGAAGTCCATAGTTTACCAACCAACGACATACGGTTAACCCCAATATAGTTAGGAAAAGGCAAGGCAGATAATGACTTTTATTTTGTGAGTTATGTTCTCTTTTCTTGCATCATTTAAACGATTTACCTACAAGTATCTATCAAGTTTTGCCCCAAAAAACAATTCCTTTCCCCCCTAACGTCTTTGTGCTCTAAATAATTGTCCTCCTAACTTTTGACCTTTGTATTCGACATAATTTATTATTGAAATGGACTTCAAAAGACGTCGAGAATACTAAAGTATCCTTGCCTCCTTGAACATCTAGCAGGCCGGTTTGAATTTTTCAGCGCGCGTTTTCGAGTTTTTCGCGAAGTTGATAATGAATTTTTGTGTATGTATGAAGTTAGGGGTGGTTTTCAATTGTTTCTTGTTACTTTGGCTATTTTGTTACCGGTAGCGTGTTTCTGAAATTGTTGATTAGTAATTATAAGGTTTGTATAATTTTAATTGTAGGTTTTGAAAATTATAGGTAGTAACATCAATATAGAGATAAAATTCTACCGTTACAGGTGACTGACCGACTAAATGACTAACAGGCAACACACAACCGAAACTGCTGGCCGTAGAAAGCTGAAATGAGGCATGTAGGTTCCTTAGGGAGCGTAGAGAAGCACTAAGAGTGGATTAACGGGAAAAACAAGATATGAAGTCGCGGGTAAAAGCAAGTTTAGCCGCATAACACGTTAGGTAAGGTACAAACACAAACAGCCAACACACTAATGAGGTACATGTTCGTCAGTATCGAGTATAAATAACAAGGTTTTGATAACATAAACGAAATACAGGAACTTTCTACATAACCTGCTTGAAGGATTTTCGGATATATTTACGTAACGAAATTAAAAATTGGTGTATATTTTATATGGCAGTGGCGAGTTCTGCGAGCAATGTACCCTTACATTGCTCGCAGAACAGATGGTCGACAGGGCCGTGAAGTTTTGGTGTGGCGACCGCGTAAGCAGGCCTCCCACAAGGTGGAACGATGACCTGGTGATGGTATTTGGTTGCAATGGTTGCCGATGAAGGTGAGACGCACAGGAAAAGTTGTTGTGATGACTCTTGGAGAGGCCTTTGTCTAGCAAGGTACGTCTTTTAGTGTGGATGGCAATAAAAAAATATTATTAGTTACTTACTTTACTTTTAGGAGCTCGTGGCTAAATAATAACAGCCGCACAGGTCGATCTTCAAGGTTAAGCAACGCTTGCCGAGGTTGGTCTGTGGATGGGTGATCATCTTAACATACCGAGTTTCCTCCGTGCCTCGGAAAGCACGTTAAACTGTTGGTTCCGGCTGTCATTTGGAGTTCTTAGGCAGTCGTAACGGATAGTCAGAAGCCAGAAAATCTAACACCAGTCTTGGCAAGGAGTACCGTGTTACCCAGTTAATGGGTTGTGGAGGTCTGGTAGGCAGCCGCTCCACGTAAAATACTGGTATTCAGCTGAATCCGGTTTGACTGGAAGTCGACCCCAATATAGTTGACAAAAGGCTAGGCAGATGATGACTTACTAACTTTACTTTTTCTTTTGATAGGCACGCGTTGACGCGTTTGACCACTATCTCTCCTAATTTTATTCAGGGGTCCTTTCCTATTTTGGAAATGATAATCTTTGGGAGTATTGAAACGGATTGGGATATTTCATCTTATGAAAATCTACATACATACATACATTAATTTTTTAAACTTGCGTTTGTTATCCTCGATAACTGGACTTGAGAATGCCTAAGGCATTAAGTTATCCTTTGTATGTTTTTGTGCGAAAAGTTTAAAAAAAGTAAATAAATAACTGTACGGTTCGAATCGTCCACGAGAGCGAAGTCGTGAGCAGCAGCTTAGTCTTTATTAAACAAAAAAGATCTTGAACCTCTTGGTACCATATTAGAACAAAGATTAAACAAACTTTTACATGGATTTTAAAGTTCACTGACCCACACAATGACCTTCAAAAACCAAATCCGAACACTAAATTGTAAATTGGTCTAAACTACCACAAGATTCAGTCCAAAATACATTGCATTCAAAGAAAAATACAGTTTTCTCAACCATTACACACACGAATACCTTTCCTTCTTTCTTTGAAGTCAATATATTTAGACGTTCGGGTGGAAATAACTCAAACTACATTACGGCCGGTGGATAGAACAAATGACGTCATCAGTCACGATGCCATGCCTCCGATAGACCTGAAGATATTGTCTTTGAAAACGTCAGCCCTTTTACTTGAGTTTTTAGGTAGTGAAGGAAAACCTAGGAAAAATTGGGAATATATTTCGAAGTAGCAATTTTAGTTGTGTAGCTTATGTGTGGTTTCCAAGTTAGTAAATAGCTTAAACTAAGAGAAGTTTTAAGGCAACATTACCTATTCTGTTTAAGGTATTACTTTTGCTTAACGTTATAAATTATGGCGTCGTTTATTCATCTTCTATGTTTATTATTTACATTATATTTAATATACATACAAAAAAAAAACAATACAAAGTTTTCATCATCAACATCAAAAATAGCATGGGAGGTATTTTTTTTTTGCTTCCTCGAACAACATACTTACGGTATTCAGCTGAATCCAGTCTGAATAGGAGCCGACACCGGAATAGTTAGGAAAAGGCTAGGCAGATCATTAAAATTTCTTCTTTGCAGTCTTCAATTTTCAAAATATACCCGCACCTTTCCGTAACGCCTTGTACGCAGTTAGCTATGTATAGGAAGGCAGTAATAACCACTTTCAGGTAAAAAGTCGCCTACGCACATTATTGGCAGTAACGCTATAAATGACGTCATCAATCTCTGACGCGTGACGTGACGTCACGTGTCCCTCAAGTGATTGCTTTTTGCTACATAAGGTTTGACGTCGGAAGTATTTTATTTGAGTTTGGAACTATGGAGTTATTTGTTTCAGAAGGTTATAGTGGTGCGATGTGTTTAGTTGGAAGGTCGGAAAAGTGTTACGTCAATAGTTTACTTTTTCTTCTTCTTCATATCGTCTGGGTGGTAAGGTCTAACAACCACACACACCCTAGTGTCAGAGTTTCTAAACCGCCTCAAGGGTCTCTGACATTGTTTAATCACCGCCATTTAGCGACCGGAACCACCGGCTTATACGTGCCTTCCGAAGCACGGAGTCATCTTTTTATCAGACAATCAGGTGATTCAAGCCTGCAATGTCCTAGCTAAACTGGAAACAAGTTTACAAAGTATGCTTCCAGTGGGAATCGAACCCACGACCACCAGGTCACAAGGCAAGCGTCTAATCCACTCGACCACGGAGGCAGTTTACTGGAATCTTTACTTTAATCAGAAGACGTAAGAAGGTCTAAGATATTGGAAAACGAGTTATGGAACTCAAAAATCGTGACACATATCAGGTAAATGACTACAGAAGGCAGTGACTGAATGGAACTTAAGGCGAGGTTGCAGTACTGTGTGTTTTGACGAACAACAGCGACTGTCCGGCGAGCGAAATAATGCCTAAATTTTGATTGTTTTTTCTTCTTGGCAAAACTGATAAAGAAATTATACAATATGGTTTCAACATTTACTTCAAAATAAAAAGCTCTATCTATTGATATAACTTTTATATATATTTGTGATGAAATATCTTAGCAGTACACAGGAGGTTGTGTATTAGCACAGGAAAAGCGAGGCCTATGCTTCTTAGCAATGGCGAAGTCAGGCTGTAGTTGTGTGCAAAATCAAGTTATTTTGCAAACATATCTTTTTAAATATTATTGAAAGGCACTAAGGCAGTTCCTTAACTAGCCATTATTTATTTATTTATTTATGTCCAGACAATACATTTAAAAGGAAAACTTTGTACAGAGGAAAGAGCACAAAGGTACTGCTAATTTCAACAGATATGTCTACCAGCACACCATTCTGGTATTGACAGGAAGCGCATCCTGCAGAAAAACGGAAAAACTGAATTTTTTTTTCTGGTTATCTAATACGGTTCTTGAAATACAGCCCTTTGACAGACAGATGGATGGACGGACGGAAACCGGAGGCTTTAGTAATGGAGTTCTGTTGGTAACCGTTTGAGCCTAACCTAAAAGTGGACTGTGTCACATTGTACTGTCGTTCATCATACAGCCAAACAGAAACTGCCTTCCATCGTCTCTTCTTCTTATCGTATCGCTTGACTGAAATGAAAATTTGTCCAACCAGTATTTACCCACCGAATATTCGTCTACATAAATTGTTGTCAAACTAAAACAGTCTTATAATGTTCCTTTTCCAATACCACTAAACTTCCCAACCACCGCAGCTGCTCAAGGAATTGTTAACCACAAAACCAGCACCTAACCGCAATTTACTTAAAATACCGATCAAATAAATATAATCGACCTTTATCTTATACGACATTGAGAGAGCCAACAATTTTACCCAAAACTTCGTAAAATATCTCTTTTAAACTAATTAGTAACCGTAGTAATTCACCTTGGTCATAAAATTAAACTTGCCACCGAAATTAGAACATACATTTTACCCTAAACTGCTTTAAATACTTTTAGTTCAATTGAGGGTAGTATCATATTCTGAATTTATACAGGGTGGAACTAATGTTGATGAACATTTTTTTTTTAACCGACTTCCCAAAAAGTACTCAATTCGGTTGTAATTTTTTTTTATGTTTGTTACCGCATAACTCCGACAATTTTGAACCGATTTGAAAAATTATTTCTATCTGAAAGGATATTGCAGATTGGTCCCATTTAAATTATATAAAAATCGGCAACGAACTTTGTATTTTAAATCGAAATAGCTGGAATTCGTCTACTTGGATGATGGTTTTATGTCATCCAAGTAATCGAAATTGCGTATTTTGCTATTCTGCGATTTTGCAGTGGTGTTGTTAGGTGTGGGGTACCACCAAAAAGTTAAAAATAAAAAACCTATTTAAAAAATTAGTTATAAAATAACTATGACTTTACATATGTGTCTGGAACGTAGATCTCCCACAAGGTAGACTAAGGACCTGGTGAAGACGGGTAGCCGATGGATGCGAGACGCACAGGATCGGTAGCTGTGGCGACACCTGGGGGAAATCTACGTCCAGCAATGGACAGTTTTCGGCTGACATAATGATGATACGCATGTATACTTAAATAAAAAAAAAACTAAAGCATTTTCCGGTCTCCGTTTTTTTGCAGTGGATTAAAATCCGCTTTATTATAAGTTTCTTTTGTAATATAAAAGCGGATTGCATTTACAGGAAAAGTAATTAATATAAACACACTTGATGGCTAGCAAAATATATTAAATATTTCATACACATTCAGGATTTTTGAAACTATTTACTGATTTTCAGAAAACATTTTTACCATGGACTTTAATAGGAACCATTTATTTTTTCTCTGAAATCAATTTACCGTTGACTCGTTCGTTACTATATGTTACCAGAAGTTGGCAAACGCTGTATGATTATAAAATATCGCGTGAAATGACAAACTATTTTTTTTCTAAATAATAGACGTTTAAATTGGAAACTATTGAATTTGGATGGAATTTATTGTACATGATTTTTTCAAAATATATCGAGATTTCTTGATGTGTATGACAATGATACAGAGTCTATAATTTTCCGGTAACATAATTTTATGTACAGCAATTTCTCAATTCCTCAGCATTGGTAGGTACTTAAAAAAAATATCTACAATACTTACAATAAAATCACCCTTTAGATAATAATCTGACTGGGATAGTTCAGAAGCCATTAAATAGTTTTAATGGTGGTCTGTTATCCAACACCATAGAATTATGGGGGTGTATTGATTACCCAAGTTTTGAGGGTTAGAGACTGATATCGATGGGCTTACACAGTTATTGATAACGGGTTACAACGATTCAGATTAGGGTTTTAAGATTAATAGCGTGGGTCGAGACTCGAGATAGTCTTTAATGTACAGGTGATGGGATTAAACCTGGTCAGAAAGAAGGCTGTTATTTCAACCAAAAGTGAATAGTTACTAATTAATAATAGTTAATAACTCAAGCAAGGCTTGACCAATGTTGAAGGGGTACGTCTCATATTATATGAAGGAATTTGATATATTTTCATTTCAATAACGTTCACAAGATTTACTTTTAACATTAATATACTCTTAAATTTATTTCATGTAACGTTATTGGATTTAATGTATATTTAATCGAAAACAATTAGGTATATCGTTTAAAATTAATATTTTGTCTTAAAAGTCAATTATTATGTTGTGCTACAAAAGTAAGTGACAGAAACGATCGCTGCAAAACCGATACGTAGTCTTGTCTCCCCACCACTAGAGTGTAATTTAAGCCCGCGTAGGCGCGAAGTGGCGAGGCGGCCGGCAAGCTGAAGCTGCAGTGGTGAAACCATGCCTGATGCATGTCGCATGCTCGCTTACATGCTGAATGCATGCTTGCTTGCTTGCATGCTTCATGCTTGCTTGCATGCTGCATGCTTGCATGGCTGCTTGCATGCTTGGCAGGTGGTAATCAGTTACTAGGTGTCAACTCATGCAACTGATGATAATATTTGTAAACTACCACTTATCAATAAATTTAGAGCAGACTAGGTTGTGATGTGTTTATATATGTCACCGTAAAAACAGTAAAAGAAAAACGGCAAAAAATATTTCTGTGGCGGTACGAAGTTCTCTCTAAATAGTCCTAACCTACAAAACGTAATTTCTTTGTAATTGTATAACATCTACTGAATACCGAAAAATTTCAATGAGAGCTCTAACATACAATACTATACTTGCACACGCGATTCTTATAAAATTGTACTCTTTTAAAAGAATCTTGTGCACAAAAATACACATCGCAGTGCAAAAATCTCATAGAAACAAGCACCGAATAATAAAAACTCAGTTTTATCTACCTCCGGAATAATAAAAATCTCGACCATAATGTTACGGTTAAGTTACTCAGTGATTTAGAATTAAGTTCTAAGAAAAGCCGCTTTAATACTAAACACAATTTCTCTTATAAAACTACACAAGTTTTTCAGAAACAAGAAATAGTAATATATTTCGGTTTTCCTGATATTTCGTAGCGCATCGTAGCGTGAAGCGTAGCACCGTAGCTCGTAGCCCGTAGCCCGTAGACGCCGCTACGACGTAGCAAGTAATATATTCGCTATCAGTATTACTTATTGAGAAATTTTCTTCGAGGCAGATTTCGCGGGAATAGAATATTTATACCGATCGGTCATATTATTGGTGTGAGGAAATATCATGTTGAGGAAATTTCAAAACCTTGTTAGCAAAATGTGGTTGGGAAACGTGACCTTTTAATTGACGTGGGTTCTCGGTAGGATAAAGTATTGACTGCTTTGTAGTCTATAAATAATTTCATCATTACCACCACCTTATAAATTTCTATAGTGAAAAAAGATTTAATTGAAAGTCGATTCTGAGTCAATGACCTAATTAAAGAAGCGTTTTCGCGCTTATTTTTGAACGACAGTTTATTTTAGGAAGTAACAGAAAACAATGGAAAGTTTTTAAGATTTTGTCAGCACGCAACCTATCTAAATTATTCATCGAAATACAATTTCGTCGCGATAAAAATTCAAAAGTTTTCTTCCATCGCGTTTCGAGACGTAATTAAAAGCGAATTTTTACAAGTTCACTTACTAATTTAACTTTTAATAAGTAACAAATTTTTCGACGTTTTAGTTTTGAACGAGTATTTAAATCACTTTTTTAAAGTCTTTCAAGAACATCGGATTTTATTGAGTTCTATTTTTATTTGAGACTAGCAGACCCGGCTAACTTCGTTCCGCCTAACAGTCGATTCGTCTTTTTTTTTTTTAAATAAACATACCCTAAGTTCCTCCTTACTACATCAGCTACCTGCCAATAAAAGTCCCGTCAAAATCGGTCCAGCTATTTCAGAGATTAGCCGGAACAAACAGACAGACAGACAAAAATTGTAAAAACGTTATTTTGGTGTATGTACCGTATATATATTCATATACATGTAGTAAAAAACAGTTATTTCAATATTACAAACAGACACTCCGATTTTATTTATATGTATAGATGTATAGAAGATGTATGGATAGGTTTTCTCTTAACTTTAGTCTAGGTCAGAGGTGGCAGAGACAAAGTCGACGATGGAGTGAGCTTACGCAGCAGAAGCTGCTTCACTTAACTTTAAAGAGATTAGGGTTGAGTTCGAAAGATATTTTTGAAGAATAGACCCTGCTGGCCTACTATTACGTCTTAAAAGGATCATGTAAAGACTGTGGGAGAGAGACAGAGTTATACAAGACGCATAACAATATCCCTTTTTCTGAGCTTGATCATGACCGCATTGGCACATGATAGTAGGACCCTAGGTCGTGAAAGCCGATTAAATTAAATATCGATATGCTAGTCCTTGGAAAAATTTTTCGCTACGTTGAAGCAAAAATTAAGCCATGATATTTTGAGGAACTTGTCTTTTTACTGCCTCGGTTGTCTTATTGCAGCAAACACTGCACTGCCGAGCATGAAGTCTTGGTTTCGAATCCCAAGTTGTGAATAATGTTACTGGATCTTTCATCTGGGATTTCACAGTCTTGATGGGAAATCATCATATGACTGTTTCCGTTTTGGGCGGAGCAGGGGCAAAGAAGTCAGACTTTTACTGCTGTCACTTCTTGTGCAGTAGTTTTTAAGTTTGTGGTGTGTGTATCAGTGTATAGTTATTTTTATATATATGTATTGTGATTAATGGTCTGATTTAGCTGCAATAAAAGAATAAATAAAACCCATCCATGTTACCCCTTTTGCGTTTCACAGCGTGCGAAACGAGTATTGTAGCTATGGTAAAACTTTACTTTCGTGCTAGGCTCTCTGTACCATAAACGGAAATTAAACACGTTTTTGTTTGAGAGCCCCCTTTAGATAAATAAGTAATTTTTTTTGAATTTTTTATTATACCGGCAACAGAAATACACACTGAACATTTCAACTGTCTACCTATTACGGTTTTTGAGATACAGCCCGCTGACAGACAGACGGACGGACAATTGGAGGCTTTGTAATAGGGTTTCGGGTACGGAAGCTTGTGAAATTTGGGGCAGTGTAAGTTACATGTGCACCTCTGTTTTAATCTTCGTAGAATAAAAACATGATATCATTTTAAACCGACTTCCAAAAAAGGAAGAGGTTCTTGATTCGGCGGGTTTTTTTTTTAAATGTATTTACACCGATTACTCCGAGGTTTCAGATCTGATTAATGTGGTTTTTTTGTTAGAAGCGGCATATTTGCTTTTTGGTCCCGTAAAAATCTATTTTAGTTTGGATTACAAGTTTTTAGTTTATGAGCATTTTTGTTTATTTCAATTTTTGCGTAGATGAAGGCGTCGCTAAAATATCTCCACTTAAAAGTGTAAAAATAAAAAAAAACTTATTAACACCGACTTCCGAAATTAAGGTTATTTTGTACTTCGTAGTGTTTTGTTTGGAATTCAGTAAAATATTTTTGTAAAAAAGTTTTGTGTTTAAATATTTTAGCTACCCATAATCACTCAATTGTTAAACTGTAATTTCATACCATCTTAAACCCCCTCACATAACAAAGCAGTTATTTCTCGTCTAAAGCATAACAGTCTAACGCCCCGTACATTTGAGAGTAGGTACTTTATTTTTATAGCCAAGCCATTCTCTCTGGAACACGAAACTTTACACTTGTTAGAAATATAAGAGAGTTGTGAATTATTTTCTGATGTTCGCAAGTTAGTTTGGAGCTATTTTTCAGTCGAGCGAGGGCTGGAAGTGTGGTCTGGACGAAAATAAACTGTGTTTTTTCTTGTTTTAAATTGGATTAACTAGGAACATAGTTTTTCCTACGACATGATGATATTTCTGAATAAGCTCGATAAAAGTTAGTTACTCCTTATATATGACGCCGGAAAATATCACCGTAAGATTGTAAGATATCGCGTGAAATTGTAAATTATTTTTTCTCAATAAGGCACGGATTCATAGGAAACTACTGAATTTGGATGGGATTTATTGTATTCAAAATGATATGAGCACAATATATCGATTACGCTGAGACAGGGACCTTTTTTTGGTACCTCGCACAGATAAGAATTAACATTTCAGGATGTAGCTTATTTATGTGTCAACTTATTTTTTATAACAGTTAGTTTTACATATTTTTACTTTTATGTGTACTGTGCGAGTCCTGAATAAACATATTTCTTTCTTTCTTTCTTTCTTACTTTATTAAATATACCTAATCTAAAAAAGATTTATTACAATCTTACGGAGTTTGCACTTATCCGCTGAAAACTTTGTTCACATGAATCCAATAAATTTGCCTAGTATTTTCTCAACTATGTTAAGGTGGGCATCCAGTCTGGAGTGACTGCCTACCAGACCTCGAAACCCAGTAACTGGGGAATACAGAACTCCTTCGACAAGCAGATATTAAATTTTCAGGCTCCTGTTATATCTAAGGACTGTCAAAGATCTACAAATGACAGCCGGGACCAATTGAATGGACCCATCCACAAACCCATTACTGCAAGCGCTACTTAACGAAGAAGATCAAACAAGGCGCTATATGCCTTAAAACCGCTCCCAAAATTGACGTGCAAATATTCTTCAAAAGTTTCGTCAAATTTTTCTCAAAAAATGTTACTATCGTATTCTCTATCCATCGGTATCCCACACTTTTTCGCATTCACAGAGAAGAAATATGCGAAAATGTTTCGCAGTTAAATCCGACGCTCGGTGCGGGTAACCAAGCGTCCTAACAACACTTGAGGTTTTAACACGCTTTCAAATTCATGCGCTGAAATTTAAAAATGTAAGCCTGAAAAATTTCGTTTGAAATTTTATGAAATTATAGCGTCTCTGAGTTAAGGTTTTAGCTCGTAAACGTATTGTTAGAGCCGTGCCGTGAAAAGTGATGTCTATTTTTAAAGGTGGCTTGTTGCGGCAATTTCGAGTAGATTTTAGTATGGTTTTCCAACATTATTTTGTTGGAAAATCAAAGACATTATTTCTGAATGGACCACAAATATAATCCCTGTATTCTATTATCTATTTTAAAAGTCATGTAAACTGAACATAGGTCGTTGTGCTCAACTTAACGAAAATTCGACTATTTGAAATTGCGAAAAAAAAAATCGACAGCCACTTAATAAACAGCAGATTTTTTATTTTTGTACAGTTCTCTTTTTCAAGTATTGCGTTTATTATGCTACTCATTGAATATAATATAATACATATTTATTGACCCCAGTGGGTACATTCCGTTTACATGGCGGTTTTGTTGGTTTTTTTTTTTTTTTTAGGGATTGGAAATCTAAAACCCATCCATGTTCCTTCATTGTGTTCCGGAGCCACGGTGTCTCTTGCGAATAATCCCGCGACTCCGGCAGGCGTATTTGTTGGTAGGCCTGAGGGTATGGTTTTAATTTCAACTTGACGCCTTAACTCCACGTTTTCCCGACATAAAGGGTATGACAGACGGACGGACGGGCAACACAGGCATCCTTTAAGAGTTTAATCCTTTTGAGATACGGAACCTAAGAACTCTGAAACCCGTCAGTTTAGACCTCAGCAATATTCGTTGACCAGACACCTTACAATAGAAAGGCCTAATTTGGTAATACACAATTAATTTAAAAAACTATTTAGAATATTCATCGAGTGTTGCTGTTTTAACAGTAAGTTAGTCTAAATACCAAGATACACAGACTAAACAAAACTTTCCAGACGAAAGATTGACCTGGATACCTCTCTCAGAAGCAGATAATCTTATTAAATAACTAACAAATCTCGGAGGTTCAGCTTAAAGGCGGTTTCACATGAGAATAGTTTCTCGTTCGTGGTGAGGAAACGAGAAAAAAAAACACTTTTCGTCGATCGTCTGGCATCGTTTCGTTTAGGATTAGATTGGCACTCACCCAAAGCTAAAGTGTATGAACTTTGTAGGAGAAGATCAATCTACTAGGGTTTCGGTATTTTTTCGAAAGAGTCACCGTAGCCCTGGAAAGCAAAGGGCATTAGGAGAAATACGGATGGAATTTATCAGTGTGAGTCTGATACTCCTTTCTGCTCCGCCCAGGGCGGAAGGAGTCATTTCACGATTTCCCATCCTAAAAATTTCACGATTAAATAAATGTATTTCTTACCCATTTTATACTAATTGACCGTTGAACTTTTAACCCCAGCCTATAAATTATCTTTACACAGCCGAGGTAACCATCTTTCCGCACGCATCTTAGTCCACAAAAGCCGTGTTACTATAGACTCTATCTCTTGGCCTTTAAATCTCGTTTCTATAGCTTAGGCGACAAAATTTCTTCGTGTAAATGACACTTTGCTTATTGTCTAGCTAGAAACTTGGTGGGCTAATAAATTTTAACTCAATTACAAGATTTACATCAACTGACGGATGAAGACTTTTGATTGCAATCAGCTCCGAATGGTATTAATTCCATATTGTATTAGTGGAAAGTTTTCGTTTGAAACTAAGTGTGAGCTGTGACCTGTTTTAATTAAGAAACTGAACAGCCGGTCGATTCTGTCGACATCTCACCGTGATCACTTAGGTGGAGTGAACGACAAGTGAGCTGTCATGACATCTTGTTTGTATGGTTTGACAGCTCACTTGTCGTTCACTTCGCCTAAGTATTCACTTCGACATGTTTACAGAATCGCAATGCTGGATACATTAGCATTTTCATTGCTTGTATAAATGTTTGATGACTTCTGCGACTAGCTTTGGCCGCGTGAAAGTCGAAAATATACTAAGTTTTCATCCTATGTTTTGGTCCAGGACATGTCTATATTGGAGGATACAGGATATTGTGCAGGAGAAGAAGCTCGTGGCTAAATAATAACAGCTGCACGGGTCGATCTTTATGGTAAAGCAACGCTTGCCATGCTTGGTCTGTGGATGGGTGACCAGCTTAAAATACCGAGTCTCTTCCGTGCCTCAGAAGGCACGTTAAGCCGTTGGTCCCGGCTGTCATTTGTGGATCTTTGGCAGTCGTTACGGATTGTCAGAAGCCAGTAAATCTGACTCCAGTCTTGCCAAGAAATACCGTGTTACCCAGTTAATAGGTTGTGGAGGTCTGGTAGGCCGCCGCTCCACGTAAAATACTGGGAATCAGCTGAATCCAGTTTGGCTGGAAGCGGACGCCGATGTATTTGGAAAAAGGCTAGGCAGATGAATCATAAGTACAATGACCTTGAGAGGTATTGCGTTTTTTGTGTTACACAATTTATAAAATTAAGTATACATAAAACCGACCTAAATCACAGAATAAAGTAGTAACAGCGTTAGCCATTGTATGAAAACCACATGAACCAATCCCGCAGTGCTGACCACATTCACTGCGTGTTATCACACATTATTTGTAACGTAATTGGGCAGACCAGAATTTTGAATAATGTTCAGTTATGTTGGTGAACTAATCTGCTTTAGAAACCATATATAGAATTAGAATAATTTGGATTCATCAATTATTTATTTAAGTGATGAATCATCACTATCACTACATATTATAAAACAAAGTTCTCCGCCGCGTCTGTCTGTCTGTTCGCGATAAACTCAAAAACTTCTGCATCGATTTTCGTGCTGTTTTCACCAATGGATAGAGTGGTTCTCGAGGAAGGTTTTAGTATATAATTTTGCAAGCGGACGAAGCAGCGGGAATCAGCTAGTAAAGGATAAATGTAACTCTTGTGTTAAGTAAAATTGTACACTCCTCAACTTTAAGTTTCTATAGAAAGTGCAAAAACACTCTCTCTGTAAATTGTTCTTCTTCTGAACTCTTTTTCGAAAAAGTTTTGAGTCTGAAAGATGGCAACGAATAAAAAAGTCCCATTATTCTCTTTAAAGTTGAAGCTTTCAAAAAGCCTTTCGTAGTGAATGCTGATCTTATAAAATAAACCAATATTCCAAATTTCAGCTACCTGTAGGTACTTCTTGACGTGTCGATTCATCATCTGCCAAGCCTTTTCCCAACTTCATTGGGGTCGGCTTCCAGTCAAACCAGATTCAGCTGAATACCAGTATTTTACATAGAGCGGCTGCCTACCAGACCTCCACAACCCATTAACTGGGTAACACAATACTCCTCGGCAAGACTGGTGTCAGATTTTCTGGCTTCTGACTATCCATAACGACTGCCAAAGATCTCCAAATGACAACCGGGACCAACAGCTTAACGTGCTTTCCGAGGCACGGAGGAAACTCGGTATGATAAGATGGTCACCCATCCACAGACCAACATGTGGTGAACCTCGGCAAGCGTTGCTTCACCTTGCAGACCGACCTATGCGGCTGTTATTATTTAGCCACGAACTTCTCCTTGTCGTGTCGATTGACTAATACTAAATTTTGTATGACCAGCATTGAGCAACCTGTTTAGTATATAGCCCTATCATTGGCCTGCATGACATGTGAAGAACCATTATTAGTTTTGGCTCTGCATTGATAAGTTAGAAATTAAATGACAAATGATTTATGAAATTGACACAGTTAGCAAACATCATTCTGACCCAAATCTTTTATGATGAGACTCAAAAGACATCTTCTCCAACCAAACAAAAAAAGAAAAAAAGTTTTAATGAAATACAAACGTCACTTAATCAGCTCAGCGCAGTTTTCCCAGCTTGAATTACGTAAACGCCGCCATTTTGAAAGCTAGCTTTTATCTAGGCACTCTATTTGTTGCCCTAATTGGTAGCAGCAGTTGACATAGTGTAAACTTCTCTTTATGCATAAGGAAAGGCGCGCACTGTCGACTTGTCGTGCGATTGAGATGCATTTTTTTTTTTGCTTGCGATTTTGTAAAGCAAAACGTTGACATAGATTTGGGTTATGTAGGGTAGTAGGGCGAATGGCTAAATAGAAATAGCTACACGGGTCGACCTACATGGTTAAGCAATCCTTGCCGGGGTCGATCCACGGATGGTCCATCTTTGAAAGTCCTTACGGATATATAGATTCACTTACTGATCCACGCGACTTCGTCTGCGTCACATTTATGATTAATGCTCCGCTCCTGTAGTGTGATGCAATATAGCCCATGGCTTTCCTCAATAAAGATTTTTCAATTTGAACTATAAGTTCCTGAGATTCGCGTTCAACCAAATAATCAAAATCTTCAGCTTTGTAATATTAGTATTATAGTATAGATATCAAGATTTAGGCGTGGCTAGTAAAGCACGTTCAGCCGTTGGTCACACGCTCACACGCACTTAATGTGTGGTGTTTTTTTTAGTTTCTAAGTATTTTGACACCGACTTCCGAAATAAAAGTTTTTGTTTACTTTGTAGTGTTGTTAAAAGTTTTTTATTTTTCTGGTACAACACCTAACAATACCACCGCAAAATCGCAGAAAAACAAAATACGCAATTTCGATTACTTGGATGACAAAAAACGACCATCCAAATAAACGAGTTCCGCTATTTCGATTTAAAATCAAAACTTCCTAATCGATTTTGATAAAATTTAAATTGGTCCTTTCAGGTAAAACAAGAATTTTTCAAATCAGCTTATAAGACGGAGTTATGAGGTAACAAACATTAAAAAAAAAAACAACCGAATTCGGTTAAAAACTAGTCTGTACTTATGTTCTTAAACAAAGGTTCACATATGGAGTTTATATTTTAGGTGTCCCCTGTGTCCGAGCTGAAAGTAGCTTGCCATGTAGTCTGGTCGGGGACGAGAAGTCAACCTTTACGAGTTCATAGTTTCGTGAAAAGTACAACTATACCTGAGCTTTTAAAAGTAAAGTGTAGATAAGGTCGCAGCATAGTTAGTGCATTTAGAACTTCGACCTTAATTACGCCTATGGTAAAAAGCGTAAAATTCAATACACTTTAGACATTGGTACCGCGAGTCTATATGTGGGAAATTGAAAACTAATCACCACATAGAAAATGAATACAGCATGGTCTTGGTCAGTTTCATAACATACTAATGTGCAAAGTAAAAGGGATATTTAATGACGTATGCTTTGTTATGAAAACAATCACATCAATGCTTCGGAATGATGATGAGCCAATCCGTACAGAAGGATCTTTTTGACCACAAACGTCATATCGTCATAAACGTTAATTATTTGTTTGAAACATAACCCCGGCCGGCTACAAAATATCTTCAATACTCACTTTACATACATACATACACACACACACACACACATATCACTATTAGCAGACCAGTCGCCGGACCAAACTAACTCGTAGGCCTCGATTGAGGTCCTGAATCCTGACGACAATAGCCATAGCTTTATTATTTACAACACAGTGCTATATTATAAGAGGATTGCCTGTCAATAGACATCTCATAACATCTTGCGAATTACACATTCTGCGTCAAACCATCATATCGGTACAATGCACCTACTCGATTTCAATTTCAGAGGTCATGTATTATATTCGTGTACCAATATAATAATGCTTTTAGGATGTTGTTGGGGCTGCAGAGATGCTGTAGTGCGTCTGGCATGTTCATAGAGGCACGGGTTGATGGTTTTCATGCCATCATGAGAAAGCGAGCGGCCTCCATTTTGCACCGTATCCGAGTAAGCTCCAACAGCATTCTGTAAGACATAGCGGACCGACTTGACGGTCCTTTTTTCATAGACACTGGATGGCACTCCATGTGTCTCTTTGATCGAGTGATGATAATGTGTGTGTTTTTAATTTTGAGTTTTACTAACATAGTTTTTAAGTACTTACTAACACATTTATGGATTCTCAAATTATCTGAAATGAAGTATTAATAATAAAAATAATAATTATCAAAATCTTTGACTTATACAGGGAAATTGAAAAAATACCCGAAACCTCTTAGGCAGTGAAAGTACACATGATTATAAGCAACTTTTGTTTTGGTAAAACTCCGAAATCTCGAAAAAAATATCAGCAGTTTCATACATTTTCATTGGCTAAATACTGCATTTTGTATGAAACAGCTGATATTTTTTTCGAGATTTCGGAGTTTTACCAAAACAAAAGTTGCTTATGATCATGTGTACTTTCACTGCCTAAGAGGTTTCGGGTATTTTTTCAATTTCCCTGTATAATGCCTTGCCATCGTCAGTGCAGCCCAACTCTTAGGCCCGCGATTGACCGCCCTGTGTCCTGACGATTAATGGCCGAGGCCCTATTTGAAATTCAAATCAAAGTCCGCGGTCGTGTTAAAAGATTCAGTGCCACCCCTGCTTTGTAGGGCTGTCACGTTGGCGGCGGCACAATTACAGGGCTGAGGCATGTTAGGTATGTCAAGGTGTTGAGATTTCAGTACTGCGAAGTGAGCGCTGGAGTTTGTTGATGTCTGTGTGGGTTGTGGATTCCGTGAGTATTCTTAACTTATAAAAATAAATCACGTCTATATTTTCCTTAGAGAGGTCGTTTTCTTTATTTTTTTCGGGCGACGGCTAACTTTTTCAGATTTTTTGAGCGCTGGCTTGGCCTTGTGGCTACATTATATGCACCATATCGGTGACACACAAGGGGTAGGTACAAGTGAATCTGCCAGTGGCACGGAATTGTTCGAAGGAGTTGTCGCGACCAGAACACAATGGGCATTTGTAGAAACACAGGGGATTTTGGTCAGTAAAAAGTCTGATCTTCGTCCCGCTCCGTCTGGAACGAGAGGAGTCCTTAGACCACCAGAGTACTTATCACACAAGGACAAAAGTTAAAGGTGATTAATGAGTATTAATCACCTTTAACTTTTGTCAAATTACGTGCTAAATAGTTATATCCCACACATTAGGAGGCGATTCACCGGGCTCAACACAGGAGCTACTACAAAAAATATCCCTAATCAAAAACTCTATTCTATACATCGACCTACCCGGATATCGACTGTTGTGGCGATCCTGCTGCTTTCATCCGACTGTAGTGTACCTACCATATTTGGTCGCCTTCCAGTCTAACTGGATGCAACTGAATACGAGTATTCACTTGGAGCGACCGCTACGATATTTATCTATTTTCCCTTTTATAGTATGATGAAGAAGAATAAAAGTGTTTGTAGCACATACATGAAATACGCACGGTACATAGAAATAACAAACAACAAGGGTATGCTAGTGTGTCTGACGACTTCACTGAAAAGGGGTGGCGATGGCATGGTTATTTTGACAACCCTGTATCTAAGGGTGTTGTTAAGTAAGGGCATGCAGAAGCTCCGGTTACACGAAGGTTGCCGTCAGTCTTTGTCCATTTGGGTTGCAAAGGAGGCGGCATGCTGGATTAATAATACGGAAAGGAAAGACAAATGGAACACCTTCGTTTTGTGTCTGTGATAATAAGCTGGTAAGCGCTTTAGTGCATGTCTACAAAATAGATTGCCCCACAATATAGTACAAGTATAATAGTTGGTATACTAGTAGTTGAACCCACAAAGATACGAGCAAAAGATGTCAGGTAATACTTACTTTGTCCTATAGCGTTTCGTCATAGAAAGCTCAAATTTATCCAGGTAAAATACGGTCAGTGGATTAATGAAACACAGTTTCATTTTTCTACTAGCTTTTATTGTATGCCTAACAGTTACCAATACGTAAATGCGTAATTTTTTGTACACACAGCGAAATTTTTTTACTAAGATTTAGTCCGAGGTTTGTTGAGTCAGTCCTTCTACAGTGACTGGGCTTGGCTCGATGAGAGACCTTAAATGAATGACATTTCGGCAGTAGATCTCGAAAATTGGATTCACTTAAAGAATGGCATTTTGTCTAGAGCCTCTGATAACTTTTTGGTGCGTCTTGGCAACTCACATTCATATAAAACTAGACTCTGCAAGCGGCTTCGCCCGCGTGATCCCTAGGGAACATACTACCTGGACATATACATATTATTATAGCCTTTGTGTTATTCCAGACTATAATCTACCTCTGTGCCAAATTTCACTAAGATCCTTTCAGGCGTTCTGACGTGAAAGAGTAACAAACATCCATCCAACCATCCTCACAAACTTTCGCATTTATAATATTAGTAGGATAGGATAGGATAATATTAGTAGGACTAGCTTTTGCCCGAGACTTCGTACGCCCATATCCCTTTTCCCGTTCCCATAGGAATTTCCGGAAATCCTCTCTCTTAGTGCTCTCCTACAATCCCTATGAACCTTCATGACAAATTTAAGCTTTCTACGACCAACAGTTTAGGCTGTGCGATGTCTCTCAGTCACTCACCCACTCTGTAACACAAGAAATGTTGATATTAAGAGTGTGTATTCCGTCCACTAGCGCCGCCAATCGTTTTTTTATTAATTGTGGTAAATTTAAGACACGTAGGTAGATAAAAAACCGCTCTGTAGTGTACTGAAGAAATGTATCTATTATTTTTTTAACAGCTATTTTTAATACATAACTCATGGCTAAATAGCCAAAACGGCAATTATTGCTAAAAGTGGCCACTTTTAGCAAAAATATCGACTTTGGCAATTATTTATGTTCTAAAGTACAAAACATAACTCTCAAAACATAATAAATACATTTCTTTAGTGCACTACGAGCGGTTTTTTATCTACGTGTCTTAAATTTACCACAAATAATAAAAAACGATTGGCGGCGCTAGTGGACGGAATACACGCTCTTAAGATGTTTTGTGGGATACTACTGTCTACATAAATGTATGTCTTTCAATCCAAAACATTATTATTCACTCTAGACCGAGGACAATCACATGCCTCTAAATTTAACCACTCTAGGGTATTTCAACCATTGTTCTCTTAGTCACAAAAGTGGCTAGAACTCATGAAAACACACTACATAATAGGCATTTACGTTTCAAAGCGAAACTAAACAATGAAGCCTTGTTAGTACATGTTTACAAAATATACTAACCGTTTGTTGATTCGCCGTAGAAAATGTTCAGCATAGTTAAACATAACTGTACAATTAACTGCATGCAAGGAAACACTTTACTTGCTTCGTTTACATTTTTATGTCCGAGATGGTTTAGTTTAAACTACGGTTAAGTTTAACTTGTTCTGTTGTGTTATGCTGTCAAGTTGCGTTTAAGTTAAGTCTTTGTACTTGTCAAACAATGACAGTGTTTTTCTTTGTGGTTATTTTCTAGTGTTTGTTTTTACAAGCTTTAATTTAACTTGCAATGTACCTATTATTGTTTGTTCTGGTGGAATCTTGCAATTGAATTTTAAATCAATATTTAACTGTTTGAGCTGAAATTTGGTATACACGCTTATTTTGGATGACAATGCATGCTTAGCTCATGTTTGTGACGTCATTCTAATTCCAATATGGCAGATCATTAAAGATGGCGGACTAGTTATTTTTTCTGCTCTACCAATATGAAAGGACTTGCTGAGGAGAACACGAAAACTTATACAACGTCACATTAAATTCAAAATATGGGAGACAATGCAAGATGTAAAAAGTTTTCTTTTTTTTCATTAATTTATTCAAACAAATCCAATAACACACATTATTTTTATTTGTGAAGTAGTGGTCGACCACTTATAACAGACTTATGAGTTGTAGGTTGTGCATTCAAACCCAGTCAGGTTACCAACACTGTCCATTGTTAGTAAAGTAAATGAAAACGAAGAAAAGTTAGAAAACTTCAAACTGTGATGTAAAACATTGCGAAGAAACAGGCATGTCCTCGAACAAAAAAAAATTGATGAGATTAACAGTCATTGTACAGAAAGGGTTCCGGAGTGTTTTTAAGAGGTAAAAGGGTCCTTTGCATGTGCTGATGGTTTTTGTGAGGTATTAATCCCCGGAATTATCCCCAAAGTCTGGGGTCCATTAGAAATTTGCCCCAGGGAAGAAAAAAATTACTAATCTGTACTGGCGTTACTTTATGACTACTCTTTCTCACAAAGAGGAGACATGTATTGTGTCCCAGCAGAGGAAACATTACAGGCTGATTTATTATTTATTTGATACTAGCTGATGCCCGCGGCTTCAGCCGCTTGTCAAATTATATACTAAACCTTCCTCGAGAACCACACTATCCATTAGTGAAAACAGGATGAAAATCAGTGCAGTAGTTTTTGTGTTTATCGCGAACAGACAGACAGACGCGTCGGATGACTTTGTTTTATAAGACGTAGTGATACATTGTATTTACCTGTTTTATTTACATATTAATTTACATATTTCTAGAAAGTATATAAAAATGTAAATAACCAGCCAAGTGCGATTTTGACTCTCGCAAGAAGGATTCCGTACGGTCCTTACCTTAAACAAAAAAAAAATGAAACTCTGTTCTTGTACGAGAATGCTTAAAAAAAATAAAGGGGTATTAAATTTTTTAATTTTTTATTTTAATTATATTTTGTATTATTTGTTGTTATAGTTGCAATATAAATACACTATGAAAATTTCATGTGTCTTTCTATAAAGATTCGTTAGTTCCGCTGACAGATAGACGGACGGACAGCGACGGCTTAGTAGGTAGGTAGGGTTCCGTTGGTTGCCTTCTGGGTGAATAACCCAAAAAAAGGCTGATTAATTCTTATAATGCTATAATTTTGTTTTGTATATGCTTCTGTATCGGTTGAATGCCGCCAGTCAGCAAAGTGCACCAAGCCTGACTGCCTAGGATCCGCCGGACATAGGTACATTAAACGATCGCCATTTGCGAAGTCTATTTTGATGCAGGCATGCATGAAATTGATATAGACAAAATTGGAAATAGGTAGGTAGGTAATTGAATGGCTAGGTACCGGCATTACTACAAGTAATTATACCTTACATTGTTTAAATCTATACTTATAATAAATCTGTAGAGAGGTCAATTCTGTACATGAAATATATTTCCAAAATAATTATTAGGGGGTGATTAGGGATCGATACTGATGCCAAAAATGCAATCAGTAAAATTTTTGTCTGTCTGTCTGTCTGTCTGTCTGTATAACCGTTATAGAAACAAAAACTACTCGACGGATTTTAATGAAACTTGGTACAATTATTATTCATACTCCTGAGCAGGTTATAGTATACTTTTCATCACGCTACAATCAATAGAAAAAATGAAAAAAAAATATGAGAATGTGAAATTTTGGTTGTTTGTTACTCAATCACGCCAGAACGGCTTAATGGATCTTAATGAAATTTAAAACAAAGATAGATTATAGTCTGGAATAGCACATAAGCTACTTTTAATCCCGGGGACATGTTCCCTAGGGATCACGCGGGCGAAGCCGCTGGCAGAAGCTAGTCACGAATATAGAAGGGGAAAGGAAATTGAAATAAACTTGGCACAAGAACTACAAAACATTACCTCGTGAATATAATGCGTTTAATTCAACAATTATTCAAAATTATGTGAAGCGAAGTGTATCCCCTTCGCTTCCTATAATATGTGCTGCTTGAGTACACAATCGCCTGGCACACAATGCGCTATTAGAATATAGCGATATAAACTGCTAAGCTAAAATCCTAGAGGCTTGTAGTCTGTCCATGGGTTTATTTGACATGTAGGGTTCGCCCCATAAATACTCTTACGCCAAAGACGTTGCTCGTTGGAATAAAAAGAAAAAACTCTCTACACTGACAGGCAGGCATAGCGATCGGTGTCATTCGGGTGAATTGATTTGGTAAATTTATTTTGAGATAAAATCTTAAGCCCTTGCCAAACTAAAACCCTTGTTAAAGACATTAACAATGGATTAACTGGATATAAACTGCCGGAAACGCCTCTAAGTTCCAGTAAAATCTATCTAGGTAATCATAGTTTTTTTATACCTGTTATTGTCATTTATTACACCTGTTTTTTTTTAATATCTGAGGTAGACATTGTTTTAAAACTTATTTCTATAGATAAACCTATTTGAAATCAGCAACCAACTAGTGGACGGTTCACGTGACCAGAGGGCTGGGTTTTCTTTTTGCCAAAAAATCAGCATTGCCATTCAATGCAATGCTACCGGTGTTCTGGGCACTTTTGCCACTGACGCACTTGCATGTGGATTACTTTTTGAAGCCCAATGACTTATACGCGTTTGTACTTATTTTTATATATATTTCTCAACAATATTGGGGTCTTCCAGTCAAAGCTGATTCGGCTGAATACTACTATATTACGTGGAGCGGCTGCCTACTAGACCTCCAAAACCCATTAACTGGGTAACACGGTACAAGACTGTTATCAAGACTTTCTGGCTTACCACTATTTGTAACGACTGCCCAAAGATCTATAAACGCGAGCCTATCAATGATACAAAAAAACAGACGCACACATACGCAACACAACGACCTGGATTTCATTCTACCCTCTTAAAAAACAGTGAATTAACGGTTATAAAGTGGTCAGTTCATTCGCGTCAGTTACCCGAAGTGACGGCGACAAGATACGACCAGCCATTCCCTCCTGCACTCCTCCATTTTTATTCGGTTCGTTAAGGGAAATCTATTTATTTGCGGCGAAGTTTCCCCGTGCAATGGTCTTAATTTATTTTTGTTTTTTTGTTTCAGCCAATCAGCGCGGATCGGCGATGAAAAGTATTACTTTTTAAGCTGCGTGGTTGGCGATTGAATTTTGTTTGTCGTTGGTGGGACTTTTGTGATTAGCTTTTTCATAAGGTGATTCGAATTGTTTGAGCTCGTGCTGTTTTTTTAAGGATGGAAAATCATCAATAGACTACTTCCACGGAGCAGAAGGAAGTGTCAGAATCCTAGTGAATTTACTTTTATTCCCCTTCAATGAGGATCATGATCTCTCCAACGATTTTTCCCATTTCGGAAGTCGGTGTTTTTGTTATTTTGTTCGTATTTTGACACCGACTTCCGAAATTAAAGTTATTTTTTACTTTGTAGTGTTTTTTTTGGAAGTCGGTTGTATTTCTTTGTAAAAGTTTTTTATTTTTCACTTTTTAGTGGTGCCCCACACCTAACAACACCACTGCAAAATCGCAGAAAAGCAAAATACGCAATTTTGATTATCAAAGAATCATCTAAATAGTCAAATTCCAGGTATTTCGATTTAAAATCCAAAGTTCGTAACCGATTTTGATATGATTTAAATGGGACCAATCTGAAAGTATATCCTTTCAGATAAAACAAGAATTTTTCAAATCGGTTCATAATTGTCGGAGTTATGAGGTAACAAACATAAAAAAAACATACAACCGAATTGATAACCTCCTCCTTTTTGGGAAGTCGGTTAAAAATAGCAGAGTTTACCCATTCACGTGACTATAAAATACTTTGAAATTGTTTCAACTATAAAAAATACAGCTAATTCCTTACAACAATTTCCTCACTTCCAAGTATAACCCTTTACCAGTAACATCGGATTCTACTACAGTCCATACATCTTGTGTCTCCGTATCGCTGTTCATGGAAACCGTTTGTTTTCTAGTATTTATGGGGAGTTTGAATTCAGAATGGAATTGTTTTAAAAGCAGAAGGAAAAGTCGTAAAGGCCAATTCTATTTTTTTTAAAATAATGTACGCATTCATATCACATTCGCAATCTGTCAAAAACACCTCTAATTTCAAGCTAATTTTCCTAAACTTTGACTTATTGCGACTCATATGCGAATCGAAAGCTGCCTGAACATTAGTAGAAATGTCAACATTTTAAAAATTATGTACTCTTCTTCAACTCAAGTCCTCGAGAATGTTATCGCACTTAAATAATTATTGGACGTATGCCATTAACCCTATCCTATAGAACCCAGACTGCAACCATGCATTCTGCAAGCTACATTCTCTGTTTTGATTGGCTCACCACATTGCAAGAGCAAACTACCCTATGTACATTCCACCATATCCCTAATTGAACAGCAGGAAATTACGAGCATGTTACCTTGTCACGCAATATACCACCCTATTTACTTATATGTATGTAGGTAAAGTCCTTGAAAGTAACAAGAGCGTGTCATGGGACTTTACTTCAGTAGTATAAGGTTTAAATTGCAATGATTAACGACCGCTCGATCGTTGAACGTCGTCGACACCTCAAAATATATCGCCTCGTATGTCATACATGTCAAAATATATCACGATGTCAGCGGCGATAGCCCGCGGTCTGGTTGTACCTCAAGCAAGTATTTTCGTGGATTAACAATGTAGATATGTATCGAGGAGCTCGTGGCTAAATAATAACACCCGCACAGGTCTATCTTCAAGGTTAAGCAACGCTTGCCGAGGCTGGTTTGTGGATGGGTGACCATCTTAAAATACCGAGTGTCCTCTGTGCCTTGGAAAACACGTCAAGGTGTTGGTCTCGGCTATTATTTGGTAAACTTTGGCAGTCGTTACGAATAGTCAGAAGCCAGAAAATCTGACACCAGTCTTGCCAAGGAGTACCGTGTTACCCAGTCGATGGGTTGTGGAGGTCTGGTAGGCAGCCGCTCCACGTTAAATACTGGAATTCAGCTGAATCTGGTTCGACTGGAAGCCGACCCCAATATAGTTGGGAAAATGCTAGGTAGATAATGATGTCATATGTGTCAAAATATATCACGATGTCAGAGGCAATAGTTTGCGGGCTGGTTGCACCTCAAGTATTTTCATGGATCAACAATGTCACTAAAAAAAAAAAAAAAATTTTTATTTATTTCTTACACGTTATACAATGTGATAGGTACAATGTATGTATCAACCTACATTTCATAGTAGGTAATCTACACGTAGCACTGCGTAACTGCGTACTTGACAAGCAAAGAACCTGACTGGTGTAGAACAATATTCATATTTCCTTTACACTGCTAATTGTTTTTCAATAATATTTGGTATAAGACTCTCATTATCGAAGTGATAACAAATAAGCACTCTAACAACTCTCTTAAAAATAGTTTCAAAGCCTGTTTTCGATACATTTTGATACATCTACTACAAACAACAGTGTCTAGGGATGATTTTCATTTTTCAAATAACTTTTAATTGAGGAATAATGTTAGCTTTTTGGCAGCTTTTCAATATACGTCAAACAGTAATTCAAATCGTCTTCGTTAAATTAACTAATTAGCCGAGTAATCAAATAGTTACTAATTATCAGAGCACATCAATAAATTACCTATACATTACACTTCATTAGCAGTAAGCTAGCTACGCAAGAACACTTGAACAGTCTACATACATACATGTCACAGTGCCGCATGAACAGCGATGCAAGTTGACAAGACGCATGCAGTGCGATCGCTGTGACATCACCACTTGTAGCTACCTGAAATGTGGGGTAGGTTCAGGGGTATCGCGAGGGAGAAACGGATAGGGGTATTTATTTCACTTGATTTGTTGGAAGGAAATGAGATTGGACGTGGAAAAAAACTGGTAGAGTTACTGGTAGTAGAGTTTCAGAATGTTTTTACTTGTAGCCTGCAGTGCATTGCGGGCTACTGAGGTGTAATGTCGTTCTATTGTGCCCCGAAATGAAATTAAAAATGCATGCTAGTAGAATCGCGTCCTGAGTCGTTACTAGAGGTAATATTCAATGGTAAGTTTTTTTTGTTTAGGTAACAGCGATGTCATGTGTTTTCTTTTGTATAACATATAGGAACATACAAAAGGTATAAAATTTGCCTATGTGTTAGGTATTCCAGAGGGGCAATTCTGAGATACCGCGGCTCCGGAACACAAAGGGCAATGAAGGAACATGGATGGGTTTTCGTCAGTAAAAGTCTCACACTCCCTTCCGCTCCGCCCAAAGCGGGAGAAGTCATTTGATGATTCGACAACAGTACCGTAACATTTCCAAGACATTGAAAATGTATTAGGTATATTTAAAAGAGCTGTTTAGAAACAGTGTATGTCAGTTGTATAGGTAGTGATAAGAACTTATAACATTACTGTATCGCGAAGCGTCTTAAACTTTCTATTATACTTCTAGGAAAGTGTGCTCCATCTTAGCCCGCATCATCGCTTAAGATCAGGTGAGATAGTGGTCAAACGTATGCCTATCAACAGTTTTAAAAAATATGACTATAATTATGTACAGTTTTGACCAACAACAAATTGTTATTTACTTTAACATAAACATGCTAACAAGCTAACCATCTGCTCAGATGCAAGATTTAACAACATTTCTAAGCTAGTCAATTATTAAATTGCTCCACAGCTGTAAGCCAACTTAATTTTGCCAGCCCTACAGCGTCTAGCTCGCTACATCACTATTTATCTTCAACCTCGTTCCCGTTACGGGGTGAGCACTTCTATTAGGTAGGTATACGATGCAAACAAAGCAGTCTCAGTTCTTGGAAAACTAGATAGATCAAGAGTGCTTTTGTTGAAAAAAAAAACGCAACTTTCAGATTATTGGATGATATTTCGCTTTTCTTGTAAGCGAGGGTAAGCTTAAGAGACCTGTTCAATTTTTAGGGTTCCATAGGTTCATAAGTAAAACAGTATTTGCTTTAATAACTTTAACAAAACGAAATTTACGAAAAAAGAGAATTTCAATATAAGGCCCAAAACTTTTATTATTAATTTTTACTGTTTCTACCAAGGGCTATCGCGTCAGAACTTATTTATTAACAATTTGGCGTTGAATTCGGGTTTCAGAAGTTTATTATGTGAATAGGTATCAAATTTCAACTAAATCTGTCAAAGGGATTCCGAAAAACTTGGCTGTGACAGGCGGACAAACAGACAGACACGATTAATGCCATAAGGGTTCGGTCTTTTCATTTAGGCGTTCAGATCCCTAATAAGACATTGGATCCTCATTTGTATAAGTAGACGTAAAAGCTACTTTCGCTATCACTACATATTACAAAACAAAGTCCTACGCCGCGTCTGTCTGTCTGTCTGTTCGCGATAAACTCAAAAACTACTGTACCGATTGTCACGCTGTTTACCCCAATGGTTAAAGTGGTTCTCGAGAAAGGTTTTAGTATATATAATTTGGCTAGAGGGAGAGCTAGTTAAATATATCTATACTATCTATAGAATATTATAAAGAGGTAACATTTGTTTGTAAGTTTGTATGTAGGGGTAATCTCAGGAACTACTGGTCCGATTTGAAAAATTCTTTCAGTATTAGATAGCCCATTTATCGAGGAAGGCTATAGGCTACATATCATCACGCTAAGACTAAAAGGAGCCGAGCGTTAATGGAAAATGTGACGCAGACGAAGTTGCGTGGGTCAGCTAGTAGTATAATAAAAACAGCAGGAGTCGTGAGCACACTCTTCATTGGTCGGTTTGACGAGGACAGCTTTGACGCTTCACGTCAGTCAATGCTCATCGACTATTGGGCTTGCAAGTTTCGTTCTCTCACCATACATTTGCGAATGAATGACATGAATGCAGTTTCATATGTGTTAACGAGTCGGCTGCTATGCGTTCGAAACCAAGCAACTGTACATAAATTTGACAGTAATGCGAGAAAATTAGGTTCGAAATGGTACCTACATTACTGTGACAGCCAGCAAAAAAGTGTCTCGGCTACGCCTCGGCCCACATTTACACGTTAGTCCATCAATGCCTAGTTGTGGCCAAGGCTTGTATAGTACTTTTCTCAAATTTGCGCGGAATTTAAATTACTATTACCTTTCAAAATCAATGTCGAACAACCATCAACAATAATAAATTAGCGAGAATGAGTGTTCATTTTTTCTTTCAATAAACAGCTTTCTATTTGTTCGAAATTTAAATAAAACCTTTGATAATTTACCTCCTTGGTTACATGATTCGTAATAAAAGATCGAGTTGACTATGTAATTTATTTGGCCGCAAAACACGTCAGATATGGATTTTCATACAACTTTTGCCGGCCGCTGCTCGGCCAGTACAGCAATTTCGATTTATCTCGAAGAAGGTTGTCAAAATAATGCTCACATTTCCAAGCATGTTTGAGAAAAAATTGAAACCGACTAACTTCATGTCCTTACTTATTCGTGGAAAACATATCCTCAATTTCTCTCCATCTCTTACTAACGCAAAAATATGTACTAGCCACATAGATAAATAGCAAACTCATACATAAGGAAGAGCAGACAAAATTAAACGTAGTAAATCTAGGGGTCAACTGATGCCTCTAATAAAGTGGTCACTTTATGTGCCTAATTTACGAAAATGGTTGGGAATAAGGACTGTGATTTTTCTGGCTAGCTGTGTTTTTGATGATGAGGAGATATCCTGGTTTTTCATACATATGTAAGCGGGAACAACCATTCTTGTTGCCTTAAGGTTTGTCCATGACTTTATCAATATCAATGGTCATATTTTATCAAGGCCGAAGGAAAATAATTCATTTTATGGTTCCGACAGACTGGAGTCAGATTTTACTGGCTTCTGACAATCCGTAACGGCTGCTTAAGATCTACAAATGACAGCTGGGACCAACCGCTTAGCGTGCTTTCCGAAGTACGGAGGAAACTCGATATGTTAAGATGGTCACCCATCCACAGACCAACCTTGGCAAGCGTTGCTTAACCTTGATGATCGACCCGTGCGGCTGTTGTTATTTAACCTCGAGCACGTTATCCTTCATACGGAAACCTAAAAAAAGTTCCAAATCCATCAGAAAATTTCCAATTTGACGGTAAAAAAGAGACCACAAATCAAAGATCCATTCAATGTTTATCTCTGCCCTTCCATTTATGACCCACTTGCGATTTGCGAAACTCTAGGAAACTCAAGTTACAGCAGTATAAGTCGCAGTAAAAAAAAACAACAAAAACTTTAGGCACTAAAACTGACCGTCTCATCTGTTCTACAGATCAATATGAGATGGCAGGTGCGACCAAGTGCGAGTACTTCCGCACTCTTCACAGATCGTTGGAGACTGGATGTGGCAATGTCGCGTTACATTATTGTCGTTTGAGTAACGTTGAAGTGTGTCAGATTTCGTTATTCTAAAAAATATTTTATTTTGCAGGTGCTAGCCAGCAGGCAGCAGTAGAAATAAGCATTCAGTACGATGTTTTTTCCCCCAAATCTTCAACAATCATCGTAATATTCGAGCCCATGTTGCCAAGATTATCACATGATTATATCAGCCGAAAGACGTCCACTGGCGAACATAGTCCTCTCCCAAGTGTCGCCACACCACACCTGTCCATCTTGCATCCATCGGCTACCCGCGGCCTTTCAACGCTGCGGCTTCCGATACGCGGTCGCCACTCCTCACAAAACTCTAATGAATTGAAGACGTCAACATTCTGCGTAAATTTAAAAATAATTTTGAGGTTATCGCGTTCAGACAAACAGACGCAGCTAGGACTTTTTTCTATAAAATGTAGTCATTTTTGTTCACAATTTTCTTGAATTTACTCTAGTTTTTGATCTTCCAACTTAAATTTATTAGTTTTTGCCATCCGGTCAGCCTGCATCATAGTCGAAATCTTATGGGATACAAAGTATATGAATAGGTGTGTTTTAGTTTACAAAAACCTTAGTATAACCGTGGATGCGTATTGATTAACAGAACTGCTACCAAGAAGAAGGCATCAATTTTTATCTTAAAAGTCATCTCCATTTTTTGTTGCAAGCATAAAAAATTGCAAAGAAAAATAGGTATCCTATTGGATAAATAAGATTATAGACTGTGTAAAATATCTCAGATTTATTAAATCAAATTAAAACAAATATTTATCGAAGCAAAATATTTTTTTAAAGAAAAATGTATCGAAATAAAGATAAACTTAAAAGATTTTTCTAAGACTAAACCCTATTTAATTTTTTACTACCTACCCAAACATACGGTAAGTATTTTTATAAGTAATTCGTCTGCCGTCTCGTCATGCATAATTAAGTACCATAGTCAAGTTACTTGAATTTTAAATGAAAAATACTTGAATTTCGTTTTAATATAATTTTTTAATACTCTTCACCATTTTTCATCAAAATCAAAAAAACGTTTCTTTATTCAAGAGGCACTTCCAGTTAGACTTCATTTTTTAAATCGCTGTCTCAATCCCGCAATATCGGTCACCCTTACAATGGAACAAAGGAAATTCTGATTTATGTCGAAGCAATAAAACACAAAGTGCATTGATAACCGAAGCGATTTTGATCCGAAATTTATTCGCTTTCTTTTGAAAGAAAACGTTTATTTATTACTGTTTTCATTTTTACGTAATTAATCTGTGTGAAGCTTCGAAGGGTGAAAATTGGAAAAGAATTTCTTTTTCCGTAAAAAATTGGATCTGCTCAGATTTCAATACGCTTTGGTATTCTGATATTTTCTATGATATTCGATATTCATCATTGGTGTTGGAACTTGCTTTCCTTGTTCTGGGGTTCAATCAAAACGTCGGATTTAGGGTCAGGCGACACCAGGGGCCTATAAATAAGTTAGTAGAAATTACAGTGGCGGTTACAGACCAAGCTAAGTAAAGTTGATTCAGGCTTAGTTCACAGAGGTGGACTAAGTTTTCAAACGTAATGCAGACCGCAAACTATGTATACCAGGCAAGCATGACTAAATTAGTGCTAAAACACTTTTATTTTTCTTGTTTAGGGTTTTGATTTACGGCGTTAATAAGAAGCCTTTTAGCGGCGTTGAGCACTTTTCTTGGGATGGGTTTAAAATGTTAAATACGCGTCAGGACACGTGACCTGATCGAAAATTCGTAAGACGGATGATTCAAAAATACACAATGTTAATGTTCAAGTTCTCACTTCTGCCGGCACTCCCGGAGTGCAACCCGAGGGTTTTGTTTTAAATAGTGTTCATAAGAAGATTTTTTTTGTCTGTATCTATTCAACTAATGAGCAGTTGCTTAGTATGGAACTCACACTAGATGGAAGATCAGACAGGAGATGCAGGTCAAAATAAAATAAAAATGTCACCGGGATTGAACTAACGTGAAAAATATCAATTCTGTAGAATAAGATGATATGTTTCTCATTCAGCTTGCTAGACGACCCAAAAAACTAAAAAACAAAGTAAGTTTAAAAAATTGTAAACTTGGAAAAATCACTACTAAGTTAACTAACCGTTAGTTAACTTAGCTGTTGGTCTTAAATCCTATGCGTGACAATACAGACTGTTACCTATAGGTTGTCTATCATTGTCTACTACAATACTAACACATTAACACGAAATTGACAAGCTGACAGTAACAAGCTGAGCTAAGATAGCCATTTTTCTTAAATCTTTAGTTTAAAAATATATGTTTTTTTCACGTTGCATTGCTAGAAAAAGCACTAGATACTTTCACATTTACAGAAAAAAACACAAGATTATCTCATTAAAAAAATAAAACTATTAACCTCTCTCGGTATTAAAACGTAAAAGTGAAAATTAGTGGTATCAACTACACTGGTAAAAAGTCACTAGTTGCTTTGACTTTTACAGGAATTTTTAGAAACACATTACTTTTCACCTTTAAAAGAAAAACACGACCTTTCCTCATTAAGACAATTAAATTATTCACGACGATCTTTTCACCAAATAACCAAATGATTTGATCCGAAGCAACGGTTACAATTGGTCCTCACGGTACCCACTTGACCTTTTTATTTAAAAGGACCTTCTAAAGCGAGGTCTTCATTTAATGAATTACTTACATTACGTTAATTCGACCTCGTTAATAATTCAGGGTGCCCCATACCTGGAATTTGAAAAAGAAAACGTTAATTTTTGAGACTTGTTAATTGAAGGGTTACAGAGTAGTTAAATCATGGAAAATCATTATAATATCTGTGTTTTTGTAATAACTAATGGGGCACATAACTATAAGGTTGCGGAATTTGTTCGAAAGAGCGAGACGAGTCATGAGGGAGATGACAAAAAAATCGAATTAGAGATAGACTTCTAAATTATATTGAACAAGTATTTACCAAAAATAAAAAATATATATAGATATTACATTTTATTTATTATATTATACTAATTATTGTACACCTCATAACAAGAACAGGAAAAACCATTTATAAAAACAAGTGTAGGTACACTGGCGGACTTTTCGCACAGGCCAATCTCTAACAGACAACCTTTGGATGGACTGAGCGAAAGAATTTGGATTTAGGGCGGTCAGTGTACAAAAATCATAAATCATAAATATAATTTGAAATATTTAATAAAATTATGAATATGTTAGAAAATAAATAATAAGACATAATATTTTTTTTAAATACATCCAGGCAATGCAGGATTCTACTTCTTATTTATTAAGGCCATCTGCCACAAAAGGGAGCTAATATAATAAATTTCTGTCATTTAAGGACAATCCACCTTTTTACATTCCTAATTTAAATTCTATTTTATCTTTGCTGGACTCTTCCAACGTTCCATAGACTAACTTGACTGCCAGACACATGCAGCCAACTACGACAGCATCATAAAACTGAAATCAAATCCTAGAACCATAATTTCACTAGCTATCCTTTAAAAAAGCCGGTAACCCTGCAATTGGATCCCAATTCACCGACAGAGTCAGGCCCCTGTCAGTTCCACAATAGGCCAATCGACGTCTGCATGTCAATAGGTTATCTGCTCGTATTCAGCGTTCGATTTCGTTCCGGTAGGGGATCGATGTCGGCCATTTTGGTTTGAGATGACGGAGGTAAGAATTTTATTAGAGGCAAATTAGTCCAATAGATTCCCAATAACTATTGGACACCTTTTTTCATTTTTTATGTTTATAAATAATGAAGACGATACAGAGCCTTGGAAACACGGGTGCCATCACTACGATGGTACAATTTTTACCATTTTGTCTGTTTGTTTGTTCCGGCTAATCTCTGAAATGGCTGGACCAATTTTGACGGGACTTTTATTGGCAGGTAGGTGATTTAATAAGCAGTAACTTAGGCTACATTTATTTCAGAAAAAAAATAAAAATAAAGAATCGACTGTTAGGCGGAACGAAGTTCGCCAGGTCAGCTAGTACTAACTAAATTATTGAAAACTTTTCTAAGAACCTGTCCAGTCGGAGCGTTTTACGCGAGGGCACTCGCGCGTACACATTCGCGCGTTTCCGTGGGACTAGAGCTACATACACCCCATCCAGATGCTTTTGCACGTTGGGCTTATAAACATGAATTAAACGTGTGATTGCCCTCGCGCGAAAATCCCTCCGTCTGGACAGGCTCTTAGAAAAGTTTTGAAAATAACTGAACTCAAGTGTTCTGACATTTCGTCAAGATATTTATCTTGTACTACTATCTATACATATAATACTACTAATACTGAAAATAAATAATTAATTCTTATTTCCATTTCAACAAAACATCTAATAGATTTAGGAAAATTAACAAATTATTTACATAAAGAACACAATGTTACACACTTTTCATCTAACTAGTTAACTCGAATCTTAGCGAAAACAACTGTATTATATCACACTTATTTTCATCTCCACGCTTATAAACTCCACTGACTACTATTACCCATTGACATAAAAGTCTTCTTTCAAAATAATCTCAAGCTTCAACGAGAGCCTCACACAAATAGGTGAAGGTTTAAAAAACGTATACAGGATGACTAACTAGGCTATAATATAATTATCCTGTTGAGAGATATAACAAAACTGTTGGAACTTGCATATCTTGTTTTGTTAAGGATGATCATAGAACTTGGTCTAAATATTTACCTCATGTTAAATGCATTGATATAAATAAGGTTTTTATACCGCGTGTATCTGACATCGACGCACAAACGATTTTCTGGACACCCCAGAGTTGGAATTTTTCGTCGGTTCTTTTCTCATTTTTTTCAAGAGTACCACAAATAGGTATCAGCTCAGTTGGGCTGATATCTATTAGTGGTTTTATTCAGATTGCTCTTTTTAGTGAAAGTAGTTAATTAATTATTTTTTTATTAAAAATCTCATTGGTTTAGGTCAGAATAACGATTATGAGCAGTCTTAAGTAAAAAAACCCTTGAAAAAAAATGAGAAAAATGCCGACGAAAAATAAGTCTAGGGTGTCCAGAATCATGCCTTGGACCCATGGAAATCGTTTGTGCGTCGATGTCAGATACACGCGGTATATCAATGATTATATATGCCACTTTTTTGCCGTCATTAAGATTTTTTCAAAGTTTGCATATGTTTTATTTATACAATACTAGGTGATGCCAGCGGCTTCGCCCGCTTGACAAATTATATACTAAAACTTTCCTCGTGAACCACTCTATCCATTGGTGAAAACAGCATGAACATCTGTAAAGCAGTTTTTGAGTTTTTCGCGAACAGATAGACAGTCAGACGCGGCTGAGAACTTTGTTTTATAATATATAGTGATTTACTTTACTATTTTTTAGTAAATTAACTTGCGGTTTTGTATTCTGTGGGTTTATCTTACCCATTACCGACCAAAGTATCGTGTTAAATCTTGATGACTCAAAGCAGATTATTTGTTTTTAGACAGCAAACAGATGTTAGGTTTGGCAAGTGCAGTTGTCCGTACAAATCGCCAGACCTGAATAATATAATTATGAAAAAACTAGCAACCCGCCTGTGCTTTGCATGAGTTTAAGAATTTTAAATGCATCTTCAACCATCATCGTCATATTTCAGTCGATTTACACGATACCATAATTATTTGATAACCCAAGCATTCCTCATGAATGACTTAGTTCAGTGGTGAAAACCGTGCAAAAATCCGTTCGGTGGTTTTTATATTTACCACGGATAGACCGACAGGCAGATTTACATTTATATTTGGTTTTGATGAAAGTTATTCTGGCAACTAAAGATTGTAAAAAAGTTCATCCGAGTGGGCCACCCTGTATTTCCATAGAGTATAGACGTTCCATCGCCGGCGGAGTTAGGTCAAGCCTTTGTTCGGCAAATACTGAATGAGGACGCTTGAAAATTTTTATTTTTAGTCCGCTTTTCTGTTGAACGAGTTTTCGTGTATTTTCGCGTAGATACCTATTTCTGTAGTGCGCACTTTCGATTATTTATGTAAACTTGAATGATTGCATTGAAACTAGAAATGTGAAACTTCTTAAAGGTTAAAAAGAAGATAGGATCGTTGTTTTGACATGTAAGATAGTCTTTAGTTAGTTCTTCTTCACAAAGACAAGTGCGAGTAGGATTCTCACACGACGGGTTCCGCAAAATAAATCGAAAAAAAAAAAACTGGCCAAGTGCGAGTCGGACGCGCACCGAGGGTTCCGTACAAACCTGTAGGTATACAGAAAAGTGGCTATGACATACGGACGGACAGACAGATATGACGAATCTATAAGGGTTCCGTTTTTGCCATTTGGCTACGGAACCCTAAAAAGACGGTTCTTGTATGGAGCCCCTTTACTCTTTGATTTAATTGAAAACACACTATGAAAATGTCAACCCAGACAGACGGGCGGACGAACGGACGCACGGAAGGACGGACAACGGGAATAAGTAATATGGTTCCGTTGGTTACCCTTTGAGTACGGAACCCCCAAACGATCATTTTATTTTTAGGTACAAAAATTGTTAAGATTTTAGGTCAGCAGGCAGCAGTTGTTCTTATAAGAGTTTCTAATAAACAAAATATTTCCTTTACATTTAAACTTAATAAAAGCACTTAATTTTTTTTTGGACTCTGGAATTGGACTTGCTTAAAAGGGTAAGATTATTTATGAGAAAATCGGAAAACAAAATGACGCATTTATTCAGTGATCATTGCGTGTTAAGGAAGGAAAAAAGTTGATTTCACATTACAACAATAACCAAGATATTTCAAGGCATTTTACTGAAAAAAAAAAAAAAATTGTACATCAGATAAATTTCCAATAAATTTTGAACACGTATTTTTCTTTTTTCACATATATTTCTGAAGTAAACAACTACATAAATATATGTGAAAGTAATTTTTTGGGGTTCCGTACCCAAAGGGTAGCCAACGGAATCCTATTACAAAGCCTCCGCTATCCATCCGTATGTCTGTCAACGGACTGTATCTCAATAACCGTAACAGATGAAATTTTCACAGAGTATTAAGAGTCCTATTACGAATCGTAAATGCTCGTTTGCAATAGACGAAGTTACGTTGGTCTGCGTTGGGAGTACATCTTTAGTCCGCGAAACAATTTTGATACTTACTAGTCTGAATAGGATTATAGTTTATTTGGGCGCTCGCGCGAGAATGAGGAGCGCGCGCGCTGAATTGACGCAGAATATATAGTACTTTAATTTTATTTATTGCAATTTTGTTTTATTATATTGACAAACGAAAACTTATGAAACGTATTCATTGTAGATTGAAATTTTATATCATATTAATTTATTTGATAAAATTGTTTTTATTTGGAATATAATGGACGCTGAATCAAGACATTTCTGGCTTAAATTAGGATTTCTTTACGTTTTTTTCCCTGAAAACTCAAGGAATTTAAAGAAATTCTAGAACTCCAATAAACAAGTAAAACATTAAACTTACCTTTTAGTAATTTCAGCTTTTAAAAGAATTGATTGTAACAATGTGAATTAGACCGTCAAAGTTCCATCGCCGACATTTTTCTTGCAAACTGAGTTCGTAAAATATTTATAGTAAATTACACGAAAAGAAAAATGATAATGTGTAACTCCAACTTACAATAAAGAGACTGGCACTATCGTTATTCAGGATCAAATAATTAAAATATCTTACTGCTGCTGAAAATTACAGCGTCAAAAATCATGAATTTCCGTAAAAAATGTAATAGGACTCTTAAAAGTAAAAAAGTGTGTAAAGTAAAAAAATACGTGTCAAATAATTTTTGGAAATCGATCTGACGGACTGATTAGATTTTTTCGGTAAAATACCCTATAACTTTTCCCTTCCTTACGCTATCGACTTGGATTTAGCGCAATATGTAGGTATTATTTTCCAACTTCGTAATCTCATAATATGAAGTTAAGATTACTCCGATCATAATAAAACCAATGTTCCAGAAAACAAAACTTAAATTCCCAAAAATAATAAGTAAATAAGTATGCCTCGAGCGAAAACCATTATAATACCTAATATCCTACGTGACGGAATTTACTTCGTTCAAAGTAATAACACCTTTATTTACCCGCAAAAGAGCTTATCTTTACGAACTTAACATTTTCTTGTAATTATGAAAAGCGATATTTGAGGGTAGTCGAAGAAAATCAGCAGTCTGTGTTTTTGTGTTGGTACCTAAGGTTGATACTTAAGTAGGACACTTCAGAGTTCTATCAGGTATCGTTCTTGGTACCCAAAACATCTTGGTTCATTACGTGTCGCCTTGGTTAACAAGATTAAATATAATTAGAAAAAAAACCCGACTGCAAAAAAGGCAACTACCAAGTACCATGCACTAAAATAAAAAAAGACAAAATAAATCGATATCTGTATATTCCCTTTTTTCGAACACAATATTACAAAGTTAAACCAAAAATACTGACTTGCACACTAAATTTGCTCATCAAATAAATCAAATCTATTAGATATACTGTTTGATCTATAAAGCTAAACTGTTTTACTGAATGTATATCTGTTAATTAAAAATTTTCTAACTCCCCGTGACGTCGACCGTCTAGGGTTAGCGTTTCCGTCAGCAGGTCGACGGAGCCCCGTTGCGCGGGGCTCCTACTTCTGTCTGCAGAGTTTAAAGGAACCTAGGTAACTAACCGAACCTTGGGGTGGTCCTGACGTTGCCGTCATTATTTAGTGTCGTCGTATTGGTGCAAATCAGTATGTTTGTTATACAGTGGGTAATTTAGTTAGCTTGAATTTTAAATAGAGGTGCAATTAAATATTCCCCAAATAAAAATAACGAAACCGGCAACTTTTTATCAACTGTTTCTTATTTAAATTGAAACATATGACATTCATATTTTTGTATCTCCATTTAATTTCGAAAGTTTGGTAAAAAGTAATTAACGACTTACAATTATTTAACGCCGAAATCTGCCATATTTTTTTTCTTATTACATATAATTATTACTTTAATTAAATTATGTAGATGTAGGCTCATCAAAAATGGTTAAATGCACTAGTGACCCGGCTGCGGAATTGGTTCGAAAGAGTCACCGCGGCCCAGGTACGCAAAGGGCATTAGGAGCATACGATACGGATGGGTTTCGGTTTAGTCAATAAGCGTCTCCACTCCCTTTTGCTCCGCTCAGAGCGGGAGGCGCCATTTTATCATTTCCCATCCCTAAAAAAAACAGTGTCCCGAAGTACGCTGAAATGATCCAAGTTGACCTTTATGTACACGCACAAGCAAAACTTGTAAAAGCTTTCACTTGAAATCATTCGCCCTTTCTAAACATATAACAATTTTCCAAGAACTCTGCTTCCTAAATATTTACTTACACGCGTTCAATGACATGAGGAAAACGTATGAAAATAGGGAAAAATACTGGGTATTCTGAGCGATTTCTTTAACATAATGGGAAAGTATGGGATCGTATGGTAGTGCTGTGATTTACTTATGAAAATAAAGGACAGGCCGTACTCCATCCATCCTCTGCCGTAAATATCGGGTACGTGACCTTTGTGTACGGTACAAGTAATAAGTTTCAAGCGATTTCATATAACAATCAGTGAATAGTTAGAAAATTTATTTTTAAAAGTTCAAGTCGGAAGTATTTATAGTTAAAAGACAGCCACAAGCGACTGAAAACTGTACCTGTAAATTCGTTTGGATACATAATTCAGGCAGATATGTTTTCACAGATCTTAAAAATATAGTTGGAAAAAAATATTTTGATTTATTTGCTATGGAGACTGATAAAACCAGCGTAAAATTAATCTATGTAACTTCTACGTAACTTCGCAGTCGTGTAAAACAGAATGGGGTAGAATGCATACAAACCGAAACTTTGAAGCCGAAGTACGTAGTAAAATGATATTACTCAAAAAAAAAAAAACTTTTTTCGAAAAAAATACAACCGACTTCCAAAAAAAAAACACTACAAAGTAAAAGATAACTTTAATTTCGGAAGTCAGTGTTTTTGTTAGTTTCTTCGTATTTTGACACCGACTTCCGAAATTAAAGTTATTTTTTACTTTGTAGTGTTTTTTTTTTGGAAGTCGGTTGTATTTTTTTCGTGAAAAGTTTTTTATTTTTCACTTTTTAGTGTTATCCCACACCTAACAACACCACTGCAAAATCGAAGAAAATCAAAATACGCAATTTCGATTACTTGGATGACATAAAACTATCATCTAAGTAGACGAATTTCGATTTAAAATCCAAAATTCCTAACCGATTTTGATAAGAATTTTTCAAATCGGTTCATAAATGACGGAGTTATGAGGTACCAAACATAAAAAAATACAACCGAATAGTGAACCTCCTCCTTTTTGGAAAGTCGATTAAAAATGAGGAATCATCATCAACAATCTCAATTTATTTTGAGTTGCAAAAACATTTCTTCTATTAGTCACCCCCTGCTATCTTTACAAATTTTAGGAACCGCTGCTCTCCTATAACTTATACACCATATCTTATGCATTCCCGCGGCGTGCCAGCGCCAAGGGTCAGTCAGACAAATGACGTCATCAATGATGACAGATCGCCACCACGTCTCAGTTCGACATGCCTTGTCTTATTTAATGATACTATGTTTTTGTAGGACGAGCAGAAATACGGAAAATGTTCTGGTTTTTTGCTTTTATTCGGGACTGTGAATTTAAGGTAAGATCACTAAAAGCTCTTTGTAAAATACTGGTATTCAGCTCCATCTGGTTGAGTATATAGGAAGCTGATCCAAACGGCGCGTTGTATTCCACACGCGCCTCAAAGAAGTCATCATCTGCCTAGCCTTTTCCCAACTGTATTGGGGTCGGCTTACAGTCAAACCGGATTCAGCTGAATACCAGTATTTTACGTAGAGCGGCTGCCTACCAGACCCACACAACCCATTAACTGGGTAACACGGTACTCCTTGGCAAGACTGCTGTCAGATTTTCTGGCTTCTGACTATCCGTAACGAATACCAAAGATCTCCAAATGACAGCCCAGACCAACAGCTTAACGTGCTTTCCAAGGCAAGAAGGAAACTCGGTATGTTAAGATAGCCCACAGACCAACCAAGCGTTTCTTAACCTTGAAGATCGACCTGTGCGGCTGTTATTATTTAGCCACAAGCTCCTCAATGAAATGTCAGCGTGATTGACGGGGCATACTAGGCCAGTGCCAGGCAGGGTTTAGTTTGACTGCCCGTTTACGGACACGCGGGGCGTCGAGCGGCCCGCACTAAATTCAAACATACGGAGTTGTATGAGAGCATTTACGGAGATGCGATTTACACACGCGGCGTCATACGCCCAACGCCCCGCGTCGCCGTAAACGACCAATGACTTAGTGGTGAAGTAGTCACTTGATAATTAATTAAATGATTCTGTGTTTTTGTTTGCACATAAAGAAACGGTTTTTGTGGTTTTTATTTTCATTTTTGATGGGATTGCTATTGACTCTAGTCTAGCTTAGAGATGACAGACACAAACTGTAACTTTTTACTTCTTATCTTTTTTGGGCCTCATCAGAAGGCTTAAAATCACTAAAACGGCATGATCGAATCAGGAATGATTAAATCCGCAAGAGAACCAAGGTTACCGAAACAGCCCGAAGGATCGCCAAACTAAAGCGGCAGTGGGTAGGGCACATTGCTCGCAGAACAGATGGTCGATGGGGCCGAAAAGTTCTGGAGTGGCGACCGCGTACCGAAAGACGCAACGTTGGAAGGCTTAGCAACAACAACAGACAAGTTGGACCGATGGCCCAGTGAAGGTTGCGGGTAGCCGATGGATGCGAGACGCATAGGACCGGTCGTTTAGGCGACGCTTGGGGGAGGCTAAGTCCAGCAGTGTCCCAGCATAATGCTGAGCGATGACCGTTTTACGTAGAGGTGACGCATATTGTCCCGGTTTTTTGTTATTTTTAGTGTAGTAAGTTTTTGATTCCTATGCGTCATGCTTGGCGTATATAAACTATTTTTCTTTCTTTCTTCAGTGGGTTTCTTTCGGCTAATAATAATATGATGATGATGATGATGAGACAGGTTAGACCGTGGAGCCGATGATACTCGTACACTAAATGTTATTGTCTCTAGTGAAACCGCTGCCAAAAACTAGTTGCTCTACAAATTCCTGGTAGGTACCTTTCAAAAAGAATGTAAAAATACTTTTATAATTTAACTAGCTGACCCACGCAACTTCGTCTGCGTCACTTTTGCCATTAATGCTCGGCTCCTTTTAGTCTTAGCGTGATGATATGTAGCCTATAGCATTCCTCGATACCTACATGGGCTATCTAATACTGAAATAATTTTTCAAATCGGACCAGGAGTTCCTGAGATTACCCCCTACATACAAACTTACAAACAAATGTTACCTCTTTATAATCTTAGTATAGATTTTATAAGGCACGTATGCATGAAAGAAACTACACTAAAACATAATTCAAGCTCACTTGACATAACGACCAAGTGTACCGCAATTTTTCTTCCAATTAACATGAAAATATTATAATAACAGCTTCTAAGAAACTCTTATATATAACAACAACTAATAAACTGGGACATGATCTTATTACATTGAACTTTTTGTTTACTTGAACAGGGATTAACTATGTTTAGAATATGATATTCTTAAGGCGGATTTCATCAATCTGAAACTGAACGCGATCAATATATGAACCACGTTTCCGGGCTGTCAGTGTCATTATTTTCTATGGAATATTGACACTTTTTTTTTTAGGTATGGAAAATCATCCAATGACTCCTCCCGCTCTGGGTGTAGCGGGAGGGAGTGTCAGACTTCTACTGACTAAAACCCATCCATGTTCCTTCATTGCCCTTTGTGTTCCGGAGCCACGGTGTCTCTTGCGAATAATCCCGCGACTCCGGCAGGCGTCGGCCCTTTCGGGCCCCTCTGTGTGCTGACTCTCTTTGAGGCGCGCGTGGAACACTAACGCGCCGTCGACACGGCCTGTCGTCACTAGAAGGACGGACGGCGAGCCACCCATAGCTCGCCGTCCACAGGCCCACGCCTACGGTGGCCGGAGGTCACCATGGAATATTGACACTTACAACTCTTGAACGCAGCTTGATCACGATCAGTTTCAGATTGATGAAATCCGCCCTAAGTTTCAGGATGAAAGTCTAAGTTGGTTAAGGTAGGTTCGGTCCTTGATTAATTTTAAGATAACATCTATTTAAAATTCATAATTTTAAATTCGCTAGCCACACTTCACTGTCAACATTCGCGAGTCTCGAGCGGGGTTTCTGACACTCGCGACATTCCATTTTAGAGTGTCTTACAATCACACTTCTTCGTCTTAGTGTCTCAGTGTCTCAAGAGTTGTCATTAATATGTATTGGATGTCGATACTTGAAGTTAAAAGATATAACTCGCGCGCTATGAGAATGGGATGCGACCTTTTGGATCTGAGACGCACGCGGTCCGCCGGCCAGCCGTAGCTTCGGCAACAGTTGCTAGCAGGTTTAAAAAGGCCATTTTAGCCGAATCAGCCAGCAATTCATACTACCCGAAACTGACAATTTTCCCATTCAACTTTGGACCTAATGCTTTAGCGATAAAGATGAATACGAAACGAATCTGAAATTGGACAACGATACTGGGGTAAAGAAAGTGAAGCCAATATAGAAGATTGTATAATAAACACAGGTGGTAGGTTATAAATATGTGCACAATAATTTAAAGCATAACGTCCTAAATAGCGTAATCTCCATCAACTGTAGTAGGTAGTCCGTTTACATTTTTTTTCCTAGTTATCTGAAGGCAAGCAAACTTCTGAAGATGAGGAAAGCTCCGATGACGATTCTTATGTAGCAAATATGAGTGACATTGACTAACTGAATTGGAATAACTGTTCAATAATATACCTAAACATTTTTATGCAACTATACTATTCAATTCAATTCAATTCAATTCAATTCATTTATTCATTTTGTGGACATAGGTGATTACAGGTGTTTTTCAATAGATTAATGTACAGACCATGTCCCGCCGATAGGCATACAAAATCAGTTTCATAATATTAATAATATAAAATGTACGAGTATATGTCAAATTATCAAAATTGTGTCAATAAAAAATGAAAAATAGAAAATGTCATGAAAGTATCAAAAAATATAAAAATGTTAATAATAATGTCAAAGGTACGAGTATATGCATGTCAAATTATCAAAATTGTGTCGATAAAGTAGTGAAAATGTCATAAAAGTATCAAAAAATATAAATTATAAATATTCATCAGAATTTGTCATCCAAATACTCTTTGACTGAATAATATACCTTGTCATTTAGTAGCTTGAAGAGCTTATTTTTGAATTCATTATTATCCTTACTATTTCTAATATCACAAGGTAATTTGTTGTACAATTTAGGTGCCATTGCATAGACACTTTTATAAGCAAAAGCAGTCTTAGTAACTATTGTGTTTAACTTATCTGAGCGACGTTTACTTTCTACAGGACTAAACAAGTGCATGTTGTTTTTTACAAACATCAGAACCTCATAGATATACAGCGACGGTACTGTCAAAATATTGAAATCCCTAAAGTGCGGCTTACATGTATCTGTTGTTTTTAATTTACACATGGCTCGGATGCATCTTTTTTGTGCCAGAAGTACGGACGATATATTTGCAGCATTACCCCAAAATATAAGCCCATACCTTAGTGTGGAGGCTACATACCCGTGGTATGCCGTTAGGAGGGCAGTTTTCTTTGCGATCTTACCTAACATGTATAGGGCATAAGAGAATCGGTAAAGTCTTAAGCAAACACTATCAATTTGAGATTTCCATGACATATCATTGTCAATGTGCAATCCTAAAAACTTTGTGGTTTTGGATTCTAGTACTACGTCTTCTTTGTACCTGATTTGGTATTGTGTCGGTGTTCTTTGTCGAAATTTGAAGTCCATTATTTTAGTTTTTGTCAAATTAATTTTTAGATTGTTGGCATTAAGCCATTCTATGATTGACACCAGGTTTGTATTTATGTCTAATTCTATTTCTTTAAAATTACCCTTGCCAAAAACAATAGTGCTATCATCTGCGAATAAGCACATCTGATGACTTGTTACATTGGGGAAATCGTTTATATAGCAGATGAAAAATAATGGACCTAACACAGACCCCTGTGGAACACCATACAAAACTTCTCTAGTACTTGAGGAGTATATTGTTTCAGTTTTTGTCTTAATGTTGACTTGGCTGATCTGAGTAAACTGTTTTCTACCTTCTAAATACGATTGCATGAGTTTAAGTACATTACCTCTAATACCGTAGCTATAGAGCTTTTTCAGTAGTATTTTATGGTCAACGTAGTCAAAAGCGCGCGTCATGTCCATATACATTGCTACAACCGGTTTTCTATTGTCCATGTTGTGATGTATCTTTTTAAGGAAATTGTACACTGCCATATTAATAGTTTTGTTCTGTCTAAATCCCATTTGTTCCTGACAAAAAATGTTGTTTTTTTCAAAATAATTATTGAGTCTATTATAAATTACTTTCTCAAAATTTTTTGAAAATATTGGAATCAGGGCTACAGGTCTATAATTGCACATTTTTGTTTTTTCATCCTTTTTGTGTAGTGGCTTGATAATTGAGATTTTTAGAGCTTCTGGAAAAACTCCCTTGTGTATACAAGCATTTACTATATCGCATAACACTGGTGCTACAATGGGTCCTATTGATTTGACTACGCTAGTCTTGATGTCATCATATCCGGTACTATTTGTATTTTTGAGGTTATTTATTATAGTTACCATTTCTTTTGGGACTATTGGTTCCATAAACATAGATTTGTGGGATTTTAGAACATTTGTATTATTATAAGTTTGACAATCTACATTGGATTGCACTAGGTCTATGAAATAATCATTAAAATGTTGTGCAATACTTTGAGGGCTTGTAATACATTTGTTATTTACCTCAATAGCATTGATATGGGTTTTTGGTACGTTGCTTTTCAAATTATTTATTACTTTCCAGGTAGCTTTAGACTTATTGTAACTGTTTTCTATGTAGCAGCTATTTTGTGCTTTTTGTGTCTGCTTGATAACGCGGCGGTACCTGGCGCTAAATGTTGATAAAGCAGTTTTTGTGTCTTTGTTTGGGTTTAGCCTATATTGCCAGAGCAAAGACCGTCTCTTTTTGCTGCAGACTTTAATACCCGGTGTAATCCACTTTGGTCTATAAGTTGTAGATATTTTGCATCTTACTATTGGGAAACATAGGTCGTAGAAAAGCTTGAATAAGTCAAAAAACGCATTAAACTTTTCATTAGAGTCATTTTCTTCAAAAATATTTGAAAAACTCAGACTGCCCATGCATTCCCTAAACCGATGCATGTTTTCCTTGCTGTAATCGCGTTTTTGAACGTAATAATATTTCAATGCACACGTTTGTTGTACCGGAAACTGCATCAATTGCGCTAAATGATCAGATACCCCTAATTCTAGTATCTCACTATTACAGCCCCGTATATTGTGAAAAATATTATCTAGGCAGGTGCCACTACTGGGCCTAGTGGGTTGCTGTATTTCGATTTTAAGATTAAACTCTTTTAAGAGACGTTTAAATAGAGAGGAAAACTTCGTTTTTTGTAGCATATCAATGTTAAAGTCACCGCAAATTATAATTTTATGTTTATTTCTATAACAGATTTGTCCTAATAGATACGTTAAATTGTCAAAGAATATGTCAATTTTGTGTATTCCTGGCACTCTATATATACATAATATTATAATTTTATGATCCGTTAGCTCAACCGCACAGCATTCAAAGACATTGCATATATTTGCGACTTTCACAAAATCTATCTCTGTATATCTAATATGGTTGTGTATTAATATACAAGACCCACCGTTTCGTTTTTGTCTAGTAAAGGAGGTAGCTAAAGTGTAGTTTGGAATGTTCACAAGATCAACATCGCTCATCGTCATATTGTGTTCTGTAAAACATATTTTTATTTGCCACTGTTCGAAAGAGTGTCTATAAATTCCGTTATTATGTCACTTTTAGCCAACAGTCCATTTATGTTTTGATGTAGTATATGCAGGTTATTGTACACGAAAAAGATTGTTGTCCCTAGAAGTTAGGCTTCTTTGACTCTTTTTTATTATAGGGAAATAGTGTGGTATGGTCCCTATTTTTTGCGGTGAGGGTCTTTGTAATGTTTTGTTCTTAGTATTTGTCGACATTTCTGCCGTCTGTGGTTTAAAATAATATGGTATTGTACCCTTTTTAGATATATAGTTGCAATTCCGATTTGATATATTATTTTGTTGGGTTAGAATTAGCATACTCTTTTTAATTTCGGAAAACTTTAAAAATTTGCTGTCATAGTCATTACAGTCAATAACATAGTTAATAGCTTTACAAATATCATTAAGTTTAAGATTATTACAATTTATATAGGAACAATTCTTGTATTTTTCACATATTTTCATGATGGTATTATTTAGCTTGTTTACATTTAGATAATTGTTTTTAGCTATGTTTAGTACAATAATTTGGTTGCAGCTGAAATATTCTATAATTTTTTGAATTTGTACAGACACTGATTTTTGATTATAGTCGTTTTCACCAAGAGATATTACAAGCTTGTCATTGGCTGCTACATTTAAACTTCGATAGTTTTTTACTATCTCGCTGCTCAACGCATTCGGCTTAGTTTCGCCTATAATCGCGTACTTCTCATATTGCGTTCGTTGTCTTGAGTACAGGAGAGCTGAGGCAAGGCCTACACATTGCTGAGCTCCAAAGATAATTAATTTTCTGTAGTCTGCAGGTTTTTCTTTCTTTTTGATTTCATACGCAGGTATTATCTGTAGTTCTTGGGTATGTGTAGTACTGTCTTTCTTTGGCGTAGTCAGTTTCACTTGTAGTCTTTCAATTTGTTTTGTTAGGCATGTTATTTCTTTGCTTGCTTCAGATAATTGCTTCTGCAAATCGTTTATTTTTCTATGTAGATTTGCAAATGTATAGATGTGGTCACTTTTAGTATTAGGTGTGGAGGTTGGTGATGTAGGGATACAGGATACGTCGCTGGTTTGGGGCAACACAAAACGCTTTGTACTCTTTTTAATAGTACTTAGTTTGTTCGGAGTCGTCGTGGATTGACATAGTGACTTTAGAGCGGAGATTTGTGTAGTAAGATTCTTATTTTGTGTTTGTAAATCATTATTTTCTAAGATTACGTTTTCTAATTCGCCCTGTGTCGTAGCGAGTTCCTGTTAATGTTGATATTCTGTCTAGCATTTCGGAGTATGTTGCATTGTCGATTAAGGTACCGTCTATACTTTTGGACAGTTGTTGGTTTGCAGGTAGTTGTGACGTATCTGTGGGACTTAGGTACGAAACGTCCATGTCAATTTCGCTAACATTGAAATTTAGTCTTCGTCGCTCTTGTGTGTTGATGTTGTCATATTCCTCCATGTTTGAATAAATTTTAAATGAAACTTTTTCAAATCCAAAAAGTGCCTCGTCTCCGCGGGATTCGAACCAGCACACTGTTGGTTCTGAAGCAGAGGTCTTCTTCACTTAGGTAAGTTGACGTTGTCGGCAGGCGTCAAATTGCGAACTAGTTCAAAACCTCCTCCACTTTTGTTATCATTCGATAGATGTCATTTTAGTTATGTTATTATGGCGTTCTAATTAACACATGTTCTAATAGATGGTGCTGTATTCACTATATTCTACAGAATGATTTGCCGTTATTGATCTATAATGTCAGACAATTTACCACTTATTTCACTATTATTAAGCCGTGACGTTTGTTACACAGTATAGAGTGTTGTAGTTTTACCACGCACTTTGTTTTTTCCTTTATTTTAGAGCACAATGTATTATGTCACTTGTATGAATTGTTGCCGTTATTTTTTGTTTTTTGGATTATTTTAAATTTTATGCACTAATCACTTTGTACTTCATCTTGTTCATATATAATTCAGCTTTATACAAAATATTCAGCACAGTTACGGTACTTTTAGTCACTTCTACTATTTTTTAAACTCAAATTAACACGGACACGATGTAAACAGTGGCACAGTGGCGCCGCGAGCAACTACTACTAATATTAACCATGAAACGTTTGTATATTTACGTAACCCTTTGATAGATCGTAGAGATAACTAATTTATTATTATTTAATATTCAAAACTTTTTGCTAACGCTAGTTGAAAATTGTAATTTTCTATTTACTTTGACAAGGTTTCATCACATTCTCATCGCGTGCGGATTATAAAACTTTTTTAAGGTTCCGTACCCGAAGGCTTACCAACGGGACCCTATTATTATCCCATACAAAATACAATAAACTTATACAACAGAATATAAAAATAAACTAATAAGTACATAAAAAAAAATATGAACTTTAAAACACACGAAGTGACGGCGTCGTATTACGCTGCGCGGTGTCACATAGACTGCCACGAAAACGTCGGTAGACTACACCCTTCGGCCAAAACTCTTCCTTTAGAAACTTGTCGAGATGTTGTGTCGGAACCCGCACCACAAACGACTTGAAGTTGGTGTTGTGACGCGGCTCCAACTTCTCGAACCTCCAAGGTCCAGCTGGTCGTCACCTTCATGTACTCCACGATCTTCTCAACCTTCGTGGAGTGATGTAGTCGGGACACATACAGCAACGTCGTTGGTACCGCTGCACCTAGCAGCACATTACAGCCTATTACTAAACATTCGCTGTCCGTCCGTCCGTCTGTCAGTGGACTGTATCTCAAGCACCGTAATATGTAGACAGGAACTTTTCACGTGCGTATTTATATTGCCGCTGTTACAACAAATATGAAAAAAAAAAGCGGGACATCCAAGAATCTTGTTTTTTTTTACGGTTTCATGAAGGGTCATGTGAGAGTCAGACTCGCACTTTGCCGGTTATTTGTTTTATGGTCATTATACGCTAATCCACTGAATGACATTTCAACTACACATGGTGTTTATTGCCATATCCGTAGGTATTAAAAAAACACCATATATAAAATGGCAACTCTTTTATTTTAATTACAGCAAACATTAAAAACCCAGGTTAACATAAGACCCTATAGTTTTTAATTAACACTGCTAAGTTCGCAAGAAAGTCCTAGCTGTAATAAACCCGACCATGTCGCATTGCAAACTGAGACATAATCTAATTATACTAAAGCCTGAACTTGCGGGATTAGAGCCACGGACTTATGACAGTTTGGTTTTATTATAATTACTGTTCAGATCTATGGAGGAAATTAAGTGCTGGGTATTAAGGGATAGTGGGGGGGTAATCTTGTAGGGGGAGCTTAGACGAGGACGTGAGGAGCTCGTGGCTAAATAATAACAGCCGCAAGGACCGATCTTCAAGGTTAAGCAACGCTTGCCAAGGTTGGTCTGTGGATGGGTGACTATTTTAACATGTCGAGTTTCCTCCGTGCCTCGGAAAGCACGTTAAGCCGTTCGTCCCGGCTGTCATTTGTAGATCTTTGGCAGTCGTTACGGATTGACAGAAGCCAGTAAATCTGACTCCAGTCTTGCCAAGAAAAACCATGTTACCCAGTGAATGGGTTGTGGAGGTCTGGTAGGCAGCCGCTCCACGTAAAATACTGGTATTCAGTCGAATCCAGTTTGACTGGAAGCCGACCCCAATGTAGTTGGGAAAAGGCTAGACAGATGATGCTGAGCTTAGCCGACCATGTGAATAAACCCGAGTCAACAATATGTTCAGTTAACACATCATCTCTTATCAGATGAGACCTACACATTTACAAAAAAGCTCACCATCTACCATCAGATGAGACCTACACATTTACAAAAAAGCTCACCAAGTCATAACATGCGTGTCCTCAATAAACACTGCCGCACTGCAAGCTGAAACTGTACTGATAAATGGCTACTGCAATAGCATTCACAATCATTACTCACAATCATTGCTAAATAACTTCTTATATTCGCTGCACACTCAAAACCTCACCAACACTTCACACACAGCATCTCTTCTCTGGTCCTGACCTAACCAAAACTCCTGCTATACAAGAGGATAGTTATATAAATATGTGTATATTTATTTCTTATAGTTTGTCATCCATGGTAGAGCGACACACTTCACAAGTGTAGGGTTTTTACAGATTTTAAATGGCAACACAGTTCAATTGTCAATTTTGTAGGGGAAGGGGTAGTTTATAAATGAGGGCACTTGGCCGAGAGGACGCTTAAGCCTGGCTGGTGGCTTTAATTCTATATTAAGGCCTCACAGGCAAGTCCGGTTAAGCAGAAGCCAATCTTCTCAGGTTGACCTGCGAGAGGCATATTCAAAAAAAAAAAAACCGAGAGGACGCATTGCTCGGTGTAAAGTAACGGTGGTAACACTACTCTGTGAAGAAGGGAAGACATAAATAAAATACCAGTATTGTACCAAGTGAGTTTTATTATACAAGTTTTCTTTTTTTTTTTCTTTTAATAGTTGCTTACTGGCTACAGGGATACAGGGGTTTCCTTAGCTTAGGAGGTAGGTCAGAGTTTGGCCCAGCGGTCAATGCACGTAGCTGTTGTGACCCACTCAACCCCTGAATGCCTGGTTTCCTACGTCTATACTCGAGCAAGAATTAAAATAAACTTAAAAAGGAATGCAGAAAGACATCACGACCGTTTCATTTCAAACCCGGTTGTATAATCTCATTAAAATATGAAGTTTTCCGAGATGGTTACAGTGTAGTGGCAAAGTGCTGCGACTTATGGCATTTCTGTTTTATATTCGTTTGAGACTAGTTCTGTTCACGGTTTTTAGTTTCTAGAAGGGATATTCAGAGAATAAACTGACTTTTAAAACAAACTGAATATACATTCGCATTTTAAGACCAATGTCACATTATTTTGATGTTAAGTGCAATTTGCGGTGACTCGCAAACTCCTCAGGGATGTGCCTTACTTACCTGTGCCTGCATAGAGGGGGTTCTGGAGTGGTGTTTATTGGGCCCCCTTCCATTTACTTATGTTGATTACTGGGGTGTTTTTAGTGAGGTAAAACTCCCACACTCCCTAGTCTTTTCTCCAATAGCTCAGGCATTTCTTGAAGGTACTCACCTTAAAAAAAAGGTAAAAAAGGTATTTAATTTAAATACACATCAGATCGTGCCACATTTAATTTCAGACACTCATGAATAAAAAACAGGTGCTTCTTAGTCAAAAAACTTGTACATCTAGACGTAGTTTCTACGACAAAGTAATGCAAATTAAAAACACTGTCAAACCATCTTACTTTACGTGGAATAATTAGTTTTTGTCCAAGTTTCTCGTAATGGACGGTAAGTAGGTTTTACTTAGTTGCACTTTATGTTATTTTTAAACGACTTCCCAAAAAGGAGGAGGTTATCAATTCGGTTGTATGTTTTTTTTTTTTTTTATGTTTGTTACCTCATAACTCCGACAATCATGAACCGATTTGAAAAATTCTTGTTTTATCTGAAAGGATATACTTGCAGATTGGTCCCATTTAAATCATATCAAAATCGGTTACGAACTTTGGATTTTAAATCGAAATAGCTGGAATTTGACTATTTAGATGATTGTTTGATAATCGAAATTGCGTATTTTGCTTTTCTGCGATTTTGCAGTGGTGTTGTTCGGTGTGGGGCACCACTAAAAAGTGAAAAATAAAAACTTTTTACAAAAAAATACAACCGACTTCCAAAAAAAAACACTACAAAGTAAAAAATAACTTTAATTTCGGAAGTCGGTGTTTTTGTTACTTTCTTCGTATTTTTACACCGACTTCCGAAAATAAAGTAATTTTTTACTTTGTAGTGTTTTTTTTTTGGAAGTCGGTTGTATTTTTTTGTAAAAAGTTTTTTATTTTGTTCTGTTAATAGGATTTGTTGTCTACCTAGAGTATACTCGTAATAAGAGATAAAATAGGGTCATACTAAATTACATGGCGAAACAACACATGGCGTTACAGCAGTCCTATTTTGCAGTGCGGTTCTGTAAACATGCCGAAGTGAAGGCCACCCAAGTGAAGTGAAGTGAACACGAAGTGAGCTGTCAATCCAAGTAATCGAGATGGAATGACACATCACTTTGTGATCACTTCACCCAAGCCTTTACTTCGACATGTTTACAGAATCGACCGGCTGTAACCATGTTACCGTGTTAGCTTAGGTGAAGTAAACATGAAGTGAGCTGTCAATCCTTACACAAGTTTTAATGAAAATTCACTTCAAGATCATTCCACTTAAGTTTACTGACATAATCGACCGGCAGGATATCGTCAAACCTGTAAAGTAACATTCATTGTTCCAAATAATTATTAATAAACAGAAATATCGTACAAATATTTTCTTAAACTCATAAACATACAAACAAACTACCACTTTCATTGTTATGTTAGTACTTACCGTTGCCCTTAGGTTACACGCAAACGAAAATGACAAGAACTCCCTTGAGATATTCCAAAATAGTAACTCAAGCAGGCTTACCAAGTACGCAATATTAACGTTACTAAATAGTACTAATAGGTACTTAAAGGCGGAACATCGAAGCACCCGGGAGTATAACGTAACGACTAGCGAAGCAACCGAGAGTATACTTAATGACTACCGAAGCACGCCGGAGTATTCCCTAGCGCCTGGTGTAAATAGTGTTTAATTTACAAACTTATTGTGTAGTTAGTCTGTGTATTGACTATCAATTAAAACGGTAAATGAGGACTATTGTTAGTCATAATGTTAGTTCGCTTTTAGGTTATCAGAGTAACTAAACTAAACTTTAATAACCTGCTTTTTTCGATTTGTTTTAGTTTTGTAGGTCAAATATTATTGAAATACTTGATTAAACCCATTGTGATTTTAATAGAGCTTTCAAAATTTCGTAGATTCACTGTATTAATTCAGTCGGAACAGTTTTATTTTGTACTTTTATTTTTGTATAAAATTAAAAGGGAACCGTTTGTGAAGGACGAAAGTATTCCATTTTTATATGAACTGCCATTGTAGCCCCATGAACCCGTAACCAACGGAACTCTAACACATGGCCTCTGCTGTCCGTCCATCTGTCTGGATAGGAGGAAAGTTGAAATTTTCACTGAGTGTGTATTTCTTTCTATTGCCGCTATGATAAAACAACACAACAAGACAAGATCTCAAAGGAGTAAATATATGAAAAGGTTTGTTGTACCTACTTGCAATAATTATTATGGTCGAAGATGTCGAAACTACTTAGTTCCAACTATATTTAATAATCTTCCTGAGGAATTAGATTTGGATAATTTTATTGTGTCACAAAAACGTCATTTAAAATGAAAGTACATAAATACCTCTTGTGTGTCTCAATGTGTTTTCTTTTTCCAATTTACTTTTGACATTGGCAGAATAGTCGACATCGGCTCTACTTGCCATTAATAAAAATAGAATAGAATGTGTTTTGTCAAAGCCTCACTGTTGGGCATAACGAAACTTATTTTTATTTGCTTGTGCTAGATCTAAATAAAAGGAGAAATAAAAGGAGCTACATCTGCCAACAAACTGCTTTGCAGTTTGGCAGAGGAAATGATTTTGTTTGTACAATGTATTACCGTGAATAAACACTTTTTCTTTTTTTTTTTAACAAATTATAAAAAAATGATTAAATTCAAAATTAAAGGGGGTCATACAAGAAACGTGTTTTTTCCGGTGTGATTCGCAACCCATTTTTAAGGATAGATGTTAAAGCTATGAAGGAAAATCTCGAATAAAGATCCGAAGCCTACCCATCCGTAACTCCGCTGACAGGCATAACTATAAAATATGCTGAGAGAGTCTATCCAGTCTAAATCATAACTATAACAACTGAGAAGACAAAGTTTTGCCAACGTTAGTTATTTCAGCCTAGTTTTCTAGTAGAGATGCGACACAACGGCTTCATGAAATAAGGAATTAAAAGTGCTTCGTTTTTTAAGTGTTTTCGAAGCGTTTAGGAGTAAGTTTGAAAATCGTTACTGTCACAGCATTTTTTTTATTACATAAGCATTTGCTGCAACCAGGGCAAAATAGTTCATCACACGTGAGGCACTTTTTCATGATGTAGTTTTTCGATAGTAAAGAAGAAAGTCTCCCCATTTATACGACATTATTAAGTATCTGCCCACATTAAGGTACCCTATTCAGCGAAAATCTGACTCAAAGTTACCATGCTACCCTATGACTGGGATGTTGAGATGAGAACGGTAAATAGTGATGAAACAAATGACATTAAGCTGCATTTGGTTAGACTCAAAGCTAGGCATCCAACGTGATTGGGAAAAGGCTATATTATAGCACATATATCCCAGATTAGTAATGCAATACAAGAACATCTCGAATGTCCACCCATCTAATCTCGCACCCAACTAAAACTACACTACGATTCCTCTTACATAACACTGAACTAAATCCATCTCACATGTCAGCAGCACGTTTGTCATATAAACTACGGCTAGACACTCAACTGAAAAGCGGGAAAGTTATGCCAACATAAAGTTTTAAGTTAAATTGACTTTCGCGAGCTATGTGGACAAAATTATTCGCTGTCCTTTGACGCAGTTAGAGTTTTTGAACTGAGTGCATAAGCTGTAGCGGACACGGTGGCGGATAAGCTTGGGTGGCCACATTGAATCGAGGCTGAAGTGAAATATTCAAAGATTCAAAAGCATTTATTTCAAATAAACCATTTATATGAGGCTATTTGCACGTTCTAAAGCGTAGATCTCAATGGAGAAGAACGTGCAAGAAACTCCACGGATACTCTTTATTTTTTAATTTCCCAGAGGGTATGTATGGAGAGGGAGACTAAATATAAGTTGGATGGAATTTGTAAGGAAAAGAAAAGGCAGTCAGTGATAGCGTCGCGGCTGACAGGACAGGTTTGCAGAAAATAACGGTTTGCGCTGACACCAAGGAATATTGGATAAGGTAGGAAGGTGATGAGTAGAAGGTAAATCGTCAGCTAGCTCCCTTAATCCGCTCTAAAATTTTGAATATATTTTCCCTCACAATGCTTTTGCGAAGTATGCAATACTGAGAACAGTTAGCTCTGTAGCAGCATGTGTCGAGAGGAAAAAATAAACGCGTCTATATTTTAACACGGAAGTTGAATCTCATCTTATCTAACCTTATCTTATCTTAGTCCTGTTTCCTTAAGCACCTAACATATTTGGGTGACTGTCCATAGTCAGTCACTATGGACTTGAGCGTTTTCATAATTATAATTACATTGTGCCCGCGCCATTTCGTCACCCTTGACAAAACCTTTGACGCATTTAAAGACGTAATTTGGGGCTGAAGTATGTTCCATATCATCACGGTGATCTCTTCCTCTGGGGTGAATATAGTTGCAAGTTGATGAGGAATTATTAAGTTTGCAACTCGATTGGTTTGCAAGTTTGATTGCTGTCATTAAGTATGCATTGAAAGGGATTCAGGAGGGAAAATTCAGACACCTTGATGTCTGGCAAATCTTTTCACCATTTTTTGAGGTGACTAAGTACTAACTAGTGAGAGAATATTTCCAAATTTGAAGAGGCTTGTTAGCATGACGGGTGATGAGACAGAATGGAGAAAGAAAACGGGTTGCATCAACCTCAATAACATGGGATAAGGGTAGGAAGATGAGGGCTTTTTGAAATATCTGATACGAGTAGAATTGCACATTAGCTAAGTGCAATCTATTAGTAGGTTACTTAATATCAAGACTTCTATTTAATAAATATAATAATTGATTTTTGTTAGAAATACAAACAATAGAACTAATTTGAGTCTGTCCTAAAGGACAAAGACATGGTCAATCAAGATTTATTTTATCGCAGTAAAGTTTTGAAATTTGTGGAATATCGTGAGAAGTGAACGCTTTTAAGGAACTGAATCAAGCTTGAGATACGAGTCTTTGCTCAAAATAAAGTTTTTTTTAATTGAATTTCATAAATCGCGAGCCTGACTTTATTCCTCAACTTCATTTTTGGACCGCGATCCATGTTAGAGCATCGCTCTAAAACTCAGTTACTGTTCAACTATGCCTTTAAACAAGTAACTAAACACTAAAAACGGCCACATCTACACCCGTTTCGCCAAACAGCTCTAATACCCTCAATCCAGCTGTAACGAGCTCTCCCTATCAGCTAGACAGTTACAACCGTGCTCACAGCCTCATAGAACTCCCTGATCGCCCCTTTGTCCAGCTCTCGCCTCATTTGGCACACAATGCTAGTAAAATAAAAGGAAAGGGGCCGCTAATCATGCATACGAATGGAGGATTATAGTGATGGAGAAGTTTCAAGGTGGAGGGTGTGATTAAAAGTGGAGGAAGGGTTATTTTTTTTGTGATATCTTTAAAGATTTTAATTAAGGACGATATTTTGTTACTCATTTAGCTGAAGAGTTAGAGAAAGAAATCGCATGAAATAGCAGCAAACTTCAAATTGTTGCCAACTTCATTGCGTCATATTTTTCATTAATGCTCCGCTCCTATTGATCGGAGCGTGATGTTATATAACCTATAGCACATACTCTTAACCATTTTTTCTTTTCGTAGTTCCTGAGATTAGCGCGTTCAACCAAACAAACAAACCAAGCTTACAGATACTTACTTACATTGCTTAAATAATGAAGGCGTCGTTCATCGTCAGAAAACGTTTGATCTGGCATATGTTTTTATTTTGACTAGGAACTTTAGATTAGGAAAAAAGATGCCTATTACTTTAAGTACCTATAATTAGGAAGCATTATTATAACCTGTCACAGATGTAAGTATAATAAAACCTTAAATAATAAATTGCACGGATAGTCTACGTTAAAGTTCATATTATTATTTCCGACGACATCTCACAACTCTCACCGACAGATCTAGCTGTCAAATCGAGGCATCAAATACTCAGTGAGTACACTAGGATTATGAAAAAGCCTACACACCTATGTGCTAGCTTTACAGCTATGTATTGGGATTGTGGAGTACCTAGGATACACTCCAACGCCTAACTAGTGGGCTTAGGGAGTCCAGAGGGCCTAGCACGAATATTTTGACGTATAGTAACGTTAACGTAAGTGAATTTTGAATGTGAAAAACTACAACCCCATGTTATTTTGGTTTAATTTTACGGGACATACACAATTTATATCATTCAAAAATATGAATTTAGTTTCTAATTCAAATAAATACTATGCATGTGCAAAACGAGTATTGTAGCTGTTGTAAAATTTTACGTAACGTTACTATACGTCAAAAATATTCGTGCTAAGCCCTCTGGTAACGACCTGTGTTGGTGGTGTGGTACAAGGCACGGAATTAAGTAAGGAAATTTTGCTGGGAGAAAACTCGTTTTTTAACCGACTTCCCAAAAAGGAGGAGGTTATCAATTCGGTTGTATGTTTTTTTTATGTTTGTTACCTCATAACTCAGACAATTATGAACCGATTTGAAAAATTATTGTTTTATCTGAAAGGATATAGGTTTATTAGTTACTAATAAAAACACCGACGTGTGTGTTATATTATGCTTGGTATACAAAAATAATTAAAAAGAAAGGTATCGATCAGACCATTTCCATTTCTGACAAATGAATAGCGAATAAAAAACAGTTTGGCTTGAAGTTATAGTATAAATATTGTTACCAGGATAGCCTCCGTGGTCGAATGAGTCAGGCGCTTGCCTTGTGACCCAGTGGTCGTGGGTTCGATTCCCACGGGAAGCATACTTTGTAAAGTTGTTGCCAGTTTGGCAGGTTTATATCACCTGATTGTCTGATAACAAGATGATTACATGCTTTGGAAGGTACGTATAAGCCGTTTACGTTTTGTACGTAATAATGAATTTATTTTGTGTTTGATTAATGTAATTCCTGTTGTTTTTTTTTACTGTAATTTAAATTCAATTTATTGTAAATGTTCGAAATGTGTTAAATATCAAATTGCGTAATTTTTATTTAGGAATAAAATAAGGCTTTATTATTATTATATTATTGGTTCTTAAACACATTCCATAAAAAACAAACATAACAACAACAAACAACAACAACAACAACAACAACATTTAAATAATATTACTCAACATGTTACTTTTAAGTCATTGAAAATATTGTCTTCTTTTCTTTTATTATTTTGCATCCAATTCATTTTGTTTTTCATTTAAATGTTTGATCTAAATAGATGGCCTGAAACACAGGTTTTTTTATTAACCTAGATCAGGCAGGTCTACATTACAGGTAGAACTAAAAACATTCTCAATTGTAATTCATGTAAATCACAATTGTACTAACTTTTTACTTGAATAAATTATTATTATTATTATTATTATTATTATTATTATTCCTCGCTTCGTCGCACATCTGTGGTGGAATGGCAGTTCAGGGACTAGCCGCTGTTCATTTGTAACTTGTACCACATCTACAAAACTCAAAGGTAATATCGCACATGTAAGCCTTTTACACGAACATTGAAAACTGCAGCTCTGCTAGTTTATCCGTCTCTAGAAATATCTCAAAATCTCTACTAATTTTATGAATGCGAAAGTAAATATTATATCTGTCTGTGTCTCTTCTTCATGCATAAACCACCTCAACCATTTTAGATGAAATTTTGTACAAAGATTGTTTGAGACCCGAGAAAGGACATAGGATAGTTTTTATCCCGGAGAATCCACGGGAACGGGAACTATGAGGGCGTAGCCGCACACGCTGGTATACCTAATATAAAAGAAAGGCGTTTTTGCTTCTCCATTTCTCTGCTCACTTCAGAGTAATTAGGAAAGCTACTAATTTTGATATGGTTTTCCTTCGCTCCTGTCGTGCTGCTTAAGAGCGAGCTATTCCAATATCACTCATGAGAAACAGAATCCCTCATATCACAACATATTATAAAACAAAGTCCTCCGCCGCGTCTATCTGTCTGTCTGTTTGTTTGCGATAAACTCAAAAACTCCTGCACCGATTTTCATGCTGTTTTCACCATTGGATAGAGTGGTTCTCGAGGAAGGTCCTAGTATATAATTTGTCAAGCGAGCGAAGGCGCGGGCATCAGCTAATATACTAATATTATACAGCTGAATATTATGCATAGTTTGTTTGAATTAACGCGCTAATCTCAGGAAATACTGCTTTCAAAATAAGGAGCTGATTGCACCCTGTTAATTTGTCTCTTACACCTACAGGGTGTAAGAGACAGCCCTCCACAAATAACAAAAAAAAAAAGTTTGTAAGTAGTAAGTAAAGTAAGTTTGTTTGGTTAAATGCGCTAATCTCAGGTACTTTGAAAATATACATATTTTCAAAGTACCTGAGATTAGCGCATTTAACCAAACAAACTCTTTAGCTTTATAATATTCGTATAATGTTGATTGTAATAATTGGGATGAAGTGAAATCGAAGTAAATGAAAGAACTAACTAACAATTTTTTTCCTATTTTTAAACAGTTTCCGAAGATACGATCAAAATAAACACCTCCCACTCGCTAGGTGTCAAAGCGTCCTCCCGTAGCGAGAAAATAAATAGAATCTCATCTAGATTTATAATTTCTGATATAAAAATACTAAATTCCATTTCATATAACTTTTAATTAGTTTGAGCGGTTTGCCGAGACATTAGTTTAGGAGTTGTTCTTTTTCTGCGAAGTGTATGTTGCCATTATAAATGTATTAATTCATGAATAGGGTATTATACGGATACGGACGAAGTTGCGAGAGTCAACTAGTACCTAAATTTGACTTAAAAGCCAGTATTTACAAGTTAGTTGCTTCCGGCTTCATTATACTGTATTCATTTTTAATTTTATACTTTTAAAACATAAAACACATAACACATGGTTTATGTTTTAAAAGTAAAAAGTTTATTTCAGGATCGAAGTTGCCAAATAAATGAAAACAAGTTCCATAAAAGCTACATTTATAGCCACCATTTTAGTTCCAACCTAGATAACATTTCAAGCCCAGACAGACACAAGCACTTATCGGCAAGATAAAAATCACGTTTGGCCTAAAATACAATAAAAAATAGAGTTTACGACCCTTTATACAAAAGTTTATGGCAGCATTAAAGGGTATTACAAAACAATTTTATTTGAGGGTAGGCAACAAAATTTCAATAATCGGGTAAACAGTGACGTCATCCAGGTAGCGAATTGCGCCATTGTCACGTAAGCTGCCGGAGCGATCGGACGTGCATATGTTGTGAATTGTTGAGCGAGGCGATAAGCGATTTCTGAATAGTTTTCGATTGAATTTTTACAAGCCAGATGGGTTACCGCATTCTTTATAACATCGTGGAACATCGATTGATAAAAATTCTACGTGAGTGAACCGAGGACCTGGTGAAAGCTGCGAAAATTAGTTGGAGGCCTATCTCTAGTAGAGGATGTATTTTCGCTGAAATGATGATTATTTTTGAATAATTTTCTCTTTATTTAAACATTACTTAGCACGTGGCAAGGAAGCTTCGTCCGGGGATCTTTTAAAATTCATCAGTTCAGTTTTATATTCATACTCAAAGGAATAATTATTCTTGAAAATAATAAAAACAAAGCACTCCTTTCCGCCAGCTGAATTAATTTCCCTTGAAATATTTTGATAGCAGCAACCTGCTACCTAGGTTGTTACTACCTTTTTACCCATTCTTAGACTTTTATTATCATTATTGAAATGTGGAAAATGTTCGGGTACTATTTTAATTGTAATTTTAATGTTTACTTTGTTTGTGAGGTCATACTTGCATATTTAGTTTGAGGGCTTGAGGCGCTGCGTACTGAAACACAGGCTTTAAACCTAGTTCGGTAGCAGATGCTAAAATAGACACAATTGATGTGAATATAATTCTAAGTCTAATTATAAGTAGCTTGTTAACCAATTGTGTGAACATGTACAACTTTCTGATGTAATAAAGATTTATTTATTAATTTATTATTATTTTTTATTTTTTTAAATAATAACTGACGTAAACTCTACTCTTTTTTTATAATTTGTGATGGGTTTGCTCTTGATCTTAGTCTTGGTCAGAAATGACAGAGACAAAGTCTACGATGGAGCGAGCTTACCCAGAAGGAGCCTGTTTACTCTAACATTGAACTTTTGCTGTCCGCATTATAAAAGACGTTTGGAATCGCTTAGTGCGAATTCGTGGAATAGCAACAAGGTAGGGATGGTAAGTTGCAGTGCGTCTGGATGTCCGATGGTAGAAGGGGGCTGGTGGAATGAGGTCGTGGAGTTCTTGGGCACATTCGCCGAAGTACAATCTGTAGAAGACCGACAAGCAGGCAACCTTGCGGCGATGAGCCAAGCTGTGAAGCTTGGCATCCACCAGTTTTTCGCCACCGATGAATGAGCCTCTTAGCTCTGCGTTCCACCGAGTCAAGCGCGGCAAGCTAGTACTTAGCTGAGCCATCCCAAAGGTGGCTGCAATACTCCATGCAGGATCGGACTTGTGCTTTGTAAAGGGATAAAAGCTGTCTAGGCCTGAAGTATCGCTTCACTCTATTCAGGATGCCCAGCTCTTTGGCTGCAGTTTTGGCTTTGTACTCCATGGTGGCGCCGAAGTTCAGACTGGATGTCAACTCCATGCCTAGAAGCTCGAGCCAATAGTTTAGAAGTCCTCAACATTATCTCAGCTGAAGACGTCCACTGCTGGTCATAGACTAGCTCTTAGTGTTGCACATCGACTGGTTCTGTTCATCTCGCTTTCAGCCGCTTCCGCAGCCTTCACCTGGTTATCGGTCAACCTTGTTTGAGGATTTCAGTGCTACTCCAAGCCCGATCAGTCACCTTGCCATGAAATGTTTGGTGTATGGTGGCCCTATAGGTATCCCTACCTCATGCTATGTTTGCGGAATTTGTTCGAAAGACAAAGACATAAGTAGGAACACGGATAGGTTTTAGTCAGTAATAGTCTGACCCTCCCTTGAAAGGAGTCATTCGATGATTTCCAATAATTTAAAAATAAATCCCTGCTTCAGGTCGCAATTCTATGTTACTTCAAATTATTTTACACCGTCCATTTTTCAAAATGGAGCGTCTGCGTAAAGCTATAGATAAGAATAAAGTCACGCATACCAACACTAAGTCACCGGATACATCCTCTAGTTATTCCGTGCTAATAAACCATAGTTTTCACCATCGGACACCTTAAAAAGGTGCTTTGATCAACGATTAAACCGATACCCATCTTTTACAGCTAAACATCACGCTAATACCGAAGGCGGAAACTTAGTAAGCGAACGAAAAGAGCAGATTAGTGCAGAAGGTCGGCTCAATATGAACAGGCAGAATGCACGCACACATAGACACGCTTCACGTACAGCGAGTGCAAGCAGACTTTCAACTGGCATTTGTTTGAGATCACCGCACTTGCGAACACACCCTCACACATAGACACGCTTCACGTACAGCAAGTACAATCGCACTCGCGACTGGCATTTGTTTGAGAACGAACTACCAACATGTACGCACACATAGACACCCTTTTTTTAGGGATGGTAAATCATCAAATGACTTCTGCCGCTCTGGGCGGAGCGAGAGGGAGTGTCAGACTCTTACTGACTAAAAACCATCCATGTTCCTAAGTTGCCCTTTGTGGTCCGGAGCCGCGGTATCTCTTTCGAATAGACCCGACAACTCCGGCAGGGCACATAGACACTCTTCACGTACAGCGAGTGCAAGCGCACTTGCGACCGGCATTTGTTTGAGATCGCAACACGTACGAACAGGCACGCACGCACAGACAAGCTTCACGTACAAGCTTGGACGATTGCAAGCTGCGCACTCGCGCGCGACCAGCATGTTTGACCTTTGCTTGCGTGTGACTGTCTTCGCTCACTGTATCGAGCCGCCCTTCTGTATATTATATCTTTTCTGTGGTTCCGAATTTGGTAGACCTATTTGTGTTGCGATGTAGTTCTGGTAAGAATAGATAGTGGTTTACGACTTCGTACTTAAAGAGCCCTAAAGAGGCATTTAGGTATATGGAATAAACTGAAGCTTTTGGTGTCTTTATGTCTTAGTATTAAGCGTATAGATGATTGTTAAGAATTCTGACAAGAGGCTAGACAAAGGGCCCACTTTACCATCTACGATAAAGTGCCCGTTGACTTACTTGGTGAGTTTCATACAAATTCTATTTAATTTTGGATTTAACGTCCAAAATATATGAATGACATTTCGGTAATTCTTGTCAGCGCTACCGAAATGTCGCATGGCCGATCAGAAACCTTTTTTTTTTTACTTTTGACAACCGTAATCCTCCGATTGAATGAGTATCTTTTTACCGCCACAAATAAATAACATTTCTATGACATCATAATTTTGATTTTATCATAATATTCTATGACATAATTACAATGTTGCTACATAAATAAGTAATTTGAAAACAATTATTATTCTTCTTAATTTCAATTCTGTATTCTTAAAATAATTCAACTTACTAGCTACTTAACTAATTATTAAAATTATTACATTAAACACCCAGTGCTCTTCCTCCTCTCTTCTACTTAATCTATGTTGTGCCCGGTAGGGTCCATAATAGGCTAGATTCATCCATAATAGGCATCATCCACAAATTGCAAAACTATTTAGTCCGTCAGTTAGAGTATTGAAAAATAATGGACACATATTTTTTGTTTTTGTAAATAAATGCATATTGACAAAGATAAAACGCATCAAAACTCGGGAGTGAGGGCTCGTGACGTCACGACTCACTAAACATTATGCGAAGGTGTGACGTATTGGGAATTTTAAAAGCGTCGTAACTTCGTCACTTTTGGTTCCCGTAACAAAAGAAAAAACACGGGTCAAATATTTTTTGATAATCTAACTGACAGACTAATTAGATTTTTTCAGGACACAAGCCTATTGTGACATATAATTATTTTTCTACCGTATACATAATGCGTAACTGTACGCAATTATGAATTGAGAATAATTCTACAAAAGATACACTCTACGCCTAGCATAATTCAATTCAGTGCAATGGTTACAGCTGCGCATAAAATTCATTGCAAACTACGCCATCACATGAGCTATGACGCTTGATTTTAATACAAACTAAAACACATAAAAGGTACCAAGTTTTGCTATAACCGCGTTTCTCATGCTACAAGCCTGAAGCAAAATGGTCGCATTCTCAACCACAAGAACAATGAAGGTTATAAAATCACTAGCTGACCCGCGCAACTTCGTCTGCGTCACATTTTCCATTACTGCTCCGCTCCTATTTGTCTTAGCGTGATGATATATAGCCTATAACCTTCCTCGATCAATGGGCTATCTAACACTGATAGAATTTTTCAAATCGGACCAGTAGTTCCTGAGATTAGCGCGTTCAACCAAACAAACAAACTCTTCTGCTTTATAATATTAGTATAGATAGACAAGGTTGGACCAAAAAATGTCGAGGTGTCAATTAATCAATATTTTTTGTAGGAAACAAGTACCTTGGTATGTTAAGATGGTCACCCATCCACAGACCAACCTCGGCAAGCGTTGCTAACCTTGAAGATCGACCTGTGCGGCTGTTATTATTTAGCCACGGGCTCCTCCATATAATATCCAAAGCATATTAATAAAAAATGTTTGACAATTTCAAAAGACATTTTGCAATTCTACGACGACGTTAGCAATTTTTCGGTGACAGATATTTCCAAGAATGTATGTAGAGGAATAGGTACCTTTGCTTAGGATGACGCACCTCCACTTCGATTTTCCCGGTTCCAATTTCAAGTATCACGGAATTTTCCATGCTGAGGCGTCATACCAATGGCTTCCGAAAGTACTTCTTGAGGAGTTAACTCCCCAACTAACATCAAAGCGTTAAAATAACCTATAAAAGAATCGTATATCAGTTACATTTGAGTATAAAATTGTTAACGCATACCTCTACAACAGAGTTAGAGCATGCTCTAACTCTAAGTGAGTTACCACGAAAGAGGCCCACAGTTTTACAGGTAAGTATTATAGAAAACCTATAGTAGGGTGATACAAATGTGTCAAAGCACATTTGGATCACCGTTGCACAAGAGCGTTAATTAAGTGACAGCTATTACTTTAACCGGTATTACTGTAGTAATATCGGGTTGGTAAACACAACAGGTGGTAGGCAAGCATCGGATAAGAATGCTTTGCCGATGAAACCTTTATTAGACCTGTTAAGAATAGAATATTAATACCGTGACTCATATTAGTTATCTAAAATGGACTCAGGTAAGTGTATTATATCTTCTTGACTTCATTTTAAAACAACTGTATAACTTTTAGTCCACGTTAAGATTTAAAAAGCCTGTAACCTTAAAAAATAAATCTGTTCGTAGTGGAAGCGTATAATGTCAACCATCTTTCAACATAGCAGAATAATATGGAATAAAACAGGAGCCATTTTAAGTTTTATGATATTTGAGTTTGTGAAGTGAAAAATGACTGCCCTTGTGATTTCATGGTATATTTATACCATGTTTCTCATCTCAATTTTAACGCGCCTAGGATTTATTAAAGATTTACAAGAAAAGTTATAACAATAAAATAGACACCACATCAAATATTATTATTTATTTCTGATTCCTGAGCAGTGGCATGTAAAATTAAGTGGTATTCAAGGAACGCTTCAAATGATATAAGAAATTTAGTATTTTGTTGTCAAATGTTGAATAACTCGAAATAATATTTATTGTTAGGTTACCAAAACAATGGCGAACTTACTTTAAATATTAAGTCTTCACATAGATCATTTGTACCACTCTTTGAGCTACAACATCGTTAGTCACGAGTATGGTGCTACCATTGGTGACTTAACATTGTCATAAGACTTAGCTAAATACATACGTATATTTGCCACAGTGAAGACAATACAGCCGCCTTAAAATTTTACAAACCGACTCGATTAGGGTTCTTCATCGAAATAATGAAAAGCTGCTACGACTTGACGTAATCCGTTTATGTATTTATATATGTTACTGTGAGTGATTATTCGGGATAATATATATATATATATATATTATCCAGCCGCTATGTATAATATCAACTCAATTTGGACAAAGTGATTATAATTTTGATCAAAGAATTTATTAAATTATAGAGCCATTTTATACAATCTAGTTAGACCCGGTGGGATGTGGGCGTGGCAGTAGTAGGGTGGGGAACACCATAGAACACCTCAAAAATATTGACCTTGAACCCAGGTTTCGCGATTCTAAGGAACGGTACCAGGTCAATATTCATGGTTAGTGAGCTTGAGGTCAAGATCAAGTGACTTTTAATTCGAGGCCAAGTGATTCTGGAAGTCATGATAGCTTGGAGTTGAAGGTCGGGTGACCTTGGAAGTCAAGGTTGAGTGACCTTGGAGGTCATGGTCAAGTGGCCTTGGGAGTGCCTAAACTACCAACTCCTTGACTGGGACTGCAATAACTGTACTTTTTATTATTTTTTTCTATATTTACTTTTATCTCGAAAACGGCGTGTCCTATCACAAAAATTATGAAAAATTTGCCCCCTTTTAAACCCACAGGCACGCAATTCTCCACATGTAGGTAGTAATCAATTATAAAAAAAGCATCTTTCACATCATTGTTTACGTTGCGTCGAACAAAAGTGAGGTTAGTGTTAATAACGACCCATAGATGCGTTATTTGTCACCAATGCCTTTAGAACATCATTAAAGGAGTACCGCTTAACATAATAAGCTTTAGTTAAATCATGTATTATAGGTTAAACCTAGATAGAGCAGTTTATTTGACACTTTTTATATTCGTGTTACTAAACTCTCGAAAATCTCTATTTTATAACATATGTCTGCAATAATAGTCAATATATTACCTCAAGGTGTATAAGACACTTCATTGCAATAACTAAGCAACACTAATAGTTAACAGGATTCAGCGAAAACTGTTATATAGACATGGGAGTTAAAGATAGGTTAAAGCTGTAACGTTTTAAGTATAGCTGCTGACACTAGCACCATTTTAACTCTCAAACCTTTATTACGTGGTTCATTAAAGATCTAGTGCCGCAATTGGAGTTAAAAATTGTTTGTTGCCTCCTCTTTATCGCATTTAGTTAGAACTGAGACAATTGTAACTCTTTAATATCACTTAAAGTCATAAAAAAGCCTGTTACTGAAAACAAAATGTTAGTTGGGTCTGTATCTCGACTTCAAAGCATCGGTCGGAGTTTCGATAAGGTAAGGTATCGAAACAATCATTCACCCTAGCTCAAAAGGCTGGAGTTTGGACTAGTGAAAAAATACTGTCCTGTATTAAAAAAAATTGAAATCGATATACCGATCGCGATATTTTGAACTTTGCTTATTTTTTATGCAATTCCATTTTTGAACTTTGCTTATTTTTAATGGCGCTAAATTATTTTAGTTACGAGTTTAATTGTCTATTTTAAGTGTATCCGGTTAGTCCTTTAAATAATTGCTCCAAATAAATGTTTTATCTTTTTCTTTTCAAATATCGATAGAATATATATCGATACTTTTTGACACTCCCATCATCCTTACTATAGGCCCAAATCCATATTCTACGCGGAACTTAAGATTTTACTAAAGTATCCGATCAGTTTGACCGCAGAACTGCAAACGAAGCTGATTCTGAAGCTAACCGCAGGTTTGAATGGCTACCATAGGTTCCGCGGTTAACGGGAGGTTCAATCGACGGGTAAAGGTTTGCCTTAGATTATAGATTCGGCGTTACCAAGATGATATTATTAATAATGATGACAAAGTAATGTTAAATATTTTTCTTTCTTTCTTTGTTAATGAATAATAATTACATAATAAGAACGTTGATGATGTTTTTTTTTATTTGTATTTTTTCTAGATCTTTATGACGATTTAGTTGGTTAGAGAATTTTAAAAAGAGTGTCTGCCCGTTTGAGCTCTGAATACCAGTGTTTTACGAAGAGAGGTTACTGTCAATCATGAACTTAAAACCCACTTACTAGGTAAAAAACTGCGACCGAGCTTTAAACTTAAATCACAGAGAAAAGAAAAAAAAACCGGCCAAGTGCAAGCCGGACTCGCACATGAAGGGTTCAGTACTTGTATTAATTTTTGTTATAGCGGCAATAGAAATACACACTCTGTGTACATGTTAACTGTCTAACTATTACGTTTCAGGAGAAGTATCCCGCTGATAGACGGACGGACGGACGGACTGATGGACGGACAGCGGAGGCTTAGTAATAGGGTTCCGTTGGTAACCCTTTGGGGTACGGAACCCTAAACATCTGTTTCTTCTAACGACATTAGTTCAAATTATTCCTCGTAATTTTATTTCTATTTTAGGCATAATAGTTATCTTCTAAGTAAAGGAATTTGCCGTTTGCTAAAAAACTGCAGTCAATCTAATATTATTTTCTCTTGTTCGTCGACCACGCTACCGCTTATCACTATGTCCAAACCTCAAACCACAAACGCTTCTACTCTTGATGACCTTTTCCGCATCTGATTTCGAAAAACCGATTCTCCACACATTCCACCCACATGTGCTTTTAGACATAGACAACCATAATTACATATTTCCAATCGAGAAAACACGAATAGAATTCGATTCGATTATTGCTTCGGCCAATAAAAATCGATTTGAAATTGGAAAGCAGATTTCGGATGCTAGGTTTTTTTTTCTCATTCGATTTCAATTGTTTTGCGAGTTCAAAATTAGAATTTGGAACGTGTGAAATGAAATAGCAATACGGTATAGATGAAATTTTGTTATTTTTTTTTTATTTATATTTTGCAATATTTTTTTACTGTGAGTTTGTTACGTTTGCAAGTTTATATAGGTCTTTCCAAAAATCAGAGCATCAACACACCTAAGCGGCCAAAGATAGAGACGGAATTGTTATAATTGCCACCGTGTACGCTGAGTTGGGAGTGAACGACAAGTGAGCTAAAATGCCATCTTGTTAGTACGGTTTGACAGTTCACTTATCGTTCACTTCGCCTAAGTTTTCACCTGGACATGATTACAGCCGGTCGATTCTGTTGACGTCTCACCGTGTGTGAGATGTCAACAGAATCGACCGGCAGAATCGCACTGCAGGAGTGCAAGTTAGTGCCACCATTTACCAACGTACTTAAATATTTTTTTGAATGATATAAATTATTAAAACCTATGTCGCTTATAATTAAACTAAAAAAAATACTATATGGGGTTGTAATTTTTTTATATATTACAAATATATTTATTTATTTATTTAAACTTTTCGCACAAAAAAAAAAGTACAAAGGCGGACTTAATGCCTTAGGCATTCTCTACCAGTCAACCAAGGGTGGTGAAGAGATTAGATGGCAGGTGCTCTCCTTGAGAGGAACAATGATAAAAAAGAACAACAAACAAACAACAAAACAAATCAAAACACAAATCACATATCTACTTAAGTTAACGTTACTATACGTCAAAACTTTCTTGCAAGGTCCTCCGACATTTTAAAGAGAAAATATGGCTTGTGAAAATTGTGACTGTAGCTGTGATAGCCAAAACTTACATTAGTAGTATTATTTGTAAGGCGCAGAATACATACGTTCGCAGTGGCAAAAGTACCCACCAATAAAAATATAATAAAGATTTAGTAGGTACCTGGACGTCGTAGTAACAAAGGGTCAGTGTTTGGTTACCTGAAAAAAAAAGGGGTTATTACAATGTAATTTCAGTAATTGGAAAATAATATACGTGCCATTTTTCAAGTACATATATTAAGAAATGGTAAAATGATTCTATAACTATTTAAACCGACGGCCCAAAAGGAGGATAATGTATTTAAAAGTGTGATAACATAACATTTAGAAAATTCTTCGAAAGGGATATCTTTTATTACACCCAAATAACTCTTTTATTACACCCAAGAGAACGGATAGGGAAGAAACGATCCTTTCCTTTCGCTTCCGGGACCACGCAACATCCGGTCTGCGTGCACAGATTTAAATATCGAACGTCTTAACTTTGACCGATAAATCTTGGCCCATCATGGTGGCGCCACTTACAAGGCTTGTGTCAAAATCGGACGCTTAGGTTTTAGTTCCACTTTTAGCCATGAATCAATTTCAAATGGTCGTAGGTAAAAATTCGCGCGATTTTATTTTTTTTTGGGTTTCGCAGACGTAGGAAATTTTTAACCAGTATTATTACCATTATGAAATTCTTCAATATTGGTTTTTATTTTAATTACATTTGACAGAATATCGAAGAGAACGTGAAAAATAATATTCTGCGACGGGATTTTCCGAACCGGTGGCCTTTGTCGTCGATTATAACATTTTTAATATTTTCAGAGAAATTTGGTCAGTCTGGGAGGCTTGTGGTACATATTATTAAAAATGTAAATGCAGAATATTATTCAAAGGATTATTTCAATATGAAAACGTACGATTTCGTTCAACCAGATACTTACAGCGTCCTGCTTTTGAAAAATAGTTTTTAATCACTTAATAAAAGTTATTGTTCAAAATTTTAAGTTAATACTCATGTCACTGGTAAAATTATAGTATTATTTCACTGGTCCTTCGATTAACCATTACACATCAAGAACCACAATTTCTACTGTACCTACCTACCTATTTCAAAAATATATGTATATGTCACCGGAATGTGGCAGACTCCGTAAGATTGTGATAAATCATGATTAGATTATGATTTACCGAAATATTTTGAAAAAATCGTTTTGTATATAATATATCCCATCCAAATTCAATAGTTTCCAATACATTCGTGGATTTCTTAAAAAAAAATAGTTTACAATTTTACGCGATATTTTACAATCTTACAGCGTTTGCCATTTTCTGGTGACATTATACGTTATAATTAGAATACTATTAAGAATTCAGTCTTTAACTCTAGAGCAAATAAATGTTTATCTTATCTAATTAAGTCAAAGATTTGCATTCAAGTAGGCCTTATAACTTTCTAAGATAGTGCCAATGCCCTTCAGAGGCCATGCATCACCTCCTCGATTGCCCGCCGTGCACGACCTCCTGCACCATCCAAGATCTAAACGAGGCCAATGATAGAGCTGTACAGGTTCCGCAATATTAGTCGAAATTTTAATTGTTAATGTCAAAAAAAAAGAAGGCGGACATGTTCTTAACTCCAAATACACGCACAAAACGTTTTGGGGACACATTCATAGTGCGTACAGCAAATGAGTGGAATTCCCTGCCGAGATCTGTGTTTCCCGATAGCTACAAGTTGTTGCCTACAACCTGGGAGATTTTAAGTCAAGAATGATTAAGCCACTTCTAGGCAAGCGTGCTCCATCTTTGATATAGTGGTGAAACGCGTGCCTATCAAAAGTAAAAAAAAGTATCTTTATGCTTGTACCATCAAAATGATAATGTTAAAAGTTTCTATATAACTCTAAAGTAAACTTCCAGTCAACTATATTTATACATTTCCTATCAGGTACAAACTTAAAATATTCCCCTTCACTAGAAACATCCTCAATCTAGAACAAAATACTTTATTCATAAAACTTTATCAAGTTCTACGTTTTACATAAAATGCTTTTACGTTCAACTGAACCAAGTTATCAATAAATTCCGAGGACATCGTCTTTTGTAAGGTAACATGCAAAATATTTTGAACTGGTTCGGTTTCGTTTCTGCTCTGATAAACCAGCATAAGTTAGTGTGACTGTATAACTAGATTCAGATGGCAGTACGTAACTCCATGACTAGTCATGTTTTGACAACATCTGAGGGCCAATTCTAATTTAAGTAACGTTATCTATCATTCGCATCTCACGACGCAATCCTATTATGAATGAATGAATTGAATGAATTTATTTTATTTCCAGATTAACATCCAATACAACATACACATAAAAACATAAAATAAAATAACAATAAAATAAATACATAACTATAGAAGCCGCCAATTATGTTATCGGCACATGGCATGGCATTATATACAATGCGTTTAAAATAAGAATAGGATGGACTCAGCGCCATATTGTGACGTCATAGCTATCAATTATTTTATTTAGCTCATTTACGAACGTTTTTATTTAAATTTGATTGGAGACTTATATATAAACAAAGTAAATGAAACCGTTGTTGATTTGCATATTGGCTAAGTTTTCTTTGCAAACCGTACTTTTCAAGAGACATTTGACAGGTAATTGACGTTCCTATTTTCATTTGAATCGCATTGTAAAATTCTCCCGTTACTGAGTGACTGACAGACTACGCACAGCCGAAACTACTGGTCGTAGAAAGCTGAAATTTGGCATGTAGGTTCCTTGGGAGTGTAGGTGAGCACTAAGAAAGGATTTCCCGAAATTCTTACGGGAACGGGAAAAAACATGATATGCGTGTACGAAGTCGCGGGCAAGAGCTTGTCTGTCATATAAGCCTAAGTTTCCATTGTAGCGGCATCAATGCCGCCACAAGAAAAATCAACGAAACAAATCTGCATCGATGCAAAAAGAACCGCGACGCCATCTATCCAACTGGCGGCGAACGAAAAAAAGTCCTAAATCGCGCAATCAGAGTTTACCATGCGATTTGAACATATACATCCACCCGAATATGAACTATCGGGCAGTAGCCCCCCAGGCACAACAACCACCTGGGTGGAGGATCCTCCTTTTCAATGGGGATTTGCGGGACTTTACTCTCTGTACCGCATACTCCCCAAACCATATATATTTGTGACGTATTGCGACTGACATGCGACGTTGACTGCGAATGCGAATGCGAACGTGAATGCGAGCGAGTCACAAAATATGCTCCATCACCTATCCTGTTATGTCATTTGATGATTTGCCATCTTTTTTAAAAAAAGTGTGTGGATGTAGAGCCGAGTCAAATATGCTCTACATCCTATCCTTCCCTCTGTGCCCAAAAACCAGCTGCCAAACTGACTTTTCCCTGCCACCAATGATTCCGTGAAAGTGGCAAAGTTTCGGGGCAAACAAATGTGAGTATTTGCCAAGTGCAAGTACTATAAAGGCAATATTTGTTTTTGTACTCAAGTGCCTACTAATAGGTATATTCATTCACTCATTACATTAAAACTGTCTCCAAATTACAACGAAAAGTACTTTAAACTTCATCCCTACATTTAATTAGTTCTACCTACGTCCCTACATCTTCAATTTATTCTTTTATAACAAGAAAAACACGAAAATTACGAAACAAAAAAAATACTAGGAGAAATAACAAGAGGGAGCGATATGCCGTAATTATAACTTCAGAAAACAACTGTGTTATAATTTAAAGTAATATAAACCTGAGGTACAAGGTACAAAAAAATGGCCAGAAGGACCGATCAAAAAAATAAAAATGACATGTAGAAAACCTTAAATCACTTTAGGTCGGTACATATCAGGGGGCTTACTCAGAGATTCCCGAAGCCCGAAGTCCTAACACCTACGGACTTACGAATAGTCCCGAACCCGAACTAAGAATTAATGACAATACTATTTGACAGAAACCATCAAATCGTGTTGTCATTTATTCTTAGTGTTTAGGTGATATGGAGTAGAATACGCCCGCAACTACGGATTTTGGGCTTAGAGAGTAGCCCCCCAACACTGAATCTCTGTATCGCACACAAGTCCCAGCATTGTGCAGAGCGATAGTCGTATTGCGCTGATTTTATATCTTCCAAATTTGCACGAGTTTTTCATTTTGTTTATTCGTTTTTATTTTTTTTATGGTATTCGTCGTGGTGGATATACACTGTGTTTTTGTTTTCGAAAGGAAAATCTCCTAAAATCCACGACATCAGATACCTACCAGCCAGCAATTAGTCGTGTAGATAATAATGGACCAGTCGCTTACACTAACTAAGATGATGGCAAGTTTCTTGAAAAAAAAAAAAAAAATTGCACAGAAATACACGGAAAACCTTTTTTTTACTATTATTAGGCATACGTTTGACCACTATCTCTGATGTTAAGCGATGATGCGGTCGGAGCACGTTTGCCTAGAAGCACCTAATTATTTTGTACAACTTTTATTACGATCTACACCCAAATCGCGAAAAAAAGTAGATGCACTGCTATGTATGGATTGCCCGAAGTGATAATTCTGCAAGTTATTCTTGTTGTATCGAGGACAAGCAAAGACCTGTTTGCAATTTAATTTAAAGAAAAATAAGGCAGGGTAATAGAGTTCGCAACTTGTTCCGTACCGGAGATTAATCGGATGGGAGCTTCAAGTCGGAAGGATACATTATAAAGGTTTTCTTCATGAATCTAGGGCCAAGTTAGTTATTGTGATACACGGAAGTAATATTAAGTTATCAAAGAACTTATGGCTGTCTTAATTTTCTAATAGAAGATCAAACAATCATAAATTAATTAAAATGGTCCTTCGGGCCGGATACCATTTTTTTAATCGCACCATTTTATTGATCCCGAATTGTTCTTTGAAACTCCGCAACGTTTATGTGATTTTCAATATCTTTACTAGAATTTATCCCAGTAGGTTTCAGTTTTAAATGCAACCTAGGTTATATTAAGTCTTAAGATACATGTGAAGCAGCGTGCACTTCACTAGTTAAATACAAAATCTGTTCATTTTATCTACCACCTGGTTACACCGCATTTTTCTTTTTCAAGAAAAATAAAGATGAGTCAAAGAATTCAAGGGAAAGAGATCAATGGAATTTTCAGTCCTTTCTTTGGCTGACATCTGTGATGAAGCGAAAAACTTATCAGAAATCTTCGATTGTGATTGAAAGTCTTTCGTCTGACATTAGAAAAGATTGCATTTGACATTTAAGAGAAGTCAAATACGTTGTGAATGAAGGGTATTGAAGCGTTGTATAGGGGTTGATTTGTGCTAGACACTAAGTAACGTCTGTGACTTCGGTTGTGAGAGCAATTTTTTTATTATTATTTCTTGGCTCGTATATGATCTGCCTGTGTTGTGGAATTTGTCCACTGAAACGGCCCTAGAACGCAAAGGGCATTAGGAGGAACACGGATGGGTTTTAGTCAGTAAGTCTGAAACTCCCTTCTGCTCCGCCCAGAGCTAGAGGATTCATTTGATGGTAACCCATCGTTAAAAAATGGCTCGCGTATGACCACAAAATCAACTGATGGAAAGCGATGATGTGGTTTGACGATGGAGCACGCTTGCCTAGAAGTACGTAACCTAGTTACTTAGTTTTTAAAAAACTCTCAGGTTATTATTACATATATGTACTTAACTTTTTAAGGTCCCCAGATGAGCTAAAGTAACCCACTGCGTACGGTTTCCACAACTTATCAAAATATTAAGATTTCTTGTACCACCAATTCACACTAAGCGTTTCCAAACGTCTTTTATAATGCGCACAGCAAAGGAATGGAACTCTCTTAATGCGTCTGTGGTTCCGGACGCTTACAACCCTAATCTCTTCAAAGTTAGAGTGAACAAGCTCCTTCTGGATAAGCTCGCTCCACCGTAGACTTTGTTTCTGTCATCTCTGACAAAGACTAGAGTCACGAGCAAACCCATAAAAAAAATATAGAATCTCGAAATTATTCTGAAAACGGCATCAAAATCCGTCGCGGACCTTTGAAGAACAACGATGTCGCACGGACTGACACTAAACCTCCTTGTTTTTAGGGTTCCGTAGCCAAATGGCAAAAACGGAACCCTTATAGATTCGTCATGTCTGTCTGTCCGTCCGTATGTCACAGCCATTTTTCTCCGAAACTATAAGAACTACGCTGTTGAAATTTGGTAAGTAGATGTATTTTGTGAACCGCATAAAGATTTTCACATAAAAATAGAAAAAAAAACAATAAATTTTGGGGGTCCCCATACTTAGAACTGAATCTCAAAAATTTTTTTTTCATCGTCCCCATACGTGTGGGTATCTATGGATAGGTCTTTAAAAATGATATTGAGGTTTCTAAGATCATTTTTTCCTAAACTGAATAGTTTGCGCGACAGACACTTCCAAAGTGGAAAAATGTGTGTCCCCCCCCCCTTAACTTCTAAAATAAGAGAATGATAAAACTAAAAAAAATATATGATGTACATTACTATGTAAACTACCAGCGAAAATTGGTTTGAACGAGATCTAGTGAGTAGTTTTTTTTTAATACGTCATAAATCGTAAATCGCAACTTCTGCTTACGGAACCCTCAGTGCGCGAGTCCGACTCGCACTTGGCCGGTTTTATTTAAATAATGAAATAGATATCTTTCCAAAATTTGTCTAGAAGCTTATTAATAAATAGTACAAAACTAAAAGACAGACAGACTCACTGTCACATTAAAGTTCAAATTCAAATTCAAAATTCTTTATTGCGAACTAAGGGCGGGTTGTTTCAACTACACTTAACGCACGCGTAAACGTTAAAAATGGTGCTAACTATCGTCAAATCCAAAAATTGGGTTGTTTCACAAAATGTCAGCGTTAACGGACGTAAAATATAACGTTTACGTTAACAGATGGTCTGAGCACTGATTAACGTAACTTTAGTTGCGTCAAATAGAACAATATTGTGAAATTTCTTTTGAATTCCTCAATACCAGTTCTTCTGGTGACACAAATTAGTGGTGGAATGCAAAAAAAGCTATTTAGGTAGGACCCGTGTCAATAACTTAGCTATTGGGATGAGCAGGAATTTATACCAGAATGTTTTGAAACAACGCTTCTAATTTAACGAACGTCAAACATGGTCCGTAATCGTAACTTTTTGACGTACGTATGTTACGTTAACCAACTGTTTGATACAACCCGCCCTAAATGTAGGTACAGGAGAGATGTTAACAGTATATATGCATGTTCTTAGAACTTAGTTGCCTGTTCGATAACTTATTCGAGCATGTAATATTTGTGTAAATATGTACGAGTATAAAATCACTTGGGAATTTTATTGACTGAGCAGACTGGCAGGTAAAATTGTAATTTTCATATTTAGTCTTGTTAAGATTGGAAGGTGAAATTTCATCAATACTTGAGGTTAATAAATAAAATACGTTGAATCAATGAACATAGTAATCGATCATGTTTAAAATTAGGTTGAATTGAAGGTAAGATAAATAGTATTGTAAATAATGAGGACGATTATAAGAAACCAAATACATCTTCTATTCGTGTCGATTGACACACTAAATTATGTTATGTCCAATCAGTATTAATCAACTTGTACAGCTCTATCATTGGCTTCGTTTAAATCTTTGATGGTGCATGTTTGCACGACGGGTAATTTAAGCAAAGTTTTTCTGGCTTCTGATAAAACGTAACAACGCCAAAGATCAACATTGACAGCCGGGACCATAAGTTTGACGTGCTTCTCGAGGCTTGGAGGCGTCTCGAGATGATTAGGTGGTCACCCATACACCAAGCGACCTCGGCAAGCGTAACTTAACTATAAGGATTGACCCGTATGGCTGTCATCCTTTAGAGCTTTTAGCTTCTCGGTTTTCTGCCTTCTAGTCGTCATCTCAGAAGTCACGTCATCAAGTTCATTGACAGTTGTTGATACTCCAAATTGAAAACTAAATGACGTTGACCAAACATAGCAGAGTTGAATTCTTCATAGTCGAATTTTTCAGTTGATCTGCCAGGCGGTTCAACACCTAGTACAATGGAGGGCTAAGTCTTAAAGTGTTTAAATGAGGAATGACCAAATCCTTTTATCAGAAACAAAGACTAATTTATAAAATATTTTCCAACTAATTTTGCCTCATAATATTAATCAACAAAGACTCAAAACAAACTGAAATGCCACAGTCAATTAATTTTGTCGAGCAATAAAAGAGGCATTCACAGAGGTGACCCCTGCCGGAATTAAAAATTAAATTAAGATAAATATAATAATGTGACAGAGGCGGATGTTTGTGCAATTATCAATTTTGTAGAAGAGGGAAGTACATTTAATGAAGGCTGGGCATTTTCAGCAGAAAACCGTGGCTAGAAAAACACTGAACAACAAAAAACACTCAATGCACTTAGCCTTAACCGAATTTAAAATAACGTTTCAACGTTTTATAATATATGGGAAAATGAAAAGGACATTTTAGTCATAGAGTGGATGTTTTTAGAGGCTGAGAATGTTTTTTTTATTTCAGTACCGAACTGTTGGGTATTCACCATTTCTTTTCGAATTGAATAGAGTCTGTTCATCCGTCACCTTGAACCGGGGGGGCTACTCTCTAAGCCCGAAGTCCGTAGTTACGGGCTTAGTTGTGGGCGTATTCTACTCCGTATCACCTTACCACGAAGAATTAATGACAACACGATTTGATTTTTGCTTCAAATCGAGTTGTCATTCATTCTTAGTTTGGGCTCGGGACTAATCGTTAGTCCGTAGGTGACACGAAGTAAAATACGTCTGCAACTAAGCCCGAAACTACGGACTTCGGGCTTAGAGAGTAGCCTCCCCGGTTCAAGGGACTTCGGGCTTAGAGAGTAGCCCCCCAGCCTTCGTGGTGTGCATCCAAGGCATCTAACCGCCGCCGCCGCCTTCTGATCGTAGAAAAGATAGTCGATGGGGCCGAATACTTTTGGAGTGGCCACCGCGAACTGAAGACGCAGCGTTGGAAGGCCTCCCACAAGGTGGATCGTTGACTTGGTGAGGGTCACAGGTAGGCGATGGATGCGAGACGCACAGAACCGGTTATTGTGGTGATACTTGGGGAAGGCCTTTATCCAGAAGTGGACATCTTTCGGCTTATAATGATGATGATCAGCAAAACCATCTATTCTCTGGTAACCATAGTGTAGACTTTGTTTTAGTGGTCAACGTGATCCGCCCAAACCTATTTTAGGAAATTGCGAGCTAAATCATGCTGCATAAGGCTGACTTCACATTGACAATCCTGCGTCAAGCTTTGGGCAAATCACATCGGCTTGTTAACGTCCGAAGCTGAACATGACCTTTCCAATGACCGCAAAGATTAACTGTCAAAGAGGAAATTGACGTGTTAACTACGCTTAAAAACACTCGATTCACAATTTGTTGGTTATCATCTTTCAAATCCAAATCGTGAATCTTAATTTAGTTTAGTATAATCTGCTTACAGTGTAACCACACTCCGCTCTTTGCGAAAGAGCTAAGTACGGTTTAGTTGGTGCCAAATGTCATGCCTTCTTAGGGTTCCGTTGGGCACGGAACCTCTTACTAATTCTCTGCTGTACGGCTGTCGACTATTCGTCCGTATATCCATACGTACGTTCGTCTGTATCTCAAGAGCCGTAATAGGTTGACAGTTGACATTTTCAGAGCGTTTATTGTCACAGTGTTTATTTCTATTGCAGATGTAACAACTAATAGTAAAATTATTGAAATAAAAAATAAAAGGGGCTTTCCTACAAGAAACGTTTTTTGGGTTCCGAACATCCGTGAAAAAAGGTACCCTTATAGGATCACTTTTTTTTTTTTTTTTTTTAGGGATGGGAAATCATCCAATGACTCCTCCCGCTCTGGGTGTAGCGGGAGGGAGTGTCAGACTTCTACTGACTAAAACCCATCCATGTCCCTTCATTGCCCTTTGTGTTCCGGAGCCACGGTGTCTCTTGCGAATAATCCCGCGACTCCGGCAGGCGTCGGCCCTTTCGGGCCCCTCTGTGTTGCTGACTCTCTTTGAGGCGCGCGTGGAACACTAACGCGCCGTCGACACGGCCTGTCGTCACTAGACGGACGGACGGCGAGCCACCCATAGCTTGCCGTCCACAGGCCCGCGCCTACGGTGGCCGGAGGTCACCAGGTGGCCCCCGACGCCCGCGGCGTCCACCACGGCGGCCGGGACGAGAGGGTCTCCTCTCCCGCTCCGCCACCTCCTTCGCTAGCATGACTGCTTCGCAGAAGGAGGCAACGGGGTCCCATTCCGTCTCGCTCTGGACCATGGCTTGGACCAGGGCCGGACGCGAGAGGTCGCCGCCAATCGCCGTTTCGAGGACACGGCGGTGCGCCGCCCAAGCGGGGCACACCTGCACAGTGTGCTCTACCGTGTCTTCCGGTCGATCCTCGCAGTGGTGACACCCGGGCGTTTCCTCCCGCCGAATTCGGTGCAGGAACCTCCCGAAACATCCATGTCCGGTGAGGACCTGCGTCAGGCGGAAGGTGAGGACGCCGTGGCGCCTCTCAAGCCACTCCTCAAAGAGGGGACTTATCACCGCTATTGTGGCGTGCCCTGCGCTGGGTTGCGATAGTCGTCGTCTCCATGACGCCATGAGATCGCGCCGGAAGTCCGTCCGCTGCGCGACAATTTGCCGCGTCAGCGGAGTTTCCCCCCGGCTTAGTACCTCCGCGCGCCAATCATGCAGGCGCGCGAGGACCACCGCCTCCAGACCCCATGGCGGCAATCCGGCAAGGAGACCCGCCGCTTCGCGCGAGATCGTGCGGTACCCTCTGGTCGTCCTGAGGGCCACCACCTTTTGGGGCGCGTTCAAGTGGTTCGCAGCACGCTGCCTCAATGAACGCGCCCACACCGGGGCCCCGTAAAGGGCCATGGACCGCACGACCCCCGCGTATAGCCTACGGCAGGAGGCGTTCGGTCCCCCCAGGTTGGGCAGGAGCCGCCTGAAAGCAGCCCCGGCCCGCTCCAGTTTGGGGACCAAACGTCGGAAATGCTCCACGAAGTTCCATCGGCTGTCTAGGACGAGCCCCAGGTATTTCAGCGTCGATTCGACGCCGATGGAAACCCCTCCTACCGTCAGCAAGGATCCCGACGGTGGCGCAATGCCTCGGCCATGAAAACACATGGCTTCGGACTTGTGCAGCGCCACCTCGAGAGCCAGTTGCCGGATCCTCTCCACGACTATCGCAACCCCGCGTGTCATTACGTCGGCCGCCTCCGCGTACGACCCCCCTTGTGCCAGCACCAGCGTGTCGTCAGCGTAACAAATGACGCTGACGCCGCTAGGGAGGTCGGACCCTTATAGGATCACTCAGGTGTCTCTCGGTCTGTCTGTCCGTCCGTCACAGTCAGTTTTCTCCGGATCTACAGGACCGATTCTGTTGAAATTCGATATACATATCAACTTCAGTGACCCAAACACGGAAGTGTTACGTAAATAAATAAATTTTGAGTATTAAGGTCACTTTTGACCCCCAAAAGTGACCTCTAGAAACTAGAAAATTTAAAAATAAGTTTTTCAAACTGTATCGTGTGACATAACAAATTAAAGGGCTTACTGTGAGGGTTTTAATTATATTTTTCATATATTAAAATGAACATTTTGGCTATTCAAAAAATTATACCCCTTATCTCCGAAACTACTGAGCCTATATTAAAAAAAAAATAGCAAATAGTAGTCCTTTACTTACCTAAAGATAACAGAAAAACGTATAAGAAGTATATATTTTAACAATTTCATGTTAAAAAAAATTAATTTGCACGCGAGTCCGACTTGCACTTGTACAGTTATTTTTTTTTTGGTTTATGGTATGGAACCCTTCGTGTGAGAGTCCAGATCGCTCTTTGCTGGTTTTTTCATTCATAAAACTCAAAAATAGCAATGATCTTTAGCTCAAAAAAGAATAACATAGACGTAAGTATCGTCTCGAAATAAAAAGGTAGCTAACAAAAACTGCTTTTCATATTCAAATTCTGAGCATCCCAGAATTCGTTGTCTCTACAACACTAGAAACTTTATCCTCTTGGGAAATAAGGGCAAAATCTAGTTGTGATTTAGCCGTAGTTGTCACCAATTCAACCTTTATATCTACAGCGACAAGGTTCAAATTAGAATGAACAATACCTAGAAACAAAATAGAATTGTCTTTTGTTTCTTTAATAGTAAACAACGAAATTAGTTGTTTCTGTGTCATATGAAATATTCGAAATTAATTAAATGGCAGGTTTTCCCAGAAGGGCTTGTGTCACGAATAACCTATATTTATATGGCACTAAGCGATGTCTTTTTATGCTGTGCGAGCAGGCAAGCGTCCAGGGAATTTGAGGTAACATATAATTTGAGGTATAATATACCTACAACTATCTATTTATTGACCAAATTATTTCATGTACCTAGTCGTATGTCACCGGAAAGTGTAATTGTAAACTATTTTTTCTAAATAAATAATCTATACTATATCTATACTAATCTATGCTAATATTATAAAGAGGTAACATTTGTTTGTAAGTTTGTGTGTTTGTAAGTTTGAATTTAGGGGGTAATCTCAGGAACTGCTGGTCCGATTTGAAAAAATCTTTCAGTGTTAGATAGCCCATTTATCGAGGAATGTTATAGGCTGTATATCATCACGCTAAGACAAATAGGAGCGGAGCATTAATGGAAAATGTGACGCAAACGAAGTTGCGCGGGCTAATATTATACAGAGGTAACATTTGTTTGTAAGTTTGTATGTAGGGGGTAATCTCAGGAACTGCTGGTACGATTTAAAAAATTCTTTCAGAGTTAGATAGCCCATTTATCGAGGAAGGTTATAGGCTATATATCATCACGCTCAGACAAATAGGACCGGAGCAGTAATGAAAAATGTTACGCAGACGACGTTGCACGGGTCAGCTAGTACACTGATAATTTGGAAACTATTGAATTTTAATGGGATTTATTATATTCGCAACGATTTTTTCATCATATATCTAGAAAATATAATCAAATCAAGATTTATTACAATCTTATGGAGTCTGCCATTTACTGGTGACATAGGTACCTATATGTTGTGCTTTTACGTCTAGCTACGCAAAAGTATAATACTGCCTCGGGTTAGGTCGAGGTCTGAAAACTCCACGAGAAACATATTATTTCTAATGTATAAAGTATAGGTTGTATTCAAGGGCCTTTCGATCCTGCCGGAGTCGCGGGATTATTCGCAAGAGACACCGTGGCTCCGGAACACAAAGGGCAATGAAGGAACATGGATGGGTCTTAGTCAGTAGAAGTCTGACACTCCCTCCCGCTACACCCTGATTTCCCATCACTAAAAAAAAAGGGCCTTTCGATATTAATTTCAACTTGATACGGTCTACACGCGTTCCTGAGGAAGAGTCTTGACTCTAGGCTGACTGACAGGATGACAGACGAACAACAAAGTAATCATATAAAGGGTCCAATTACGGTTCTTGAGATACAACCCGTTGACAGACAGACGGGCAGCGGACCTTTGGATACGGAACCCTAACAAACTTCTATCTTTTTTTTTACCTATTGACGTTCATTTATATACGTTTGACCTCTATCTCACCTGATGCCACCACATCGACTCACTTAGACGCCATCCCCGAACACATTACCTCAGTCGCTGACACGACGGCAGCAATCGACTTGCTTACGGATCACGTACAATCCGTCCTGAACGAATGTTCAAGGGAGATTCCAGTAGCGGAAGACCACCGCTGGAAACTGCTGGACGATGTACGGAATCTGATAACCAAGAAGAACGCAGCCATCCGTGCATACAGTTCTTTTCCCTGCGACGCAAACAAAGCTCACATGCGCCGCTTGCAGCGTGCTGTAAAGAAACACACTGCTGAGCTGCGTAACGAACGCTGGGATAAGACGCTAAGCGAACTCGAGCCCACTCACCTCGCCTTTTGGCAACTTCAGAGGAAATTACGATCCAAAGAAGAGGCCACAATGCCCCCTCTCATCCGCCCCGATAAGAGTGTCGCTTTCGACAACTCTGACAAAGCGGAATGTCTAGCCGACAGTCTAGAATCCCAATGCTCTCCCAGCTCTCAACCAGTAGACAAAGCTCACCTAGATATGGTGGATGCTGAAGTCGAACGTAGAGCTTCCCTCCCGCCAGTCGAAGACCCTGATGATCCCCTACCTCCCGTCACTCCCGAAGAGGTAGAGGATATCATCAAAAGGCTTCAGCCCAGGAAAGCCCCTGGCTCCGACGGCATCACCAACAGGGTGTTCAAACTCTTCCCCGCCCAACTCATTGTGCTAATGGCGGCCATCTTCAATGGCGCATTAAGCAACAACATGTTCCCCCAAGCATGGAAACAGGCCACCGTTATCGGTATTCCCAAACCAGGCAAGCCCAAGTCTGATCCCTCCAGTTACCGTCCCATCAGTCTACTCAACATTCTCGGTAAAATCTACGAGAGGCTTATTTACAAGCGGCTCAAAGATTATGCTGAATCAAAGAGACTTATCCCCGACGAGCAATTTGGTTTTCGAACTGAACACTCGTGCATACAACAAGTCCACCGCATCGTAGAACATTTAAGCGCTGGCTTCCAGCGTGGCTCGATGACGGGTGCCTTGTTCTTCGACATAGCGAAAGCATTCGACAAGGTCTGGCACAATGGCTTAATCTACAAGCTACAAAAGTCTCGTAAGATGAGCACGAGGCGGTCTGGCACCCCGAGTTGGTAACTCGGGGTGCCAGACCGCCTCGTGCTCATCTTACGAGACTTTTTGTCGAATCGTACCTTTCGCTATCGAATCGAGGGTGCACTCTCGTCCCCTCACCCCATCCGAGCAGGAGTCCCCCAGGGCTCGGTGCTATCCCCCCTAGTCTTTACGCTGTTCACCAGCGATATCCCCAAAAGTAACAAGGCTCAGTTGGCACTCTTCGCAGATGACACGGCCATGTACTATACAGGTCGCGATCCCACCTCTATCGCTCGCACTCTCCAAACCTACGCAAACATCTTGGGCAGATGGTTCAGGAAGTGGAGAATAGAGGTTAACCCCGATAAGAGTCAGGCGGTACTGTATTCCAAACCGCGACACAAACCCCCTCCCCCCGTCCGATCACCATGTATGGCAAGCCGATCCCATGGGAGAAGCAAGCTAAATACTTGGGGGTCATCCTGGACGAACACCTCACCTTCGCAGAGCATATAAGGCAAGCCCGCTCGCGCGCCGCCTTAGCACTGGGAAGGTTCCACTGTCTCACGACCGCCCGCAGCAAATTGTCACTTAAGTGCAAATTGCGACTTTTTACCGCGGTCATCCGTCCCATCATGACTTACGCTTGCGCTGTGTTCGCACACGCAAAGCCTCGTCACCTCCATAGGATGCAGACACTCCAAAACCGTTTCCTTCGCAAGGTCACGGGAGCCCCCTACTATGTCCGCAATGAGAGTCTCCACGTAGATCTCAAATTGCCTACCATACAGCAGTTCATGAAACGCATCACTAAGCGCTTCTTTGATACTGCTGTCAAACACCACAACCCCCTCATCGCATCGGCCGCCCGATACGAACCCTCCCGCATCTCCAAGATCCGCCGCCCGAGACATACTTTAGTCACCCCCGATGACCCTATCACTCTCTTACAAGAGAGTCGCAAAGATACTAGCACAACAAAAACAAGACGTCCATCGTTCCGCCCTCGCCGCCGAGGCCCGTCGCGATCATCTCATAAAATTCCCCCCCGACCCTTGCTCGAGCCAGCCCGCGCCGCTGAGCCTATAGTTTTAAATCCGTCCCCAATGCCCAATCCAGCAGTCCCTAGCTGTACCCCCCCAGCGACGCCCTAAGCCGAGGTCCGTACCCCACAGGGGGTGCCCTTAGCGTGTAGTCGCTTAGTTTTTAAGTTTTAAACAAGCCTGGCTGGTGGCTTTAATTCTATATTAAGGCCTCACAGGCAAGTCCGGTTAAGCAGAAGCCAATCTTCTCAGGTTGACCTGCGAGAGGCACATTCAAAAAAAAAAAAATCTCACCTGATGTTAAGCGATTTGCGATCTAAGGTGGAGCACGCTTGCCTAGAAGTAACCTATTCACTCTTGACTTAAAGACTCCCAGGTTGTAGCTCAGGAAACACAGACTCCGGCAGGGAATTCCACTCCTTAGCAGGCTGTACGCACAATGAATGTCTTCCCAAAACGTTTTGTGCGTATAGGTGGGATGTCCACCATGTACCGGTGGCACATCGCCGCAGTACGGCGTACGTCTTGTGGTCCGATGGTGGTTATCTTATTACAATATTTATTAGATTCAGAAGAAGCATATTGTTTAAGTAGGACAATATCTAGTTGATATCATCATTAATAATTGAGTCTAATAAAATTAAGGAACACAATACTTACTAGAAAATTCATCAAACAACTTTCGACGAACAGAAAAGGCAGATATTTAACTTAGACAAATACAAGAAGAAATTTCCATTACATTGAATAAATATTTGATACAAACATGAGTCTGTAGACACAAAATGGATAAACAAAGGAAAAAATCTGATACGACTCGAAAAATCGATTACAATATTTTAATAAACTAGATATTTCTAAGGATTACCTAGAAATCTTTCAAAGAAGAGGAGCTCGTGGCGAAATAACAACAACCGCACAGGTCAATCTTCAAGGTTAAGCAACGCTTGCCGAGGTCGGTCTGTGGATGGGTGACCATCATAACATATCGAGTTTCCTCCGTGCCTCGGAAAGCACGTTAAGCTGTTGGTCCCGGCTGTCATTTGGAGATCTTTGGCAGTCGCTACGGATAGTCAGAAGCCAAAAAATCTGACAACAATCTTGCTAAGGAGTACTTTACTGTGTTACCCAGTGAATGGGTTGTGGAGGTCTGGTAGGCAGCCGCTCCACGTATAATACTGGTATTCAGCTGAAGCCGACCCCAATATAGTTGGGAAAAGGCTAGCCAGATGATCTTATCTTAAAGTGGCGCTGTTGTTAAAACACTTAAAACTCCTATATATAATAATATAATAGTTAACTCGATAAATTATAGCTACATTAGGACTACAATAACAATAATAATAAAATCGCTTCAATTTCCCGAAATTGCTATGGGAACGGGAAACAGCGGGACATCCACGAACAAAGTTGCGGGCAAAAGCTAGTTGTAAAGTACGGCTTCCAACCAGACCTCCACAACCCATTAACTGGGTACACCGGTATTTTTTGACAAGACTGGAGTCAGATTTACTGCCTTCTGAAAATCCGTAACGACTGCCAAAGATCTACAAATGACAGTCGGGACCAACGGCTTATCGTGCTTTCACAGGCATGGAGGAAACTCGATATGTTATGATGGTCACCCATCCAGAGACCAAACTAGGCAAGCGTTGCTTAACCTTGAAGATCGACCCGTGCGGCTATTATTACTTAGCCATGAGCTACTCTAAAAATACCGATACAAGTAAACAATATATAATCCTGTAAAGCTTGCAAGCTGAACCTCGGGTTTTCATAATTTTCCTTTTATGTGTACTTCTGTGTTAATAGTTTGACACTTTACTTTTACATAAAGGCATGTACCGTTTAAGCTCGTACATGAGTTTCTTTGTAAGGTACATAAAATCGTTAACTGAGGTTCAGAGTTTATAAGTTTGTGGTTGGGGTTTTCAATGTTTTCTTAAATAGTTAAAATATCGCTGGAGATGAGGGTCGAAACTTTGAATCTCAATTCGGACTGTGTTATTATGTTTTAAGTACATTTTCAAGGGCTGCAGTCCCAGAGAGTTGATTTGTGGAAATTTGAATGTCTCATCTCTGAATGTCTCGTGGCTGGCTCTCAGCCTTATTTGAATAAATTACTTTTGAATTTTGAATTTTAAAGCACCCATAATAATGCCTAGCATTAAACCAACTTAACTAAACAAAAATCAGACCGCCATCCCCGAAATCCTAAAGTCAAACACTCCACCACTAAGCCATTAAGGGTATGACCCATTACACCCCATAACAATTGCCAGTAGGTACCTAACAGTTACTGTCTCAGAAAACGGCGCAAAGGCCCTTCTTTTCATCTCATTCAGACGCATAAATACCTTTATTCTCTGAAGTCATCGCCTTAACGGTCAAACGGGCATTTTAGACGTAACAATAGCGATCCCAAGAAACGCAATGGATTTTTAGTATTCCGTAGCCAAAGGGTAACCAACGGAACCCTATAGCTAAGCATCAGCTGGCGATACTGATTCAAAGAAAGAAAGAAAGAAAGATGTTTATTTGGGACTCTCACAAAACAGACAGAAGTAAAATAAAAACTAACGATAAGTACTTAATAATTAGTTACTTAAAAATTCAAAAATAATCTTGATGGGCAATGTCTTTGGCCGTTCCGTGCACACAGAGTAACCAACAGAACCCTATCACTATCAGCCATCGCTGTCCGTCCGTCGGTCTGTCAGCGGGTTGTATCTCAAAAGCCGCCAAAGGTAGACCGTTGATTTTTTCAAAATGTGTGTTTCTATTGCCGCTTTAACAGCAAATAGTAGAAATGAAATGAGGCTCGCATACAAGAAAAGTTTACTATGTATGTATAATGTATTATGGTACGGAACCCTCCGTGTGAGAGATCCTAGAGTAGTAAATAACGATGACTTGTTTATATGTATGGGGAGCGAGCTTACCCAAAAGTAGCCTGTTCACTCTAACTTTGCAAATACAGACGCAGGCAGAGAGTTCCACTCCTTTTCTGTGCGCATTATAAAAGACGCTTTAAAACGCTTAGTGCGAGTTGGTGGAATAGCAACAAGGTAGGGATGATAAGTTGCAGTGCGTTTGGATGACCGATGGTAGAAGGGCGCTGGTAGGATGAGGTCGTGGAGTTCTTGGGCACACTCTCCGAAGTACAATCTGTAGAAGACCGACTAGCAGGCAACCTTTTGGGGGCCGAGTCACCCGTGTCCGTAGGAGAATACCCTTCAGCGAATCCCTACACGTGGTCCCCGGGTGGTGCTAAACAGGTGACACTAACCGCCTCTGTGGTCTAGTGGTTAAAACACCTGATTCAGACGCAGAGGTCCCGGGTTCGATTCCCAGCGGTTTGGTTTGGTTGGTGGTAGGACTTGTTCCAAGTCCGCCTGGCAAGCTACCACCATCATGTCTAAGTCTGTCGCCATAACAACAATGTTAACAGCATTGTTGTGTTCCGGCAGTTAGAGGTATGATAGCCAGTTCCTCCGTGTAAGAGGATTCCGGGTGAAACTCGCTTCCATCTTCGGCCTAATCATCACTTTCCATCAGGTGAGATTTGGGCCAAGAGTTTCCCCGTTTGGCATTAAAAAAAAAACTTTGCGGCGATGAGCCAAGCTATGGAGCTTGGCATCCACCAGTTTTAACTACGTGTTTCAACGCTTATGGTAAGGGTACTTAGCAATTGAGAACACTCGTATCCTGAAGCTAGGTAGGTACTCGTACCATAAAATGTTACGCATTATTGTGCTAGCAACATGAGGGTTATACGGTCTATCAGTTTGAATGTAAATCTAAATGGTCTACAAATTCCACACTAGCTCATTCCTGCGGCTACGCTTCCCGTTGCCTATCCAACGAGGAGGTTTTTTCGGGATAAAAAATATAGACTACTTTCTTATGGATCATTCATAGATATAATATTTTATTCATAGATATAATATTTTATTCATAGATATAATTTTTCGGGATTAAGTATAGACTACTTTCTTATGGGTCATTCATAGATATAATATTTTATTCATAGATATAATGTTTCGGGATTAAATATCTACTACTTTCCTATGGATCATTCATAGATATAATTTTTGTAATTCTATGGGGTTATTAGACTTTCTGTCTGTGAAACAATATCATAATCTCACAAGTAGGTAATTATCGATATTTCTTGTAAACAAACGCATACTTTAATTTATATAGGTTGTACTAATAATACTATGTTCCAAACAATGTAGAGAAATTACTTTTATAGGTACTTCAGTTTTATGTACAGTATACTGTAATCGTTAATGCTGCCTTGCTCACCAACCTCCATGAATACTATTCATTAAGAATCAGGAGAAAACATATAAATGATGAAATATCACTATCACTACATATTTAATTCCTCCGCCGCATCTGTCTGTCTGTCGGTTCGCAATAAACTCAAAAACTACTGAACCGATTTTCATGCTGTTTTCACCAATGGATAAAGTGGTTGTCGAGGAAGTAGTACATAATTTTTCAAGCGGGCGAAGCCGCGGACTTCAGCTAGTATAATACTATGTTCCAAATAATGTAGAGAAACTACTTTTATAGGTAATTCTTTTTTTTTTACTTGAGATGGGTTTGCTCTTGACCCTATTTTCTGTAGTGATCACTCTCTATCACTTCGAGTTTAATTACAACGGTTATATAACTTGTTTTATTGTACAATAAAGAATTCAGAATAAAGGTGCTTGTACAAACATGTGCGTCGGTTTACTACCCGTTACCGATGCCTGAGAAAAAGCGTGTAGCCAATTAAAAACGCAGTCCGTACCTTAGAACCATCGAAACCCACAACTACCAAAACATTACTACTAGGCAAGCGAGACATCCATCTTCGACCACCAACCATCAACCATCATCGCTTATCATCAGATGAGATTGTAGTTAAACGCGCTTATCAATAGTACAAAAAAAAACGAAAAAACCGGCCAAGTGCGAGTCGGACTCGCGCACCGAGGGTTCCGTACAAACCTGTAGGTAAGCAAAAGTTGCGATTTACGATTGATGACGTATTAAAAAAAAACTTCTTACTAGATCTCGTCCAAACCAATTTTTGCTGGTAGTTTATATACATCATATTTTTTTTTCAGATTGATCATTCTCTTATTTTAGAAGTTACGGGGGGGGGGGGGACACATTTTACCACTTTAGAAGTGTCTCTCTCGCAAACTGTTCAGTTTAGAAAAAAATTATGTTAGAAACCTCAATATCATTTTCGAAGACCTATCCATGAATTTTGAGTTTCAGTTCTAAGTGTGGGGACTCCCAAAACTATTGTTTTTTTCTATTTTTGTGGGAAAATCTCAATCTATTAGGGTTCCGTTTTTGCCTTTTGGCTACGGAACCCTAAAAATACATTCCCTTAAAATTCTCATCTCCACAAACCTCATCACTTGAACCATTCCATTATAATGTAACGCCTTTCAAGCACTCTCATAAACTGTACATAGAAATGGCAATATTCAAGAGGCGTGGACTATTTAAAACAGTAGTCCTCAACCTTAATTCGACCCGGGACCACTTTGATTTATTGTTTGCCAGCAGGGACCAGAAATCAAGAAGAAAATTTAACTGTGTTAATCGAAAAAAGGATGCGTGACGCTCAGGACCGGTTGTTGTGGGAGGGGGAAGCCTTTCTCCAGCAGTGTACGATATTTTAATTTTGTTATTAAACTCTTTACTGATTTTAATCGTTAATTTTATTTTAACGTCTTACAAAAATAAACTTCCCAACACTAGTACCTACTGATCTGTAGGTGCCATTTGTGGAATAAAACTTTAAATAATAAATTATTCCACTAATGGCACCTGCGAAAAATATCGATAGGTGCCGTATATGGAATACCCCAGGTGCCATTTACTCAGGTGCCATTTAAGCGGGTGCCCAATGTGGAATACGTCCGTCTTTCGGCTGATCTGATTATGATGATGTATCTAAAAGTCAACTTGCACCTATCTATACTAATATTGTAAAGCTGAAGAATTTGTTTGTTTGAACGCGATAATCTAAGGAACTACGGCACCGATTTGAAATTTCTTTCAGTGTTAGATAGCCTATTTATCATCACGCTAAGACAAATAGGAGCGGAGCATTAATGGCAAATGTGACGCAGACAAAGTTGCGCGGATTAGCGAGTGTATAATATAAATATTCGAAACTTGTAGCATAACTTATCATTGTTATAAAATGAAAAGAAAACACAACATTTTTGATAGTTTAAAATTAGTTGCATGCATTTATGACATTTTTGAGGTAAAAAAGTTTGAAATTTAAATCTAACGCGAACCCTGCTTTGTTACTTGTGTTCCACGGACCACAGTTTAGGAACCACTGTATTAAAATTTGCCCTAATCTCCTGGTTTAGAGGCGACGACGATTCCCTCGTTTACTCTAAGATTATGCTGTGAGCATTTGAATAAATTTTCTTGTAGTTAAAGGATTGAGGTTAAAGCCTGAATAGAAGCTGTATTTTTCATTGCGGTATTAGGAAGATATGATTTAGATTAACATTTTAAATTATAGTTCAGAGGTCCAACTATACGCTTCAATAAGGTTGCCTGTCGGAGCGGAGAAACGGAGAAATTTTTACCAATGGAATTGCATAAAATGTGCGCGACTGGACATTTCAATTCATTTCTGGTAATTCCATTTTGTGCAATGCCATTGGTTTAAATTTCTCTGTTTCTACGCTCCATCAGGGTCAGCTTTCAGTCTAACCGGATGCATCTGAAAACGAGCATTTTACATTGAGCGACTGCGAGTCGAAACCTCCAGAACCCAGTAACTAGAGGTACAAAGACTCTTATCCAGTCCGTTTGTCAAACTTTCGTCCTTCCGACCATCCGTCCGTTACGGATAGTTCCAAAGATGAAAAAAAGAATGTATCAAATAAGTATAGACAAACCTCCTATTACTACCAATCAAGTTAAGCCCATCAAAAAAAGAAAGTAAAAATTTACTTACTGACAAATTTATTTACATAATCTAACAAATAAAAATAATGAAACACCCCAGAAGCAAAAGTTCGCACCATCACACCAATAATACAGCAAAAAGAATTGAATAACACATGAGAAAAAATTTCACAAAAATTACGAGAACAAGCATAAAACATTTTGCTTCAAAGATAACAACCCCACACACAGGGAAAGTACGAAAATATGAAAATTTTAAGGCTTTTAATATTCAATTAAATGGCTACGACCCCGTAGCTATTTAATCAAAAAGTTTAAACAATAACGTGATTAAATACGGCTTCGAGAATGGAGTCGGTATTTGTTTTGCCACAAAAAGACATAAGTAGCGGTTGAAAAAAAACAAGTGTGAATTGGTCTCTCACTCGATGGGTTCCGTACTGTAAGTCGAAATAAATTTGTAGAGTTTCAACAGTTTGCCGCGGGCCTGCAGACGGCGAGCGTTGGGTGGCTCGCTGTCCGATCAAAACCAGGCCCGGGTTGACGGCGCGTTGTGTTCCACGCGCGCCTCAAAGAGATGTCAGCATAGTAGACGAGGCCTGCCATGGCTACGAAATTTGTTCGAAAGAGTCACCGCGGCCCTGGAATGCAAAGGGCATTAACACGGATGGGGTTTAGTCAGTAAGAGTCTGACACTCCCTTCTGCTTCGCCCAAAGTGGGAGGAGTCGTTTCATGAATTCCCATCCATAAAAAAGGGTTTCAACAATTTGTTCCTTGTCAGAGGCCCTTGACTCGATTTAGATTGTTATATAAATAATATATATTACAATAATATTATATTACTAGCTGACCCGCCCAACTTCGTCTGCGACACATTTTCCATTACTGCTCCGCTCCTATTTGTCTTAGCGAGATGATATATAGCCTTCCTCAATAAATGGGCTAGTTTATTGTTATGTATAAAAGTTACGTGAAGTAATAATGAGACTAAGTGCACATAACCCTAATTTTGCTTCTGGAAAACTTTAAATTCAAATATCTTTTGATAGACTGAACCGATTGCAATGAAACAAAAACTAAATGTTACTCCAAGTTACGCTCCATCCTTCTGTGTTAAAGTTAACTACATTGCTTTCGCAGATTTTACGTGATGCCCGAACAAATAAACAGACAAACAGACACAAATTCTAAAAATGCTGGAAATGGGTTCTATTGGTTGTTCTTTAACACCCTAGCTATTTTTTTTGGATTTTTTTTTCATGTACAAAAACCACTTTTCTACAGTTTTATTATATGTATAGATTTCAATTTTTAGAGTTCCGTACCTAAAGGACAACTAACGGAACCCTGTTGATAATCCTCCCTTGTGCGTCTGTCTGTCAGCAGGCTGTCTCTTAAGAACCAATATAGATAGACAACCCTTTTTATGAGAGCCAGACTCGCACTTAGACGGTTTTTAAAACTCAACATAAAAATCATAATTCATACCGAAACAACATTAACCAAAGTCTTTGTATAACATAATAATTTCATAACAAAAAAAAAGAATAGAAAAATTACCCTTTGCCCAAAAAGGTAGAGCAATTTCCCTAATGCCTAAAATTTACAGACCTAAAGAATTTGATTAATGAATTTTACCCAACCTTGCCGAGTAGGCATTTAGGTAAAAGGTGTCGGCGTTTCAGTCTGTTTAACCTTCTATAGGACACTAACTACAAAACTTAGCTTTCATACATGTATAGCACATATATTATGTCGGCATTTAAGTGGTTAAAAGACCTTAGGACCCAAAAGTTTATGTCAGAAGGACCAATTCACAAATTTTATGTATAGTATAGCCAAGCCGTAGAGTCGTGAGCATAGATGAATACAGCGGGGTGATCCCGCCAATGTACGTTGGGCGAACGAAACTTGCATCGCAATAGTCGATGAGCATTGACTGACGAACCAATAACGTGTAGCGTCAGAGCTGTTGACGTCAAACCGACCAATGGAGAGTGCTCTCGACTCTTGCCGGTTATCATACGTTTATACCAAAAGTGTTTTGCAGCTGTCATCAATTTTTATTTGGCTGCTATGATTTATTATATTGTATACAAAATAAAAAATTGGGAGGAAAAGAAACTAAGCCAGATTCATGTCGATCCTGGGGCAATGAGGCTCGCACTCAACATGATACCCGTAAGCTAACCCACAGTACCGCGTTGATTTTCATTGGTCGCCTAAAAATATTACGTACGAAAACCAAGTCAAGTATAGGTAGTACTAGACTTGGTTTTCGTATGTCGTACCTATCTTCGTTTCGCGAATTTTTTCTCTTTAAAAGGCCGTAAAGCTTCGGGCACTTTACAAACCATCCCTTCTATGTACACTTTTCAATGTCTGTCTCACCCCCAGCAAGCGTGCCTACACCTGTATTTTAAACCGCGTGACATTTCAAATGGGGTCAGTCTGCCCCAAAACAGCTCGTCTGAATTCTAAGCCTTGGTCGAAAATAGTGCTTGGACATTGTGTAAACACTAGGCTCAGTGTTTTTATGTGTGCCTAAGTTATTTGGTAAAGAAAAACTAAGTGGATGGGAATATTTTACCGTTCGGTCTAGACTTTTGGAGATAGTGTTTTTGGTGTTAAGTGTATGGTCATGTCGCTTCGTGGGGTTGAAGTTTCTTTTATCTACTTTATGGGATAGACTTGGTATACTTATGTGGATTTTATTGGGGTTGCTTGATTACTTTTGGGGTGGGTGGAGTAATTGAATAATGTGAGGCTAGTTTAATCTTGAACATAAGTATTTTGGAAGACTATCTGAAAGAATTTCAATAGAGTGTAGAACATGACATTTAATTTCAGTGTCTTAATAGTCACGCCGTGGCATAATTTTTAGTGGGTAGTGACGTCACGAGCCCCCATAATATTCATTGATCTACAAAAACAAAAAAATACGTGTCCATTATTTTTCAATACTCTAACTGACGGACTAAATAGTTTTGCAATTTGTGGATGATGGAAACTAGCCTATTCTATTATAAAGTGTGCAACAGGTTATAAAATAAATAAACATGTTATTTGATGTATTTTACCCAGTCAACTTTATTTTGGTTGGAAATTAATTTTGTTCATATCATTATTTACACAATCTATCCATTATTTTATTTGACCTCACTCTTCCTCTACAATTCCACATTGCATAATTCTTAACTCATCACATGTCCAAATCAAATAACAAACAAACACAAATATTTGACACAAAGAAAATAATATTTTAGACACGTAAAAGCTATCCATTTATTAAAAATAACCGGACAAGTGCGAGTCAGACTCGCCTACCGACGGTTCCGTACAAATTTCTAGGTACTTATCATTCATAGTTCAGGAGTCTGATTCCCTTGAGAGTGTCGGAATATAGACCGGTTTTTTGTGGCATAAATAGTTGTATCTTTTTTAACGTTAACTTAGAATTAGAATAGTTAATTACGGGATTGCTATCTTGTACCTTTTTATTTTCGGCGATCACGGAGTAACTGAAGATCTTGCGGGTGGGATGTTATTGGCAGACATATCGGTCTACCCTCTTTCGTAGTCTTATATTACGAATATCTCCCGTAACCATGTAACCATGAAAGCTTAAAACAATATATCGTTAACTTAGAAATTTAAATTTTTTGGACATATGTTTTAAATTTCAACTCGAATCCTCCACGCGTTCCAGAGATAAAAGGTCTTGGACAGATAGATGAATAGACAACTAAGTTATCCTATAAGGATGACTGTCCATTTGCGCCCAGCGAGGCAGCGGAGCGGAGAAACGGAGAAATATTAACCAATCATGTTAGTCAAAATGTCAGTGACTCACGTGGTGCGGAAATTTTAAGCAATCCCATTGGTAAAAATTTATCCGTGTCTCCACACCCTAAAGGTTCCGTTTTTTCCTTTTGAGGTACGGTACCCTTCAAACATACCTGCGGTTTTTCTATCCTCTAAAATATCGGAACACAAAACATTACAGAAAAATACACAAAGAAAAACACTCAGTAAATTCAATGCAGCCGACTAGAAAAATGGAATAAAATAACTTTGGAAAACGGATCAAAAACTGCAAAAACTGAGCTTTGGATCGCACCTAGTGAAAAAGTTTCACGAAAAACCAATGGGTACATGATGAATAGAAACATCAAACTGATATGAAAAAATGTTGAATCAATTTCCTGTTAGTGTTTTATTAGATTTTTGATTCAGGTATTGGATGGAAACTGTGGTATGAAAATAGCTGGTTTTGTTCTGTAGGTACTCATCACTTCGTCTGCCTAGCTTTTACCTAACTATGTTGGTATCAGCTGCAGTATAACTAGAGATAATAGGCTAGTTTGCAAATCTATTTAATCCGTCAGTTAGAGTGTTGAAAAATAATGGACACGTATTTTTTTGTGTTTTCATGACTGGTAGAGAATACCTATGGCATTAAGTCCGCATGCGAAAAGTTTAAATAAATAAATATTGACTAAGATAAAACACATAAAACCCCCACTTTTGATGTGTTTTATCTTCTCGGGACGTCAGAAGGCACTAAAATTTATACCACGGCGTGACGTATTGAGAATTTTAAAGCGTCGTATCTTCGTCAATTTTGGTTTACAAAACAAAAGTAAAAACACGGGTCAATTTTTTTTTTGATAATCTAACTGACGGTCTAATTCGATTTTTTCAGTGGACAAGCCCATTGAATTATGTATATGGATCGATTGCCTTTCCATCTTTCTTTTCTTTTGTTTTCTTTCTTTCAACTTTGTGACTAACTTCTAACTAAGCCTCTACTGATCGTTCATCTGTCTGACAGGAGGCTGCATATCTTGAACTGTAAATATAAATAGTAATAGTATTTATTGCCACAAAACTAAAGAAAAATCTGAAGGGTTACAAAAAATAATAAAAAAATAAATCATGTTGTTTATACCCTTCTTGAGTCAGAGTGGCGATTGGCCTTTTTTTTTTTTATTTACCCACTGAGTGCACAAGGGTTGAATACGGAATGAAAGTTTTTCACTTCTGGCAATGGAAAGTCCCATGGGGCACATAGCACTTTTGTGAGTAGTTCTTAGAATCTTAGATAAAGGATAATGGCAATAGATACGACGTAGAAGCCACTTGACATTTTCCTTGAATTTTCTCATTCTCGTTCATAACATGTTGCGACCATTCATCAACCTTGGATAAATATTTACCTAGTTATTTATTCCGTCAATATTAACGCCTGAAAATGGGCTGCAATCTACAAAATACGAGTTCAGAGAAATTATTGTCTGCCTAAAAGACATAATTCTTTCTTGCATAGGCTTTCTTTTGTACACCAATTTCACAATTTATCCTTGCGACAGTGTCACAAAATATAGAACAAATAACTGTGCTCATTCATTGATAGATTGGTCGCCTCTTCATATCCAAACACCATTTAACGAACGGACGGATAGATTATAAACCACCGACTTTTTATTCGAAATTTGAAATATTCTGTTCACTATTTACTTTTATAATGAAGCTAAATGTTCTGTCTAATGACAGTTCTTGCAGTAAGCTTGTGATGTATCACTGGCTAGCTGACCCGCGCAACTTCGTCTGCGTCACATTTTCCATTAATGCTCCGCTCCTATTTGTCTTAGCGCTAAGGGCTCTTACTACCTTGTTTTCATTTCTTGTCTCTCCCAACTCTCCCAGTTATCTAGCCCCTCACTTTCAATACATTTGCACCAGCCACAATCTCAATCTACGCTCATCAAACAACCGTCTCCTTCAATGTCCCACTCACCGTACTGACTTTATTCACTCTTCTTTCTTCGTTCAGTCTATTTCTCTGTGGAATGCGCTTCCTCAGGAGATCAGGATGGCCACCAACCGATTAACTTTTAAATTGAAAGTTCGTGAACACATTCGGAAGAAGTTGGCAGTAGTATCATCACAGCGCTAATGTTTTCCAGTTACTTATTCGTATTTATTGTTTAAGTATTTCGTTTACATATTTATCTTGTTAATGTGAGTATTTATTATGTATTTATAGGTATAGTTAGTTTGTGTATAGTATTCATTTTAACCGGTTAGATCCGGCGGTGGATCCACTGGTGGACTGGTGGTTCCACCTGACGCAATTGATTTTATACTTTATTTCTAGGTACTTTACTTTATTTTTATACTTTGAATTTGAATATTAATCATTATTAATCGCATTTAATTATTTTTGACATTAAATTCTCTGTATTGCACCTACCACTATTCTCTGCATCACCCAAAGGTTGACTGGTAGAGAATGCCTATGGCATTAAGTCCGCCTCTGTACTCTTTTTGTGCTGAAAGTGTTAAATAAATAAATAAATAAATAAATGATATATAGCATATAGCCTTCCTCGATAAATGGGCTATATAACACTGAAATAATTTTTCAAATTGGACCAGTAGTTTTGGAGCCTATTCATTTCAAAAAAACAAGTCTTTCCTCCTTTATAATATAAGTGTAGATGCATGACGAGCCTGAAAATATTTGATGAAAATACTAAAATCTCATTTCCGAGAAAATACATATACCCACCCCTCATCAATCTATTGGGTAAAAAGTCCAGTTAAGTAGTTACAACCTTCTAGGTTTAACAACTGTGACGTGGCAACCGAATAAAAAAAATCCATTGGGTCAGCCAGTTCTTTTATTTAACCAGCTTGTAAAAAAAAACTCGCTAAGACATCTTGGCGGAAATAACAAATCCTAAATTCTGAAAAAACTCATTAGTTTTTCATGCTTTTCAAGTTCACAAAAAAATAATTCCAAAACAATTCTTCGTTATTTTGACGGAACATCTCAACATTGGTATTCAAAAGAAATATATTTTAAATGGAATTCTCTTGACAAGGAAATCAAGCGAAACGGACGACGAGAAATAGTCTGATTGAATTCAGAAATAAATGTACAACTTTTTGCGAAGCTGCTATTAGATCTTGGAGGAAAAGATAGAGAGAGGGACGGGTGCTGAGTCTAGACTGCCAATTAACTTATAACGCTGTAACGTTATAGCTATTCCTAACCAAGTGTATAAAAATGAATTGCTGTTCGTTAGTCTCGCTAAAACTCGAGAACGGCTGTGCTGATTTCGGTAATTCTTTTTTTGTTTAATTCGCCAGAATACAGGGAAGGTTTAAAAGCAAAAAAAATGGGTAGGTAGGGTAGCCAGTTGACGGGAGCGAAGCCGCGGGGTACAGCTAGTACATTATAAAATTTTCAATCTATTCCCGCGACTTCGTCCGCGCATATCCCGATTTTATCCCGATTCCGTAGGAATTTCAGGAATTCCTTTCTTAATGCTCTCCTACACCTACCAAGGAAAATATATGTCATAATAGCTTTCTACGACCAGTAGTTTCAGCTGTGCGTTGTCCAGTAACGTAAAGATTTTTTTTTAATAGGACGACTAGCTACTAGACTAGCTTTTGCCCGCGACTTCGTAGGTACTTACTCTGTTTTTCCCGTTCCCGTAGGAATTTCGGGAAATCCTCTCTTAGCGCTTCCCTACATTATCCCAAGGAACCTGCATGCCAAATTTGTCTGCATGTCATATGCTATATATTAACCCGAAAAATATCACTTGCTATATATTAACAAATCACTTCATATTATAAAACATAGTCCTCCACCGCGTCTGTCTGACTGTCTGTTCGCGATAAACTCAAAAACTACTGCACCGATGTTCATGCTGTTCACCAATGGATAGAGTGGTTCTCGAGAAGGGTATTAATTGTAATTAATATATATAAATTTATAAGCGGGCGATGCCGCGGTTTTCAGCTAGTCTATACTAATATTATAAAGAGGTAACATTTGTTTGTAAGTTTGTATGTAGGGGGTAATCTCAGGAACTACTGGTCCGATTTGAAAAATTATTTCAGTATTAGATAGCCCATGTATCGAGGAAGGATATATGCTACATATCATCACGCTAAGACTAAGACTAAAGGAGCCGAGCATTAATGGAAAATGTGTCGCAGACGAAGTTGCGTGGGTCAGCCAGTAAATAATAAATTAATACTAAGTGTACTCCAACAACTTGTATTTAACCCCCAAATACAAAAATACACAGCTAATCGCCTTTTTATCTTCAATTACCTCTTGCGCTTTACCTAATTCAGGGTGACAGAAAAAATGGCCGCGTTATTTAATAAGGAAGGGGAGAAAGTGGCCGCGGTACAGGGGGAATACTAATGAGGTACCAATGTTTTGGTAATTAATAAGACTGTTAAATGTAATAGAGAATAGGCTTGTGTCCTGAAAAATCGAATTAGTCCGTCAGTTGGATTATCAAAAATATATGACCCGTGTTTTTTCTTTTGTTACGGGAACCAAAATTGACGAAGTTACGACGCTTTTAAAATTCTCAATACGTCACACCTTCGTATAATTTTTAGTGAGTCGTGATGTCACGAGCCCCCACTCCCGAGTTTGATGCGTTTTATTTTTGTCAATATTCATTGATTTACAAAAACAAAAAATACGTGTCCATTATTTTTAAATACTCTAACTGACGGACTAAATAGTTTTGCAATTTGTGGATGATGGAATCTAGCCTATTGGGGAACACGTGTAAAATGAAATTCCCATTTTACACGTGTTTTCCCTATTTTCTGTAATCTCCATGTCCACTTAAAATAATATAACTTGTGTATTTTTTTAGAGCTTCTGCCTGCGTTTTCGCCCGCTTAGAAGTTTTTTGTGTTTTTTTTTAGCATGAATCCCTAATCCTTTTTCTAAAATTAAAAGTAGACTTAGTTACTCTTTATAACACATCAGCTATACGCCAGTGAAAAAGTCGGCTCAGCCTTTTCGGATTGGCCGAAACAAACACACAGGCCGTGACAGGAGGCAGATGATAAACAAACACCGATCAGAGGAGTGTTAAGGTGGTTTAATAGAATTAATATTTTAATAGCAAAGTATGGAACGGGCGATATTCATAATCATTGTATTCCAATTTTTTGAACATGATTTTTTTTTTAAATCATCACTCTCTCTGTTACTTCACCATAAGGAAATAATCGAACGATAAAAAGCTCTACAGTTGAAAGTACTTATTTATTTATTCAATGTACAATAGTGGTACAAAGAAGGACTTTATACAACAAGGCATTCTATATTAACAAGTACAATCGGAGACAAAAGCAATAAATCATTGAAACAACAAAAAAAAATTGTAAATTTCACGTCCCGCGGTGTACAGTCGCGGAAACAAGCGCTTCCAATGACGCTATGCACAAAATGAAAAGAACAATAATGAAAATAAATGAGAAATATCGACTGACATGAAAAAGTTCTCTCGAATGACTTCCAACCTTGTCTGAAGCGAATACGGTCGCAATTGAAATTTCAAACGCTTATGGCTACATAGATTTATTCCCTGGTCTGGAAATCAAATAAATGTGTGCCAGTTGTTTATGATTCGGAACACGTTGGGACATTAAATTGACGGAAGCAGGATATTTTGATGTCCGAAGCATATGTTGGAGTTAACGGTATTGTGTGAGCCATTACTTTGTGGCACAGTGGCTGCACTTCAATAGGGTAGTAACTGAGATGGCATATTCAAAACAGAAAAATGACGTTGAATTTAAGCCTCTTTGTTCGATTTTGTAAAGGAATAATAGCTGGTGTAGATAACAGATTAAGAATAGGATAGAATACCTACTCTTTATTATGTAAACCATACAAGAAACAGAAACGAGAGATGAGGAACTTACACAGGGTGACTATCGCTAAAAGCGAGCTTTTCAAGACAACCTTTTAATGGATTTTGAAGAGAAAATGGAAAGACTTAGTTGTCTTAAGTTTACTATTTAAACAAACACCCATAGGTACATTATCAATACGAAATTAATACAATAATAATTATGAAACAAAAGCAGAGAACTGTAGTAGAGTGATAGTGGTTCTTGAGGAAAGTTTTAAAAATGGACAAAGATTGAGCACGCCTCATCGACACGGACAAGGCGTTCCATAACCGCACCGCTTGAACCGTGTAAGATTTGTCATTGAATCTAGTGGAAAATTATATACACTACTAGCTTTCTCGCGCAACTTTGTCGGCGTCACGTTGTTCATTAATGCTCCGCTCCTATTGGTCGTAGCGCGATGTTATATAGCTTTCCTCGATAAATGGGTTATCTAACACTGAAATTTTCATCTCATTCATTTCATTTCATTCTATCAAATTCAATTTCATTATTCAAATCGGACCAGTAGTTCCTGAGATTAGCATGTTCAAGCAAACAAACAAACTCTTCAGCTTTAGAATATTAAGTATAGACACCCGCGTACTGTAACAGTATTTTACCAAGCTCGACTGCTTTCAACCACACATACCTGTGCAAAACCGTAAAAATGAAGAGTCCAACAAAACTTTTCAAATATGAAAAGCCAAAAGTCAGCGAAACGAATGCAACAAATATTAATAAAAATTCGGTTTGTCCCGCATATTTTGATAGTACTCGTAAATCTAAAACTTTTGGACACTGAAAATACTGACGCAATATGTTTTTCCATATTTTTATGTCAAAAGCTTAGTTTCAAAAACAAACAATTTAATATAAATTGTTATTCCACCTTTGTAACCTACGTCTAAAAGTTTTACATTTTTTTTTAAGAATATTTAAAAAATTATATAATATATTGAGGAAGATTACTATTTGGCTCAAATTTTTTTGCGTGCTGGTTTGTGTTTTTTGTTTATGACTGTACACTCAGAGAAATTAATTTTAAACCAAATAAACGATTGTTTTGATGTCAGTCGCATATCATAAAACGTCGTTCTATTTGTCTACTGGGCGTATTTCTTCAAGTTTTTTTTAATCAATTGTTTTCAAAACTTAGAGCCTAGTTGACTAAATTTTTCTCTACGATGACTCAAACTCGTTTTACCTTTATATGTAATTTTAATATGACATACTTGTCGTGGATAACGATATTGTTTAATAATTAGTTGCTGATTTGAGTATTGTAGTAGGCTAAGGTAGTGGTAAACGCCGTGACGTCAGTTGTCAGTTGTGATGGCGGCACGTGGACAGAGTCGTATAGGAGAGTGAGGACTTAGCCGAACGCACTTTGGCTAGAGACACCAACTAATCACTCCTTCAGAACGAAAATGTCGGTATACCTATTTCAATTGTATTTAACCGATTTCTTTTATCTATACTAATATTATAAAGAGGTAACATTTGTTTGTAAGTTTGTATGTAGGGGGTAATTTCAGGAACTACTGGTCCGATTTTTCAAATCGATAAATGGGCTATATTTATCGATTTATCGAGGAAGGCTATAGGCTAGATATCATCACGATAAGACTAAAAGGAGCCGAGCATTAATGGAAAATGTGACGCAGACGAAGTTGCGTGGGTCAGCTAGTGATTTTATAAATGCGAGCTCTTCTAACTCAACAGACAGATGTGTTGCTGGGGAGTTTGTTGGTCACTTCTTCTTCACAGCTAAAACACTAGGAAGTGAGAGTTTCCAAGAGTTTCCCCGTTTTGCATAAAAAAAAAAAAAAAAGTGGTGACGGGCGGGCGTATTTGGCGGACTGTCTATTTGTAAGCTTTTGTCGTCATAGCAACAGAAATAGCTTATGCCTTATAATAATAATTTTTGGGGGCCGAGTCACCCGCGTCCGTAGGAGAATACCCTTCAGCGAATCCCTACACGTGGTCCCCGGGTGGTGCTAAACAGGTGACACTAACCGCCTCCGTGGTCTAGTGGTTAAACCACCTGATTCAGACCCAGAGGTCCCGGGTTCGATTCCTAGCGGGGGCAAATTTTTTGCTCGGTTTGGTTGGTGGTAGGACTTGTTCTAAGTCCGCCTGGCAAGCTAGCTACCACCATCATGTCTAAGTCTGTCGCCATAACAACAATGTTTACAGCATTCTTGTGTTCCGGCAGTTAGAGGTATGATAGCCAGTTCCTCTGTGTAAGAGGATTCCGGGTGAAACTCGCTTCCATCTTCCGCCTAATCATCACTTTCCATCAGGTGAGATTTGGGCCAAGAGTTTCCCCGTCTTGCATATTTTTTTTTTTTTAATAAAAAAATCTTCAGTAATATTAAAAAGCTAAAGAGTTAGTATCTTTTGTTGAACGCGCCAATCTCAGGAACTACTAATTATATTAATACAAGATAGCCCATCTATCAAGGAAGGCTATAGGTATAGGCCAGGGATGGCGAACCTATGGCACGCGTGCCAGTGGTGGCATGCAGCAAAATAATACAAGATTACTTAGCATCTTCATGAAAGCAAAAGTTCAGTATGGTTTATGTTGCTGCTAATACTACAAAATTTTACCTGTTATGTTTTGTCCATTAAATCACAAAGCCAAGATTTTTTGGCGGCACGTCATGGCTCCTTTATTATTTGTTTAGTAAAATTGGCACGAGCACCAAAAATGGTTCGCCATCCTTGGTATAGGCTATACGACCAGTAAAAGCAGAGCATTAATGAAAAATATGAGGCAGAAATTTTTTTTTAAAAGTTGTCTAATACAATACCTACTAACTAATGAACAAATTCATGTAAATTCTATTGCACTCTACACAAAATAAATCGTTTGAAACGAACTCACAAGACCCGAACCACCCCCCAGTCAGAAGCTCAAATAACAAGCTATTTAATAGCGAAGCGCGAGCTATAACGGAAATTAAGCTATTCGAGCTAGACGGATATCTTTCAATATCATTTGCACTTTTAACTAGACTCATAACTTTGAAAGAGGTTAATATAAAAGAAAGAATGTAAAACGAGACGGTGCTAGCAGGACGTGGCTATAAAATGTGGAGGAAAATATTGGAGAGAAGATGTGCTTGGCTCCGGGAGCGTGAAAAGGTTTTTTCTTCGAGTAAAAACATTTGCTTGTAGGTTGAAAACTTAGGTTTTTAAGGTTCCAAACTGTAGACGTGGCCCGCTAGGGTCAGCGCCAGGCTTGCGGAATTTGTTCGAAAGAGTCACCGCGGTCCTGGAACGGAAAGGGCTTTAAGAGTGAAACTCGGATGGATTTTGGTCAGTAAGAGTCTGACACTCCCTTCTGCTTCGCCCAAAACGAGAGGAGTCAGTTGATTGACGAATTCCCCATAAAAAAATAAAAGGGTTCCGAACGTCCATGAAAGCTAAACCCTTTATGGACTCGGTTTTTTGTAAATCTGTCTGTCCGTCTGGTCACAGCGTACAGTTTATTTTATTTTACTAGACGATTATGTTGAAATTTGGTTGGTACAAATAATATGAACTTCGACGTGACCCAAACACGGACGGTTTACCTACGTAAATAAATCTAATAATAATAATCTTGAGTGTGGTCACTTTTGGGGGATACTAGAAATTAAAAATAAAAACCATCAAACTGTACCATATCAAATGAAAGAGCTTATTATGAGGGTGTTCATTTCATTTTTATTATAATTTTGAAGGTATTCCTTATCTCCGAAACCTAAATATTGAAAATCTGTGAAAATACTGAACCTAAATATTGAAAATTAGTCATTCAGTCAGTAACCTCATCAGTAACGGAATAATTGTTTAATTACATGTATATTGACTAGATAAACAAAGATTAGCATAATACCGATTAACAATCATCCATTGAAATCGCATCGAATTAAATCTATTTGCGCTGTTTAAAACAATCGTTTAGCAAATGACATAAAACATTGACGGAACCACAATTGGATGAAACCTACTAATTAGCAAGTATTTTCAGTAAATTAAAGCTGACATAATGAATTGGCGAAAATTTCGTATTTGTTTTTTATATAAAAAACATTGGTTTAAAAGTTTAACAGTCCGCGAAAAACGTTTTCAACGGCACGCAATTATATTTATTTGGTACTAGTGCGGAAAAGGGCGCCGGTCAGTCGTCATCTGTTTCGCCGGTTAGTCTCCGCGGAAACCGGACAAAGCGTAGGAAGAAAAGATTATTTTATTTTCATCCACCTGGATTTTTTTAATGCAGCCGAGGCGGTAAACGCCCGAGCCGAATGCGAAGCTAGGCGGCGTTCCCACCCAAGATGAGCGAGAATTCGTAGCGATGTGTTTTTTAAGAATCAATGAAAAATGAAAATTAAGTGATTTTTTTGGTTCTTAACAAAGACATCCTTCGACATGCCTCAAACATCTCTGGTGAAAACACAGCCTTAGGGTTTCTGCGTAGGGTACAGCGGAGCGAGGCAGTGGAGCGGAGAAACGGAGAAATATTAACCTATCATGTCAGTCAAACAAAATGTCAGCAACTCACGTAGTGCGGAGATTTTATGCAATTCTTCGTATCTCCGCTCTGCTGTAAGAGAGCCTATCCATAGCGAGCGGAGCGGAGAAACGGAGAAATATTAACCAATCATGTCAGTCAAAATGTCAGTTACTCACGTGGTGCGGAGATTTTATGCAATTCTCCGTTTCTCAGCTCCGCTGTAAGAGCTCGCAATGGACAGGCTGTCCATTGCAAGCGGAGCGGAGAAACGGAGAAATATTAAACAATCATGTCTTAGTGAGCCACGTGGTACGGAGATTTTATGCAATTCCATTAGTTAAAATTTCTCCGTTTCTCCGCTACGCTGCCTAGCTCGCTCGCATTGGACACGCACCCTAATGTATAGGCAACCTTATGGTGGTGAGAAGCCGGTACATTGGTACGTTGTCAAAAGTTAGAGAGTCGTATTCTATCTACTATGGACGATTTAACCCCAACTGACATCACAAACGAAATGAAATCAAAACCGGATGTTAACTCAAAGTTTTTATTTCAAACACAGAATTTGACAAAAAAAAACCTACACTTCGAACAAAATCTTCCAGTTTTCTACGCTAGACATTATTTTTTTGTTTTTTCCATAGTTTTCATCATTTTTCGTGTCTCCCAACTTTGGCGGCCATTTTGATTGAAACGTAGTTTCCCAAATAAACATTGAAGTAAGAAACTACGTCGGTAGAAAACATTATTTTCGGGTAAACATTACGGAATTTAATTTGATTTTATGTACTTATGAGTTGGAAAGGGTAAATAAATAGGAAGCCGGAAGCCTTGTACTTAAATATTATTATTTCTGAAGACCAAATGTCTTCAGAAATAATAATATTTAAGTACGCTTTCAAGAGAAATACGTGGAAATGAGGCGCCTTAATCCTTATCTTAACTCATCTATTGATTACTAGTTGACTGGGCAAACGTAGTCTAAACCTTATCCTAACTCATCTAAGTATAGATTATTAGCTGACCGGGTAAACGTAATTAAATCCTTATCCTAACTCATCTATAGATTACTAGTTGAGCGGGCAAACGTAGTTTAATCCTTAAACTAACTCATCTATTGATCACTAGCTGACCGGGCAAACGTTGTTTAGCCAAAAAAATAAATAGCCTACTACCTATTCTCAGAACTACCTAAAATCCAAAAAAAAATAAACACAGAAATCGGTCAAGTCGTTTCGGAGGAGTTCGATAACAAACACCGTGACATGAGATTTTATATATTAGGAGAAGCTCGTGGCTAAATAACAACAGCCGCATGGGTCGATCTTCACGGTTAAGCAACTCTTGCCAAGGTTGGTCTGTGGATGGGTGACCATCTTAACATACCGAATTTCCTCTGTGCCTCGGAAAGCACGTTAAGCCGTTAGTCCCGGCTGTCATTTGTAGATCTTTAGCAGTCGTTACGGATTGTCAGAAGCCAGTGAATCTGACTCCAAGAAGTGCTGTGTTACCCAGTTGATGGGTTGTGGAGGTCTGATAGGCAGCCGCTCCACGAAAAATATGGTATTCAGCTGAATCCAGTTTGACTGGAAGCCGATCCCAATGTAGTTGGGAAAAGGTTAGGCAGATGATGAGAAGAAGATAAAACTAAAGAGTTTCAAGAAGAGTTTAAAGAGACCTTTTCGTCACACTGATGTCTCGACGAAAATCTTTCAAAAAAAGAACATCTTAATCATTGTAACCAAACATAAATCAAAACAATTCACACACAAGGCTTCCGGCTTCCTATTTATTTACCCTTTCCAACTCATAAGTACATAAAATCAAATTAAATTCCGTAATGTTTACCCGAAAATAATGTTTTCTACCGACGTAGTTTCTTACTTCAATGTTTATTTGGGAAACTACGTTTCAATCAAAATGGCCGCCAAAGTTGGGAGACACGAAAAATGATGAAAACTATGGAAAAAACAAAAAAATAATGTCTAGCGTAGAAAACTGGAAGATTTTGTTCGAAGTGTAGGTTTTTTTTTGTCAAATTCTGTGTTTGAAATAAAAACTTTGAGTTAACATCCGGTTTTGATTTCATTTCGTTTGTGATGTCAGTTGGGGTTAAATCGTCCATAGTAGATAGAATACGACTCTCTAACTTTTGACAACGTACCAATGTACCGGCTTCTCACCACCATAAGGTTGCCTATACATTAGGGTGCGTGTCCAATGCGAGCGAGCTAGGCAGCGTAGCGGAGAAACGGAGAAATTTTAACTAATGGAATTGCATAAAATCTCCGTACCACGTGGCTCACTAAGACATGATTGTTTAATATTTCTCCGTTTCTCCGCTCCGCTTGCAATGGACAGCCTGTCCATTGCGAGCTCTTACAGCGGAGCTGAGAAACGGAGAATTGCATAAAATCTCCGCACCACGTGAGTAACTGACATTTTGACTGACATGATTGGTTAATATTTCTCCGTTTCTCCGCTCCGCTCGCTATGGATAGGCTCTCTTACAGCAGAGCGGAGATACGAAGAATTGCATAAAATCTCCGCACTACGTGAGTTGCTGACATTTTGTTTGACTGACATGATAGGTTAATATTTCTCCGTTTCTCCGCTCCACTGCCTCGCTCCGCTGTACCCTACGCAGAAACCCTAAGGCTGTGTTTTCACCAGAGATGTTTGAGGCATGTCGAAGGATGTCTTTGTTAAGAACCAAAAAAATCACTTAATTTTCATTTTTCATTGATTCTTAAAAAACACATCGCTACGAATTCTCGCTCATCTTGGGTGGGAACGCCGCCTAGCTTCGCATTCGGCTCGGGCGTTTACCGCCTCGGCTGCATTAAAAAAATCCAGGTGGATGAAAATAAAATAATCTTTTCTTCCTACGCTTTGTCCGGTTTCCGCGGAGACTAACCGGCGAAACAGATGACGACTGACCGGCGCCCTTTTCCGCACTAGTACCAAATAAATATAATTGCGTGCCGTTGAAAACGTTTTTCGCGGACTGTTAAACTTTTAAACCAATGTTTTTTATATAAAAAACAAATACGAAATTTTCGCCAATTCATTATGTCAGCTTTAATTTACTGAAAATACTTGCTAATTAGTAGGTTTCATCCAATTGTGGTTCCGTCAATGTTTTATGTCATTTGCTAAACGATTGTTTTAAACAGCGCAAATAGATTTAATTCGATGCGATTTCAATGGATGATTGTTAATCGGTATTATGCTAATCTTTGTTTATCTAGTCAATATACATGTAATTAAACAATTATTCCGTTACTGATGAGGTTACTGACTGAATGACTAATTTTCAATATTTAGGTTCAGTATTTTCACAGATTTTCAATATTTAGGTTTCGGAGATAAGGAATACCTTCAAAATTATAATAAAAATGAAATGAACACCCTCATAATAAGCTCTTTCATTTGATATGGTACAGTTTGATGGTTTTTATTTTTAATTTCTAGTATCCCCCAAAAGTGACCACACTCAAGATTATTATTATTAGATTTATTTACGTAGGTAAACCGTCCGTGTTTGGGTCACGTCGAAGTTCATATTATTTGTACCAACCAAATTTCAACATAATCGTCTAGTAAAATAAAATAAACTGTACGCTGTGACCAGACGGACAGACAGATTTACAAAAAACCGAGTCCATAAAGGGTTTAGCTTTCATGGACGTTCGGAACCCTTTTATTTTTTTATGGGGAATTCGTCAATCAACTGACTCCTCTCGTTTTGGGCGAAGCAGAAGGGAGTGTCAGACTCTTACTGACCAAAATCCATCCGAGTTTCACTCTTAAAGCCCTTTCCGTTCCAGGACCGCGGTGACTCTTTCGAACAAATTCCGCAAGCCTGGCACTGACCCTAGCGGGCCACGTCTACAGTTTGGAACCTTAAAAACCTAAGTTTTCAACCTACAAGCAAATGTTTTTACTCGAAGAAAAAACCTTTTCACGCTCCCGGAGCCAAGCACATCTTCTCTCCAATATTTTCCTCCACATTTTATAGCCACGTCCTGCTAGCACCGTCTCGTTTTACATTCTTTCTTTTATATTAACCTCTTTCAAAGTTATGAGTCTAGTTAAAAGTGCAAATGATATTGAAAGATATCCGTCTAGCTCGAATAGCTTAATTTCCGTTATAGCTCGCGCTTCGCTATTAAATAGCTTGTTATTTGAGCTTCTGACTGGGGGGTGGTTCGGGTCTTGTGAGTTCGTTTCAAACGATTTATTTTGTGTAGAGTGCAATAGAATTTACATGAATTTGTTCATTAGTTAGTAGGTATTGTATTAGACAACTTTTAAAAAAAAATTTCTGCCTCATATTTTTCATTAATGCTCTGCTTTTACTGGTCGTATAGCCTATACCAAGGATGGCGAACCATTTTTGGTGCTCGTGCCAATTTTACTAAACAAATAATAAAGGAGCCATGACGTGCCGCCAAAAAATCTTGGCTTTGTGATTTAATGGACAAAACATAACAGGTAAAATTTTGTAGTATTAGCAGCAACATAAACCATACTGAACTTTTGCTTTCATGAAGATGCTAAGTAATCTTGTATTATTTTGCTGCATGCCACCACTGGCACGCGTGCCATAGGTTCGCCATCCCTGGCCTATACCTATAGCCTTCCTTGATAGATGGGCTATCTTGTATTAATATAATTAGTAGTTCCTGAGATTGGCGCGTTCAACAAAAGATACTAACTCTTTAGCTTTTTAATATTACTGAAGATTTTTTTATTAAAAAAAAAAAAATATGCAAGACGGGGAAACTCTTGGCCCAAATCTCACCTGATGGAAAGTGATGATTAGGCGGAAGATGGAAGCGAGTTTCACCCGGAATCCTCTTACACAGAGGAACTGGCTATCATACCTCTAACTGCCGGAACACAAGAATGCTGTAAACATTGTTGTTATGGCGACAGACTTAGACATGATGGTGGTAGCTAGCTTGCCAGGCGGACTTAGAACAAGTCCTACCACCAACCAAACCGAGCAAAAAATTTGCCCCCGCTAGGAATCGAACCCGGGACCTCTGGGTCTGAATCAGGTGGTTTAACCACTAGACCACGGAGGCGGTTAGTGTCACCTGTTTAGCACCACCCGGGGACCACGTGTAGGGATTCGCTGAAGGGTATTCTCCTACGGACGCGGGTGACTCGGCCCCCAAAAATTATTATTATAAGGCATAAGCTATTTCTGTTGCTATGACGACAAAAGCTTACAAATAGACAGTCCGCCAAATACGCCCGCCCGTCACCACTTTTTTTTTTTTTTTTTATGCAAAACGGGGAAACTCTTGGAAACTCTCACTTCCTAGTGTTTTAGCTGTGAAGAAGAAGTGACCAACAAACTCCCCAGCAACACATCTGTCTGTTGAGTTAGAAGAGCTCGCATTTATAAAATCACTAGCTGACCCACGCAACTTCGTCTGCGTCACATTTTCCATTAATGCTCGGCTCCTTTTAGTCTTATCGTGATGATATCTAGCCTATAGCCTTCCTCGATAAATCGATAAATATAGCCCATTTATCGATTTGAAAAATCGGACCAGTAGTTCCTGAAATTACCCCCTACATACAAACTTACAAACAAATGTTACCTCTTTATAATATTAGTATAGATAAAAGAAATCGGTTAAATACAATTGAAATAGGTATACCGACATTTTCGTTCTGAAGGAGTGATTAGTTGGTGTCTCTAGCCAAAGTGCGTTCGGCTAAGTCCTCACTCTCCTATACGACTCTGTCCACGTGCCGCCATCACAACTGACAACTGACGTCACGGCGTTTACCACTACCTTAGCCTACTACAATACTCAAATCAGCAACTAATTATTAAACAATATCGTTATCCACGACAAGTATGTCATATTAAAATTACATATAAAGGTAAAACGAGTTTGAGTCATCGTAGAGAAAAATTTAGTCAACTAGGCTCTAAGTTTTGAAAACAATTGATTAAAAAAAACTTGAAGAAATACGCCCAGTAGACAAATAGAACGACGTTTTATGATATGCGACTGACATCAAAACAATCGTTTATTTGGTTTAAAATTAATTTCTCTGAGTGTACAGTCATAAACAAAAAACACAAACCAGCACGCAAAAAAATTTGAGCCAAATAGTAATCTTCCTCAATATATTATATAATTTTTTAAATATTCTTAAAAAAAAATGTAAAACTTTTAGACGTAGGTCACAAAGGTGGAATAACAATTTATCGACGGTCCCTACGTACAATCCCCTAACTGCAAATGTCAAACTTTACAGGAGAGCACTTTAAAGTTTTAAACACATGTAGTTCATATTCTACTTAGCAGAAAGTCATGAAATTTGGAATTCAGGTTTCATATTTGATCTATTTTATAACAAAAATAACTACAACTTTTAAAAGGCCTTTCGAGCGTATTATTTGTCAATTACTTACTTATACAGCGGAATCATCCCCTGTGGTAAATAATGTAAGTGGTACTTATTGAGTTTTACGCCGGAGGTATTAAATTAAACAAAGTCGCAATTGCCATTTAGAAAGATTTACGTGGGGATCATGGTACAAAAACTGTTATAAAAAGTAGATAAGTGATTGACTCACTCAAAAAAGACATTTCGTCACAAGATATACAAATTATTTGCATTACGTTTTATTTCGAAGCAGGTTAAATGTAAACAAAAACGTTATTTTATTTTTATATACTTATTTATTTATCGACAGTACGATGTATCTTCAGTATTTGTACCTAATTTAATCAGTCTTGATTTCGTCTCCAAAGCCGGCGCGAACGCTTATGTCTCGCAAGCGACAGTTGCGGGGGAGGTGCGCGGGGTTACAATGGATTGTCCCGCGTAAAATGACTGGATTACCACTATTGTTGTTCTACGTCGGAAGTTTTAGTCAATTTGGTAGTTATGCGAAATGTCGTGTGTGTATTTCAAGGTCAATTTGCCACCTTTTATTACTTTTTATTAAACTGGACGATAGTTTAGGTTTGTCTGAATGTCACGGAACAAAAAAACACAAATCACGTATCTACCACTTAGGTGATTATACGTAGGGACCATCGTTATATTAAATTGTTTGTTTTTGAAACTAAGCTTTTGACATAAAAATATGGAAAAACATATTGCGTCAGTATTTTCAGTGTCCAAAAGTTTTAGATTTACGAGTACTATCAAAATATGCGGGACAAACCGAATTTTTATTAATATTTGTTGCATTCGTTTCGCTGACTTTTGGCTTTTCATATTTGAAAAGTTTTGTTGGACTCTTCATTTTTACGGTTTTGCACAGGTATGTGTGGTTGAAAGCAGTCGAGCTTGGTAAAATACTGTTACAGTACGCGGGTGTCTATACTTAATATTCTAAAGCTGAAGAGTTTGTTTGTTTGCTTGAACATGCTAATCTCAGGAACTACTGGTCCGATTTGAATAATGAAATTGAATTTGATAGAATGAAATGAAATGAATGAGATGAAAATTTCAGTGTTAGATAACCCATTTATCGAGGAAAGCTATATAACATCGCGCTACGACCAATAGGAGCGGAGCATTAATGAACAACGTGACGCCGACAAAGTTGCGCGAGAAAGCTAGTAGTGTATATAATTTTCCACTAGATTCAATGACAAATCTTACACGGTTCAAGCGGTGCGGTTATGGAACGCCTTGTCCGTGTCGATGAGGCGTGCTCAATCTTTGTCCATTTTTAAAACTTTCCTCAAGAACCACTATCACTCTACTACAGTTCTCTGCTTTTGTTTCATAATTATTATTGTATTAATTTCGTATTGATAATGTACCTATGGGTGTTTGTTTAAATAGTAAACTTAAGACAACTAAGTCTTTCCATTTTCTCTTCAAAATCCATTAAAAGGTTGTCTTGAAAAGCTCGCTTTTAGCTATTTTCTTTCTTTTATTATCCTCCGACCTGGTGGATTCACGGAAGTTAGACATAAAGTAATCGCCAAAGAAATCACAAATTTGCTCACCATTGCTAGAGGACCGGTCGCCAAACCTCAGCACAGAAGGATAGGCGTTGTTTTGCTTCTTTGACTTAACGTAGCTCCAGAATGCTCGAGGGTTGTCGTGAATAGCGGTTTCTATGTTTACCATGTAGTCATCGAACATGTATTTCTCCAGATCCTTTACTCGTTGCCGTAAAATTACAAAGGACTGGTGGTCCGCTACGTTGCCATACTTTTTAAATTTAGCGTGAAATTTGGATTTTTCTTTAATCATTTTTATTAGCGGACTTTTATACCAGACGGGGTATTTTGACCGGGTAACTACTGTTTTAGATGGGATATAAGTTTTATGCACCTTATACAAAACATCATAAAAGAATGCTACGGCATCGTCCAATGACCTGTGGCCCAATTCGTATTGCCAGTCAACGATGTTAAGTTCATCTTTAATTGCTGCATAGTCAGCAGACCGATACCAGTATTTAACATAGGGACGAGTTGGCAGACTATGCAGCTGAACAAAGTCCGCTGTAATACATATTGCATTGTGATGCGAGTCTTCAGGAACAAGGGGATCAGCGCTGCAAGAAACGGAAACATCGGTATTGGAAAATACCAAGTCCAGAATCTTGTTGTTTTTGTTAGGGTGACAGTTATACTGCGACAGGTTACATGCGTTAATGTTGTCAAAGAAAATGGATTGAACATGACCTTTCAGGTTTGTAGGGTGTAGAGAATAACCATCATCTGCAGGGGTCCACGTTATGTTGGGTTGATTAAAGTCACCCAACACAATAAACTTGTCGACCGGGTGCTCTATTATAATGTTGGTCAAATTGTCAGAGTAGTTTTCCAGCTGAGTTGTTAATGAGTTACCTAGGTTTTGAGAGCAAATATAAACAACACCTATATGCATTTTGTATGTTGTCCTAGGTCTTTTTTGTTGCAGGGTTAATGTGACCCACAGGTCTTCCGCCGTTGAATGCCACTCCCCCCGCGCCTGAGCCACAATCTCACGCTTAACGGCGATTAAAACCCCCCCTCCCATAGTCTGACCTGTACTAGTATAATCCCGGTCCCGTCTCCATACCATATATCTGTCATCAAATAATTCAGAATCGGATATACCATCAGTTAGCCAAGTCTCCGTCAAGCAAACAACATCAAAACCATTAATACATATGTTTCTATAGAAAACACCTGTTTTAGTTCGCAGTCCCCGCACGTTCTGATAAAATATACTAATAAGCGCCATTATAAATAATACATAACACTAGAGTTTGTATAGAAAAAATAATCATACAAGGCACATTCAATCCGACGAAACAAGAATTTTTTAAATATTTAGAGATGAAAACAGGTAAGCAAAGTAGAACTTTATCTCCATACGAATAAGGTTCGAAGAGCGTAGTACAGAGTTAAGCAAAAAGAAATAAAATATACTTATTGTAAGGTAGACTGATAAATCTCGATAAGCAATACACATCTTTAAGGTAACGAGTGGAATATTTAAAGTCATAATATAATAGCAAAAATATACGAACTGGTTCAAGACTAGCGATAAGCAGACAAAAGGACGGCAAGAAAGGAATGCATAGAAAAAACAAATAACTGTGGTTCTCAAACTTAATGAGGCGGAGTGAGCGATGCACAACTTACCAGGACGTTGAATCGACATTCCCAACAATAGAACTTCTAGGTTAAGATTTTTTTCAAGTCGTGCTCCGTCCTGATGTGGAATTTTGGGGATGTGTAGTTTTTTCGAAGAAATATCTTGCAACCCGTGACCCAGACGTGCTCAAAACCTCGTTCTTTGGCACGAGCTTTGGTCTGGTTCAGAAGAATTTTGTTATACAGCGTAAGATGATCATTTATATAGATCCTGTTTGTACCTTGCAAACCTAGGTGGGCAGCATTTAAGGTTTTGTGCTTTTTCGCCGCAGAAACAAAATCATTTTTCCTGTAACTATTATGCACCGAACAAATTATATTTTTATTAAGAGGATCACTACGCATTGGAATTCGGGCTATGTAGTTAATCTGCTCCTTGGGTATTTGACATCCAATAACATCCCCGATTTTATTAATTATTGAGAATAAGTTTTCATCGCTAGATATTGGTACTCCTTTGATTTCTATATTGTTCATCCTGGACCTCTGTTCACTCTCGTTTTGATGGAGCTCCAGTTTTGCTATACGGTCTTGCAGCTTTGAGATGTCGTCTTTGGTCTTCTTCATTGACTCAATTTCATGCTCCAGAGTCGATACCTTGCAAGTCAGCTCATCCATTTTGTCACTAACAAATTGCAGTGCCGACTTCACTTCTGAGAATTCCGCCTTCAATGTCTTGAGCTCCACAAGTTCGTTTTGCACCGCTTTAACGCTCGCGACCAGCGCTGGCAAGGATTCCATTTGTGTAGATAGCCGCTTGAGTTCAGTTATGATGGTTTCCGTGTCTGCTCGTGAACTCTTGTCAGAATCAGCTCGGGGACTGGCTAGCATCGATGTCTTGCAACTGCTGCATTTCCATGTAGTCTTCTCCAAGTCTTCTCCATCCCGCCTCTGTGATGCCTGAGCAAGGGAAATCAAACTGTCCCGAGCACACTGAACATATAACGCCGTCTCTGGCATCCACATCGCACCGTTTACAAGTAAACATCTTGGGAAGTTTGAGAAACGCAGTTGGGTGGTCGTGGGTTGAGGGTAAACAATTCGTCGCCGAGTAGTAGTAAGTAGTAACCAAGTAAATGCGCGCGCGTTCGGTTTGCTGTCTACCGCCTGACTGACATGTATGGCAAAGATAAGTAAAAAAACGGGGTGGTCCCTCCATAACGTTTCGGCCCCATCGATCAGCTGTTCGTATTAAGATTATCGTTCATGCCTGAATAATAATAGCCGGGGTTGATCTTTAAGGTTAAGTAATGTTTGACAAGATGGCTGACCATCCATAATACCGATACTCCTCCATACGTCAGAAAGCACGTTAGACCTCTGGACCAAGCAATCATTAGTAGATCTTTGACAGTTGTTACTATATTACAGTCAAGAGTCGCAAATCTTACTCCAGTTTTGTTAAGCGTGCTTAAGGATGCGAAATCGATCGAAAAAGTTGCCAGGGCCTTGGAACGCAAAGGGCATTTGGTGGAACTCGGATGGGTTTTAGTCAGTAAGAGACACTCTCTTCCGGTCCGCCCAGAGCGTGTTGCTAAAAGATATCGTGTTATGTAGTAAAGGAAGGCAGTTGTGTAACAAGATAACTAAAAGGTCCTAAATATAGCCTAATTTGACAGAAAACTGATTGGCCCACGCTCATCACAAATACTACATATTTATAAGATTTAACGGATCACACCCACTCAATCCTTATCGAATCAACATCGGCAAATCTCAAGCGGCGTGAATTTGTAACAAGAGTTAGTAATAATAGAATATTATATCGTCATTGAGTATCTGATTACGTAAGAGCTAAAGGAGCTTAGAATATAATAGGGGAGGAGAATAGTTTAAACAATTTAATTTACACGGACCCATTTAAGTCGTATTACAAAGGCCACTTAATGTACCCGACCTTAACTACCTACAGGCGCACTTTTTTAATATTTCTTTTTTAATTGTTCATGATAGTAGAACAATAATAATAAATAATGCATTAGAATTAATAAACACCAATTTAATAAGGTTTACGTATCAACATAATGTAGCCGTTCAATTCTGCGGCGTCCTTGGAACACAAGGCTCGGACTGCGCTTTTTCTGAATACTATTTTTATTTTTATGTATACACGGTGCCATTTTAGTCGTCTTACGACGGTAGTAGCAGAAACAGCCGGTCTATTATGTCGACATCTCACCGTGTACACTTAGGTAAAGTGAACGACAAGTGAGCTGTCATTCCGTCGCGTTTGTATGGTTTTACAGCTCGCTTGTCGTTCACTTCGCCTAAGTTTTCACTACGAAGTTTTTACAGAATTGCACTGCAGAAATGGTGGATTTATTTTCAAGATGAGAACATGAACTACGATAGAAACAACATTATTCGGTACTTGTGACAGAATATCTACAAATTGATTGTTTGTTTCCATTTTACATGAAAAATGTAGTAGCTATCATGTTATTAATCTGACGTGTATATTGTTAGTGGTCAGGCAGAGGCCAATAGTTTCTTCAATAGTATACGGCAATCAGTCCACTTAAACAGTCAAACCCATAACCTCTAATCTTTTGTTTCCATATTTATTATATTCTGCAGCATTAAAACGTCTAGCGGGACCTCTGCGAGTTGACTTCGGCCCCTCGTACGCCTAACAAAGGACCCCAGGGTCCCGAGATAGTCAAAGAATGCCAAAAATCCTAATCATTGCAAAGTAAGAGTGAACAGGCTTCTTCTGGGTAAGCCCGCTCCATCGTCGACTTTGTCTCGGTCATCTCTGACCTAGACTCACATAAAAAAACGAATTATCCCATGTAGAAACATACACAAAATACAGCATGAAAACTAAGAGCTTTCAAGCCCAGTAAGTATACTAAAATATCTAAAAGAATAAAATGGTATGAGGTTAAGTACTACGTACGTGAAATTCTATTTCAAAATAAGACCGACAGTCGACACTTTTGGAACATCTAGACAAATAAATTGCAAAAGATGTTTTGATGTTCTAGAAAATTATATTCTGTATCATATTATCTTTTAAAGCAAAGTAAAGACTTATGCCCTTTGTCACACATTAAGAGTAGTTGAACCTTAAATTAATGTCAATACAAAAGGATGTTTTCTAGATTCCCATCTAGAAAAAAAATACATTTTGTCATTAAATGATTTCTTCCGCTCTGGGCAAGGGGAAGGGAGTGTCAGACTCTTAGGTACCGACTTACACCAATCCGTGGTCCTCCTAATGTCCATTGCTTACCATAGCCGCGGTAACTCTTTCGTACAAATTCTGTCTGTTCGCGATAAACTCAAAAACTACTGCACCGGTTTTCACCAATGGATAGATTGGTTCTCGAGGAAGGTTTTAGTATATAATTTGTCAAGCAGGCGAAGCTGCGGGCATCAGCAAATTTCTCATATTCCTCAATAAGAATAAAAAATGTTACCTCGAATCTGACCAACCTAAAATTACAACCTAGTTTTTCCTCGCAGAAATCCAGTTACAAACTATTGGAATAACAGTAAATATTTGATCTGTCCCTCACTTCCAGACAAGAGTTCTGTTTTCTTTCGAAAATACTTTTTTTCGTCGAGTGGTTTTTTTGAAGTGGCTTATTTGTTACTTTTTTTTTGTCTAAAAGGATGTAGGGCAATTCAGACGAAAAATTGACTGTAATTAGCTTTGACATAAAAATAGCTTTGTGTTATTATTGGAAACGACGGGTGGTTTTTGCTTGTGAATTATTGCTTGCTTATGATTTTGCGAGGTTATATTTACAGGATTATTGCAGAACCCATCATTACTTATTGAAAACTTTTGAGGACTATCAAGACGTCTATCTAGGTTTTGATGGCTTTCATAACACATTACCACCTAAAGCTGAACTTTCGTTTGTTTTGATGATCGCGCTAATCTCAGGAACTGCTGGTTCTATTTGAAACATTATTTTAGTGTTGGAAAGCCCATTTGTCGAGGAAAGCTAGGCTATATTACATCACGTTACGATCAATAGGAGCGGAGCATTTATGAGAAATGTGTCGCAGACGAAGTTGCGCGGGCCAGCTAGTATTAGTATATTACTAAACTAGCTTCTGCCCGCGACTTCGTCCGCGTAGCGTGATGATATTATATAGCCTTCCTCGATAAATGGGCTATCTAACACTGAAATAATTTTTCAAAACGGACCAGGAGTTCCTGAGATTAGCGCGTTGAACCAAACAAACACACAAACTCTTTTGCTTTATAATATTAAGTATAGATAATTCTTTCTATAATCGTCTCTAGTCCAACTAAGATTGTAAAGGATTTAAACAAAACTTTTTAGGGTTCCGTACCCAAAGTGTAACCAACGGAACCCTATTACTAAGCCTCCGCTGTCCGTCCGTAAGAACCGTCATAGGTAGACAATTGAAATTTTCACAGATTGTGTATCGTGTGCGAGTAGGTACGACTCGCACTTGGCCCGTTTTTTAATTTGACAAATCGCGACTGTTGGCTTTGATCTACAACAATCGGTAGATATTAGTTGTGGCCCTGTACAGAAAGGGTCAATAAAGGCCTCGTTTAAGTACTTTAGCCCTTTTAGAATCAGTAGGTACACTTGTCGGTTCTTAATAAGAATCGATAATTTATCGTCAGTCAACATTCAATTCATTTTATATTAGTATATTGTTCCTAACTTTCAACTCTCAGCTCTATCAGCTACTTTTAGAGACCATTTTCCTTTACCCAGTCGAAGCCACATATAATATGTACGTTACGTAATAAGTAAATAAGCTCGAGAACTATAATAAAACTCTTTCTGCCAGCTGACATACCCGTATTTTCCCTTAGTCTTAACCCTACATAAAAATAAGTGAAATATTAAGTAATGAATAAAATATATCTTTGTCTACCGCCTACCCACGTTAATACCTTAAAAGAAAAGAAAAAACAGAAGGTTCACATTTAAAGAAACTTTAATGTTTTCTATGGTTCCGTACCCAACAGGTAATCAACGGAACCCTATTACTAAGACTCTGTTCGTCCGTCCGTACGACTGTCCGTCTGTCTGTCATATCTCAAGAACCGTTACAGGTAGAGTTGAAATTTTAACAAATTGTGTACCTATTTCTATTGCCGCTTTAACAAAAAGTAATTAAAATTAAGGTTTATGGTATGGAACCCTTCATAACAAGCCGGATGGCTTCCAGTCAAACCGAATTAAGCTGAATACCAGTATTTGTATTTTACGTGGAGCGGCTGCCTACCAGACCTCCACATCCCACTGACTGGGTAACACGGTACTTCTTGAAGCCGATCCCAATGTAATTGGGACATGAAGATCGTGCTTGTCGATCCATGTGTGAGCTTCCTTTAATACATTTTGTATGAAACAGACCTTCTAACTCCTCTCCATTGTAACAAAACTGAGAAGTGGCCAGAGCCTTTTCATCAAAAAACCCTTTTTCTATTACGTACATTGTTTATTTTGTTTGTTCATACAAAAGAATAACAGGGAATTGAATTATTGTTAGAAAACCGTATTGTACAGTCTAATATGCTATGAAACTTTGAGTGTGCTTTTCGTTTAATACTAGCTGACCCATGTCCACTTCGTTCGGCGGTACTTTTCGGGTAAATATGACCTATGACACTCACAAAAAACGTAGCTTTCAATTGGTAAATGAATTTTCAAAATGTCACAGCATAATTAACATCCAAACTCCGGGCTGTCACGGAAATTCCTATTGGAGAAACTCAATAACTCTTTTTGCCCGACCTGGGAATCGAACCCAGGACGCCACGCTCGACAGTCGCGCTTGCGACCGCGAGAACAACGGAGCAGTTCAAAAGTTTAATATCACTGAGTGCCTGGATAGGAAACCTAGATGTTAGTACTAAAACAGACAGGTGTACAGGTAGCCTTGATATCGGTCTTCAGGGTAAAAGTATGAGCATAGAGAAATAGAGAAAAGTGCTTATAGTCGGGAAACGGTTTTAATAAGTAAATAGGGAAAATGTCGGACCTGACAGATAAAACCTACTTTATCTGTCAGGTCCGACATTTAGATTGCTTACCATAAATACTTACCTACTCTTGTTCAAGCCATGTCAATTGTCAGTTGGATGTACTTCATATATCCAAATATTATGATAGACTATCTAATGCCCGCGGATTCACTCGCTTGACAAATTATACACTAAAACCTTCCTCGAGAACCACTCTATCTATTGGTGAAAACATCATGAAAATCGGTGCAGTAGTTATTGAGTTTATCGCGAACAGACAGACATACAGACGCGGCGGATAACGTTATTGGTCAATATGTAGTGATGCTTTAATAACCATAAATAGGAAGGTCTATCTGTTTGTTTTAGTTACCTTTTCAGGTCTTTACAGCAGCAACGGACTGAAAAAAACTTGGCGAAAAAATTGAATAAGCTTTTTCTTAACTTCAGGAAAACATTCTTGCTAATGTTTAATACATAATTTTAATTGGTATTGCAAACTATTAAAGTCAATAGTATAAAAAAAATCCAAGCTGTAAAAAAAATGAGGGAAAGAACTACGAGCGACGTTGGCGCAATATTTTAGCGATCGGCTGCTACGCCGCGTCCTGGGTTCGATTCCCGCAAGGCAAAAATTTTTGTATGACTTACAGTAGTTGTTAGTGTATGTTTGTAAACGCACCCACGATACAGGAAAAAATTCCCAGTGTGGCGCAACGTTTCTTAAAAACTTATAGGACAACAAGAAAAATTCCACATCGCAGTCAGCAGTAAAAGTTCCCAAAACATATTTCCACATTGAATGACACTGCTGTCTCTTGGGTCAAAGAAAAGGCCAAATACCCTTTTGATTTGGTTAAAATTAATACGTCAAATCGCTTGCTAAGTCCAAGTGAATCATCATTAACTCTTCAACGTAAGTCAATCATTGGCGAGGATCCTCAGTGCTGACAGCCGGTTCCTCCAAGTGATGGATGTGCGGAAGTCGTCAAAGCCAGGCTTCCCTTCCCTTTCCGTGTAATCCGTCGTGCTTCCTCCGGGAGATACCCGTCACTAGGGACTGACTGGAGTACCGTGGAGTGAGTGATATTGTTATAGAAAACTGTCCGTCTGTTTAGTGTGATTTCAAGGTTATAATCAAATGTTAATAGATATTGTTTGGACAGTCAAACGACAGTGCGCAAAATGAACTTGTTGATATTTTCTTACTGAACTTTTTTTTAAATGAACTCCATTAAAATAAACTTTACTGAACTTTTCTAAAAAATAACTTTACTACTGGCCCTATGAAAATTCAGTAAGAGAAGTAACAACGTAAGTTATGGATCGAAAACTCTCCTCTGAAGTATAAAAATTTACATACAATATCGTCTCCATTTGTAAAGTTACACAAGCGGCCAAAAAACGGCAAAAAAATCAAGTTTGTTGTATGGGAGCCCCCTTAAATATCTATTTTATTCTGTTTTTTTTTTGTATTTGTTTTTATAGCGGCAACAGAAAAACATCATCTGTGAAAACAACTGTCTAGCTATCGCGGTTCTTGAGATACAGCCTGGTGACAGATAGACAGACAGACAACTAAGTCTTAGTAATAGGTTCCCGTTTTTACCCCCCAAAGGGTAAAAACGGGACCCTATTACGGAACCTTAAAAAAACAAAAATCTAAGCTCATATTTATCTACAAGCTTCTCTTCTATACCATGCCATGGAAACTTCTTGCAAGGATATAAACATAAAATTTCAATGCATACAGAAATTATACCTGAATCGGATACGTGGTCCTGGTTTAAAGCGAAGTCGCACTTTTATAATCTGGGTTGTATTCAGATATTCTTGAATCAAAACTAAAATATTCAGGAATCTCTATACTAGAATTAAATCGCGATTTCTGCTTGCACGCAGTCATAAAATACGACCACACATAGAAAGGTACCAAATTAAGATCATAACTCTTGCAGCTCGGTCTGAAAGACATCGCATACATGAGCTAGGAATTCAATATTAAAATGCAGGCTTCAGTCGACTTGCTCGCTACTGTAAAATGGTGATGCCACAAGACATTTATTTAATAAAGTTCAGTGGTATGAACCACATCTCAAATTTTAGGTAATAATGACACTGAAATCATCATCAATCCATATCTATAATTTCGAAAGTAACTCTCGCCTGTCTGTCTGTCTGTTTGGTACCTCTTCACGTCTTAACGTCTGAACGAGTTGTGATAAAACTTCCTAGATCATGTAGACAAAGATTTCTATGGAAATAAGCGCTTACTGTCTTATCTAGCGCTGTTAGTTAAATGTGTGTTTGTGTATATCATGTGTAATCCCTTTATTCCTACCACGCTTCTTTTTAGATTTTCACGAGGGCCAAGCCAAGGAATCAAGTTAAGTATTTCAGCCCAAGCAGCGGGGAAAAGCTAGTCTCCTAGATTATAAACGACAACCTAAAGGAGAAGCGAGATACCAAGAAACCCCGTCACATTCGCACGTTCCATAACCGCAGTCTCGACACTTAATTTATTCAAATCCATTTTAATAAACCCGACGTAAAACATAAACCACTCAGACGTCCAGTAACAAAAAAGGTTGAAAACAACAAAAAAAGTTAAAATATTCTCAAACAGAAAATGTTCTATTGAAGAGAATTCATTTAAACATAAATGATTGATGGGAATCCCATTTACTTTCGATCTACGGAACCCGACGTATAAACACGGTTTGTTGACATGTAAAAAGATTTTTATGTTTGTTCATACATACTGAAATCGTCGGGAGTAAATTCTGGGAAGCCGCTTAAGGTCCTGTCATGTTAACGGGCGGAGACGACGAGCGGTTTTCACCAATGAAATTGATCGCGATCAACTGCGTTCAAGAGCTGTCAGTGACAATATTCTACAGAAAATAATGACACTGACAGCTCGTACACGTGGTTCATATGTTGATCGCGTTCGGTTCTGAACGCGATCAAACTGCGTTCAATTGTTGTCAGTGTCAATATTCCATAAAAAATATCACACTGACTGTTCGTAAACGTGGTTCATATGTTGATCGCGTTCCCTGCGTTGCCCTAAGGCAGAAGCGGGCAGTAGAAGCCAAACCTGTTTCCTCACAGTAAAACAATACTATATTGGCCTTGCTCTACCTGTTAATTCTATTGGCCTAGCTCTGTCGGTTAATTCTGTCAAAATCTGATGAACGTGAAAACTTGGGTGGAGGCAGCATGAATTCATGGTAGTGAACGTCTTTTCATCTTGCTTGTATGGTTTCACAGCTCACTTTATGGTCACTCCACCTAAGCTAACACGGTAAGAGGTCGCCATTTCTCGGTGGTCGCCACTTTTGATTGTGGTTTTCAGGAGTGAGGGTGTCCGTCCATTTGCGCGGAGCGAAGCAACGGAGCGGAGAAACGGAGAAATATTAACCAATCATATCAATCCAAATGTCAGTGAACCACGTGGTGCGAAGTGTTATGCAATTATTGATTAAAATTTGTCCATTTCTCCGCTCCACTTCCGCGCTACGCGCAAATGGACAGTCACCCTTACAGTTGGGTTGTGAATGCGGGTTTCTCATGGTAAAACAATAGACCATCGTTCGCTCGCAAAGCCGCGCCACGCCAGCAATAGAAACGTCATGCGGTCTATCCTAACAATATCTCTCTCACCATATTTGTATGGATTGACAGCTGCCTTCACATTCACGTCACGTAAAATTACACTGAGAAATGTGAACAGAATCTCAGTGCAGTATGGACGCAAACGGCGCTGCGGTTTCATGTTTGTTACATCGCGTTCGCTTAAGCACTCGCGCCAGCTTCTTACCCTGACCGAGCCCTTAGGTTTGAAAGGAAAATTGTCGGAAATGGGACGCGGTTACTGACTACAAAACGATGTAGGTAATAATGCTGAGAATCAGTTTGGAAGAAGGTGGCAATATGTCGAAATGAAGATACATTCAGGACAATGCCTGGTATTAATATAATTTTTTTTTTTTTTGATAGCATTCTTTTTGATCTAACGATGAACGAATTAATATGAGTAGTTCAGTGTTAAACTACGATACTGTGAGATGGAAAAAAGGTTGTTGATTCCGATCTGTAAACTTGTTATTTTTTTAGATGGGTTTCACAAACTCAAACTCAAAACTCTACGATGGAGTGAGCTCTTACCCTTCTTATCAGTAAAATAACTGAATAAGTGAGAAGTACTAGAAGTTATAAGAAGTCCTGTGTTTCCTGATAACTACAACCTGGGAGTGTTAAGAGTGAATAGGTTACTTCTAGGCAAGCGTGAGTTAAGTGTGATGACCCAAACTCTATTCGCTTTATCAGCAAATCCCCCTCCACTCAAAGTAGCAAATAAGTAGTCTATAAGAATATTGTTGACTTAGCAATAATTAAATATAAATACTTGTCTCATTATTAGAATAATCATTACTATCTTAAGTAGGTACTGTAACGCTGTTCATCTAAATAAAGTTTTTTTTTAAACTAATCAAGTGTCGACCACTTAATTCGTGCTCCATTTTCGACCAAATCATTGCTTACCAGCACTTGAGATTGTGGTAAAACGTGTGCTTGTCGAGAGTTAAAACGCAAAAGGGAAGGTGTTTATCTTATATCTTATTCTCTTCTTTCGTCTTCTTCTTTCTTTAAAGAAAGTCGTGTCAGTTACACTATTTATAACTCAAGAACGGCTGAATCGATGTAGCTGGAAATTGGTGGGGAGGTAGCTTAGCTCCAGGAGACGGACATAGGATAGAATATTTTTATCCCGGAAATCCCACGGGAACGGGAACTATGCGGGTTAAACGGGAGCGAAGCCGTGGGAGACAGCTAGTAGATCAGATAAACCATATTAAGAGGTTGGAATTTGCATGCAGGCATGTGTTTTCCCAGTATATATCAGTCAGAGGCGTAGCTACTGTCGTATCAAAGACTAGCTGACCCTTCGTTTGCGTCACATTTTCCATTATTGCTCCGCTACTATTTGTCTTAGCGTGATGATATATAGCCTATAACCTTCCTCGATAAATGGGCTATCTAACACTAAAAAAATGTTTAAATCGGACCAGTAGTTCTTGAGATTAGCGCGTTCAACCAAACAAACAAACTCTCCTGCTTTATAATATTAGTATAGAGACAGAACCCTCGGACTACAAGGGCCCTGACGTGTCGACGAAAAGCTAAACATTTAGTCCCGCCGTCACCTGGCAAGACACTTCTATGCTAGTAGGGCCTATTTAAAAAAGAAAGACAATACCCCTAAAAACGGGGCCCCAAAAATGTTTGATACAGGGCCCCTTTGATACTAGATACACCGTTGATATCAGTGCAACAATTCAACTATTTTCTGTCGGGTTGCGGAAAAAGATTACAAGAAAGAAATTCAATTCGAAAATTTTCTTGTACAGGATAAGTTCTTGTGGTTTAAGTCATAAGAGTTAGCGGTTACATAGACAACGTAATATTAAACAAACAGCCAATTAATTACATTAGTCGTGTTTCTAATTCCCCGAAGTGCAACGTTTCCTCACTGAAACTTTGATGAAGTGTCAGATCAACTATTAATTAGCTCTAAAAGTAGCTGTCAAATCGTAACTTAGTTGGCGTAATTTAAAATTGATACGAGTTTTGTTGACAGAAGGACAATTCTCGTATTTAAATGTTTGCATTTGCATCAGTCACAAACTGACAAAACCCTCTAATTTCGCCATGTTTTGACAGGTTTTGTCATAAAAGGTTAAAACTATTGGCTAGTTCAAATTCAAGTTGCAGCATCATCTTAGAGCCTATGCACATGTGGCGTCCCTAAATCGCGCCGACAGGCGCAGATGACGCGCGCTAACTCGCTTTAAACGAAATTCAGAGGCAGACTACTGCTTTTTGGTCATCTAAAGCACCGTAAACGCACTGTTGTAAAACGTGTGTCGTCGGCGCGTTAAAAATACGCCGTGCGCATAGGCTCTAAGATGAAGTTGCGCCTTGAATTTTAACGCTTTTAATGAAACGGTCTTAAAGGGACCGTATTTGACGCCTTATTTTATTAAAATCTTTCTTACTATAGAATATCTGTTAAGAAAATTTAAAATTGGTTTTTCCTAATTGCCTATCAAGATGACATTCGCCCACTTTTTAGGAATTTTTTACTCACCAAATCATAATCAAATCAGACCTTTCTTAAAACTTCTAAAAAAGCAACCAATCCCTTCTTTTATTACCAGATCAGTGAAACAATATTCTAAAAATAAAACCAAATAACCATCAGAATCTCGTTACGGTACGTAATTCAGTACATTAATGGGATTTAATATTAAAACTCCATTTTCTTTAGTTATACTCAAGCAACGTCTGTTTCGCTCGTTAACCATCAAATTGTGTTGTTGTATTCAAAATGTTTATTAAATTATTCACGTGTTGTTTAAGCGAGGTTCTAACGAGTAGAAGTTACTTGATTTCTGGGCTTGGATTGGTTACTGGCCTTAACTGAACCATTTTTTTTTCTCATTGAGTTGTTGGTATATACCTATTTATCTTAGTGAGGAGTACTAGCGTTAGTACCCCGCAGTTTAGCTCCTGTGTACCCACAGGACCTTTCATTTTTCTTGATAAAAGTAGCCTATCAAACTCAACATTGGTATTGCTTTTTTTTTCAGTACAACTACAGACTAATTATGTTATTGTAAAATAAAGACTAGATACATATATCTTGTTCAAAACTCTTTCTACAATGAGACAGCATTTTTTTTATCATATTTTCAAGTTGGAATCGAAAAGCACCATATTGCACCATCAAAAACACTCCCTATTATTATTAATACTCCAAAATCGCCTCTTATAAATTGCACCACACATCTGTCATAGGTGCTCATAAAGAATATTATACGGCCAAAGTACGATGCGAGCGTTTTGGGAATTATAACTCGCGCTGGACTCGCGAATATATATCATTTGCGATTTCGAAGCGTCGGGCTTGAATCCCAAGTTTTTCCAGGTAAGGGTGTGGACATAAAGGATTGTAGTTTGTGTTGCAAATGATTTAGGGGTTTTGTATCTTTAAACATTCTTTTGAGGTTGTATTTTGTCGATTTTATTAGATAAACAGCAGCTTATTTGTTTCTTTCTTTTTTCAAAATTGATTATACTTACGAGTGTTTCACACCTGCAGAGAATGCCAGAGAATTTTGATGCTTTGGCGAAATTACTCATAGATCTCTATTTTATCTTTATCCTAATAAATTACAGTTGAAAGTTTTTTTAAACGCGCTAATCTCTGGGATTCCCAGTTTATTTTTGTAAATGATAGCCACTTACGTGAGGAAGGTTATAGGTTACACGGGAACGCGAAAAAAATACTAATAATAATGTTACGGAACGAATAAAATACCGCGTTGTCCGTACATTCAAGTGCCAAAACAACAGAGTTGACATTTCCAAACGAACTTTTCCAGAAGAAGCTTTGCTCTCACTAAGTTGATATGAGATTTTTTTATGAAAAATATTTATGTATCTACTTTCTAATAATAAAAAAAAATAAATAAAAAAAAACACATCTACAAGAAGAGAATCGGTCGATGTGGCAACACTTTAGGAAGGCCTGTGTCCATCGGTGGATGTCCTTTGCCTAAAATAATGAGAATGATGTCCAGGTCAACAAAACTATTTGGTTTACAGGCAAAAATATTAATTTTTCCAATACAATGCCAATATTTATTTCTAATTTGCGCATTAAAACATTTTCAGTTTATGACATACATACTCGTGGCTAGATAATAATAGCTGCACGGGTCGATCTTCCAGGTTAAGCAACGCTTGCCAAGGTTGGTCGGTGGATGGGTGACCATCTTAACATACCGAGTTTCCTCCGTACCTCGGAAAGTACGTTAAGCCGTTGGTCCCGGCTGTCATTTGTAGATCTTTGGCAGTCGTTACGGATAGTCAGAAGCCAGTTAATCTGACTCCAGTCTTGCCATGAAGTAACCTGTTACCCAGTTAATGGGTTGTGGAGGTCTGGTAGGCAGTCGCTCCACGTAAAATCCGGGTACTCAGCTAAATCCGGTTTTACTGGAAGCCGACCCCAATATAGTTGGGAAAAGGCTAAGCAGATGATGATGACATACTTACGAGTGTGGTGTACAATAGTTGTCTAGTCAGCGCACTCACAAAATTGTTTAAAACTAGCTGCAAGTTAACTGCCTGCCAGGGGCGTAGCTACCGCCATATCAAACATACGGGGCCCCTGGACTACAAAGGCCCCAAAACACAGGTCCGAGAAGCTATAGTTTTAGTCCCGCCGGCACTTTCGTGGCCTGCACAGACACTTCTGAGCTAAGAGGGCCTATTTTATTTGAAAAAAAAAACCGGCCAAGTGCAAGTCGGACTCGCGCACCGAGGGTTCCGTACAAATCTGTAGGAACGTATTAAAAAAAACTACTAACTAGATCTCGTTCGAACCAATTTTCGGTAGAAGTTTAAATGGTAATGTAACTACATCATACTTATTTAATCCACATACGTCAGCACTTGCTCAAGTGTATATTTTGTTTTAGTGTCTTAGTGTGCTAGCTGACAAGTGATAAATAATATTTAATATATTTTTTTTGTGTCGTGTAATAATTACTTTGCATACTAATTATTGTAAAATTCTAGTTCCTAAAACGTAACAGACAGATGTGTTGCTGGGGTGTTTGTTGGCCACTTCTTCTCCACAGCTAAAACACTAGGTGACGGGCGGGCGTTTTTGGGGACTGTCTTTTGTAAAACTTGACGTTCAAAAAGTGCTGGCTCTCAGCCTAATTTGAATAAATGACTTTTGAATTTTGGACGGACGGACGGAAGACGGACGGACGGATGGACGGACGGACAGACAGACAGACAGACATGAGGAATCTATAAGGGTTCCGTTTTTTTTCCATTTGGCTACGGAACCCTAAAAAGATACCCCTAGAACGGGGCCCTCAAAAATGTTTGATACAGGGCTCTAGGGACTAGCTACACCACTGCTGCCTGGACACCAAATGGCTGTTGTACTGTATATTTCAATATTTTATAATTAATCTTACTCATGATGCAGTCTTCAAACTAAAATTAACTTTACATAATTATAGAGAACCTAAGGCAGCCAAAATATTGTCAGAACCAGAAAAACGTTCACAAAATCTTACCCCTTGTGAACCAGCCCTATCGCTAACCCTTTTTCAATAGTTCTCCAAGGTTTTGCCTCTCATAGTATATTTTGTGTATCCATGTTTTTTTTAAAGAAACTTCCCTATCTACGCGGAAGATGGCTTTGTTACGTTTTCCGGTGCTTATATATAGGTAATCCTTGCTGACGTGGGGATAAAAATATACCGGTTTTGAGATGCTTATTGTAAGGTCGGATTGGCAACAGCAGAGGTTTTGTTGCATTGCGATAAAAAGTTTTCACATCTGGGGGGCTACTCTCTAAGCCCGAAGTCCGTAGTTTCGGGCTTAGTTACGAGCGTATTCTGCTCCGTATTACCTAACCCATAAGAATTAATGTCAACACTATTGGAAGTCGCTGTGAAATCGTATTGTCATTCGTTTTTAGTTCGGGTTTGGAACCAATCGTAAGTCCGTAATTAATACGGAGTAGAATACGCCCGCAACTAAGCCCGAAACTACGTACATCGGGCTTAGAGAGTAGCCCCCTGGCTCTGGGATGGAGGTTATTTTACTATTGATAGATACGCGTTTGATCAGTATCTCATGATGGTAAGCGATGATGTTATCAAAGATGGAGCATGCTTGCCTAGAAGTAACCTATTCACTCTTGTCTTAAAAGACTACCAAGTTGTAGCTATCTGGAAACATAGACTCTGGCAGGGAATTATATCTATATATTAGATATATATTATAAAGCAGAAGAGTTTGTTTGTTTGTTTGGTTGAACGCGCTAATCTCAGGAACTACTGGTCCGATTTGAAAAATTCTTTCAGTTTTAGATAGCCGTTTATCGAGGAAGGCCATAGACATATCATCACGCTAAGACAAATATGAGCGGAGCATTACTGGAAAATGTGACGCAGACGACGTTGCACGGGTCAGCTAGTTCCTTATGAAAGGTTAGAAAATTCTTTCACCATAATATGGTACCTATAAATTGTGTGTGACACATAAAATGAAACCAAAAAACTATGGGGTACGACCCTATTTTCATACTCAAAATTAAGTTACGTTAACGATACTGTAACCTTACTAACGCCAAAACATTCGTGTTAGGCGCTCAGTTAGTTTTGATGGGTCGTGACAGACTGCAATAATTTATTATAAATCAACTATTCAATATTATAAATGCAAAAAAAATTTGTTTGTACGTTTTTACGCTTTAAATCGCAAAACCGATTGTGATGAATTTTGGTACAAAGATAGATGGGTCCATGGGGACAGGTATAGTTTACTTGACGCGAGCGAAGAAGCGGGTAAATAAAGCAAGTGTTCAATGGTGTCCAAGTTTTAAATATTATTCGACAGATCAGTCTCTTTGTATGTATTGCTAGATTTATACACAAAACAATTTTATGAAATGTTGTCGTCTAGAAATTTCTCTTCAATCTCAGTTTACTCACTACGATTAATTGGAGAGCCAGTTGACTTGCCAACAAACTCTTCTACTTAGCGTTTGACGGTGTAGTCAAGTTGTGGCCTTTCGAGATACCGCAGTATTTTGTGCCAATGCCAAATACTTGAGAACTGTCAACTGAATAACTCAAATTATTTTTATTTTGATGTTTAACCGGGTTAAGGAAAGATTTCGTATAGATATCGAGCTGGATTTGTATCGCGCTGTTTGAACTGCTCGTTGGTCCAGTGGTCGAAGTCTTGGGTTCGATTCCCGGGTCGAGCTAAGTGTTGGAATGGGAAATCATGAAATGACTCCTCCCAAGAGGGAGTGTCAGACTCTTACTGACTAAAACCCACCCGTGTTACTCCTCCTAATACCCATTGCTTTCCAGGGCCGCGGTGACTCTTTCGAACAAATTCCGCAGCCTTGGCACTGAGTATAGCAGCCTGGAATCTGGATTTGTGTTAAAGGCTCAACCCTATTACCTATATGGGCCTTAAACAATGTATGGGTGCACCCTCAACGTAACCCTTTGGTGAAGGTGTGATATTTTGTTAGTAGTGTAGTTCACTACTTTAATTGGCTATGCCATTGACTTTGATTATTTTAAACGTACATTTATATTTTTGAGCAGACGAATTTTTCAAATGAAAACGTTGGAGTTACGAAATTTTGAGTCCTTTGGATTGCGATAGCAAGAAAGCCATCGGAGTACTGGTCTACAAACTATAACGGTTTTATTTTCATGTATAGTTTTTGCATTGTTTTCATCATTCCGAATAAAATTTATAAGCATTGTACAGTCACTTATAGCAATTAACTGACCTACCTTTGCATCAAATGTTGAGATTTTTTGAGATTACGAATACAGTGTTCCTATGACGTTTTGAGTAATCTAAGATTGAACTTCAATCCGTCTATTTTTTAGATGTATAAGTTGTACGATCGGAAATGTATCCTCAAATTCGTGAAAGTGGATCGAGGGCACCGCTTCGTCGTTTGTGCATCCAATATAACATAAGTAGGTACTATCACCAGAAATTCTTACCGTAAATACTTTGACACACGAGATCGGAGAGAAAAGTCAAGCGTAAACTTCGGGAAAATTCGGCGATATTCGGAAAATTCTCAACATTACGTCAATCTATTGAGAGCAGCTGAGAAGCAGGCCGCGGAACCCGACTAAGCTCGGTTTACTGGGTTTTCAATAAGTTACCATATCCATAGTTTAAAATGTAACAAAAAAAAACGCACAAAATCCTCCTTGTGTAAATATTACCAATTCTGAAATTGAAAAAAGTAAACAGTTTTTACTTTTCCCTACAATTCTTTTATGTTTTGCGGGTAGTTTTGGGAGCAGCTGAGTTTTGAAACGACGTAAATGTACGTAATATCTAAAAATACCTGCCGTATTGAGAACCTTCTCCTTTTTTGGAAGTCGGTTAAAAAATAACCGCTTTAGAGGTTTTCAGTTATTTCAATGAAGTACAAATAACTTGTAAAAAACTCTACCTACACCATAAAATTACATATTGTTTGTTTTGTTTTAGAAGCCTAAGATAAATATTGCACTTTGCTCTCAACATAAGGTACTATTGAATCATCTCACTAAAATCTGACACCGAGAAAATAGGTTCTCTCGGCGCTTTGAGAACCCTAACTCGTTCCTGCCTGGCAAACAAACGCCGCAGTAACGAAGGGTTTCCAAGAAAATCGGAAGGGTTAACTCGCAGCCTTTATCCGGGTCCCGGAGACAAGATCCACTCAGCACGCTTATTGGACGTACCTGGGAAAAAGAAAGATGGCGTCAGTGGAAATGCTTGAATAGTTTTGTGAATGATTTTAGGCAAGTAGGTTTGTTTTTTTGGTGTAAAATATGACTTTGGAGACTGTATTTCAGCTAAATTATTATTTCAGCTGACACAGCTGAACGAATGTTTCTTCTAAGCAACATCGACCGTGCTAACGTTTATTTTTAATCAACTTCAAGAAAAGGAGGATGTTCCTTCTTAATTCGGTTGTGATTTTTTTTTATGTTTGTTAGCTCATAGCTCTGCAATTTATGAACCGATTAAAAAAAAATCCAACTGATTCCATTCATCAAAATCTGTTAGGAAGTTTGGCTTTTAAATCAAAATAGCTGGAATTCGTTTATGTGGATGACATTTTTGTTTGTTATCCAAGTAAACGAAATTGCGTATTTTACTTTCCTGCCACTTTCTAGTGGTACCTATTGTTAGGTTTGGGGTACAACAAAAATGCGATTTTTTTTTTTTTTACAAAAGACACATCCGTCTTCCAAATATAAAAAAACACTGTTTTGTATCTAAATGTTCCCACAGATTTGCATTTTTATTTGTGATTTACCTTGTAATCAGAGGGGTAATCCCCGGAACCCTATTACTAAGCCTCTGCTGTCCGTCCATCCGCCTAGCTGTCCGCGGGCTGTATCTACAGAACCGTAACAGGTAGATAGTTGAAATATTCACAGATTGTTTATTTCTATTGCCACTATAACAACAAATAATTGAAACTAAGATTTATGATACAGAACCATTCATGTGCTGGTCCAACTCAAACTTGTCCAATTTTATAAGAATGAGAAAAGTGTGTCAATTCTACTGATTTTTAAATCGCATCGCATTCGCTTCTCAATCGCAAACTGTCAAAAATGTATGAAAATGAAGGCGTTTTTGACAGTTTGCAATTGACATTGACTATGTTTCTGTAACATTTTATTTGTTATGTTCAAATAAAATGTTACAGAAACATAGTTAAATTAACAAAATACGAGCATTATAGAGGAAAATTAGTAATAAACTCATTAAAAGCTACTTATTAGCGCTAGAAGACCTTTTTCCAAAATATTTCATACATAATGCCCAAGTGGTGTATATCGGACATGCTATTTTTGTATGGGAAGAAAAAATGACAACTTTTAAAAATACTAAAAGAAATAGTAAATTGCAAGGTATGATAAAAGAGATTGCCCATGAACAGTACTCTTGAAAAATTACTTGTGTCTCAAAACCTTGAACGGCATGAAATATTTAAAATAAAAATATATTTTTAAAAAAGATTTTGATTGATATTTAAAATGGGATAGTTTTTTGTAAAATAATTAGTACTTTTATGTTTCCGACGTTATAGTACGCCATGTTTTACTACCGACTGTCAATACTAGGGATGTCCATTTTTTCTATTGCGGGTAATGTGCGTACCTACCTACCTACATAAAATAAAATAAAATGTTAGCGATTTTGTATCGATTGTTCAATCTTTTATTGTAAACTAATAACTGAGTTCTCAAAGTCAAAGTCAAAGTCAAAGTATTTATTAGTGTGTTTTTTGGTGATACAATAGGTCTTATAATTAGGATATGGTAACTCAAAAAACTACCCATTAGGGCATACACTATTTAACAATTTAAGAATATAAAATTGATATTAAAACAAATTAACATAAACAATAGGTACTTAGAATACAATCTATTTTTATAATAACCATTTTGAATACAGTTAATAAGTCAAGTTTTTGAATTGTCAAGCATAGGTAAATACATAATTATCATTTAGTTTATTACATTTTGTCAAAAAGGAATTCGTCAATAGTATAGTAGCATTTTTCAGTCAATAAGTTATTTAATCTCCGTTTAAATTGGGTCAAGTTAAGATCTTTAATATCATTTGGTACTTTGTTGAATATCTTCGGGGCCATACAGAGGATGCTTTTGTGCATAAGGGCGGTCTTTGAGGGTCTTAGACACAATTCATGACGATATTCTTGTCTTGTCGACCTATATCGTTGCTCTGAAGCTTTTTTAAACAGTTCGCTATTTTTCTTGACAAACAATGCTGTCTCGTAAATGTAAATACACGGTAATGTTAGTATTTTAAGCTGTTTGAAATGCGGTTTGCAACTTTCCGTTGATTTGAGACTGCATATTGATCTAATGCACCTCTTCTGTGCTTTAAAAATGTTCTAAATCACAAGTTGTTGCTGGCATTATCAATATCAGTGGTTGTAAACGGCGACATCGGCGCTAAGTTGTATTTGTGAAATACTACTGGCTGGTTTACGGAAATAGATCAAAAATCGATATTTCATCAGTATGGGTACAACCTTATTTGACGTTTATTGCACGTCTGTCATATTTTTGCAATACAATACTGTTATTTCTGCTGGTTTTGGTACATTGTGCTTCGAGTCGAGCCTTTTAGTTCCTCCGTTACTGCTGCCAACCCATTGAAAATAAACATATTTTTAACGCCACTGCACCGTGTGTATTGTTTATTACTAAAAGCCGGACTTTTTGAGTTGTGATCATGGCGAGTGCGACTGTGATGCAATGTCTCAACTGCTCTTTGAGATTCGCCACTTAGGCGCAGACACATGTTGTCGGAGATTCCGAATAACATCATGGACATTTTACGAGTCTGAATCTCACCAACACCGGTAAGAATGCATATTGTATTTTTAACGTAGTAGGATTTTGTTTAGTTAGGAACTGCGCTTTATGTTTACGTACCATATAACAAATCTTAGAGGACACAAGTACAATCCATGTCTGTGTGTTAGTTCCTCACCTCAACGTTGGGTTACCGGATTGTAACATAACCTATATAGGTAGAAACCTTCTACTGATGTGTTGGTAATAACTAACTTATTTACTAGGATTGTTTTTTTCAATCACTTTTAAGTGTATTCGAGGATATGAATGAATTGTGTGTAGTATCATTTAAGATTGCAGTTGCACAGAATTTTAGTATTGGGAACTAATCATTATTTAGTAAGAGGAAGAATAAAATCGAGGCATGTGTCTAGTAGAACATATTATAGTTATATTTTAGTAAATAAAGATGAAAATGTAAGAGATACATTAGGCGCTATAGTAGGATACTATTGTTCTTGCCTTGTGGGAAAAAGAACTGTAGGTTGCTGTGTGCATGTAATGTGCATAATGTGGTATTTGAGCTGGGCACGTTATGACAATGTTAGTGTTCCAGCACTATTTTTGGATAACACATTTTTAGAAGAATAAAATACAAGTTTAAGAAATAATCATTGTTTTATTTGGTGTTGTGTGTTTTACCTTCCCTCTCTACTTACAAAGACCATTTCATGATACCTACCACATCTATGATTTGAGTAGGATCTAGACAATAACACTGAGCGATTGACTATTTTAGTAATGATTTCTTCCATGCTTTGCAATTTCATGAAACGCGGGCATGAGATTTAAAAATGCGCAAAATCTAAATCAGTCAGACTTGGTGAGGTAAAACGTTACAGATTTTACACAAATTATGCTTCAAAGATACCAAGCTCACCCGTAAACCCATTCAGACCCTTTTAAATAGCTTTTTCAACTAATTTTTGGTCGAACATAACCTCAAAATGGTAATTTCATTTTCGTAAATATCTCAGAAACGCCATTGTAGTTTGTGTTAAATCTTTTGAGGTAGTATTTAGACATGCCATCAAGTATTTTAAAGATGATTTTATGAAGACACAACAATGTTGAATCGAGTACATTTGTCCATAGTGCCGTGGGCATTCTCCTTTAACGATGCTCACTATTAAATCATGATTTATATAATCAGTTGTCACAATATTATCGATATCAGCGGAGTATTTAATGAGTTATTAACAAATACTTTCTTGGGACAAAAAAAAAACGAATTAATACAATTTTACACGGCCTTACCAATGCCGATCATCACAATCCAGCAGACCTGTAAGTACTTACTGCTGATTTACGTTCGTCGAAGAGTCGACGCGGTAGGTATATTTATGACGTGTCAACGACTGTAGTTCATCGATTAATAATTTTGACAAGACACAGCCTCAGGCAAATAATTAACCCCCAAGTAGCAAAAATAAGTAGCTTCTGAGATACTTAAGGTAAGTCAATCCTCGATTATTTTAACAAAAATCAGACACTTGACTACCTAGTCATTAAGCTTGAAATAACATTAAAGTAACGACTTTTTAAAGCTACTGTATGGTCTTTTTTTCCTTATATTAATAACTTAAGGTGCAGTACCTTCTGACAAGGAAGTGTCAGGAAAGTGAAATACGCCCGCGAGCTAAATTAAATTCTCAGAAAAATAAAATCCTTGATGTGACTGGCTGCACAATTATTGGTTGAAATCCAGTCAAGTGATTTGCGATCTTAGTCCTTGTGTCGAACGAATACGGTGCGGTTTGTAATTTGCGAATTGGTATTTAAAGAAAAACAAAAAACAGGTGGCGAGATGAGAATGCGATTTAGTGTCGTAGTACTTCACGATAGGGTTCAAATTACAACTTCTTGTTGGTTGTAATAATTTAAAGGTGTTCAGAGATAGACTCAGCAGTGATTTCTACAATCATCATCTGCATAGCCTTTTGCCCAACTAAATTGGGGTCGGCTTCCAGTCAAACTGGATGTAGCTGAGTACCAATATTTTACGTGGAGCGGCTGCCTACCAGATCTCCACAACCCATTAACTGGGTAACACGGTATTTCTTGGCAAAACGAGTCAGATTTATTGGCTTCTTACAATCCGTGACGACTGCCAAAGATCCACAAATGACAGCCGGGACCAACGGCTTAACGTGCTTTCCGAGGCACGGAGGAAACTCGATATGTTAAGATGGTCACCCATCTGCTTTGCTTAACCTTGAAGATCGACCCGTGCGGCTGTTGTTATTTAGCCAACGAGCTCCTCAGTGATTTCTACAATAGTTTGGGCAAATATAATGGTTGCTGATGCATTCACATAGGCGGATATTAGAACGGAATCGAAACATGTTTAATATTTGCGTTTTTGCACTGTAAAATAATCAAAAAATCAATTAAATGCAATAAAATTTTCAACGTTTTTTTTTTAAATATTTAGTATTTTGTGGTTTATGAAAAGTATGACTTTATTACTTACTTATATTTAGCCTGCACATGCACAATTAAGAAAATTGTACAGCCGGTCGAATCTGTCGACATCTCACCGTGATCACTTAGGTGGAGTGAACGACAAGTGAGCTGTCATGACATCTTGTTTGTATGATTTGACAGCTCACTTGTCGTTCACTTCGCCTAAGTGTTCACTTCGACATGTTTACAGAATCGCACTGCTGATAACATCACACAGCTGTCGTCAAAAAGTTTCAATTACAATAAAGTCAGTAAGTACCTCATAATTACTGCAAACAGGCACGTCAACATTAATAACGTATAAATTAATAAAAAAACAGAAATCCAATCTACACACAAACTCAATAATTCCTGCAAACACGAAACTCTTAACATTATTAGACCAGAACATAGCGAGCGCGTTAAACATATTTAAACCGAATTGCCTACGTCACAGGCGTGACGTCATGTGTAATTTAATTAATCACACCGTTTCCGGGAGCCGTCCGCGTCAGTTTCCGAATTCCTGAATGTTTCGGAATTCCTGATGTTCAATTGATTAGCTCCGAATTTCGGCAAGTTGTTATGGATTGAGGAATTATTTGTGTTTCCGAGTTTCGGCAAGTTGTTACCTATGGAAGGAATTATTTGTTTTTCCGAATTTCGGCAAGTTGTTATAATTGTGAAAGTGATATTCCTATTTTAGATTTTCGTTTGTCTTATTTTTCCATGTGGTAAAAAAGAAAGACAGTGACCGAAATTGGGCTTAGAATTAGCATGCTGAAGTGGGAGTGGGCCGGCTATGTCTGTAGACGGATAGGCGGTTGATGGAGCAGACATGTGTTAGACTGGAGACCGCTTCTGGGCAAACGTAGTGTGGGACGACTTGCGGCACGATACATTTGAGGAATGTTGGCTCTCTCTTTTTATATACAAAACGGGGAAACTCGTGGCCCAAATATCACCTGATGGAAAGTGATGATTAGGCCGAAGATGGAAGCGAGTTTCACCCGGAATCCTCTTACACAGAGGAACTGGCTATCATACCTCTAACTGCCGGAACACAAGAATGTTGTTAACATAGTTGTTATGGCGACAGACTTAGATGTGATGGTGGTAGCTTGCCAGGCGGACTTAGAACAAGTCCTACCACCAACCAAACCGAGCAAAAAATTTGCCTCCACTGGGAATTGAACCTCTGGGTCTGAATCAGGTGGTATAACCACTAGATCCCGGAGGCGGTTAGTGTCACCTGTTTAGCACCACCCGGGGACCACGTGTAGGGATTCGCTGAAGGGTATTCTCCTACGGACGCGGGTGACTCGGCCCCCAAACGGCGCTCTTTGATGGAGGCTTACGTTCAGTTGACTGATATGATAAAAAAAGAAAGTAGAAAGGAACAAATTATATCTATCACAAAAAAATAGTCGGAAGTCGGTGTCAAAATACGAAGAAACTAACAAAAACACCGACTTCCGAAATTAAAGTTATTTTTTACTTTGTAGTGCTTTTCTTTAGAAGTCGGTTGTATTTTTTTGTAAAAAGTTTTTTATTTTTCACTTTTTAGTGGTGCCCCACACCTAACAACACCACTGCAAAATCGCAGAAAAGCAAAATACGCAATTTCGATTATCAAAGAATCATCTAAATAGTCAAATTCCAGCTATTTCGATTTAAAATCCAAAGTTCGTAACCGATTTTGATATGATTTAAATGGGACCAATCTGCAAGTATATCCTTTCAGATAAAACAATTTTTTTTCAAATCGGTTCATAATTGTCGGAGTTATGAGGTTACAAACATAAAAAAAAAAACATACAACCGAATTGATAACCTCCTCCTTTTTGGGAAGTCGGTTAAAAAAGGATCATAACTAACCATTTCGTCTTGACAGCTCTGTTCGATTTTTGTCTTGTCAAAAGATAAAATTTTAGCCCATGCGCGCACTGGTGACTTTTGTCACCGTGACAGTACATTTCTCTATTTCGCAATTGTGAAGTGCAACAGAGAGATATATACTGTCACGGTGACAAAAATCACCTGCAGTGCGCGCCTAGCCTTAGATTTCATAATCAGTTCAGGGTGTGCATACAGGGTTACAATTTTCATTGCACTTTCAATGAACAAAATATTTAACAATATATATTAACTAATTAAATAAATTAAAATACGACGACGAAAATTACGGCTATTACGGTTCTTGAGATACATCCCACTGACAGACAGACGAACGAACGGACGGACAGCAGAGGATTATTAAGAGGATACCGTTGGTTAACGCACAAAGGCACATTATGCGATATATTGGGCCTTTATTTATTATTATTATTATTTATTTTTTAAAACAATTGCTTCCTACACTAACAGTTTGCACCAAGGCGTATAGGAAGCCAACAACATAGAATTTGTCTTACAAACTAAAAAACTTGACACAAATCGCTAAATTCATACTAATTAGCTCCGAAACAGATAAGATATTCAAATTAATCAAACTACTCCCAAACGGCAACAGTACGACAATTGACAAGACAACGAAACGCAGCGACAGATTATGCACGTCAGTTCGTCTGGCGCGTCCCTAACTGTGACAAATTGAATTAATTACCAAGTACTATCAGTTCTAGAATATGTCAGCCATTTCCTTTAGTAAATTAGTATAATTGTTATATAAATTCTGACTAGCGTAACACACTGGGACTGGTACCACGGAATAACTTAATACAGAAGTCACATTCATACATCTAACTAACGATTTCTTAGCAGCTGCATTCCACGAGTCAGTTAACACGATAACCATTGGTAAGACGGGCTGTTTGACTTGTGGTCTTCTAAATATCCCTAACGATTGACTAAGATGTCTAAATGCGAGCTGCAAAGAACAGCTTTGAGCTATCGATACAAGAACGAGGCTCAGTATGCAATGGATGGTAACCCATTCACGGGCTTACTTAGCGACGCAAGTGTAGCTTACTTAGCGACGAGACACTTTAGAAGGATTCGTACATAAAATTTAAAAAAATCGCACGCACACAGATGCGTACGTAAGGCGATCTCAAATTAATACTGGTCGCGAGTGCGCTTGCACTCGCTGTACGTGAAGCGTGTCTATGTGTGCGTGCCTTCTCGCTCGATGTATGGAGCCAACCTTCTGTACCGATCTATTCTGTGTCAATAATTAGGAATTGATTAGGTTTTACGCCTAATTAACTTGAGATTTGAATTAGGGATGGGAATTTGGCTGTCTACGCTTGGGTTTATGAAGATTTGAATTATTATTATGTTTGAGAGTAATTTTGGGATGGTAATTTAAATTAATAGGTTGTCCTTTGACGCTAGCTTACAATGAAGTACTAACTAAAGACAAGTAGTAGTAGCTTGAAAATGAAGTTATTATGCCAGGAAATTAAACTCTTAATAGTCTTTCGGTTTTCCCCTTATTTCTTGAATTTGACATAATAAAATTATATTAAGCCGTCAAACTGAACATTTTCCATTCGATTTCACATCATGATTAGTTACTTCTGTTACTTAATGAATTCGTGCAGGGTTTTAAGGCACACTTCTAGAATAAATTTTTGACGCCATATACTTATACCAAAGGTTTTCCTAGAAATCTTTTAAGTAATAAGAATCTTCGATTGTAACCAGTATTCAAGCCTCATGTATGACCAAACATTATATTGTTACCGTTGATAATCTGATGTACAGTCTAACGCTATACGGTGTCTTCTAAATATTGTTATTAAACACTACGGTTTAGTTTTTCTAATCTTATTTATTAGAATAAGGCCATAGTGCCCCACTGCAGAGCAAGGCAACTCTTGCTCTGATGTGGGGCTTTCTTTCCAATTTAGTCTATTTTAGGCAATATTAGCACAATACTTGAAGTAGAAGTTCACTGCCAGGAATACGGAATTTGCTCGTAAGAGTTACCGCAACCACGGAACGCGAAGGGCATAAAGAGGAACATCGATCGGTTTTATTCAGTAAGAGTCTGACACTCCTTTCACTCTGGACGGAGCGGAAGGAGTCATTTTATTAATTCCCATCCATCTTTCTCTATCGTCTCCTTTTTTGTACCCAAGTCGCCGTTTTCTGATGTTTGGAACCCAATCTGTGCCAACTTTTGCCTAGTTATCTTGTGGCTAATCTTTTTTTGGGAATGGAATAAAATTTCGTCATGAAGTCAATCTTTTCATGAAGCATTTTATGAATTCCAATGAAATTTCGAGTCTAACCCAGAGAGAGCGCGGTCACCCTACCACTCTGGGTCAGACTCAGACGCTTACTGACGACAGCCCACCTGTGTTCCTTCAAATGGCCTTTGCATTCCAGGGCCGCAGTACCTCTTTCGAATAATTCCGAGACATGTGGCTAATTTTAGCGTCAAAACTGTTAAGACTAAGAATAGTATTACAGAGGCGACACAGCTTGTCAACAACTAATTACAAGTTACAACGAATCAAAAAGATGGAGATGATTGCAGACCGAAAACCGTCGAAAATCACCGATCGGTAAATAAGTGGCAGTCAGCGACGCCAATCAGACACGCAGACAGACGAGTTGATTTTATGATTGCTGGGTTTGTAGCGTCAGCGGAACAAGTATGGCGGTTATTTTATTTCGATTTTTGGTATTTTTTCTGCGAATGTGAAATATGCCAGCTACAATTCTGCGGCTGTTTTTCAAGAATACGCTCATTTTTTGTAATACTCAGTTTATTCATTATTGTAACATAAATGTACAAAGGCGGATTTAATGCTTCAGGCATTTTCTGCCAGTCAACATTTCAGTGGTCCAGAAACAACAGTGTGGTTAGGTGCTACACCAAGGGAAATAAAAAAGGTTTTTATGGGGTTTAGAAGTTTTTCAAGTTGTGTCTAGTCAAAATTCTTGAGAATTTTTATGAACTTGTTTACCAGGTTAATTCTTTATTCTTGATAGCATGGGCAAATAATATGATTCATTATAATAGATTACCGAAAATCAAAGCACAAAATATTGCATTTTTTTTTGTTTCTTAACACTATGTCTTAAATTACTAAAAACAATATTTTTCCTCATAAAACACTCTCCAATTATCCAATTTATAACAAAATGTCAAAACTTCTACACATCTGTCCGTACAAACATACAATAAAAACACCTAAGTGATAATTCGGGGAAGCTACACAAGTGTGGAAAGTAGCCGGCGGCGGGCCGGCCACTAATCACAGTAATCAAAGAAATAAGAGGGTTTTGAACTAACCTCTAGGAGTGTGGACTTGAATGTACAAGAATATGAGGATTTTTAAGGAGGTTTGGAAACAAAAATTCGATGAAAAACTTTTGTTTATAATTTTGCTCAGTTGATTAAATTATTAAATGATTATTTTTGCACTTTTATCGCACGCACTTATAAAGGGGCCGAAAAATGTTAGAGTTATATGAAACGAAACATTTTTCGTTTGTCGTCGTTGGGTACGAAATGAAAATAGAAAAAATATGAATACTTTTGTACATATAAAACATGTATTAAATCAAATTATTAAACTTAAAGTATTTCAATATAAAATCCTCTTTTACAAAATATTAAGTAGAAAGTATCTTTTTTTTATTAATTTTAACGCGAATACGCGTGGTATTTGGAAAAATGTTTTCTTTATTAAACAAAATTATTACGTCACTTCCTTTTTTTCTTTTTAAAAATAAGCTACATGATAAAAGCGTATTTTTGTTATGAATGAATATGACACACATTATGAATTCTTTGCAGCTATCAAAAACCACTATCCTCAGCGAATCAAATAAATAATTTTCTTGAATTCTCACAGAATGTGGTTATTTGCGAGTAATAAATTGCTCGTCAGATAAAACGCGCCTTTAATGTTGAATTACATAACATTCCATTTTTAACTGTTAGTAGGAAATTTAATGAAAAAGAACAATTGAATGACAAAAGAATACGTTGGTAAAACATTCGTAATTCAAAATCTGAGCAACCAGTTTTGTAGCTTTAAAAATAAGCTACATGATAAAAGCGTATTTTTGTTATGAATGAATATGACACACATTATGAATTCTTTGCAGCTATCAAAAACCACTATCCTCAGCGAATCAAATAAATAATTTTCTTGAATTCTCACAGAATGTGGTTATTTGCGAGTAATAAATTGCTCGTCAGATAAAACGCGCCTTTAATGTTGAATTACATAACATTCCATTTTTAACTGTTAGTAGGAAATTTAATGAAAAAGAACAATTGAATGACAAAAGAATACGTTGGTAAAACATTCGTAATTCAAAATCTGAGCAGCCAGTTTTGTAGCTTTGATATTAATTGAAACGGGAACTCATACGCCATTTTTTTTAAATATCAAGTTCAAAAGTTTTGTACATGTTTCTACAGTAACAAAACCTTTGTCAATATATATATTTGAATAGCCAGTTTTGCTGTTTTCACCATTGTAATGCTTGTATTCCAGTGAAATTACAGGCACATAAAACTTCCAACATTGTTTAAAAGAAAAACTTTACTTACATCCAGGTATCTGGTAGCGGTAAACACGGTAAACACATACATATGGAAAATGTCGCCCTTTTAACAACGTCAAATGAGAAACAAGACTGAAAAAGCAAAAAACAAAACTTTTTTGTGTTTCTACTCAGTAAAGGTTTAAAGATAAGCCTTACGGCCCAAAATTTCAAAACTGTCCATTAATCAACAACAAATTTAATAAATACCGAGTCGTTGAAAACAAACAAAGATGTGATTAATCGCTCTAGTCCTAGTCTCAAGTCTTCCAACTTAGAAGTTCAAGTATCAAGATTTGTTAGTCCTGCTACAATTATTTAAGGCTCCACGAATAGAACTTGATGTGATTGTAAATTCTTGTTGTCTAGTCAAACCACGTAACGTCCACTAGGTAACATTGGCGTTGTCTGTTTTTGACGGTTAATGGAGTGTGCTACCTAACAAGTGAAATTAGTTGAATTTAATTAACTTATTGGATACATTACTTTTCTGTGTCATGTATTACCTACAATAGACAAACGTGTTGCTGGGAAGTTAGTTGCGCCTCGTCTTCTTCCCAGCTAAAACACTAAGAAGTGGTGACGGGGGGCGTGCGTATCTTAATGTAGTAATTTGACATTCAAAAAGTGCTGGCACTCAAAAATCTATACTTAATATTATAAAGCAGAAGAGTTTGTTTGGTTGAACGCGCTAATCTCGGGAACTGCTGGTCCGATTTGAAAAATTCTTTCAGTGTTAGATAGCCCATTTATCGAGAAAAGTTATAGGCTATATATCATCACGCTAAGATAAATAGGAGTGGAACAGAAATGGAAAATGTGACGCAGACGAAGTCGCGCGGGTCAGCTAGTATTTGATTAAATGACTTTTGGTTTGAATTTTGATGGTTCACATAATATGTTGAGCACAGCGAGAAACTTTAGTACATTATCAATGTTGCGAGCTTGCAGCTGACAACGTCGCGCGTTAATGATGACAAGATGACAAGAGGCTTCGAGATACCTCATCCAATGCACGTTCACTACTGAACATAGGCCTCGCCTAAGTGTCGCCACAATAACCAGATCTGTGCGTTTCATATCCGTCGGCTACCTGCTATCGCTACCTTTAGATACATGTTTCGCAACATTTAGCCACAAGTATTTCAACAATTCTTCAAAAAATTCATTGTAAAATATCCCTTATAAGAGAGTTTAGTCATATTTGTATGATCTACAGATAGTTTTCTGGGTCTGGCTGTTTGTGCATGTGGATTTATATGTTTGTAAACGCACCTACGATACAACAGAAATTCTTAGTGTGGGGCAACGTTTATTTTTAACCGACTTCCCAAAAAGGAGGTGGTCATCAATTCGGTTGTATGTTTTTTTTTACGTTTGTTACCTCGTAACTCCGAAAATTATGAACCGATTTGAAAAATTCTTGTTTTATCTGAAAGGAGATTGCAGATTGGTCCCATTTATATTTTATCTAAATCGCTTACGAACTTTGGATTTTAAATCGAAATAGCTGGAATTTGTCTACTTGGATGATAGTTTTATGACATCCAAGTAATCGAAATTCCGTATTTTGCTTTTCTGCGATTTTGCAGTTGTATTGTTAGGTACCACTAAAAAGTGAAAAAAAAAAAACACTACAAACCAAAAAATAACTTTAATTTCGGAAGTCGGTGTCAAAATACGAAGAAACTAACAAAAACACCGACTTCCGAAATTAAAGTTATCTTTTGGTTTGTAGTGTTTTTTTTTGAAGTCGGTTGTATTTTTATGTAAAAAAAGTTTTTTTTTTTTTGGTTTAAATCCGGACTAATATTATAAATGCGAAAATATTTCTTTGTAACCTACGCTTCACGCCAAAAGTTTCGTTTTTTTTTATTACGAACAGAGATAGATGGGACCATGGAGTCGATTATAGACAATGTGTACCAAGTTTTTTTTGCGAAAACTAGGAAAAATATTATTCCTATCCTGTCCTACTTCCTACTATAGCATAAATGCGAAAGTTTGTAAGGATCGATGGATGGATGTTTGTTACTCTTTCATGTACACCTGAAAGGATCTTCATAAAATTTGACACAGAGGTAGTTTGGAATAACACATAAGCTACTTTTTATCTCGGGACTGTGTTATCTAGAAATCAGGAAGAACGAGCGAAGCCTTTGGCAGAAGCTACTACTTACATAAAGGCAAGTAAGTAGGTATATGACAACAGAGCTTGAGTCCAAAGTTTAAGTGCTTGTTCGGCCAATTACTTAAGAATCAAGCTTGCGAGCGAATCATAGCGCCAGAGCAAACAAGTCCAACTTAAATGCAAGCTATCTTTCTTAGAACTGCTTTACTGTAGTTCATCCAAACCTCTTGTTAGTAGAACTAAAAAATGCAGATTGTAATAACGGTAGAGGTCAGAGATTGTTATAAACACAAGTTTCTTCCATGATTAAATATTGACAAGTTTTTTTTATTTGAATAATTAAAATGCCAAGAGGTTTTTCAGTGAGAAAGACTGATTAAACCAACACCGAATTAAATAAATGAATAATATTTCTTTTATGTTATTACAACAATGAAAACCAAATTGTATGAAGTACATCAATTGATCTAAAAGAGTGTCCGTGGAGTTTCTTGCACGTTCATCTCCATAGAGATCTACGCTTTCATCTTTTTTTTGGACCTTGACAGTTCAAAAGTGCCTGTAAAGGGTCTAATTGAAATAAATAAAATAAATAGTTGTAATTTTTTTTTTGTGATCATTGTAATACCTACTCAATACTCAATCTATTGAGTATTACAATGATCACAAAAAAAATAAAACACAAAACTAAACAAAAGAAAAAAAAAGTTTAAACATAAATAACGTAACAACTCTTTCATGATGGCTAATGGCTGACTGTAAGTTCATGACATGGCATTAATTACGATCTATGTACGTAATGTGCGTATACGTAAACCATTAAAACAATATTAGGTATTTAGATTGTTCAGATTACATTTCACCTAGGGGATAATGTTGGACTGCAAAATGTTTGCTAAGTCCCAACTTCAATTTTTGCTGCTTTTCGGCAATTTTCCAATTTGTAAAATAAATATAATTTTCAACACCTAACCGTCTACCCATTCTCTCAGATTTCTTCGATCAAACAAGCTTTTCGTTAAGGATAGGTGTGGCGAGTCGAGCTCGCCACAATAGGAAATCATCAAATGACTCCTCCCGCTCTGGGGGGCTACTTTCTAATCCCGAAATCCGTAGTTTTGGGCTCATATTCTACTCCGTATCACCCTACGGACTTACGATTAGTCCTGAACCCGAACTGAGAATGAAAGATAACACGATTTTACAGTAACTGTTAAACCGTGTTGTCATTAATTCTTAGTGGTTAGGTGATACGGACTAGAATACGCCCGCAACTAAGCCCGAAACCACGGACTTCGGGCTTATAGAGTCGCCCCCCTGGGCGGTGCAGAAGGGAGTGTCAGGCTCTTACTGAGGGTCTTTCAAATGCCCTTTACGTTCCAGGGTCGCGGTGATTCTTTCGAACAAATTCCACAATCGATCCACGAGTCTGCGAGTATATTTAACCATTTGATTAAAATATCACAGAATGAACTACATCTAAAATTTGCTAAAATATTCACGAAAGGGTATTTAATCATTACAAACGAGATCGCATGTAATTTATATCACATGGTACGTACATCAGAAAGATCTCACGAATTCAGCATTTATCTAGTTTTAGTTATACAGTGTCTGGCACTAGATTTATTTAGTTAAACAAACATTTGTCAATTAGTATGAGAATAGATCAAATTCTAGACGTTTACGTTACGACTGCAAACTGTGTAAAGCTTGTATATTGTGCTGAGAATATCAGAAGAAAACATCACGCGTGGATTTCTGATTGAGATATGCAAAGCGACATTTCATCATCATCATCTGACTAAAATCCATCTGTGTTCGCCCGAATGCCCTTAACGTTCCAAAGCCACAGTGACTCTTTCGAACAAATTTCGCAACTCTGGCTAAACCAACTTAGTTGATACATCAATCTACAGTATGGTCGCTTGAAGTTCTACATTTAATAGGACCAGTGAATAAGACACTTTAAAACATTTTAATACAAAATTCCTCACATAAAGTCCCACCGTTTACGCTGGAATGTCAGTAAAAACATTGTATCATCTAGTTAGTATTAAGCTGACTCGGTCGCAACTTTGTGAGACTCAATTGAGGAGACGGTGTACTGACCACGTCAAATGTAAGTGGGACCCGTGCAGGAAGGTCCCGGTAAGTTAACTGCGGTGTTAAAACTTAGGTAAACGTTTTGTAAAAAAGTACTACTAGTTCGATTTATTTAGTACGGAGCAACGAAAATAATAGTCTCGATATTAAAAAGTATATCTTCTCTATACCTACCTTCTAGTTTATCTTTTTCTTCTTTTTAATATCGAGACTATTATTTTCGAGACATGAATTTTTTTATGAATTTTGTTTTTTTTTTACTATTGATAGGCATATGTTTGACCGCTATCTCACCTGATGTTAAGCGATGATGCGGTCTAAGGTGGAGCACGCTTGCCTATGTAACCTATATTCACTCTTGACTTGAAGATTCCTGCAGAGGTAACTTGGACACGGCTATAGGCTACTATTTTCTTAGCGAAATACTATATTAACACGAGCGACGCTCGTTTTGGACCTTATTTTAGTGTTGGATAGCCCAATTATCGAGGATGGCTGTATGCTATAAAACATCACGCTACGACCAATAGGAGTGAAGCAGAGGTCGTGGTGTTCTTTGGCACACGACCTCAAAATAAGAAATAGGGTGTTTGTTTGTTTATTAAAATGTGACGCAGAAGAAGTTGCGCGGGTCAGCTAGTTACTTGCATAACATAACACTACATACATATTGTAAAACAAACCGCCGCGTCTGTCAGGTTCGCGATAAACTCAAAAACTGCTTGTACCGATTTTCATGCTATTTTCAACATTAAATAGAGTGGTTCTCGACGAAAGATTAGTATATAACTTGTCAAGCAAGCGGGTGAAGCCGCAAGCATCAGCTAGTCATATTTAATTAAGTATTTTGTAAATTCTATTTACCTTCGTAAGTGTGACACTGCAGGGTACCAACTGACCTGCCAGGGTCTCGGAATTTGTTCGAAAGAGTCAACGCGGCCCTGGAACGCAAAGGCCATTAGGAGGAACACGGATGGGAAGGACGTTTTAGTCAGTAAGAGTCTGACACTCCCTTCTGCTCCGCGCAGAGCGGAAGGAGTCATTTGATGATTTCCCATCCATAAAAAGAGTACCAACTAAAAAAGAGCGCTGGGTGTCTGACGCCCGGCAAATGCTGAGATGTTGACCCTTTCGGTATGGACACAAACCTATAGTATTATTTCTGTAACTTAGTCTTTGTTTCTGTACGTTTGTGCCGTTTGGGGGCCGAGTCACCCGCGTCCGTAGGAGAATACATTTCAGCGAAACCCTACACGTGGTCCCCGGGTGGTGCTAAACAGGTGACACTAACCGCCTCCGTGGTCTAGTGGTTATACCACCTGATTCAGACCCAGAGGTCCCGGGTTCGATTCCCAGCGGGGGCAAATATTTTGCTCGGTTTGGCTGGTGGTAGGACTTGTTCTAAGTCCGCCTGGCAAGCTACCACCATCATGTCTAAGTCTGTCGCCATAACAACAATGTTAACAACATTGTTGTGTTCCGGCAGTTAGAGGTATGATAGCCAGTTCCTCTGTGTAAGAGGATTCCGGGTGAAACTCGCTTCCATCTTCGGCCTAATCATCACTTTCCATCAGGTGAGATTTGGGCCAAGAGTTTCCCCGTTTTGTATAAAAAAAAAAAAAAAAAAAAAAACGTATTATATTCTCATCATCTGTAGGTACCTAGCCTTTTCCCAATTACCTATATTGGATTCAGCTGATCATCAGTATTTAAGTTGGAGCGGCTGCCTACTAGACCTCTACAACCCATTAACTGGGTAACACGTTACTTCTTAGCAAGACTGGTGTCAGATTTTCTGGCTTTTGACAATCCGTAACGACTGCCAAAAATCTACAAATCACAGCCGAAATCAACTGCTTAGCGTGCTTTCCGAGAAACAAAGCAATTTCGATATGTTAAGAAGGTCGCCCACCCACAGACCGTCCTCGGAAAGCGTTGCTTAACCATGAATATCGATCCGTGCCGCTGTTCTATTTGGCCACGAGCTCTTCAAATGCAGCGAATGTATTCTGTTCTATTCTTTTTAACCAACTTCCCAAACAGGAGGAGGTTCTCAATTCAGTTGTATTTTTTTTTGTTTGTTAGCTCATAACTTCAGTCATTTATAAACCGATTCGAAAGATCTTGTTTTATCTGAAACGATACACTTGTCGATTGGTCCCATTTAAATTTTATCAAAATCGGTTAGGAAGTTTGGATTTTAAATCGAAATAGCTGCAATAGGTTTATTTGCATGATGGTTTTTGTCATCCAAGTAATCGAAATTGCGTATTTTACCCCTAAAAAGTGAAAATATAATTTTTTAACAAAAATATACAACTGCCTTCTGAAATTAAACTTATTTTTTACTTTGTCCATAGTGTTTTTTTCTCATGAAGTCGGTTGTATCTTTTTGTTAAAAGTTTTTTATTAAAGTGCTTTTAATCTATCAAAAAGTTAGCTTAAAAGTTCGAAGTAAGTTCGTTGTGGAGATAGATACACCTAAGTTCACACAAAATGCAGTTTCTCTAACGTTTTAATGCAACGTCTAGACTCCATTTAGTGTTCAACAAAATTGAATCAATTTCCTTTGATGTTACGTGTTGCCAGTTATTAATATTGCACTATTAATTAGGACTTAACTAACGCGAGAAGAAACGATACTTTATTTTGCTTTTAACTTTAATTAAGAGTTGTGTACCTACTTGCAACTGTTTAGTTTTAAAAAGTATAATATAGTATAGTAGATCAGACTTTCAAGTAGGTATTGTGGTTTGAACCCAGGATCATGGTTTACTAGGGTCTTCGAATTCGAGATGATTTAAATATCGACTATAAAGCAATGTCTTCTAAGTTGATTTTTATTTGAAGTTTTATTGGTTAATAAATATGACCTAATCAATTTATGCTTACAATACAATTTGAACTTTGTCTCGTATGACATAGAGTTTTTTTATTCAAAACTCGACAGTGATCTCGAATTCTGAATTCAAATGACGTGGCATTCTATCACCGATAGAAAAAGCTCAAAAACAGAATGTTTGGGTTTGAAAACGAGTCATTTTGGTTACGCATGTCAATTTTGACAATCGTTGTTGTAGATAGAATCGCACTGAATTAAATAACTCAGTTTGTTTAGCAATATAAGGCAAATAAATTCACTGGATATTTCTGAGTCATTTGGACGAGTATTTATGTGAAGTATGAAGCCAGAATTGACAATTTGACTGGAACTTCTGGCCCTGGGGTTTGGCCAAATGTTGCGTTGACATAGAATGCAATGAGGGCTACCGTTTTAGTGCTCGCCAGTTGGCGCCACTGTCGAGTGAGGTCCTTAATCATAGAATTAAAATACTTAATACGCGCATATGAACAAAGTTAGAAGGAAAATAATTTATATACTTGACTATAGATATACTTGCAGCGTTACGCAGGGTCATATTGTTCGAAAAGAATAACATAATACATATTTCCAACAGAAAAAGAAATATCGCCAGTGATCAACAGAATCATACTCGTAACTAGATATGCCACAGATAGGCCGTTTTACTAAATTATTCATAAAATTAAATCAAATATGTAAATAGCCTCGCAATAAAAGCCAACCAATATGAAATTTAACATATGGAAGAACCCACGCTACACTAGCGCCTCTAGCGGAGAATTCTAACGTGATACCCGCCATTGATTTCGTAAATTCAATTAAAACGATACCTATTTGACATGAATGCATTGAAGTTGTTAACACAATTATTTAATAAACGTCTAGTAATTATAACCTAATTCATACAGTTTATGTTTCTTGTTAAGCGATAAAACCAAGTTTTAATGTAAAACAGACACGGTAAACTATAAAATTAAATCATTTATACCGGTACTTTATGAGGTTCGATAATTATGTGGGGACCTAATTGAGAGTCACTAGGTGTTTAAAGATATTTGTTTAATTTATTAATGTTAAATACCAGAGATATTGCGGATGCGAAGCCATCCCAGAGAAATGGTGTCAGTGTTTTTTTTTGTACACATGTGTTTATCGCTCGCTAACTTGCTTTTACTACCAGTAAAAAGGACAACTTTGAATTTTTTAACTTTGAATTTTTCACACAATAAATTAAAAAGGATGAGAAATCATCAAATGACTCCTCCTACTCTGAGAGCGGAAAAGACTGTCAGTCTCTTACAGATTGAAACCCATCCCATCCCTCCAAATACCTACCCTTTGCGTTCCAGGGCCGCTATGACTTTTACTAACAAATTTCGCAATTCTGGCCAATAATATTAGTTAGGGTTGTTTTTCTCTGTAAGTACCTATTGTAGATATTCAGACCTTCAGAACTTAAAAGTTAGCCATTAAAGTCATCTATCATAAGTTATTAATTAAAGTGTTTAACGATAATTACGGCATTTTTACACGCAATAAACTAAATAACTTAATGTAGTTATTGCGTACCCATGTCGTATAAAACTCATAGGGGATATTAAACGGGGGAATATTTAATTGTTTTTACTATGCGGTTAAATGCAGAAGGTTAAGTAAGTTTGGTTCAAAGAAGACACCCAGAAATAAAATTAATAATTCCTTTTTTTTTTTAATGCACCCTATTCCCTATATCCTTAAACACAGTTTCTATCACATTCCGAAGGATTTTGAAGGAATTTCCTAAACCACATCTTCTTGTGATTGAAACTGGACGATAAAAAGAAATGCTTGGCGCTGTTCCTAGACCTCGCGAAAGCGTTTGACAGTCTCAATCCCACACCTTCTAAAAAAGCTGGATCGGCTTGGAGTAAGAGGAATCCCTCTTAAATTATTGGAGAGCTACCTTACTAGGAGAAAACAAAGAGTGAAAATAAATCATAGATTAAGTGACGAGCTAACGGTCAATGTCGGTGTTCCACAGGGCAGTATTATCGGTCCAACGCTCTTCTTGGTGTACATAAATGACCTCTGCCAGCTTTCTCTATCCAAAGGAAAAATTGTAACTTTTGCAGACGATACCGCCTTGTTCTTCTGTGGCGATAGCTGGGATGAGGTTTTTGGTGTTGCCCAACAGGGCATTGACACAGTTAGCCGGTGGTTGCAGCACAACCTATTGACACTAAACGCCTCGAAAACTAAATATATAACCTTTGCACATAGAGCTAACCTTCTTCCTCCGTCATCCCTAACTATTACAGCGCACACGTGTAACGCTTCAATAACAGACTGTACTTGTCCCACCCTCGATAGGACTGATAATATAAAATATCTTGGGATTATCATTGACTCCCATCTTACTTTTAAATCTCATATTGGTATGCTGGCACCGAGGCTCCGAAAACTTATCTACATTTTTAAAACCTTAAAACACACTGTTGACCGAAGGACTCTTAAAATGATATACTTTGCTCTATGCCAGTCATTAATTGAGTATTGCATTACAACATGTGGTGGGGTCGCCAAAACCCACCTGATTGAGGTCGAGAGGGCGCAGCGCGCTATACTCAAGGTTAGTGCTTGTCTCCCTTTTCGTTTCCCCACTGTTGACCTATACAAAGAATGGGACATTCTTACAGTCAGGCAAACATTTATCCTGCATACGGTGGTTAAGAAACACTCACAGCTTAATTTTGACCCCAAGCTCATCAGTAATAGTCGACGTAAGGGAAGGATATGCCCCTCATCCCACTTCAAATCGGCACTTTCTAAGAGATTCTTTTGCTTCCTTGGTCAGTTTTTATACAACAAATTAAACGCCATCCTTAACATTTATCCTAAAACTAAATCAAATTGTAACAAAGCCGTCAAAACATTCCTCAAAACCCTTGACTATGGAAAAACTGAGAATTTCTTGTCTGTTCTGAAATAAACATGCCCCGTCCCTCATCTCCCATGACTGACCCTCACCCCATACTCGACACCGTACACTTTTTGATTCTTAGACTCGTCTCATCGTGTCATAGACTCACAGGTCACCTTCGCTCTGGAACGCACTTTCATTCACATACACGCCTCACATCACATACACGACTCGCATCACATACTCTCCAATGTACCTGCACTCTTAATACTTACACATTACATGACACCACATTTAACTAATTTCATCAATTTGCTTTTTAATTTTTTTGTTTTTAATAATGTTTTGATTTTTCTTTTTGTTGACTTTCTATTTTGTGTTTTTTTGTTTAATTTTCTTTTGTTTACGATGCATCGTTGTACGCACATAAGGTATTTTAAAAAGAAAAAATATTTTATTTTTTATTTTTTATTTTTTTTTATTTGGGAAAACAAACAATCGTACAATGTATATTAAATATCTAGATACACATTATGCTATAGGTAATTGTACAATCCACTAAGCTTCCACATGTTACTAGCTTAAATTAGATACAGTTTGGTAAAATTAGATAAAACTATTATTTAAAAACACTACAATTTTTTCGCTATCTTGAAATCTAAGAGTTAATACATACTTAAGTAATTAATACATAATAATTAAACATTTTGAGCAAGGCGCTTAATAATTTGTTTTTTAAATTTATATTTCGACAGAGCAAATACATCAATTTCGTTAAAATGATTATTGTAAGCCTCAACCAATCTCCTGAGCGGCGCTCTCTCCCCTGCATGTGTACGGCAGGGAGATGTAGCAAATAGTGGATAAGAGCGTGCCGCTCGTCTCATCACCGTTCTAGGTACAATATAACAAATTTTATTAATAAGTTCAGAACAATCGAAGTTATTATGTACAAGTCCATGAAGCATCATTCCTTGGAGCAACAAGCGTCTAGAGCGTAATGTTAATAATCTAAACTTATGTAAAGCGTTTTTATAAGATAAACATTCGATGCGACATTTATACTGCATTGCCCTGAGGAACTTATGCTGAACTCTCTCTAGTGCAGTCTCATATTTAATGTAATATGGATCCCAGATCATAGAAGCATATTCAACTTGTGGTCGAATTAAAGAATTAAATAAATACAGATATGTGGATGGTCGTTTAAAATCTGACGTGGTTCTCATGACAAAATTATACATTTTAAATGCTTTAGAAATAATTTTATCGATGTGTAGATTTAAGTGAAGTTTGCAATCAAGAAGAACGCCCAAGTCACAGATATAATTATCTTTAACCAGAGTCTTATTACAAAGTGAATAATTGTAGGTTATTATTTTTTTATTTTTAGTAAAATTTAGGTATTTACACTTAGGGATGCTGAGTTTTAATTTATTTTCATCACAATAATCGGATAATCTATTCAAATCTTCCTGCAGAAGGCTGCTATCGTGAGCGTTTCGTATTGTTCTAAATACCTTAAGATCATCTGCGTATAATAGAAAGTTACTATTTAGAAAGCACCTATAAATATCGTTTATATATATAATAAACATCAATGGACCTAGGATAGATCCTTGGGGAACTCCTGAAGTCGCCAGAAATGAGTCTGATTTGTATCCATTGCTCACTACAGTCTGATTACGATTGCTGATATATGAACAGAACCAGCGCAGTAAGTTACCCCTGATACCATTAAAGGCTATTTTATTTAACAAAATTGAATGATCCACCCTGTCGAAAGCTTTTTTAAAATCTGTATAAACAGCGTCGGTCTGATATCCTGCGTCCATGCTATTGAACAAATGATCCACAAAGATCATTAAGTTAGTCACTGTAGACTTATTTTTAACGAAGCCGTGTTGCTCAGGTATTATATTGTGTCGCAAAAATGGATATATGGCCAGATGAACGAGTTTTTCAAATAATTTAGCAAGTGTACAAAGTATCGATATAGGTCTATAATTTTCTATATTTTGTCTCGATCCACTTTTATGCACTGGTATTATATTTGCTTTCTTCCACGTAGACGGAAATGTACCACTTTGAACGCACTTGTTAAACAACATGGAAAGAGGCATACAAATTGTTTCCGCTGTTCTTTTTAGAAAATAGGGCGGTATGCCATCAGGTCCCGGTCCCTTGTTAATATTTAACGATTTTAGTTGTCTGCAAACTTCTTGGACAGTGAAATACAAAGTACAGAGAGAGCTGTTATTGACATTACTCAAATCAGAATCAGAAACTGGGCACCAACCGAGAGAGAGACTAGAAGGCTCATAAACTGACTGAAAAAATGCTGAAAACAAATTACAAATTTCAACTGGGTCGCTAGAAGTTACATTATTATAGAACATGCTAGTCGGTATACCTGACTTGCCTTGCCGATTAGCTACATATACCCAAAAGCGCTTTATATCTTTGGAAATACCATCCTCGACACTATTTATGTATTTATGGAAACATTTGTGAGATTCCTCCTTAAAACGCGCTCTATACAAGGAAAATACTTCGTAGTCACTTATATTACGGTACTTTTTCCATTTAGACCAGGCTTTCTTTTTATACTTAAAGATGTGGATGAGCGGTTTGGAGAACCAGACCGGGAAGTGCGAGTTTGGTGGTTTCGATAGCGGTATGCGGTTTTTAATTATACCATATAAACAGTTGTAAAAAATATCAATGCACTCATCAGTCGAACTGCTCCCCAAAGTGCTTACCCAGTTTATCTCTTCAATGTCTTTGTTAATGACTGTGTAGTCGGCTTTGTGGAAATTATATTTCGGTGTGTGTAGAGGTTTGGTTAAAATAATATTCATATTTAGAGATAACAATGTGTAAAATGGTGGATGGTGGCTGTCAGCCGGTAAAAGATCTTGATTAGGTTTCAAAACAGTGCAGTTCGCATCAGAGATAAGGAGATCTAGTATGCGTCCATTCGAGTTGGATATATGATTGAACTGCTGGACTTCGTGAACAATCAAAAAGTCCTTTAAACGGTTGCAAGTCGGAGAGGTGCCCAGGCAAGTCATATAGTTGTGAGCAGGATTAAGTTTAGCCCATTGGGCTGAAGGTATATTGTAGTCACCTAGCAATATTATATTATCTGTTTTTATAGAGTCGATTAAATTGTCCATATTGTCAAAAAGAGTATTATATACAGTATAAGGTATATTGTTCGGCACATAGGCTGCGCAGATTAGGGTATGTGAAGAGTTGTTGTTGCTTGGGATGATGACAGCAATTTGCTCAACGTGTTGGTCTAAAGTACCAAGCTGTGAAGAAGGAATACAAACAGGGTTATATTTTCGCAATACCGCTATCAATACACCACCGCCATCAGATTTCTTAGTAGCGGTCCTATTCCGGTCACAGCGAAAGACTAAATACCTATTATCTATGAATTCATTGTCATAAATCGTAGAAATAAGCCAGGTTTCTGTTAAAACAATAACATCAAAACAGTTAGACAGAATATTCATATACAAAGTATTCAATTTCGTGCGAATGCCTCTACTGTTCTGATAATATATGCTGAAGTCATGATTTTTTGTAGTATTAGACATTGTAATAAGTGATAACATAAACAATACCTAAATGAAATTAACTTAATATAGGCTAATTACTCTGAGCATTCTTAATGTTTTTAATATCATTTTTACTTTTAATGGCTAAAGTAGGTGAGGTTTCAGATTTTTTGGCAAGAATGGTGGCATGCTTTACCCATACAAACTTATAACTATACTTTTTAGCTGCCTCTCGGGTCTCGCGCAGCAACTGTTTTTTCTGTAGAGTTAGGTGTTCATTGACATATACAGTGTGTGGACTGCCAGCGATACCCAGGTCTTTAGAGGTAAATCCTTTCTTCAGGCGGCAAGCAGCTATTATATTATCCCTCAGAGTACGTGTTCTTACACTGGCAATGATATTTTTAGGTCTTTCGCTGCTTGTGGCATGAGGCACGCGATGTATCGATGTTATATCGTCTCTCGATATATTATGGCCAATCTTTTTCCCTATATCCTCCAATAGCGCAGGTAAGTTTTCTCCTCGTCTCTCAGGGACATTGGAGATTTCTAGGTTACATTGCCTACCCTGCTGTTCCAAACTCTCAATCTTTGATTCGAGAGCTTTAACTATATCGGGGCTTACGCTCACAGTTCGCTTGTTTATGCCATTAAGTTGCTCTTGGAAGTCGTCGTATTGGTTAGAGATGAGTTGTGCTGATATCTTTACCTCGGCTACTTCTTCAGACAGTTTTGAGACCGTTTCCTTTATAGCGGCATTTTCGGAGCGAAGACTGGCCATTTCCCTTTTTGATTCCTTTATGTAGGTCTCCAAGTCACCTCTAATCGATGTTATATTGTCGTTGATTGCTGCCAGTTTGCCATCCAGGTTCACCTTCCATTCACTGAGAGTCCTTTGCAACTCCGCCTGGATAGACGAAGACTTTTGAAGGTCCGCTCTAATAACCGAGAGTACCACATCATGTTCACACTCAGGTTGTTTGCGTTTACGGCATGTAACGTGAGAGTCGACTGTTGAGGGTGAACAATTTACCAAATCGGATTCGGATAGTGATTGCTCATGTCGCAGCGAAGTTTTAGGCGGCGTACGTTTAGTGTTAAACATGGTGAAGCCCCTGCAGTTTCCAAATAGCTAAATAGCAAAAAGCTTAAGCGTATATTGCCCGTCGTTACGTCTCAGGCGTTGCTTTGCAGTGAAGAAGCGGCACAGTGGCGTGTGGTGGGGCTATTAACTATTTTATCTAATGCTGTGGGGGGGCCCTGGTGACCTGTACCACAGGTTTTGTTCCAAAAACCTATTTCAGGCACCAGACTCTTACAATGGTGAAATATAGTTACATAAATTAGTAATAAGCATTGTTAATTTAAGGCAACCATTGTGAAGAGAGAATAAATAACTTTGACAAATTGACAAATTGAAGATTTAATCTAGTCGACAACGTAAATAATTCATTTAATATTGTTACATTGGCGAAAAAAAAAGACACAGATTGAAACTTCTATACGAAAAATTTAAAATTGCTCCTATGATAAGTCATTGCAACTTCTATATGACATAAATAAAAATTGCTCCTCTGAGAAGTCAGCGATTATTTCGTGTTTATTTTTAACGAAGTAGGTACGGTACATTCATTTTTAATACCTATCAATAATTGTGCTTGTAACTTCTGCCTCAATTGTATTGTGACTATCTACTAAATGTCGTGCAGAGCGATCCAGCTGTGAATATTATAATAACTTTGTTCTAAAATATAAAAATTTACGTCAGAGCAGTTTGCTTTGTTGTTTGCCGCTCAGGCTGACTGTGGGAAAATTCTATGTCTTGAGATCTATACTAATATTATAAAGCAGAAGCGTTTGTTTGTTTGTTTGGTTGGTTGAACGCGCTAATCTCCAGAACTGCTGGTCCGATTTGAAAAATTATTTCAGTGTTAGATAGCCCATTTATCGAGGAAGGCTATAGGCTTTATCATCACGCTAAGATAAATAGGAGCGGAGTATTAATGGAAAATTTGACGCAGACGAAGTTGCGCGGGTCAGCTAGTATCGTATAAAGCTGGCTTCAGTCTAGTTTAAAATCCTATGTCCCTGGGGTAGATTCTGAGGATGCGAAGAAGACATCGGACGAAGACCAAGATTGGACGAGATGTCACTAAAACTAATTAAAACTAATTAAAACAATAAATAATAATTGTGATGGGTTTGCTCTTGACAATAGTCTAGGTCAGAGATGACTGAGACAAAGTCTTCGATGGAGCGAGCTTACCCAGAAGGAGCCTGGAGTTTTTGTGTAATTTTAATTTTACTAAATGTATGGACTTTCTTTTACGTATCTAATCTTAGATATTACTTATAGGATCTCAAGTTTACCTCACTGAGATTATCTTTAGGTACACGTAACTTTGTTAATTGTTTAAGTAATTCATAAAATATATATGTGAAATGAATTTTATGTGACATTCCTTGTTTTTCCCCTGTACTTTTTATGTACGATCGTGAACATTTGCGCTGAACCACTTTTTGACCTTATAACTATGGTTATAAGGTTCAATAGCGGTTAAACGTAAATTTCCGCGATGGTACCATTCACATTCCGCACCCATAGTGCGCTACGATTGCGAAATGTGAAAGAAAAATCAAATCAAATCCGTGGCCTACCACAAGAACAGTTATTTTTCACGACGTAAAGTACATAAATTAAAAATAACTGGAAACAACAATAAAGCATAATGGAAACGCCACTACTAATTAAAACAAGCAAGCTAAAGTCAACAATAATTGGTGTAAATCTCCAGCGCGTTCATAACAAACTAAACAAAAATAATTTAACCATTTAATATCGTAGCGTAATCCGCATTTTTGCAGCCATTATGGGGTTGCTGGCATGCTTTAATAAGCTACGCCACCTCCATGGCTTAACCATCAGATAGAATGGTGCCAGAAGGTCCGTAAACAATTATGCGGCGATTAGTAATTTTGCCTTTGCAGTGACGATATAATAATATACGAATGTCATAATAAGGTCCAAAGATATTTACGGCCACCCACACCATCCCAACCAGCGCAACTACTGAAAACCAAAAAGACCAGTGGCAATTACCAGAAAAGTGCTAAGCGGTATAACTCGATGGATTTCCCAACGATCTGTCAGCATCAAGCATCTGTCATGCAGTTAAGAATCATAGACTACTTAATATGAAATTATGCATATTACTTGAGTTTGATTAAGTTTTGAAAAAATTGTGTTGTGTTAAAATCCTTGTAGAAGAGGACACATCATGACGGATACTGAATTTTACCCAATTGATATCCTTAAAACAATTTTAAATCAGTTATCCTCGAGCCCTCGTGTATGTCGGAAATAATTCCGGTATGAAAAGTACCTTCTCTGTGCCAAAGGAGATGTTCCAAAATGGGCCAGGTCTAGGTAAACAACCCAAAAAAAATATTTTAGAATTCGGGGGAAATTCAGATAATTTATTTAAATGCGGTAGTTGATTGAAGTTCATTCATAATTTTTATGGATTTTCAATATGGCGTCTCACTGATTTAGGTACTCTGTGCTTAAAAACAATGACTGATATCTGTCAGCTGTCACAACAGTGTCACTTCAGTCATTATCATTATCGCGGTTCTTGAGATACAGCCTGGTGACAGACAGACAGACAGCGAAGTATTAGTAATAGGGTCCCGTTTTTACCCTTCGGGTACAGAACCCTAAAAAGAAGGCTCCATACATATTGGAACATTCATCCAGATCCTTTTAGCCGTTCTTGCGCAATAGATTAAGTAACATCCATGCAAACTTTCGTACGAGTAAAGTACTCTTAGGGCGGATTCCACCAATGAAACTGATCGCGATCAAGCTGCGTTCAAGAGTTGTCAGTGTCAATATTCCATAGACAATAATGACACTGACAGCTCGTAAACGTGGTTCACATCAATGACGTATTATATATAGACACGTCATAAACCAACATCGCGGCGCTTAAAAACTGCGAAAATACTAGATAGCTACTAATACGCATGAAGAAAGGGAAAGAAAATATGTCACCGTACGGCGGGATGCCTGTTGCTAGAGGGAGATAAATATACATCTTCAGTTACGTCACAGGATAAGTAATAGTCAAATTGACATCAAAACAAACGTAGTGTCGCGCGACAGGTTGGTGCGTAACTAAGCGCGATGTGGCCAATTGGCTTAATTTCATGTTGTCATTTTAGAGTGCGGACAACGTATCTATAGTTTTATATATCATTGGTTCACATGTTGATCGCGTTCAGTTTCAGATTGACGAAATTCGCCCGTATATTGCTTACAGCCATGATTCTGTCCTAACCTAGCCTTCTGCTCACACCCCTACCACACAGTGGCTTACTGCGTACAAGGCACGAAGGTCCGGGCTGTAATTGGCGTAATAATATTCCAGTTACGTGCAGATCTGGGAAATAAATTCACATAGAATCTTGGATACGAGGACTACCCGTTAATGTCTGAGCAGTACTTTGTGCTGTTTGACTGAAATTCGTTGTATATTTTTACTTGTTCTGATAACATAGAATGTAGAAAAATCTGTCGAAGGGTAAAAAAAAACGCAAATCGATTCATTGCTAAATTCGTTTGCAACCGCATTAAAAACCCGCCAAGTGCAAGTCGAACTTGCACACGAAGGGTCCATACTACATAAATAGTCGAAAAAAAAACATGCTCCTTTTATGGGCTCCCTTTAATTATAAATTTAATTTTGATTGTTTGTTTTTATAGCGACAATGGAAATACACACTCTAAACATTACAACAGTCTACCTATTACGGTTCTTGAGATATAACCCGCTGACAGACGATCGGACGGACAGCGGAGGCTTAGTAATAGGGTTCTGTTGGTTACCCTTACAGGGTATCCAATGTTTGGATACCGAATCCTAAAAAAAAAAATTTAAAAAAAAATTAAAATTAAAATTTTGACGTTGAATTTCTTGTACGGTTCTTTTTTTATCTAATGTAATCGGGCGCATAAGCGTATTACATTAGATTTTTTAACCGACTTCCCAAAAAAGAAGAGGAGGTTCTCAATTCGGTTGTGTATTTTTATGTTTGTTACTTCATGACTCCGTCATTTATGAACCGATTTGAAATTTTTTATATATTGTTCCCATTTAAATATCATCAAAACTGGTAAGGAAGTTTGGTTTTTAAATCGAAATAGCCGGAATTCGTTTACTTGGATGATGGTTTATTGCCAAGTAATCGAAATTGCGTATTTTGCTTTCCTGCGATTTTCAGTGGTGTTGTTAGGTGTGGGCTACCACTAAAAAGTGAAAAATAAAAAAACTTTTACAAAAAAATACAACCGACTTCCATTATGGTTAAAATTTTGTGTCAAAAATACTTTTTATTAGGTAAGTGATGGATATTTTTAGGTACTTCGTCATTTCGCGAGATAACGAACGGTTTAGCAAGTTTTAGGTGAAATATGCACAGTTAACAATATCTTCTCGAAAACCTTCTCAAGTGCTCTGCTCTGAAAATCTAATCCGAACAATTTTCATTATTCGACGAGCATCTCGATAAGACAATTCCAGCGGTTTGCCTTTGTTACTTCCAGATAATGTTAACAATAGTTTTCATTGTGAAAATACAAATACATTTTCATTTAACAAGTTCTCTTAGTACTAATCTAGATATCTGATAAGATGGATCTTAGAATCAACAAATTGGATTCCTAGACACAAAATTATTTGCTAAAGCTGCAAGCAGACAGCACAAGCCAGGCGCCACTAATCCTAAGTATGCCTCTGACAGAAAGGATGCGATCTATAGGAAGCATAGGTGCATTTGTTTGTCACATCCGCAATCAACCACGCATGTGGAAAATCAGTTAGCTACATATTATGACACTTAAACGCCATCCAAATAGAACGCACACGTACGGCCTGTACTGAGACTGCCGGAGTCGCGGGACTATTCGAAAGAGATACCGTGGCTCCGGAACACAAAGGGCACTGAAGGAAAATGGATGGGTTTTAGTCAGTATCAGTCTGACACTCCCTCCCGCTCCGCCCAGAGCGGGGGAAGTCATTTGATGATTTCTCATCCCTAAAAAAAAAAATAGCGGCTTGTACCTACTGAGACAGCATGTTGAATGAGCTGCAACGCTCACTATGCACTAATGCTCCTTTTATTAATTACTAGCTGTACCCCGCGGCTTCGCTCCCGTCAACTGGCTACCTGTCTACCTACCTACCTACCCCGCTACTCTCTTACTCTTACTCACAAAATTTTGTATTTGACTAATGTCAATATTTATGCGATACTAACGTCAATCAATTGTTTTGCCTTCCCGAAACCTCTCCACTAACACTTAAGCTTTATGGAATGGTATTAAAGTTCAAATTGACTTTAAGTATTATTACGAATCTTTTGTATGGGAGTATAGAAAAGTGTTGTTTTTAGTCTTTTTCAGGCAATTTTTATATTTTTTCTCTCCGTAAAAACCATCCTCGTACTTCAAGGAATATTCTAAAAAAAGAATTGGCCAAATTGGTCCAGGCGTTGTTGAGTTATGCGCTTACCAACACATTTAGCGATTCATTTTTATATTATAGATTTTATTACTTTGTTCCTTCGTGCCCTAATCTTTTCAAAGTTAGAATGAACAGGCTCCTTCTGGGTAAGCTCGCTCTATCGTAGACTTTGTCTCTGTCATCTCTGACCAAGACTAGAGTCAAGAAACAACTAATTTCAAGGAAAACGAAAAAAAAATCATTATGCTTATTGATTGCATTTTTAAATATAGGTAATTTAAATAAAAAATTATTTCAAAATATAAAAAATAGTAGCCCACCGGTACCGAGAACAGAGTCCAAGCTACCGGCAGTCAGGGCTCCAGAAAGAGGAACCTCCTGACAATGCGAGCCGTGACCAGAAGTATCGATTTCTGAATCAAGCCCTTGATCCAGCTGCCCAACGAGAGCCTCCTCCGTTGTTGGTCGAAGCTCTTAGCCATGAGCTATTAAACATAAATTATTATTATAATTGGAGCCAAATCGTATTGTCTTACTTATTGTCTTTTACGCTATACGGGGACAGCCCGTATCTCGCAAAGAGATAGGCTTTCTAAGCAACTAGCTGACCCGTGCAACGTCGTCTGCGTGACATTTTTCATTACTGCTCCGCTCCTATTGGTCTTAGCGTGATGATATATAGCCTATAGCCTTCCTCGATAAATGGGCTATCTAATACTGAAAGAATTTTTCAAATCAGACCAGTAGTTCCTGAGATTAGCGCGTTCAACCAAACAAACAAACAAACAAACTCTTCTGCTTTATAATATTAGTATAGATATGCATGGCATTAATCCACCACGCAAGTGAAGTTCGGACTGGTTTGTATGTCTTGGAATATTTCGCTCTACAACTTGCCGGTTTAGATGTTTAAGGCATGCTTCACATCTGTATAGGGCTTTATATTTCGAACTTTGGCCAGTATTTATGTAAATACGTCAAAGTGGGCCCCAGTCAAAGGAGGCCTGGGCCTGGGATCAAACTATCAAAGGCCATTTATGCGGCCATTACTCAGAAAAGCCTTTACGAAGTTTGGAAGATATGTTCTTACTTGACATTCATCTGTGTATATGTAATGGTCTTAAGTTAGAAGTTTGTTTGGTACTTGCTTTGGCCTGGGGTTCTAATGTTAAGTTATATGTTTCCACGTTTAGTTGATTTTATAGGCCATGTTTCCTACTGTATACGGAACTAATTAAGTGTATGTCGGACTGAAGTAATTGTATTGCATTTTCCCAAATCAGCTGGCATACTTCAGATAGCTGAAACTGATCTTCAGCCACCTGATGTGAAAAAAGTTATCAGTGGTGTTGGTCACCTCTTTCGAGGTAAACAATAAAGGAAGTGGGTTAGTCAAGAAGATACCATTTTTAATTGAAGTATTTTTTATGTTCGTTAATTGATTTCTACACCATTTTTTGACGGATTTTCAAAATTCTTTTTTAATTCAAAGCCTGTAAGTCTCGTCTCATTGCCACCAAGTCAGAATCTGATGTAGGGATCAAAGGAATAATGTTTGTTTAGCAATACTTTCAAATAATTTCGATGATAGTTTTTTTTTCTTTTGTGATCACCATGCGGACGGATCCTCGTCACCCCCTATATGCAACGCCTGTTAGGGCACATCCCTGGGGAGCCTACAAGACTTAAGAAAATACCTATATACTCACTCTGAGTATCATAACAAAAGAAGATCACTGTCCCATCAGCCAATTCCATCACACTTTGCAAGTCCCCAAACGGACATTTTTCTACCACAATTACCTAACCCAGTCCCTTCCTATACCACATGACAAATAGTCAGCAGTAAAAGTAAAGTACGACTTAACCTCAAAACATACATCATACGAGTACATGAAACAAAACAACAATTTTAGAGTTCCCTGTTCTGCCCCCAAAACTATAGATTAAAGTGACATTTTCCGGGTTATAAATAACTAATTTCATTTGCGCATAGGAGTTTTGGCTTCAGATTTATGGACACGAGATTATCATGTGTTTATTCATTGTACTAGTTTTGTTTTTGGGATTAATTAAGGGTGTTTTTAGATTGTATTTTGGTTTTCGAAAAGTGGAACTTGCACTTTGGGTAATTTATTTTTGCACTATTGTTTTTAAAACGTTCAAGGAAAACATCGAAAGTATGACCTGGTTTTCTAAATATTATTTACTAGCTGATGTGATGCTCGAGGCTTCGCCCGCGCGACAAATTATAAACTAAACCTTTCTCGAGAATCACTCTATCCCTTGGTGAAAACAGCATGAAAATCAGTGCAGTTGAATTTATCGCGAAGACAGACAGACGCGGTGTTTTATAATATGTAGTGATGATTATTGTCTAAATTTATCAGGAAACCCAGACTCCAGCTGATAATTTCACTCCATAGCAGTACGCACAGTGAAATAAATCCCAAAAAGTTTTGTGCGTCAAGGATGGAACGTGCACCGTATGTACCTGTGGTGCAACGTAGTAAATCTTGAGGAAACAGGCCAGGTGGAAGTACGTTGTCCAATCTCGACGCACACTTCACGAAATCCAAGCGACAGCAATCCGCCAGGCCAGCAACTCGGCAAAATTTACTCGAGAGGTCACAATCATAGGCTAGTAGAACCATAATTTTAAGACTTGTGACTTCCACCAACCCGCACTGGGCCTCGTAATAGGTTCTCATAAAGAGGCCTGAATCCAGCCGCTGTGGGAACAATATAGGGTGACTATGTGTGACCGCAATTAAGAGCGAAATTATTAATTTAGGACACATGCGATCGTAAGTGCAGCAAAGTGCTTGATATGTAGAGCTGAACATGTCTCCTAGATCAACTTTATGGTACTTTGTGAGAACTGGACAAGTTTATGCATTTTTTTCAACAATGTAAAAGCGCTTAAATTCTTCCATACCTACCCATTCCATCCGTGAAATGTCCCCGTGAATACCCTTGGGTCTTGCAGCAACGTATGATGGCAGAAATGGGAACCTACCTGCCTTGAGCGTTTATAAGGGGGGTGTTTAGAGGGTCTGGAACCCTTCCTTGGCATACGACTAAACTAAGTAACGCTAATAAATATTGCATGGTTGCATGAATAATCCGTGCTGCAAAATATACCTTAATAAGTAGCACTTGGGATACAATTGGCGTTTAGAATTCTGACAAAAGTCAGAATTCTGATACACTGCATGAAAACGCGCATTATATACCAAACCAAAAATCCAGCTTACCGTGCGTTCAAGGTGGAAAATAAAATTATTTTACAAAAAAAACTGTAGTGCCATATACAAATTATTTCCGCGTAGGTTTAAGCTAGTACAAAGTTTCCAACTACATCGTTGTATATGAAAATTATAAGCTATATTCAATAAAACATATCCCCAAGCTAGACAATTTAAACATCGAACACACATTTAAATTCCAAGATGGCCGAACTAATTCTAAGGCCATGTTTCCTGTTTCTTGCTACAAATTGCTAGCACCAGCCGTCCATTTCACTGATTGGCTGGAACAGGCTGTGTATGAAATCACAGAGGTGCATTCGTACTGCTAACTAGATGCTCTAAGGAAACTGAAGACGAACGAAATGGAGGCAGGGGTGACAAACATTTTGGTTAAGTTTAGAATTTCGACATGTGCTTTTGAAGTTATGGTGTATTCGGTAGGTATTAACGTAAATTCAATCAATTTGGCTCGTTTTCAAGTATTACCGGGTACAGTTGAGTATAAATATTGTACAAGGAGCGATTGTCTATCTGACATGTATAATCCAGTAGCTTGGTGACACGGTAACCAATGGCAGGACTAGTTTCAGATATTCTGAATGGTACTCGTAACGACTGTCAAAGATAGTTATAATAACAGCCCGGACCAACGGCTTGGCGTGCTTTCCGAGGCATGGAGAAAACATAAAACGTAAAAGATGATCACCCATCCACGGACTGATCTCGACAAGTGTAGCTTAAAATCGAAGATTGACCCCGATCGGATGGTATTACTTAGCCACAAGCTCCTCGTATTTCAAAGACTAGGTAATTACTGTCATTCTGTCACTAAGGCTGCGTTTCCACCAGAGATGTGTGAGAGCCGAAGCGAAAGATGTGTTTGTTAAGAATCAATAGCATCGCTTGCGCTGAGCAACGCTAGGTAAATGAAGCGATTCTATTTGTTCCAACCAAAAGATCCCTAGGCTCGCTAGGTATCCTCGCACATCTGTGGTGGGAACGCAGCCTATACTTGTAATAGGCTAGTTCCCACCATCAATGAATTGCAAATCTATTTAGTCCGTCAGTTAGAGTACTGAAAAATAATGGACACATATTTTTGTTTTCTATCTATACTTATAATAAATCTGTAGAGAGGTCAATTCTGTACATGAAATATATTTCCAAAATAACTATCAGGGGGTGATTAGGGATCGATACTGATGCCAAAAATGCAATCAGTACAATTTTTGTCTGTCTGTCTGTCTGTCTGTCTGTCTGTATAACCGTTATAGAAACAAAAACTACTCGACGGATTTTAATGAAACTTGGTACAATTATTATTCATACTTCTGAGCAGGTTATAGTATACTTTTCATCACGCTACAATCAATAGGAGCAGAGCAGTGAAGGGAATTGTTGGGAAAACGGGAGAAGTTACTCCATTTTTTAAGCTTCCGTCGCGTGTGCAACCTTAATGGTGAAAGCTACACAGAAATCATGTATGACGGAAATGTTCTCCTTAAAATTATATAAAAAATATCCAACGACAGCATATGTCTATCTTTTATGATTGACGAACAATAACACGTGTAACTCCCGATAGCTTAGCAGTTCGAAGCTTTCTGATTGTATTTGTCTACTCTTACGTTTATAAAACTCTCAGTCGTCCCTAATTAACATGAATAAAAGTTAACATTATTAACTATTCCATAAAAAAGAATCATAGAAATCGGTATAGAAACACCAAAGTTATACATGAAAAACGCTAATAATAAGCCATTGCGCGTGAATACTGAATTATGCTATAAGGATTATTTTTGTGGTCGCGAACGCACAGGCGGCTAGCTTGGCTCGCTAGAGGCTAGCGAGTAGCTTCGGAAAACGGCTTACGACAGTTTGCAATATCCTTTAATAATTATAATGTCGAGGGGAAGATGGTTAAAATTTCGCTTTACACCAAACGAGTAATATTATAATTGTGAAAGTTTGGTTGTTTGTTACTCAATCACGCCTGAACGGCTTAACGGATCTTAATGAAATTTAGAACAAAGATAGATTATAGTCTGGAATAGCACATAAGCTACTTTTCATCCCGGGAATATGTTCCCTAGGGATCACGCGGGCGAAGCCGCTGGCAGAAGCTAGTTGTAAATAAATGAATATTGACAAAGATAACACGCATCAAAACTTAGGAGTGGGGGCTTGTGACGTCAGAACGCACCAAAAATTATACTACGTGACGTATTGAGATTTTGAAAGCGTCGTATCTTCGTGAATTTTGGTTTACGTAACAAAAGAAAAAAAAGGATCAAGTATTTTTTGGTTATCTAACTGACGGACTAATTAGATTTTTTCAATTGACAAGCCTATTTTAAACTGGCATCCAAATGATATTCTTGATTTAATTACATATTTATCATAAAAGTTGTGAAGACCTTTATAATAGATCGACCTTTTACTAGTTTTGAGACAAAACAGTTTAGTCAAAAGTTCAATTTGTTGCCCCTAAGCCAACATGAATAATTTTGTTCTTCAAAATTAAACTTATAAGTGGGGTATATGTCAGACATTTTTCGTAGAAGTTTGGTATAAAATTGGTTGTGGGTAGATTTGAATTACTTGTAAGCCCCCAAGGAGTGTAAAAAATATAGATCTTTTTTCTTTATTTCTCGTTACCACAAATGTCTTTTGATCAAAGCTTCTGTTTCTTGAAGTTGATGTTGCTGTCTGAACATTCTTATATTAAGTTTAAGTTTTCATACAACTTTACATTCAATCAGCTTGCCTAGCCTTCTCCCATGTATATTGTGGTCAGTATCCAGTATTTTACTAGTAAAATACTGCGTTTCGCTGAACGATTTTGGTCACTTGTAAAGTTCTGCTTCTATCAGCCGCGTCCAGCTTAATATAATAAACACATTTGTCCTCATTTTATACTTATTTGCTGTGAAAGCTGAACGTATGCGTACACGTCTCCAGATAAAATCGCTGTTTTCTATGGGCATAAGCAGCTTATGCCCCTTAGCCTTGCCCAGCAATAGAAATATACAATCTGTGAAAATTTGAACTTATATATCCGATTCGCACTTGGCAGTTTTCTTGTGAATTATGTTTGTTCTTGACTCTAGACTTGGTCAGAGATGACAAAGACAAAGTCGATGGAGCGAGCTTACCCAGGAGGAGCCTGTTCACTCTAACTTTGAAGAGATTAGGGTTGTAAGCGTTCGAAAACTCAGACGCAAGCAGAAAGTTGCACTCCTTTGCTGTGCGCATTATAAAAGACGTTTGGAAACGCTTAGTGCGAATTGGTGGAATAGCAACAAGGTAGGGATGATAAGTTGCAGTGCGTCTGGATGTCCGATGGTAGACGGGTACCGGTGGGATGTGGAAGCTGTTTTCAGCATCCTGTGTGCGGTGGACTGCTGGACATCGAATGGACGGATATCACGCAAGCTCGCTACCACAGTATCGGGCCATCGCCCCTTCAGAATTCCACACATAAATCCATAACGCTCTCATTCTTAACAATGTTTTTTTATGATTCGATTTCAAAATAAAATTAGACATTGTAACCTGGCCGAAAAGTTCTGGAGTGGCGACCGCCTACCGGTAAACGCAACGTTGAAGGCCTCCCACAAGGTGGAATGACGACCTGAGGGCCAATGGGAATATGCATGAAAAAAATTATTTATTATCTACACATCTCTATCTAAAATATACAAAAATATAATACTAACAGTGAAAATAGAATCAAAATTGCTCGAAAAATAAAGGAATATAACTATTTTAAACAAATATATCTGTCCCTCTCACGAAAACGCTGTTTTATATGGAAGCTGTATAGGCGTCATGGAATTTGACGTCAAAGTTCATATCGGACTTCTCTTTCTAATTGTAATCTTTGAAGCTTTATAACTTCATCGCTGATGAAGGTATTAAAAAAATAATTTCATGCTTGTTTTCTAGAGCTAATACGTATTTTATCTTGTAAATAAAAAAATCGCATGCATATTGCATATTCTACTAATTTTCACATTCGCATCTCAATCGCAATCCGTCAAAAATGCATGAATATTAAGGCTTTTTAAACAGTTTGCGATTGACATGCGAATGCGAAAGTTGTTTTAAAATTTGTAGAATTGGCCTTCAGGAGAAGGTCGCGGGTACGCGATGGATGCGAGACGCACAGGACTGGTCGTTGACACTTGGGGAAGGCCTATGTCCAGCAGTAGAGGTCTTTCGGCCGATATGATGATGATGATTGTAACAATAACCCCTAGATAAGACTTGTAGGTATCAGATTTTCCGGCTTCCGACTATCCGTCACGACTGTTATTATGACAGCCGAGACCGACAATTTACGTGTTTTCCGAGGCAATTTTAAGCTCACTCATCCATGGACCGACCCCAGCAAAAGTTGCTTAACCTCAAAAACCGAACCGTTTGGCTGCTATATTTAGCTACGAGCCCTTGTAACTTCTTAAAAAATAATACATATCTCTGACCTACCAAAGGTTTTTCAGCCCCGTTCAGAAACACCATACGATCTATAAGGAACCATATTTACGCGCCGTCTCTATAGTAAACAGTACAAATACAATAGTAATTGCTACGAGAACTCTTTGATATCTGAGAAACAAAAGGTATCGAGTAACCAATAAATTGAAGAAGCCTGAAATGGCCGAACAAATTGGGACTGCGGCGTTGGATTTCAAGATTCTGTAAAGGATAGCATTTTTAGTTTGTTTTTTATGTGAGAAGAAAATGCACAACGGAAGCAAGTGGGATAACCTTACATAACTTCTGAAGACAGTGAAAGTTCTGAAGATGAGGCATCAAATTTGACTGGCATTGAAGTAACTGAATTGGAATAACTGTAAATAACAAAACATTATTATTAAAAGCATTACAACCATGCAACGTTTTTGTGTATTTACATTACCCTATGACAGATCGTAGAAATTACTATTTTATGACTAACCTTCTTTTTTGCTAACGCTACTTGAGAACTGTAATTTTCGATTTACTTTGACAAGGTTCCATCCCAGTCTCATCACTTGCGGATTATACAATTGTTTCAAATGTTTGTATTAAGAGTCAAACGACATCAGTAATTCAGCATTTTAAAACATTAGACACCGCTTTTTATCGATAAAATATAACCCAACCAAGTAAAATTGCTCATTACTTTCTTATTACACGTATGTTACTTTGAGTTGATTAAGTCTTTGTTTAAAAAAAATATATCTTCTCGTGACGGGGCTGACGGGGTCTATAGTTTCCGTACATTTTGAAGAGTTTTTGATAGTTGTTGTCGGAGAAATAATATTGGGATTTGAATATGAACACTTTTTAAATTCGAGCATAGGCTTTTATGCATTCCGGTTGTAAATACTACGGCATCTTACCATTCTGTTGAACATCACCAATTACGTCTGTTTATTATATTCCCCTCGCACTGCTTATCCATCAAAATGCCAAAAACCGATCAAATTAAAGTATAATAATAACTTCAGTACTAAAATCAGGGCCAATGGAAGCCATTTTGAAGTGACGACATGAAAATAAAAACGAAAGACTGTTCATTAAGTCCCGCCGACCGCGAAATTAGATTCTACAGTAATTAACGATGAAAGGTCAAGGTTCTTTGAAAACTAAGTTTGTATCGATTTTGATGCCAGTCCAAATTGTGAAGGAAAACATTGAGAAAAAACCGCCACTAATTGACCTGGCCTGTTGAAGGTGGATGACCTGGTGAAGATCGCGGGTAGCCGATGGATGCGAGACGCACAGGTCTATGTAACGCTGAGGATGTCTTTCGGCTGATATGATGGCGATAAATAGGCCTAATTTGTCTGGAACAATTTACCGTCTCCCGTTTCCATGGAATTCTGGTTTCGGCAGGAGCGGGTCAGTCTTTTCGATAGGAGGTAAGCTCGTCGCTTGGTCAGCCGCGGTTTCTTCTGCCGTTAAATTGGACATGTATTGAAATTATCCGGCCTCATCTAGTTTAAAATGACCAAAAAAGATTGACGTGTGTTATTTACAACCTAGTTACAAAATAAATATCATTTATCAATTATTTTAGCTTATTTCTCATTCGGCATACGACGGCCATGAACTAAAACTCAAAGACTTATGAGTGTGACCTTCAACCGCGTTGGGCCCGCGTGGTGAAGTTCGGGCTAATTCCTCTCATAGAGAGAAGGCCTCTAAACCCAGTAGTGGTATCACTGTTGATTCCCCGCGGCTTCTTTTTTTTTTTTCATAAGCACCTTTGCCTTTTTTTTAGGGATGGGATATCATCAAATGAATTCCCCCGCTCTGGGCGGAGCGGGAGGGAGTGTCAGACTCCTACTGACTAAAACCCATCCATGTTCCTTCAGTGCCCTTTGTGTTCCGGAGCCACGGTATCTCTTTCGAATAGTCTCTTTGTGCTGACTCTCTTTGAGGCGCGCGTGGAACAACGCGAACGCGCCGTCGACACGGCAAGACCCTTGCCTTACAGTAACAAACACAACAACAAAAAAAATAGCGAAATCGGCTCAGCCATTCACGCGTGATCCGATGACCAAGGGCAATGTGGAATCATTTTTATATATGTATATAGATTACGGTACTAACCTATTAGTAGTTGAAATAGTTGGTCAAGTCTTCGTGATTGAGGACGGTCTGGTTGAAGATTATGTTGAACGGGATACTGACCTGTGAAAGAAAGAAAAACATGAGATGAAGGAATTTCTTGTCCACATTAGTAAGTGAGACAGGAACTTGGGATTGGCACGAGAAAAGAAATGCGTTTGCTCAGCAGTCAGCGACTTCGGGCTGTGGATGATGATAATGAAGTCAGACGTCAGGTAAATAAAGACCAGAGTCCCTTGTCTATTAATTAATTATCAAGCATTATTCGTCAGTCGCAATCTGTCAAAAATGTATGGAACTGAACTCTTTTTTGACAGATTGCGACTGAGAAGCGAATGCGAACGTTGCTTAAATATAATATAGAATTGGCCCTCATATACAGGAACAAACATGAAGTGTTCTGAAAACTGAAGTGAACCGAAAAGAAAAGATGTTGCATGGTTTCTTTTGTTTGTAGGTATAGTGGCATCACAATCCAGGATCTCATCGACCTATTAAGTCGTTTTCGTCGTCGTTCGTTTACTACTATAGTTACAACTCGGGGACAGATAGACAGAAGGTCTTTGCTACGCCAAGCCCCAGTTATTTTATCTGAGGAAAAAACTCAGAAGGGTGAAAAACGTAGCAAACGTCTTTTTTTTTTTTTTCAGAAATACTATATTTTATAGCTAACTTTATTTTTTCCATCCCACTCTTCAATTGCAAGTGCAACATACATCAGTGATTGCCTTTTTTAAGGATGGAAAATCATCAAATGACTTTTCCCGCTCTTGGCGGAGCGGAACGGCGTGTCAGACTTTTATTGTCCAAAAACCATCCGTGTCCCTCCTAATGCCCTTTGCATTCCAGGGCCCGGCCGCGGTGATTCTTTCGAACCAATTCCGCAACACGAGTGATTGCCTAGTCCCTCAAAATAAAATTGAGGCAAAAACGACGATGGATACATTTTTATATAAAAAAATACTTCAAACGTAGAACCAGCTTAATACAGCTAATAATCCAGCCGTTGTAAATGTCAAGCGAGCCAAAAATATTGCCAAGGGGTTCAAGCTATGGCAGCCATAACTTATGACATGCCCATTAGGGGGTGCCGTCTTACGCACTTTTATAAATGAAAGTCATTCTTCGGTGTTATTGTTTATGTTCAAACGGTTTTTAGCTTTTGTGGTGGATTGAGATGGTGATGGAAATTGGGGCGAGTTTCTTGCAATACTTATTGGTGACAGACTGCACTTTTGTA